>OX438666.1:19219370-21619370 GCA_949316385.1 Globia sparganii | reverse complement strand
CATCTCGTATTTTTACGTGTTTTACTTGACAACAAAACATGTCAAATTAACGATTCACATGTTTTTGTGAACCAACGTTGATATTTTGTTATATCAACTTATATCCAGTAACCAAAATATTATTTGTTATTTTTGATATCTCAACTTATACACATAAAAGTTTTCTCTTTTTAACCGACTTAAAAAAGGAGGAGGTTATCAATTCGGTTGTATTTTTTTTTTTATGTTTGTTACCTCAGTACGCCGTCATTTATGAACCGATTTGGATTTTTTTTTTTTATTTGAAAGGATATGCTTCCAGATTGGTCCCATTTTTGTCAAAATCCAGTTCTGATGATGGGATCCATGAGGAATTGAGGGAACTCCTCAAATATTATAGGCATACATATAGAAATTTTGGTATTTTCATCAACATGTCAAGTATTTGCATTCAAAAAGTATAATTTGGTGAAGTGGAACTGATGAAGGAGACCACAGATAGCCACAGGAACTCTTCAATGATAATAAGTATTTCACGGGTGGCGATAAGATATCTCGATTAAGATAGTTAAGCGACTATGACGAAGCAAATTTAAATAAATGGTTCTGACGAAAATGGTACCATCAAACCGATCTGATGATGAAGCTGGAAGGTAGGTACCGGAACTTCGTAATAAAACCATGTATTCTAGCCGTGTTGGGGCTTATTGGAATTGTCATGAGATGCACTCTGACTATAAAAAGTAAAAAATAAAAACTTTTTAACAAAAAAAAACAACCGACTTAAAAAAAAAAACACTACAAAGTGTAAAAAAAACTTTAATTTTAATTTTGGAAGTCGGTGGCAAAAACGTAAATACAAAACCAAAGACACCGACTTCCGAAATTAAAATTAAAGTTATTTTACACTTTGTAGTGTTTTTTTTTTTTGAAGTCGGTCGTTTTTTTTTTGTTAAAAAGTTTTTTAATTGACAAATTGAGATGTCAAGTTATAGCCAACCGAAATATTTCTGTTTAAATTGTGATGTCCAGTTACGGCCAGCTAAGTTCTGAACCCTAAATGTAATAAAAATAGTTATCGCAAAGTGTCGGTTACAAAAAACTTTGACATTAAATGGATATGTTTAGTTGCCAACTTATGGACGTAAATTGTATTAAAAAAATAATCGAGTTGTCAAGATGCTTCCGTAAACAGTAAAAAATTGAGATTATCGTGGCACAGGTATTTAGAGTAGACAGATCTGCCGATCGATTCTGTAAAATCTCACCGTGAAAAGTTAGGTGAAGTGAGCTGTCAAGAGTATCAATCCCTAGCATCAGAATGACACTGACAGCTCACTCCACGTTCACTTCACCTAAGTCTTCACGGTGAGATAGTTACAGAATCGCACTGCTGGTCTGTCAACTTTAAATATTATTACGTTATTCCTTCTTTATTCTTTTCTTTCTTTATTAAATATGTTTCCGTTGTTTGGCCCAATAAAACAATTTACTATTTTTTTTATTTGTTGCTTTTACACTAGGAAACTGATACGTTCGTGGTTTTTCAATTTAATATTTGTTCAGTTAGAAAAACTTTGCTTGATTTGAGTAAGTCCTTCAACAAATCAACAAATATATTTATATTCGTCATCAGTTAATAACATTCTTTACATACTAATATTCCCCACTTTGCAAAGTTTGTTTTCCTAATGCGGAAGGTCGCATCACCTAATTGTGAAATATGCAACAAAATTGAAGATGTGCAACACTTGTTGATGGAATGTGTTAAGAGCAAGAATGAAAGGGAATCATTGATTAGAGACTTTAAATTGAACATTTTGGATGTTGGGTTAATCCACAATATTTTAGCCAAACCTGGATCGGTTATTGCAAAGAGGCTATGTGGCCTGGTGAAGATGCCTAATCAATGATTTTACTTCTTATAGATAGTATGTAGTTATTTCAATTAAAGTTAAATAGTTTAATAAGGTACGATGGGGTTGGCGTATAAAAAAAAAAAAAAGTTGATAACTCGTTGGTGAACGACTTGACAAGTCTATTATTATGCAAACTATGGGATATTTCATTTATTTATTGTCATCACTTAAAATATGGTATAAAATAACCCTTAAAACAACTAAAACTCATATGGTAAACTAATTTACCGATTTACCAGAAGAGGTCAAACCTTTAAAATGGCCGTCCTGACAAATTGCCTTTTTAGACATGTCAACATATTCACGCCAGCCACGGTATTATTAGTGGGTAATTAGAGTGTATCGAAAGAACTAAAACATTAATGGAATTAACTAGCGATAAACACTAACGATTCGGAAGAAGAGTGGGGCGTGTCTTCGTGGATTGCACTATCTATACAACCAATAATGGTCAACATCACAAAACCATGTACCTAAAGTCTTTAAAGTATGTATAAAGGTGTGAGGAACAGGGTGTAAAGTTCACGCATCTATTGAGTTGGTGCATATATCCTTGGACACTTGGATTTCATTAAAAAATTTCTAGGTTTCAATTCGGTTACACGCTAGAATAATCTATTATTCTACAGAATGTTCTAGGCGCTTTACGCCAAGGGGTATAAAAGGGCGCGCGCGTTCCAAGTTGTTCATTTTAGTTCAAAATAGAACCGCGTCAACTACGAGCGATCATGTTTTACGAGCATAATCTAGGAACGAGTGCGAGGCTAACGGCCGAGAAAATTAACACTGCGTTTGGACAAGACACTATTGCTCATTCCACAGTGAGTTATTGGTTTAAGTCTTTCGACAAGGGGGATACGAGTTGTGAAGATAAACCTCTCTCCGGTCAGCCAGTTGTCTTCGACGAAGACCTTCTACGCTCGCATTTGGAAAGACATCCGGATGCGACTACCAGGGACTTAGAGAAGGAACTTGGGTACGACCATTCCACTATAATTCGGCACCTGCAAGCAATGGGCTACCACAAAATAATGAATCGGTGGACACCGCTTTGACAGACAGCGAGCAGACTATTAACGCTACTATTTATGGAGAGCAACTGCAAAAGTTAGCTTCAGAAATAGCGACTAAGCGTCCAAAAAGGCTGTCTGTATCACTCCTTCAGGACAACGCTCGACCACATACTGCGAAGTCTGTCCGCCACATTCTGGAAAAGCTGAACTGGACAGTGGTACCTCACCCGCCATACAGTCCTGATGTTGCGCCGTCGGACTATTGTCTGTTTCGGGCTCTAAAGTGACATCTAAGAAAGAAGAAGTTTGAAAACTATGAACAACTCCAAGACGATATCGCCGAGTTTTTTGACCATCAGCCTCCTGCTTTTTGGGAACACGGCATAATGTCTTTGCCAGAGAGATGGTTACATGTCATTGAACATGACGGTCATTTTATTGTGGATTAATATTTCTTTAATAATAAATATTTTTTTTTTAATAAATGTGTTTGAGTGTCCAAGAACTTATGCACCAAACCGATATATAAATAAAAAAAAAAAAATCCTGATTGACTCATCAACGCTCAGCCCAAACCCTTAGACCTACAAAGCTGAAATTTTGCACAAAGGTTTGCTTTATTATCTAGATAAGAAATTAGGAATGATTTTTCAAAATTCAACCCCTAAGGGAGTTAAATAGGGGATGAAAGTTTATATGGAAAATCTTATTCCTTGAGTCAATAAACTTGAAACTTGTCACAAATGTCCAACTAACTCTAAACTACCTTTCAACGGGTGCTGGAGAGTTGTGTCTGGTAGGAAACTGCCCGATGATTTATGTGGGGTCGTTGTAATAGGTCGGGGCAAAAATATTTTCGTATTTTGAATCTATTGTTAGTAATCAAACCTCTTTGGCAGTACTGAATGTAACTGGCTGGTTTTAATACTATTAAATGTTGACATTCTAAAGATGCAATAAATTTAAAAAAAAACTAGTTCCCGCCATTTCTCAATTGTTTTTCAAGCAAGCAACATGAACGTATGTGACGAAGAAATTCGGTACATTTTAAAATTTTATTACAAAAAAGGTAAAAATGCGACGAACGCCACGAATAAAATTTGTGCGGTTTACGGACCTAATGCGGTATCAATACGAGTAGCACAAATGTGGTTCAAGCGTTTCAAGTCAGGAAATTTTAGTGTGAAGGATGAAGCTCGCTCTGGACGCCCTGTCACGGATAAAATCAGTGCCATTTTTGAAAAAGTGGAGCAAGATCGACATATTAGTAGTAATGATATTGCTGAAGAACTGGATGTTGATCACAAAATAGTTTTACGGCATTTACAAAAGTCTGGGTACAAGAAAAAACTTGATATTTGGGTACCACATGATCTCACTGAGAGAAACTTAATGCAACGTGTTTCCATTTGCGATTCTTTGTTGAAACGTAATAATTCCGACTCATTTCTTAAACGGTTGATTACGGGTGATGAAAAATGGATCACTTACGATAAGAATGTCCGAAAAAGATCGTGGTCGAAGCATGGGCAAGCCCCACAGACAGTGGCAAAGCCCGGCCTGACTCGGAACAAAGTGATGCTGTGTGTTTGGTGGGATTGGAAAGGAATCGTCCACTATGAGCTTTTGCCGCCGGGTAAAACTATCGATTCTGACCTCTACTGTCAACAACTGATGAGGTTAAAAGAAGCTATTGAGAAAAACCGGCCGGAGCTGGTGAATAGGAAGGGCGTGGTGTTTCATCACGACAACGCCAGACCGCACTCATCTATAGCCACTCAGCAAAAATTGAGAGAGCTTGGCTGGGATGTGTTGATGTATCCTCCGTATAGCCCTGATCTTGCTCCATCAGATTTTCACCTGTTTCGGTCACTTCAGAACTCTTTAGGAAGCATAAAGTTAACCTCAAAAGAACACTGTGAAAACTACCTGTCAGATTTTTTTGATAAAAAATCTCAAAACTTCTATAGCAATGGGATCATGGCATTGCCCACAAGATGGCAACAAGTCATCGATCAAAACGGCACATACATATTATAAATAAATAAAAAATTAAACCTAAAACAATTTTTTTTTTGTATGAAAAATACGAAAATACTTTTGCCCGACCTAATATATATGCTAGTTGCGCGGTAAACTTTGCTTGAGAGATGCAGGATTTTCTGACGTTAGTAAGACGCGTTGTTCGCATGTGGCCGCTACATATGGTATTAAGTACATGTTAAAAAAACTGAAGAAAAAAGTACAATTTCAATCAGTCCCCTTCCCAAGTTACAGCGTCGTTTTGTTTGCATCCTCAGGTGTGGATAATCGACCGCTCGTCCCTCATCCGCATGGTGGTGTCCCGCAGCTGCGGCGCGGCCGTGCGCGGCGTGCAGCGCCGCCTGGCGGCCGCCGCCGGCGCGCGCCTCGTGCCGGGTCGTCGCCTGCCGCTCGTGCAGGCCGACCAGCGGTATGATGACTGGTGAGTGCCCTTTGGGTCGCCGCCTGCCGCTCGTGCAGGCCGACCAGCGGTATGATGACTGGTGAGTGCCCTTTGGGTCGCCGCCTGCCGCTCGTGCAGGCCGACCAGCGGTATGATGACTGGTGAGTGCCCTTTGGGTCGCCGCCTGCCGCTCGTGCAGGCCGACCAGCGGTATGATGACTGGTGAGTGCCCTTTGGGTCGCCGCCTGCCGCTCGTGCAGGCCGACCAGCGGTATGATGACTGGTGAGTGCCCTTTGGGTCGCCGCCTGCCGCTCGTGCAGGCCGACCAGCGGTATGATGACTGGTGAGTGCCCTTTGGGTCGCCGCCTGCCGCTCGTGCAGGCCGACCAGCGGTATGATGACTGGTGAGTGCCCTTTGGGTCGCCGCCTGCCGCTCGTGCAGGCCGACCAGCGGTATGATGACTGGTGAGTGCCCTTTGGGTCGCCGCCTGCCGCTCGTGCAGGCCGACCAGCGGTATGATGACTGGTGAGTGCCCTTTGGGTCGCCGCCTGCCGCTCGTGCAGGCCGACCAGCGGTATGATGACTGGTGAGTGCCCTTTGGGTCGCCGCCTGCCGCTCGTGCAGGCCGACCAGCGGTATGATGACTGGTGAGTGCCCTTTGGGTCGCCGCCTGCCGCTCGTGCAGGCCGACCAGCGGTATGATGACTGGTGAGTGCCCTTTGGGTCGCCGCCTGCCGCTCGTGCAGGCCGACCAGCGGTATGATGACTGGTGAGTGCCCTTTGGGTCGCCGCCTGCCGCTCGTGCAGGCCGACCAGCGGTATGATGACTGGTGAGTGCCCTTTGCGTCGATTCTGTAAAATTCAGACAACAACTCGCATCTCACGTCGCTATTCACACTCACTTCGCATAAGGTTCAAAATGACCTTGATTTTGCGTTCTATAGGCATCACCCAGTCACTTGCGAAGTGAAGTGAGCTCCGAATTCTTACGTCATCTCATACTTTATCTCTCAAAATCTCACGGTCAATCTAGTTCAACTCGCTGGCACGCTCGCAAGGGTAGCGCTAGTGTAAATTCGAATTATCAACCGAGTTTATAGAATGCCAATCAAGAAACTCACAGCGGATTCAGATTCGAAGTTTAGAATGAGGTCTTACAGAATCACACTGCTTATATCATAGGCATTGCAGCCGGTCGATTCTGTAAAAATCTCACCGTGATAACTTAGGTGAAGTGAGCGTGAAGTGAGCTATCAATAGGGGCAATCCCTAACATCAGGATGACACTGACAGCTCACTCCACCTAAGTTTTCACGGTGAGATGGTTACAGAATCGCACTGCTGGTCAATGAGATGCTGGACCACACGGGTCCAGCATCTCATTGACCAGCAGTGCAGGGTTGAAACGAAAATGAACCCAGTTTTGACAAAAAATATAAAAATCTCCAACTAGGACCTTGGACCTCGTCACTGCTATGAATGTTACGTTTTTGACGTGACAATGTCTTATAATTCGATGAAGCTGGCTGCACGCACGAAAAAACATGACGTCATGCGGCGTTACCTCGCTCTGAGGCGTTCCATTTAAGGCTTGAAATGCAAGCGAGAGCGCGGAACGAGCGACAAAGAGGCACAATCGAAAAAAAAAAGAATGAAACATTTTAATTTTTTTTAGTATTTTCTTATGACGTTGTCACGTTCAACTATCGTAAATAAATCAACTTTACAGACAACCGATTTTTTTTTATTATGCAATGGGCCTGGATTATTTAAATGATATAAATGATTTTATTTCTGTAATGTAGGTTTGTACAAACACTTTTACACGTCAATCTGATTTTTAAAAACAAAATGATGTCGGCGTTTCTTATCTGTGAGAAGAAAGGCCGAAACAAACTCAGAGGTCACAGTCTCTTGTAAAGCCCAGAGATAATCTTGGTGGGACCATGTAGATTGGTGTCTGAAATGGTCTTTTGAGGAAAGAACCACACAGATTGAGTGGACCTGTCCAGTCAGTGCGCGCATTTGTCAGTAATCATACAGCTCAATTCAAACTTAAGGAGCTCAACGATTCGACGAACAATACCAAAGGAAGGACATTTGGGTAGGTCGCATAAATTACTCAAACTGCCAGACCATAACAAACTATCAGAGAAAAAAAAATCACCTTCTTCAGCACAAACAAAATATTAAAGAAAAATTATACTTAATTCGGTGATTACTTTTATCCGTTTCCCTTAGCAAAACTTATCATTATACAGAGGCAAGCGGGTCAATCTGCCTTGTTGAAATGTCATAAATAGATAGAAGATTGGAAATAGATTTAAATCAAGTCTTCTGAAGGAATAAAAACGTAACTAACTCCATTACTAAAACAAAACCTCTTTCTTCGTCAATCTAGGTGTGAGATCCACCTCCACGCAGTAGACCCGACCACCTACCAGGTCCTGCCAGTGGAGAAAGTTCTGGAAACTATTGACTCCAAGTATGATGAGCTCAAGGATGTCTACCAGGAGTATGGAGTGGAGACCCTGATAGCAGCCAGTGCTACTTCTAAAGGTATGATTGAAAAACTGTTTTTTTATTAGCTAAAATGTATTTTCGATAACAGACTGGGAGTCAGCAACCTAATTGCGTAACACACTATCAGCAGCAGTGGGTTTCATTTTGACAGTTCAACAACATACATTGCGTTATTTGCGTTGTTGAGCAGACCCACTTTTCGAACATATGGAGCAATGGATTAGAAATATGCTTCATAACGATTCAAATTGAGAGCAATAGTGTGTTACGCAATTAGGGTGCAGGATACAACTTCAAGAAAATCGTCGTCTATTTTATTTAAAAACATAACTCTTCTTTTGGTCTTCACCGCAATCGGGTTAAGGATGGTTCACTGATATTTCTGTTTACTTTTACGACTTACGCTTTTGTTAATTTTCCGTAGACACTTACAGATAGTGCAATCCACGAAGACGCGCCCCACTCTTCTTCCGAATCGATAGTGTTTATTGCTAGTTAATTCCATTAGTGTTTTATTTCTTTCGATACACACTAATAAGAATTAGTGTGTTTTTACAAAACTAAAACACTAGCGGAATGTTGCACACTTCTGCTGTAAGCATTAGGAAAAAGAGTGGGGCGCGTCTTCGTGGATTGTACTATCTATAATAGTTTTATATTATGTGTTCTTCTTTTCCAGCACCGGACAGTTTTGACCCGGCGTTAGCAGCATTGATAGCACTCCTCATAGTGTTATTTACTGGCATCGTTACGTTCATAGTCGTTTGCGCATGCCTTAAACACTGGTAAGTGTAACTTACTTTCAGAATAAACTTTGATCATCTATTAGTTAGTCAACTAAGTTCTAATTGTCATTCCCTCCAAAAACAAGTTGCAATTTGAATGTCTATATTAATTGAATGATCACAATGGCTGGTTGTAGTCCCATATCGTAAATCGTAATCTTCGTGAAGATTTTAAGAGTGCGTATTAACGTCTGCGTCAGGATGACTGGACCAAGAGAGATTTTGGAAGTTTGAGCAATACCAAGTTTTAGTACCTATTTGGTACCAGACATCAAGTAATTAGTACCTCGCTAAAGACGAAAAACTATTACGAGGAAAGCCGACCAAGCCGGTTTCACCTGGTTGAAAGCGCCCATGATTACGAAGTGTTAGTTTGATGCACCTTGGGTCGAACAACCATGATTTAACTAATGTTCTCAAATAACTAGTTCTTACATATGAGAAAACGTTTATACTTAGACGCCATCTTCTTTATCACCAGGGTAATACCGCCACCTTCGCTTCAATCGAGCAAGGGCGACAGTCTGGCCCGTCGGCGTATCTTAGAGGAACTGTCCACGACTGAAAACCCATTGTGGCTGGAGACCAAACTCCGGCCGTATGAGGAACAGGAACTCACTATGAACGTGTTCGGAGACCAGAACGAACAGCAAGCCGTTGAACCGGCACCGGTATGTGGAATGCTTAGAAATTTCTGGAAGATGTGTATGGAGGAATAAGCCTAAATTGACCTTTGTTTTCTCGTATCATTCACTTGCTTTTAACGTAATCTGCAGCTCGGAACGCCTGAATGATGGTATTAATTCCATTTTTTACCAGTATTGGGCTGATGTAGAAGCCAGATCCCTTTACATCGTTCTTGCCTCGCATCCTAAATATCTTATTTCGGTGGCAAGCGGCACAAAAGCATTTTTCGTACCAATTTTTGGGGTTTATCAAAACTCGATGATTTTCGATTGTTTTCGCCTTTATTACAACTCGACAAAGATACGTGCTTGCACCGCTCATTTGTTTCGTAAAACCTTAGGTTAGTGATAAAAAGTTGGGCCGCGGGATTGTCCGAAAGGGTTACCGCTGCCCCGGAACATAAAGGGCTAAGTAAGGAACACGGGTGGGTTTTAGTCAGTAAGAGTCTGAAATTCCCTTCTGCTCCACCCAGAGCGGGAGGGGTCATTCGATGATTTCTCATACACAAAAAAAAAGGTATAAAAAGTTGGCTGAAATGTCTATGACGTCGTAATTATAAGATTCCTCACTAACATTTCCTAATACCGTAATTTTGATTGCAGACTGACAATACGTACGCAACGATACAAGGCAGTCGGACGACTGAGAGGTTTGGTGACTACGCCACGCTAGGTGGCGAGTCACCCACGCCACTTGAAGCTGCCCTAGGGTTCCAGGTACGTTTATGATGTTTATTTACAGCTATGGTTTTACCTATCAGGTACCATGAAGTCGGCGTGCAGAGAAAACCTCGTGAAAAAAATGCATTGTTTTTTATTTTAATTTTTTAGTTGGGTAGAAAACCTTGTAAGGCGTATTTGGAACAAACGTCCAGCTCTAAGATGCTTCTAATGCCTTGAGACTCTGGAAATGTCATGACGGCCATTATTCAGACTGTTTTTATATTCCCCTGCAAAATAACATTAGTTACATTGACGAGGTTTTCACTGTATGTACGGCGAAAATATACGATAGAACGCTACTAGGGTCTGAGTTCACCAACATTTAAACCACCGGTTAGGTATTTAAACGGTTTATGTATAATTTCCTAAGGAAATTTTAAATATAGAACTGATTAAATATTTAATTTATTTTATTTTACCATTTATGTACACACATATATAAACAGACAAGAAAAATAGGTACAAAGGTGATGCTTATTCCATAAGAAATCTCTTCCAGCATACCTGCGATAGGACAATAAATAGAGAGATGTAGACAGCGTGTGAAAGAATAAAGGAGACAAAATAAAATACATAAAATCATAAACAATTCACTTAACAAAACTAAATAAATATTATGAGAATATACTTACATAAACATAAACTTTTTTTTTTTTATTTATCATTTAAACAAAAGAAAACAGGATTATTAATATTAAATAGCAACCAAAAACCACTAAGGTTTAAACTTGTGCTATCATGAGTCTATCTCAATAAGGAAGTATAATATAATGAAGCATTTTATATGAATGCATTGTTGTCGTTACAATTATAAACATCTTTAGATCTTTATACTTACATACTTACTTCTAAAATAAATATCACTTCAATCTTAATAATTATAACATAATAAAAATACAAAATACATACATACACAACTATGATGAAGTGGAAAGATAGTGTTCTTTTACTCTTCTTTTAAAAACTGCAACAGTTTGGCAGTCCCTAATTTCGGACGGTAGTGAATTCCACAACCGCACCGCGTGCACTGTTAATCAGTTGATTTAAATGTTGGTGAACACAGGGCTTATTTATTAATGAACACTTACAAAATATTTTTTAATCTGTTTTACTTGTCTTCAGGGTAGCACGTTTAAGCCACCATCACCTGATACGCCAGAGCCGCCACCTAGACCTTCAGGGTTGGGAGGACTCTGATGGTAAGGACAACTGACATCATTGTCTATTTATTTACAACTAGCTTTTGCCCGCGGCTTCGCTCGCATTAAATTCGGGGTAACACGGTTAAAAAAAAATAATAATAAGTAGCCTATGTTACTCACCATCCCTTCAACTATCTCCACTTAAAAAATCACGTCAATTCGTCGCTCCGTTTTGCCGTGAAAGCCTGACAAACAAACAGACACACACACTTTCACATTTATAATATTAGTATGGATAGAAATTATTTTATTCAACATTGGTTTGTGTGAAATATTACTTGGTTTTGTAAAACTTATGACAGTTTATCAATTTCCTTACCTAAGTTGTTAGAACTTTGACAAAGAGACCTACACATTCAAATAGTTTTTTTTTTAGTTGTTTTTATCTATTTGCTTCAATGCTGGGCAAAGGTCTACTCCGTTCGTTTTTTCCATTTTTTTTTAACGAAGATATTTTAATTAAAATTATTTTCCTTACAGATACGTCAACACAAAATGGTGGAAGAATAACGCTAAATGTAAATATGCTGATACTAGTTAGTGCATGTTGGCAATGTATAACAATTGTTAACGAAATTACTATTTTTGTAACATTTGCTCCCACTGTAACATACAATGTTACAATGTTTACAGCTAGAGTAATATGTATTTTACAAAAGAAGTAACTATCGTAACTTAAAGTAAGACTGTCTGAAGATATACCTAACTTATATTTTGTTACCATTTTACAAAAAAAAAAAACTTTCTTCATGTGATACATTGACAACGTCCAATTATTTTTATTTTAGGAACAAATTCCTTATAAATACTTAATTTTTATAATTATAACAAAATTTTCCTTTTTGGAGTACCTAGGTACGATCACCAAAGTAGATAAGTAATCAGACTCGTCGGATATAGTTGAAACCGATGGATGATTTCGAATGAAATAAAATAAAATTAATAGTAACCAAACAGTACATTTATCAAATTAAATCTCATTCGAAAACATCTATAAATTTTTTACTAAATTTCAACTATATCCGACAACTCTGGTTACTTATCTACATAGCTTGGTGACTGTACCTAAGTAAAATTTTATCCGGCTCGTTTTTAGCAGTAGGTTCCTACCCATTTAAATTATTAGAGTGATGTTGATTATTTCAACTACATTTTTCAGAGACAGCAAAATAAACACTTAAAACTTAACCTATTACCTACATACTTCCAAAAAGGAAAATCTTGAAGCTACCCAGTAGATTGTAAAAAGGACCATTTTTATAAATTATATTTTTCTAAATATTGTGACCTAGAATCTTGTCTTGAATCTCATTAAATCTTAGCCAATCTTTAGACTAACTTTAGATATAAATGAAATCTAAATTATTTTCACCTGTTCTTGAGTTAACTACTGCCATATAAATATATTGTAAATTACAAAATATTGTACAAAATACAATATTATTTAAGACGTTATGTTAATAATTATGTGTTTTAGGGCACCACTTTCATAGTAATATTGTTTTATAAATTGCTTATTTAAATCTACATTTCGTAGAAGATAAATAGGCGCTGGTGCAATTATGTCATGAAATGATGTCAAATCTACGTTGATTTTGTGTTCACTCACATGTTTTTTTGTTTTACTTGTTACAATCTAAAAAGATTCTCATGAATCTCGAAGTATAAATAATTAGATATTGGCCCCGATTCTGTTGTTCACAAACTAAACTAAATTTAAGTTCAGTGCATCTTTTTCTTTCTATTTCATTAAGAAAAGGACAGAAGATAAATATTAGTTTAGTCCTGTCAAATTAGATAATCCATAGACAAGTTTAGACGTGATTAAAAATATGGCTTCTAAAAATACGTCAATTTACGTGAAGCGCTGACTAATTTGACAGGACTAAACTAATATTTATCTTCTGTCCTTTCTTAATGAAATAGAAAGAAAAAGATGCACTAAACTTATATTTAGTTTAGTTTGTGAACAACAGAATCGCGGCCATTATCGTTCGACCAATCGTGGATCGATAGCCTTGTAAAGGCTGCAGGAATCCGCTGGATGCGAGAAGCACAGAACCTGTTGAGGGGGGAGGGGGGAGGGGCTATGCCCAGTAGTGGAACTCTTTCGGATGAAATGATGATGAGTTCTAGAACACAAAATAAGAATTGACTTTTGTATGCCAATGGCGTGTCTTCGTGAACTATTTTTTTATCAACTCAAAAAAAAAGATGTCCTAGAATTATTTATCGCGCAGGAATTGTTATTATAAAGGGGATTGTCGTAACTTTAGTAGGCGTTCATAACTAGAAATAATTTCGAAAGTTATTTATCCATCGTAATTTAGTAGTTAGGTATTCATCGCCTTAACTACTGGAACTTTTCGCAATATAATAGCAATTAGCCAGGTTCTTGGCCTAGGCTTACAAAGCGACTGATCATAGTTAAAGGTCTACTTTTGTTTTATTTTAATCTGAGACTGAAAGAATATAAAAGACATTAATTAATCCCAATTACTTAAATGCCAGCGGGGAAGCGGTAAGGTAGCCCGCGAAATTCATATTTTCTTATGTTTTTTGCAATTTGCAGGTCAGTGTCAGGTTGTGTTTTGATCAAAATATGATTTGCGACTGTAACAAGTATGTTTTTACAGAATTGTAATAATTAAACCCATCAATACAAACCTCTAAGTACACGTAATCCTATTGAATATCTACCTACTTCATGAAATATCAATCAATAGGGTTTTAGGAACTAGAGGATTGTATTGATGATTTTAATGTTATTCATGTTTTATTTAACGAAGAACCTGGCATTGACCTGCGAATTGCAAAAAATGTAAGAAAAATTGAATTTTGCGGGCTGTCCTTGCGCCCTTAAATAAATATATTTCAGAATGCTGACAATTAATAGTCCCTTAGAAATAAACTCAATAATAGAAATATATATTAAAACAAATAAATAGTCAGTAAGTTAAGTACCAAGATGTAAATATATATTTTTATACCTTCAAGTATTATTTAACAACGAAAGAGCAATAAAGAGATTTTATATCGAATATTTTGTTTTAATTCATTATTAGCTGACCCAGCGAACTTAATACCGCCTCAGAATAAAAAATCCGTTTCATATAAAATGTATGAAAAAAATTAATTATCTTCATTATTATTATTTCGTGAATATTTTCCATGTTTTAATAGTTTCCAAGAAATCAGAGATCATAAAAATCGGTCCAGCCATTCTTGAGTTATAAATGGTGTAATTAACCCGAGTTTGTTTTATTAACATACATTTACATAGTGTAAGTACAAAACGGTCCAGAGGGAAATTCTTGTAATTTTAAGAACGTTCAAAATCTAGTCGCAATCTCATCTCAGAGACAATCGATGTCAAAAATGTAGGGGTTTTGACAGATTGAGACTGAGATCAGACTGTTTGATAAAACTAAGAGAATTGCCCCTCAGATCTGTCTCAATCTGCAAAAAATACCTCTGATTTCCCTACATTTTTGACAAGTTTATAAAATCACAGATAACTAAGTATAGAGCAAACGAACATAGAACAAGAGAATTTGATGGAGTGGGGATAGAAGCATTCGCTCGTTAGGTCTGAACTGACCAACCGGTTTATTATCTTGTTTCGAATTTTCTCGGTTGGGTCAGCTTACTTTTAAGTCAGAACGAATAGATTTTTTTTAAAGAGTGAGTGTATTTTTATATACACTAGTACCTATGTAAGTTTGTATAGTGTGTAGTTTTTTCCTTCGGAAATAAAACCAATTTCTGTCATCATGAACGTTTTGATTCTTTAAATGCTGTAACATTTACTCAAAGTTTCCATGATAGATCTAATTCTGTCCAAATATCTGGACAGCTGGGACCTCAGGCATTCCTCCAGCTCGATGAGTGATGCGTTGTAATAGGCGTACAGGGTACTCATGGCTCCCTGTTTTAGCAGCATCAGCCTTTGAATCACTTCATCGTAGTTGTCGTTCTGCATCTGAAACACGTTATTGCATTAGCTGCCTATGACTGCTCTTCTGTAAAAATCTCACTTAGAAAACTTAGGTAAAGTCGCGAGCTAGTAGCGGAACTAGTCGCGAGCTCGAACTCACTGGTAGTCATGGCCAAAAAGCATGCTGTCTCACCTGGCTTCGTGTCCGACAGAGATAGTATCAGTGAAGAGCAATTAGACGCTAGTCTACACGCACAACGTCTAGTTCTCATACACAGAAACACCGTTCCGAACTGAAATCCGCTAAATATTCTAAAAGTGTTTTGGAAAATCGAATTTTATGAAAAAAACTACTGCATAAATCAATTACAAATAAAGTTTATTGAACTCTTCGATAACTGAGCTTTGTCGGTACCGGCATTGTTCAAGAAAAACGAATCTTTGTTGGCTCATAACTTTTTAATGGCTTTTTATTTTACCACTTATTCTGTTTCCGTACAGAAAATTTTAATAATAAGACAAATATGTAAGACAAATATGTTTAACTTTGGATGCACGATGTCAAACAGTGGAGTAATACTCTCCCGAAATTTTTATGGAAAAATATAGCCTAGTGGCACCTTAAAGTGAGCTGTCAACAGTGTTAATCGCTAGCATCAAGTGGAATGACAGCTCACTTCACTTAAGTTAAATTTTCACCGCGATATAATATTTTCACAGAATAGCGCTACAGGTGGAACCTAAGTTTTCACGGTTCGAATTTCACAGAATATATCGACTAGACTCAACACTAGCTTTTGAAATACTGATTTTAATTATAATTTACCAATTCAGTTTGATTTTTCTACTCACATATTTAATCAAGCACTGCTGAGCCGTCTTCTCATTCCCAGGGTTTTCATCACTGCACAGATTTACCAAATATCGGTAGCCCTTCCTCCATTTTGATATCTACAACAAAGATAATTTCATTATGCACCTTTAATATTTTTACTTTCATATTCAAGTTCACATTACACAGACATAATACATTTTGAGCAGTGGTGGCCCAGCGGTATTGACCCCGACTTTCAAGTTGTAGATCGTGAGTTCGAACCCAGGTAGGCACTCTATATTTGTGTATTTAATTTCATCACCACTGCTCTCAGAACGGTGAAGGAAATCATCGTGAGGAAACGGGCATGTCTTAGAACCAAATATTCGAAGGCATTTGACATCTATACCAACCCGCACTGGGCCCGCGGGCCGACCCTCTCACAGAGAGAAAGCCTGTGTCCCAGCACATTCAGGATGATTATGCTCATAATTATCCATTTCAGGATCTTCAGCCATTATCAATTACCTGCTTTTCCAATTGTTCCACATCTTCTTTCGACTCAGCATCTTTGGAGGTGGCAGTCTTCAAGCATTCGTGCTCATTCTCGTGGTAGAACCTTATCGACCGTCTGATCTCTTTCCTATGGATGTAAAGACAGTCAATCCACTGTAATGCAAAATAAAATATTCGGTAATTTATTTTTCGATAGTGAAAAAGGCCTGCACCCTAATTCACAACCATACGATAAGCTATCGTGTCGAAAAAGACACATTTCAATATCCAGCAGTGCTATTCTGTAAAAATCTCACCGTGAAAACTAAGGTAATTCCACCTGATGTAAGGGATTGCCTCCATTGATATAGTTCACTTCACGCTCACTTCACCTATGTTATCACGGTTAGATTTTTACAGAATCGATAGGCTGATTTGCCTTGCCTCCGACAGCAAACAGCTGTCGGAAAAATAGTGGTCTTCTATTAGATTTTAAACTGACAAAATTTTCGGGTTTTGTATTTGTGAATAGGGTTTAGAGGACTCCTACGATAACATTGATTGATGTTCGATACAGTACGGATACGGAAGCGTATCGAGTGGTTGTGAATAGCTCTGCTGGTCTTTCCTACTTTCGTATCGACATGAACTACTGTGGCAGCATCTACATGGCCGCGTACGAACTACGCATCATACTGAAGGCTAATTCTCGTAATTTAAAACGTTCAAAATCTAGTCGCAGTCTCATCTCAGCGACAAACAAATGTCAAAAACTTGTCAAAATGTAGGGATATTACGGGTATTTTTGACAGATTGAGACTGCAATCAGACTGTGAACGTTATGAAAAAAAAATCGACGGGTTGCACTCCGGGAGTGCCGGCAGAAGTGAAAACTTAAATATTAATGTTCTGCATTTTTGATATTTTGGAATGGTTAGAGAATAATTTTGTACGAATTGCTTTCGTTATCAGTATAAAAGTATTATTATTTATGTGGTAGGATACAATATTTATTCATTGCGCTATCGTACACAAACATGACAATTATCGAACATTTGCGCAAGCGCCTTGCGCCGCCTGCCCTCTCTCCATCCGTCTTACGAATTCTCGATCAGGTCACGTGTCCTGACGCGAGTTTAGAGATTTTTACCCATTCCAAAAAAAATACGCAGCGCCGCTAAAGAAGTTTTCACTTCAACATTCGCGCAAGCGCCTTGCGCCGCCTGCCCTCTCTCCATCCGTCTTACGAATTCTCGATCAGGTCACGTGTCCTGACGTGAGTTTAGAGATTTTTACCCATTCCAAAAAAAATACGCAGCGCCGCTAAAGAAGTTTTCACTTCAAAAAGCACGCTGCACGCTTTTCGTTTGTTAAATTACGAGAATAACCCATCTGACGTCACGCAAAAATCCTGCATCGCGCAAGCAAAGTTGTCGCGCAACTAGCATACATATACAACGTCTTGACATCAATCCTCGGGTAGTTGCCCACTAGACACAATATCTGGTCTGGTCGGAGGATCCTCCCTTATCTATGGAGGATGAGTTAACTTTACACCCTGTTCATAATACCTCTATAATAACAATACAATCAGGCATGGTGAACTCATGATGAAATAACCTTTCAACTAGGCACTATATGAACAGGAGTTCGTAATGATAAAATGTGGAGAGAAATCAACTGCCTGGTCAGAACTGTAGCCAGCAAAAGGAAGCAGCTTCTTCTCGTACGTAATCATTTATCACGTAGGTAATCATTATTATTGACTTTGACATCTTTAGAAACATCACAATATTCCCCGAAGGGTTAGGCACAGGTGGTGGTGGAGGGTGTGGGTGTAGTACACCCACATCCCGCATTTAGCCACTTCTAATAGGGGGCATATTGCTATCAACCGGACACGAATCCACTGCGGGCTGCTATTGAGAAATTCCAGATGGAAAAACCCAATATCACTTTGCCCGACTCGGGAATCGAACCCAGAACCTCTAAGGGTCAGCGCAGACAGAGAGGAGCACAGCGGAGAGGAGTTTATTAAGGCACTCGAAAATCAACTTTAAAATTATTGAAATAAAGTGCATATATGCTTGAACGTGACAAAAAATGCTCGCGCGTCCTCGAGGATATGCGGGAAGGCACGCGCGCGTTTATTTCAATAATTTTAAAGGCGATTTTCGAGTGCCTTAATAAAATCCTCTCCGCTGCGCTCCTTTCTGTCTGCGCTGATCCTAATAAATTCGCCAATTTAATGGTCATGTGAGTGTGTGAGAATAATAGTATGTCACCATAATCAGCCTATATTGTTCCCACTGCTGGAACAAACAGGCCTCCTCTCTTCGAAAGGTTTTGGGCTATAATCTACCACGCGGGACCAGTGCGGGTTGGTAGATCTCACATGTCTTTGAATTTTTGGTTCTAGGACATGGCGGTTTCCTCACGATGTTTTCCTTCACCGTTTATAATAGAATGTAATTGTTGTTATTAGTTTATGTTGGTACTTATTATATGTATAGGTATACTTTGATTTATGTAATTGGCTTCTTAAGCCGTATAAATCAAATAAACGCTCAGCGACCACCAACCAAAGGTAAAATCGACTCTTGTAATTCCAGAAGCCACTTCGTACCTTAACATTCCCATTGCTCTTAAAGCTATGCTCCTGATGCTTCACCATCTGCAGCCGATACTTCATGGTGGCATCCAGCCTCTTAATCTGGTACTCATCAGCCCAGCTCAACATTAGCTTCCTGTCATCTTTCTGCAAGATTCTTGATGCGTTGAGATCCCGCTCGTATGTATGGATCAATCGTTTAGTGGCTGCTGGCTGGAAAATATGGTCGCATTATAATATTCTGTGTTTAATTAGATGTGTATCAATGTTCTTACGTCTGATGCATCCTGGGGAGCTATTCTCTAAGAATACAGCCTTGCGGACAGCGCTGTCGCAACTGTCAAACCCACCGCGACAGCGCTGCCCGCAAGGCTGTATCCTTAGAGAATAGCATGGCTGGGAAGGCAGTCTTGCGGGGTAATTGCGTAACACACTATAATTAGCAATGGATTTCATCATTTTTATAGTTCAACAACATTCATTGCGCTATTTACGTTGTTGAGCAGACAAATTTTTCGAACATAATATGAAGCAATGGATTTAGCAATGTCCTTCAAAATGATTTAATTTTGATTGAATTACTGTGTTACGATTGTTTGTTTTTGGTTTTTTGCTTGTGTTTATTTTTTTTTTTGCGTCATGTTTGCCGCAAATAAACGTATTTTCTTTCTTTCTTTATTTACGCAATTATAGTGTATTGCTGACAGGACCATTTTTATACCATGACATGCGAGCTGTGGTCATATATAAAATGTCGCAGAATTTGATTCGTAAGTTATTATCTCAACGCCGAACTTATTTAGTGTCGAAACTAGAAAACAGGAAGCCAATAAAAATCACCCGTACCAATCAGTTGTAATAGACCTACTAACCTTATTTTTTTCTACTGCTGACAAACGCCGATCGTCTTGATGTTCCTCTTCTTGTATAGCACCCAGCAGCGGGAAAGAATCAGATGTTGTCTTTCTTTGCTAAAACCCAGACGGTAAAGTACGCACATTTTCGAGAGTGAGCAGCACGACCCTTGTGGATCCCTATCCATTTAGATAGTAATTTATTTATTTATTTATTAAGGAACACCAACAGCTTCTATGTATAATTTCTCTTAAGTACCTATAGATCACAATAGTCTCGGTCTTACACAGTCACCAATTACAGGTTTACCAGCAATCTAAGAATTAAGTGATCACACATAATATTAACAAAACCTATAGGCTAGAACTTAAGAATTATGCCAAAATACTTCTTAAACCTAAGATTAATAACAAAAAGTAGAATAAAAAGACGAACAACATTGCAATTTTGCCCACTTACTTAAGACTAGGGCTAAGTAATATAAATGGAAATGAGATCATAATGTAAAGCATAGCTTCTAAAAACAAATTAAAAGGTGAAGGATTCTTAAAGTATACTAACATAACAAATTATCAGATTGTATTTTTCGGGACTTCAGTATTTTGGATTTAAAGACTTTTAAGGAATCATGGTAAAGATCGACATCTGGTACAAATGTTATCAAAGAATTCATCTCTCTACTGAGTCTGTTTCAGTAATGATCTCATAGTTGTCTATAACCACACCCACAGAAAGGTAGACATCTTATTTACAGCTCAGAACACACTGTTACAATAACATCAAATAACTCAGTGTAATCAAAGAGTCAAGAAGGAAGTGGACTTACCTCCCACGAAGCACTCCTGAGTACAGACAACAGCAATACAAATGATTTCAACAACAACATTTTTGAAAGTTAATTTATTAATAAAATTATTATTAATTTCTGATATTGCAGCGATCTAGCCGAGAGCATGATGTGAATTGACTTATCTGTGATAGATAAAGCTACATCTGATGTAAAGTTAGCAATATATTTATGCAAATATTTGTTGATAGTATTGAAATGAGACAGTACGCAGTTGAAAGGTCACTTCTACAACTAGTATAACGGTTAATAGGTCATCATCTGCCTGTCTTTTCCCAAGTATGTTGGGGTCGGCTTCCAGTCTAACCAGATGCAGCTGATTACCAGTATTTTACATAGAGCGACTGCCTGTCTGACCTCCACAACCCAGTTACTGGTAATACGATACCCCTTGGTAAGACTGGTTGTCAGACTTTCGGGCTTCTGACTACCCGTAACGACTGTCAAAGATCCACGAATGACAGCTGGGACCAACGGCTTAATGTGCTTTCCGAGGCACGGAGGGGTCTCGGTATGTAAAGATGGTCACCCATCCACAGACCAACCGCAGAAAGCGTAGTCTAACGTGATCGATCGACCTGTGCGGCTGTTATTATTTAGCCACGGGCCTCTCAAAGATTAATAGGTAAATAGGAATCAAGAATAAAATATGGGGTTAACAGAATTCAGAGGAGCATTATCATATAATTTTATTCGCTATTCTTCTCTGGTATTTTGCTGTTAGCAACCACTCAATTTGATTGTATTTAATGTTTTTTTTTTTTATTATATTATACAAATCAACTAGGTACTTACCTAATCAGGTCGTACAAACCTGATTATTTCAAATAAGTTTCTAGTTTTAGCAATGCGGGAGAGGCGTCTTTTTCACGAACACCACGATCACGACAAACGATCACACGCACGATTTACGTAACGTGTTTCTCCCATGCTATTCTCATTCATAATTATTTAATTTTGTTAAGATAGGTAGGTTGGGCAGCGGGATTGTCCGAAAGGGTTTCCGCTGCCCCGGAAGATAAAGGGCTAAGGAAGGAACACGGTTGGGTTTTAGTCAGTAAGAGTCTGACACTCCCTTCTGCTCCACCCAGAGCGGGAGGGGTCATTTGATGATTTCCCATCCACAAAAAAAAATGATAGGTAGGTATCTAGCTATTTGCTAGGTTTTAAAAATAATAATAAGTACCAGCCTGTTCTTGCATGGCAAAGGCCTCATCTCATACAGAGAAGGCGAGAAATCATCACGCTTACCAGTGGCGAAGGTACCCTAAAACTCGATTCCCGCCGGCTTTCCTTCGAAAATTCAGAACACAACCACTCTATAGTCAATTCATCATTGAAATATAATGAAACGGTTTATTGACAATTTTTCTTGCTACCTCTGTCATAAATTCACCCTTCGCCATTGACGCTTACTCAAGACGGGTTGGCAATTTCAGACTTATACTATACTTTCCACTCGATGTTTTTCTTCGCCGATGTCAGTAAAGTCAAGATAAAAAGACTCTCTTAGCTCTGTTCTATGTTCTAGAAAAACGTAGATGTTGCTTAAAAAAGTGGTATTTCCCCCATTTTCCAATTTAGTGAGTTGTTTATTTCCTAGAATACTGTCTGTCTGTCCGACTGTACACATGCACCAACCTGATAACCTTAGGTTATCTGTCAGCAGATTGATTTAATATTTATTTGCATGCAGTCACTGCACACCAAGGTCGGATTGAATAACTTGTGATACAGTATTGGACACGTTTCCCTTCCCTGACTTTATTCCTGAACTATATTTTTAAGTAGTTAAAAATAGCATAAAAATAGTGATAGGTAGGTACCTATTTCTTTTTTTTCTGTGTGACCTCGACTTTCTCGAAACTAAATATATTTTGGTGATCTTTCTCTTCTTTATTGAAAGCAAAACATTTATTTTCTTTTGTTTTATTTTGCTGCGTGGTCAAAATGCTATACGTTACAGGTACACATATACAGGAACCAGACGTGGGTCCTTTTATTTTTTTTTAATACAGGTTGGTACTTAATTTGCAAATGATGCCAAGGTAATTTTCTGTCAATATAAGCAAGAAAAAATACAAAAAAAAATAATGTTAAAATATTTATTACAAAAATAAATTGTCAAATACATTTTTACAATAACATTAGGTAACAACAAAGATGGTGTATTAGTTCATAATTTTATTTAAAAAAAAAAACAAACAATTATTGTACTTCTTACGTATTTTTATTTTATTTTTTATTGTTACAAATCTGTCATTTTGGGTTCATTCTTCGCAAAATTATTTGCTTATTTTAAACAATGGGCTATCTAGAAGACACACATGAATACATTATATCGTTTTGTAAACAGCAAAAGGTTTAAACATAATTATGTCTACTAGGTACTTTTATGTATAAAAACTCATATATCATTTAAAAAAATATATTTATAAGTAATATAAGTACTTATATTAAATATTGGATAGGTATCGGGCTGATAATGAGATTGTTTTTATTTTATCAAGTAAAATATTTATAATCATAATAATTATATCTTTATTTATAATATATCTTTATCTATAATTAAGTCTTTTTAAACTAATGATTTATATTCCATGATTGGAGAACCTTTAGCATAGCTGGATTAGTTTATCCAAAATTATTTCAAATAAACCCAAAATACAGATGAAATAACAATAATACGAGTAATACATTTAGTTAAACATAGAACAAATATTTTAATTGCAAATTATATTTACCTAATCTTAATTTTCAAATTATATTATATTTATTTTATAAACTATCACAGTGCGTCTGTATACCGAATTTTAAACTATTTAAATACTGTAATGACCCGTTTATCACGAAAGCAAAAAAAAAAACTAAATAAAAATTACAATGCTTATTTTTTATTTGCTCTTAAAATTAACTTCAAAATAATGCTGTTAAAATTATTTTAAAATCTATGTTTAGTCATTGTTATTTTCAATCGTCTGATTTTTTTTATTATTTTGTCATAACATATACGGGTCATCACAACATTTTTTAAAACACATAAAAAATTAAAAACTCATAATTTTCCAATCACATAACCCAATTTCATTCGTTGACTAAAATGAATAATTTTTCTTTTTACAATTTTTTAAATCTAAATTATTTTGAGTCTTAAACGTCTTATAGATAGTATATTTTTGGATAAAGCAGTTTTAAAGATACGATATTGCGTCCATATTAATAATTATGATACCTACTATAGTTGTCGCGTATTATCATGACATTAGCGGTCATTGACCCTTTTTTGCAGAGTTACGTTTTCGCTATAAATTGAAATCTACTATTTCGAATCGATTTATAGATATTTCGCATTTCTATTAGAAGAGAACATTCGATTGACTATTGTTTTTAAAATTACTAAAAGTTCAACGATGGTCCCAGGTGTCTCAAATTCTGCAGTGCAGTGCGATTCTGTAACCATCTCACCGTGAAAACTTAGGTGAAGTGGAGTGGAGTGTCATCCTGATGCTAGGGATTAATATTCTTGACAGCTCACTCTAAGCTCACTTCACCTAACTTTTCACGGCGAGATTTTTACAGAATCGATCGGCTGGAACCAAGGAAGGCATTGTTTATTCACTGACTTCTCAATAACGTCAGGGACATTAATTGTTTAGCACATTTTGGTATTGTGGTGTGATAATATGTGTCGTGTTGTTTCATACAATAATGTTAAAGGAAAATTGTATGAAATGGTTATACTTACCATAAAAAATTCGCGTAGTATGTCAATTTGATAAATAATTAATTTCACTGACTATATTCCATAACCATCGTCAATTTAACTAAACAGCGGTGCTATTCTGTAGAAATCTCACCGTGAAAACTAAGGTGAAGTGAACTGTCATTCCACCTGATGTTAGGGATTGTCTCCATTGATAGCTCACTTCACGCTCACTTCACCTATGTTATCACGGTGAGATTTTTACAGAATCGATAGGCAGTTAATACTATAGTCAACAAACTAATTAATATAAATCTCATTAATTTCACTGACGATCACCCGAAGTTGATCACTGACCAATCATTTTTCTATATTAAATTAACTAATATGACACAAAATTTCAATTACGGATCTTGTAAAGCCTTGATTAAAGTCGAAAGTGCAACAAGCAATCAATTCTAGGTACCTTGATCTAGGTCGCCTTCAACCCATAGGTTGACCTAAATTTCCATTGAACTTACAAATATTAATTCCTAACCTAACTTGATCTAACCGTGATCTAGATACCTACTGCGTTTCAACTCAATCATTTCCACTTTTCCGATCTCTGTCATGTTTTATTTCTGATCAGCAATAGCATTGTCTTAGAACATAAATCTTCTACGCATTTTTCCAGATAATCAGTGCTTTTTCACCTCTTTGGCACTGGTTTAAACCAAGGGACATAATAACAGCCCCAAAAGAGAGACTTACTTACCCTTATTCAAATACTCAACTTACCCTTAGTATAACTTCCTGCAACTTTCGACTTCATCAAAACATACAAGACCTTAGTACTCCTACACTCGATTTATACACTGCTTATACTCCTCAACCGCATCGCAGGACTTGGCGATGGCCTGCTTCTTCAGATGGTTGAGTTTTCTACGGGCGTGGGAGACCACGTCACGGTAGGATCTCCTAGTGAACGGCATGTCGTCTCGAACTCGGTGGATCTCGGAAAGGGCGAGGCGTTGCCAGCGTCTGACTCGAGGAGTGAGCTGTGAAGGCAGATTTGGGTGGGAATTAGTTTTGGCGATCAAACCATGTGGGGAAGAAAACACGACAGTAGATGAAAATAGTCTGATGCGGGCTTTACATAGGTGAAGATATTCCAAATGGCAATTTAGCTAGGCTGCTAGGTGACTAAAATCGCAAGTTTCAAGAGAAGAGAGTAGAGTAGGTTTCGACGATTTTTTTTTTTTTTTTTACCGTGCGGTGGTGACTCGTGATTAAAATCTACCGTGAAAATGCTCAGTCGCAGGCCATCGCCCGCCGCATGAAGGTCGACATTTTCATGCAAAATGAACGAGATGAAATGAGGTGGCGATTCGGCTTGTGAGGCGATTTGGTAAGCGACCAGCCGCACGGCGAAAATCAACCTAGTGTAAATCTCCCAATAATGAGCAATTGGTTAACATCACCTCAAAGGTTTTAGCTTAATTACTACAGTACCTAAGCATTGCGTAGGCTGATTGGATTACAATGTTCAAACTGCTGGGATACGGGCTTATATCCTCTATAAGAACCGAGTCCATGAAAGACCTGGGAGTCATATTCGACCGTAAGCTCACTTTTCACGATCACATCACAACCACTGCTAAGGAGTCCTTCAGGTGCCTTGACTTTGTTTTAAGGAACTGTCGTGACTTCCACAACCCCCACGTTATCAGGCTGGTTTTTGGGGCATTGGTCCGTACCAAACTTGAGTCTAGTGCATGCGTGTGGAATACTTTTGAGAAGCAATATGTGTTGGCCTTGGAGAAAGTACAAAAAGCATTTCTCAGATATCTTTACAAGCACATGTACGGGTTTTATCCCTTCATGTATCCCACTAACTTTCTGTTGGGTTGCTTAAGTTTCAACTCTCTAGAAGTAAGACGGTCGCGGGATCAGATGACTGTAATATTTAAAATTATTAGAGGGATTATCGATGATCCTGATCTACACAATTAAATCTGCAATCTATTTGTCCCATACAATTACTGTCGTGGCAGAAAACACCGGTTGGCTGTTCCAAGTAGTCGTACTATTGCACACTCCAATTCACCTATTCCTCGAACAGTAGCCACTATTAATGCTCTCCTGGACTCAAATACAAGTCTTGATATGTTTGCGGATGAATGGAAGGTGATACTGTCAGAATGTTTGATTTTTTCTGAGAAGAATGCATGACTGGGTTAAATAAATCAGATGTTAAATAGTGTAATTGGCTTCGGCCGTTCTATTTAAAATAAATAATAAATAAATAAATAAGAGAAAAAAATAAGTCCGCTCCAAAATTGGCAGTCAGGGACGTCAGTGAGAGCGAAGAACTTTATACAATTTTCCAATAGTAATAAACCTTTCAAGATCTCGGATCAAACCAATTTAATCTAGAACTGCTAATCAAGTCTACAAGCATCACTATTCCAATAGTTATTCACAGCATGTACAGACGCCAGCCAGCACATCAAGCTAGTACAATCTGTCAAATTTCTTTAATCGATTTTCAACTTTATCGCTAATGCATATGGTTCAAAGTTGATTGGCAAAATTTTACATTTTCGCTTGATGTGCTGGCGTCTGTACAGAATGACAATTAATTGCTACACTTTCTCTGTTAATCCCAGAGCTGCATAGGAATTATTCATAATTGCAATGATTACACATTAGCAGGAAGACATAGTTTTCTATCATATATACCTACTAGCTGACCTCGCAAACGTCGTTTTGCAAAAAAAAAAAAAAATAGGGGTATGAAAAAGAGATGTTGGCCGATTCTCGATGTGTTCTCTATTCGGATTTTCTAGCTGACAAATTTTAGTTTTGTAGGTATCAATGTTTGTATGTTTGATGATGAACTACATAAATGTTTGCTTGCCAAAATGGTAGAATGTACAAGGATTCTTTAATATTATTGTAACTACCTTATTGTAAATACCTATATTCTGAGAAAATAAATGAATATTCTATTCTATTCTATTCTCAGACCTACCCGATATGCACACAAAATTTCATACAAATCGGTCCAGCCGTTTCGGAGGAGTATGGTAACTAACACTGTGACACGAGAATTTTATATATTAGATATATCATCGTACAGATACATACCTCGCACGGTCGGTTACAGCCTCTGGTGACTTTGTCGCATCGCTTCAAGTAGTCTTCGCTCTGAAAATATGCAAGAAAACGTGTTTAAAATGGGTAAGTATAGAAACAATTGAATCTTGACTGTCAATAGATTATGGTAAATACCCTTAAAGATACTATAAATCAATGGAAAAGGGTACTAAAATATATGTGCATTAGATACTGAAGTCTCGAATTTTGACATTGACAGTCTTAAGCCCTGGAAGGTTTTTGGAAAATCCTTTTAAAGAGCGGTTGGTAGGCCGTTGTAGGAATTAAGCGTTCCTATGGTGATTAAATTATAGAAAAAACATTAAACTAACGTTTATAAAACACCCAGCTAGTTATAAACATTTCCGCAATCTGAATGATGGCGACCGATTGTAAAGCGATGGAAGTGTAACGTTAACGGCATGAGTTTTATTAACATTTCCGTAGTTAAAGTTGTACTAAATACATTTTTAACATTAATAGTGAACATATGACCAATTAGTGTAATAGTTATAACAATCTGAAACCATGGCGCGAGAGTTTGACCACCTTTTCAAACTGCTGATTATCGGTGACAGTGGTGTGGGTAAAAGCTGTCTTCTCCTGCGATTCGCCGACAACACATTCTCCGGTAGTTACATTACTACGATAGGGGTCGATTTCAAAATAAGGACTTTAGAAATAAACGGTGAGCGAGTGAAGCTACAGATATGGGATACGGCGGGCCAGGAGAGGTTCAGGACGATTACCAGCACGTACTACAGAGGCACACACGGCGTCATCGTGGTGTACGATGTCACGAATGGGGAGTCCTTCGCCAATGTCAAGAGGTGGTTGCACGAGATCGAACAGAATTGTGATGTTGTTAATAAAGTCTTAGTTGGTAACAAGAATGATTGTCCATCAAGAAAAGTAGTAGTGACAGAAGATGCACAGAGGTTCGCAAATCAGATGAACATACCGCTCTTTGAGACAAGCGCAAAGGAGAACATTAATGTGGAGGAAATGTTCCTCACTATCACTAAAATGGTACTAAGATCAAAGCTTGAAATGAAGGAGAGGCAAAATGTAACAAAAGACACTGTACACCTAAAGAATAACATCAAGACCAAAAAGAAATGTTGCTAGTGGTATACGCACCGCCTTGTGCCACGGACAATGTTCTCAATGCTCAAATATGGAGAGATACGTTGTACGACCTAGCAGGTTAACAACACAGTCATGTTACATAGGATATGCTTTTGATTTGTAACAAGGTGAAGAATTAATTGATACACACACTGTTTGATATTATGAAGGAATATGCAAGGCTGCAGACAATAGATGAAACCGGTTCTCACACTGACACTTCAAAGTGGCAATATAAGACCTAACAGTGATTTAAAATTGAGTTGTGTTTGAGAATTCAGACATCAGCAGCTTCTTTAAGCCATTAAAAAGCATTGTCTTTAAATATTTCATATAATATCCAAGAGAAATAAGTCTCAGTGGGATATTTGAAACAGTTTCTGAAAAATATCAATATAATTGTTAAGTCTGTTGTCTGTGGTCCTTTTTCCATTAAAATAATGCACTGTATATGCTATCTCATACTAATAGGTGGTGCTAATTTAATATTGATATTACTTCAGTTTTAGAAATGGAAATTGGTAATGAAAATACTTCTGAGAAACATGCATTTTGTTTGTCATTATGAGTACATCTTAGTATTGGTTATTTAAACTGCTAAATAGATGTATCAGTGCTAGCCCAAGAAAAATGAAACAATTTGTATATTTAACTCAAAACTGACCAAAATATTAATAGGTTATTGTGTAGTCTACCCAAATACTTGATAATTTGTAAACAACTTGCTAGGTTGAACAATCTCAAGAGCATGTACATACTATGGATTTATTTACTCCAAAAATTATTAGAATATAACGAATGCCTAGTTAATGAATGAGTGTAATCTAATTATCAAAATTTATGTGATGGTTCGACGAATGTTAGTGTAAGGAAGTATACCATTAATGTTATTTTTTAATAAATGATAATCATTAAATAGTTACGAACGTTTAGTGGGTCATTGAATGCTTTTAACGGCCGTGTTTCACGCATATAACATTGAAGAAGCTATAATAATAAAGTCGGAAGCACAAAATGCGGAAAATTGGAGTTTAATAAAAATTCTCTACATTTCTGATTCCATTCCTCGATCAGTACCTACTTATTACAAATATGTTGCTAGATTTATCCTCTTGATGTCTACCTTGATTTATGTACCCTGTATACAATAATCACTATAAAATAAGGTAAATACAGTCTTTGTAAGTTTTGGAAAGTATCCTCCAAAAATATTCTATTGCTAAGCGGTTTTTGCAGTATTTTGGACAAGAAATTATTGGAATATTAAAGTTTCGATTGATTTATACCTTATTTAACTTGGTTTGAGACAAATTATAAGCAATTATACTGGCCCCGATACTGTTGTTCACAAACTAAACTAAATTTAAGTTCAGTAGGTACATACATCTTTTTCTTTCTATTTCATTAAGAAAAGGACAGAAGATAAATATTAGTTTAGTCCTGTCAAATTATACAGGGTTATTTGAAAAACACCAGCAACCTCTTAAGAGGTCATTGTACTCACCATTATGAACAACTTTTTGACGAGATAGACGAAGATAAATGTAGGGAACATCTGATTTTTATTTCGCGATTTCAGGGTTGGTCCCATAGTAAAATTTGTTCATAATGATGTGTCTTAAGAGGTTGTTAAGGTTTTTCCAATAACCCCGGAAGGTGTGTTTCAATTTACGTCAGGCGCTGACTAATTTGACAGAACTAAAGTAATATTTATCTTCTGTCCTTTTCTTAATGAAATAGAAAGCAAAAGATGCACTGAACTTAAATTTAGTTTAGTTTGTGATTATCAGAATCGGGGCCACTGTATCTTTTTATGGTGAAATACGAAACTAGGTAATTAAAAATTCGAAACACATATGTATACAACTTCTTTTTGTTACACAAGAAGATCACACATTTTTTTTTTTTTTTTGTTAGAAATTGTGTTTTTTATATATTTTACAGAATATAGACTTTTTATTAAGAGTAGTCAAATGTTGTTTACATTTTGTCTCAAGTCAAACTGAATAGGGTATAGTTACCTTATTTAGATGCATGCGAAACACAATCATGTGTCCCAGCAGAAACTTGTGATGACAGTCACCGCTGTACACGGCCGCCCTCCGCGCGTCATGCTCGATCTTCTTCAGCCGGTACTCAAGCTTCGTCCAGCACTCGTTTACCTGGAAGAATACATTGTTATGATTAGTTTTTATAAGATTTCTGAGTTAGCAAGCTTAAGTGGCGTTGGTCCAGCCATGTCTGTCAAAGGACATAATGGTTGTTAGAGCAAATTAGTGTTTAAGTAAAGACAGCAAGTTGGTGTGTAGCGTGGAAGCTAGATGGATTTAAAAAGCCGCCGGGACAGTTAAGTGTGGTGAAGGGCGGGCGTTTTGGGGGCCTTTCTTAGTGTCGTTACGTAATTTTGACGCACGAAAAGTGCTGACACTCAAGCTAGTTTGAATAAAATTTATTTTAATTATAATGTTTTACAAAATTTATTGTGATTAGTTGTTCATTTTATTGTGAATGTTGTGGTCTCCTGTAATTGAAAGAGTGCACCTACCAAATACTTTGTCGTCCATTAATAATGTTTAGTGTATATCTTTTGTTGGAGATACTAAAATAAATGCGCATGACGGAATGCCGGGTGTTTGTTGCAACTTAAGAGATCTTAATTATGAAAGTACAAAAGACTAATTTGAAGAGTTCAAAGGAGGAAAAGATTGCGAAACGAGTTCTGGCGAAGGCCAGGTTTGTCGATCAGCAGAAAATACCAATGATTAAAGAACTCAGACAATGGTAGATATTACAACTCCGGTGATCCATTCGCAAAATGCAGGTGTGTCTGAAACTATACCAGATATTCCAGTGGTCTTCCGAATGGCATTATAATCATCTTGTTTATGTTCTAACCTTCATTTAAATAAGGTTATTATAGCACCGGTAGACATAACGATGTGCTAAATATATCGACGTCATGGTTTACCAAACAGTATGGCGCAAGTTGATAGGGATTAAATTAAATAGTTAACGGACAGTGCGTTAGTTAGACGGACGGTCGGAAGCTGTGACGTGGTGATCTCATTACTGAGGCCGTGAGATGAGCGGAGCATTCTTTTAATTACTATCCTACTGATGATAATACTAAAGCTGAACAGTTTCTTTGTTTAAGCGCGTTAATAAAAGGGGGCGGGTTAGAACTACTAGTCGGATTTTAAAAAAATCTTTTGCATTTGATAGCCCAATTCTCGAAGAAGGTTACAGATCTATCAGGCTATGACTCTTAGGAGCCGAGCAAAAGAAAAAATTCAGATAGCCAAAGTCAGGCAGTCTAAGCAAAAACCAGATAACAGTGCGGGCGGGCGATGGGATAGGACGCGGTGGATCGAGGGCCGAAATTTCACGTGGACTAAGTCGCCGGCAGAAGCTAGTACTGATAATATAATCAGACAGTAGACGAATGACGACAAGTAGACGATGAGGTAAGTAATTGAGTTACGAATGCTTCGTTTAGTATAGTGATCACAAGCGTGACTCTAAACGTTAAGGATTCGATTTCCAGGTTAGGACAAATTTTCCAGTTACACCATTTATAACTCAAGAACGGCTGGACCGATTTTTATGATCTTTGATTTTTTGGATTTGTGTCCGCCACGAATAGTAGAATAACTATCAAAACATGGGAAAAAATCACGAAAATAAAAATTAAGATTGTTATTTTCTCATAAATTTTGTATTTATTGATTCTGAGGCGGTACGAAATTCACCGGAATTTTTCAGCTAGTACTTACATACAATTATGCGTCGATACAAGAAAATAAAAAGAAGTCATGTCATAATAACTATAGAATGCATTTGCACGTGCCCACGTGTTTATGCATAAATTAATAATGTGTGCACTGACAAATAACTCGCTAATTGTAAGGCCGCACGGCGTTCGCATCACTGCCAAGGTTTCAGCGTTGATGAACACCTTTATTATTAGATTATGTATTTAAAAATATTTATATTCTTCCGATACGTATTATTTTTAAATACTGTGTGTGATGCGTTATCGGCTCGTGGTTCAATCGCTATCACGTTGATAAACCGACTTATAAATTGGCGCTCGTTGTCTTGTAAATAATTAGGGTGATCGTAACTACCTATGCAGTCGAAAGGCCTGATAGATTTAATAGATTCAGAGATGTTTTCACGTAAAAGATTTTCACGAACTTATGTAAAGACCTGGGTGCTTTGTTGTTAAGTTCAATTGCGGGAAGGAGAAAATGTGCTTATGAATGTTCTCAGCCATGATCATCTTCATCGTCCTAGTCTGTTACCTAACTTTATTTTAAAACTATAATAGTTATCCGTGACTTCGTCTGAAACCCAAGTTGAAAAGTAATCTATGTCCCTGGTTACCTATCCGTCAATTTTTTTTTACGATCTGTTTATTGGCTAAGGCTTAAAAAGGTAAACCAGGGACAGAGTTAGTTTCACATTTATAACATTGTATGGACTCGTCCATAGCTCATGGGTAAAGAATTTAACCTGTCGATCTCTGTTTTATCTGGGTGTGAAATATATGGTATAATCACAGAGGGGTAATTCTCGTAATTTTAAGAACGTTCACAGTCTGGTATCAGTCTCAATCTGTCAAAAATACCTCTAATTTCTCTACATTGTGACAAGTTTTTGACATTTGTTTGCCGCCGAGATGAGACTGCGACTAGATTTTGAACGAAGAATAGATTTTGACGAGAATTGGCCTTCTGATAATAATATCACTTGAAATAACGTTCATATGATATAATTTTCATATGCTACAAAAACGTATAACCTAATTTCATGTTATCTAATATATAAAATTCTTCTAATATATAAAATTCTCGTGTCACAGTGTTAGTTACAATACTTCTCCGAAACGGCTGCATCGATGTGTATGAAATTTTGTGTGCATATCGGGTAAGTCTGAGAATCGGCTACTATCTATTTTTCATACCCCTATTTTTTTTGCAAATCGACGTTTGCGGGGTCAGCTAGTATTTTATACTAGCTTTTGCCAGCGACTTCGTCGACGCGTGGAATAATGGCTTCCGGAAATTGAGGCACTAACTCTCATAGAGTTTAACCGATGTGCTCTTTCTTCTGCCGATTCTTGAGAACGCGTATTTCTCATTCAACGCGTTTTTCAAGACAATAGCGGGCGGACGCCGGCGTCCGCTTGGGGCTTGAATAACTAAAAATATATAACTACGTCTAATATATAAAATAATATATAATAAAACCTACTTCACTTAAAACTAAATACCTATAACTACTATAATTAATAATACCTATACCTATAATTAATAAAAGTACCTACGTTTTTACCTACTTAATATTAAAAAAAACTGAACATAAATTAACCAAAACTTACCTACTACTAACTAACTACTACTAACCTATTACTACTTCACCTAAAAAGAAATCCTGTTTTCCCAACATTTCCCTTCACTGCTCTGCTCCTATTGATTGAAAAGTATACTATAACCTACCCAGGAGTATGAAGAACAATTGTACCAAGTTTCGTTGAAATCCGTCGAGTGATTTTTGTTTCTATAACGAACATACAGACAGACAGACAAAAATTTTACTGATTGCATTTTTGGCGTCAGTAACGATCACTAATCACCCGCTGATAGTTATTTTGGAAATATATTTCATGTACAGAATTGACCTCTCTACAGATTTATTATAAGTATAGATAACTTTCTTTTGCTCTAATAACATTTAGTATAACGTTACAGTGGTTTTTGTTTTCAGTTTACTCCTGAACTACATTGCAAACATACAGATAGATGCATAATGTTGATGTATTGCAGGTGTTGTCACATAAAATATCGGATAACTGGCCAGTTGGGTCGTAAAGCTGTTGCTGCCAAGGCCTGAAATTGGATTGGTTACATTGTTCATGTATTATAATATGTATTTTATATAACTATCTCTTCTGCCCACGACTTCATACGCGTAAAATGTCTTGTTCCCCGAACCTACCGTTCTTTCAGATTTTTTTTTTGCTCGGTTCCTAATGATTCTAGCGTGTTGTTGAATAGCCTATAGCCATCGTCGGTATTAGGCTATCGAATACAAAAATATTTTTTCAAATCCGACCGGCAGTTCCAGAGATTAGCGTATCGTGCGTATTAGCATATAAAGATGGATTATTTTATTTTTTTTTATTTTGGATGAATGATTTATTTATTTATTTCTTTAATTAAAACGGTTTAAAACCAATTACAGGAATTAAAGACACAGTTTATATACAGGGTTATTTGAAAAACACCAGCAACCTCTTAAGAGGTCATTGTACTCATCATTATGAACAACTTTTACTATGGGACCATACCTGAAATCGCGAAAACAATCAGCTGTTCCCTACATTTATCTTCGTCTATCTCTTCAAAATGTAGGGAACAGCTGATTTTTTTTTCGCGATTTCAGGTTTGGTCCCATAGTAAGAGGTTGCTGGTGTTTTACAAATAACCCTGTATACAGATACACACTAGATGACCCCACAAACGTCGTTTCGCAAAAAAAAAAATAGGGGTATGAAAAATAGATGTTGGCCGATTCTCAGAACTACCTGATATGCACACAAAATTTCATACAAATCGGTCCAGCCGTTTCGGAGGAGTTTTGTAACAAACATCGCGACAAGAAAATTTTATATATAGAGTTAAAAGATCATCAAGTAAAATATACATATAATATTAATCTGACGGACCGCTTTTAGGTCCATAATGTGTATTAAACACGTGTGCATTTGTAAAATCTCTTCAAAGAGACTTCATGCCAAAAGGAAGCAACGTGCGCTGATAGCAACGTGAGAGTCCGTGGAACTAATACCTATTAGAGATGTTGTGACATATTCTTCGATAAAAAAAATACTTTTACGAACTTTATCGAACGTTATTACCACTGAGACTTACTACTTTTTATTACTTTTATTTTTATGCTTCATTTTTAAGTACTTAATAATAATTGCTGCAAAGATTATCTGAATATATATTAGGGCGCAGTTAGATCGCATGCTATAAACTAGTAACTAGCGCATGACGGTCAGATCAGTGAGCTTTAAATATGATGATAAGCTTAAAACTTAGCCTAAAACTACTATGGTTGAGCAAATCCTCGCTCAACTACACTAGTTTTACAAGCTGAGCTGGAGTCATATTAGTTCGCAATGTGAACTAAAAACTAAATCAAATCAAATCATTTTTTATTACCTATTGAGCTTTTTTTTTTAACTATTGAGCTATTATATTGCCATTTCGCTCTAACCTAGTAAATCAAATGGCGGTTATATTCTTCGTGAACTACGAGTATATTGCTTTAAATGTATGTAATAGCCATTACATAAATAATAGTCGCTTTTGGTGTTCAATTTGGATGAATTGAACCATGTAAACAAAAAAGTTAGTGAGTTATTTAGTTTGTTAGTGCTTAGTTGAGTCGGTGGGAAATCTGAAACTAGTATTTAATTAATATAAAAATAACTATAAAGTATACAGTAAGTATATCGTAGATGGCAAGTTTGTCTTTACTTCGGAAACAAGTAAACATTACACATAATATTTATCTTTTGAAATTAGAAACTAGTATTTGCTAATTTGTTTTAATTAAATTGCAGAAATTTCTGGCGACATTAAATTTCTATTTGAAAGACGAAAATTTAAAATTACTCAATGTCTGAAGAAAATTATCCACACAGTACTTATTTAATTAAAGTAAAAATGATTAAAGTATGTAAATGGCAAGTTTTATTTCGATGTTTCATCTTTACTTCGGAAACAAGTAAACATTACAAATATTATTTATCTTTTGAAATTAGAAACTAGTAAGTATGCATTTGCTAATTTGTTTTAGCTAATCAAACTGCAGAAATTTCCAGCGACAATAAATTCCTATTTGAAAGACGTAGGTACCTAAATTTAAAATTATTCATTGTCTGAAGAAAATTATCGACATGGAATATTCACAACTTTATTTATTTAAATTTTAGTTTCTGAGAACTTCGAGCGGTTTGAATCGGCACAAAAAACATTTGTCATTTCGTATAGTTTATTTAGTCCAGCGTACTTGTTTATTAGAGGTCAGTGGTCTACTTAAACATAATTTTGTGTTTATTATATTTTTATATAGGCTGTTTAGCGGTTTGGCCAGTGCCTTTATTTACACCTGCGCGCGCATCGCTAGCGCGGCGCGCGGAAAAACAAAACCAGCGCGCCATTTTCCATAAAGTTAAAAAAAACATAACCCTCCTATTCTGGCACAGTCGGGTAATAACAATACAAGTCTGATTTTTCCTCGCAAGTGTGTTGAAAAACGTTAATGAAACGCGTGTGCATTGATCATTACACACATGTATCTTGTAATATTATTTAAAAGAGCGTTCTTGGAGTTTCGTGCTCATTCTTCTCCATAGAGACCTATGTTTTGGAATGGGTAACTACATAGTAGCTTCACTAACTGACGGTCTCTTTGACTATTCAAAAGTGCCTGTAAATGGTTTAATTTAAATAAATGCTTTGAGTTTGAGTTCGACAGTGGTGCGTAGTGGTATCTTAGGTTTGCCTAACAACAAAAAAATACGTGCAGATCGACTCGATATTTATGAGTTTTCTACTCGGAAGAGTAGATCAGGAACGTATCTACGAAAACGTACAATATATCTGCCTTTAAGGTTATTGCGCAGTGGTAGACCGCGAAATTAAAATTTTCTTACGTTTTTTGAAATTTGCAGGTCAGTGTCAGGTTGTATCTTGATCAAAATATGATTCGCGACTATAACAGGTACATATTTACAGAATTATAGCCATTAGAATCATTAATACATCTTCCTAAGTTAGATTTGTACCTACCACAAGAAGAAATCTTTTAAGGAAAAGTACTTATGGTACAAATCTAACTTATAAAGATGTATCTAATAATGTTTCTAATGATTATAATTCTTTAAATACGTACCTGTTATAGTCGCGAATCATATTTTGATCAAGATACAACCTGACACTGATCTGCAAATTGCAAAAAACGTAAGAAAATTTGAATTTCGTGGGCTACCACTGCGCAATCACCCTGCTGGAATACAGGTAGGTACATATGTACAGGCTCCCTCTACAAGACGGAGTGAGCTGTAATCCACCACGCGCGCCCTGTGCGGGTTGGTACTATGTCACATGTCTTCGAATTTTTGGTTCTACTACCTGCCGGTTTCCTCACGATGTTTTCCTTCACCGTTTTGAGAGCAATGGTGTTGAAATTTTGCACAAAGTAAGTCAAAGGTTACACGCTCAGTCTGGCGTCAGTTCAGTCCATCAGTTTGGTCCGGCTAAGACTGATGCCAGAATGATGGATGAAAAACACGTTTAATTTTTGTCATTCTGGACCATCAGTCCGTCAGTCAACCGGTTATACGATAATTCTCCCGTCATTCTGAGCAGACTGATGAACCAGACTGACGCCAGACTGAGCGTGTAACCTTTGACTAAATCGGCTGTCTAAAGCACGATCTGTCATAATCTGAATCATTTTGAAACAGATTGCTAATTCATTGCTTCATATGTTCGGAAAAATTGTCTGCTCAACAAAGTAAATAACGCAATGAATGTTGTTGAACTGTCAAAATTAAACAGATAGTGAATCATCGTGTGTTACGCAATCACGGTGCGGGTCGCTGGGTCACCACTGCTCCTTATAATAGGTAGGTACTATACTAGCGGTTCGCCCAAGCTTCGCAAGGGTGCAATATTTTCTCTAGAATTTTCGAAATTTTCTTTCATAAAAACCTTGTTCGGGCAATACCGAACACAACAAAAAAAGAATTATCCAATTTGGTGCAGGCATTCAGAAGTTATGCGCGTACAGACATTTCGGCGACTTTGTTTTATAGGTAGGTACTATGTATAAGGATTAGTAGCTGAGAGCAATTATGATACTAAATAATAATAATTATCAGTTTAATTATTTCAAAATGAATGTAGGTTATTAATAGTAATTAAACTGTTACAGAGTCGGAACGTGGTGTTTTTATGAAGTAAACAGTGGTTTTAATTCAAGAATGTAATTCATGTCCTTGGGATAACTTTGTGATTATATTGTTTGTATAACTCGTAATTAAGCTGAGTGGCTACCGGTTTGGTTTGATATCTATCAGTTGATTGACAAAGTAATTAAAGTTTGCACAAATAGCAAATAAATGTGACCATCTGTGAAAGGCAAATTGAACACACACATCGTGGAAACAGCAAATTTATGTGATCATCTTCACATATATTTGCTGTCTTCTCAAGAACAGATATAAATGAGTCATGAAATCAGATATTATTGCCGAACTATCTATAGGCATAAATACAGTTGTATGCTCATGACTGTACAGTTCTGTCACAATTATTTATCCACTGATTTTGCATCGTTGATCAATATAAGTTTGCTGTTAGAGGTAAAAAACACCATCCTATCTGCAAGAACGTTTTTCCTACGCTCGTTCTTCTGATGTGCTTTGTAGGTCGCATCTTAAAAACCTTCTCAAATCTCCTCCCCACTCCACCGACTTCTACCTACTCCTACTCCTTCACAGTGCACGCGGTACGGTTGTGGAATTCACTACCGCCCTAAATTAGGGACTGCCAAACTGTTGCAGTTTTTTAAAGAAGAGTAAAAGAACACTATCTTTCCACTTCATCATAGTTGTGTATGTATGTATTTAATATAATTATTAAGATTGTGGTGATATTTATTTTAGAAGTAAGTATGTTTATTTGTATGTATGTAAGTATATTCTCATAGTATGTGTTTAGTTCTTTTAAGTGAATTTTTTATGATTTTATGTATTTTTTTTTTTGTCTCCTTTATTCTTTCACACGCTGTCTACATCTCTCTATTTATTGTCCTATCGCAGGTATGCTGGAAGAGATTTCTTAAGAAATAAGCATCACCTTTTTACCTATTTTTCTTGTCTGTTTATACTATATGTGTGTACATAAATGGTAAAATAAATAAATAAAACAATTGCGAAAGAACTACTGTAGAGTGTAAAGTGCGGCGCTAGGCGACAAAGTCATAAATATTTATTTATTTGTTTATCTCAACATCATAATTACAGACACTGGTTAATAAAATGCACAGTTTAAATAAAAAAAGGTGTTTGAGGTACGAGGCCTGTTGAAGAAATGTTGCTAACTACCCAGGGTTAGGTACTTGTAATTCGACGTAGGTATATATCCGTCAGGAGCTGATAGGGGGGCCAAAATGCAACAAATTCAACCCGCCATATGTATGGCGGAAATTCAATAGTTTTCGAGATACTAAGATAGAATATATTTTTTTTATTTTAAGGTCGACAGCGTTTTGGAAAAAAAATGGAAAATCCAAAAGTACCTACTCATTTGATCGCAAAAAAAATAGTGAAAAAAAGAGAAAAAATAACTTTTTTTTTGCAATTAACAAATAAAAAAATATTAACATCACTCTCGAAAAAAATCAATTTCACAGCCACGCGGAGAGCGTATACTTTGATACGCTTCTAACTCATGTGTACAAAAAAGTAAGAGCTCTCCAAAGTAACGTCATCTGTGAATCATGCGCAGGCGCAACTCGCAGTAGACGTTTATATATAGATAGTATATTAGTTAGTTTTTTATTAATTATAATTAAACTACTTTGAATAAAAAGCCATTTTCAATAGGGTTCCTCCTATGGGTGAAACAAATCTTTTAAGAAAAAATTACTCTATTAATTGATTTTTTTGCAAGCTACAATGTTTTCAGGCTTCACACTTGATTGACGGGATTTTTTTTAGAAATATTTTGATGCTTTTTTTGTACTGCATTAAATAAATTTTTGAAAAGTAAAGATTTAATCTACATTAAATTATCTATACAGTGGTATACAGGGTGGGTAATAAATCGTGGATCAAACGAAACAAAATGATAGTTGCACAACATTCATTGCAGTAAAGAAATAAATAAAAAATAATACAAAAAATAAACTGAAAAATAAAAAAAAAAATTTTAAAAAAGTATCATCACTACAAAAGTGTTTTTATGACAGTGGGTACCATGATTTATCAGTATTGGCACTTTTTTCAATATCTTTTAAGTCTCAAGACAAATTATTTGTAACTTTAGAACCTTACTGTAAACAATCAAATTGTCATAACTTTTAAGGAGATCAAGTTAGGGCTTTGCCACAGAGAAATTTTTCACTGCAGATACTCCCAACTGTCACCCTGTTTCGTTTGATCCACGATTTTTTGCCCACCCTGTATAAATTAAGTAGGTTTTGTGTACTAGCAGGAGTAAAGCACTCTCTAATGAGTCGTGCAAAACTTACATAATAATCAGCCTAGAATATTCCAACTGCTGGGACACAGGCCTTTTTTTTTTTTTTTTTGAGGGTGGGAAATTATCAAATAACTTCTCCCGCTCTGGGCGGAGCGGGAGGGCGTGTCAGACTTTTACTGACTAAAACCCACCCGTGTTCCTTCAGTTGCCTGTGCCAGGGGCCACGGTATCTCTCTCGAACAACCCGCGACCCTGGCACGCATCGGCCCTAGAGGACCCCGTCAGTTGTTGCTGACATCTCTTTGAGGCGCACGTGGAACACAACGCGCCGTCGACCCGGGCCTGGTCCTTACCGGACGGCGAGCTGCCCATTGCTCGCCGTCCGCAAGCCCGCACCTACGGTGGCCGGGAATCGGCTGTCGATTCCCGACGCCCAGGGCGTGGGACACAGGCCTCCAGAGGCGAAGGGTGAATTTATGACAGAGGTAAGACGGAGCAAAAAAAAATGTCAATAAACCGTTTCATTATATTTCAATGATGAATTGACTATAGAGTGGTTGTGTTCTGAATTCTCGAAGGGAAGCCGGCGAGAATTAAGTTGTATGGTACTACCTTCGCCACTGCTGAGGAGAAAAGGAGAAGAGAAGAGAAGAAGTGGGCCGTATTTCACCACGTGGGCCCAGTGCAGGTTAGTAGATGTCATGTGCAAAACTTAAGTCAACAATAATATTGGAAATTTAATGCTAAGAAATTGCGTTTGAGCATAGAAAATGTAAGTTGAGCGTACCATTGTATTGGCAAGAGAGCGAGGATAGGTAAAAATATTTGAATTTTTGTTTGGGTGAGACTGTTAGTTGGTATTATTTAAAAACATCAGACAGCTGTCAGTGCTATTCTGTAAAAATCTCACCGTGACAACTAAGGTGAAGTGAGCTGCCATTCCACCTGCCTATCGATTCTGTAAAAATCTCACCGTGATAACATAGGTGAAGTGAGCGTGAAGTGAACTATCAATGGAGGCAATCCTTAACCGTGGACCGTGGAATGACAGCTCACTTCACCTTAGTTTTCACGGTGAGATTTTTACAGAATAGCACTGCTGATGTTAGCGATTGATAGTTCACTTCACGCTCACTTCACCTAACATATCACGGTGAGATTTTAACAGAATCGATCGGCAGGTTTTATTGTTTTCACGGCTGAATTTTGATCTTGCGAACAGTTTTTCCGCGTTTGTTTGCGAAATAATAATCAAGTCAGCTGTTTGAAGTTTCACGTAGATAAAAATGCAATAAGTATTTTTGTTTACATTGCATCTAATGCATCTAAATATATTTTAGGATTCCTTTGATCTCTATTTACGATACAAATAAATATTACAAATACGTGCCAAAGAATTCCATCACTATAAATATTAGTAAAATAATGATATTAATAAACTAGCGGCCTATCCCGGCTTCGCACAGGTGGACATTTATTTTTTAAACATTTTATTTTTTCTTGCAATTAAAAATGCCTATTATAATCAGTGATAATGTAGCATTCAAATGGTGAAAGAATTTTTAAAATCCGTCCAGTACTTTCTGAGCCAATTCGTTACAAACATACTTACATACAAATCTTTCCTCTTTATAATATTAGTATAGACTAAGAGCCTATCCCGTCACCATTAATCAGAATACTAAAAATAATTGTTTCCTAAAAGTAATTCTCGGCAGTGAAACATTGGCACCGTGTAGGTGATGATATTATGCAATGTTGCACCAATTAGTCATGCACCCTTGAACGAGCCCAGAGTCAAGGTGTTGCACTTATACTGCATAAGCTCACATCCAAGTAGGGTCACCATAATAAGGTGCACTTTCATGAGGATTAGAAAGGTTTTTGCATAATAGATGTTTGCTGACTAGCTATAATTTTAAAGAAATTGTTAAGTTGAGGGAGAAAGACGGTAAACAACTCATAGATAAATAGAAGAAATATGCAATACACGCCAATGACCTTGCTAACGACAACCCTATCGTGTGTCCAGGCCTGTCCATTCCAAGGTTGGCTGGAAGAGATCGCAGAAAGCAATAAGGCCCGTCCATATTTAGATACTGAAAATATATATTACTTTAACTCACTGACTGTCCTATTTAATAAGTACTTTCTTAGTCCGCAGTTAGTTAGTTTCTTTCTTTCTTATATCCTGAAACACAGGTTTAAATAAACCTAGATCAGGCAACGCACTACATTTTCTTCAGAGTTCTATTTTTTACTGTAATCTCATATTTGTCATACCATAGTTTATATCCAGATTATTAAAATTCTATTAGAGGCCTAGATTAATCTATACTAATATTATAAAGCTGAAGAGTTTGTTTGTTTGTTTGTTTGTTTGTTTGTTTGAACGCGCTAATCTCAGGAACTACTCGTCCGATTTGAAAAACTCTTTCAGTGTTAGATAGCCCATTCATCGAGGAAGGCTATAGGCTATATATCATCACGCTAAAACCAATAGGAGCGGAGCACCAATGAAGAATGTTTCAAAATCGGGGGATTTTTTTCCTATTGAGAGCTTCCGCTGCGTGCGCTGCGTAAACGGTTAAAGTTTCGCAAAAATCATATATGACAGAATTGTTTCCCTTTAAAAGCTTTAAAAAAAAGTCCGCGACAGCATATGTCTATCTTTTAAGGTTAGCTCACAATAACCTCTTTTATGCTAACCAAATTTGTTCTAAAATAATGCATTATTTGCGAAGGTGTTTTTATAAACATGGTATTAATCCTTATCCAAATGAATACGTTATTCATCACATGTATTTAATTTTGAACAAAATTGCCTCTGACATCATTTGATTTCAATGTATATCTTAGGAGATATCATAGTTTTAAAATAATACTAATAATAAAGCTGAAGAGTTTGTTTGTTTGAAACACGGTTTGAAAGCTCTAAATCTCTGGAAGTATTGGTCCCATATATAAAAATGTTTTTGCGTTTGATAGCCCCGTTCTTGAGGAAGGCTATATTCTATTAAACTTGACGCTAGGACCCTTAGGAATTGAGCAAAAAGAAAAAAAGTCTGAAGTTTTCGCCAAGCGAAAACGAAGTAATAGCGCAGGCCGGCGACACGTTGCGACGGGGTGGGTCGGGGAAACAAGAAAAATTTACGCGGACGAAGTCGCGGGCAGAAGCTAGTATATTATACTACTGAACTATATGTAGTACCTACAATTTTTTGTAAACTTATTATTATTTCAATAAATTTTATTATTATTATTATATTTTGTAGTTTTCCATCTATTGTTTGTTATGTATTTTTATGGTGTTCAATGAAGTGTATATAAAATACACTAGAGGAGCAATTCTCGTAATTTTTAAGAACTTTCACGCATAGTTTAAGCCTGATCTCAGTCTCAGTCTGTCAAAAATACTTCAAATTTCCCTACATTTTGACAAGTTTTAGACATTTTTTTTGTCGCCGAGATGAGACTGCGACTAGATTTTGAACGTTTTAAATTACGAGAATTGGCCTACTGAACTCTTTTAGTTTGCAATTGGTTGGTAAGACCACCGCATTCTTTCCTTAAGGCCAGGGCACCATTCGGTAGAAATCTGGTTACCCCAAAGATTCAGACAACATTTTATTGGTTATTTATGTACACTAAGAAACTAGTCCTGCAGCTGTTAATGATTGCAGGACCGGTTCACACATATACCTATGCTAAACAGATCCCGCCAATTATCTACAGGATTACGAACTACTGCCGGATGAGCCAGAATACAAAAATGATTAAATTGGATGCCAACTGTTTGCACCTATGAATTTAAAACCTGTTCTTCTGTCCGTGTGTTTCATACTATTGTATCGGGAATATATGAAGCAGCGCGTCTTTAACAAAATAGAAAGATAGAAAAATATTTTATTTGGAGCACGTACAGGAAAGTCAGGAACACAGCACAGGAATCAGTAAGGAGTATTTAAAACTAACAAAATTAACATTAAAAACAACCAAAAAAATAAGACCTGTGCGAGGCTAAAAAGGCTTCCTTATCCCGACACAAACTACAGGACCAGCATAGGTACACTTAATTAATTTACCCATTGTAAAAGCTTTCTAGAGGTTACGTTCAGTTGTAAACTGGTTTCCATAAAATTATTTGGATGTATTATAGGTGCATGTCTGCTTAACTCTTCGGCGATTATACAGGCGTGGAAAGTATAAGTATAAATAATTATTTCTAAGTATATTAAAAAAAAATGAACATTGAGATCTTACATTAAACATTGTTTCACATATACATACTTCCATTGCTGGTGTAGAAATATTAAATAACAAGCTAGGTACATGCAGATCAGAACTAGGTAAGTACATTATAAAAATATTATATAAAGTTTTATGAATTACTTATAGTTTGAATGACAAATAATAGACTGGTTAAGATTCATCAAAAATACATTGTTTATAATGTGAAAACATGAATGGTTAAGTCAAAATAATAATATAATGTCGAAAATATAAATCATAATGTCAAAATATAAATCATAATGTCAAAATATAAATCATAATGTCAAAATAAAAATTACAATGTCCAAGAATTCATAATAATGTCAAAGTACTAATGTCATTAAGATCTTAATTACAATATCAAAAAGTATGATTTAAAATTCATTGACGGATGATGATAAGTTATGTTATTTGAAACAGCATTACTTTACTGATAGTTTCTATTTTTAACGCACGCGTTCTCATCGAACAATTTCTTTACGTCCACAACAAAACAGCGAAATCATAAAGTAAAAAAAATAAACTCAAACTCAAAGCATTTATCTATACTAATATTATAAAGAGGAAAGATTTGTATGTATGTTTGTAACGAATTGGCTCAAAAAGTACTGGACCGATTTTAAAAATTCTTTCACCGTTTAAATGCTATGTTATCACTGATTAATATAGGCTTATTTAATTGCAAGAAAAAAATAAAATGTTTAAAAAATAAATGTCCACCCGTGCGAAGCCGGGACAGGCCGCTAGTTTCAAATAAACCAATTACAGGCACTTTTCAATTGTCAAGGGGTCGGTCAGTTAGAAAGATGAAGCTTGTTGCCCATTCCAAAGCGTAGGTACCTATGGAGAAGAAGCGGCAAGAAACTCCATGGACACTCTTTTAAATCAATATAATATGATTACAATAATAAACACAAAACACCGCTACATAACACGTGGGGACACCCTACTCTGACGTGTGTAGTGCACTTTGGCAGTAAATCAACTGGCGAATGACGCTGACGCCGGTGACGCGCCCATTACACACATTGATATACTGTATGTTTATTTATTTACGTTTGATGGCGATAATGCTGCATTTGATGTAATGTGTGTTAGTGTAGATTGGATGTTATTATCTCCCATGGTTTTGTTAATGGCATTGGATTGCAAGGATTAGTCAGTCAAGTAAGCTGTAAGACCAGGGAGCGCCATATAAGGAGGCCCTGAAAATCATAACAGGCGAAATGTAGGTATACTTTTTTTTTTTGTGAATGGGAAATCATCAAATGACCCCTCCCGCTCTGGGTGGAGCAGAAGGGAGTGTCAGACTCTTACTGACTAAAACCCACCCGTGTTCCTTCCTTAGCCCTTTGTGTTCCGGAGTAGCAGTAACCCTTTCGGACAATCCCGCTGCAATGTAGGTATACTAAGGTGCAATTCTGCCTAACCCCGTGATGTTATGTTGTGCATTAGCTGTAGAACTAGAGGTGGAACATTTGCCCCGATTCTGTTGTTCACAAACTAAATTAAATTTAAGTTCAGTGCATCTTTTTCTTTCTATTTCATTATGAAAAGGACAGAAGATAAATATTAGTTTAGTCCTGTCAAATTAGTCAGCGCCTGACGTAAATTGACGTATTTTTAGTACCCAATTTTTTAATCACGTCTAAACTTGTCTATGGATTATCCAATTTGACAGGACTAAACTAATATTTATCTTCTGTCCTTTTCATAATGAAATAGAAAGAAAAAGATGCACTGAACTTAAATTTAGTTTGTGAACAACAGAATCGGGGCTATTGACGGTTTTTTGATTAATGTAATTTAACTGTTAATCACCGATGGTCAACAGGTTAAAAAAGCTGACAAGTTTTGAATGTTCAATCGGTAGCGTTTCGCGTCAATTTATGGCAACGTATTCAAAAATTGAAAATTTTGTTCAATCAATGAAAATAATCCGTTGAGCCGTTGACGTAAACCCAATTAACAGCATTTGTTTTTTGAATTTTGATTTTTTTTTAGCAGCATTTTATTTTCAACTGCTTTTTTTTGGAACTCAGTAGGTAAAATACCTAATGACTATTGAACTAATGCGTCTTGTGCGTTGACGTAAATTAACAGCTAATATTTTCAACCTGTTTTTTTCATTGATTTGACAGTTATCTCGTTGACGAATGAAGAGTCTTTAAAAAAACAGTTTATTGATTCAATGACCACCTCTATGTAGAACCGATGGCCGTTGGGGTAGACGTGTTCTTGAGTGGAGACCGCGAATCGGTAAACGTAAGGTGGGACGCCCTCAGGCTAGGTGGAGCGACGATCTTCGCAGGATGGCTGGTAGCAGCTGGATGAGAGTTGGCGAAAATCGAGTTGAATGGCGTGAAAAAGGAGAGGCATTTAAAATTGAGTCTTATTGCCGTGAAACAAGATTAAATTTTATTTGGCTCAATTGGCGGTTATTGTGAAGTTACTGAAATCAATTCAGTAGTCAATTTTGAACAAACTACTTTCAGGACTTGCGTTTATTCTGTTACCCCTTGTATAAGATACCGTGTAAAGGAGGAAAGATTCATTGGCATTTTGCCGAGAAATACAATACTACTACAACATTATAAATTACGTGATCATACTACAAATCAATTATGTAACACTATTGTTGCAAATGCTAAATTCTGCACGCAACTGTGATTTATTATTAAGTACATGCGAGTTTTATGATGTGATAATATTGCTAACTAATAATTATCAACACGTTGTCAATAAGATAAACGTAATAAATTAAGTCTTGAAGCGCAGCCCTTTTATGGAGTGTAGCGGGCTTTAAAATGGCTTTACTAAATGAAAAGTGACACTATGTAATTAAAATGTTACTTCACAGAGGTCTAAGATAAGAAGCATAAGTATCATCAGCCTACAACGTTCGGGCAGCGGGATTGTCCGAAAGGGTTACCGCTACCCCGGAACATAAAGGGCTAAGGAAGGAACACGGGTGGGTTTTAGTCAGTAAGAGTCTGACACTCCCTTCTGCTCCACCCAGAGCGGGAGGGGTCATTTGATGATTTCCCATCCACAAAAAAAAAAAGCCTACAACGTTCCCACTGCTGGAACATATGCCTCCTCTCTGTGAGAGGGAGTGGGCAATAATCCACCACGCGGGCCCAGTACCGGTTGATGGATGTCACGTCTTCGATTTTTTTTGTTCTAGGACATGTTGGCTTCCTCACGATGTTTTCCTTCACCGGTTTAATAGAGTGGTGATGATTACACAAAGTGAAGTACTGCCTAGGTCCGAACTTAGGATCTGCGACTCGTAAGTCACAGCCGATACCAATGGGTCACCACTGGTCTAACTATCGAACACTCAGAAGCAAAATTGTTGGGTACCTCTATCTTTCCGTGAGTACCCGATATGATTTTAGATGGAAGTTATTATTATTTAAATAATTTAAATAATATTAATATTTAATTCAAGCACACAAAAATGTACAGAGGCGGATTTAATGCCATAGACATTTTCTACCAGTCAACCTTTGGGTGATGCAGAAACAAACAGTAGTAGGTGCAATCATGAAAATTGAGGAATAAATATTTTAAATATAAAGATACGCATAAACCTATTAAAACTATAAGTAACTATATACCTAATTACATATAAATATTAGCACGAATAAATATACATAATTACATGAATATGTTAAAAAGAAATATGTTATACAATAAGAAAATATTAGTGTTGTGATGATACTGCTAGCTTCTTGCGAAAGTGCTCGCGAATCTTAACTTTAAAGGATAAAATTGGTTGGTTGTCATTCTGATTTCCTGGGGAAGCACATTCCACAGAGAGGTAGACTGAACGAAGAAGTTGCTCTATGATAAATTCTTTTTTCTATCCAGATGCTCCTGGTAAAGCTTGAAGTAACTGACTTAAACAAATAACTAACATAATATAGAATACGACTGTTATTGACGGAATATCTATCTCCCAAGATATTGTTGTTGTTATCAGTTCAATAGAAACATTAATACGCAAACACATGACCAGATCGTTCACCTATTGCCAAGTTTCTATGCTAAATATAGTCGATCAATCTATCAAAAATGTTACTCACTATATTTCCGATCTCCACGCCAACCATGGTCATTAGCTGCACCGATCTACGCATTCTGTAAAAATCTCACCCTGAAAATTTATGTGAAGTCGGCTTGAAGTGAGAGTTCTTGACACTATTGATAGCTCGCAAATAGACGATTGCACTGCTCTCAAAACAGTAAAGGAAAACATCGTGAGGAAACCGGCATGTTCTAGAACCAAACATTCGAAGATGACATCTACCAACCCACACCGGGCCAGCGTGCGTGGTGTATTAAGGTGCTGATAAACTTGAGCATTCACTTGTAATGAGCATTCTTGCAAATTTTGCATTACAGAAAAATAAACGAGAGCGTTTTAGCGAGCATTCTATCGAGCGTTCTAGCGAACACTCTAGTGAAAGAACAGGTAAATTTGTTTCAAGATTTTTGCTGAGCCGAGCTTCTGTCATAATTAACACACGCGACCGTCAAGTCTGACACCTTCGTGAAGAATATTTTTTTGACGAGCATCGACTAGAGCGTTCGCTAGAAAGATCATGAAAATGTTCGTAGCGATGTTTGGCTCTATGCTTGGCTCTGTTCGTTGTTCAGTTCGATAAATTTAAAAACGGCGAATGCTCGATGTTCTGTTACAAGTGAATGCTCAAGTCTATCAGCACCTTTACAGCCCGCTCCCCCTCAAAGAGAGGAGGCCTGGTGTCCCAGCAGTTGGAACATTATAGGCTGACGATTGACTTATTTTCATGGTTACCTTGGCACTGCTCTGGAACTGGAACTCCACGTGAAACTCATTAAGAATTATAATAAACGTTTCTGTATTAGTAACAAGGTTATTGTGTCATGGGTTTAAAGACAGCCTGAAGTAATTTACTTATTTATTAACGTTGACAATAAGTCGGCCATTATTTAGAGTTACGACTGTTTTATTGGTGAGACTGTGATGGTTTCTTGGTTCTGGAAGCGTGGCGGCGTTTCTTGTAAAGTTTTTATGGACGTTTGGCAAACTGCTCAAGGGAATTTGTCGTTGAATTGTATTCAGGGAACTGACTGAATCATTCATGATTATTTTGACTAACACTGAATAACGGTGACCGTAACTGAAGACGTTGATTCAATGTAGAAATGATGAAAATAGACTCATTTAAATAGCCACATTTGAGAGTTAATAAAATGTCAACATGAGACTAGATACTGGCAGTGAGACTGATAAAAATGCGACAGGCTTCGAGCTAATAGCTCGTGAAAGTCAGAACGTACAGCGGCGACTAACCAGAAAAGCACTGAGAAAATGAAGCTCAGCTAGTCCAAGAGAAATGATTCTTACTAAGTAACCACGTAGGAATTTTGGAACCCACAACTAAATGATAAACTAAAGACCACTGAATGAGTAGAAAATAGTCGATGGTCAGCAATACACGCTTTTATTGAAAGAACTAACACTTGATAAAATCACAAGGTTTTTCTAGTAGAACCTGGGTCTCTGCTTCCCCCACAGTCTGTTTACTAAACAAACGGTTAATCACAGCTTCTCGATCAAGGTATAAGTCGGGCATTATTGCCAAATCCTGCACAAGCCCGTGAACACGCATCTAGGCTACAGCATTCCGACGTGAAGGCATTCGTTTTGCATTATTTGCATCGATAGCGCTTCCATCTGTTGTAGATAGGGCTGCCAGAGGAGCTTTTAAAGCTTGTAGGTGTTCAGAGTTTATAGCTGTTTGTACTAAATCAAAATGTTGATCAATTTCTATTGTGAATGTTTCCTTTGATAAATTGAAATTGGTTAGAACGTTGAAAAGCGTATACTCTTGATAAATATTTATATTGACTGCAGTTTTGTCTTATGATTTTTAGCGATTGTTATTTATGATAGAAAAAGTGTGTCAGAAACCTTTTTATTTTTTTAATTTAAAGTTTTATACAATACTAGCTGACCCCCAAACGTCGTTTTGCAAAAAAAAATACAAATCAGTACAGTATACAGACAAGACAGCAAAGGCCATATAAATAGTATATACGCCCGTTGGCATAGTGTCTGCTAAATCAACTTCTTATAAAAGCTGGAGCCTCAATCAAGCAAATTAATGTCTAAAGTCATACACCTTAACAAAGACACGTAGAAAAAGGGAAGCCTTATCGATTGACATTACTCGGTGTCTCTCTGTTTGTGGAATACTAAGCAGAATCTATCAACCACTAAACAACATATTGATGTCAATATAAAATCGTATGTCTCATCATCTGCCTAGCCTTTTCCCAAATATTTTGGGGTCGGCTTCCAGTCTAACCGGATGCTGTTGAATATCAGTATTTTACATGGATCGACTGCCTATCTGACCTGCACAACCCAGTAACTGGGTAATACGATACCCGTAACGACTGTCAAAGTTCTACGAATATCAAATCAAATCAAATCAAAATATTTTTATTTCACATAAGCCTACAAGGGCACTTATGAAACGTCAGAAGCTAGGTGCACGGTTCCAATTGGTCGTTTCCTATGGAGAAGAACCGGCAAGAAACTCCACGGTTACTCTTTTAAAAATAATTGGCTTTTACAATGTTTTCTAATTACAGTAGGTATGGGAGAACAGCGTAGGCCTGTCAACAAGTGCTAGGTACTTGATAAAATAAAAAATGATCTACAGATCTAAAATCTACAGGGCCTACAAAGTCCTCACATTTACAAAATCAAAAACTCAAAAAAAGATAAATAAAATATAAAAACCTATTAAAACCAAGTGATCATAATTTCCATTACAACCACTAAAAAGAGTTGGAGGATTAGAATTGTCTCTATATAATGTCAAATAGTAAAAAGATTAAATGTCAAAGAAGTATGTAAAAATTAAATAAAAATCGTAATTTGAGAGCAGTTAATAGACGTTTATGTAGTTATGCCGTTAATGAGATGCCAGGGAAGCCACATGTGCAGAAGCAATTATTGCCAAACTACCTTGTCTTCAACGTAGTCTTTAATCTTATAATATGCTTTTTTGATAAGGACACGTTTGATGAGGGTTTTGAACTTTCCATCGCTAAGTTCTGTAACCGGCTTTGGCAACTTGTTATAAAAACGGATGCTATTTATATGAAAAGACTTGCTAGTTTTTGTTAATCTAAATTTAGGTATCACAATTTCATTTTTACTACGGGTATTTATATTATGGAAATCGCTTCTTATTTTAAAAAGTCCTAAGTTTTTGCGAACATACAAAATACTTTCTAAAATATAAAGAGAAGGCAGAGTTAGTATATCAATTTCTTTGAATTTGTTTCTAAGAGACTCGCGAGGACTCATTTTATAAATTGCGCGGATTGCCCTCTTTTGTAAAATGAAAATTGAATCTACAACAGCCGAGACCAACGGCTTAATGCGCTTTCAAGGCACAGAGAGGTCTTGGTATGTAAAGATGGTAACCCATCTGCGGACCAACCGCGGCATGTTATTACTTAACCAAAGCCCCTGATAAATAAATTCGTACTTATGTCTATCAGCCCTAGTATTAAACACTGCAACTATGTGCCCGCATACTTCCCCATTATGTTATGATAAACACGCATTTCTCCATACACTGCTTACGAACAAACATTATTTGATCACGTCAAGACTATTTTTGGAAAGTTTTCACGTATTTCTGGCAGTTATTATTGTAAACTATTACAGAAATAGTTTGTTAAGAGAATGTTGTTGATCATCAACATTTTCGGACGTGATATCAATTGGAATGGGTTCAGAAAACAATGTTAGTTATGCTTTGGCTACACGTGGTGAGGTGTGTGGACTTGTTCGGTGGTGGTGATAGCATTTCTCTAATAATACGATTGTTGTTAATCTTGTGGGTGTCGGAAGAATCGACCAAAGAGTTACCGTATATAATCATAGCATGGTGCATAGTCCTTTTGCCTACATACGATACTCTCACGCGAAATAAAGCTTAGAACGGTACATACATTTTATATTGTTTTTATTCTCACTATACCCACTGTTCCCGTACACTGTTCTGTTTCGATTGGTGTCATCTTACTCGTAAAAAAATATTTTTCGTCTCGGTTACCTTCTCTTAGCAGCAATAGGAATAAGGGCTTTTTTTTTTTTTTTGTGGATGGGAAATCATCGAATGACCCCTCCCGCTCTGGGTGAAGCAGAAGGGAGTGTCAGACTCTTACTGACTAAAACCCACCCGAGTTCCTTCCTTAGCCCTTTGTGTTCCGGGGTAGCGGTAACCCTTTCGGACAATCCCGCTGCCCCGGAGAAATAAGGGCTTGTAACAATATTTTGATTTAATTAAAAGCGTGGCCTAGGAGTTTCTTGTCCATTCTTCTCCCTAAGAAGTTACTACGTTCTAGAATAGGCAACTAACTACATAGTTTCATATTTCTGACTGACCGACACCTTAACAATTCAAAAGTGGCTGTCAATGATTTAGTTGAAAGAAAATGGTTTGAGTTTGAGCTTATGGTGTAAACTACCATAAGATATACATACACAAATGCTGTGCGGTTATTCCACGGGGATCGTTCGTGTATTTTATCGGGAAAGTACCTACTGAAGCATTATTTTTCAGAATACGATGCAGTTTTTAACAACGACCGCTTTACTGCTCTTAGATTATAAACTGCAACATCTACATAAAGTATTAATAAATTATCGCTTGTTACTAAGTCAGTTACTAAAGCACCACCGTCCACGAGCAAGCGACTAGCTATTAAATGTGAAATATAAAATCAATGATAAACACACAGATTAAAAACAATAAAACAAAAAGAGATCTAAGTTTTAAAAGGTGATCTAATATGTGTAGGGAAAGTAGGGGGTTGGACTATTTTGGATATGTTACCCATATATTTAATCTTTTATGTGTACATATATGCAAAACGTGTCTTTAATTTCTGTAATAGTTTTAATTAAATAAATAAATACCAGCGAGAAATCGCTCGTCACCGCGGGTCCAGTGCGGGATCGTAGATGTCACATTATCTTCGAATTTTTGGTTCTACGACATGCCGGTTTTCTAACGATGCTTCCCTTCACCATTTTGAGAGCAGTCGTGATGAAATTATGTACACAAAGTAAAGCTCATGCCTGGGTTCGAACCCTCTCAAAAGCTTTACTGGCTTCTTGTTAATCAGATGCCTTAGACAGTAATCCTACACGGAGCCGTCTGTCACAGTCGTGGAGATCGTAAATTCAAGTGTTGGGAACGATGTTCTTCTTTTTAACCGATTTCTAAAAAAGAAGGAGGTTCTCTATTCGGATGTTTATATTTTTTTTATGTAAGTATGTTCGGGCATAACTCCGTCATTTATAAACGGATTTTTAAAATTCTTTTTTTGTTCGAAAGATGTGTATTTCGAAATGGTTCCATTTAAATTTTGTAAAGATCTGATGATGAGTAAATGCCAGAAAATCAACCGCGATTGCTGCTATCGCATATGTATGCATTGCTTACGCAATCACACAATATAACATCACGCCTGTACCCTCTAAAGGGGTACGCAGATGTGTTAGTAATTTTTCACTTTGTAGTGTTTTATTTGGAAGTCGGTTTTTTTTTGTAAAATAGTTTTTATGTAGTGTAGTGCTTCATGGCAATGTTCTATACATATATATGTGTGGTATGAAATGATAATAAACGTTCATAGAGAGAATCTACGCTTTGTATGGGAAAATAGGAATGGTTAAATTAATGGATTGCAGTAATTCACAACTAGGCACAATTCCTACCTATAATTATAGTCACTGTAAAATAAAGCTAAAAGGTTATTTTTTTACACTATTAAAGAAATCCTAAAGATCAAATAACTGAAATAAATCTGGTTTTCGAGACATAATTCAAAGCTTACATAGAGAGGTCGAGCTTTTTGACAAAAACATAACAGAAGCTAAGTACAGACGTCAGCACATCAAGCTACCCGTAACTGTCAAATTTTTCACAATCAACTTTGAACCTTGTACTTTAGCGATAAACTTGAAAATTTCTTGCCAGTTCTTCTCCATAGGAAACGACCAATTGGAACCGTGCACCTAGCTTTTGACGTTTGATAAATGCCCTTGTAGGCTTATGTGAAATAAAATATTTTGATTTTGATTTTGGATCTATTATAGGAATTTGACATGTCAGTAGCTTGATGTGCTGGCGTCTATATCAAAATTGGCAGTAGCTTTCTCGTCTGAAAAGTTGAGAGAAATCGAGCTAGAAACGACAATTTCTTTAAACAAGAGACCAACAATAAAACATACAAGAGTTTCAGAGGGCCAAGACAATTAATGTCAATCGTTTTCAACGCGTTTCGTATTAATGCAACGACTTCTCAGGCATTTTTGGCTTTGACATAATCTTTTCGCGAGGTTATGTCAATCCGATATTGATGAATTTTCCATCATCGATATCGCTGGATAGAATATCACTTTGTCTAAGCTCCGAATCCTTATTACAAGTATTCGTTAGTTATTACTCACATCATCATAAGGCGGTCCTTGAAAATTCCTGATGACCCCATCAGCAAACCCGGTGATATTGGTGAGGAATGTATTCAAGTCATTGCTGGTTCTTGAAGCGAAGTCGGTGTACAGCAGCAGGGCATCGTTCTTAGCTGTATGCAGCTCTGCTATGGTGCTCGCGTACAGGTCATCTTTGTAGTTCACCTGGCGGGAGTGGGTTGGGTGGGTTCGGTTGCTCACATCTACAATGATGACAGCGTCCTGTAAAAGTAAAGGGGTGGGTTTTAGAAGAGAAACGGATTGTTTTCCCGGGACCTAAAGAGATGGCGTATACATGGTTACTTGTGATTCGACGTATATCCGCCAGGAGCTGATAGGGGGGCCAAAATGCAACAAATTTAACCCCTCATATGTATGGCCGAAATTCAATAGTTTTCGAGATATTTGAAACACTTTTGAAGTGTAAAATAAAGATATTGGTAAGATATTATTCTAAAATCGCTCATAATATTATTTTCTTGAATTAAAGGCACTCACGAGCAACTTAGTTGCCCAGCAACTTTTTTATCTTAGCGCTGTCTCCTCGCCGAGATTTGGACGATGCGCACACGGGAGCGACAACAACACTACTTTTTTGTTAAATTTTCGGTTAAGCGGCAACTGGCTAGCCGGCAACTTTTTTTTCGCCATACGCACACATGCATTGAAAACAATAGATAGGCGACAGTTGCGTGCAAACCCGCGGCCAAAAAGTCTCCCAGCTGTCGCGTCGCTACATGCGCGCACTTTCATAAAAATCTGTAGACTTGATGTGAGACACAAATTAGTTGCGGAGACAAAAGTTGCTCGTGGGCGCCCTCTTTATGATGGATATTTGGGTGAACCAACGTTTTTAATAAAAACTACATAAATAATGAAATTAACTTGTTAACCTTGTGTTGCAAAATGTTTGATTGTCAGCCTCGAAAGACGTAGTATTTTTACTTTAACAACGTTATGATCTAAATATTGTTCTTAGGTAATTAAATTATTCAAAGGGAACATTAAGTTCTGTTACAAAGTCAGATTTTGAGTCTAGTTGCCTGAAATAGACTGTAAGACGAAAATAAAATTAGATAATTCTAACAATTGCAAATAAAATTGAAACGTTTTAACACAACAACACTTTACTAGTGTTTACTGAAAATATTTAATGGAAGGTCTATGGATTGATTGGGTTCGATACCGCAAACGAGAACTTTATGCAGTATCTAAGGATGTTGATTTTGTTTAAGTAATTGTTTTTTGTACCTAATTGTTTTCTAAAGCATTCAAGTCTATAAGGAGACAAAATGAGTTTCCATGTTGTGAAATTTGTTTCACTTAAATATATTTAGTTATGTGGATTGTTTAAGAGTTCCTTTATAGTTATAAGTTTCTGAATAAATTACTGAATCATTCCAGGGCCGTCGCTAGACTTGAATTTAAGGTAGGGCAGCTGTTGTTACAGGTAGGGTGGAACTAAACGCGAGACGATTCCCGGCCACCGTAGGCGCGGGCCTGCGGGCGGAGAGTAATGGGTAACCCTCCGTCCGATCAGGACCAGGCCCGTGCCTGACGGCGCGTACGTGTTCCACGCGCGCCTCAAAGAGATGTCAGCATAAGGAAGGGGCCCGAAAGGGCCGAAGCCTGCCGGGGCAGCGGGATTGTCCGAAAGGGTTACCGCTACCCCGGAACACAAAGGGCTAAGGAAGGAACACGGGTGGGTTTTAGTCAGTAAGAGTCTGACACTCCCTTCTGCTCCACCCAGAGCGGGAGGGGTCATTGGATGATTTCCCATCCACAAAAAAAAAAAAAAAAAAGGGTGGAACTAAAAATGTTACTTGATCTGTTCTGGTCAATCGATTTGTGGCTTTCAATTGCTGGGGGTGTTATATAGGGTGACTGTAAAAACACGCGGCAAAATTTAAGGGGGTACCCATCAATATTAACAACTTTTACTATGGACCAACCTAGAATTCGCACAAAAAAAAAATCGACCTTCCTCGGATTTTACAGGCTATGGCTTCCTCGTTCCATAGATAGACTGCAATACGAACAAATCTCTCACACATATTTCAAATGCCATCTATGAGCAGAATAAAGAATGAATATATTATGCATGTAGATTGTGAGCTAGTATTTTTTTTTCCGTCATAACTTAGTTGATGGTGTTTTCTTAAGGTAGGGCATTAGTGTTTAAAGGTAGGGCATTGCCCCACGATGCCCCCCCTAGCTACGGCCCTGAATCATTCTCCTGCCCTTATCCCAATTTATTCGTGGTCGGCGCAACATGTATTTTTCTTCCACACTTCTCTATTTGTCGTGATCTCAGTACTCACCCCCTTTCTAAACATATCATCATTCACACAGTCCATACATCGTTTCTTTGGTCCTCCACTACTCTTTAGCCATCGATATTTATACATAACTAAATACTACCACGAATTAACGCTTGTCGCCCCTGAATTTATAGCATTTACTTCTTTCTTCCAGAACAATGTTTCAACTCAATCAATACAAACAGTAATCTATAACAACGTACAATTGTTCTTTTAAAGCCGACATTAAATACAATAAACTGGTCAGCACATTGTAACGCAGTGTTAACGTCACCCTGTTCTGTTACCCGTGCCTCATGCCTCATGAAGTTATGAGTCATGTAACCTCTTGGGTTACCGGGCTTAGGGTCACATTGATAAGGTTATCATCGGGAATCCCATTTATTGTTGTGAACTTTCAAGTGTAAGCAGTTTTATTTGTGGTGTGATGGGAATCGAGGTTAAGTTAAAGTGAATTTGATCCAGGTATTACTGACTAGGTATATTAATTATCAATAGAATGAAAGTCAAAAATTAATGGGATTTACCTAAACTACCGAAACCGACCGCACAGTGGCGCCCTCATCGTTTGTTTGGTTATTTCATACAATTTAGAATGAAAATGCAGAAAATAAGCACGTTAAGTTGTGCTTCACAAGATTATACGTTAATATTGATAGATAATCCTTAAAACGGAATATAGTGGCCACGGTTATCCGTTTTAAGGATTATAATAAAACTAAACAATATAAAACTACCGTTTCTAATAATATTAACGTATAACCTTGTGAAGCACAACTTAACGTGCTTATTTTCTGCATTTTCATTCTAAATTGTATGAAATAACCAAACAAACGATGAGGGCGCCACTGTGCGGTCGGCACAGTCTTAAGTCAATCCTGTTGAAATTGGTTGTAGAAGTACAAAAGGCTTTGAAAAAAAAAAAAAAGAGATTGTCTCTTGTCTAAGCCCTCAGGTGAAGTCCACAGTGCATTGATGCGGAAGAATACCTATGGATTTCGTTTTGGCCAAGTTCAACAGATTCATCATCATCTGCCTAACCTTTTCCCAATTGTGTTGGGGTCGGCTTCCAGTCTAACCGGATGCAGCTGAATACCAGTATTTTATATGGAGCGACTGCCTATCTGACCTCCACAACCAATTTCAACAGAATATACGAAACAATTTAGCACTCAGACTAATAACATCTATGTATTATGAAATCTACTTCCCAAACGCAATGAATGAAGTTCATGAAAAAAAAACCACTGCGCGGGAAAATTGCGCCGGTGTATACCTGGGCTTACTTTTATCTATAAGTACATATATCGTAATACATTAATGAAGCCTTAGTAAGGGTGACAATAGGTACCAAAACAAGTCATATTTAAACCTTACAGGCATTGGCGCCGATTCTCTTGTTCACAAACTAAACTAAATTTAAGTTCAGTGCATCTTTTTCTTTCTATTTCATTATGAAAAGGACAGAGGATAAATATTAGTTTAGTCCTGTCAAATTAGTCAGCGCCTGACGTAAATTGACGTATTTTTAGTAGCCAATTTTTTAATTTTATCTTCTGTCCTTTTCTTAATTAAATAGAAAGAAAAAGATGCATTGAACTTAAATTTAGTTTAGTTTGTGAACAACAGAATCGGCACCATTGTCTACTTTCCTTTTTTTTTTTTCCTTTGCTCGTGCATTTGTAGGAATAAGGCAGATGTACCTAATAATATAATCTATTTGAAAACGAAATCGAGACCAACTCGTAAAACCAGCACTGCACTCGGATCAGACGTCAAAACAAACATACACAATAATGATAACTAGCTAGAGTAAAGCTGGATTGCCACTACAGCCGAGCGAAGCAAAACTGAAAAACGATGTGCCTTTTGACATCAAAGTTATGCGATAAAATGCAGCAAAATAAAAAGAAAAAATAAATAAAGTTGAGTCGTGAAAGATAAGCGTTTTGATCTGTTTTTGTCTATCATGAATACATTTGAAAAACGCTGATTTTCAAGTTATTATGGATCATTCGAAGCTAGTAACGGCCGACAATAAAATTTAAAATAAAGTGGAGAGTGGTGGCAGAAGGCATGAAATATCAACTTGCAAAAGCATGTCAGGCGGATTACAAAGGTAAACATTGTGAGGAAACCGACATATCCTAGAACCAAGAATTCGAAGACATGTGACATCCACCAACCCGCACTGGGTTATGCTTGGTGGATTACAGCCCACTCCCTCTCACCAAGCGGAGGCCTGTGTCCCTTCAGTGGACATTATAAGCTGATTATGCTAAAGCATGTCTCTCTTTATTGTATAGCTTATAGCAGAGCAGCACTGTGGGAGAATTGATAGCAATGGTGGATTTATCTCAGCTTCCTCACACCAATGGAATGCTCTACTAACCCGGCCTCGCAATGCAAAACTAAGGTCGCCATAAAAATCTAATGGCGAAATTATTATCATGATGTCACAAAGAAAACCATAAAACATCATTTCTGTTAGTATTTACAGTTCAATTTAATGTGATGACGTCATTCATTCGGTTTTTCTTGCCAATTTTCTAAACTGCCTAGCTGGATCGTTTATTTTAGAAGTTAATTTATTTTCAGCAATCTGCGGTTTAATTTAAATGCTTTAGACTACGATGAAATGAAATGAAAATGTTTATTCTATAAATAGGATATATCGGAATCACTTTTATACGGATCATTTTTATCAAAAGCTAGCTGACCCGGCAGACTTCGTACTGCCTCAATCGATAAATAAAAGACCTAAACTTTTGTATAAATTAATTTTAAAACAAACAAAACGAATCCGTATTTAATAAAAAAACATTTTTTGAATGAAGCATGAAGTGATTCAATAAAGTTCAAATTGACTCTCATTTTATTTAGAAAACATTTGTATGGGAAATAGAAAAGGGCTGTTTTTAGGGTTTTCCCGGGAATCATTCGATTTGTTCTCACCTTTTAAACCTTCCCTACACCTCCACGAACATTTCAAACCAAGATAAGATAAATCCGTTCAGCCGTTCTCGAGTTTTAGCGAGACTAACGAACAGCAATTCATCCTATCCTACTAATATTATCAATGCGAAAGTTTGTGAGGATGGATGGATGGATGTTTGTAACTCTTTCACGCAAAAACTACTGAACAGATTTTGATGAAACTGTACAGTAATATAGCTTATACATCAGAATAACACATAGGATACTTTTTATCCCGATATTCCCACGGGATCGAAACTTACGCGGGTGAAACCGCGGGGCGTAGCTAGTTTTATATATATAGATAAGCTAGATGAAGTCAACATATTTTCCTGTCTGACTAACCTTAAAAAGAAACGGTGAAACAGACTCAGGGGTAAAAGTCTCTTTCAAAGTCCAGCACCCTAATTGCGTAATACACTATTAGGTACTCTCAATTCGAATCATTTTGAAGCATATTGCTAATCCATTGCTCCATATGTTCGAAAAATGTGTCTGCTCAGCAACGTAAATAACGCAATGAATGTTGTTGAACTGTCAATATGAAACCCATTGCTACTGATAGTGTGTTACGCAATTACCGCGCAGATCATGTCAGGTGATCGAAAGTTCGTGAGTTCAAACATATTGCAAGCATTCTTCAAGGGACAGACTGCTGGGTTGGTTGCAGATAATATATCGACGGAGGCCTAAAGTTTTTACAAAAATAAACCGTCACAATTATGACTGCATACCATGCTAATGACTGCACAGCAAAACTTTACGTAAGTAACTAAAAAGTTTTCCCTACCTAGTCATTCTCTTCTACAACCGCGAGCTCAATATGTAGAATCAAATCTCACACAAAACAGATTCGATTATCCTGACTATAAGCAATGAAATTCTCCTGAATGATGAAATAATGCATAATGATGACATCAACCAATTCATCTATGCTGTAATGATCTTTGACCCAGCACTATACAGCTTGGAAATGCGCCAATACCATAATATTGAAGCATCCGTATCGGCTCTTAGTAATAGCACTTGAATGTTTGCTTACCCATTTAAGAGAAGAGATTGGGAATCTGATATCTTAAGAAAGTGAATGCATGAGTGCTGAAATATAGCATACTAGCAGCGCCCCGGGGTTTCACCCGCATAAGTCTCGATTCCGTGGGAATATCGAAAAAAAAAGTATTCTATGTGTTAATCCTGGTTGTAAACTATACGTGTGCCAAATTTCATCCAAATCCGTTCAGTAGTTTGTGCGTGAAGAAGTAACAAACATATAAACACACACACTCACAAATTTTCATTTTTATAATGTTAGTGTGATTGTGTAGATAGAATAATTTAGCATGAAAGTATTAGCATAATCAGTCTATAATGCTCTTTCTTCTGGATCCTAGTGCTAATATCTGGAACTACCAGACGGATTTCAAAAATTATTTTTGCATTTGATAGCCCAATTCTTGATAAAGGCTACTTAACATAACGCTAGGTCCCTTAGGAGACGATTAAAAAGAAAATAAGAAAACATTGTAAAAGCCAATTATTTTTAAAAGAGTAACCGTGGAGTTTCTTGCCGGTTCTTCTCCATAGGAAACGACCAATTGGAACCGTGCACCTAGCTTCTGACGTTTCATAAGTGCCCTTGTAGGCTTATGTGAAATAAAATATTTTGATTTTGATTTTGTAAAAAAGGCAGAAAGGACGCGAAGTAATAACGAAGAAATAGCTCGGACAGGCGATGCGATGCTCGGAGGTAGGTCAGCGGAACAAGGAATTTCAAGCGGACGAAGTCGCGGGCAGAAGCTAGTACTAACATACTATACTAAATCATTGGTTATAGCCATTTTCATACATCTAACTGTCATCGAATGACAGTACGTTGTGATTTGAATATACGGGCGATTAAAACCTTGAGGCTGAGGCTACATTAGGCCGCGACGCGACCTGCGACACATGAGCGATTAAAACAAGTAAATGAATGCTCACGTATATGGCTACACCGTACATCAAATATTACTAGCGATCTTTGATTTCTTTAAGCGATAGGAACAACATTACTGTAACCACGGCATCGGCTACATCAACATATCAGCGAAATTGAAGCGAATATATGCCGGAATTTCGCTTATAATGTAGCCATACCATGTTTTTCTCGTTTCGCTCTTCCAGTCACATCGCAAATCGCTGCCTACTGTAGCCTCAGCCTGAAGATCAACCCGTGCGATTGTTATTACTTAGCCACGAGCCCTTTATCTATTAATCATTGACTACCCCGTTGGTCTCGTGGTCGCAAGCGCGACTGCTGAACGTGGGGCCCTCGGTTCGATTCCCGGGTCAGGCAGTGTTATTGAGTTTTTCCATTAGGAATTTCTTAGTAACAGCCCGGAGTTTGGAAGTTGGCGGTGTGATACCCCCGTGCCTCGGAAAGCACGTTAAGCCGTTGTTCCTGCGCCTGATCTCTCTCCCGTCGTGTCGGATTGCCGTCCCATCGGACTATCAGAGTGAGGGAAAAGGGAGTGCACCTGTGTCTGCACGCACACTTGTGCACTATAATATCTCCTGCGTACCTGGCTAATCCCCATTGAGATTGGCCACCGTGACCGAAATCGGTCGGGGAAGCTATTATTAATATTATTATTTTGGATTTATTTTATATATCTCGGGACTATGGGGTCCCGGTCCTTTGGAAGGCGTACGGAGGGCCGAAGCCAACTCGCAGAGGCCCCTTGGAAAAATTTAATGAAATGTGGCACCAACCGACGATTATCCCTATATGCTCTATGAAAGTGCACCCAAGGACAACCCTCGGTTGGTGTAGGACTATTGCAGTATGGGAAAAATAAAAAGTTGTACTATGGGTTTTCGAGGTTAAAGTGGATTGGTTACCAAGAACTATGGAAGAACTATGGCCCCTGCCTGATCAATGTTTTATATATACACGGATAAAATGGCAGGGGGTGACTTGCACACTCAATAATGGGCCCCCGGGAACTGCCGCTAGCACATAGTGACGTAGTGACAAGGGGGCAACATGTCCTGAGGTGCTTAAGGAGTGGAGAGGTATTCCACGGCTTTCAGAACAATCCCAGAGCCCGGAAGATGGTCAAGATCCCTACGAGCACTTACTGGAATACTTCCTTCCCCCGAGCACGTTTGCTCTTGCGAATCTCCACTCAAGCCGGCCAATAAAGGCAAGAATGAGGTGGGAGCTGTGTTCCTCATCAGTGTTCACTCCAGCCAGCCAATTAAGGCAAGCCAGAGGTGAGGAACAAGACTACTCCCGGGAGATAGGGTCCGTGGGGTCGCTACTGCCCAACAGCTCGCCACATGCTGCCCTGCGGGTTTCTGTATCTCTCTTGGTCTGGCTCCTCGTCTTAGACCTGTTCCGGCAAAGTAAACTCTTCCGGCACAGGCCTAGAGTTCGGAGCGCGCAAGCCCCACCACGACGTCAACGTAGAGATACGACGATGGGGATATTATTATTATTATTAATCATCATCATAGCGCTAAGTCTAATAGAACATAATGGACGAATAACTGTTTACACGTTGTTCTTGCTGCATAATAATGGCGTCACACTCACGCCACCCTTTAGTTGCCATGCCAATTTACACTAATACACGTTCAACATAACGTTGAAATAATGTTTGTTTTGCTGTCTGTTGCAGCAGTTACAGGCACTTGAACATCACTGGATGCGTTTAGTTTATATTTCCATATTGTGTTTGTTATTTTTAGTACATTATTCTATCATCTAATATGTAGTATTATCTATTAGTCTACTTTTATGGTAAATGCTATGTTATAGGATTGCAAAAGGACATGTATATTACACATTTTAAGCGACAATATCCCAATTGTTAAATTGTGTAAACGGGGAAAATTCTTGAGTTTGTCACTCACTCTTAGCAAAATCATTATTTAGCTGTATGGTTCATTGCTAGAGACAATTAAAAATGAAATTATGCGTATTAAAATCTTAAACGTGAGACTTAGTGACACGAAAAGAATATTAATCAAATAAATTTAAAAATAAACGATTGTGTCGTGGGACATACTTTTGTTACGATTTATTCTGTTTTAATACCAACAACGAATACCACTGGTATTACATTACAAAAGTGTCGTGACGGTCAAAATGATACACTTTTTTCAAAAGTGTCGTGACGGTCAAAATGTTACACTTTTTTCAAAAGTGTCGTGACGGGCATAATGTTACACTTTTTTCAAAAGTTTTATGACGGTCAAAATGTTACACTTTTTTCAAAAGTGTCATGACGGTCAACATGTTACACTTTTTTCGATCTAGCTCTCATTCACCAAGTGTGCAGATTAAAATGTGCTACAAGAAACTTCGTTCCTCCTCTAAATCTGCCAACCCCCTTTGTACGCAAGCGTTAGTTATTTTAATTCCCATGCAAATCATTAATAGAGCGAAATGATAACAGATTTATTTCTATAGCCATGTCTACGAGAAAGGAATGCACTGTACCCACAAAGTAGTGGAATTCTTATCATACCGCGTTTGAAGAATGACTCAACATACACACATCAAAAGTGTCTAGGGATCAACATATATTTTTGCAATAACTTTTCTCCTGATTGATATTAATTAAAATTTTCTTTAAGGATTCATCAAATAAAGTGTTTTCGTTTGTCACAGTAACGATAAACCAAGTCACCTTTGCATTAATAAAGAAATTTGCCATTTTCCTAATAAAGGGATTTTTGACATTTGAACCACTAACACAAAAGTTCGAAAAAAAGACTGAAATAACAGTTTTCTCTAAAATTTTATTGGGTAACTTAAACAATTAATAATCCGTGTTTCTACCGCGAACACTAACAACACAAGAACATCGGTTTGGCATACTCAAAATGAGTTCATCCAAATCACGCTGTGGAATGGCCGCCCATGTTCGTTGCAACAACAAAAAAAGGTCTTCTTGCGACTGGATACCCTCCATATTCGGCAGAGCTCTTCTCTGTAGCATATCCCATGCATGCTCAATCGGGTTCAAGTCTGGCGACTGAGCAGGCCAGGGCAGGACATTGATGTTAGCTGCGGCGAGAGTCTGTCTTACAACTCTTGCGGTGTGCGGTCGTGCATTATCATGCATTAACTGAAATAAGGGACCGATTTGCACTTGTAGAGGAACGATGACGTCTGATACAATCGTCTCAGCATAAATTTGAGCGTTGAGGTTGCCTCTGATCCAAATCAACTCAGTTCTTCCGCCGATCCAAATACCCGCCCATACCATGATGGTTCCACCACTATAAGGATGGACTTCCTGGCAGGATTTTAATCGCTGTTGGCGTCCAGGGGTTCTCCAGTGTCGTATACGTCTTGTATCCGGTCTCATACCAAAACGAGACTCATCAGAAAAGCACACGAAACGCCATTGTTCTTCTGCCCAATTTCTGTGTTCAAGAGCCCATTGATATCGAATCCTACGATTGTGCATTGCTATAGGTGGTACCCGTAGCGGTCTTCGGGAATGAAGGTTCACTTCATGCAAGCGGTTTCTGACTGTTTGGTCGCTAATTAAGTTCCCTGAAGAGTGATGAAGCCTCACGGCTAACATCATGGCGGTTATTGTTGGAGCTCTTCGAGTTAAGATTTGAATGTATCGGTCTTGTCTCCGTGTGGTGCAGCGATACCGTCCTCCATGGCGCTCAGCCACGGTACTAGTGCTTCGGTAACGTGTCCAAAGTCGACTGATAACACTCTGACTTGTATTCAGAGCTAAAGCCACAGTACGTTGCCAGGAACCAGCTTCTATCATTCCCACGGCTCTGAGCATTTCTTCCCTGCTTAAATGACGTCGCCGCTCCATAATAACGTTGGTTTTAATCAGTAGTAGGGAAACAGTAGCACTAATAATGTCTTCAATGCGTTGTATGTTTTTATAGGGAAAATATTGACAGCTGATTTTCATCTTTTACTCGAATTTGATTCACAGTTCCTGATTCAAATTATGAAATGCACCAAAAAGGATCCATATAAATTTATAAAATCATAAATTTATTACAAAGCCAATCAAGAAATCCGCATAAAAATGCTTGATCCCTAGACACTTTTGATGTGTGTACATTAAGTATCGTTATGCAAATCATTGTTGTGACTCGTTCGTCGAGATTAGGCATTGAAGGCTACATTTCTTCTCTAGAAGAATTTTTGATTTTTATTTTTTCTAAATAACTAGCTTTTGCCCGCGACTCCGTCCGCGTGAAATATCTTGTTCTCCCAACCCACCCCGTCGCACCACAACCCCTGCCTGCGCTATTACTTCGTTTTCGCCTAGCGTTCTTCCAGGCTTTTTTATTTTTTTTTTCGGCTCCAAATGGTCCTAGCGTTATGTTAGCTCAATTCTTGGGGAAGGCTGTCTTCCGCGAGAATTGGGCTATCAAATACCAAAAGAATGTTTCAAATCCTACCGGTAGTTCAAGAGATAAACGCGTTCAAACAAACAAATTCTTCATCTTTATTAGTATAGTTGTAGATAAGGCGTAAAAATATTATTTCAATACTTATTGTTAGATTATTATATTCCTAATCCTAAATTTACAATAGCAATCAAACTGGAAAGTACTGACGCAATGAATCCCGGCGAATCCCCTGATAATGTATACAAAACTAGCGACCCGCCCCGGCTTCGCACGGGTGCGATATGATACTAAGTACAGGTACTTCAAGAATGCCAGCACGCGCCGCCGCGGCCGGCACCGCAGCAACCGCTATGTCCCTGCATTTTAAATCTGTAATATCTTCGAAAATATTCATTTAAATTACATGCTGTAAAGGGCCATATTTATCTATATTAAATACACAATGTATTTAAGGTACTTAATTGGATAAAGATTAAGGCTATGTTGCTTAAAATCGCTTCGTAAATAAGCCATTATTTCTCGTAAAAAGTAAAGGATAAAAAATGATTATTGTGGGTTATCCCTAAGAGATAGATATATACTATCGGGGACTTTTTTGGAGAACTTTTTAAGGTGTACAATACTGTAGTACATTATTATGACCTATCTCGTAGGGTTCAGCCAGCGTTTGAAAAGTAAGCGCAAAGAAATGTGTTTATTTACGACATCACATGCATGCATGTATTATATATATAAACCTTCCTCTTGAATCACTCTATCTATTAAAAAAAACCGCATCAAAATCCGTTGCTTAGTTTTAAAGATCTAAGCGTTCATAGGGACAGAGAAAGCGACTTTGTTTTATTTATTTTATTTATTTATTTTATTTATTTATTTATTTATTTGGGACAAACAAACAGTAACACATTATATCTGCGCAAATAATATAAAAAAACGATATTATATAAATGTGAAACTCACACCGTTATCCACAGCATATACAATCTAAATAACTTTACTAATGAACAATCTATGCGAGTAAGACTACAAGACTGTTCAAATAACTATACATCAGAATCCTTAAGTTACTTTAACAAAGCAGAACGAAATCTATTTGCTGACACTGAGAATAAATCTAATTCTGAAGTTTCTGAACAAAAATCATTATAGTTTTTGCACAAGCGACGTAGAGGCGCCCGCAAACCAGCATTGGTGCGGCAATGGGACACAGCAAAAAGAGGACGTGCGCGCACCTCTCGTCTAATAACAGTTCTTGGGACACAGTAGCATATTTTATTAGTAATCTCAGAGCAGTTATACCTGTTATAGCATACGTCGAAAAGAAACATAATTTCTAGATATAAACGTCTAGACTTCAGACTCATTAGATTGTATTTATTAAGTAGATTTTTATAGGTTGGGAAATTGTGGGAGCACCTATAGTGCATCGATCTGAGGAATTTGCGCTGCACTTTTTCTAGCATCTCAACATATTTATTATAAAAAGGATTCCACACTACCACTGCATATTCGAGTTGAGATCTAACTAGTGCTTTAGAGAGATGAGAATAAGTGTTTAGTGTTTTATACTATGTAGTGATATAACATACCTACAACTGTGATCCCCGAAAAGTTAAGCACAGAATATGACTGTGTGTGAATAAGACTGTGAACGTTCTTAAACTTACGAGAACTTCCTTCTCGTAATTTGAAGAACGTTCACAGTCTGATCTCAGTCTCAATCTGTCAAAAATACCTCTAATTTCCCTACATTTTGACAAGTTTTTGACATTTGTTTGTCGCCGAGATGAGACTGCAACTAGATTTTAAATGTTTTAAATTACGAGACTGGCCTTAAGATGTACCAATAGTACACTCAATAACGCCAATTTCACCGCTTAGTAGGGGGCGAGACTATCACTAGGCACGAATTCAGACTACAGACTGCTACTGAGAAATTATTGATTGAAAAACCCAATAACACTTGCCTTAGGTAGTTGGGAGGTACTTAGGTCTTACCAATGGGTATCGTATTACCCAGTAACTGGGTTGTGGAGGTCAGATAGGCAGTCGCTCCATGTAAAACACTGGTATTCAGCTGCATCCGGTTAGACTGGAAGCCGACCCCAACATAGTTGGGAAAAGGCTAGGCAGATGATGATGACTTGCCTTAGGTACTTGGGAATCGAATTCAGGACCTCATGCTCAGCTGTAACGTTTGCGACCACTATACCAACGAAGCTATAGGTACTAAACTCTTCAAAATCACACAAAAATATGGAGGATGAAAATATAGTCATAATGTTTACAATTCTTATGAAAAACATAACACTCGTAACGAAACTCGGCAACGAATTATTTGTACTGCAACCTTGCTTGTGCTTTTTATTTCATTCATTTTGTTCGAACTCTTCAAACAACAAAATATAGTTTTTCCCTATCTTTCTTTAGAGTTTTTAAAATTTTTCTCGCCAAAAATTACACAATTGATTCATAAGTCACTCTCACTGCCTACAGCTATATCGTTCACATAAACAGGTGTAACGTTACAGCATGCGTACTATCTACAGCGATCTGTGTGTGCTCTGTTTGTTTGTTCATCGCCAAGGATTTGTTAAGTAATATTATACTAATAGGTACATTCTGTATGTATTGTGTAAACCGTACTATTGTGTCGAGTTACGCGGGTTTGTGTTTCAGGCTACTGAAGGATAAGCATCGAATTATTTTAATTGAAAACCTTACTGGATAAAAACCTTAACGAACTTCTTTCGAACTTTGAAATATATAGATGTTTGATATCTTATATCGTAATTAAAAAGAAAAGGATTTATTTCTGAGGGGGCGTGTTGGAGTATATCAAAAACAAATCGATCCTTTACACTTACGCAAAATCAAGGGGTTTTTCGAAATTAGTGTAGTCTGGAATTACGGAAAATCCTTTGAATTTGCGTATACTAGCAGCACTAATTATATGCGCATGAGTCATTTCAACTTAGTAGTTGAAATGAATCATTGTGCCTGTAATTTCACTAACCTAGGTAAAGTCAGGGCAATTAATTTTTCAGCAAATGTACTACTATCATAAATTATTCGAATAATCAAATCACAACATCTCAGTGTTTGACAGTTGTATGATGAAATGTGAAGTGTCAATGTGCTACAACTTTTCAATTCGAAGAAAAAAAAGATGTCAAGATGTAAAAAGCGAAGAGAATAATTATGAAGCAGAAGACGTAAAAATATAATTAGGGTAAGTAACTGTCTGAATGTCCCTGATAAGCCCTTGGCGCAGGGAGTTCTCAAAGCTGAACACTGAAAAATGCTGAAAATGTACCTACCTCAACAAAATCTAATTTAATTTTATAGCTGACTTATATCTCGATTAATTCCCACCTGCATCTCATCGAGCTGTCTAGCGATGCAACCGTGACCTAAATACCTGAAATTCCTGAAACGTTTTCAGTGGGGTCTCTTATCTAGTGCACACTGAAGATAAATGGCGACCTTGAAGTTATCTACTGTTATGTCTAAGAGGTATCGTGTAAGTAGTCTTTTGTTTTTGTATCACGCTGATTTAGAGTTTGGGGTAGGTAGCATTTGATGTAGGTGGACAAAATGAAAAAAGAATAACATTGACCTCTCGTAAAATTTTCATTTTACTAGCTTTTGCCTGAATGAATAAACTTTGTGAAAGTTGATATGGCTAGAAAGAGGATGACTAGTAAGATGACGGCTTATAGATCTCTATTATCCTAAGGAAAAGGAATACATACTGCACCCACCCCAAACAGATTGAGATAAAAGGTGGATGATGATGATAAAATATAACTTTATCCTGAATTAATAATAATATAATTATTTTAGAAAAAAAAGTTTTTTAACACATGATGCTCAGTAGTCGCGCCTGCGACCACGAGACCAACGGGCCGCCTTGGGTTCGATTCCCGGGTCGGGCAAAGTGTTATTGAGTTTTTCCATTGGGAATTTCTTAGTAACAGCCCGGAGTTTGGAAGTTGGCGGTGTGATACCCCCGTGCCTCAGAAAGCACGTTAAGCCTTTGGTCCTGCGCCTGATCTTTTTCCGGTCGTGTCGGATTGCCGTCCCATCGGACTATGAGAGTGAGGGAGGAGGGAGTGCACCTGTGTCTGCGCACACACTTGTGCACTATAATATCGGCCGCGCAGAAGTCTAGTCTTTGTCGAAATTGGCCGCCGTGGCCGAAATACGGTCTGGCGGACTTACAAGATACGCGTTATTATTAATTACTTACATGGTGTGATTACAACGAAATGTTGGATGAATCGCTGCTCTCCTAGCTAGATCTCTGAGTATTCTGGATTTAGGAGAGATATGATTCGACTTCCCGTTTGAGTACCTATCTGTTATTATACTTTTGGAACGTATAATATAACACAAAAGCAAATATCTGAAAAAGTTTTAATTTCGTCCTTTGTGTTCAGACACTGAAGTAGGTCCCTCATACTACTTAGAACCTTCAGAAGTTCAGCTGATTCATCAACATTGAGACAGCATTGAAATCTTGAAGACATTGACATAAACATAAATCTGAACGATCCAGTGCAGTTTATTGCCATTGTATGTAAACAGACACAAGGATGGAGACACAATGGGAGCATCACGTTGCGTGTCGTGATGTGATGTGGTGGCGTTACCATGGCAACAATAAACGTCATAATACAAGAATTTATTGATGCAAAAGAAAATGTTTTCAAATCCAGTAATGATTTAGGTATGCCAAATATTTAGAGGTGAAAGAAATGTTGTAACTTTTATAAATAACATTCAACTGAAGCCTAACCGACGAAAAATAAATACGTAGCAGAATCCTTGTAATGCTAATGAGAAGAAATAGTAATTACTAATCTATCTAATAAGCTTGGTGTTTGAAGGAATTTACAGATAACAACGTGACGCCGATGTTCTTCGAAGAGTTAGGTAGAGGTGATCCCTTTAGTGCACCCACATTTCATCAGGCATGCTAAAGTACTCAATGGGGTGAGAGCCTATTGTCATGAATCGTGCACAAAACAAGACTCAAAAAAAAACAATAACTGTTTGCCCGACTTAGAAATCGAACCCAGGACCTCACCTCAGCAGTTGCGCCACCGACCACTACTCCAACGAGGCAGTCAAGGCAAGAAGAAAATATAAACATAAGACATTGGCCCCGATTATGTTTTTCACAAACTAAACTAAGTTTAAGTTCAGTGCATCTATTTCTTTCTATTTCATTATGAAAAGGACAGAAGATAAATATTAGTTTAGTCCTGTCAAATTAGTCAGCGCCTGACGTAAATTGACGTATTTTTAGTAGTAAATTTTTTAATCACGTCTAAACTTGTCTATGGATTATCTAATTTGACAGGACTAAACTAATATTTATCTTCTGTCTTTTTCATAATGAAATAGAAAGAAAAAGATGCACTGAACTTAAATTTAATTTAGTTTGTGAACAACAGAATAGCGGCCATTATTTACCAGAGTACGAGTGATGAGGATACACTAAGTATCATCTTAGTGTATCCTGATCACTTCTGATAGATTGGTACTGATACCGTGATGATAAATTTAAATAGGTAATACAATAATCCCGGATGATATACCAATTAAAAACTCGTAACATAATCCTACAGTGCAATGCGATAAGCTATAAATAAATTGTCTTTATCAACGTTTATGTTGTATTCAATCAAACACAAGGACTGGGATACAATGAGAGCGTCACGGTGTATTATACATAGTATCATGCCGTGATGTTGTTACTATCACAATAACATAGAGGTCCTGTGGTAATTTTAATTACAATCTTGTTCTCCTTAGCAACTATTTGTGTTCCTTGTATAGCTGTTGTGATGTTGTGTGCTGTTGCAGTCGTTACAGGTAAGAAAGAAAGAAAGAAAAACAGGTTTATTTGTCACAGAAACACGTGCAAACAAAAAGATAATTAATTGTAATGACAGCATATAATAAAAACAAAAAATATCTATATACACGAGCACAAAGCAGAGATAGTCGACGACTGCACGTCATGACTGTGACAAGAAGGCTTCCACTCTGCATGATGCTGTGCTATAGGGGACCCACAGCACAGCGCTGATTTTCAGTGGTTACTCGGTAGTCAGAAGCCCGAAAGTCTGGCAACCAGTCTTATCAAGGGGTATCGTATTGCCCAGGAACTGGGTTGTGGAGATCAGATAGGCAGTCGTCCTACGTAAAATATTGGTATTCAGCTGCATCCGGTTAGACTGGAAGCCAACCTCAACATAGTTGGGAAAAGGCTAGGCAGATAATGATGATGAGTATAGCTGTTGTGACTTCCTCGTTGTTTGGTTGGTGTTTACAAGTCCAACTGAGCATTTAAGCACTGGTTGGGCTTGGTCTTGGTCTAAGGGTCAGCGCAGAAAGAGGAGCGCAGCGGAGAGGATTTTATTAAGGCACTCGAAAATCAACTTTAAAATTACTGAAATAAAGTGCATATATGCTTGAAACTGACAAAAATGATCGCGCGTCCTCGAGGATACGCGGGAAGGTACGCGCGCGTCTATTTCAATAATTTTAAAGTTGATTTTCGAGTGCCTTAATAAAATCCTCTCCGTTGCGCTCCCTTCTGTCTACGTTGACCCTAACAGTATTATTGCCTTTTCTATATTGAATTTTTCAGTAGCAGCCGAGGTTGTAGATTTTGGCCTACCCGGATGTCTGCAATTGGCTTGCATGGATACAGAACTAAGCAAAATATATGTGTAGTAATAGTACAAAGTATACCGCTTATGGAGACTTACAGGCGTGAATTTAAATTATATTATGTCTTTAGCTAAAAGCCATCATAAGTTGATTTGAAACGTCAATTATTCTGTACAAGCTTTCGTTATACAGGGTGAAATTGAAAACATGCGACAAACGGAAATGGAAGATTGTACTCATCATTATGAACAACTTTTACTATGGGACCAAACCTGAAATCACGAAAAAAAAAACAGCTGTTTCCTACTTTTATGTTCGCATAACACGTCAAAATGTAGGGAACAGCTGATTTTTTTTTCGCGATTGCAGCTTTGGTCCCTTAGTAAAAATTGTTCATAATGATGAGTAGGTACAATCTTCCATTTCGGTTTGTCGCATGTTTTCAATTTCACCCTGTATATATCATAGCTGTCAATACAATTTATTGTTCAGTGGACGTTAATGGGTCAAAATTTACAGCGTGGATATTCAGAAGTGAAAGTGATTGGCAGACTTGACCTGCTGAGTGAAAGGAGTTATTTGCAAAATCACTACGTTTAACTGGAGAATTGTTTGACACAATTTGCAGATAGAAAGACTGCTGCATCATCTCCTTCTTCTTAGCGTCATCACCATCTGCCTAGCCTTTTCCCAACTATGTTGGGGTCGGCTTCCAGTCTAACCGGATGCAGCTGAATACCAGTATTTTACATGGTGCGACTGCCTATCTGACCTCCACAACCCAGTTACTGGGTAATACGATATCCCTTGGTAAGACTGGTTATCAGACTTTCGGGTTTCTGACTACCCGTAACGACTGTCAAAGATCCACGAATGACAGCCGGGACCAACGGCTTAACGTGCTTTCCGAGGCACGGAGGGGTCTCGGTATGAAAAGATGGTCCCCATCCACAGACCAACCGCGGCAAGCGTAGCTTAACCTGATCGATCGACCTGTGCGGCTGTTATTATTTAGCCACTGGCCCCTCCTTTTTCATAGCGTATCGAACGCAAATAAAGAAAGAAAATATTTTTTAAAAATTTGTTTGGCCTAAAATTCAGCAACGCGGATACCATTCGTTGACGTGGCCATTAAGTCCTCACGTGTGTAGGTGACAGGGCTTATGGTGCAAGATAGGAGGTGAGCCATTATCTGCGGAGAGACACCGCATAAACACTGGAGGTCTGAGCCTTCCATAAGCCCCACTTGTGGAGGTTGTCCTTGCTGCGGCCTACTTGGGTACGAACTTACGAAGTCTATTTAAAGTTTCTCAAGTAGGCCACGGTAACTTGTGCCCAGATGAGAGACTGCCGACTGACTGACCGTAGGGTGCGGGGCAGCGCCAACAGCATCCTATCTATGATAGCAGGCAGGCTTGATTGTGTGATTGTGAACTACTGCTGCAAGGTTTCGGCTGGGCCTGTCACCTTGCAGTAGTGATTTCGCAATCTGTTTTTATTAAATTATTATTATCTGTATTACTAACATAGTTTGTAAGTATATTGTTGAGTCTTGTTGCTCGAAATAAAAATAATGATTGATTGATTGATATCATCTTAAATTTCTAGGACACGACCAGTACAGGTAGGTGGTGCCGACTGAGGTTTGTCTACACATTCCCCGGAATGTGTAGACAAACTTTTATGTTGGAACGAAGTTTTTTATCGCGTCTGGCTGTAGGAATAAACTGGTATAAAAACGTCACGCAACGAAGTTATGCCCTCCATGCGACTTTCTCTCCCACGGTGACGGTCTTTCTTGGTCGGGAGGGATAGTTTTCATGGTATTCTAGGGTGCTAAAGCCGATAGTGAGGTCAAAATCAAAAATTCAAAATGGCGGCTGCGAAAATTTTCAAATGTATTAGCATGGATTTGGATATCGATTTCATGGTTTTCTAGGCTACTGATAAGGAAAACAGGGTCTAAATTAAAAATAAAATCTCTATTTTTCATATTAAACAAAATCTCTACTTCTCATATTAAGGAACTTCGTTCCTGACGGGGTCCAGAGCGCACTGGTTTTTTTTAATAGCCATTGCTGTCCCAGTCCTGGGCAAAGGCCTCCTCCAAACCTTGTTTATTTCGCTGTGGGGATTAAAAGCACACAACTGCGCCCTAATTACGTTCATTACTTATCAGTCACAATCTGTATAATTTTGAAGGATATTGTTAATCCATTGCTTCATATGTTCGACAAATTTGTCTGCTCTACAACGTTAGGTAATAACGCAATGAATATTAGGTATTGAACTGTCAAAATGTAAGCCAGAACGTCACTCAATATTCAAGCATTACTTAAAACTAGATTCAAGCCATTTGATTGGTTGAAATTAGTTTTAAGTAATACTTAAGTATTGAGTGATGTTCTGTAATACAGGACTTAGTGTGCTACGCAATTACCCCGCTGTGCCCTGATACAGTAGACAAATAAACATAGGAAAATTTGTGACAATGGTAGTGTGAAATACATAAAAAAATTTGAAAAATATGAGCCATTATGGTACTGAAAAACTCTTGTTTACTAATATTTTACCGTTGTTAACAGCTGCAACTAAGCGTATCTAATGATTGGATTGAAAACGATATAATTTGTTGATTTGTTTTCCCTGTATTTTACATTACTATTTTTGTGGCATAAATCCACACAATGTTGGATAATGTATTTTTTTTAAGTGATTTATTTAAAAAAGTGCGGTTTTTTCCGTTATCTATTTAGTATTAGAGTAACGTCGGGTAATATGGCACACCATAAGCTTTTTTGGAAATAAATGACGAGATTTATGTGATCAAACAGTCTTTATTGCTTAAATCAGTTCTTTGAACTTAATAGTAATCAACAATTATAAATTTAAGATAATTAACATCGAAACATAGCTTTAGTTAATGTTTTTTTAAATCTTAAATAATCATTAAAATTTAAACATGGTAGGTCAATATGGCCTTGGGCCATATGCCGAGCTAGACATTTGTACGTCCTTAGATTTTGACTATAAAGGCGTTATAAAGTTATTATCTCTTAAAGTATCTAGTAAAGATGGCTGTGGCGAAGTCGCAACGGGAACTAAAACTAACTTCCATCATATCATATTGGGTTAGGGGGCGTGAATTGTTCCTGACTCATGATCTTATTTCACTGACTCCTTGCACCAGGTTTGCCGTTGTCTTTGCGAAAGTGGTTTTCGTGGAGCCATTAGTCTTAAAAGAAAAAAAAACAAAATGTAGAAACTGGCCACTTGCCGCTGAGCCATAATGGCCGCAGGGAGGTCTTTGATTAATAAAACATTTAACTTAAAAAGTGCTAATAATGTGCTTCAAAAATGTCACCACGCTATAGACTAAGTTTACCTTCAAAACTATGCACTATTAATATAAAAATAACGATTATTTTACGAAATATAATGAGTAAAACTTACCAAAAAATAACATCAAATTTGATGATTTTCGATCGCCGCAACGCAGGGATCGACTGAGGGGATCGAGGGAAGAGTCGCAACTATACGACAGATACTTACGCCGCTAGGGTTGGTTAGTTTCAGAAAAAGCAAGCCAGGCCATATTGGCAGGCTAGGAAATAATACCCGAAACTAATTAAAAATGTATTTTTTTTTTGTACGCAAAATACGTGCATTGACGTGCCCGTATTACCTACCTATTATTTAAAGATGTTTTTGACATATCTCAGAACCCTGAAGTCCCGGACCTTTGGAAGGTATACCAGGGGCCGAAGCGAAGGCGAAGGGGACGAATGTATAATGTAAAGTTCGTATAAAACTGTACCTAACTGTTCTAGACAAATAGGCGCCAAATCTATATAGGTACTTACTAGCTGACTCCGCAAACGTCGTTTTGCAAAAAAAAAAAAATAGATAGTAGCCGATTCTCAGACCTACCCGATATGCACACAAAATTTCATACAAATCGGTCCAGCCGTTTCGGAGGAGTTTAACCACAAACACCGCGACACGAGAATTTTATATATTAGAAGATATCAAATTCAAAGTCCTGACTGACTGATACATCAATACACAGTCTAAAACGCTGGTCCTAGAGACATGAAATTTGGAAGGAGTGTTCTTTGTGAATAGTAGGTCTCCACTATGAAAGGGTTTTTCGAAATTGCTCTATGAGAGTGAATGGGGGGCGCGGACGAAGTCGCAGGCAGAAGCTAGTTATTTATAATACTCCTGGGTACTACCTACCTCTATTTGTTGCACAAGTATGACCAATCGTTAGCAACAGCTGATAGCAACATATTTCAGTAAAAATCAATACTTCATTCAATTGCTTTGTCAACACAGACAAGGTCGGGGACACAATGAGCGCGTCACTCGCTGCACCTTATGGCAATGCTTCTAGTGCATATGACGGCACGTTCGGATATTAAAATAGATGATCTCCTTTACATTTAGTTTTAATTGTGGGAATATCTAGTTTATTTTTAGTTATTACTCAAACTCAAACTCAAAGCATATATCTATACATATAATAAATCTGTAGAAAAGTCATTTTTGTACATTGAAGAAATTGAAACAAAAAATAGCCAGCGTGTGAAAAGATAAGTAACAGAACCCATTTCCATCATTTTTGAAATTTTTGTCTGTTTGTCTGTTTGTCTGTTTGTCTGTTTGTTTGTGCGCACATCACGTAAAATCTACGAATTCAATGCTGACAATGTTTATATACAAAAATTATACGCAACTTGAGGTTTAACTTAGTTTTTGTTTCATCGAAATCGGTTCACTCTATCAAAAGATATGATTAATTTAGTGAGTTCAAGAAGTAAAATATTACGTTACGCAATTAAGTATAGTACTTGCAACGAATCTTAAGACTAAAAATAGAACTAATGTTGATAGTTGAAATCTAAATCCGATAGATGGCGTTGTGCAAATGACGTCATTTTCTGAATCGCGGTGTTAAGATTTTCCGCGCGAGGATGACGTCCACCGTGTTTACTAGGCAAATTGGGTTTCGTTAGGTGTCTTAAAAGTTCTTGCGTGTGTCGTAAAAGTTCTTTGGTTGCTTGGTTTATCGATTTTCTAAATTGGTCGAAAAAAAAGTATTTGCTTATCTTATTGGTTTCGTTTGGTCAACTTTGGTCATTGGTTTGAAGTACGAAGTAAAGATTGTATTTGATTTACTTCGTAGTTTGAATCCAATAGTGCCAATCGTTATACAGTAAGTTAGTGTTGCCAATTCGTTGAGTCACGACCACGAACAGACGATACGTTGTCACACTAGACTGTTCGACGCACCGTTCTTTTAAGTTTGTAGGCTATTCAGTCATAAGTGTTGTTAGTTTTGTTTATTGCTTTAATTTTCCTTGAAAATGCCTCAAAGAAAAAAAACTAACCTTTCGCTGCGTAGCCGAAATGCGAAAAGGATGAGACTTTGTAGGTCTCAGGAATCGGAAGAAGATCGTGAAGCACGGTTATCTGCTAACCGAGAGCACATCGCTCTTTCACGTGAATCGGAAACGTTCACCGAAAGGGAGTCACGTTTAAGTTCACAAAGAACACGGACCGCGACTTTGCGGTCTCAAGAGAGTATCCAGGAACGCGAAGACCGGCTGTCTGCTGATCGGGAGCGCCACTCTCTCTCACGTGAGTCAGAGACATTCACAGAAAGGGAGTCGCGCTTAAGTTCGCAAAGAACTCGGACCGCGACTTTGCGTTCTCAAGAGAATATCCAGGAACGCGAAGTTCGGCTGTCTGCTGATCGGGAGCGCCAGTCTCTCTCACGCGAGTCAGAGACTTTCACAGAAAGGGAGTCGCGCTTAAGTTCGCAAAGAACTCGGACCGCGACTTTGCGTTCTCAAGAGAATATCCAGGAACGAGAAGTTCGGCTGTCTGCTGATCGGGAGCGCCAGTCTCTCTCACGCGAGTCAGAGACTTTCACAGAAAGGGAGTCGCGCTTAAGTTCGCAAAGAACTCGGACCGCGACTTTGCGTTCTCAAGAGAGTATCGAGGAACGCCAAGCACGTCTGTCATCTGACCGAGAGCGACACGCTCTCTCGCGCGAGTCTGAATCTCTCTCCCAAAGAGAAGAACGATTACAAATAGCTAGACATAACTATGTAGGTGTACAAAGAAACAATGAAAGTTATCTTGCATCTGAAAGGGAAAGAATAGATGAACTAAGACGAGCAGAAACAGCAGAACAACGTCAATCTCGCCTAGAAATAGAACGAGCTCGATACCATATGAATAGAGAAACAAATAGCGGAGCTGATGAGTCCATGGAAAATGACGATGCAAATATTTTATTACCTTGGGACAATAGGGAAAAATCAGGGTTCACATATTCGTCTAGAATTAATTATGCTGGCTTTACTTTCGTGGGTGACATGAGAGAAATTTGTAATTTTTGTCATGCTTTGAAATGGAGGAAAGAGACAGATGGAATGTGCTGCTCAAATGGAAAAATTGTTCTTCCAAATTTCCAAGATCCACCACACTTACTTAAAAGTCTCCTGAATGGCGATCATCCCCAGTCGAACCGTTTTTTGGATAATATTCGTTTATATAACAGTGCTTTCCAAATGACTTCCTTTGGGGCAAAACAAATAACGGAAGGACCGTTCATGCCAACCTTCAAAGTACAAGGTCAAGTTTATCACCTTATTGGATCTTTGCTGCCAGAAAATGAACCCAAATTTCTCCAAATTTATTTTGTATCCGATTACACGCAACAGCTCAATGTTAGAAATCACAATTTTCCCCAGCTCAATGCTGAGCTTTTGGGTCAACTTCAAGAATTGCTGCATCACGTTAACCAGTACGTTCGTGAATTCAAAGCTGCATTGGAGTCAATTCCACAAGGCAGCAATGATTTCAAAATTGTTATAAGTGCCGATAGACGTCCTGTGGGTGAACACCGTGGAAGACACAATGCACCCGTCGCAGATGAAGTTGCAGTTGTTTTAGTCGACCAGGAGTGTGAGAGACGTGATATCGTGTTGCGTACACGCGACGATCGCCTTCAACGCATTTTGGAAACCCACCGAGCTTACGACGCCCTGCAATATCCACTAATTTATTGTCATGGTGAAGATGGGTACAATTTTGGGCTGTACCAAGTGAACCCTACTACGAGAGTCACTAATTATCAAAAAAAAATATCTGCTCAACAATACTATTCCTACCTTTTACAAATAAGGCAAAACAGTTTCGTATATTTGCAACGATTTCGTGGTTTGTTCAGCCAATTTATTGTGGACATGTACGCAAAAATAGAAACTGAACGTTTAGTGTATATTCGCACTAACCAGCGACGGTTACGCGCTGAAGAATACGTGCACTTGCGGGACGCCATGCAATCAGATAATAACGTCGAAAACTTGGGTCGATTGGTTATTTTGCCATCCAGTTTCACAGGCGGTCCGCGGTATATGCACGAACGAACGCAAGATGCTTTTTGTTACGTCCGTAAATACGGCCGGCCGGACCTTTTTATAACATTTACAACAAATCCAAAGTGGACGGAGATTTGCCAGGCACTTCTCACAGGACAGGCGTCATACGACAGACATGACATTATTGCTAGGATTTTTCATTTAAAACTCAAAGTCTTGATTAATCTACTTACAAAGGAGAAAGTTTTCGGTTCAACTCTTTGTTTTATGTATAGCGTCGAGTGGCAAAAGCGTGGTTTACCCCACGCGCACATTCTTCTGTGGCTGGAAGAAAAAATTCGTCCCGATGCTATAGACAGTGTCATAAGTGCAGAATTTCCGGACTATAATGCAGATCCGATTTTGCATGACATAGTAAAAACACATATGGTTCACGGGCCATGTGGCCTCTTAAACAGGGAATCACCGTGCATGAAAGATGGTCAATGCTCAAAAAAATACCCCAGAGCACTGAAAGAACTAACTATGGCTGGGGAAAATGGGTATCCGCAATACCGGCGAAGATCACCGTCACAAGGTGGTTTCACAGCTACTGTCAGATTCCGTGGACAAGAAATAATTCTAAATAATAGTTGGGTGGTACCGTATTCTCCAGTTTTGTCAAACGCTTTTCAAGCACACATTAATGTTGAAATTTGTAATAGCGTCGAATCTATAAAATATATATAATGTAAATATGTTAATAAAGGTAGTGATCAAGCCATGATAGCACTAAGAAATAACAACCAATTTGATGAAGTGACAAGGTATCAATCTGGCCGATACATAAGCTCTTCGGAGGCAGTTTGGCGCATTTTGAGTTTCCCTATTCATGAAAGGTATCCGCCAGTCATCCATCTTGACGTGCACCTGGAAGGCGGGCAGCGAGTTTACTTTCAGCCAGAAAATGTGGCAGAAAGAATGAACAACCCAAGACAAACCACCTTGCTCGCATTCTTTCGCCTTTGCGAAAGAGACAATTTCGCTAAGTCTCTGTTGTACAATGAAGTGCCACATTATTATACTTATAACAAGCAGCAAGGTGTTTTTAATCGCAGGAGACGTGGAACTGCTGTAGAAGGCGAGTCCGGCATTTTTAAAGAACACGTGATTGGAAGAGTATACACGGTGCACCCAAATAATGCAGAGTGTTATTATTTACGCCTTCTTCTTCACACAGTGCGAGGACCTACTTCTTTTGCTGAGCTCCGCAAAGTGGACGATATAGAATATCCCACATTTCAAGCTGCTTGCCGCGCACGGCATTTATTAGATGGCGATCAGCATTGGGATGATGCTTTAGCCGAAGCATGCGTCAGTGATAGTCCACATCGTTTGCGCCATTTATTTGCCATTTTGTTGACATTTTGTGGCCTATCGGACGCTGGGCAGTTGTGGCAAAAATATAAAGACGCGTTTGCCGAAGATTTTTTGAGACAGCAAAATATAAATAGTGAAACTTCTGACCAAGTACGTGAAAGCTGCCATAATAGGGCTTTGCTGGCTATACAAGATATAGTTACAAGTATAGGAGGGAACCCCCTCAGTCAATACGGCTTGCCGACACCGACAGTTGGTGGGGAACGAATTAATAGGGAGTATACATCTGAAATAAATTACAACCCCGAAGAGTTAGCAGAAATATTGCGAAATGGCTGTTCAAATTTGACGTCAGAACAACGTCAAATCTTTGATAGAGTATGCTGTAGTGTAGAACATTCATTAGGAGAAATGCTGTTTTTAGATGCACCTGGTGGAACAGGTAAAACTTTCCTCACTAAAGTTATCTTGGCTCAAATAAGGAGCCAAAACAAAATTGCCCTTGCCGTCGCTTCCTCAGGAATAGCTGCCACTTTATTACCAGGAGGAAAAACTGCACATACAACATTTAAAATACCAATCGACTTGGACCGCACAGAAAACCCTGTTTGCAACGTGTCTCGCAATAGTGATAAAGCAAGGGTTTTACGCGATTGCGCCCTTATCGTTTGGGACGAGTGTACGATGGCAAATCGTAAAGCTGTGGAAGCTGTAGATAGAACGTTGCGAGATATAAGACAAAATGACCGACCGATGGGAGGCTTAACGGTGCTATTCTGTGGAGACTTCAGGCAGACACTCCCTATAATACCCAGAGGAACGAGGGCCGATGAAATAGGTGCCTGTTTAAAGAGCTCTATTTTATGGCGTAGTGTCATATTAACTAATAACTCAACATCTATTACGGTCCCGGCCGGTAATTGACCCCTGTCAATTTATCTTTTTAATTTTTGTTTTTCTTTTCTTTCACTTTCTTCGACGTTTATTTTTTAAGTACCTACCTGTATTGTGTCTTTTGTTGCACTGAATAAACGTTTTATCTATCTATCTATCTATCTATCTAATTTGAGCTTTAATATGCGAGCATATTTGGGAGGTGACGCAAACGCGCAGGTTTTCTCAAATTTACTACTTCAAATTGGTAACGGCACATACCCGACTCAAGAAGGAGGTAAAGTAACTTTAGTCGAAAGCCTGTGTTCTTCTGTTGCCTCACAGCAGGAACTCATTTCCTCTGTATACGGAGATCCATCAGAGATCTCGAACCATGACGCTGCTTGGCTATGCCAACGAGCTATTTTGGCACCTCGCAACGACCAAGCAGCAGCAATAAATTCTCAAATATTGGTACATGTTTCTGGAGAAAGTAGGGAATATTTATCTATTAACACGGTTTTAGAAGAAGGAGATGCCACCCACTATCCAGTAGAGTTTTTAGACTCTCTAAATACACCAGGTCTTCCAGCACACAAAATTTATTTAAAAGTCGGAGTACCAATCATTCTACTCAGAAATTTAAGCCCACCAAAACTATGCAATGGAACTCGGTTGAGAGTAACAAATCTCCAACGAAATGTCATCGAAGCCGAAATCTTAACAGGTTGCGGCTCCGGTGATGTTGTTTTCATTCCCAGGATACCCATTATCCCCAATAATTTTCCGTTTACTTTCAAACGTGTGCAATTTCCTGTAAGCCTCTGTTACGCTATGACTATTAATAAAGCCCAAGGCCAGACGTTATCCGTTGCGGGTGTAGACCTTACTTTTGATTGTTTTTCACACGGCCAACTCTATGTTTCTCTATCACGTGTTAGCAACCCAAACAACCTTTTTGTATATGCTCCGGGTAATTCCACCGCTAACATAGTATATAGAGAAGCATTAACGTAATCAACTATACCAAAGTCAGGACTCTTATCTAAATCATCAAAAAGGTGATATACTCTTATCTAAACGACGTTGTTTTGTTCTCGACAACCACGCGAACGAAGTCGCGGGCACAGCTAGTTTCAAATAAACCAATTATAGGCACTTTTGAATTGTCAAGGGTCGGTCAGTCAGAAAGATGAAGCTAGTTGCCCATTCCAAAGCGTAGATCCCTGTGGAGAAGAACGGGCAAGAAACTCCACGGACACTCTTTTAAATCATAAAATTGTTACAAAAATCTTGATTACATCATTCATGTTGAAATTATACATGTGAGAACGATGCAGAAACACGTGCACGTTAAAGGCGTCCGTACTAAAAAGAACAATTCATAAATTAAAATAAGCCGTGGCGACTAAGAGATGACCAGTCCCTACTGACGGCGCCGGTTCACGAACATGACGTATGGATCAGCACCATTCAGCTCAACCATTTTGAAGGGAACCCAATGATCCAACACACACGCCACCATCAGCGAGACATTTGAGTGAGCATGACATACTCTCAGCTGCCAGGGCACATTCAAGTCAATTAAAGACGTACCCAGTAAATGGTAGCTTTATAGTTTAGGTACATAGTGCTCACACGTGTGCTATGCAATTATACAATACTAAGAGATTGAATTTATACAATGCAAAGATAGTTTTTCAATCTTCAACAGCTCCAACTATAATTTCGAATGCTAATTAATTAGTTTATGCGCCCTTGTGGAGCAGGACCAGCGTTCAGCCAAGCATTTTTGTCAGCGATGTAATCCCCCAACTTATAATATGCTTGGCTGCATAGTGTGCGTTTTATGCAAGATTTGAATTTCGTTTCATTGAGTTGGAGTATGTGGGGGGGTATTTTATTGTAACATTTTAAACAGTACCCCATGAAGGATGAGTCTACTTTAGCCGTCATTTACAGGCTCGTTCATTTACTGAGGTTGACCTTGCACTTGAAGAAGAAGTAGGCTAGTGATGATCATGAATATTGTGATACCACGACACCTGCGATACGGGTACAGATATTGCAATCTACGAAGACGCGCCCCATTTTTCTTCGCGGTTATCGGTAGTCAATTCTGCAAGCATTTTAGTTTTTTCGATACACACTAATTAGTCATTAATAATAATTTGTGTGTATCGACAAAACTAAAACACTAGCGGAATGTTACTCACTTGTGCTGTAAGCATTAGGAAAAAGAGTGGGGCGCGTCTTCGTGGATTGCACTATCTATACGGTCAGTAACTACAAAAAATGTCGGTTAATACTTCAGTTTTTTTTTAATATCAGTTATTGAGCAAAATATTTGTTCAAAACTGCAGCAAAAATACAATGCAATTATGAACAAATATTTTACTCAATAACTGAGATTAAAAAAACTGAAGTGATAATCGACTTTTGTAGGTGACTGCACTAGGAAACGAGAAATATTTCTAATTATTAAGTAAATTTAAGTTCAAACAAAACTCAAAAACCTAAACAATAAACAACTACCTATATTAAGAAAACAATATTTGTAATAGGTAGGTATACGAGAATTTGTCTAAGGTGCCCAAAACTTAAAAAAAAAATATGTTCAGAAATCAGAATTAAAATCATTCAAAATGTTCAAAAATTGCAGTGGCAAAAATAACAAGCCAACTCTTCTACATTTCCTAGGGGCATGTATTTAATTTTTATTAGGGCATTTTAAACTTCAAATGATTCAAATTTTTGCTTTTGAAAAAATATTATTTAACACTCTAATATAATGAGTTGAACTCTTTTTGTGAGCCTCTAATAATTCCTATTTTGGGGGTTTTTCACAGTTCTAACCTAACCTAACCAGCACTGCTATTCTGTAAAAATCTCACCGTGAAAACTTAGGTGAAGTGAGCTGTCATTCCACCTTATGTTAGGGATTGCCCCTATTGATAGCTCACTTCACGCTCACTTCACCTAAGTTATCACGGTGAGATTTTTACAGAATCGACCGGCTGTTTGGTCGGGGTGTCCTAGCTTAGGTACTGCGACCAAATGTGTGGCCATTTATTTAAAAAAGTGTGCATCATTAGAAGCCCATAAAGTTAGGTTCATAATCAGAATATAATGTTCCCAATGCTGGCCTGCTCTCTTCGAGAGGGAGTGGGCTGTATGTAAGTAATCTACCACGCGGGCCCAGTGCGGGTTGAAAGAAAGAAAAAGTATTTATTGCGACTCGTACGGGTGGATCACAAACTAAACTAAACAAGGTTGTTTAGTTTAGTTCGTGATTTTTTTTTTCAAGGTTGCCTGGAAGAGATCGCAGAAAGCGATAAGGCCGCCCATTGTATGTTTTGTAGTAATAATTGTTTTTTTTGTTATGTATATTCTGGTGTACAATAAAGTATATTTAAATAAATAAATAAACACAGTCTAAAATAAAATACCAAATTATATAAAAAAATAACAAAAAGAAAAATGAAACAGAAAGTCCTATATGAGGCCAAAAGGCTCCTATCTCAACACGATGCTCCGATATAAAAAAAAAACAATTCACAGCGCTGGTATTCTGATAGGGCCCGCTGTGGTTGGTAGATATCCCATGTCTTTGATTTTTTGGTTCTAGGACGTGCCGATTCCTCACGATGCCGATGTTTTCTTTCACCGTTTTGCGAATAGTGGTGATGAAATTATTTACACAAAGTAAATCCGAACCTACGACTTACAACTTGTTATTCGGGAGTCGGGACCGTAACCACTTGGCGACCTCTGCTCGGTAACGTGGACAAGAAATTCATTAATTAATTTTAAAAACTGTAATTTTAATAGTTTGACATTTGTAATATTCATAGTTTGACATTTGTATTTTAATTTCTTGACATTTTCCCATACTGACATACACACATCAAAAGTGTCTAGGGATCAAGCATTTTTATGCGGATTTCTTGAGATTGAGATGTGGCTTTGTAATAAATTTATGATTTTATAAATTTATATGGATCCTTTTTGGTGCATTTCATAATTTGAATCAGGAACTGTGAATCAAATTCGAGTAAAAGATGAAAATCAGCTGTCAATATTTTCCCTATAAAAACATACAACGCATTGAAGACATTATTAGTGCTACTGTTTCCCTACTACTGATTAAAACCAACGTTATTATGGAGCGGCGACGTCATTTAAGCAGGGAAGAAATGCTCAGAGCCGTGGGAATGATAGAAGCTGGTTCCCGGCAACGTACTGTGGCTTTAGCTCTGAATACAAGTCAGAGTGTTATCAGTCGACTTTGGACACGTTAACGAAGCACTGGTACCGTGGCTGAGCGCCATGGAGGACGGTATCGCTGCACCACACGGAGACAAGACCGATACATTCAAATCTTAACTCGAAGAGCTCCAACAATAACCGCCATGATGTTAGCCGTGAGGCTTCATCACTCTTCAGGGAACTTAATTAGCGACCAAACAGTCAGAAACCGCTTGCATGAAGTGAACCTTCATTCCCGAAGACCGCTACGGGTACCACCTATAGCAATGCACAATCGTAGGATTCGATATCAATGGGCTCTTGAACACAGAAATTGGGCAGAAGAACAATGGCGTTTCGTGTGCTTTTCTGATGAGTCTCGTTTTGGTATGAGACCGGATACAAGACGTATACGACACTGGAGAACCCCTGGACGCCAACAGCGATTAAAATCCTGCCAGGAAGTCCATCCTTATAGTGGTGGAACCATCATGGTATGGGCGGGTATTTGGATCGGCGGAAGAACTGAGTTGATTTGGATCAGAGGCAACCTCAACGCTCAAATTTATGCTGAGACGATTGTATCAGACGTCATCGTTCCTCTACAAGTGCAAATCGGTCCCTTATTTCAGTTAATGCATGATAATGCACGACCGCACACCGCAAGAGTTGTAAGACAGACTCTCGCCGCAGCTAACATCAATGTCCTGCCCTGGCCTGCTCAGTCGCCAGACTTGAACCCGATTGAGCATGCATGGGATATGCTACAGAGAAGAGCTCTGCCGAATATGGAGGGTATCCAGTCGCAAGAAGACCTTTTTTTGTTGTTGCAACGAACATGGGCGGCCATTCCACAGCGTGATTTGGATGAACTCATTTTGAGTATGCCAAACCGATGTTCTTGTGTTGTTAGTGTTCGCGGTAGAAACACGGATTATTAATTGTTTAAGTTACCCAATAAAATTTTAGAGAAAACTGTTATTTCAGTCTTTTTTTCGAACTTTTGTGTTAGTGGTTCAAATGTCAAAAATCCCTTTATTAGGAAAATGGCAAATTTCTTTATTAATGCAAAGGTGACTTGGTTTATCGTTACTGTGACAAACGAAAACACTTTATTTGATGAATCCTTAAAGAAAATTTTAATTAATATCAATCAGGAGAAAAGTTATTGCAAAAATATATGTTGATCCCTAGACACTTTTGATGTGTGTATTTCAATTATTATTTAATTTATTAAAATTATGGCACAATCTATATTTGCATGCTGAATTTAGTAGGCGGAATATGAAGTACTATGTATTGTATTATAAGATCTGCAAGCACCATATTTCATGCAAATAAACGATATTATTATTATTATTATTAAAGTGTCCATCATTACTTAGAAGGCTAATGTTTTTAGATGATCAGTGAATTATACCCAGCAATCAAAATGTAGCTCGGAAAACAGCTGAAAGGACTGAAACATAATTTATTATTATAACATATTCTTATATGTACAAGTGTTCAATTCACTACTATAATTCAAAACGAAAAAAAATCGACGGGTTGCACTCCGGGAGTGCCGGCAGAAGTGAAAACTTAAATATTAATGTTCTGCATTTTTGATATTTTGGAATGGTTAGAGAATAATTTTGTACGAATTGCTTTCGTTATCAGTATAAAAGTATTATTATTTATGTGGTAGGATACAATATTTATTCATTGCGCTATCGTACACAAACATGACAATTATCGAACATTCGCGCAAGCGCCTTGCGCCGCCTGCCCTCTCTCCATCCGTCTTACGAATTCTCGATCAGGTCACGTGTCCTGACGCGAGTTTAGAGATTTTTACCCATTCCAAAAAAAATACGCAGCGCCGCTAAAGAAGTTTTCACTTCAACATTCGCGCAAGCGCCTTCCGCCGCCTGCCCTCTCTCCATCCGTCTTACGAATTCTCGATCAGGTCACGTGTCCTGACGCGAGTTTAGAGATTTTTACCCATTCCAAAAAAAATACGCAGCGCCGCTAAAGAAGTTTTCACTTCAACAATTATGTAGGTGCAAATTTATCCCCTCTATTGGAATTTGCTCTCTTCGAGTATTCCTTTAAGTTATTATTTAATTTAGATGGCTACATAATTATGTAGAATTTGCTTAGGTGTTGTTTGATTTTAGTTATTGAACCAAGTTTTTATTTAACACTAGCAGCCCCGGTTAGTTTCGATCGTATCATATGTGTTAATCCTGGTTATAAACTATTTGTGTGCCAAATTTCATCTAAATCCAATTAAAGGTTTACGCGTGATTGAGTAACAAACAACCAAACGTCTTCACGAACTTTCACACTTATAATATTAGTGGGAAGTAGGAGTAATAGGATTATTAGCACGAGTAATGGAAAAAATCCGAAAACCGTGTAGTTTCAATTTTTTTTTTTTACAATTTTGTACCTACAAATTTGTACGGAACCCTCGGTGCGCGAGTCTGACTCGCACTTGACCGGTTTTTTATATTGCCTCTAGAAATTGTCACCGGTATCGGGTAAAATGGTCAAAGCTTGGTCAATTTTGAGCAAGGGCCAAGAATGAGTGACTTTATATCAATACGTGACTTAAATTTACCGCTTTCTGCATCAGACCCTTGACCCGAAGACCTTGGCCCTTGGCCTAACGAGTGTCCCTTCAAGTGATGGTCAAGTTCACAAGTGACATGTCAACAACTTCGTTGGCCAGTTAAGTCAAGAGAATTCGGTCATGTTTTATTATTTCAAACAATAAACGCTGTTGGGTTTAGTGATCGCAAGTTCGAAAGCTGAAAGTACTGCCTAGGTTCTATTTCCAGATCGGACAGAATTCTCAGTAGCAGCTAAAGACGTCATATTCTGTGGCAGACTCGACTGTTTTAAACAGTACTTATAATTTATCATCTGCCTAGCTTTTTCCCAACCAGGTTGGGTCGGCTTCCAGTCTTACCGGATGCAACTGCCTAATACTTGTAAGTGTGACGGCCTGGCTTATTGATACGAGCTACTGGTGTGGTGTCAAAGGGAAAACATCTCAAAAGCTTGGATAAATTCTAGTGCAATATTTACAACAAAATTATTACCTTTTTATTACAAACAAATATTCCAGTTTTGTACTGAATAAAAATTACAAAACAAAAAAGGAATTTAAAAAAAATAAATCGACTTCAATAAGAATTTTACTCAAAATTATGAAATACCTAACTTTAATTTCGGGAGTCGATGGCAAAAACTTAAAACTAAAGTACAGATCCCAAGACACCGACTTCCGAAATTAAAGTTATAATTAATAATAATTTTAAGTTAATTTCTTTTTTAAATCGATTTATTTTTTTTTAATTACCATTTTCGTTTTTAAATATTTGTTTTAGTTAGTAGAATTAGGTTTTTAGGGAAAGAAAAATTGGTAAACTATCCTAGAAAAATTTCAAATTGGAGAAAAATATAATGTCCTATTTTCAATGGATTTTTTTTATTAGTTATTAAAAATTGCGCGGGACAACGTCTGTTGGGTCAGCTAGTATAGACTATCAAAACGCACACCTAGATCTAAAGAGAGCTAACTCGTAAATCTCAATTTTTGAGTTATGCGTATCATCGAATTCCTTAACTCACTACACGATTAAAACACAAGATTCTTATAACATCTTCTACTATCTGCATTTTAAAAAGTATCGATCAATACAGAAAACTCCTTCAGTGCACAGGGAGACAGTAATCAGTTTTCATCTTTTCTGAAAAAAGTGTTTTTTTGAGAATCGCTGTTTAGATGTAGGTGTGCGAAAATATATTTGAGTGATGACGGTTAACCTCTACTCTCAAATCCGAGCAACGGTTAACTTATCTAGCAAACAATTTCGTACAAATCTTCAAATTGTGTCTTTAACCGGAAGATAGTAGCCCTGAGACTCTTATCCACATTTTTGACCTACACCTACCTACCCTTTAAAAGATTAAAGTCGTGAACGCACCATTGAAGCTGACCTCCAGGCAATAATACCCTCACATATAATTTTCCCACACATTCCCGCCGTGTTTGCTAACAAAACGCCGCGAACCAGAGGTGTAGGGTTATGACAAGTGACTCTACTTGTTACAAGATCCGTTGTTTTTGAAGTGCATGCCTACTTCAGTCGATTTTGTATATTCGAGATTTTGTTGTTGTGGGCTCAGCAGGGAATATATCGATTGAAGTAATGTAATTTAAAAAAAATACATTCGAATACCAATTTACTAAGGGGATGTTCATTTATTACATAAGACGATTTAAGGGGGGAGGGTGTCTAAAAAGTCTTATTTTTTCTTACGTGGGGGTGAGAGGGGTCTAGACTGTTCTTACGTAATATCACAAAAGTAAGCAAAAATTATATTTTTAAAAATGTTTTGCTACTTTTTCTTTGCAATTTTGGTAGATACTGATCTTACGTAAGATCAGAAAGGGGGGAGGGGTTTCATCCAAGTCTTATTTTTTCTTACGTAGGGGGAGGGGGGGTTAAAAAGTGGTCAAAATTTTCTAACGTAATAAATGAACAGCCCCTAAAAGTAAAAATATATAGGTACACTTTAAAATTCTTGTACTGAATTAACTAACGAACTATTTAAATAATAAAAAAATGTACTTAATAAAAATCTTAAATTCTTTCACTGACAGACAACGCACAACCTAAACAGCTTAATCTGGAAACATGTTTTTTTTTTCATGATTAGAAATAAAAACTTATGCCTAAAGTAAACACTAAGGAAGGGTTTTTTCATCCTCTAAACTAAAGGGTTTAATAAAGCGGTGAAAGTTTTTATGTTCAACATTTTTGTGGATTGGAAATCCCAACGGACACACGGCTTGTGAAAAATTGAAAAAATGAAAAATCCTAAATTCCTAACTTAACAAAAACTATAAACAAACTAAAATATGGCGCCAACTCATTCACAGTGGCCTCCAGGAGTTAGTTGACATTTTTCCACTTCAGCTGCGATGCCACAGTCCATCTGCCTAGCCTTTTCCAAACTATGTTGGGGTCGGCTTCCAGTCTAACCGGATGCAGCTGAATACCGGTATTTTACATGGAGCGACTGCCTATCTGACCAACACAACCCAGTTATTGGGTAACACGATACTCCTTGGTAAGACTGGTTGTCAGACTTTCGGGCTTCTGACTACCCGTAACGACAGCTAAATATCCACGAATGACAGCCGGGACCAACGGCTTAACGTGCTTTCCGAGGCACGGAGGGGTTTCCGTATTGTAAAGATGGTCACCCATCCACAGACCAACCGCGGCAAGCGTAGCTTAACCTGATCGATGAACCTGTGCGGCCGTTATTATTTAGCCACACACAGTAGGATTAAAAATAAAACAGATACTCCTAAGGGATTACTTGATTATTTTCAAGTCAAAGGTATGTAGTTGAATTAGTCAATAAAAACGTTGGTCAAACATTCGAATCACTAGAATTTTAAATCATAATGTGTCATCACAGCTGAAGTGAAAAAATGTCAACTAACTTTTAGAGGTCACTGTACCTACTTAGGTAGGTGAGTTAAAATTTTTTCGCGGTAATTCATATATATTTTTTTTCGACTGTTTGTTTTACTTGTGTAATTTAAAAATACGAAACCAAAAAGGTAGGTAAGGTATATGTACTTTTATTTTCTTGGAATTAAGATGATGCAATTTATTCCATAGAATTAGCTATATTTTTCCGGAGCGTTTGTGAGAATGTCAATAAAATATTCTATGGATAAATACCACCTTTGTACTAACTAGATAGATGCTACTTCATAGGCAATTATTGGTACAAGTAATTATGAAATTCCAACAATGATTGAACGCCTGCAGTTAAAGTAAAATCACTGCTTAATCCATTAGAATTTGGAGTTTAAGAGGATATTAAACATTAATATCGGACCCACTACCCACTGGACTCATTTTGCACACTTGAAAATTATTCCACATTTTCAGCATTTACCTACTACACATTAATTTCTTTCTAATGGGTCATTGATTTATTCAGTTAAGACAAGATTATTAATAACTAGCTGCGCCCCGCGGTTTCACCCGCGTAAGTTTTGATCCCGTGGGAATATCGGGATAAAAAGTATCCTATGTGTTATTCTGATGTATAAGCTATATTACTGTAAAGTTTCATCAAAATCCGTTCAGTAGTTTTCGCGTGAAAGAGTAACAAACATCCATACATCCATACATACAAACTTTCGCATTTATAATATTAGTAGGATTAATTTTATGGAAAAACATTTAGTTATGTAAATACAATAGGTATCTACATAATATTATTCATTAGAAACCGACCCTTCAGCGAGACTAATTAAAAATCATCGATGACGATTAAAAAAGTTGATAAAAAAATAAAAATATTTAAAAAGGATTGTTGAAGACACCCAAACTATTGTACACACGAATGTACATTCGCGTGTTTTTTTTTTCAATAAATAAAAACAAAGTAACGAAAAACTCTTACCGACATTAAAAAAAAAAACAGAAAATATTCTAATCACCACCATTAATAAAAAAAATATTAAACCTATTATTTCAATATTTTAAAATAACCTTTCATATTCAAATTCACACAAAATAAATAATAATAAAAACCGACCTGCGCATACGCGTATCCCGCGATCGCGAGTACCGCGCAAGACGCGACGAGAGCGCGCGCGGCCATAGTGCACTGTGCGCGGATTGCACTGCGATAGTGATGTGATAGAACAGTGTTTGCGCACCTGTGCGCTCGACGTACACTCCGCGCAGGCATTTGCATATCACTCTGTTTATGGCAAATGCATAATAGGCATCCAAATCGCGACCTGGGAATATTGCTGTATTTAATTTACCATAATTATCATCTCTTGTTCTTATACCAATTTATTTGGGGTCGTTGCACTTGTCTTTTACAAGCTTATACTTGCTTGAGGCGTGAACTTCCTTCTTACACTTTAAGATGAGCCTCAAGCTTTTAAGTAAATATTAAAGTTCTATGTTTACGCTAGTTTTATTTAGTATTTTTTAGTACCTAATATAAAGTTTATTAAAAAAAAAAGTTTAATTTTTCTTTCATATTTTTCTACTAGTCTGTATAGTCATCTCTATATTCACCCCTTTTCTAACATCTTTTACACAGTCCATCCATCGTTTCATAACCTTTGACTTTAAGCCTTGACCTACTCCTATAGCGTACACTTTTGCTGTTGACTGTACTTTTGGTCATTTATGGGAGTTTATTATAAAGCATTACATCTTGCACTTCCGTGGCTAAATAATAACAGCTGCACAGGTCGATCGATCAGGTTAAGCTACGCTTGCCATGGTTGGTCTGTGGATGGGTGACCATCTTTACATACCCCCCCCGTGCCCCCGTACCCCTCCGTGCCTCGGAAAGCACGGTAAGCCGTTGGTCCCGGCTGTCATTCGTGGATCTTTAATAGGCGTTGCGGGTAGTCAGAACCCCGAATGTCTGACAACCAGTCTTACCAAGGGGTATCAGTATTACCCAGTAACTGGGTTGTGGAGGTCACATAGGCAGTCGCTCCATGTATAATATTGGTATCCAGCTGCATCCGGTTAGACTGAAAGCCAACTCCAACATAGTTGGGAAAAGGCAGGCAGATGATGATGAAGAGCTTGACCCAAAAGAGGGCCACTCGTTTCATGAAAAGTATTTGACCACCCATGATATTATGACTAAACAATCTGCCTAGCCTTTTCACAACTATGCTGTGGTTGGCTTCCAGTCTAACCGGATGCAGCTAATTACCAGTATTCAACCCGCTTACTAGTCAGAGTTTTGGGCTTCTGGCTATTCGTAACGACTGTCAAAGATCTACGAATGCCAGCCGGGACCAACCGCCTAACGTGCTTTCCGAGGCACGGAGGGCACATAATGTAATAGATGGTCCATTTACCACGAACAAAACCACGGAAAATAAAATGCTCCTAACTTCACAATCTACTCACACCCGTCCATATTTATCAATGAGTTCACATCACATTACATAATAACTACATTCAATACGTTTATTTATATTTGTCATTCATTTTAGAAGCTGACAACCGCGTCATTTACATACGTCAAATACGATCACTATTTTAACAAGAAAACTGATTCAATGATAAAACGTGGTTTAGGAAATGCAGTTCTAAAAACGAGACACAATATTAATTTGTACTGAATTTAGAATGTCTTCACTTTGACTTATGTCGTTTATATACTGCATTTTTTCATTCGTTTTGGCATAATATCTCTACTTCATTTTGCATAATATATTTTTACAGTAATGGTGTGCACCTATTTTAGTAGTCTGGAGAGATGATTTGTTGTACGTTGCATTTTAATTTTTAGTGTTATATAATAAAAAAATGCTGTTTACGTCTTGGTAATTGGTAGTCTGGTTTTCATCTAGGTACCTACCTATACCTATAAAAATTGGTAAAACTTCGTCTAAGGCAACCATGGCTTAAATGGTTCTAAATTGTCTGTACTATCTTCGCCTTATAGCTTTTCATCTTTCAATCGCCCTACATAACAGAAAGATGAAGCTCACTCGCTTCGTGGAAACACATCATAATTTACCTTAATTAATTCTAAGATCGCTATATTTATATAGTTTATTTCTTAATATTTATCATATATTATTAACATTTATCAATGCTAAAACAATAATACTGAACACATGTGGTAATTATTTTGCCATTACTCGAAGGTTTTAATTTTCTTGCTCATTACAAAGACCTCGTGCGCTTAATAGGACACTTTTTTAATAGAATTATTACTTTGGTAGGTAAGTAGTACCTTTGGGGGGCTCGTGGCAAAATAATAACAGCTGCACGAGCCGACCTTCAAGGTTAAGCAATGCTTACCGGCTAATCCGTGGATGGGTGACCATTCATTATAAACCAAGAGTCCTTCGTGCCTCAGAAAGCACGTTGAGTGGAGGTCAGATAGGCAGTCATTTCATGTAAAATACTGGTATTCAGATGCATCCTATTAGACTAGAAGCCGACCCCAACATCGTTGGGAAAAGGCTAGGCAGATAAATAGGTGCGTAATACCTAAAGCTACTGATGGGTTCCACTTCTTCTGTATGCGAGGTATCCAAGGAACATCATCATCATCTGCCTGCGTTTCCCAAACCATGTTAGTGTCGACTTCCAGTCTGACCGGATGCAACTGAATACCAGTATTTCACATGAACGAACCATGCGGTTATTACTTAGCCATAAGCCATGCATCGCCCATGTCTTGGTTAAAAGATTAGGCATAGCGGGGCTGACTATTCTTAAGGTATACCGGACATACATTTACATAAGTATTACCGCTATTGGAGGCTATTTTAAACATGTAAGTATTTTTATGGTATACTAGCTGGTGCCCGCGATGTGGTTCGCGTGACATTCATACATTTTGATTGTCTTTCTTTAAAAAAAAATAAGTTACTCCTTAAATAAGTTATTCCTCAACTATCTGTCAGTGAAAATCCCGTCAAAATTGGTCCAGCCTATTCGGAGATTAGCCGGAACAAACAGACAAAATAGTTTTTTTTTGTTTTAAGAGGAAATGCGGTCGGAGAGACTTTTGAAAAAGCCTAAGTAAAAAGTCATATTTCGACGTTTGGCTCTCGCTTTAATGGACCAATTTAAAGGATATTTATAAACTGAATAAGAAGGATGTATACTGTCCCTGTTTTTCTTTTTTCATTAATAGTTGTCAAATTTGTACACTAGGCCTCTGTTGACAGCGGTTTAAATCGGAAATTTAGAGCATTTTTAAGGGTTTATGCATTTTCGAGGATGTATGTATGTATACAGTAACATGTATCATCAAAAAGGAAAATATAGGGACATACAAGTAGTTAATATTTATTATTCTTTAAAAGAACCATTGCTTTAGGGTTATTAACCAGAAAGAAAAAAGACGAGAGCGTTTCTATGGAGAAAAGACCACCCGCACTTCCTCTTAAGTACCGTATATACTTTCCTATACATTTATTAAAAAGCAGTTATTTTGACATTACAAACAGACACTTCAGTTTTATTTGTATTGTATGATGTGTATGTATTTAAACGTAAGTATTGATATGTAGGTATAAATTGACACTTTATGCTGGACATTCACAGCTTATAAAAAAAAATATGATTGACGTGTAAAAGTGTTTGTACAAACCTACTTACAGAAATAAAATCATTTATCATTTATTTATCATTTATCATTTATATATTATGGTAAGTATCATAACTGGAATGAATACCAAATTAAGAATAGTGGTTTTACTGAAGACAAAAATAAACTAAAATTATGTCATACTATGACAAGTCTGCTCCAATATAATAAACATATATTATGAGAAATACTAACTATGTATGGTTTAAAATGGATGTAGGTAGTTCATGAAATGTAAACTCATAATCATTGTGGTGAATGTGGAGACACTTGTTCAAATATATTCGACTTTCAGTAGGGCTGGCACTAAATGAGTATCTTCTTCTGGCTGAAACTTGCTGCGACTTCTAATACTAACTAACTTCTAATATTAAATAAACTATTAAAATAAAAATATAATATCCTGAACTTACTGAAACTACTTATTAAGGTGAATGTGCAGTGGCAGACTGCGAAATTCTTTTTTATTTTTTTTTTTATTAATTTGATGAAAATTTGATTCGCGACTTTAACAGGTACGTATTTACAGAATTATTATCATTCGGTTAGACTGGAAGCCGACCCCAACATATTTGGGAAAAGGCTAGGCAGGTGATGAATTGTCCATAAAAGCTTAAGATTTTAATTTTAAGTTCACAAGTATTCCATTTTAATTAAATTAGAAATCTTATTTTCATTTATTTCATGAATTAGGCTTCACTTACCTTGTAGTCATTCTGTAAAAACCTTGAAAACTGGGGTAAAGTGAGCTTGAAGTGAGTAGCCGATCGATTCTGTAAAAATCTCATTGTGATAACTTAGGTGAAGTGAGCGTGAAGTGAGCTATCAATAGTGGCAGTTTTTAACATTAGATGGAGTGACAGCTCACTTCACTTAAGTGTTCACGGTGAAATTTTTACAGAATAGCACTGCTGCTGTAATTCCACTTGATGCTAAGAATTGACATTATTCAATCAATCAATCAATCAATCATGTTTATTGTGGATCATAGGTACAGAAGTAGATACAGGTGTAAAAATTTACAGTGATGTTGTTCAGCTATGTCCCGCCTTTTGGGCATACAATACAAATTATTCAAATTATTAACATTGTGTCATATTATTATATTAGAATTTAACATTATTATTTTAATAAATTAACAAAGAAAATAAATAACATAACTATTGAAATTAATGGAAAAAATAAATGAACTAGTTAGGTGGGTAGTTACAAACTAATATTTTATTGACAGCTCAGTTCACCCAAGTTATCACGATGAGATTTTTACAGAATATATCGACAGTTGTAATGACTACTACACTTCAAGCTCTCTCTTTACTTAAGTTGGTACGGTGGAATTTAACGGATTACGCTGGCAAGTGTACTTTTTTTAGGGTTCCGTATCTTAAAAGGAAAAACGGAACCCTTATAAGATCACTTCGTTCTCCGTATGTCTGTCCGTCTGTCACAGTCTATCAAGAACCTTTTTCTCATGAACCATGGAGATTAAGTTTAAATTAATATCAAATACTCAGGACTGCAATCTCTTGAAGCAATGAAAAAATCAAATGGGTAGAAGCTTCCCGTTGACCTGGAATCATGATATTTGGCAAAAAGCAGTCATGTAGCACGCGTAAAGAAAAAAATATGAAAACCGTATATATATTTGCAGTTACATTACAAAAACAAATCCGGTGATAAACTATTTATATACCTACACATTAGTCTCCTGTGCAAGGCTTGCATGGAGGCTGATGAAACCGTTGCGCATGTGCTCTTTAAGTACACAGGCGTCACCCAGATTAGGTCGAAAACCCTCGGGATACCCAGATCTTATACAGATGTTCTCAATAGACCAGGAGACTTGATCAGCTTCTGTAGGGAGGTGGGCTGGTTGGAATAACCACCGACGGCCGCCACGGCCCACGCACAATGGTCCACTTGAAGAACAGTACGGAAACCAAACCCCTAACATGGAACATAGGTACCTACACATTTGTACGGAACCCTCGGTGCGCGAGTTCGACTCGCACTTGACCTTTTTTTTATTTTGACATCCCTAACTGAAACCTTCAGGCTTCGTGATTGTCTCAATGTTGACTGTATGACGTGTCCAGTTAGTAATGCTGAAAACATACAGCATGCACATCTTCAATGGAATGCCGTTCGATATGAAATTGCTTTCAACATGATGTCATGAAGATATTTAATTATTTATTTGTTACAGCATAGAAGACTTTCAGACCCAATTTACAAGTTACTGACGAGTTGTAGGTCATAGGTTCAAACCCAGACAGGGGCTTTACTTTGTGTTAATTATTTCATCACCACTGCTCTCAAAACGGTGAACGAAAACATTGCAAGGAAACCAGCGTGTCCTAGAATCAAAAATTCGAAGACATATTTTATGACATCTTCTAAGTTATTTATTTATTTATCTTCACACTGGAACGCCATACAGCAATTATACCAACGGAGCAAAAAAATTATTTCATGTGGTGCTTTTCATCCATCCTGTGTGCTGTGGATATAGCGGCGATGGATCACGCACACTCACGCAGCGTCAAGACATTTCTCCACAACCCTATCACTCCGTCCATATTGCGCACATTCTTTGTGAATTTTTTAAGCTTTCTTGAATTTTTCAAAATACTTAAATACATTCAAATTGAAAAAAATGGGAAATTTTGAGGTGTCATCTTGCTTGACATCTGACATCAGCGAGTCCAATGCAGATTGGGCTCGCGTGGTGGATTATGGGCCACTCCCTCTCACAGAGAGAAGGCATGTATGTTCTCAGCTGTGGGAACACTTAGAGCGGTTCTGCACAACTGCCGATCCGAATCCGAGAAATGTCGGTCCAAAGTGACCATAGCCCTATTTGTATCTAGAATCTAGAAGGGGCCGAAGGGTGAAGATAATTTTCTGTTTTCTTGGAGGGACAGCGCGAAGAACGCAGCCCATCAGTACCAATAATTACGCGTCCGAGTTACCCGCATTAGGGATAATCGCAAGGGTCAACCTTACCGCAGTGCAATGGTAAGACCTCGCCCTGGGGGAACCGCCTGAGTGATCACGGTTACCCCTACGCCAGGTAAGTATGAATTTACTACAAAACCGAGCGAGGGTCCTTCATCGGCAGAGAACCTTAACACCGCGATTCAGAAAATGGACCGAATGGCACAACACCATCTAGTTACAAAATCGGAACAGAATTGTGACGTCAGGACTTAGGGGGAGGGTGAATATTCTGAGGTGTGACTAACAATATGGGATTCACACAAACGTAGGTAAGAAATATATTCAATTTAAGTAATAATTTTATTTTATGAAGCGTTGTAATATTATTGCAATTTCCAAATAGCTACCGGTATTTTATTCTACTACTAGCTTCTGTCCGCGACTTCGTCCGCGTAAATTTTTTTTGTTTCCCCGATCCACCCCGTCGCAACGTGTCGCCGGCCTGCGCTATTACTTCGTTTTCGCTTGGCGAAAACTTCAGACTTTTTTCTTTTTGCTCAACTCCTAAGGGTCCTAGCGTCAAGTTTAATAGAATATAGCCCTTCCTCAAGAACTGGGCTATCAAACGCAAAAATATTTTTATATATGTGACCAATACTTCCAAAGATTTAGAGCTTTCAAACCGTGTTTCAAACAAACAAACTCTTCAGCTTTATTATTAGTATTATTTTAAAACTATGATATCTCCTAAGATATACATTGAAATCAAATGAAGTCAGAGGCAATTTTGTTCAAAATTAAATACATGTGATGAATAACGTATTTATTTGGATAAGGATTAATACCATGTTTATAAAAAACACCTTCGCAAATAATGCATTATTTTAGAACAAATTTGGTTAGCATAAAAGAGGTTATAGTGAGCTACCCTTAAAAGATAGACATATGCTGTCGCGGACTTTTTTTTAAAGCTTTTAAAGGGGAACAATTCTGTCATATATGATTTTTGCGAAACTTTAACCGTTTACGCAGCGCACGCAGCGGAAGCTCTCAATAGGAAAAAAATCCCCAGATTTTGAAACATTCTTCATTGGTGCCCCGCTCCTATTGGTTTTAGCGTGATGATATATAGCCTATAGCCTTCCTCTATGAATGGGCTATCTAACACTGAAAGAGTTTTTCAAATCGGACCAGTAGTTCCTGAGATTAGCGCGTTCAAACAAACAAACAAACAAACAAACTCTTCAGCTTTATAATATTATAGTATAGATAAGAAGATCCTGTCACTTCAGAGCTTATCCTGGAACTGATGGAATATATTATACTTTTTTTATGAGGCATTAAAACGCATCTGAAGACGGTAATAAGTATTGGTGAGCACTAAAGTGTCATAGTTCCAGTTCCTCCCCGGTACTACCTTGCAGACTGGCTGACATATAATCCTGCATTCACGATTTATTTGCTAAAAATGTAAACATATGTATATGAGTTTATGGAAAATTAAATCATAGCACAATAAAGTTCAGTTTACGCTACAACTTTAAACATTTTTATAACTTTTTCAATAGTGCTAGTCACTCTATCAACTTTATTACCATTAAAATAAAGTTGATATTTGTATAACTTGAAATAATATTAATTTGAAACATAAGTTTGAATGGACTTTAAATAACACATAGGAGACATTTTATCCCAATATACCCACGGGATCGACACTTATGTTGGTGAAACCGCGGGGTGCAGCTTGTAACCTTAGATATCAAACAAACTATGTGTAACACATAGAAACAATTCCTCCGTATTAAAAGGCCTAACAGCAAACAGTTCTAAACGTAACACTAGCAAAATGTCTTAGTAGCAAATCGTCCTACAAACAGTTTCTCCTATTAGCAGACGTCCTATTTGTAAAGTACAGTAGGTAATACAGTTGAAGCTGGTGATGTGCTGCTACTTTGTGCATGTAAGATTGCTGGTCTGTGTGTCTTTTAGTCTGTGCTAAATAAATATATTTTCTTTCTTTCTTTTCTATAATTTAATAAAAAACAGACCAAATGCATGCTAACAATGATATTCTTTATTGTATATAATATCATTGCATGCTAAGAAATGAATGCTAAGAGGGATGTGTGGTGTTACACGAATGGACAGAATAAAGAAATGAGTACATAACAGTGGCGAAGGTACCATACAACTCGATTCCCGCCGGCTTCCCTTCGAAAATTCAGAACACAACCACTCTATAGTCACTTCATCATTGAAAGATAATGAAACGGTTTATTGACATTTTTTTTTTGCTCCAGTTTACCTCTGTCATAAATTCACCCTTCGCCACTGGTACATAAGAGGAAGTTTGAAAGTGGCACCGGTGACTGAAAAGTTGCGTGGAATCGGTTGTCATGGTATGGGCATGTGTTACGGAGAAATGAGGAAAATGTCGTGAGGAGAGAGACTTAACGTGCTTTCCGAGGCACGGTGAGGTCTCGGTATGTAAAGATGGTCACCCATCCACAGACCAACCGCGGCAAGCGTAGCTACACTAATACAGAAGTATGGAAGAAAAATACATGTTGCGCCGACCACGAATAAATTGGGATAAGCGCAGGATAAAAAACCATAATTTTTGCACCCAATGTTTATTAACGGGAAACTACCTAACTGGGAAATAATTAGTACAACACACTGCAATATATTTTGACTTCACTATTATAGAAATGGACCTTCATGCAAAGATGAATGCCTGGTACAAGGATAGGAAGAGGAAGCCGATGGCGTAGACCACCAGGACGATGTCCATGGCGGTGGCGAAGAGGTCCCTGGCGATCTGGTCACGGGCCAGCTGCCGTACATACGCGCGAGCTTGTCTGATGAGCCGGGACAGTTTAATCAGGAATACTTCAGTTGCACGTAGCACTGCACTGTAACAGAAATAACTTTTCGGGTTAGTTTTTTTTTTTCATTTTAAAAATCGGCTGTTCAAAATCAAAACCTAGACCTAATAGTTCTTAGTAAGTCTAAAAATTGAAAAACAAAATGATTAAAAAAATTAGTTATTAGGTTTTGAACAGCCAAAATCTTCTAACACACTTGAAGGATTCAATTGTAATTTTTTTTACCTCTTTTTTTTTGTCAGCAAGATGAATATTCATTTAACATAATTACATATTACAAAATAGAAAATAAAAAAAATAGAAAACAGACAGTTATTTATCAAATTAAATTTAATTCGAAAACATAAATCGGTTTCTTAGTAAACTTCACTATATTCGGCGACCCTGCATACTTATCTCCTTCGCTGAATATACATGTATATAAAAAAAGAAACAAAATAATCATAGGGCATAATTCTTTGGCTAAGAAAGAGGCCAGCGCTCTGGTCACGCGAAGAGTCGACCAACCGCTTGGCGATATTTCGAAAAAGTAATTGTCAATTCAATTCTTTATTGCATTCCATAATGTTGGTAAAACAGTTGGTAAGCTTAAAATTATTGAAACAATTATGGATCCTGTGCGATACAGCATAGTCGGAAAGAGGAGACAGAGCGCTTGAGTACCTCCTCTTTGTGATTATACATTATTTATGTGTTCTCATCATCTGCCTAACCTTTGCCCACCTATGTTCAGCACCCCAATTGCGTAACACACTATTGCTCTCAATTTGAATAATTTTGAAGCATATTTCTAATCCATTGCTCCATATGTTCGAAAAATGTCTCTGCTCAACAACGTAAATAACGCAATGAATGTTGTTGAACTGTCAAAATGAAACCCATTGCTATTGATAGTGTGTAACGCAATTACCCCGCGGGTCGGCTTCCAGTCTAACCGGATGCAGCTGAATACCAGTATTTTACATGGAGCAACTACCTATCTAACCTCCACAACCCAGTTACTGGGTAATACGATACCCCTTGGTAAGACTGGTTGTCAGATTTTCGGGCTTCTGATGACCCGTCGTAACTACTGCCAAAGATCAGAGAATGACAACCGGGACCAATGGCTTAACGTGCTTGCACATGCACGGAGGGATCTTGTATGTAAAGATGGTCACCTATCCATGGACCGACCGTGGCAAGCGTGGCTTAACCTGATCGATCAACCCGTGCGGGTGTTATTACTTAGCCACGAGCAACTACGCGAGTCCCTTCTCTATCTGTTAGTGAATGAGCTACCCCTTAACCTGATAACGCATGTCAAGTCTAAGGACCAACTTAAAAATTTTTTCTAAAACATTATCTCTCATTGTGTCCATAGATATGTTTGTAAAAAATCTTACGTTGGCGAAAATGCTTTTTGTTAAATGTAAGTTTTATTATTATTATTAATTATTTTATATTATATATATATATTTTTTTTTTATCTCGACTATAGGAATGTTATTATATAGTTTACTTAGCACAATTAAGTTTTAGCTTAATCATTTTTATTATTTACACCTTTTTAAATTTCAAAATTTGTAATCCATTGTTAGACGAGAACAACTGCCGACAAACTGTTATGCAGTTTGGCAGACTTTATGTATGCTATTGTTTATACAGATTTTGAACAAATAAATAAAAAAAAATATATATGTATTCTGGTAATTGTATTTTATTACTAGACCAGATAGGTACTTTTTCTTCATTTTCTAATACTTAATTTATTGAAGTAAGCATTCTAATTAATATAATTACTTAGTTTTTTTTTTTTCTTAATTCTGATTAAATAGCTTAGCTGTTGTCTTAGTTTGATCTGTGGTAAAAAGTCATAGGGTAAAAATGCGGATTCAGGTTTGGAAAAATATTTTTGTGAACACTGAAAATAATTTAGTAGCTCACTGTCAGTCATAAACCAGACGGACAATTCGAGTATTTTTAAGACCATTAGGTACCATACTAATCTCAGCCTCAATCTGTGAAAAATACTTCTAGTTAATTTCCCTACATTACTAACAAGTTTTTGACATTGTTTGTCGATGATGAATATTGCGACTGGATTTTGAATGTTTTTGATTAGGTACGGGAAATTGGCCTTCAGATAATCCAGACCCTCACTAACAAGTTATTATAAAATACACACACTTATAATAGTGGGTTAATTTACATTAAATATAAAAAAAAGAAAGAAAAATTGTTTAGTCTGCACAAACAAAACGCACATTACAAATTAAAAAAAAGACAAAATAAACACATATAACGCAGTCAAAAGCCTCGTACTCAAGCATAAAAAATGTTGATTAAATTTTAGTAATTATCAATAAATAACAAATCTACTCTAGCGTTGAGCGCCATCTATATGTCATTTACAGTACTACGCAGCGTACAATGTAGTAACGCTTCGGAGGGTAAGCTACGAAAATTGTTACAACGATCCCTATAATTTTACTTGTTCTTATGCAAATGATTCCACAAAATACTAACAGATGGCAGCGAAAGCGCATTTTCTTTGTTTCTATTTCTGATGTTCTAATATTGTAAGTAAATTTTTGAATGATAATTTTTGTTAGAACATTTTTTTTTATTGCTGCATGGGCTTGCTCTTGACCTCGATCACGCCTGATGGAAAGCGATGGATGAGGTCTATCTATGATGGAACGCTTTATTCCTGTCTCTACGACTGACGTCCTAGTATCTAATTTTACTAGTTTATCAATTTATTATTTCTAAATTGACGTTTTTGTAATGAAGACCATATTTACTATAAAATAAAATTCAGTTTACCTTGGCGTGCACCTCCACTGGAAGTCAAGGTTGTGGACACTGACGAGTGGCAGGAGGAGTGCCAAAAGGTACATCATGCCACTGTTTTCCAGAGATGCCGTGGGCGCCGCGGTCGACCGCTGCACTAATCCTACCCTGAAAAGTAACAAAACATTTAAGGTGGATGCTCAAGGTAGCCCGCGAAAACCAAATTTTTTTACTTTTTTTGCAATTTACAAGTCACTATTAGGTTATTAGGTTATATGGCAGTTCAAATTTGATTCGCGGCTGTAACAAGGATGTATTTATAGAATTATAATCATTAAAGTCATCAATACAACTTTTTAAGACCAGGTAATCTTAACATCACGGAATTGTCGTAGTTAGGATTACATGGTCTTATAGAGTCGTATTGATGACTTTAATGATTATAATTATGTAAACAAATACTTGTTACGGCCGCGAATCAAATTTTGATCAACATTCAACATATTAATACATAATTGCAAATTGCAAAAAACGTAAGAAAATTCGAATTTCGCGGGCTACCTGAAACATTCACCTTCACTGGTTATTACAATGGCTTTGTCATTTGTCCCATGGGTAGAATCTAAGTATGGTAAAAAAGGGGGGCCAGATAGTTCTGTTGTCACCACATTGCCAGGGTCTTCAGCTAGTCCTGGACTCCTTGAAGTTCGTTGGTTCACTAAAAGAATCCCATGGCACTACTCTTGACGTTATGACGAAGACTTTTCACTCGATGACTCGTCTATTCTACAAATATTAAATCCTTTGTCAAACATGGCCGGCCCAATTCAGTTTGATACTAATCCGAAGAACGGGAGTTTCTGAACTCGAGAAGGCCAATTCTCGTCATTTAAAACGTTCAAAATCTAGTCGCAGTCTCATCTCGGCGACAAACAAATTAATGTCGAAAAATTTAGGGAAATTAGAGGTATTTTAAAAAGATTGAGACTGAGATCAGACTGTGAACATTCCTACAATTACAAGAACTGCCCCTCAGTTATTTTATAATCTAATAACTTTTTTGTCAGATGTTGTACCTATATTGTTTTGTAGAAGATTACTAATAATAATACCAGCCTATTATTGCGTGCTGCAAAGCCGAATACTCCGGTGTATATTTCCCGCCTCCACTACACCACTGACGCGGAAGACATCGTGACGTACGTGCGCCAAAGGTTGAAGTACGCGCCGAGAGTACAGCTGCTGGAGTCGCATCGCAACGTCAACTTTAAGGCGTTTGTGGTGCGCATACCAACATGCTACCTACACCTGGTGATGGGAGAAAGCTTTTGGCCGCAGGATGTGGTATTCCGCCGCTTTCGCGGACAAGTGCCACCGGAACGCACAAAGACATAGTGCAACTAAGTGATACTAACATAGTTATTAAGTTTTATTTAGGTACTAACAAAGTTGTTACTATATTATTATGTATACTTAGGTTAAGGTATGTATCTATGGGTCTTTGTTACCTGATAATAAATGGTTTACAGACCTATAGAGGTATGAGGAACAGGGTGTAAAGTTCACTCATTCTCCATAGAAAAGGGAGGATCCTCCGACCAGACGGGTGTTGTGTCTGGCGGGCAACTGCCCAATGATTCATGACGGACCGTTGTATTTTTTCGCGGTAAACTCTGCTTGCGAGATGCAGGATTTTTGTGACGTTAGTATGACGCGTTGTTCGCATGTGGCGTTGTAGATACCGCTACAGACCTGCTGTTCTGAACCCCAGTCTCTTCGGTAGCATTGGGTCTTCTTGTTTCATCGTTGTATCGGCTGTCGTCACTAGCCAGGGTATATGATGACGTCGAGCCTCCTCCATCATTCTGCTGAGAAAGGAGTTTGATCAATTAGTCTTTGTTGTTGGTCTAGTGATCGCAACTGCTACTGCTAGCATCAGGTCCTGGATACAATTTCCAGGTCTGGAAAAGCGTAATTAGAATTATCCAGTAGCCACCCGAAGCCTGGATTTGTAAGCCTTTCAACCAGTCCATTATTATATGCGTTAATCAACGTGGTTAAATAATAACAGTCGCACAGGTCGATCGAGACTGAGATCAGAATGTAAACGTTCATAAAATTACGAGAAGTGTCCCTCTGGTCATTGGTCCATCTTGTGGGAGGCCATCCAACGCTGCGTTTTCGTCACAGTATAAATATATTTATATTGTGTCTTCGTGTGCATATAGATAGTGCAATCCACGAAGAGGGCCCCACTCTTTTTCCTAATGCTTATAGCACAAGTGTGCAACATTCCGCTAGTGTTTTAGTTTTGTTGATACACACTAATTATTATTAGTGGGTAATTTGTGTGTATCGAATAAACTAAAACACTAGTGGAATTTACTAGCGATAACCACTAACAGTTCCGAAGAAGAGTGGGGCGCGCCTTCGTGGATTGCACTACCTATACACACGAGTGACTCGCGTCAACGGTAGAGGCAACTGCAGCCGTCGACACATGTCGACGCCCGCCAGCGACGTCGGCGGCTGCCATCGACAACGTGCCGCTTGTGTATTTGAGTAGGTACAGTGCTCATATACGGTATGTCGTCGACGGCAGCCTTCGACACTTGTCGACACTCATCGACAGCTGCAGTTGCCTCTGCCGTTGATGCGTGTCGCTCATGTGTATGAGCTGTTATAGTTACAGTGATTTATGTCTATTTTTAGTAACTAACACTTACATTGGATTCCATGGATGAATTCCCGGTGAATATTTCGGAAGAAATTTTCACCAAACCGGGGTTTTGGTTATACATACTTTGACCAAATTGGCTGTTAATTAGCTGCTCATTACGCTATCTACTGAAAGAATGAAATTAAATATACTACGTGAGGTATCACATTTACACAATGAAATGTAAATTTATATGGTTACCGCCTTATCCTATCCTACTAATCCTACTTCCTACTATCCTACTATCCTACTATCCTACTTCCTACTAATATTATAAATGCGAAAGTTTGTGAGGATGGATCGATGGATGTTTGTTACTCTTTCACGCAAAAACTACTGAACGGATTTTGATGAAACTTTACAGTAATATAGTTTATACATCAGAATAACACATGGGATACTTTTTATCCCGATATTCCCACGGGATCAAAACTTACGCGGGTGAAACCGTGGGGCGCAGCTAGTAAAGCATAATCAGCTCATAATCTCCCCACTGCGTGGGCACAGGCCTCCTCTCTGTGAGAGGAAGTGGGCCATAATCTACCACACAGGCCCAGTGCTAGTTCGCAGATGTCACGACTTCAAATTTTTGGTTCTAGGACATGCCGGTTTCCTAACGACTATTTCCTTCACCGTTTTGAAAGTGGTGATGATATAAAATACAGAAAGTAAAGTGCCTGCGTAGGTTTGAACCCACGACCTTACTACCCGTAAATCTGTCACCGTCTCCTATGGACATCTGCAGTACCAGTAGCATCCCAGATCCGTTGTCATCCTAGAGACAACTAAAATTTCTCATGTCACTGTAATTGCCACGGCGGCCAATCTCAATCGAGACTAGCTTTCGGCGCGGGAGATATTATAGTGCAGGTGTGTGTCCACAGACACAGGTGCACTCCCTCTTCCCTCACTCTCATAGTCCGATGAGACGGCCGGTTAAGCCGTTGGTCCTGCGCCTGATCTCTCTGCGGTCGTATCGCTGTAATTACACTGAAGCCCATATCCATCGATTTATATCGACTCACATCCTTCAAATCGGAACTGCTTGGTGACAGAAATATGTAGGTGTGGTGATAGTACCTTCGCAAAGAACTCTGGGTACTACCCCATTAATATACTGTATAATCTATGGTACTACCCACTCGCCGCGGGTTTACTTACCGTTATTCCTCAGATTGCCACTAACACGTGTCCACATGGGCACTATTAAGGTTTCTGCTTTTTTAAACTTTGCGTTACATTTTAATTTGTTTGATGCTTTTTTTATATTTTTGGGTGCTTTTTCTATTTTCTTTTAAAGATGTCAGTATGTCACTCATTTCTGACGTAGTGTCAACGTTGTAGTTTTTCTACTTTCCGTATGGAGGTCCGCCATTTCGCAAGTTTTTCTCACAGAGGTTTAGCGCTCATTTTTATAGGGGGTGAGCAGAGCTCAGAATAAGGTAGTGGATAAGAGATTTAATATTTCATGGCTTAAAAGAAGATCTTATGGCTTTCTCTTAATTAATTAAATTCAGTTTCTATTTTTATAAAATCTTTAAAACACTGCAATACTCAATATTTATTTTCATTCCACAATGTGAACTTATATAAGTAGGTGGTAGGCAATTAACTTACGAATTCATCGAATTAAAGAAATTCTTCGAAACTAACACGCACTGTCCATTAATTTAATTATAATTCTATAGGTAATTAACCTGTAAATTCAGTAGCCCGTATCACAACTCGCACCAGTATAAAAGCATATTTTTTCCAATTTATCTATTTTTCTTTAAATGTCATTCTTCGGGCGCGAACTGTTGGATGCCATTGTTCGAAATTCAAAAAGAACGCGGACGACCCGCGGTGTCATTATTCGCGGTTGCCAAAGTAAAAAAAGGTTTTTTATTCAATTGATTGGGAACTTTTTTTTATTAATTGACTTATTTTTATGTAAGAATTTGCCTTAATTGAGGCGCGATATAAGCCACCTACTGAGTCATTTACGTTGTAGGTGGTATCAGGCACGTCGTCTTGCTATTCGTGATACAGATGGGGCAGTTGCCTATTGTAATAAGTTGAAAGTGTCACTTATACTAGTGTACCTACACACGCATTGACTTTAATTGCCGTCGACACGTTGGTGATTTCAAAATTTCACGTTCACACTCGGATTTTGACAGCCTATTTGACAGTAGTGACGTCAAAATCTGTGTGTGGGTAGCATAAAAACATCAAGGGGCATTTTCACTCGTATTTTAGTGTCATGATGATTGCCGTATTGCAAAGGACTCGTGGCTAAATAATAACAGCCACACGGGTTGATCTCCAAGGTTAAGCAACGCTTACCTTACTATATCGAGACCCCTTTGTCTCTCGGAGAGCACATTAAGCCGTTGGTCCCGGCTGTTTTTCTTAGACAGTCGTTACGGGTAGTAGTCAGAAGCCCAAGGGTCTTACCACAAAAACTTAAATACTTGTTTAACGTGTGTGTAATGTCCAGTGTTACGTCAAAGCCCATATAATTATGTCGTGTTTAAAAGGTGTTTAGCCTAAACAACTGTTAAACACTGTTTTGTGGTAGTAATGCAAATGTCTGACAACTGCACCCTAATTGCGTAACACACTATCAATCGGTATCTGAATAATTTTGAAGCAAATTGCTAAACCATTGCTTCATAAGTTCGAAAAATTTGTCTGCTCAACACGTAAATAACGCATTGAATGTTCTTGAACTGTCGAAATGAAACCGATTCCCATTGATAATGTGTTGCGCAATTTCCCCGCTGGTCTTACCAAAAGGCATCGTGTTCTATCTGGGATAACGCCAGGTCAGATATAGATACTTTCTCTGAGTAAAATACTGGTATTCAGTTGCATCCAGTGATTTTTACCAATTGACATTATCTTTGTCGCTCTTGCAATTGACTCGTTACAAACAAGCTGGAGTGATGGAGATTTAACAATGCAGCGCTCATTGTGACACATCAGTGACATGTGTAATAATGACTTAATCAGGATTTCCTGTGATTTCTCTGCGGCGCCGTGGGAGACCTTATCAAACCGCGAATTATTCTTATTGCTCGTCATTTGTAAATATTGTCAATGTGTATGATAATCACTTCATTTCTGTTTGTGAAACAGCCGCCGCTTATTTAATGGCGACGATGTGAAGTAAACAACAAAATACCTACATCCATAATGATACCACACAGTTTTCTTGAGATTTTAAGCCGTGGAATATTTTCATGGGAAAATCCTGAATGCATTTATATGTCTTTTTTCATAAAGAAAAATCACTATAAAATAATGTCAGTCTTTTGTTTGGTTTAAGTTTAGGTAAACAATTCAGGTTTTCAAACATTTATTTCATAATTATGTATCTACTATCTTTAATCAATGCAAGAGTTAAGTAAATAGCAGTATAATAATCTGTAAAATAATTCCAGGAACTAAATAAAAAGTAACTAGCACACTCAGCCATCAACATGCAAAAAAAAACCGCCAAGGATATCAACATCACGGTGCGTCCGCTGAGTGGGCGTGCAAAATTAAAAGCTCAGAAAGTGAAAAGGTCCGCCATTTTTTTTCGCAAATCAATAGTTTTTTTTATAGTGTAGCAACCCTGCGGTAGCCGACACTGGCCACACCGCGGGATGTCGCGCTACCGTGTCCAGAAAATTGATGGATTTTGGCACTTTTTGAGTTATGCCACTTTTGATTTCGGCGCTGACATTTTGGTAGTGAATGATTGGCGGTGCATTATTATTGTTTATATAAAATAGAAGCCATTTTACCCCGAGACGCTTATATCCACTTGAGCCGCAGACAAGGGTGGATAGTTAAGTCGAGGGGTAAAATGTCTTATTTATGCCCGAGTTTATACACACTGCTTTTCACTTCGATTGCGAGGAAATGAAACAGTCATAATATCACTTTTCACTGCAAATGACCCTCGACTTAACTATCCACACTCGCCTGCGGCTCGAGTGAATATAAACGTCTCGGTGTTAAATGGCTTCTTTATGCCCTAGTTGTACAATCTAATATTTTCGCATTCTTTGCCAACGAAAATGACCTGAGTATGATTTAGGTAGGTGTTTAGACCTACCAAGAAATCATTACCTACATCAAAAGTTTTTATCGATTTGGTCTGTGATAGTTTAAATAGCTTTTATTCACAAAAAAAGCTGATTAACTCATAAATTAACAGAACTTAAAACCATATCATTTTCAACCCAATCTCTTCGCTATATTTATTTACACATCAAAAATGTAATAGCCAAATATTTGTCGAAAAAACGTCCAAATGTTGACTTAATAAATTCGGAGTCAACCCTTTATTTACCATCGGCGGGTCGTTTAGGCCCCTATTATAATATTTAATGCTAAACAAACACGGGATTTTTGCTTTTAAATGACTTCATCCACTTTCGATTCGGGGTAATGATTTGACTGGTTTAACTTTGATTTTGGGGTTTGCGTTTACGTTAAGTCAAGGTTTAGGTTCTACAGTTAAAGCATAGAAAAGGTTTTTGGAGAAAGAGAAAGGTCCTAATGAGTAACTCGGTATTCTAATATTTTTTTACAATAAAATAATAAACAATAATCCTAATTGCAACTCTACTTACATCTTTTAAGTCCTAACAAATATGTACCAAAATCACAGATGTTACCCGGAAAACTGGCAATTTTAAGTGCGATTAGGCTGGACATATTTGCTGCGTTTCAGATGAGCTGTGAGCTAAAATAACCACTGATTGGGTCCCAATAAATGCTAGATGACATCGAGGCAGACAAAGGAGCAAATGGAGGGACATACTAGACTCCTACCAAAAGGACTGGCCCGTAATGGCAGTGTGTAAAAAATAGAAAGGGGGCCTCCCTTTGCCCAGCAGTGGGGCATTACGAGCTAAATAGTCAGAAAAATAATTACAGCTTACTTTACAGCAGAAAGGCTGAAAGAGCAAATAAGCTTCAAAGGAGCTCTGTGTTCTATTTGATTCTTTACCTCCTCAAAACGCAAACCACATCCGATTTCGGCGTCAGAGACTTGAAACACGCCGAAGGGTTAAACGTTCATTTAGTCAACTATACTTAGTTCGCGCTTCGTTCTATAACGATCTACTATTTAGCCACATCGGGACCTTTGATCCAGTTGATCACCTTTTTTGTTCACCTTGATGATACTTTTTTTCGTGAAATTAAAGTACTTTGTTTAAAGTTTACGAAATTATAGCCTTTTTTAACTTTCTCCTTAAGTTTATGTAGTTTAAAAGACGTTAAGTTACCCTTTTTATTATAAGGATATTGTGATTTTTGAATAAATATTTAACTAAAGGGTAAAATTGCTACGAAGCCCCGAAGAGGAAAGGACCTATTTAAAATAAGGGCTAGCCGAAGGTTAAGCAAGATATTTGCTTTTTCTATCTCTGCCTTTAGTTATTTGAAATTATTACCTAGTATAGGTACCTATTGCAACACCCATTCAACAGTACCCCATTCTAACAGTATTTTTGTTCCTTTTATCATAAAAGTAACAAAAATACTGTTTCTATACACTATACTAAGGGGCCCGTGGCTAAATAATAACGGCCGCACAGGTCGATCGATCAGGTTAAGCTACGCTTGCCACGGTTGGTCTGTGGATGGGTGACCATCTTTACATATCGAGACCCCTTCGTGCCTCGGAAAGCACGTTAAGCCGTTGGTCCCGGCTGTCATTCTTTGATCTTTGACAGTCTTTACGGGTAGTCAGGAGCCCGAAAGTCTGACAACCAGTCTTACCAAGGGGTATCGTATTACCCAGTATCTGGGTTGTGGAGGTCAGATAGGCAGTCGCTCCATGTTAAAATACTGGTATTCAGCTGCATCCGGTTAGACTGGAAGCCGACCCCAACATAGTTGGGAAAAGGCTAGGCAGATGATGACACTATACTGTTTCTGTTCTGAGTTGAGCTGCACGATTTTTGACAAATGCGTGCACTGACTGGACAGGTCCGCTCAATCTGTGTGGTTCTTTCCTCAAAAGACCATTTCAGACACCAATCTACATGGCCTTCACATGATTTGACCAAGATTTTGTCTGGACTTTAAAAGAGACTGTGACCTCTGAGTTTGTTTCGGCCTTTCTTCTCAGAATAGTCAGTTAGGAAACGGCGACCTCATCTAGTTTAAAAAAAAAAAAAAATTATATTGACGTGTAAAAGTGTTTGTTCAAACCTACTTACAGAAATAAATCATTTATCACTTATTATTGTAAAGATTTTAAAATAAAGTCAAGAATCAAATATTCATTGATATTACGCGATTCCCTTCACATTTTGCTCTATTTCGTAAAAACACAAAGAACGCAAGCCTTCTAACGGTTAAAACAAAAAATCTAAATAGCCATAATCAAGTCACGAAAACAAACAAAAATTATCAATTATAATAATCCTTCCATGTTTTTTTTTTTACAAAAAATAGAAAAAAGTTTCTCTATTTTTACCAATAACTGTGCATTGACACGAGCGGGTAATTTTCAATTCGATCGGAATCATTCAAGGGTTGAAATAATTGTACGTTGCGGTCTCATCATTACTTTTGATTGGTTACGGATCAAATAATAGAATGAATTACAAATAGGGTTTTGAAGAATTCTGTTGATTTAAATGAGGTTTTTTGTTAGACTAAACTTCTGAATTGTTTCTTATTTCTTTTCAGAAATAAGTTGAGTTGTGAGGAAGAATGTGCAAAATCCAACCAAGACTTCCTTACAATAACTTGAATTGCAATTTGGAAGACCCGTTGCTTCCCCAACGAAACTGTTAAATAAGCTTCAAACAATTAGGTAAAAATTACCATAGGTATAGGAGAACAGTGGTATAGATAGTGCAATACACGAAGACGCGCCCCACTCTTTTTCCTAATGCTTACAGCAGAAGTGTATTCTTTCGATACACTCTAATTACCCACTAATAATAATTAATTCGTGTGTATTTACAAAACTAAAACACTAGCGGAATGTTGCACACTTCTGCTGTGAGCATTAGGAAAAAGTGCGTCTTCGTGGATTGCACTATCTATAACCCAGTTGTAAAGGCCGCGACTTACGAGTTTTAGACCGTGGGTTCAAACTTAAACAGGCACATTTGTAAATTATTTCATCACCGCTGCTCTCAAAACGGTGAAGGAAAACAAAGTAAGGAAACCGGCATGTCCTAGAACCAAAAATTCGACATGACATCCACCAACCCGTTACGCTGCGGTGCTATTCTGTGAAAATCTCACCGTGAAAACTTAGGTGAAGTGAGCGTGGAGTGAGCTGTCAATAGTGTCAATTCCTAGAAAAAACAAACTCACTTCACCTAAGTTTTCACGGTGAGATTTTTACAGAATCGACCGGCTGGGCCCGCGTGGTGGATTACGGCCCACTCCCTCTCACAAACAGGAGGCCTGTGTCCCAGCAGTGGGAACATTATAGCCTTACTAGCTTTTTCCCGCGGCTTCACTCGGGTTAAATTAGGGGTAACACGGTTAAAAAAAAACGTAGCCTATGTCACTCTCCATCCCTTCAACTATCTCCACTTAAAAAATCACGTCAATTCGTCGCTCCGTTTTGCCGTGAAAGACGGACAAACAAACAGACACACACATACACTATCACATTTATAATATTAGTATGGATTATGCATAAGCACCATATAGCTGATATGGAAATCTTTCATTGCCCAATTTTGACTTAGATCATCAAATTTGACAGTTATACTGCATGAAGCTAAACCTAATGAAAAACTTAAACTTATACAGAAAATAATTGCCTTGAATGTTTTGAGTCAACATCTTCCCATGAATAACCATGAAGCATGAAGTTCTGTCTCTTTCAAGTTCCCTATAATTACTTTACACTTACATTTAAATTCTTTCAAGTTCTCGAAACTCTTGCAATTTTACAAGGTCTGTCATCCCGATTATGGTTCGCGTGTTATACAAACCGTAATGAATAGACAAAACTGACGGATGTAAATATCGCCATTTTCAAAATGAACTGAGGGTAATTTTCGAAACCTCAAGCAACATATGGCCGCGGCAGACGCCATACGAAGCCAACTGTCATGTCTTCCCTCCTTTTCGTTCTTAGAACATGTAGGATGGCATAGAAAGGGATGCAAATAGGATTCATTAGTCGGTAGTACTATCATTTGAATGTCGTATCGCAAAAAAGTGTATTGTTTGGTGCGTAGGACACGTGCGCGGGCGCCGGAAGTAGGGTAGGCTTTGGCGCGAATTTGAGCATAATTCGAAAATTCGAATGACTGTATAAACAGGATATTGGAACGATAATCGGTTTCCGAAACAACATATGGATTATGGGTAAAACTTAACAATTTTCGGGTTAACACAAGATTGTTGCCATGATAATTTTAGAGAAGTACCTACTGAAAAAAGGTTTATATAAATAGCTTCCTTTTAACATTACTTGAGTCTGTGATTTAAGATTTCAAGGTTTTATTACTTGTACAGGATGTTCTTATTTAGAAAACACTTATGTTTGTTACCTTTTTAGGTTCTTTTTCATAGATTTGCAATGAATTTGCTGACTAGAAAAAAAAATCGATTTGAAGAAAGAGTCAACTACGAAAACGTTTTTCTAGGGGGTTTTAGCCCGCTATTTATTTCAGATACAGGCATGGCTAAAAAGAACAGAAGATAAGGATAATTGGAAGAAGGAAAAGGAGGCATTTGCTCTACAGTGAGATACAAACGGCTGATAAAAAAAAAAATAACAGGCATGGTACGGCACCCTAATGCGGGTTGCAGACCAAGAGCTAAGCTAAGTTAGTTTAGCTTAGTTCGCATATCTGATGTAGTTTTTCGGCTTTTTCTATTTGGCTTATCATATTCATCTTCTTATCACGTGATAATTATCATCTTACAAGAAGATTAATATGATAAACCAAATAGAAAAGGCCGAACAACTACATCATATAGGCGAGCTAAGCTAAACTAACTTAGCTTAGCTCTTGGTCTGCAACCCGCATAATTGCCTAACACACTTTCAATCACAATCTGAATCACTTTGAAGAATACTGCTGATCCATTCCTTCATATGTTCGAAAAATTTGTCTGCTCAACAACTTAAATAACGCAATGTATGTTGTTGAACTGTAAAAATATAAGCCATCCCTACCGTATAGTGTACCCGTTACGCATTTAACCCACAGGCCTATAGGTACACATTAAAATGAAAACAATTTCTGAAAATGGGATACAAAATAATCATTTCAAGAAGCCAAGTCTTAAATAGCACATAATTGCACAAGAACATAGTGAATTTTCCAGAACATTTCAACACTAACCCTTAAATATCTAATCTAAAATACATTTCACCCCGTATGTCCTTCTATTGTGCTACCGAGAAAATAGAAAAAAACTTATAGATTTCCAACAGCCACCCTAACGAGGGCACGCGACATATGGACTCGTGCGCATCCCTTTGTGACGCCGCGATCCACGGTTTAAGGGTGGGTCTATTTATTTTTACTTGTTTTTAAATGTAAACTGGTCATGTGCCCTGGAGAGAGGATTTTTTGGAGTGAAGTGTTGGATTAGGCACGTGTTTTGTTTTGATAATTATTTAGATTAGGGGATGGAAGCAAGTTCAAAATCAAAATATTTTATTTGACACTAGCTGCTGCCCGCGACGTCGTCTGCGTGAAGGCTCTACAGCACCAAAAATACCTAAGACGCCAGTGTCGCTATAGCATTATAAGTACACAACTTTTAAAATAGCATTAAAATATAAGTTTTTTTTGCAAGCGAAGAGAAGTGAAGAGAGTTATATGGGAATCTTGCTGAGTTCAGTCATAAGATGTGACTGAAGGAAATAGAGAAAATAATGCAGGAATACATTCCAGGACACAAAAGAGTAAAACTACGTACAAAGGTATCATACCTTACAACACTTCTCTATAAACTACGTTGGTAGTTATGTTGCCAGGATCCAAAATGTAAAGAGAGTCAGGACTGGTGACGCGGGAGCAAGCGACAGTTGCCCTTGTGAGAAGCAACTCGTCCTGAGGTCGACACCCGCTGCCCTCAGTATCTGCCCCTGCGACTTATTGATGGTCATCGCGAAGCAAACACTCACGGGGAACTGTACGCGCTTGAACTGGAACTGGAAATTATGAGGTATGAGGGGAATGCGTGGTATAAATACTGCCTCGCCGACGCCACAACCCCTAAGAATTTTAGCCTCCATGGTGTGTCTGTGGAGCGAGATGACTTTAAGGCGGGTTACACAACTTCGGAGGAGATAGGTTCCGAAGAAGCATAATCGGAACACCGGAACAACTTCAGCTTGATGGTATGCGCTGGAAGTCCACTTGCTGACAGGGAGCTCAGAAATTCCACGGGATAATGTGTGGCGTCATCTTGCTCGACAACAGTGTTTATCGAGGTGTAGACCACTTTATTCCCCTCAATTTCCTAGAGAATGCATTCGTTAATTGCTGCAGCCTGATCATTTTTGGGCATCAAAATGGGGCCGCTCACACACCCAATAATTCTGCTGGTGCGGTATACGACTGATGTCCCCGTACACACAGCGAATTAGTTCTTCTAAGCTGGATACCCCTCTACCGAGAGACTCTGGAAGCACCACCTGTCCACCTATCTCTTCTGGTAGAGTGCCTTCGCCAAGACTTAGAAGGACATCGGAGAATTCTTGAGCACGTGCATTGCCGCCGAGCCGAGCTCTCATATTAATGGTCAAGCGCAGCGTACGAACTCGTGACCACAGCGAAGATCGTTTCAACGAAGCATTCACCTCGTCAGCCCTCGAGCCCCGCGTCACCACGGGAAGCGTTTGGCGAAAATCACCACTGAACAGAACTGTGACACCACCCATCAAATGTTCGTTCCTGCGGATGTCCTGCAGGATTCTGTCCACGGCCTCAACTGCCTTCCTATTGGCCATCGTACACTCATCCCATACGATCAGAGAGCAATCCTTGAGCACGTGTCCCTTATCGCTGTTACGTGACACACCACAAACAGGCATTTCGGCGCTCTCTAAATCGATGGGAATTTTAAACATGCCATGTGCTGTCTTGCCACTCGGAAGCAGTGTGGTAGCGATACGCTACAGCAATAGCAATTTTGCTTTGCCTCTAGACCTCTGCAAGTATGCCAGTGGTAACAAATGTTTTTCCTGCTCTACCAGGAGCATACAAGAAAAACATTTTATCCTTGTTTTGCCCAACGCTTTCAAGGACGGTGTCATAAAGTTTTTGCTCTGAAGAGAACAAAGCGACATGGTCATTTCGTGTGGTGGTAATTTCGCCCGGATCGTAATTTGTCTCAGCGTTATACTCCCGATTTCCACGGTCTTGATACGGTGATGATTGGGGAGCTGGTAACCCATATTCGATCAGTGGATTGCCGCCGATAGAAATGACCACATCTTGAAGTGAACTGAGACAGGTGTTCAGCACGCGTTCATCAGTTACTTCGACTTCGTCTCCAGTAGCACGCCTCAAAGCTCGTAGAAAATCTTCAGACAGATGATGGCGATACTTCTCCCACGAAGCTACCGGGTTCGCGACTCCACAAAACACCAAGATGACGGCAAACAAATGACGCATGCGGCTGGGACTGTCACTGACGCTAGCCTCCGCGACGGTGTCATGAAATGAAATGATCATCATCAATGAACATAACTTTTTTGTAACACTTAACACCACATTTTTTTAAATTGTCTTCCTCAACTCTGCTCAAGATTTTGAGGGTTTTGTTGGAACTTGAATTTGTCAAAACGAACTATACGATACAACTTTTATGAAGAAAATGCACATCACCATCTATGAATTTTAAGAATAACTATCTACTTACCTCGCCAACATGTACACATGTGTGTGTTTTTATTTTAGTATTTTAATTTAGACTGTGTTTAATTTAGTTTGTGATCCTCCTGTACGAGTCGCAATAAATACCTACTTTTTCTTTCTTTCTTTCTTTTTCTTTATGTAAAATTTAAATTATTAATTTCCAAAAAATGTTAACATGTAACTTGATTTGATTTTCATGAAATCTCATAGATGGCGCTGTTTTAAAATTATCTTTAGACTACTAACATTCAATAAACTATATTTCTCTGCCCAAGTTACTTAAATGGCGTAGTTTTTATAGTGTAAAGCTAGATAATAGCATGGCTTACTCAAAGATAACATTTAAATATGCGTCGTTAGATTACACGCTGTCACAGAATGCGTAAGAAAAATAAAGATTCACAGCTCCTCCCCCGTAGGTGATAGCGTGATAATATGTAGCCTATATGTTGACCCGAGCTCTTAGTAATATTCATGCAAAATTTGAAGTAAATCCATGCAGTACTTTTTGAGTTTATCCCGGACAGACAAACAGACAAACAGACAAACAGACAAAAATTCTAAAAACTATATTTTTGGCTTCGATATCGATTGTAGATCACGCCCCAAGTATTCTTTTTAAAAAATATTCAATGTACAGTTTTGACTTTCCTACGATTTTATTATATGTATAGATAAGCCTACAAGGGCACTTACGAAACGTCAGAAGCTAGTTTCACGGTTCCAATTGGTGGTTTCCTATGGAGAAGAACCGGAAAGGAAAAAATCCTTTATTTCATACTATTTTTGTCCCTAATTGGTTAGTATTCAATTATTCTAAAGCCGGATTTAACTAGTAGCGCAAACTTAGTTATCCATTGCTAGCTTCACGTGTAAATATATAATTATTTCCATGTCAAACTATCAATGAATAACTAAGTTTGCGCAACTAGTTTCGTAATTTAAATCCGGCTTTAGGATAATTGAATGCTAACCAATTATGGACAAAAATAGTAAGAAATAAAGAATTTTTATGTTTATTTACGGTGTATTTTATTTTATGATAAGATTCGTCTGTGATTTAGGAATTCTCAGTACTTAGCTGATAGCATACCTTGCTGATAGCATAAAATTTACTAAAAAATGGTAAGAAAACAGTATATTAAAAAAAACTTACCTTTTTTACGTGCAAACTTAAAAATTTTAATTTGTTGCTAGAGCTCAATAATGAGTTCGCGCAGCTAAAGTCTGGGCCAAAAAATTTGGAACTTTTTGCCATTTGATACGCTAAGAAGAAAATTGAATAATTTTATTATTTCTAAGGGAAAGATTAAACATGTATTAGCTATCAACTTATGCATGAGTATCCATAAAAGCAGTCAACTTATGCATGAGTATCCATAAAAGCAGTTCCACTGTAAAGAAAACAAATTCAGGTATACGCGATTGGCGCAGTTTCACCCAGTGTTTTCAGTTTGGCGTTTCAAGTTCAAATTCAGAAGTTGCAAGCTTTGCAATTACTTAGTAGATCAATTTCAATATAACCCACAAAAAGTGCCATAAAGTAGCAACAAAAGTGCCGCACGTGTATATCATTTGTATTGGCGCGTGAGGCAGAGCCCGGGCGCTCCGCCCCCCAACAGAATGTTTTATGACTTCACTTGTGTGGCCGCAAACAATATTTAATTCGACCATCATGTTGGTTGGTCAAACATTTCTTACTTATGGTAATATTGCAAGAAATAGCTCTAGATATATGAATTAATGAATGAATTGCATCGATCCCAGCGTGGTTAAACCAGACTCGATTAATCGAATGAACCCCAAGATTCGCACTAGCTCCTGTAGCCTCATTTTCGTGGTGCTACAGCGGCCATTGCATATCAAGGAATAGACCGGGGGACGCGGTAATTGGTAGTGAGGACGTGCCCGTAGGATAGGGAAGGATTTAAGAGCCTACCGGATATGCATCCTAACAAGAAATAGCTCTAGATTTAGGCTATTTTTTGTGAAATCCAATGATTTTCTGCGGAAGGCCTTTCCTCAGCAATAGGACAGTGTAGGCTAAATTAAAAAGTAAAATTTAAGAAAAAAATATTTTCTGTGCAGAATCCATTCAAAATGGTTGTTATAGGTAAAATTATTATTATAAGAAAATACAAATGAAGCAACACTTTAGGTAGCTGCAGCTCTCCTATCAGATAAATTAATATTCTGAAAAATGGAACCAACGTTTGACAAAAAAAACATTTAGGCAAATTAAATAAATTTGATTTGATTTGAATGACATGTGTGTGTATTTTCATTTTATTAAATGAGTATTATTTAATTGTGTATGTGTGATTATTATATCAATTTTATGTTTTTAATGTAATGGAATGGACTTTGTCTGAAAATAAATAAATTACTTCTTATTAAATACCTACGGAAGTCATAATTTTGTTTTGCAAAAGAAGGCCAAAAGACACACCAATTGCAGAAGTTTTTTACAATACAAAATATCTTAACGACTCATCAGTACGGTAGTAGACAGTATTTCACAGCTACCATTTAGATTTAGCGATTATAACTAATTTTATTGTTTAGGAAACTAATAAATTTCTCCATTTTTTTTCTTCACTAAACTGTGCGACGTTAATTTGTTTTAATAACCCATAAAAATTTGGCGAAAAAACACTTTGGTTCCGCTTTTTTTAAAGTCGCTAAAAAGGTTTATTACTTTTTAGCTCCGGGGAATTTGGAGCAGAATCTAACTAATCGCTTTTGTTTCTAGAAATTTAGTGATTATGATTTTTTCAAAACGGCTTATAGACATCCTACTAATATTATAAATGTTAGTAGGTTTTAGGTAGTTTGTGTTTTTGGATGTTTGTTACTCAATCACGCAAAAATGGTTGAACAGATTGGGATGAAATTTGGCAAACAGACTTTTTATTACCTGGATAACACATATGATACTTTTCATCCCGGTAATATGTTCCCGTGGGATGTGGACAACACAAACTGGACAGACTGGATGTGGTAGGCGGAGGATAGGGTGTTGTGGCGAAGCCTGGGAGAGACCAACAGTGGACTGTGATATGCTGAGTTGATTGATTGATTGCCGCGGGCAAAATCTAGTTAAACTTTAAAGAATAGCACAAATAATCCTACATAGTGCGAATTGGTAAAATATTGTTTGTGTTTTTTTTTTTGTTGCTCATTGAGCCCGCTCTTGACCTCGATCACGCCTGATGGAAAGCGATGGATGAGGTCTATGATGGAACGAGCGTGTCCAAAAGATGCGTAAGGCACTGGAACTCCCACGCATCGACGAAACACAGCAGGCTGCTTGACGCCGGACTCCGGTGGGAGGGTGTTCGCAAACAAGGCGGGCGTTAGCCCTACCACGCAAGGGAAGAATTGGCAAGTCAAATAAGGTGTTGGGTATCCAGAATGCGCCGAGCAAACTTTTAAAAATTGTTCACCTAGCAGGTACCTAATAAGTAAATGCTGTATTTACCTATAATTGTCTCGAGGTCAGACAGGCAAACGATCCATGTAAAATACTTATCTTCAGGTGCATCTAGTTAGACTGGAAGCCAACCCCAACATAGGAAAAGGTTGATTTTTTTAAATATAATTGTCTGTTACATTTAGATCTTAGTTTTGTTTTTATGCTTCCTGTACCTAGTTACTGGAGTGTATACAAACATTGGTAAATCGAATGTAAATAAAATATAATTATTTTTCAATCAAAATGAAAATATTTTATTTGACACTAACGACCCGCCCCGGCTTCGCACGGGTGCAATACTGGTACTAAGTACAGGTATTTCAAGAATGCCAGCATGCGCCGCCGCGGCCGGTACCGCAGCAACCGCTATGTCCCTGCATTTTAAATCTGTAATATCTTCGAAAATATTACATAAATACATAAATTACATGCTGTAAAGGGCCATATTTATATATATTAAATGCACAGTGTATTTAAGGTACTTAATTATATAAGGATTAATGCTGTATTGCTTAAAATCGCTTCGTAAATAAGCCATTATTTCTCGTAAAAAGTAAAGGATAAAAAATGATTATTGTGGGTTATCCCTAAGAGATAGACATAAACCATCGCGGACTTTTTTGTAGACCTTTTTAAGGTGTACAATAATGTAGTACATTATTTTGACCTATCTCGTAGGGTTCAGCCAGCGTTTGAAAAGTAAGCGCAAAAAAATGTGTTTATTTACGACATCACATGCATGCATGTATTATATATATAAACCTTTCTATTGAATCATTCTATCTATTAAAAAAAACCGCATCAAAATCCGTTGCGTAGTTTTAAAGATCTAAGCGTTCAAAGGGACAGAGAAAGCGACTTTGTTTTATACTATGTAGTGATGATAAACCTATATGGGCACTTATGAAACGTCAGAAGCTAGGTGCACGGTTCCAATTGGTGGTTTCCTATGGAGAAGAACCGGCAAGAAACTCCACGGTTACTCTTTTAAAAGTAACTGGCTTTTACAACGTTTTCAAATAGTGTTAATAGGTATGGGAGAACAGTATAGGCCTTCAAGAAGTACCAGGATAAAGTAGAAAAAGGTCTACAAACCTGCAGTCTACAAAACCGTCGCGTCGGGCGTCACGCGTTCAGACAAAAAAGGCGCAACTTTTTACACCTTTTAAGTAGCAAGTCGGTCAAGACAAGACACTAAAATCAGTGACAAACTGAGTGATGTCAATAAAGATGTCTGCTATCACTTTACAAAGCTTTTGAAGCCATTTCAAATCAGTTAATAGATAAGTAGGCACTTTTGTCAACCCTAAATTGACAAAATGAAACAATGAAAACTAAACTTTAGGTCTTTGAGACAAAGTTCAATTTTCAAAAGCTGTGCACGTGTCTATTGTCACTCAAAGTGAAGATCACTGAATTGTCTTGGCCCTTTATTTGTATGGACACAATAAATTTGGTTTTATTGGTACTTTTGGACAGAAAAAGTGGGAATGGTCAGTCTTTTTAGTGAAGCGACACTTTTTTATGTGGCTAACCGTTTAATTGTGATGGACTTTCGATTTTGTTCCGGATGTTTTGTTTTTTTAATCAGGTTCTTAAAATTAAAAGGTTTTAATAGATGCGAAATGGTCAGTAGATATGCCAAAATAGCGTCGTTAAAGAGTAAATAATTAAGCGCAATCCGCCTATGTTCCTCCCACTGCTGGGACCTGTGTCCTCTGTGAGAGGGAATGGGCCATAATCCACCACGCGGACCCAGTACGTGTTGGTCCTCTTCGAATTTTTGTTTCTAGCATATGCCGGTTTCCTCAAGATGTTTTCCTTTACCATTTGATAGCAGTGGTAATAAAATTAAATACACAAAGTAAAGTGTCTGTCAGACAACTCGTAAGTCGCGGCCATTTTAAATTTTCAACTGCTACTGTGGCAATTAAAAGAAAATGTTCCTAAAGATCCCGCATAGATATTTTTAGGCCATTTATTGTAACAATAATAAAATTATAACTATGTCCATTTATTGTAACAATTATAAAATTATAGCTATGGCTATTTAGCAATAAAAATCACAGCCATTTTTTTAAGAGAGATTGATTGACAGTTGAACATCAAAACACCGCTAAATGTCTTGACAATGTAGGTGGTAAAATGCTCGCCAAAATACAATGCAAAACGAAAAAAAGCACAATGGAACTAGGAACATCGATTTATCGCTCTATTCAGCTTTCGCACTAAATATACTTTTAATTATACCCAAAAAATACATCTATAGTAATTATGCGGTGGGTATTTTGCTAAACATCAAAATAAATGTATTTTTTTTTTACTTTTCTGATGCGTAGGCGGGTAGGTACCACCCCTAGATCTATGGATTTATTTCAATTTCTACCTAATGGTAGCATTTTGTTTAATTATAGATATTAAATCTTTTGTAATTAAGTTGAGCAAAATTTTGACGTTTGCGCATTCCGAAGGAGTATTGATAAATGCTGTTTTTGTTATTGATTGAACTTTAAAGGGCACGCAATGGTGGTCTTTGACTATCAAAGACCACCATTTTTGAACATGTTTTTGTTGTGTTTCATGTTTTTAAAGAATCCAAGAATATACATTATGCAAACTATATTCATGGATTCTTTAAAAATTTCAAGTTCAACAACGCCCCTAAGTTGAAGGGTCAAGTAAAATAATACCTACCTGTAACTTAATCCGTACAATGTAGGCTTCTAAAACTCTTTTTCTTTATACCAGCCAATTTCTACTGAAAAAAAGCCTCGGTAAAGGCCTCTTCAAGGCCAAGGACCAAGATCTTTAATCAGTGCGTCCTGCCAGTTATGACTTACGGAGCCGAAACGTGGACACGGTACGGCTGGTCCATAAATTCAAGGTCACTCAACGAGCTATGGAACGGGCTATGCTTGGAGTCTCTCTGAGGGATCGAATCCGCAACGAGGTGATCCGGCAGAGAACCAAAGTTGTCGACGTAGCTCACAGAATAAGCAAGCTGAAGTGGCAATAGGCCGGCCATATTAGCCGTAAAACCGATGGCTGTTGGGGTAGATGTGTTCTTGAGTGGAGACCGTGAATCGGTAAACGTAAGGTGGGACGCCCTCAGGCTAGGTGGAGCGACGATCTTCGCAGGATGGCTGGTAGCAGCTGGATGAGAGTTGCCGAAAATCGAGTTGAATGCCGTGCAATAGAAGAGGCATATGTCCAGCAGTGGACTGCTGTAGGTGATGATGATGATGATGAAGGCCTCTTCTCATAGTAAGAAGGCTGCATTGATTACCACATCTAGGTAATAAAAAAATCAATTTCTGTAATCTTCTAAATATAAAATTCTCGTGTCACAGTGTTAGTTACCATACTCCTCCGAAACGGCTGCACCGGACAGATTTATATGAAATTTTGTGTGCATATCGGGTAGGTCTGAGAATCGGCTACTATCTTTTTTTTTTGCAAAACGACGTTTGCGGGGTCAGCTAGTATTCTAACTTTTTACATTTCACACATAATTCAGTCGTGTCTTTACAAACAGAATTAAAATTATACTCGGCATTTTTCCCACAAAGGCATTCCCAAAATCACCGCAGATTAAAAAAATCCGTCAACCCTTAGCCAACTCAAGGGGTCCAACTTGACCCATCGATTAAGTTTTTGCCTCGCGCTTCCAAATAAAATCATAAATTGTAACTCGGCGGGCAGTGGCAAAAAATCACACTATATCATATTATTCTGCTGCGGGCGTGGTGTGGTCAATTTATGACTAAATTTTAAGGGGCTTTTTTGACCCCGCGGCTACATTGTTATTTTGATGTAGTATCTACTTGAAAATGGAGCAATGAGTGATTTTTATGTAGTTGATAAATCTTAAAGAAAATATTATATGAAAAGAACTTGAATCACTATTGATAATAAGTTCAGTATAAATAGCACGAGAAAAACCAAAATGAAAGGAGGCAAGAAAAAGGTTTATTAACCGTTATTTAGGTATAGGTAAACCTAATTCGTAGATATTTCTCTTTATTCATAAACGTTGTTTAAAGTTAAGTAGATATTAGTGACTGTGTAACCATACATTTTTGACGTTTAAAGTTTTAAACGTCACTTAACTTTAATCATCAATTATAAATTTACCCCATACTGTTTAGCCTTTCATTCAATTTTTGACTGGGATATTAACAAAACCAGTCAAAAAATACTTTTTAAGCACCACTAGAAGAAAAAACCAAAATAAGAATTAATTTTCCTAATGCCAAATATTTTTTCTTCCCTATCAAAAACAGGAAGTTCTAATGAATAAACCAAATGACACAAATCGCATGTAATCGCTCGCAAAATTGCATTAAATTAAATTCTATTAGTGAATTAGAGATGTTAGCAAAAAAGAACCGAAACTTGTCATCAAATCGCGATCAACCTGTTGATGTGCCCAACGGGGTGCTTCTCGAAAATCGCCGTGGGTTTATAAAAAGTTTGGCATGCTCGGAAATGTATCGTATTCGGATTTCGGTGGTGTCAATCAGTCAAAACTAAGTACAATGTTTCTTTTATTTTATCTACATTCTTAGAAATCAATGCGCCTGCAATCAAAGCAACTAGGATTAACTTAATAAAATACAAAAATCCGAATAACTTTTGGTTATTGATTCAACTTACATAAAAAACACAGGTAAATAAATCAAATCATATTAATACCTAAGTGTCCATAATATCCACATGAAATTTCAGCATTAAATATCTTTCAGTTTTAAAAAAATATCTCGATTCGACATTAGAATTCGCACTCGAAAACCACAACACCCCATTACACCCAATCTTCTAATTGAATTAGAGTTTCGCAAGAGTTATTCCGAAACCGTAAAGTCGAAAATTATAGCCTTATGGCTACTAAGTATAGCCGCGGCGGCTAAGTATAGCCAATGAGGCTAATTTGACAAAAACTTAGATGTCGCCGCTTACTTTAAGCCTTGTTAGGACTGGCCAAAGTGACGACGGCGAAAAGAAACTAGCAATTTTGTGGGAAGAAAAAAGTTCCGTCTTGCTTTTTAGGGTTAGGTAGGTACGCACCACAGTTACAAAAGATCTTCGAGGGACGCTTACTATGTCTTCAACAGAACTGATCAGCCGAAAACATTCTAGGTAGACCAGCAAGAGGATAATTGTACATTTAAATGAAAAAAAAAGTGCAATTAGTTTGTCAATTCTGGTAGTTGTCTCAGGTGCGTATCTCAGTTCATACGGCCTATCCCTATTATTCCATGTATTAGAGAGCTCATTGCAGTCATCGCAAGTCTCGCGGTGCATAAATGGGTAGATGTCGATTGCCAGTATAGCGCTACAAGGTTCTTTTGGCGCGTAGCCAATATCGGAACTAACGTGGCCACCTAGTTTTTTCAATAGATTACATAAAACAATTGCACCTGTGAATTGCACAATTTTTTACCAGCAACGCTCCCCCGGTCAACGTCATTTGAGCACCAAATTTGAATGATCCTTGTAGCAGTGTAGATCAGTCATTTACAGCAGTTTGGTGATTCAACTACTTCTGAAATTAATGTTTTCTCAAACCACTGTAAAGTATCTACAGAAATAATAAGTGTATCATAATATTGAAGTTGCCATTTTTTGCCTGTACTACGTTGATGTCCTGTTCAGTGGCGCATGCAAACTGCTCATGGATGGACGTCCGCTGTTGAGATGTCTCAGGCAGACATGTAGCTTCCGATAGAGAGGTCTTGATAGTTTTGCTAAGTACGATTTTTAGGTTATTATTGTAGGAAGATGATTGTTATTTTTAGGAACTGGAAATTTAATGATTTTATAACACAACTAGCGACCCGCCCTTACTTAGCATGGGTGCAACGGCGATATTTTAAAGCATCAAGATTTCTGTGCTAGGTCTAAGTTAATAATAAAGTTAATGCTCTAAATGATAGGCAAAACTGCATCAAAATCTGTAATTTAGTTTAGAAGATCAACGAGGTCACACAGACAGGCACGAAAAGCAAGTTCAACTTATTATTATGTATATAGGGTGACTGGTAATTAGTGACCGATACCTAAACACGTGATTGTACTCATGATAACAAACAACTTTTACTATGGGACCAAACATGAATTCGCGAAAAAAATCTGCTGTTCAGTCATTTATGTTCACCTAACTGGTCAAAATGTAGGTACTGACCAGCAGATTTTTTTTTCGCGAATTCAGGTTTGGTCCCATACTAAAAGTTGTTTGTTATCATGAGTACAATCACGTGTTTAGGTATCGGTCACTAATTACCAGTCACCCTATATAGATACAGAAGTTTCGACAGAGTTCCGATTCGAAATTGAGATCTATGACAGATATTTATATCGTTTTAGAATAGGATCTTATAAGATTTGGCCAAAAATAAGATCTTATCTCAAAAATTGGAACTTCAGGTCCTGTGTTTTTACCTAGTGCTAAAGTTATTAAATCTTTTGTGTTTTTCTTATCTATTAACAGATGTCTTGTTCTAGTAATCCCTTCCCAACCTTTTGAAATAATTCAAGCATGATGTTATGAAGGAATCTCATTTCCGTAACTTTTAGAAGTATTTCGACTATGTCGCCAAAAGGCGGTTTGAAACTATCATTGAAGAATTCAATAAAACCCGAATATCAAGACTATTGGAGTGTAGTATATTAAGCGACAATATTATGAACTACCCGGAAGCGCGATATCTTACAAATTCTGCTAACTTCCGGCCGTGAAACCTTGTTTAGGAAATTATGGGAAGTCTCCATTCGATACGCCCTTTTGTAACGTATACCTTTGTTAACGCTACGTTCACTCGTTCGTTCAAATTAAAATATAATGTAGCATCGTCATCATCATCAGTCTTTTAAGAAGACTATTATGAGTTGACAAAGAATAGGTAATAATATTAGAAAACCAGGGGGCCGATTCTGCTAACAAAATTGTTCAAAAATCGCATTGGAACCACAGCTGAATCACGGCTGTTAAGCGTTTTCATATTCTACTAATGAACAACGATTCAACTGCGGTTACGTTTTAGTTTAAGCCAACGATCGATCGAAATAATTTCAAAATATATTCTGGTAACAAAATCGAACATGAGCGTGACGTTTAGTCACATTCTACTGTTATTTTGACACTTGTTAGAATCGAATGGTATAAATTTAGTTTTGTATTCGAAAATACTTTCGGTGACATGTATGTAACATTTTTAGGTTCTACTTTTTTTTCTGTGGTATTATTAAACATATTATTTGGCATGTTGGTAACACAGTTTACCCGCTGTTACGTTCCCGCTACCATTCAGTTGCGATTCAGCATAGGTTTGGTTTCCAGTTTGTGTATGAAATAGTAGAATGACTTTATAAGCAACTATCGAACGTCGATCGAAGTCGAACTGTTATTAAAATACAATTGAACGTGTAACGTTGCAAATTTGTAGAATCACCCCCCAGGGAAGAGTTAAAATTGGAAGCAAGTTAAAAACTGCTGAAGGCCAATCCTCGTGATTGAAAACGTTCAAAATTTAGGTTGCAATCTCATCTCATCGCCAATCAATGTCAACAATTTAGGGAAATTAGTGATATTTTTGACACATTTAAACTGAGATCAGCCTGTGAAAGTTCTTCAAAATAACGAGAATTACCCCTCTGTTTTGTATGTATCAAGTAGCAGTTTTTGTATAACTTCTTTACCCGAATCGTCTGCTAGGAAGGGTATTGTTTTAACTGTTTCATATTTTTCTAACGTGACCGCACTGTGTACGCACCTTTTCAGACAAGATAGGTTACATTAGCCACATAAGAGCACCCTTATAACTTAAAGTCGTCACAAACAAAAACAGTCAGCGTTCCTCAAATCGGCATTGGAAGTATTATTGTGTCAGTCTCACGAGTTTTAAACAGAAAGCCAATTCCCGTAGGTAATTAAAAACGTTCAAAATCTAGTCACAGTCTCATCTCAGCAACAATCAATGTCAAAAACTTGTCAAAAATTTGGGGAAATTAGAGGTGTTTTTGAGACTGATATCAAAAGGGGCAATTCTTGTAATTTTAGGAACGTTCATAGTCTGATCTCAGTTTCCCTACCTCTAGTTCCCCTACTTCTAGTTCCCTACCTCTAGTTCCCCTACTTCTAGTTCCCTACCTCTAGTTTCCGCACATTTTGACAAGTTTTTGACATTTGTTTATCGCCGAGATGAGACTGCGACTAGATTTTGAACATTTTAAATTACGAGAATTGGCCTCCTGACTGTGAACGTTCCTAAAATTACGAGAAATGCCCCTCAGTTATCAAACATGACACACGTTAGGACGTTATTTGGAGTACCAAGACGGCTCGTCTATTCTACCTTCCTACATTCGAAAACATAATTAGGTACCTACAATCGAAATTATTCGCGAATCCACATTCAAGCTTCGACCAATTGCAGGCCACCTGTCCGCGCATGCGCGAGAAGCCTCCCAACTGCTGCCATTGCGGTCGACTCACAACTGTCACTTTTCCCGCCCTTTATATTATTTTTCATTCAAGATGTCCTCCAGATGCGTGTGTTTTTTTTGCAGAATCTCAGCTGATCGGTTAATTAGGTGTTCAATTGATTGTGTAATTGGTGTAAGTTAGGAATCTTGGGTATTTTTCGTGTGAATTTTGTAGCAGATGTAGGTCAAAGTGTTTGATTTTTGATCTCGCATCTATTAGGTTATGGTTTGCAAGACAAATGACTAAATCACTTTTATGAGAACGCGTTGCATTTGGGACCACTGCAGCACTGATTCAAGTTGATAAGGAATGATGCTTTAATTAGATCTAGCGCTAAATTAATCAAATAAGTTAAAATTAGGGCTTAAAGCCCTAGATAAGTACTTACGAGGAAATGCGGGTAGTCTTTTCTCCATAGACACGCTCTCGCCTGTTTACTTTCTGGTTAATGACCATAAAGCAATGATTTTTTTACAGAATAATAAATATTAACTACTTGTATGTCCCTATGTTTTCCTTTTTGGTGATAAGTACATTATTTTTATAAGCACCCTCAAAAATGGCCGATTTAAACCACTGTCAACAGAGGCCTAGTGTACAAATTTTACAACTATTAATAAAAAAAGAAAAATATAGGGACACAGTATAGATCCTCCTTATTCAGTTTATGAAATATCTTTTGAATTGGTCCAATATTGGAGGAGGAAATAGCCGAGAGCCAAACCTCGATTTATGACTTTTTCCTTATGCTTTTTCAAAAGTCTCTCCGACCGCAATTTTCTCTAAAAAAAAGCGTTTATTATTTTCATTTATTTCAGACAACTAGGGCCCATAGAAATACAATAAACAAATACAAAGAACAACTGAAATGGTAGAAATTTTAATTTCACCCATTTACAGATAATGTAGGTATTCAATTCAATATCTTTATTGTGGATCATAGGTTTGTACATATTACAGGTCTTGAATAATTAAATAGATCAGCTATGTCCCGCCCTTTGGGCATACAATAGTCATGCAGGAATATAGGTAAATTATTTAACAAATTATTAATATTTCACATAAAAAAACAACGTATAGAATGTAGTAAAACATTTATTGTTTATAAGAATATCTTTCTATTTACACTAGGTAACTAACTAAACAAATAAATACAAAAATAAAATGTAGTACTTAAAATTATTGTTTTGTACATGTTTCAAAAACACAGAAAGATCAGAGAATATTTTAATAGATTTTGATGTTTTTTTCTTTTATATAGAAATCAGTGAAAAAATCTTACAGTTCGTTTCTTGAGATAGTACTACAACCTCTTTCACACGAAATTACTGCCATAAGGTCCGTATTTTGTGCAAATCTCAGCAGGTTAATGAGTTCAATTAGCAGTGTAATGAGTGAACTAAGGAATTTATCGTGAGAACTTTACGACAGATGTAGGTCAGGTAGGTGACATCCTTTTTATTCCAATCCAGTCTTTTATAGCATTGGAAAAAATCTTTAATACATAGGTGTCTTTTGAGAACTTCACCAATTAAATAATTTAATTGCATGTAGTTACAAGAGAACAAATAAACTTGGAAACCAAAGCAGTCTCCTGTTTGAAAAAAAATATCCTAAAAATTTTAGATATCTTTCAAACAAAAACAAAATATCATCATTATCAGTCTAGCCTTTCATTTATAATTTTCACATCTATTCTGACTGCCTAGGCAAACATTTGACTCTCTATTAAGATAGGGTTCTCGTTAACACGCATTACATAAGAGGATAATGAAATGTAAATACTTACCGAAAGAAAAAGCTTTCTTTCTTATGTTTTTTTCTACCTTCCTTAAACAACACATTCAATTCTCGTAATTTTAAGAACGTTCACGGTCTGATCTCAGTCACAATATGTCAAAAATACCTCTTATTTCCCTACATTTTGACAAGTGTTTGACATTTGTTTGTCGCTGAGATGAGACTTCGAATAGATTTTGAACGTTTGAAATTACGAGAATCAGCTTTTAGGTCACCACACTCCAAAACCACACAGGTTAAACCTCGTGTTAAACAAAAAGGCGGGAGTAATGAGGCGTAATGCGCATGCGTCGATGTGTGGTCGAAGCCCTACGGTCACCCACTGGCCTACTGTTTGAACACTAGTGACTGAGTCTGTGGATCTGGTGTTACAAGCGAAATTAATGTTTTGTTAGACTTAGAACGCACAAGAAGACAAGTGTTCTCTCGAGAAAGTGAAAAGTATTCATGGGAAAGGAAAGATTTGTGAAACAAATCCGATTGACTGATAATAACATTTTATTTTCGTTCCAATAAAAATCAAAGTGGTTTAAGTATTTCACATAATCTTACAAGGGCACTTATGAAACGTCAGAAGCTAGGTGCGCGGTTCCAATTGGTCGTTTCATATATAGTAGAAGAGCCGACAAGAAACCTTAAAGTTACTCTTTTATAAATCACACACACACCTACACTTCGGCTGGCACAGCTTTAACAATATTTTCAAATTAAAGTGTTATAATGGGTATGAGAGGACAAAGTAAGCCTGGACAAGTACCAGGTACTTAATAAAATAGAAAATGATCTACAAATCGAAAGCCTACAAGGCCTACAACGTTCTCACGATGTTCATCATCATCAGCCTACAGCAGTCCACTGTTGGACATAGGAGAGCCTATTGGACGCCATTTAGCTCGATTTTCGAAGTGCGAAGATCGTCGCCGGAGCGGGAGACCAAGAATCAGCAAACGTAAGGTCCTTCAGGCCCAAGGCTAGCCTGAAGGCGTCCTACCGATCGCGTCTGCCTATTCGCGGTCTCCACTCAAGAACGTCTAACCCAACGGTCAATGGTTCTACGGCTAATATGGTCGGTACATTGCCACTTTAACTTGCTTATGGTGGTTTTGCGTGGTACACCACGGACTACATACAGTATTTGTCTCTCCTCCCCCTATTTAATCCATCCAAAGGTTGTCTTTAAAAGATCGCTTTTAGCGATAAGACCGCCCATTGTGTCACCCTTTGCAAAATTTCTATATTTATGTCTGTAATGTATAATGGTGTACATAATAAAGAGTATTCTATTCTATTCTATTCTTATTCTGTGAGCTATGTCGACATCTTTGGATCACCTCATTCCGTTCAATTTCGTTGTTAAACTAAGTGAAATGAATCATGGGACGGGATTCACTGCTCTTTATAATTTTTTATTAAATAAACTTAGCAAGCTATTTTAACCTACATTATTATGCGGGTTGCAGACCAAGAGCTAAGCTAAGTTAGTTTAGCTTAGTTCGCATATCTGATGTAGTTTTTCGGCCTTTTCTATTTGGCTTATAATATTCATCTTCTTATCACGTGATAATTATCATCTTACAAGAAGATTAATATGATAGACCAAATAGAAAAGGCCGAAAAAACATGATCAACTGAACTTAATCCATAACAAATATCCTATCTATAGTGACCCCGAAACGATCAATTGCAACTGTCAATGTTTACGTGATAGTGATATGCAATTGAAGCGATTGACAATAATTTTCCTACAATTGCATTTGATTGCATTGTTATAATTCCAATTGATCGGAGACCCTTAAGACACTGTCTATAAAACCTACTAAATAAAAAGGATGGAAAGTTCAAGATTATAGAACACGACATGGCTTGTAAAGGCCAGGATAAGACCTCATAAAGAGAAGCCTAGGATAAAGAAAAAATATAAAATAGATAGATCTTCAACCAATAAATAAGAAAGTGAGGTTACACTCTGGGATCCACAAAATCTTCCTCTCCCACACAACGGTGGCTGTGGGAAAGTATTTTTTCTGTATTAATTTTTTACTGCAACTCAAAAACTCTTGTAATCATTAACATATAAAGGGCAAGGAAGAGTTCCGAGTACATCCGGTCTTTAGGTCCGTGGTACACTGGGATGGAGGCGTAGATTTGGTGGACTTAAACCATTTACGGCCAGTTATCAATAGTAACAGCCAAAGTAACGTCACAGAAGTTAAAGTAACGGTAAAATTTATTTCTTTACTATTTTAGCTGTTACTTCAATGAAGAAACACATTTGCCGTAGTAGCAGTAAAAGTCAAGTAAAAGTCAATCTTTGACTGATTACTTTAGTTGTTGATGAAGAAACTGACCGTTAATGTATCACACTTTCAATTGCTTAAGTTCACAAGACTCTTGATTTTAAATGGTCGCCGGCCATTTAGAACTTACAGTTAGTCAGTGGTAGATATCACATGTCTCCGAATTTTTAAATTCTAGAACATAGATACTGGTTTGCTCACGATGTTGTCATGCGCCGTTTTTTAAAAACGACTTAAATAATACTGTTATGCTCAAAAGTTAGGTAGGTATAGACGTCGCCAGTACACCAAGCTACCCGAAACTATCAAATTTTTCCAATCAACTGTGAACTTTATACTTTAGGGATAAAGTTGACAATGTATTAAAGAGATTTGACAGATTGTAATAGATTTGACAGATTGATGTGCTGAGGTCTTGATGTTTCTCAATGTGTTATGGTGTGTTTATAATAAAATAAATAAAATGTGATATACTGCGCGCTTCACAACATCGCGTTCTATCTCAGTGTGTCCCTTACCTCAGCATCGCGATGTACCTGCACATAATGATATCCTGTGTCCAAACTCTCAAGTCTCAGCTACTCATAAGAGACTCTTTCTGATTCATTAACTTTATTGTATTTACTCTTTATAATATTACCTACATTATCATGCGTCTTGAATAAAACAGCTCCATAAACAAGATTTATTTTAATTATTTTCAATATGTCTTTAACATCGGATTGTTGTAAGATTATACTACGTCAGTATGTTAGCCTGTTTTATTAGGTTCTTGTTTCATTTCAACATCTAGTTTCAGAATTTCTCAAATTGTTGTAACATTTCCCGGCGGCGTTTCCGACTTTTAAAAATGCATTTACAAACTATCATTATACAGACGAAAAGCTTAAAAACATCGCAAATGACTTCCAATAATTAACGCACAAAAAACGGCCACCCCGAAATACGCCAAAAAATCTAAAAATTGTATTAACCTAAATCAAAATAAAGAGCTATAACTTGCCAAAAATAACTCCCAAAAAACCTTTAACGTCCAATTTTTGGGCGCCAAATCGACCACCCTTTTAGTTACACTTAATAAAAGCAATAAAAAAGTTACGAAATATCTGGTAGAAGTGATTAAAGTAAATTAAGTTATAACTTGGGGCAAAATATTGGTCACAGGCGATGATAAGTATTTTTTTTTGTAAAAAGAGGTGCGATGCTTGATGAAAAAGATGGCACTTCACATGGTCAAGTTAAAGTTACAGAACAAAAGAAACTGGGCTTCTAAGAGGAATGAGTCGACCGACACTGAATAAGAAATTGCGTCCTGTGTCCTAATCTACATAGTTCACCCACCCATAGTCTACCCATGTTCCAAATTTCATCCAAATCCGTTCAGACGTTTTAGCATAAAAGCGTAACAAACAAGCATTTTTTTTTTCTCCTTAAATATTAGTTTAGACAACGAATAGTAGGAAATTAACGAGGGGCGTGGCTAAGTAATAACAGCCGCACAGGTCGATCGATCAGGTTAAGCTACGCTTGCCGCGGTTGGTCTGTGGATGGATGACCATCTTTACATACCGAGACCCCTCCGTTCCTCAGAAAGCACGTTAAGCTGTTGGTCCCGGATCTTTGACAGTCGTTAGGGGTTGTCAGAAGCCCGAAAGTATGACAACCAATCTTACCAAGGGGTATCTTATTACCCAGTTAATAACACTAGGGCAAACACAATCAATAACATGGGCAAAGTGTTATTGAGTTTTTCCATTAGGAATTTCTTAGTAACAGCCCGGAGTTTAGAAGTTGGCGGTTTAATACCCCCGTGCCTCGGAAAGCACGATAAGCCGTTGGTCCTGCGCCTGATCTCTCTCCGGTCGTGTCGGATTGCCGTCCCATCGGACTATGAGAGTGAGGGAAGAGGGAGTGCACCTGTGTCTGCGCGCACACTTGTGCACTATAATATCTCCTGCGTACCCGGCTAATCTCCGTTGAGATTGGCCACCGTGACCGAAATCGGTCGGGGAGGCTATTATTATTATTATTACCCAGTAACTGGGTTGTGGAGGTCTGATAGGCAGTCGCTCCATGACTAGACTGGAAGCCGATCCCAACATAGTTGGGAAAAGGCTAGGCAGATAATGATGAGTAGGAAATTAAAGAGACCTATGTAGTATGCAGTAGGCCGATCAACGGTACTGCTATATAGTCTAACGATGATGTCTCAGGCTCAGATCAAATAAGATTCAGACCGTGTAATTGTTTAGAACATACTTAGATGATTTTTGGATTTCTTTCTCTGTCATTGCGTCAACACTCAACACGCGAAGAAAGACCTTAGTAAGAATATCATAATTATACGTAAACAAATTCAACAGAATCTTCATTCCATCACCATCAAAAATGTATTCAAACATGCTGATTTCAACACTTAATCGTTTTACAACTTCAATATAGATTCCTAAAAAAAACAACTTTATAGGAAGGAAGCTTCTTTACCGTGCCGACACTGACTTGCACTATTTGAAGTGAAATAAAAACTCCCATGGTGTGTCTATGGTGTTGGGATGGTAAAAAACCCACCCAGGCACCATGACTGTGGGAGATTTGTGCTAAAAAGTGTGAGCTTAACGAGTGATGCTTGATGAATTAATTTGTAGCTGACAGGTTTATTTTTTGAAGGAGTTTGGTGGTCGTTCTTTGTCGTCGTGTCGATGGCACGACAGCGAATTATATTTTGTTGGCCCAAAACTTCGCCACTTCCACGGCATCGTCGGTGACCGTGCAGAGGTTTCCATGGCTGCAGTTTAGGATAAGATGTGAGACATAGTTTGCGCCATAGATCCACATCCATATCCTGCTGCAGTCCAAAAAAACGACTACTAACCAAATATTAGAATTATCGGAAACACATTTATTGAACGCGTAAAAAGTGGTATTATAAAATTAATTTGAAAGAAACGACTTGACTTAATATGTAGTTATGAGATGAGAGACCTTGTATGAAAATTCACGAAGCGTTACATTGAAACACACTTCTTAATTAAAGTTGAACTGAAAAACAGATTCAAAAATTGTACTCCAAGAGTTCCAAATTTAAGAAAACCTTCTTGACATGTATAGTAAAAACCTGAAGGGTGCGTGGCGTGAGGGTGGCAAAAACTCACCCCAGTAGCCAAACTAAACAGCGGTGCCACTTGACACCGCCAAGAAGTGTTTTCTTAACAAAATAATAAATATTTGAAGTTATTTAGAAGGATCTAAAGTGTTAACAGATGAGGGGAAAATTAAGGAATTAATAAGAGAATAATTTTGGGCTATTCTTACAAATAGGATAAGCAGTGGTGGCCAACGGCCGACTTAGAGCCGGCCTTAGAACGGCTGAGTTGCAGGTCGTGGGTTCGAACCCAGGCAAGCGCCTTTCTTTGTGTAGATAATTTTATCAGCACTGTTCTCAAAACGGTGAAGGAAAACATCTTGAGGAAACCGGCATGTCCTAGAACCAAAAATTTGAAGACGTGTGACATCTACCAACCCGACGGGCCCGCGTGGGATCATTATAGACTGATTATGCTTCTTACAGATATTTTGGTTTATTTTAGGTGCCAGGACTAATCAAATCTAGTAGACGCAAAAACGCTTTATCAGATAGCAGAAACATTACGCCAATAAATAAATAGACCTTTTTCTTAGTCTGAACTATTACTATAAAGAGAAAACTGCCCCGTTGGTCTCGTGGTTGCAAGCGCGACTGCTGAGCATGGGGTCCTGGGTTCGATTCCCGGGTCGGACAATGTGTTTTGAGTTTTTCCATTAGGAGTTTCTTAGTAACAGTCCGGAGTTTGGAAGTTGGCGGTTTAATACGCCCGTGCCTCGGAAAGCACGTAAAGCCGTTGGTCCTGCGCCTGATCTCTCTCCGGTCGTGTCGGATTGCGGTCCCATCGGACTATGAGAGTAAAGGAACAGAGAGTAGGTACACCTGTGTCTGCGCGCACACTTGTGCACTTTATTATCTCCTGCGTACCTGGCTAATCTCCGTTGAAATTGGCCACCGTGACCTAAATCGGTCGGGGAGGCTATTATAAAGAGAAAAGATTTGATCTTTTGTATATTTGTTTGTTATGCTTTCTAACTAAAACGGCTGAACGGATTTAGATGAAATTTGGCACATGAGTAGACCATGGCCTGGATTATGATATAGGATACTTTTTATCCCGAATTTCTTACGGGATCAAGGCTTATACGGATGAAACCGTGGGTCACAGCTAGTATAAAGTGATTTCATTTTGGCAACAGCAGTTTTTGAACAAAGATATATGGGTAGCTTTTTGATACAGCAAAAAACATAAATTAATCAATTTCCTCAAAACAAAAATGGTAACAAAACAACCTTTATCAAAACCCCACAGAATTTATCAAATAAACAGTGCTAATTATAAACTTTTGTTACAATAAAAGCGTTAAAATCATCCTTTTTCACACAGAAATCCTTTACAAAGAAATTAATTCGCTTAAACTACAATAGGACAATAATATTCACTATTGTAGTTGTACAAAAGACAGTTTTGCCGCCAAAAACTTTTATTGACAGGACATACGAAAAAACCAAAAAGTATTTACACTTACGGAAATGTAACTTGAACCTTATTACATAGGAATAAAGTATATACAATAGTTTTTGGTATGAAGATAAAAGGTTGTCGGAGAAATGTCCCGCAGAGCGAAAGAGTGCGAATGAAAAAGTCTTACTATTGTTTTGCTCAGTCACTGATAGGTGGTATTTTTGTAAAAAAATATGATTTATTATTGCCAATTGATAAAAAGGATGAGCTTTCTGGTTCTTCCGGTGTACATAAAATGTTTGAAGTAAAAGAAAAAATACATCAAAGAATATTATTAATTAGTTTAATTTTTTTTTATTGCTGTATGGTTCGTGACCTCGATCACGCCTGACGGAAAGCGATGGATGAGGTCTATGATGGAAAGAGCGTGTCCACAAGATACCTAAAGCATAGTTTGTGAACATGCTCAAGGAATACTTAAAAGTTTTATTTTATAAGTTGCGTATATTGTCTTCGCTACTTTTGACCTAGTGGTCAAAAAAGAGACCTCAAGACAGCTTTATTAGCCCAGAACTGGCAACCCAAGCCAGATTAACTTGCCGCAGAATAATGAGACCTGACCATCACAAATACCGGGACCAGGGACGGAAGATGAAGAAGGAAACTTACTCAGCGTTTGATCAGATAAGCGCAATAAGTATAGGTACTAGAAAATGCAGTACTTTTGGGTTGTTTAAATCATCTCAAATTACGTATGCTAAAGTTTTGATTCCTGATGAGTAAAATTCGTTAAAAAATCTGACCTGAAAACAATACAATAGATTTCCTATATGCCATTTTAATCGTTGTTTTAAACACTCAAAATGACGCCACTGAACCCTTGCATTCCAAGATAAAAACTTTTATTAATTTGCCAGCATCAACCCTTAAAAACAATGAATAGTGGCTCTATCAAAATGACAAACAGTTGACTATTAAAAAATAAACATGCACATATTTTTCACAGGCAAGGCAATCAAAATCCATTGCTCTTTTTGTAAGGAAATTATAATGCACGGGTTAAGCAACTCAGCAATCGCTTTAAAATGTTTTTAACTTTGATCAGTGCAACGCTGACAGAATTCCAACATCGGCTCAATATTGCCACATCAAAAATTCAATCAGTCGCAATATAAAAGTAAAACAAAAATAATATCTTTTGGCTCCCCGTTGCGCTAGCGCAGTTATAGAAACATTTCACCAGATTTAATGCCCAAAAGGCGGTGTTATAGGGTTTGCATAAATTTTATATGAAATACGAAATTATTATGTCATGGGAAACGTTATGGGCGGTCGGGGTTATTGTTTTTTCTGTTTTATTTATGGTTTTTATAACGTCATTATTGTGATAGTTATGAAACTGGGTTGGAAATAAAAATGTAAAATATGTGAGAGCTTTCATGCTAGCTCCAAGTTAGATACTTGGCGCTAACAGTTATGACCGCTTTGTTTAATAAAACTAGAGTTATGTGGTTTTATATAATTTTACTTTTCAAAGTTTTCTCCAGACTCCGAAAACATGCTAGAAATCAAGTAAAAAATACTATAAAAACCAAGTCACCCATTGTTATCTCGTAAGAAGCATATAAAACGGAAGTCCAAACAACCGGATACACAACCATAAACAAAAACAACCAATCAAAACAAATTCGAAATTAAACTGGAGTTAACCCAAACACATGTTTATCAAAAGGGTTAACAATTACATAAATTAATACATCCTTTTTATATAAAAAGTATATGTTTTTATATTATTGTACGCGTAAAATCACTTCCTCTATCATTTGAGTGTTTTTTCCCGCCATCTGACGCCATTTTTTATTCAAAGATGGCGGCCACATATGTCGTTGGTAGCACGTGTTTAAGAAGTTATGTTTTTGGAGCGAGCGGCTTATTAGTCTTCATTTTAACGTGAAAATATCTTAACCAAATTGCAAATGACACGCTTTGGGCTGACACCTCATGGCAAGTTGATGCTGTAAAATATTTTGACGAGCAACTGACAGATGGGTATCGATCACTGAAACTGATTACATGACCTATCAAAGTAAATTGACTTTGACAAGAGTCTACTAAGATACTTTCTGTCTATAACCTGTAGAGTTTTTAATTCTGGCAAATGTATACTTCCGTTAGTTTCATAAAGTCTATAGAAACTTGCTTTTCACCATATATTTTTTGTTTTTAGTGCACATAATCGGAATTTCCTCGGAGAGTTAGGTAGAGGTGTAAAATTACAACCACACTTCGTCAGTTATGTAGTCAAAACCGAGAACAAATCTAGACTCGGGGCTCCTACTTACAAATCCCTGATAGAAAAACCTAATAACACTTTGCCCGACCGGCGAATCGAACCCGGAGCCACAAGCTAAGCAGTAACGCTTGCGACCGCTAGACGAACGAGGAAGCTAGTTTTTGTTAATTATTGGGTTTCGATTCTAACCACCATTGCAAAAGAACGTTTGTTCCCACTAGTTCTACTGAACAGTTCTACGGTAGAACTAATGGGATTTTTTTTCCCACTAGTACTACGATATTAGGTATAACAAAATAGTAGAACTATTGGGATTCTCTATTCCCACTTGTTCTACTGAACAGTTCCACGGTAGAACTAATGGGAGTTTTTGCAACTAGTGGGTGTCTCTATTTCCCACTTGTTCTACCTGTTCCATCGGTAAAACTAATGGGATATTTGTATAGTTACCCCGAAGCAACTATCCTTTGCTTTTTGTAATCTGACAGAGAACACCGTTAACCTAATACTCAATCCAGATTTCTAGCTGGTGGAAATCGTTGCCCTTTATAATTCGCACAATTATTACCTTTACCTTATAGCAGTGATGGCTCCGTGGTATCGTGGACTTAAAAATTGTAGTTCGTGAATTCGGACTCTGTCTGGGTTCAACCCAGGTACCTTTACTTACAGTATTTAATTTCATCACCACTGCTCTCGAAATGGTGAAGGAAAACATCGTGAGGAAACTGGCATGTCCTAGAACCAAAAATTCGAAGACATGTGACATCTGCCAACCCGCAATCGGCTCGCGTGGTGGATTACGGCCCACTCCCTCTCTCAGGGAGGAGGCCTGTGACTCATCAGTGGAAATATTATAGGCTAATTATACTTATGCCAAAGTATTTCGTCCGCACACGATCACCAACTCAATTCGTCACATTAGCAGTGCAGTTAAAAAAAAACAAGATCGTGACAAATCGTCGTCATTATCACTGTCCTTCCAATTAATGCAGAATGTTAAAGAGTCACGTTTCCGAAGGTGTGAGGAATGTCCTTAAACATTTGATGACTAACTTTAGGCTATATCCACTTAAATATCTTTAAAAGCTCTTGTCTCTTATATAATAATTTCATTTAGGGAGTTAAGACAAAAGTGCCGATGCCTTAGGCTTTCGTGTGGGGTACGCAAATTGAAGGTCTGCGTCTGGGCAAGTCGGTACGTGTGAATCTGGATCTGTGGTCAAATTAAATTAGCTAGCGAAACTCCACAGAGGTTACAGGTATCGATATCTAAACACGATAAAATAAAAATAAAAAAGATTTGATGATTTTCTGTTTGGGGTCAACGACCGTTGGTAACTCATAGTTACTTGAAGTAACTATGAGTTGAGAAAATAAGTTTATTTTTATTTGTTTCGCTTTACCCATCACGTCTATGAAGTTTACACAAAAAAAAAAACTGATGTTTAAACTTATAATTCAAGCAAGTTACACTACCAGCTGTGGTTGATCACAAAAATTAAATTCATCAGATATCGATACCCATCAAGTCTACGAAGTTTCGCTAGCTAATTTAATATGACCCTGTAGTTTTGAAAAAGAAATAGAAGATACTTACGGGTCTTTAAAATGTTAGTTGCACATTTTAGATTTATGTCCGGAACGAAGTTACCTTAATAAATATCTTGGGAGTTAATATCCTTCAGAAGTCCAGACCCTTGTTTCAAGACCACTTTGTTTTCAAAGCATGTTTTTATTTATTTATTACATACGTATACGCTACCATTACAGTTTCCCAATTCGATAGTGTATAGTTAATTAACAGTTCATGGACACAAACATAACATAAGATTTACAAATTACGAACATATCACGTGTAACCTTTGCGAACTCGCTCAGTGAACATGAGAAAATATTTAATCTGTCGGCTACCAAATTTAGTGTGCGCATTGTTCGCGTCAGAGGGACGTTATCCAACAGTTTAGTTCGACCGCGCGGCACCACGAACAAATTGGGCCGTCGTCGGCGATACACGTACCCATCTGGCACACACAAGCCTATCCCCTGTAGCACACCCGGATTATTTATGTTGTTCTTGTAAGATATTATTATAATATAGCAAGTAAACTAGGTTTATTTTGTAAAACAGGAGGAGTGGTTGACTAGTGTTAACGGCCTCGACGAATTGTAGCTCGCAGATTCGAACCCAGTCAGGCGCTTTAAGTTGTGGAAATTATTCCGTCAACACTGCTCTCAAAACGGTGAAGGAAAACATCGTGAGGAAACCGGCATGTCCTAGGACCAAAAGTTTGAAGACATGTGACATCTACCGACCCGCACTGGGCCCGCGTGGTGGATTTCGATCTACTCCCTCTCGCTGGCCTGTGTCCCAGCAGTACATTATAGGCTGGTTATTCTATGCTATTATGCCATTGTGTAAAACGATGTTTTTTTGACATTCAACTAGAAAGGTTGACAAGAAAAAAATAAATGGTTAAAGAGACAATACATTTGATAAACTTGATCTTCAATTAACCCTTTGACCGCCACGGTCGTATATAGGGTGACTGGTAATTAGTGACCGATACCTAAACACGTGATTGTACTCATGATAACAAACAACTTTTACTATGGGACCAAACCTGAAATCGCGAAAAAAAATCTGCTGTTCAGTACCTACATTTTGACCAGTTAGGCGAACATAAATGACTGAACAAGTGAACAGCAGATTTTTTTTCACAATTTCAGGTTTGGTCCCATAGTAAAAGTTGTTTGTTATCATGAGTACAATCACGTGTTTAGGTATCGGTCATTAATTACCAGTCACCCTATATAGCCGACAAATGAAAACGTGCCCAACACGCCACCGTCGCCTAATGCCGACAAGAAAACACCATGTTTTAAGTATAAACACAGAAAACTGAATTTAGTTTATTTATTTTGTACTTAAAACATGGTGTTTTCTTGTCGGCACTAGCCGACGGTGACGCGTTGGGCACGTTTTCATTTGTCGACTATACCCGACCGTGGCGGTCAAAGGGTTAAAAAAATCTATGAGACTTTTCAAAACATGGTGTCTTTCAAAGTATGTTTTCATGAATTTAGCTGTAGTGTAACTACTATGCCGGGTCGTATGAGTCGATTCGCACGAATTTACTTGCAAGAAACGGGGGAGTCGTCAATTTTAAATAATATTATTTTTCGAATAGGCCACTCGCATGAATTGGCACATTTTGAATTTTATGCAATAAAGTATAGAAAAAAGGACATTAGTGCACAGAACTAGAAAACCACGAAAACGATATCCATGACGAAAAACTTGAACATTTTCGCGCCCGCCATCTTGGATTTTAATTTTGACCTCACTATCGGGCTTAGCACCCTAGAAAACCACGGAAACGATATCCATGACGAAAAAATAAAAAAACTTTTCGCGTCCGCCATCTTGTATTTTAACTTTGACCTATTTCAATAGTGTACATATATTTTTGTTGCTGACGATCCTTGAGGAATAAAAACAAAAGAGAAAGGGGATCATCGGAATGAAAAAGCTTATAGTGGATGATAAGACACGAGTCTAAAACAGAAGAAGATCTAGCGGGGTATGCAAGTGGCGGGGGGGTTTGGAGGGGGGCTCAGGGGATCAGACCGGAATAACTCAGTTAAATATATTATAAGACATATACTTTTTTACGTTAAGAGTCCCTATCAATTTCGCGGGGTCAAAACAGAAAATCAGTTTTTTTTAGCACAATTTTCTCAACAACCTTAAGTTATCTACATTCTTTTTTTAAATACACAGTTATTTATCACCTATTTATCTAGTAAGTCTAAGAATTTCAATTTTAGTAAACGAACGATCGAATTTAAGTTTATAAGGCATCATTTAGATATTTTACTACAATTAAATAAGTAGTCAAAATAAAAATATAAACATTGGTTTTGGTAGATAAATGCCTTAAATTTTAAAATATTTAACACTTATTATTATTTTCAATAAATTCTTACGCGTGGACAAGGGTTTTGCACATGATTTTATTGGGTTTTTTCAGTGTGATTAACATTTTTTTACAAGTACTAAATCATTAAACTTTAAAAAACAAAATTGTACACTTACTACTATAATATATGCCCAGTATTTATAAATTTTTTTTTAGATTGTTATTTGCTACCAGTAAGTTATGAAAGTAATTGAAAAACATGGTGTTTCGTGCTTACGTAAAAACATGTGTTAGATTTTTATTTTTTGTAATTTATATTAAGTAGTTATCAAAATTTAAAATTGTACACTTACTAGATAAATAGTTGATAAATTTATATGTATTTAAAAAAAAAAAAAACTAGTTGACTTAAGGTTATTGAGAAATTTGCGCTGAAAAAACTTGAATTTTCTGTGTTTAGACCGCGAAATTGATAGGGACCCTTAAGTTTTTGCCGTACGAAAGTACGGCAGAAACATTAAAAAGTTATGTAGTGGCATAGCCACCGTCAAGACAGCTTAAACTTATTTTCACGCCATAATTAAGTTAAACCGTAAAAATAAGCAATTCCATAAAAAAAAAAACGAGTTTCACACTTTTGGCACTTTTCAAATTAGTCATAACCAAGCTGTCGGAAGGTCGTCAGTTGGGGTGATTTCCAACACTTTTGACTAATTTCTTGACGCGGGAACCGAACCTGGTACCGTATATTTATCGGTAAGCACGCGACTTCCGTGCTAGTAAACAATTATTGACATTAAGATTCTCTTATTACTTATATTTTAACGCGTGAAAATAATTTTTATTTTGTCTCTTTGTAAAATGATTTGCTAAGTTATTATATAGGATGGTGTTCTTTCTCAGATTATTTCAGTTACTTGAATTATTAATGAATTTATACTTCGTTGAAACTTTAACTTAACTTCACTCTTGTTAACGATGTTATTTTACCTTATTCCTTTATCTTTATTAAATAAATTTCTCGTGTCACAGTGTTAGTTACCATACTCCTCCGAAACGGCTGGACCGATTTGTATGAAATTTTGTGTGCATATCGGGTAGGTCTGAGAATCAGCTACTATCTATTTTTTATTTTTGCAAAACGATTTTATTTTTGCAAAACGATGTTTGCGGGGTCAACTAGTTATCCATAAAATTTTCTTGTTTAGAAATAGGTACACGGTGTACCACGATCATCCCTTGTGGTCTTGTCCCTGGTTCTTTGCCAATTTGTTCAAATCTTCAGCTCGTCTTGTTGTTCTTTAGTTATTCTTCAATTTTTTACGTCAGTTCCAGGCTTGATGTAAACACTTACTTACTTGAATTTTCAGTAAAAGTCGTGTTTAGTGTTAGAACAATCTGCACAAGTAACGTCTTCTGAAAATCTTCAACACATCAAAATGTCGTAAGAAGTTTTGTTTTTTCCAAAAGCCACACAACCTGTTCACCTCCAGGTCTCGTTAGCGTGTTGATTTAATATCAAGGTGGTGTTATTATTGCATTATTGCCGGCGGGGCTTAAATTATAACGCGCGGTCCCAGGTTCGACGCGCGGCTGAGCCACTTGTACAGCGAAGTGTTTAAGTGTTTTTAAATAGTAGTAATCGGGGTTGGTGTGAGTAAAAATGGTAGAAAAAAAAGTGTTGTTTTGCATTTTTTTTTACGCTCATAGGCTTCAACGTATCGGATAGATTTTGTAGAGGCTAATAAAAAAAAGAACATGTTAATAAAAGTTCAAGGTTTTTACTAGTTATTCCCGTAGAAGGTAAATGTAGCAATTAGAAAAGCTACCTTCTTGTGCGTGATCTACTGCCAATGGCAATTAAGTGGGTACCTAGCTATAGGTAGAAATAAAGGGAAAAAATAAATATACACGATAAGTATTCCGGAAAACAAATTTAAATATATACTAAACCAATTTCGGGCGTTGTAGCGTACAAAAAATCGATATCAAATATCAAAATATTTTATTTCACATAAACCTACATAGGCACTTTTTTTTTTTAAACATTGCCCACTCTAGGAGTTACTCCTGTATCGTGGGTGCGTTTACAAACATTTAAACTCATATACACAAACAGCCAGACCCGGAATAACTACCTGTAGGCAATACAAATATTTTTTCCGTGCCAAAATCGAACCCGCGACACGAAGCGCAGCGGTCGATTGCTCACCCACTGCGCCAACCGTGTCGACAAACGCTATGAAACGTCAAAAACTGGGGGCATGGTTCCAATTGGTCATTTCCTATGGAGAAGAGCCGGCAAGAATCTCCACGGTTATCTACTTTTTAAAAATAATTTGCTTAACAATATTTTCAAATGCCTATATGCCTAGAGTACCTACCACTAAAAAAAAAAACTAAAATTAAATTTATTCAAAAGTAAAAGGACTAACATTAAATACAGTTTTTCTTAAATCTATGTCAAGTTCACTCATGATTCGCGCCTGAACTAGGTAATCCTGTGTTTCAGGCGATTGGAGGTAACATTAATTTATTTAATAATCACTCAGTTATCATATTTATCTTACATATTATGTAGAAAGGTGTATAAGTTTAAGTGTATAAGTTTAGGTGTATAACTAAAATTATATATTATGAACAATATTTACTTTGGCACAAGTAATAACTTGTCTGTATCTTCATAGGACATACCAGAAACAACAAAATAGGAAAAGGCCGACAAATCAAAACATCTATGAGTCTGCTAGGCCTACACGACAGTAAGCACAAACATAATCAGCTTATAATGTTCCCACTGATGGGAAACATACCTTCTCTCAGTGAGAGGGAGTGGGCTTTAATCCACCACGCGGGCCCAGTGCGGGTTGGTTGATGTCACATGTCTTCGAATTTATTGGACAGTAAATCTTTTACATTTTCCAGGTTACCCGGCTTGGCACCGACCCAACTTTATGCCAAAAAAGCCGATAAAACTTGCAAAATAAAAGGAAAACATTGGAGCCTACCGCACAGGAACACAGGCGGACAGTGTGTCCAATATTGCACAATGGCGGTGTTGGTACAACTGATGACGTCATCCAGGCACAATGCGCGCTGCGAACACTGTTTGTACAATGTTCGCTTTGTTGGTTAAAGGGAAGTGTGGTTTTCAAATGGTTTTATGAAAAATGTGCTGTGTGTGTCCTGAGATGCAGACTTCAGTGTTGCGTGAAACGTTCTAAAGTTCAGGGAGAGCCTTCAACAAAGTGGTAACAGGCGCGACTTACGAGTGGGTCGTAGATTCGAACCTAGGCAGGGACTTTACAAAAGGGGTGTAAATTATTTCATCACCTCTGCTTTCAAAACGGTGAAGGAAAACATCGTGAGGAAACCGGCATGTCCTAGAACCAAAAATTGGAAGTAATTTGTCATCTACTAACCCGCATTGGTCCCGCGTGGTGGATTACGGCCCACTCCCTCACATAGAAAGGAGGCATGTATCTCAGCAGAGGGATTAGTATAGGCTGATTATGCTATCCTCCTGGTTTTTACTTTCGAATCTTCTAGGTCTCCTATAGAAATCTCTTGCGGTTTTACCTCAGTCACTTTGGATCCTATGCCAGAAACTGCTTATAATGATACGAGCTTAGTTCAAATTCCCCAACGGGGTGACAATTTAAACTTCTGTCTTTGTGCAATAACAAAATATTGCTAAAACCATTCTGGTATCAAAATCTACAGGGCCTCCCGTACAGTTAGAATTCATTACAAAAGAAAATTCTATAAGGAAAGTTCCAAAAAAAAATTCTAAAAACTATAAAAATGTTGTTAAGCCTCGATTCAAATCTAACCCTTAACACATCTGTTTATATTTTCAGCGGCCGACGGACACTGTTTGAAGAGAGCTGCTTATCGCGACCCCGTGCTGGCAGGGGCACACAACATTTTGTCAGCACTACATATTTTATCCGATCCGCAGAACTTAGTGTCTAAACACACTATGCCGAAGTTACGCGACCGAAGTTCAGCACAATTACGCCTGCAATGCTATTTGAATTACTGACGACACACTATGCCGAAATTACGTCGCGTCATAGCGTACAGCCTAACTTCGGTCGGGCGTAAGTTCAGCGGCAACTTATTCTGTGAGCACACATTATATGCGACCGAAGTTCGGTTCGATTGCCGACGAAGATCCGGGGGCCGGGAGCAGCGGGGAGTTGCGGAACTGAATTTCTGCCGCGTAAGTTCGGCACTTATGGTGTGTCATATCAGCCGAATACGTCGGAACGTAAAATCAGCCGCCGAACTTCGGTCGCGTAACTTCGGCATAGTGTGTTTAGACACTTACTGTGGAAATGCTGAACCAGCCACGATTGTAGCTTAATCGTACTAATGGTTCCCCGAAAAGAACCCAAAAGACGTAGATAATGAAGTTTGTTACTATTTATTCGTTGCTGCTAACTGATCTTGAAAGATACATCCAACAAAAACAAAAAGTAAAAATTCTATGTAGGTATAATAAACACAATCACATAAAATCAGGAGATTTTTTTTTACTCTCCAAATCAACCCCGCAGTATAATTCGAAATGTGTTCGACCCCTGCTTATGCCCACAATATTTGCGTGGTTATTGTGCTGCTAATTGGTAGGAACTTGTAACATTGTTGTCACAACGGAATTATTTTGTTTATTTGGATGTTTTAATCCAATCAGAATTCGCTATTTAAAATTCAAATAATATTTTAGTGTATCTATGGACAGGGCACCACAGACCACTGATTTGCTATCACAGACACACAGACACAGGAAGACATTAAAGTCCGTTCCAAAAGTATCTGATGTAAAGGTAAACAAATCACAACATAAATTACAGACAGTACCTTGATCGCACGTAGGCACACACGTGACCAGGGGCACAATTCCCGTATTTTTAAGAACGTTCGCAGTCTAATATCAGTCTGAATCTGTCAAAAGTACCTCTAATTTCCCTACATTTTTGACAAGTTTTTGACTTTTTTATTTATTACTTTAAGCACACAAATGTACCTACCTACAGAGGCGGACTTAATGCCATAGGCATTTTCTACCAGTCAACCTTTGGGTGATGCAGAAATAAACAGTGTTAGGTGCAATCATGAAAATTCAGGAATAAATCATTTTTATTTAAATATAATAAAGGTTTATGCGTATTTAGTAGAATAAAAATACGCATAAACCTATTTAAAAGTATATATTATATACATATATACCTAATTACATATACGTGAACTTCATTTTGATCGCTGAGTTGAGATTGAGGCTAGATTTTGAACGTTTTTATTTACGAGAATTGGCCTTCCGACACCCTCGCGTGGTCATAATGATAAGACACTCGCATGACCACAGGTGACCACACGCTCAAATCAAATCAAAATATTTTATATCACATACACCTACATGGGCACTTATGAAACGTCAAACGTCGTTTCCTATGGAGAAGAACCGGCAAGAAGCTCCACGGTTGCACTTTTAAAAATAATTGGCTTGTTTTCAAATTACATTTTGGCGAAATTACAATTGAGAGGACAGCGTAGGTCTGTCAACAAGTACCAGGTACTTGATAAAATAAAAAATGGTCTACAGATCTAAAGTGTACAAGGCGTACAAAGTCCACACATTTACAAAAAACCGGCCAAGTGCGAGTGGGACTCGCGCACGAAGGGTTCCGTAGGTACCATTAAATATAAAAACGGCAAAAAAAATAATGTCTGTTGTATGGGAGCCCCCCTTAAATATATGTTTTATTTTAATTTAATTATTTATTTTTAAAGTGAATACATATAACTAAATATTCTGTGAATATTTGAAGCGTCTACCTGTTGTCGTTATCGATATTGAGCAAAAACGTCACGAACAAAAAAATCACGTCTGTTGTATCGGAGCCCCCTTAAATACAGGGTTATTTTCAGTGACCAGCCAAATTTAAGGATGTGGACCAGGGTGTGGACCACCATGAAGACCATCTAACTGAACAATTTTTTCCATGGGACCAATGTCGTAATCGCGAAAAATTTATCAACTGTCCCATAAAAAACTTCAACACCTACTCGACCTAAACGTATGGGACGACTGAATTTTTATTCGCTATTATGATATTGGTTTCATGGAGAAAGTTTTTCAGTTTGATGTTCTGTATCATACCATTAAATTTGGCTGGTCATTAAAAAGTAACCCTGTATTTATTTTATTCTGTTTTTTAGTAAGTATTTGTTGTTATAGCGGCAACAAAAATACAATATCTGAGAAAATTTCAACTATCTAATTATCAGACTGACAGACTGGTGACAGACGGACAGACGTACAGACAGCGGTGTCTTTGTAATAGGGTCCCGTTTTACCCTTTGGGTACGGAACCCCAAAAAGGATCTATCAAAAGGATAAATAAAATATAAAAAACTATTAGAACCAAGTGATATTGATTGCCATTACAACCTCTAATAAAGAGGAAAAAATTTGAATTGTCTGTATATAAATAATGTCAAATATTAAAAAGATTATGTCAAAGAAGTATGTACCGCCCATTGTGTGTGCCATTGTGTGTGCCGCCCATTGTATATTTTGAAGTGTTTGATGTATCTTTACTTGTTGTATTTTTGTGGTGTACAAGAAAGTATATATAAATAAATAAATAAAAAAATAAAAAACTTCCCACTAAGGTCTGTTTTTTAATCTCGGAGACTATATTGACAAGTGAAAATGTCAAAATTGACATAAATGCTATTGAAATCTATGTCAGTTTGCCATTTGTAGGTACTTGTCAATTTAGTCTCCGAGATAAAAAAACAGACGATAGAGTGTAAGTGTCCAAAGCCAATACAAAACCTACTAATTTTGAAACCAACCAAAATGATGTGCATTATTCGTCATGTTTTAATAAGCCAGTCCCCCGCCATATGCTAATCAAACTCAATATTGACACTGTAGTAATGATAAATGACATCATCTCATCAATTTTGAGCTCTCCCTTCAAATAGCTCATCATTGTGAGCTCTCCCCTCAAAAAGCTCATCATTGGCTGCTCACGTGATCAGTCACTGTGCACGTGCCTCAAATACTGATTAAAATGGTGTAATGGGTACGTTAAAGTTAGGGGTTTCTGTCAATTTATGTTGTTCATTTTGTATTAGCAATGTAGTATTTTGTGATTCTTCTTCATCCTTAATTTTTGTTATTCATATTTTATTTTATCACTAGCTGCGCCCCGCGGTTTCACCCGCGTAAGTTTCGATCCCGCGGGAATATCGGGATAAAAAGTATCATATGTGCTATTCTGTTGTATAAGCTTTATTGCTGTAAAGTTTCATCAAAATCCGTTCAGTAGTTTTTGCGTGAAAGAGTAACAAACATCCATCCATCCTCACAAACTTTCGCGTTTATAATATTAGTAGGATAGGATTAAGTAGGATTTGGACACCTAAGGACGTATCAGTGATTAATATACATAATTTGTATATTTTTTTGAACTTCAAAAAGAAACCGATACGTATAGCGTCGTGGATGGTAGTATGTACCTACCTATAAACCTTACTAACAGCGCCCCGCGGTTTCACCCGCGTTAGTTTCAATCCTCGTTTAAATCGGCGGGCTAATTGCGTAACACACTCAGTAGCAATGCGTTTCATTTTGACATTTCAACAACATACATTGCGTTGTTTACGTTGTTCAGCAGACATACTTTTCGAACATATGAAGTAATGGATTAGCAATATCCTTAAAAATGATTCAGATTTAGACTAATAGTGTGTTACGCAATTACGGTGCAGGTTAATCCTGGTTATAAACTATCTGTGTGCCAAATTTCATCCAAATCCGTTCAACGGTTTACGCGTGATTCAGTAACAAACATCCAAACATCTTCACAAACTTTCACATTTATAATATTAGTAGGATTGCCCACCCTCTTAAATACTGTAGGACTTGCTTACATAAATTCAATTCATACATAACTTCCCATATTTCACCACGTCACAGTTACCAGCCGCGCTAAGGGCGTGCACACATTATTTCCGGCTCATTGGCTCAACAAGATGGGGTGGCAGCCCTTCTATTGGCAATAAATTATCGTTACTGTTCGAAACTCATCAATTCATGGTGCGTATTGAATTAATTTTGGTAGTTGAGAGTAAATAGTACCGTACCTAGTTTTTATTTGCTTTTTGTCCACACGGCGACACATCAAGCTACACATTTCCAGTTTTAGCTGACCTCGAATTGTATAGGTTTTTCGGACAATTGGAAGTCAGTTTATACTGGTTATTAGTATCTTGATGTGTAGCCGTGCGTACTTATTTTCTTTTTATAGTAACTTTTGTCCGATCTTAGATCAAGGGATTCCCATTGAAGCCCTACAAAAATAATTGCAGATTCAGCGCATTCTTACGAATTATTGTGGGTTTCAAAACTATCCAAATCTACTCGCTTCTATTACTTATTTTGTGTAGCTTAATTTCCATTTCTTATCTTCTCCTTTTTATTGAGTTCCAGTAGGTATGTACTGAATTCTGTAAGTTAGCAGCTTAAAATTACAGTATAACCATTGGTATAACAAAAGTAATATATGTTGCTTTTAATTATCCTGTTATTAGAATGAATTATCTTTTTGTTTGCACGTGTTTCTGTGACAAATAAACTTATTTTTCTTTCTTTTCTTTTTCTTATTAAAGATTAATCTACGTGGCTACGCAGATGTTTAATAATAATAATAATAAATACTTTATTTCAGACCATCGTGTCCGTTTTGTTAGTAACAATGTTCTTTTAAACTAGTGTTAGTAAAACTTAAAACTACCTACAACAAAATACTATATAAAAAGAAAGTAAAGTCAACAATCACTACTGCGCCATTCCATGACAAATCGTGCAGCAATGATTGATAAACTGTTTAAGGGACTTCTGAAGAGCAGATGCTAATTTCTACTACAGCCACGAATTAAATGGAGTAAAAAAGCGTAAAAATATTCCAAAACCTTAAAATAATTCAAACGTTCTAAATTCAATATTCAAAAACAACGGAATTCCTTTGGTGCCATGAATTAGTTCTAAATAATTAACTTCTTATCGGCGCGTGCACTGCGCCCCTCTTCAAAATAAAAACCCTTCGTATTCAAATTAACAAAACATTACTGTGTATTCCTGCTACAATTATTTTATTCGCGTTTGTTAAAAAAATCACCCTACTTTTTACCTTCAAGCGAAAACTAACCCTATGCTTCTACATTTAAAGTTAATTTTCCATCATTCAAATCTACACCATTGTCTTTAAAAGAAATTAGACGCTAATGTGTATGAAAAAAGATTGATTTTTGTTTGAGCTTGGTGGGGTAGTGTCGGTTGTAAAGTGATGCAAGTCAATAAGAAGCAAAAAGGTGGCACGCGCCCTGCGTACGCGCAAGTACGGGGTATCTTCCCTAACCATCGGAGGGTGGGGTAGGGATGTCACTATTTTTTTATCGATACCTATAGGATAAAAACGTTGAAAGTTTTAGCAATAACCTAATTAAATGCTAATAATTCAATAAGGCCCTTTGTACACATACATTTTTCTTGCCGAGAATAACTAAGGTATATTCGGCTCGTGTAGGCACGGTCGTCAGTATTGTATGGATCGCTATGGAAGCTTGTTGACAGACACGTTTTATCTACGGCATGGTTTATACGCCCGTACCATATATAGAAACAGTGCCTCGAACCTACAAAGGGCCTTATTATGCTTCACATCCAAGATCATTGTATCGTTTAGTTAATGCAATTGACAAAAACAAGTTATGATTTATTATTATGTATCTCGTTCAATGTATTTTAACATTAATATTATATCTCTTAGATAACGAAATTGAATGTAAATTAGTTACTTATAGATGAATTGACATAACAGAATCATTATTACATTGATTTTTTTTTTTGGATATTTCAGGTGGCAAATAAACCTGATCAAAATCTACTTGATATACTTGATATACCTTTCTAATAAAAAAAATTATTCAGTCATCATTACACTACTACTCCAGTTTGCCGGAGCTTTTATGGACTATCGATATTAATATCGATACTCTTATTCCCGTCTCTATGATGGCTCGTGTCACAGGGCGAGGCGCAAGCGCAGGTGCTGTTCCGCTCGCTCGTCCAAGCCCAGTTGCCCACTGTTGTCCACACCTGGGCAGATCCAACGATTAGGATTTGTACTTATCTACTTCACCTACAATCTTTTAACGTTCTTTTTTCTTTTGTTTTGTTCTAAAAGAAGTGAAAGTTTCATGGCATGGAATGGAAGAAAGTGTTTTTTTTACAATGTTACGTAAATACAATGATTCCTTTTTACCACAGTTGTTTCAGGTTTATAGAAAAAAAATGTTTATTTGCTGTTGTTCGAGAATTTACAGTCGGTAAAAATGTATTGCTTATCAGATTACATACATTTGTCGTGTTATAGCCATTTTTACGGCTGATAAAGAATAAAATTTGCGATAGAATACAGGGTGACTTGTAATTTGATGTTATTCCTTTCAGGACGTGATAGTGAGACCCATTTGTAACAATTAAGCACCCAATAAAGTCTACGCGAAAATTCATGGGATTCGAGAAAACTTAATTTTTATGAGTTTTTTTTTTTAATTTCCCAGAATTCGTCACTAAATATCAAATTTAATGGCTATCGTTGCTATTCCATTGGATAACTGATACTTTAAAAAATCCTTCGATGTAACCAAATGTTCTAAAACATCAAACAGTTAAAAGTTAAAGGAAGAACTTTAATAACCATTTCTAAAAATCATCTAGATACATGAAATGTAGCACCAGTCAAATTTAATTATTTATATTATTAAATATAATATAATAATTAATAAAATGTCTCTGTTTCCTATCTCTTAATAATGCTTGAATCAAACACCAAAATACTGCGCCTCATATTAAAATGAACTGAGAAAATTAGACGAAAACATGCAACTGACTGAGAGCAGCGGTAGCACAGTGGTAACGGCTGAGACTTACGAGTTGTAAGCCGTAGGTTCGAACCCAGACAGGTGACTTACTTTGTGTAAATTATTATTTCATCACCACTGCTCTCAAAACGGTGAAGCATAAAAACATCGTGTGGAAACCAGCATCGAAGACATCTATCAATCCGCACTGGGCCAACGGGGTGGATACGGTCGACTCCCTCTCACAGAGATGAAGCCTGTGTCGCAGCATTGGGATCATTACCTATATAGGCTGATTATACAGTGTGTTAGGTTCAACGTTGGACATACTTTAAGGGAGAGTAGTACCCATGAAAATGAACAACTTTTACTAAGAGATCAACACTGAAATCGAGACAATAAAGCCAGTCGCTTCAAACGTTTATGTTCGCATGGACAAAGTAGAGGGAACAGCTGTTTTTTTTTTCAGATTTTAGTGTCCGACACATATTAAAAGTTGTTCATTTTCATGATATTGAAGTGGCAATGGGCAGGCCACATCGCTCGTAGAACTGATACCCGATGGGGAAGAAAAGTTTTTGAGTGGCGACCACGAACCGGAAGACGCAGCGTAGGCAGGCCTCCCGCTAGGTGGGCCGACGACATCGTGAGAGTCGCGGGCAACCGATGGATGCAAGTGGCGGATTGTCGTTCGGCGTGATGGTTAAGGGGGAGGCCTTTGTTCAGCAGTGGACGTCTTCCGGCTGATGATGATGATGATTTTCATGAGTACTACACTCCCTTAAAGTAGGAATGTCTCTCGTTAAACCTAACACACTGTATATGCAATTGACTACTTTATTTTCGGAAATGGTTTACTGGTCCACCATTGTACTCTGCCACGCTCAAAATTAACCATTAAGTATAATTTAACTTTCACAATTAACATCTCAGTATCTCTGTAACTTCCCAATTCGCAGCAACACACCATTCAAGTTTAGCCGGTGTTTAGTTAAACAAAGGATAATGACCAGCTCGGCAACCACCGTGGTTGCTCGGTTGCTTTCGGTTACAAATCGAGTGTGGTTGCTCAGATTGAAAAGAACCTTGTATTTGTACGGCAATTTCTTTTTGAAGCTTAATTTGAGGTCATTAGTGTGTTTTTAAAAGGGTTAAAGTACTGAGAAGGTATTTAGTTAGAGGATATTAATATGGCACAGGTTTTACGGTAAATAGGTAGGTACCGACGTTTTTCTTTTGTGTTAGAATGTTTCCTTGTAATTGCGACAGCTTAAATCAAATATAATTATGTATCGAACAACTCAGGTCCCTCTTATTACCGTTCTTCCAGAGATTTCTACGAGGAAAATCAGAAAAATCTGGAGATGACAATCGACCTTTATTATCCAACCCAAAGTTAGAAGAAAAACAGGTTTTTATCCATAACAACTAGCTGATTGATACAGAAAACCTAGCCTTGCCATGATTTTCTTAATTCAAGGGTGGCAAATGTTGCATTCAATCAAAATAAAAATCAAAAGTCATTTATTCAAACTAGGCTGAGAATTAGCACTTTTCGAACGTCAAAATTACAAAAGACAGTCCCCCCAAAACGACCTCCCTTCAGCGCTTCCTAGTGCTTTCGCTGGGGAGAAGAAGTGGCGCAACGAATTCCCCAGCAGCACAGCAGTATTACCTACCGCAGTGCCTGCAGACAGATCGTATCATGCAGTAGTAAAAAAATTGCCAGTTTGGTAGCGGGTCTGCCATCTGGTATTACATAGTCTCACTACATGTTAGGACACAAAGAAAAGATAATGTTGGACCTTTCAGACGATAATATATAATATACAAAGTGTCCCTGGAAGTATGGATCAAATCAAATAGGGGCGTGGGCAAGGTCATTTCCAAACTTTTTGATCCTGAGAATGTTGGTGAATTTTTTTACGGTTCAAAAGTTATGACCAACTTTTGTTATTTGCAATCACTTTGCATAGTGCTCAAAGAACAAAATCATTTGAAAAAACTACGAGGAACTGTCAATTAAGTTTTTTAGACAGCTCTGATAGTTTTTTTTAATGATTTTTTTTCTTTGAGCACTAAGCGAAACGATTGAAAAAAATTGGTCACAACTTTTAAACCGTAAAATAATTCTCAATCATTAATCGTTCTCAGGACCAAAAAGTTTGGAAATGATCTTGCCCACGCCCCTATTCGATTTGATCCATACTTCCAGGGACACCCTGTATATTCGGAGTGGGGACAATAAAATTATTAAATTAATAATCCGTTTTTAATTTTTTTTTTGTCATTCGTATTCAGGAAGAGAAAGAACTTTTCACTCGGAAAGACCCGTTACAATGGTATTGGAAATTATACAGTATGTTCAATATTACATACATTGGGGGTCCCAAGTCCCGAGAAAGTTCTTGCGGTTGAACAAACGGTGCTCCTTGTAATCAGGCCACGACAAAAGCGTTTTAAAATAACATAAGCAGTAGCGATATCCATTTTGTAGGTGGTTGATACATAATAATTATGACATACGACGCTTGGGCCTCTCAATTAATAAATGAGACAGTTCCGAGTCGGTAGGCCAAATAGCACAGCTATGTCTTAGCCAAAGCCTGAAGGTTTTGCAATTGTTTATTAATATATGTTTCACAAATATAGGTAAATCCATCTTTACATACCGAGACCCCTCCGTGCTTCAGAAAGCGCGCTAAGCCGTTGGTCCCGGCTGTCATTCGTGTATTTGACAGCCGTTACTGGTAGTCAGAAGCCCGAAAGTCTGACAACCAGTCTTACCAAGGGGTATCGTATTACCCAGTTACTGGGTTTATTTATTTTATTTTACCATTTATGTACATACATATATAAACAGACAAGAAAAAAAACAGAACAGAACAATAGGTACAAAGGTGACGCTTATTTCATAAGAAATCTAGAGAGATCTGGTTGTGTAGAGTCGCTCCATGTAAAATACTGGTATTCAGCTGCATCCGGTTAGACTAGAAGCCGACCCCAACATAGTTGGGAAAGACTAGGCAGATGATGAAATATAGGTAAACCCGTTTATGTTACATTCCGACAGTAGAACACAGGCTTTGAGGGTATTTTGCCAGTCTGGGCCGGCCATATTAGCCGTAGAACCGGTGACCGTTATGATAGACATGTTCTTCAGTAGAGACCATGAATCAGCAACGCCCTCAGGCTAGGTGGGACGACGATCTCCGTAGGGTGGCTGGTAGCAGCTGGAAGTAAGTAAGTTGCCGAAAATCGAGTTGAATTGTTTGCAATACGAGAGACCTATGTCCAGCAGTGGACTGCTGCAGGCTGATGATGATGATGATAAACCTCTCTAGGCAAACTAGATAAAACACAGTTTCCAAATCTTGTCACAAAACACGAGTACTTTAATCAGTCTATCAGTGGCGAAGGTACCATACAACTCGATTCCCGCCGGCTTCCCTTCGAAAGTTCAGAACACAGCCACTCTATAGTCAATTCATCATTGAAATATAATGAAACGGTTTATTAACATGTTTCTTTTACTCCGGCATACCTCTGTCATAAATTCACCCTTCGCGACTGCAGTCTATTAATTTTAATACTCCCATTGAACAATTTTATTATATACTAGCTGCTGCCCGCGACGTCGTCTGCGTGAAGGCTCTACAGCACCAAAAATACCTAAGATGCCAGTGTCGCTATAGTATTATAAGTACACAACTTTTAAAATAGCATTAAAATATAAGTTTTTTTGCAAGCGAAGCAAGTGAAGAGAGTTATATGGGAATTCTGCTGAGTTCAGTCATAAGATGTGACTGAAGGAAATAGAGAAAATAATGCACGAATACATTCCAGGACACAAAAGAGTAAAAATACGTACAAAGGTATCATACCTTACAACACTTCTCTATAAAGTACATTGGCAGTTATGCTGCCAGGAGCCAAAATGTAAAGAGAGTCAGGACTGGTGACGCGGGAGCTAGCGACGCACAGTTGCCCTTGTGAGAAGCAACTTGTCCTGAGGTCGACACCCGCTGCCCTCAGTATCTGCCCCTGCGACTTATTGATGGTCATCGCAAAGCAAACACTCACGGGGAACTGTACGCGCTTGAACTGGAACGGGAAATTATGAGGTATGAGGGGAATGCGTGGTATAAATACTGCCTCGCCGACGCCACAACCCGTAAGAATTTCCGCCTCAATGGTGTGTCTATGGAGCGAGATGACTTTAAGGCGGGTTACACAACTTCGGAGGAGATAGGTTCCGAAGAAGCATAATCGGAACACCGACCTTCAGCTTGATGGTATGCGCTGGAAGTCCACTTGCTGACAGGGAGCTCAGAAATTCCACGGGATAATGTGTGGCGTCATTTTGCTCGACAACAGTGTTTATCGAGGTGTAGACCACTTTATTCCCCTCAATTTCCGAGAGAATGCATTCGTTAATTGCTGCAGCCTGATCATTTTTGGGCATCAAAATGGCCCGCTCACACAACCAAGAATTCTGCTGGTGCGGTATACGACTGATGTCCCCGTACACACAGCGAATTAGTTCTTCTAAGCTGGATACCACTCTACCGAGAGGCTCTGGAAGCACCACCTGTCCACCTATCTCTTCTGGTAGAGTGCCTTCGCCAAGACTTAGAAGGACATCGGAGAATTCTTGAGCACGTGCATTGCCGCCGAGCCGAGCTCTCATATTAATGGTCAAGCGCAGAGCTCGTGACCACAATGAAGATCGTTTCAACGAAGCATTCACCTCGTCAGCCCTCCAGCCCCGCGTCACCACGGGAAGCGTTTGCCGAAAATCACCACTGAACAGAACTGTGACACCACCCATCAAATGTTCGTTCCTGCGGATGTCCTGCAGGATTCTGTCCACGGCCTCAACTACCTTCCTATTGGCCATCGTACACTCATCCCATACGATCAGAGAGCAATCCTTGAGCACGTGTCCCTTATCGCTGTTACGTGAGACACCACAAACAGGCGTTTCGGCGCTCTCTAAACATGGCATGTGCTGTCTTGCCACTCGGAAGCAGTGTGGTAGCGATTCCCGACGACGCTACAGCAATAGCAATTTTGCCTTGCCTCCTGACCTCTGCAAGTATGCCAGTGGTAACAAATGTTTTTCCCGTTCCACCAGGAGCATCCAAGAAAAACATTTTACCCTGGTTTTTCCCAACGATTTCAAGGACGGTGTCATAAAGTTTTTGCTCTGAAGAGAACAAAGCGACATGGTCATTTCGTATGGTGATCATTTCGCCCGGATCGTAATTTGTCTCAGCGTTATACTCCCGTTTTCCACGGTCTTGATGCGGTGATGATTAGGGAGCTGGTAACCCATATTCGATCAGTGGATTGCCACCGATAGAAATGACCACATCTTGAAGTAAACTGAGACAGGTGTTCAGCACGCGTTCATCAGTTACTTTGACTTCGTCTCCAGTAGCACGCCTCAAAGCTCGTAGAAAATCTTCAGACAGATGATGGCGATACTTCTCCCACAAAGCTACCGGGTTCGCGACTCCATCAAACACCAAGAGTACGGCAAACAGATGACGCATGCGGCTGGGACTGTCACTGACGCTAGCCTCTGCGAGGGTGTCATGAAATGAAATGATCATAATCAATGAACATAACTTTTTTGTAAGTTAAGTAACACTGCATTTTTTTTTTAATTTTCTTCCTCAACTCTGCTCAAGATTTTGAGAGTTTTGTTGGAACTTGAATTTGTCAAACCGAACTATACGATACAACTTTTATGGAGAAAATGCACATCACCATCTATGAATTTTAAGAATAACTAACTACTTACCTCGCCAACATGATCAAATTTAAATTATTAATTTCCAAAAAATGTTAACATGTAACTTGATTTGATTTTTATGAAATCTCATAGATGGCGCTGTTTTAAAATTGTCTTTATACTACTAAAATTCATTAAACTATATTTCTCTGCCCAAGTTACTTAAATGGTGTAGTTTTCAAAGTGTAAAGCTAGATAATAGCATGGCTTACTCAAAAACAACATTTAAATATGCGTCGTTAGATTACACGCTGTCACAGAATGCGTAAGAAAAATAAAGATTCACAGCTCCTCTCCCGTAGGTGATAGCGTGATAATATGTAGCCTATATGTTGACCCGACCTCTTAGTAATATTCATGCAAAATTTGAAGTAAATCCATGCAGTACTTTTTGAGTTTATCCCGGACAGACAAACAGACAAACAGACAAACAGACAAAAATTCTAAAAACTATATTTTTGGCTTCGATATCGATTGTAGATCAAGCCCCAAGTATTCTTTTTAAAAAATATTCAATGTACAGTTTTGACTTTCCTACGATTTTATTATATGTAATAGATATATATAACATATATAAAATAAAATTTTTATATATAAAATAAATATTAATTTTAATACTCCCATTGATTGTTCATGATTCCTCAGAACACAATATTATAGCAAATGAGTAAGTAATCCAAATAATATAACAGGTTGGTATCAAAAGAACATGTTCGTTATAGGTAGCACTAGCAGGAGAATGTGTGTTCCTTCTCTGTGGGCGGTTAGCAGGCGGCGCCGCGGGCGACGGCTATAACACGCACTTGAGAACGCGTGCCGACTTACTATTTAGTAGCCACAGAGTAGCTATAACAGAGGTTAAACGATTTCTGGTACGAAATAAATGAAAATATGAAAGGGGAACCTATCATAGGAAAAACAATTGAGTTAAAATTAGGTTAAAATGTAATTAATAATCTTTCAGCAAAATACACTTCCAAGAGCCTTTTTTTGCGAATATAGGTACTCAATCACTTTTGACAATAAAATTTAATTCATATCTTGGGCAATAAACTCAGTCAGTATCGGAAAACCCGTTGGCAAACTCCTCATGAATCAATTCAATACGAAAAGGTTACTTAAATGGTTTCCTTTTGATTGATTCTTCAACTAATAACTATAACACAGAACCTAGAAATTAACATAAACCCTAATATCCCTTATTATAAAGTCTTTACATAAATATTCTAATCTAGTTTCCTTAGCGACACGCGCGGTCGATCTGCGGCGGGCAGAGACGGACAGACGGACAGGCGGACCACCCGATCTCTAATCAAATCAAAATCGTGCAGACTTTATTCAGAACAACTGGACATTGGGATTCACTAGCCAGTGGACGCGGTTTCGCTCGCGAATTATTAGATAAAACCGAATTTGATTTTTTTTTTTGTTTTATTCAAATCACACGATTTTTTTTTTTTTTTTTCGTTTTTCCGTTACCTTGCGCAGGAAATTGTTGCGAATTCAAGACTTTAGTTGTTAAAGCATGAAAACAGTATTTCATAAAAAAAGCGGGTCTGAAAAACTCTTACTAATCTGTTAAAATTCAGCGTGGAAATAAAAAATTAAATACGTTATAATAATTAAAAACGATACGACAGATTTAAACCACCTGAAAAATGCAGTGTACCTAAGTAATTCATTCATACAGACAAACCCACATTTCCAAATAGATCTTACTGGTAGCGGCGCGTGAGTGCTTCCACTTAATTCAACTTAATATCAAATTACTTAATGGCTGGCCAATGAGGATTATTAGGATCGCTAACAAGTCAAATTTCCTACAAATTACATCGAGATAAACTTATAAAATTATTGTATTTTTGCATGAGAACAATACAAAGTATCAGCTGTTTGTTATCCTGCGCCAGCGCAAGTGGGAGACAGTTGAGGGGAATGGTAATCGATGGGGGTCAGTGGATGAACCGTTGCAGGCACCTGTATATTTGGCGTGTGTCGATCTTTTCACGTAAAAGATTTTTCAAGCTCAAAAAAATTACATGTCTGTATAATTGTGAGAAGGGCAAAGCTAACCTTTCAGAATGCTGATGGCTTCTCGTGCTTTTGTACTCAAGATTTAGAAATGGAAACGGGTAGCTAACTGAAGTTGTTCATAACCCATGTGTTTTGAATGAATCAAATTCTTTACTATACAGGTTGAAATTTTAATCACCGCTTTCCTCTTAATAGGTCATTGTACTCATCATTATGAACAACTTTTATTATGGGACCAAACATGAAATCGCGAAAAAAAATCAGCTGTTCCCTGCATTTTGGCGATATAGGCGAACATAAATGTATCCAACAGCTGATTTTTTTTCACAATTTCAAGTTTGGTCCTATGGTAAAAGTTGTTCATAACGATGAATACAAAGAGGAAAAACGGTGATTAAAATTTCACCCTGTTTATGAACGACAATATTATATTGGGCCTAAACAATGTAATATATCGTCAATACGAAAATAACAAGAAAATATAAATTTATCGTGGAACTTTACTGATAAGCTTGTCTAGAATAATCCCGAAACCAAAGTTGATCTCCCAGTTTAATCCCCTCTCATAACATTTCGAATTAACAGTCAAAAAATAAAATTAACAAAATGCTAGATAACAAATCACAATAACACTTAAAATTCAACTCATAATAAGACCGGATACCTTCACGACGAGCTGACAGGGTGTAGGCAGTTTTATTTTCAGCGGAGCAAGCGCATCCCACCGGAAATCGTCTCGATGCGTAAGCTTCGACAAATTGCGCCACTTCCGGATAAAGATGGACGCTCTTTTCAATGTAATTTATGTCGTGAGAAGTTTTTAAGCATCTGATTTAAGTCTTGCTTGATTTTGCACAATTTTTTGCTTTATTTTCTGGAGGATGTACTATAAATTTGTTTTTGAAGAGGGGAATTTTTGTTGTTCTTCATTTGTTACCCTTTGGGTGAGTTTTCTACAAGTTATGTTTACTTTATAATCATCCTATATAATTAGTTCCCACAGCTGAAACACAGGCCTCCTCTCAGTGAGAGGGAGTGGGCCGTAATCCACCACGCGGGCCCAGTGCGGGTTGATGATGTCACATATTTTCAAATCTTTGGTTCTAAGACATGTCGGTTTCCTCATGATTTTTTCTTTCACCGTTTGAAGAGCAGACGTTTGCTTAAGCGAGTTTAAGAGGATTTGTTTACAAAGTCAAAGTCAAAGTCAATTTTATTTGCGTAGATTGCAGGTACATAAAATAAGATGTTACAATAAGATGGGTGAGCCTTGTACAATCTACCTTATAGTAAGGCATGCAAACATCAATGAAATTGTTCACTAAATTGAAAGTAAAATTAATTAATGAAAATAAAATAAAATTACAACTTTAAAACATTAGTCGACATATCCACAATACATTAATAAATAAAAAAAAAATAAATACAATTTTGAATAAAAAACGAATAAATTGAGAAAAAAGTTAAATTAGTCAATACGTAAGTCCATGCCATTTAAAAAGTCATTTACGGAATAATAGCATTTATCAATTAATAGTAATGTCAGTCTCTTTTTAAAATTTTGTATTGTGTCATTTTTAATTAAATTGGGTACTTTATTTACAAGAAATCGAAAGATTGATGAAGATGTGGAAAGGAGAGTGAATGCAAGAAATAAAGTGAATGGTGTACATGCAGTTGTGACCAACCAGCTGATGTCCAAAAAGGCTCGACTGGCTGTTTATAATAGAGTGCTGGTGCCTACGCTTAAGTCTGTAAATTAATGTTGTGTGTGCTAAAAGAGGCATGAAAACAGAACAAATACTGTGGAAATGCGTTCTTTGCGTAGCATGTGTGGTGCAACTATGAATGATAAACTGAGGAATTATGTGATAGGTAACGTTGCGTTATAAGAAGATGTAGCGACAAAAACTGACAAGAGTACGCTTAGATGGTTTATTTATGTTGAGAGGATGAATGAAAAGTGACTAACAAAAGGTATTTATAAGTTAGATGTGAGTGAAAACGCCAGGAGGGACGCGCTAGAAAGATATATAGTTCTTCAGGAAGGTTTGCTGCGTGGTGCTAGGAACCGTCGTGCGTGTATGACCAGCACCCTAATTGCGTAACACACTATCAATCGGAATCTGAATCATTTTGAAGCAAATTGCTAATCCATTGCTTCATAAGTTCAAAAAATTTGTTTCCTCAACACGTAAATAACGCAATGAATTTTGTTGAACTGTCAAAACGAAACCGATTCCCATTGATATTGTGTTACGCAATTGCCTCGCTGGTTTAAGAACGGAAACGAAGCGAAAGCAGTAGGTATGAAAGGATCGTCGCATGTGGCGTTCCGTTCAGTAGTTTCTGCCCACTGCTTCTGACCTGAAGTACAATGTAATAAAGCGGTTGACGACAGTGTATGTTTACCTGACACTGAAAGTCTTAGGAGGCTTCCTGAAGACCTGATAATTACAACCTATGACAGCGTAAATGGTTGAAATGAGGGGCCCGTGGCTAAATAATAACAGCCGTACAGGTCGATCGGTCTGGTTAAGCTACGCTTGCCCCGGTTGGTCTGTGAATGGGTGACCATCTTTACATACCGAGACCCCTCCGTGCCTCGGGCAGCACGTTAAGCCGTTGGTCCCGGCTGTCATTCGTGGATCTTTGACAGTCGTTACGGGTAGTCAGAAGCCCAAAAGTCTGACAACCAGGTCTTACCAAGGGGTATCGTATTACCCAGTAACTGGGTTGTGGAGGTCAAATAGGCAATCACTCCATGTAAAATACTGGTATTCAGCTGCATCTGGTTAGACTGGAAGCCGACCCCAACATATTGGGAAAAAGCCAGGCAGATGATGATGATGATAGCGTAAATGGTTCCCAAAAAAACTGGTAACTTTTGTCTAAGCACCAGAATCTCATAATTCCAGAAAAATCACAACACCAGCTGATTCACTATCTTTTCTTAGATTCCCAAGGTAATATTGAGAAAATTATTATTGTAATAAATTATCTAAAACTAATAACGTCCCAATCATACAAATTCAAATCAGCTACTTTATATTTTTTTCGTAAAACGTCATGGGACATTTCTATCCCCAAAAAAACACAATCTCCAACAAAAAGGGTTACATTTTATATCATTTTAAGTGGTTTTAATTTGTCACCCGTAACGAAATTAATATAAACGATAGAAATATGTTAATTTACTATTAAATAATAAGTTTTTTATATATTTTCTATCATCGATGTATGAATTATGCCTATATCTTGTTTTTTAAGAAGCTCTGTGGGATATTTCTTGACTACCTATGATTAAAATGTCGTTTAGGGAAAAGAATAGATAGAAATGATACATATAGTGGTGATAAATTTTATTGGAATTGATACAAATGCTGTGGGAATATTTACTTGATGACCACAAAGGCTTTATCAGAAAACTTTACGCCGAAAATCGACTGAAGATCGAGAGAAAATACTAAAAGGATAAAAATAATTAAGTATGAGAGTTTTACAAGTTCACAGTACCGGGAGGAATCACTAAATTAATAATTTATTTTTATTTATTTAATAAAGCACAGCCACATCATGTACATTAAACGTATGTTAGAATAATCTTAATAACTAAAGGACGGCGTACATAGCATCTAATATTATAAAATTATTATCTTAATTGTAATCTTAATATTTTATTCATTTATTGCATAATTTAACTTATTGAAATTGTTTTTGTTCGGATTTGGTTTTGTAGCTATAGCTAGCCGTATAGTAACTTACTTAATTGTTTGAAAATATTTGTTAATTTGGGTAATGCTCGTCTAGTGGCTACCTCTGATCTTTTAATATGTCCTATCTGCGGATAATGCAGTGGACTGCAACATTACTTCCTAAACTTTTGTTAGCATTATGTATTATATATGTTGTAGTTGTTTATTATCCCTTAATAAATAAAATAAATAACATTCTGCCATTCTTTAATTTAATAAATGTTTGTGTCGTATTTGTGACATATATTTATAATGGACTCGCGGAGGTTGCATGTAAGTACCAAAAAGGCTATAATCTCTACAGTTATAGGTACTTACCTAAATAGAATTAATAAGGTCTCGGGATTACACAGCCGGCCGAAGATTTAAAATAATTAACGATACACTGGGGACAACGTAGGAAAGATTATTTATTAATATTGATTGATTATTAGAAGTATTATAAATTAATACTTATACCTACTTCGTTTAGGTACTGCCTAATGTCTATTTAAACTTATGTTTCAAATTAATATTATTTCAAGCTAAACAATTATCAACTTTATTTCAATGGCAGTTAAGTTGATTTCAGAGTGACTAGCACTATTGAAAAAGTTACAAAATGTTTGAAGTTGTAGCGTAAACTGAACTTTATTATGTAGGATTTAAAGTTATTTTTCCATAAACTCATATTTGTTTACATTTTTGGCAAATAAATCGCGTATTCAGATTAAGTGAGATAATAGTGATGGTAATGATTACAAAAATTGACTAGGTAATAAAATTCAAATCTAATTAATTGGAACTGTAAAAAAAGAACAGTTGCCTCCCCAAACATTTTTGATTCAAAGATACATAAATCACCGGGATATAATATTATATGACGCTACCTATCAAAACGTTTTGTGTTTTTTAGCAAAAAAACAAAACCTGTCAAAACGGCAAAACAAAGGTGAGCATCTTCTTCCACAAAAACTTCAATAATCTCATATCTATATCAGTGTTTAGATTTACGAGCTCCCAGTGAAGCTGAAAGTGCGACCGTCCCACGATAACTCACCATTGATTTATGGGAATATTGTATTCTGAAATAAATGCGATTCTGCTGTGAATTTTGAGTTGCGATAGCATTCATAATTTCATACCTACCTTTCAGATTTTTAAAAAAATAATTTCTTGCTATCTGCACCCCGCAGTTTCACCCGCATAAGTGTCGATCCCGTAAGAATATCGCGATAAAAAGTAGCCTATATGTTAATGCGGGGTGTCAGCTACCTCCATACAACATTTTATCAAAATTGGTCCAGCCGTTTGAACGTGAAGAAGTAACAAACATAATATAAAGACACACTCACAAACTTTCACCTTTATTAGTGTAATGTGAAGTGTGATTGTATTCTGAAATAAATGCGACTCTGCTGTGAATTTTGAGTTGCGATAGCTTTCATAATTTTCTGATTAAAAAAAAAATAATATCTTATAATTTGTAAGTTTTTTTTATTGCTGATTTCTATATTCAATATTTGTATTTCTAAATCTAACAGACTTAAAATTATAATAATAATATGTAGGTACAAGTATATAAAAAGAAAGTAAGTTAATCTACACCCTAATTGCGTAACACACTTTCAATGACAATCTTAATCATTTTGAAGGATATTTCTAATCCATTGCTGCACATGTTCGAAAAATGTGTCTGTTTAACAACGTAAATAACGCAATGAATGTTGTTGTACTATCAAAATTAAAGCCATTGCTGCTGTGTGTTAGGCAATTACTCCGCTGGTAAAGACATCACACATCAAGCTACTAAAATCCTACTATTTATAAATAAGGTATTAGGACCTTATTATAAATAAGGTCCTAACTTATCCTACTAATCCTTCCTACTAATAATAATATAATAATAATATTATAAACGGGAAAGTTTGTGAGGATGGATGTTTGTTACTCTTTCACGCAAAAAGTACTGAACGGATTTTGATGAAACTTTACAGTAATATGGCTTATACATCAGAATAACACATAGGATACTTTTTATCCCGATATTCTCACGGGATCGAAATTTACGCGGGTGCCGCGGGGCGCAGCTAGTCTGTCATACATTTTCAATTTTATCGCAAAAGCATTACTTAGATTCAAAGTTGATTGGGAAAATTTTACAGTTTCGGGTAGCTTGATGTGCTGGCGTAGTGTTGTATTAAATCTTCTAATAAATAAAATTCTCGTGTCACAGTGTTAGTTACCATACTACTCCGAAACGGCTGGACCGATTTGTATGAAATTTTGTGTGCATATCGGGTAGGTCTGAGAATAGGCTACTATTTATTTTATTTTTTTTTGCAAAACGACGTTTGCGGGGTCAGCTAGTATTCTATAAAAGCATTATAATGTACAATATATGAAAATAAATAATTTATTATTTAACATAAAAAATAGTTTCCATATTTTTTTTGTGGCAGGCTTTTTTAACGTTTTTGTTGCTTTCTGATCAGATAGAGCTGGTGCATAAAAGAATATGGTTTTATAAAAATTAGCAAATGCCAATCAAAAGGTTTTCTCAAGTAGGTAACTTCAACTTATACTAGTAAAAAAAGTAAAGCCCAGCATCATATCTGCCTAATCAAATTCCATAGCGTCACCCGCACGGAGAGCCACCATTATTTTTCCATAAATCAAATACCTTTTTTATAACCGCGACGACAAATATAAAAATGTCAAGCGTTGCCGCCGCATAAAGGATGTCCATATTTAAAAAGCCGTTTGTATCCCATATAATATATATTTCGGTTTTCAAATTCGGAATAAATTTTGTGTCACCTGCGCCGACGCAACCGGAAGAAGATGTATTTCTCTCTCTTTTCCGTGTAAGGCGCTGTCTCGCTCTCACCTGTTCTTTTATTATTTGTTTTACTATTGAGATTCGTATCCAGATAATCTTTATACTAGTTTTATATGCGATAAATTACTGTAAGCAAAACTTTGGTGATCATTTCGTAGATAAATGTTGTCGTAATTTGTAGGGACTCCGTTGACAGGTGAAGAAAGTCTTAATAAAAAATGTCTGCATATTTAATTGCAAAACAGAAGCGAGACTGATAGGTGACTCAAAATTAATTAGTAATACCTTATATTATAAGTTATCTAGATATAATTTGACATTATATATATTTATTATTGGTTTTTATCTAACAGACTTAAAATAATAATAATATGTACAGGTATATAAAAAGAAGGGGAAATCAAAGGGCATCAAAAAAATTCGTCCGCATCGCTGTCAATACGAAACGTGCCCAAAAGGCTGGCAGCATTGCCACGTTGTATGGCAATGCTGATTCTTTGGCCAAAAAATAGGCCAGCCCTCTGGTCACGTGAAGAGTCGACCAACCGCTTCGCGATGTCTCGAAATACTAAGTGGGCACTCGGGCCCCATGGCCCTAGTGTTTCTACCCCAAACGGCTCAAACAAATAAGTTCCAAAGAGATTGGAGTATTTGCGCCGTTTGAGGTTTTCCGCACCTGCTGCAGCCGCCCCAGCACAGCTCAAAAATAAAATTATTAATCAATTATTTTAGTTATATAGATTGATTAAAGAAAGAAAGAAAATACATTTATTTGCGGCAAACATGACGCATAAAAATAAGCATACTTAAACAAAAAAATCAAATTAACAATTTGCAAGAAAACATGCGTCACATCTATGCAAAACGGACATCGCTCAGCATAATGCCAAGACCCTATACGAGACAGAGCCTCAGCGCTGATTTTCAGCGCTGAGTTACCCTGATTTTGTTACTCGTCCGGCAAAGAGCGACGTATACGAATCAAGTTCTCCTAACCTCACAGACTGATGTGCTGCTGGGGAGTTTGTTGCGCCAGTTCTTCTTAGCAGCTTCTTCGTATGCTCTATGTTTTGAGGTTTGGTTTCCGCATTAGTCCTTCAAGTGGACCATTGTGTACCTATATGCGTTTTGGGGGTAATTTTGACGTTCTGCATCATCATCATTTCAGCCGAAACACGTCCACTGCTGGCCATAGGCCTCCCCCAAGTACCGCCACTTCCATCGGTTCTGTGCTTCTGGCATCCAGCGGATTCCTGACGCTGACGTTCAAAATCTGCTAATTCTCATGGATCTATACTATATATACTACTATACTATATAATATTATAAAGATGACATATTTGTATGTAAGTATGTTTGTAACGAATTGGCTCAAAAAGTACTAGACCGATTTTAAAAATTCTTTAACCATTTGAATGCTACATTATCACTGATTAATATAGGTTTTTTTAATTGCAAGAAAAAAATAAAATGTTTAAAAAATAAATGTCCACTCGTGCGAAGCCGAGACGGGCCGCTAGTAAATAAATATATGATGGTTAATAATATAAATGTTCAAAATTAACAGTCTATAGAGCTAAACGTCTGTTGCCGTAGCAATAGCAGTAACAAGAACATAGTGAAGTTTTTAATAACAACGAATCTATCATAAAACAATATCAAAAGAAATAACTCATCTTTAATTAAGAGGTCTTACCATTTCAATCTTCTTAATTTAGTTTTCTCAATTTTTTACTAATTCAGTTTACGAAAAATTATCTTTTCGAACAAAAAGTCCTTCTCCTTTTTTAATTCATACAATATTGATGTTCCTGGTCCCCGCCTTTCTTCCGCTTCGTGAATTAATTCTAACAACTTCATCATAACTCATGTTTGCTACCGAATGGGTGTTGCTTATAAAACCATTATTTCTTTTTTAATCATTTGTAAAGGTTTGAGGTAGAGCGGAACTGTATCTTGCAAAGTTTTGTAAGTGTGTAGATATTATGATATTTTGTAAAGGTCCGGTAGGTCATTTGTTATTGTAACTACTGTAGGTACCTTTTTTTTTTTGAGGATGGGAAATCATCAAATGACGCCTCCCGCTCTGGGTGGAGCAGAAGGGAGCATCAGACTCTTACTGACTAAAACCCACCCGTGTTCCTTCCCTAGCCCTTTATGTTCCGGGGCAGCGGTAACCCTTTCGGACAATCCCGCTGCCCCGGCAGGCTTCAGCCCTTACGGGCCCCTTCCTTAATGCTGACATCTCTTCGAGGCGCGCGTGGAACACGTACGCGCCGTCCGGCACGGGCCTGGTCCTCATCGGACGGTGAGTTACCCATTACTCTCCGCCCGCAAGCCCTGCCTACGGTGGCTGGGAGTAGTCGCGCGGCTCCCGACGCCCGGAGCGTCTCCCGCGGCGGCTGGGACGTGAGGTTCCTCTTACTGTAGGTAACCTAACCCATCGATTGATGCTATTTAGAACTTTATATCTTCAGATGTCTCATTTGACTCCGTTGACCATTTATTTGGTAAGTCATTTTGTGACTAACCAGAACTGTAGCAATGACCAAAGAAACCTTGGATGGACTGTAAGAAAGATGATAATAAGGGGTTGATTACTGAGATGACGAATAATAGACAAGTATATACAGGGTTATTTGAAAAACACCAGCAACCTCTTAAGAGGTCATTGCGAAATCGCGGTCAATCGCGAAATAAAAATCAGCTGTTCCCTACATTTTGACGAGATAGATGAAGATAAATGTAGGGAACAGCTGATTTTTATTTCGCGATTTCAGGTTTGGTCCCATAGTAAAAGTTGTTCATAATGATGAGTACAATGACCTCTTAAGAGGTTGCTTGTGTTTTTCAAATAACCCTGTATAGTGCAATCCACGAAGACGCGCCCCACTCTTCTTCCGAATCGTTAGTGGTTATCGCTAGTTTATTCCACTAGTTTATCGCTAGTTTATTTGTCAGGCCTGTTAGTCTAGTGGTTAGTGACCCTGACTGCTATGCCGGAGGTCGTGGGTTCGATTCCCACCCAGGACAAATGTTTGTGTAATGAGCACAATCATTTGTTCTGTGTCTGGGTGTAATTTATCTATAATATTTATGTATTTAGAAATATATAAGTATGTTTATCAGTTGTCTAGTACCCATAACACAAGCTCTGCTTAGCTTGGGACTAGATGGCGTTGTGTGATAGTTGTGGAATATTATTATTATTATTATTATTATTATTACTAGTATTTTAGTTTTTTCGATACACACTAATTACCCACTAATAATAATTAGTGTGTAGATCAACAAAATTAAAACACTAGCGGAATGTTGCACACTTGTGCTGTAAGCATATGGAAAAAGAGTGGGACGCGTCTTCGTGGATTGCACTATCTGTGCCGAGCCGACCTCAAATAAATTGTGATAAGATCAAAAGAATGTTGATGTGCCATAAATAGCTATGATTTCGATTTTTTTTTTTTTGTGAAAATGGTGTTACGTATTACAAGCCGATTGGTTTTTTTACAGTCTCACTGTTATTGAAGACCTAGTAGACTTAAATTTTCTCACCTTTGCTGATTCCTATTAGTCTTATGCACGGTTCCAATAAACAAAAACGAATCGTTTTGCTTACCAATGGTAGCAGTTTTTATGGTCAAACTGGGCATATACATAGATTCTTAAGCTAATTTTACTTGTGATAGATAGCTACTTTCATATGGGAGGGTCTACCATGGAAAGCTATGAGATATTTGCATCATTATTAGTAAAGATACAAGAGTCTTAATTTTAACCAACAACTGTCCGTAATTTATAGGAATCCGCCATTAGTCCACACACGGCTCATTCCCTACACACCTTATAAACTGTTTCACAAGACAAATACCCGCCATTCCCAACAAGTTCACAGGAACATTAGCAATTCGTCTAATTGTGAAGTTTCACTTGCATTTAAAAGAATACAGACAAGGTAATTGCACTGTATCCTGTCCGTCCGTCTGTGTCCGTACCTGCGGGATTAAGTTCAATTTTCTTATCGCTCCTCGTAATTGTTCGGATCGATTTGGTTACTTCAATTTATTTCGGAGTCGCTAATTCTTTAAATACATAAATAGGGAATGTAGTGTTTATGTTCGCACTTGTTCGTGCTTTGTCTGTGGGCTGGGGTTCGAGTAGCATATATGTAGCGTTGCAGCTATAGATGGCGTATTGTGTAAATCCTACTATCCTACTATAATATTATAAATGCGAAAGTTTGTGAGGATGGATAGATGGATATTTGTTACTCTTTCACGCAAAAACTACAAAACGGATTTTGATGAAACTTTACAGTAATATAGTTTATACATTAGAATAACACATAGGATACTTTTTATCCCGATATTCCCACGGGATCAAAACTTACGCGGATGATAACGCGGGGCGCAGCTAGTAATATTAGATATCTCAAGTGTTCCCTAGCAGTAGCTGCATTTTATGAATATTTTATTCCATCGTCATCATCATCTGCCTGCTTTTTCCCTACTGTGTTGGGGTCGGCTTCCAGTCTTACCGGATGCAGCTGAACACGAGTATTTTACATGGAGTGACTGCCTATTTGAACTCCACAACCCAGTTACTGGGTAATACGATATCCCTTGGTAAGACTGGTTGTCAGACTTTCGGGCTTCTGACGACCCGTAACGACTGTCAAAGATCCACGAATGACAGCCGGGACCAACGGCTTAACGTGCTTTCCCAGACACGGAGGAATATTTTATTCCATGTAACTATCAATTCTGTCCGACTTTTACTTTCAATTTTTCAACATTGTCTTTGTATTTTTGTGTATCTGTGGAGAACTTTGTTGGTTGCACATTTGTATGACCCCTTATTTTCTATTTATTTATTTTAAACTAGCTTCTGCCTTCGACTTCGTCCGCATGAAATTTTTTGTTCCCCCGACCCATGGGGTCATCGCAGCGCATCGCCTGCCTGCGCTATTACTTCGTTTTCTGACTTTTTTGTTTTTGCTCAACTCCTAAGGGTTCTAGCATGATGTTTAAGCCTATAGCCTTCCTCAAGAATTGGGCTATCAAATGCAAAAATATTTTTATAAATCTGATCGATACTTCCAGAGATTAGAGCATTCAAACAAACAAACTCGGCAGCTTTATTATTAGTAAAGGTTTATTCCCGTTTTTGCAACATTGTTCATTGATGCTCCGCTACTCTTGGTCTAAGCGTGATGTTATATAGCCTATAACATTCCTATATATAAATATAAATATAAATGAACTATCTAATACAAAAAGATTTTTTCAATTCGAACCAGTAGTTCCAGAGATTACCCCCTACATACAAACATACAAACTTACAAACTTTACCTCTTTATAATATTAGTATAGATAATGTGTAATTAATAGTTCATCTAAATAAAAAAAATAAAAATAATGTTACCTCAATCAATCTGCTAAGCCTTTTCCCAACTATGTTGCAGTCAGCTTCTAGTCTAACAGAATGTGCTCTATGATTAGGTTTTTAGTTATTTTTTAGTCTGGCCAACTTTGAACTAAGACAAAAGACAAGAGGGTATTTCACTTTTTACTAGCCGACTCAAGCGATAAAATAAGTTGTAATAATTTTAAAAGAGTCCAAAATGTCAGCTATTATAAAATAAAAGTTATAATTTAGCAATAATTAACACATTTGGGTGTCAGAGGAAGATGAAAGGGATGTATGGCATTATAGCTAGGGATCAAATAATTAAATATGTATGAGATCGATTTTTTTAAACAAAATTGGTGTAAACCTTTGCTCAAACTTAGAAATAAATATAAAGATGTTTCTTATTATTAATTTATATTTACATTAGATACTATAATTTCATTAAATACTATAATTAAACACAAAAAACCGAAAACAAAGGACACCTAAGCCCATACGAACGTCACTCAATTTTCAAGCACTACTTAAAACTAGATTCAAGCCATTTGATTGGTTGAAACTACTTTAGTATTGACTGACGTTCTGTGAAACAGGACTAAGGCGTCGAAGTACTCGTTCGCATCGCTGTCATCGGGAAACGTGCCCAAAAGGCTGGCAGAATTGTCACGTTGAATGGCAATGCTAATCCTTTAGCCAAAGAACGACCCAGCCCTCAGGTCACGTGAAGTGTCAACCAGCCGGCGAGAAATTTCTTTAAAAATGAGACGCGCGCTCGGGCTCCATGACACGAATACGTCGAGCGTTTCGACCCCAAAAAACTCAAAACTGTAGTTACCCAGGCCATAAGGTTACATTATTTGCGCCGCTTGAGGGTCTCACCAACCGCAGCAGCGGCGCCAGCACTGCCCGCCGTGCTAGGAACAAAAGACGGCGCAAGGGTGTCGACACACGTTGCGTCCCACATCAGAGGCCTACCCGCCTGCCGTCTGATCTCTTCCCATCGTCACGTACCAAGCCGTTTGGTTCGAAGACAGCTGGTACGCCGGTGATGACAAGGGCTCGACGAATAATATCGTTGATGCGCTCCTGCAGCAGGACAGGCCATGGTGCCCGAGACTGTCGACAGCTTCACCGCAGTGACACCGATGCGGAGCAACACAAGGTGCGCCCAAGCGGAGACACGTATAGCGTATTAAAAGGTTTCTATTATTACAATATTTAGACGTCCATCGCCTACATACATACATAATCTCACACCTTCTTCCCATGTAAACATAAACAGTTTATGGGTACATAAACTGTCCATCGCCCAGTTCATCATACTTAAACGTTATTATATATCGCTGAAACATATAGAATCCCTTCTCCAAGCAAGAAAGCCTTATAATGCCAAGATTGTGCAACAAAACTTCCTTTCCCACCTTTGCCAACGAAAAATTAACTTAAAAAGAAACTTGACAGTATTTAAATCAACCACAAAAAGAACCACACAACCATGTAATCTATGTAGTACATTCGACAATTGAATTCAAATCGTGCTCTATGAGTCGACCGCTGATTGGTCGGCGTTTACCCAATGAGATCGTTTGCATTCATAGAGCTGACGCGCATGCGCCGGTAATGTCAAATAGGGGAGTGATGTTTACTTTTTTTTTGAGCAAAGATCATTGAAGTTTTATTTCTTTTTCATTGTTGAAGGTTTTGTAAGTTGAATATACACACATCAAAAGTGTCTAGGGATCAAGCATTTTTATGCGGATTTCTTGAGATTGAGATGTGGCTTTGTAATAAATTTATGATTTTATAAATTTATATGGATCCTTTTTGGTGCATTTCATAATTTGAATCAGGAACTGTGAATCAAATTCGAGTAAAAGATGAAAATCAGCTGTCAATATTTTCCCTATAAAAACATACAACGCATTGAAGACATTATTAGTGCTACTGTTTCCCTACTACTGATTAAAACCAACGTTATTATAGAGCGGCGACGTCATTTAAGCAGGGAAGAAATGCTCAGAGCCGTGGGAATGATAGAAGCTGGTTCCCGGCAACGTACTGTGGCTTTAGCTCTGAATACAAGTCAGAGTGTTATCAGTCGACTTTGGACACGTTACCGAAGCACTGGTACCGTGGCTGAGCGCCATGGAGGACGGTATCGCTGCACCACACGGAGACAAGACCGATACATTCAAATCTTAACTCGAAGAGCTCCAACAATAACCGCCATGATGTTAGCCGTGAGGCTTCATCACTCTTCAGGGAACTTAATTAGCGACCAAACAGTCAGAAACCGCTTGCATGAAGTGAACCTTCATTCCCGAAGACCGCTACGGGTACCACCTATAGCAATGCACAATCGTAGGATTCGATATCAATGGGCTCTTGAACACAGAAATTGGGCAGAAGAACAATGGCGTTTCGTGTGCTTTTCTGATGAGTCTCGTTTTGGTATGAGACCGGATACAAGACGTATACGACACTGGAGAACCCCTGGACGCCAACAGCGATTAAAATCCTGCCAGGAAGTCCATCCTTATAGTGGTGGAACCATCATGGTATGGGCGGGTATTTGGATCGGCGGAAGAACTGAGTTGATTTGGATCAGAGGCAACCTCAACGCTCAAATTTATGCTGAGACGATTGTATCAGACGTCATCGTTCCTCTACAAGTGCAAATCGGTCCCTTATTTCAGTTAATGCATGATAATGCACGACCGCACACCGCAAGAGTTGTAAGACAGACTCTCGCCGCAGCTAACATCAATGTCCTGCCCTGGCCTGCTCAGTCGCCAGACTTGAACCCGATTGAGCATGCATGGGATATGCTACAGAGAAGAGCTCTGCCGAATATGGAGGGTATCCAGTCGCAAGAAGACCTTTTTTTGTTGTTGCAACGAACATGGGCGGCCATTCCACAGCGTGATTTGGATGAACTCATTTTGAGTATGCCAAACCGATGTTCTTGTGTTGTTATTGTTCGCGGTAGAAACACGGATTATTAATTGTTTAAGTTACCCAATAAAATTGTAGAGAAAACTGTTATTTCAGTCTTTTTTTCGAACTTTTGTGTTAGTGGTTCAAATGTCAAAAATCCCTTTATTAGGAAAATGGCAAATTTCTTTATTAATGCAAAGGTGACTTGGTTTATCGTTACTGTGACAAACGAAAACACTTTATTTGATGAATCCTTAAAGAAAATTTTAATTAATATCAATCAGGAGAAAAGTTATTGCAAAAATATATGTTGATCCCTAGACACTTTTGATGTGTGTAGATAATCGTAAGTTAGAGTTTTGAGCTTGTAAGATAAAGTATTTTTAGTGTTTGGCTTTGTGCACGTTAAATTATTTCAGCTCTGAACAGACCAACAAACGGCAAACGTAAGGTAGGATTCCCTCAGGCTCGGTGGAGCGACAATCTTCGCAGGGTGGCTGCAGCTGGATGTGAGTAGCCAAGAATCGAGCTGATGGCGTGCAATTGTAGATACCAATGTCCAGCAGTGGACTGCTGTAGGCTAATAATGGTGGTGGAGGGAAACGACCCCGACTGCAAAGTATGGAGCTATGGAGTAATTAAAAGAAAAATAAGTTTTTTATAGTCTTTTTATATAAAGTTCAAACGTATAACATACAATGTTGCACCCCCACAATTAACTAACGTTAACTATACCAAAATTCAACTTCTTAAAACCACTTGCTCATGCAAAAAATCATATCGGCATCAAATTAACAATATAAATGACACTTATAATGATAGCATATCATTCATCCAACGATCTTCGCAAAGAATCGCGCATGACATTGCACTCTTGCGCATATCCCACTTGTCAAATTTGACATTTGACATGTGGAATTAAGACGTTACGTTAACAGTTAAAAAGTGGACGGAACCCGCTATTACATTCACACATTTCGTTTCTTTTAATTATATACCGGTGTTTTAATGAAATAGTTATGACTTTTTACTTTTTAGTGAAGTTTTTTTGGAAATTATAGAGTTTTTAAATAAATTTTTGAGCTTTGATAGCTGTTGGATGGATCATACTTGAAGTCAAAATATAAGTAGGTATGTAGTTTATTGTTAACGTGCACTGACTGGTCAGGTGTACTCAATGTATGTGGTTTTTTCTTCAAAAGACCATTTCAGACACCAATCCACATGGTCTTCACGTGATCTGACCAAGATTATGTCTGGACTTTAAAAGAGACTGTGACTTCTGAGTTTGTTTCGGCTTTTCTTCTCAGAAAGTCAGGTAGGAAACGCCAACCTTATCTAGTTTTCAAAATATGATTGACGTGTAAAATTGTTTATACTTTGTACAAATCTAGATACTTAAAAAAAAAAAAATAATTTATCAGTTACCAAGACCTGCCAGATTATTAAGACATTTTCCAATCGCGAATGATTGGAAAATGTCGTAATAATCTGGCAGGTCTGAAAGCATTAGCTGGTTTTGCTAAACCCACCTGTTGTGAGAGAGAGAGCGTGCAAATTGTAGTTCGCGGTATCGTAGCAATGTAGCCGTAGCGAGTGATATTCTTTTGTCTCAGTAAAGCCAGCTAAAGGCTTTTGGCAGCATGACCATTAAACTTTATTAATTATAATAAAAAAGCATATTTTTTATAGTTCAACAATTTTACAGTGTTCATTTCATATTTTTTATTGACAGTTTAAAAGAATTAAGCAACACACCTCTCTATCTACCGAGTATCTACCTAAGTATAGAACAACATTGCCCTATTTCTGTTAAAAAACAATGTCACCCACCGGCCACTGTTCCAACGAACCCTCCTAAGAACCTTTCCAACTCATTACACCTCCTTATCTCAACGCCATAAAGTTCAACATTGGATACTTTTGACGATTCAAGGGTCAAGTTAGTTGGTTGGTTCAAAACATCTGCTTGATTTGCATACCCTGGATCTTGACTGATTGTCCTGTCACTCTGGGGTTGGCACCACCGATAGACTGGTTATGTCTGAATGGGGAGCAAAAAGTGGTATCATTACCAACATGCTTAGAGATTGAAGTGAATTCAAATTCAAAGAGCAGTGGGGTAATCGTATCACGATCTCAGTTGTTTCATATTTATTTGTGATTACTATTCTATGTATAGTAGAGCAGGCATGCTTTATAAATGACCAAAGGATATGACGAAAACACATACTAAATATTATATAGTTCAAATTGGTATCAGTGTAAATGTTATTGTGTTGTGTCTTCATTTACATTTTGTCAAAGTAAGTTTTTCAGACGACAAAATGTAAATGCAATATATAATTGTTGTCATTAAGTAGATATATTATTTTTATTGTAATTGGGAAATGTAATGATATTTATTTGCAAGAATTGTAATAGGTATATAGTTATTATAGATGGTTGGTTTTTTTTTAACAGTTTCTAAGACAATTCGCTAAAACTAGCAAGCAAACAAACAACAACAACTAATGTGTTGGTTGTCTTTGGTGCCTGACCCAAAAATCAAGCAATGGACAAAATTGACCACATTTTTATGCTTGAGTACGAGGCTTTTGACTACATCGTATGTGTATATTTTATGTCTTTTCTTTTTAAATTTAATTTGTTTGTTTGTAATGTGCGTTTTGTTTGTAATAATAAACAATTTTTCTTTCTTTCTTTTCTCTATTACATTACATTTTTCCATGGAAGGTGGGACGCAACGTATGTCAATACTCTTGCGCCATCTCATCTTCCTGGCTCGGCGTGCTGTGCTGGCGCTGCTGCTGCGGCTGCGGAAAACCTCAAGCGGCGAAAGTATAAATAACCTTATCGGAAATTATATCTTCGAGCAGTTTGGGCTTAAAACCCTCGAGCCACGGGGTCCGAAAGCTCATTGCTTGTTCAATGAAATCTCTAAACGGCTTCGGCTGGTTGACACTTCCCGTGATTCAAGGGCTGGCTTTTCCTTGGCCAGAGGCTAAGCATTGCAATACTTACAACGTGGCAATGCCGCCAGTCTCTTGGGTACATTACCAGTCGACAGCGATGCGGAAGAATATTATATCATATGCCAGCATAATAGACTTACATAATTCTAAATCTTGATGTTCTTTGTATGTAGTAAATCCCCTTCGAATCACAGTATGAATTTTAAGACGTGATACCTATAGGTACTTAGAAACTTTTCGTTTCTTCATTTTGAAACTTTTTAATCTTATCAAAACACTTTTAATTTTACTCTGTATCCAATACAGGATTAAACGGAGATCATACAAATCTCCGCTTAATTTCTATGTTTCAATAGACCTACTTATTTCAAGTGTTGTCTACTTTTTTAGAAATGGCGTTCCTATCGCTCGTGGTATTTTTGAAATCTTTTTGATCAATAAAATTAAGCCATGGAGATTATAGTATTCCGAAGTATTTTTGTGTTATCTGTGATTGTGTAATGAGTATGTGCAACCACAAATACACATTTTTTTGAATGGATAAAGGAAAATAACAAAGTTTTTGAACATAATTTGTATATTTACACATGAAAAAACATTTCGAGGTTACTTAGAATTACATAAACAATCTACAATCTAGTTATAATATTAACAATTTTAATACTGTTTCAAGCTCTCGTACTGACACGTACTTAGAAAAGTGACAAACTTCCATGAACGCAGAGATTATGAAATTGTAAGAAATCATTTTCTTACTAAAATCTTTTTAAACAATATAAGCTGGTAACTTAATGAATACAAAAATTAAAATTCTTTGAATTACTCTACTAATTTACCATTTCGCTGCAGGCAAAACTGTGTCTACTTACAAAATTATTTGAATTTTCGGTAACATTTTTCGACGACACAATTAATAAACTTAAACCTAGCTAAAACAAATATACACACAGTATTTTTATATATAGATTACACAGGTCTGCGTTTTGTCACTTTAATAAGAAATAAAATGTACACTTTCAGTGGTTCAAAATACGAGGGAAATACATAGGTAATACTTTCACAGGCAAAGATGAAAATCTAGGACGAACTAACTTAATATCTAGAGCTAAATTGGTAGGACGGATTACACTGGTGAGATGTGCTTACAACTAAAATCTAGACTGGTTTACATTGCTTAATTTTAGACCTAGGAGTGCCAAACTAAAGGGGACTAAATGTTTTACAGATTCTATGAGAAATATTTCAAAAAGGTCCAATGTTGCTATCAACAATTGGATGGTGACGAAATGTTGTGACTCTAATAAAATCAATTCAGAAGCTACTGAAAATTACTTTCTTCAACTACTTAATTTTAATCCACGATGTAAACACTGTCTTTAACTTTAAGTAAAAGTAAAAAACCTACACAAAATATATAAAAAATAATAAGCGTAAGATTTAAACGTAACACGATACAGAAACTCGACACTTTAAAAGTTAATTTTGAACTCGGAAAACTTGAAGCAGATTAACCTAAGTGGTAACGAGTATTACGGTACTTAAACTTAAAATAAATATCCCTGTAGTTAAATCTAATTTGGCAAATAGCGGCGATATGTGGTGCAACTTACTGGAGCAGTTCATAAAGTGCTGATATGTACGTTTGGGCCATTTGAAGGGTTTCGTATTTCGAGAGCTGACGATCAGCGCCCAAAGATGGTAGGTGACCTCGAAGTCGGTCAAACGCTTTGTTCAAGTTCTGCATTCTCCTCCTTTCCCTTGCATTTGCTGCTAAGCGTCTCCTCCTCAACACTGCGGCACTAGTCGCTCGTCCGCGTCTCTTCCCTGATTCCAGAACTTCGTTATCTTCAGCACTGTCTTCCAAAACTTCTCGCGACAATCCTCTATACGCGATGTGTGATGAGTCTTGGTTTATGCTGCCATCGATAGACGGCGTCGGCTCCAGGCTGGACCTCCCAGAGTCCGGAGATCGCGGCCAGGACATGTAACACTCCTCAGTCGAATACTCCAGCATCACGTCAGACGCGAACATATCTTTCTCGTAGATCATTCGGTGTCCGTAAGTTTCGGCGGACATTTTTGCTCACGGTTAGTACAGGTGCGAACGATTCGGCGTCCCGCAAGGGTCTACCATCGGCGCCTACCTGTGTGCCTTATATAGGTTCCCTGTTTGTGCGAAAAGGTTCATCGGGATAGGCTGTGGGGGTGCGACAGGGACGCAAGAGGTCCCGAGAGGGTAATTTAAGGCCAATCATCATTAATTATTTCCTCCCTCGGGCGCCGCGTGTATTATAGGTAGCGTTTGACTCCGCGACTCTATTTTATGGCACAATGCTTGTTGTTAACCTTGTAACTAAACTATTAAAATGTTTTGTAAGTATATTACAATGGTAATACGTCTTAATCGATGCAATGAAGTCGTATTTTTATTTATTGTATTTGAGTTAGTTTAATAATAAAATATTTGTGACAAAACGATGCATCTCAGAAGAAAACCTAGGAATAATAAATAACGTAAAATATTTTTTAAATGTCCAGTTTAAACAAATATGAATTGTTTACTCGATTACTTTCAGGCTAGCATGGATTTAAGAAAATATTAATGGTGACCATTTTCGTTTGTATACATTGATGTTTTATTAAAGAATTCAATTTATGTAATTTTTTTTCTGCAATACTATTTTATTACATTATCTTTACATATCTTTCTGTTTTTAAAAAGAAATGGCTATCAGCTTACAATTCCACATTTTTATTTACTTAATCAAAATTCAATAGACCAGAATCTAATCCAAGTTAGTTCTAAATTATGTCAATTTCTATTTGGGGACAAAATGCAATTAAAAACTCACTTCAAAAAACAACTAGCTTCTTTAATTGTGATTTTAGTCTATTTAGGTAACAGTAACGGTGTTTTTAAATACAGGTTGTTAAAATGTTCAAAATCTAGCTGAAACAATCATCTCAGCAATAATCAAAGTCAAAAGCTTGTCAATTGGAGGAATTTTTGTCAGATTGAGATCCGAAAACGAACGTAGGTACTTAAACATACGGGGTTGGACCTCAGATTATATGATATTTGTATCCCACTGCACTCCCAGAAATTTAGACCTCCCATTACTCTGTATTCCCAGATCATACATTTTAATTCATGCCCATCCTGGTGGAATACCAGGGCACAGTGAACCAGTCACCACTGGACACCATACCGACTCGGGAACCAAACCCGCGATACTTTTCACAAGATGCACCCACTGGGTGAAATTCAAAACTGACCTGTTGGTGGGCTGGTTGAGCAGCGAAGTGAGAAGGTTGGATGCGGTATTTTAACAGTGGCCGATTTAATGTTTCTGAATGATCAAATAGATCAAAGATTTTTTCTAATGATCGTTTAAAAAAAGTTTGGAAAAAGCATAATTTAATTTTCATATCAAAGAATTACTCGGGAATACTGATTTGAGTGGTGTGAGTTTTAGGTTTTTTGATCACTTATTTTGAAAACGCAGTCAGAAAACTAACCGACAGAGTAACTTTATTAGTAAAGCTACACAAGACTAAGTGAGTGTCATCGAGGTATTCCAAACAACTGTTTCAGAACCCTTAGCAAACATTTAGAATTCGCAAACGTATCGCAAATTTTTATAATTCGAAAGCGTCATCACGCTAAAGGAATCAATGAAAATAGAAGTTTTATATTCTATGCTGATTCACTAGCGGGGTAATTTTGTAACACACTTACAACAGCAATGCCATTCCTTTTCAAAATTCGACAACACTCATTGCGTTATTTACATCGTCGAGCAGACAAAACACATTACGCAATTTCCTTCAAAATACTGCGAATTGTGACTGAAAGTGGGTGATGCAATTAGGTTGCAAGGCCTTGATCAATTCGGATGTCTTGAATTCTTGGATCTGAGCTGGATTATGCATGCAAATATGCCACATCAAAACTGTCTCGCTCCTGCATTCAGGTCGCTCCATCGGCTTACCGTCGGTGTGGTCCAATCATTTTCATGACTGGCCTCCCCTACGCAAATCACAGCTCTCTTGATGAAGTCATTCACTGACCTAGCTACTGCGGGGTAATTGCGTAACACACTATTAGTACCAATGGGTTTTATTTTGACAGATCAACAACGTTCATTACGTTTTTTACATTGTTGAGCAGACACATTTTTCGAACATATGAAGCAATGGATTAGCAATATGCTTCAAAATGATTCAAATTGAGATCGACAGTGTGTTTTGCAATTAAGGTGCTGGTCACTTGTTATACATTCGCAATAATAATCGTAATCATAAAGTTTATTAGTATTTATGTGTGTTTTGTTTTGTGTATGTTTCCTCCCAAATTGTTAATTTGATTTTTTTTGTTTATGCTCATTTTTATGCGTCATGTTTGCCGCAAATAAACGTATTTTCTTTCTTTTCCCTCTAGCATAGGTATACAATTAGGTCATACATATAAAATAGTACGCTATGTTTTGTTTTAAGACATAAAAATATGGTAACATGCAAAGTCATAGTTTGATAAATGAGCTGTTGAATAAGGAAACTTATCGGATAGTCAGGCAGCGACATAACCGCTTACATTTCACAAAAACACAAAAAATCTAATAGCTAATTGATGAATGAAGAATATAATAGAAAAAAAAATTGTTAATTTGTCATAGAATGTAGTACACACGGCTACACATCAAGCTATACATTTCCAGTTTTAGCTGACCTCGCATTGTATAGGTTTTTCGTACAATCAAAGGTCAGCTTATACTGGTTATGTATAGCTTGATGTGTAGCCGTGCGTACTTAAACAGGTGAGTTTTTACAGAAAAATACATACTAAATAAATTCGAAAGTAACTGCGTCTGTATGTCACAGTTTCACGCCTCAACCTCTGTACTGATTTCGATAAAATTTGGCAAGGAGATGGCATCCTTTTTGTCCTGGTAGCACATTCCTGTGGGATAATTTCAGTCATCCAAGCGAGCGAGACGGCGGTCAGAAGCTAGTAAAAAAAAATCTGTAAGTCTTGGGCTAAGTGTAGAATTAAATTGAAGAATTAATGACAGAATCCAAAGATTCGTTCTTAGGATAGTAACGTAAATAATCAAGTCCTGTTTCATCACACGCAAAATGTCTGACTTTTACCTAAACTCACTGTAAAATATAATTTAAATTAGCTTCTGCCCGCGACTTCGTTCGCGTGAAATTTTACCCTCCCCCATCCACCCTCTTAGGGGTGGAATTTCGAAAAACCCTTTCTTAGTGGATACCTACTCTTTACAAAGAACACACCCTCCAAATTTCATGTCTCTAGGACCAGTGGTTTAGGCTGTGTGCTGATATATGTATGTATCAATGTATGTACCCGTCAGTCAGGACTTTGAATTTTATATAATACTAGCGGCCCACCCCAGCTTCGCACGGGTGCATTTTTTTTTCAAATTTCCGAAATTTTCTTTCATATAAACCTTGTCCGGGTAATATTCGCAATAAAATAATATTGAGATTATAAATTGAGATATAAACTATCCTATCTTTCAAGTTGGATGAAACTGCACACAGTGTGCAAAATTTTATTAAAATCGGTTCAGTAGTTTAGGAGTCCATTGCGGACAAACAACGTGACACGTAATTTATATATATTAAGATATAGATACATAATGTAAGCTACAAGTAATTACTCAGATAAATCAGTAACTTAAAGGTAATACTGATACCTACTGATATTTCATGTATAGCAGTAATTCCTAGCCCCCTCCCCCTTTTTCAACAAGCGCTATTATTGTCAACCCCAATTAAAACAAACACGCCTAGATCTCTACCTACCCTAAAAAAACTAGCTTGAACATAATTCCCAAACCCTCTTGAGGTCAAGAACATTGTTTTTTTCAACGATCATTTTACACGTCATTAACCCTTCAATGCGGCTCGGATTTCGCGACCCATAAAAAATGCTAAGGGTCTACCGTACCCTTGTCTTTTTGCCTTACTTTAAAGAAATTACTTAATCTGGATAGTTACTTTAATGATCGCCGTTCGTTATGATTAAGATGTAATGCGAATATTAGCATAACTGGAGTATGTTTTGTATAACTAATCTTTGTATTGTGCAATTTAATTTTGGAGCCCGTGTTTTCTAATTTATAAAATTACAATTTTTATTTTCATCCAAGTTTGTTTTACAAATTCAGAAGTTTCTAAAATGTGTTTCGATATCTGAGCCGTGTACCCGTTATTTAAATTGTCTCACATATAAGTATAAATTCAAAATAAATGATGTAACCAGTGTTTTGTAAACACTAATTCTTCTCCATATCTTACTGAAAATGTTCGCTCCTGTCCACTAGAGTGACTCGGACGCGTGAATGATTGTGATTATTGGTTAAATTGAAATAAATGATTTGAGTTTGAGTCAGGAAATTCCGGAACACTGATTTACTTATTTAAAAAAAAAAAAAAACAGAAGGACTTGGCTCGTACGATATTTCCCCAAAAAATCTGAGTTCGTCTTCCTTATTTTTCCTTCATATCCTATTTCAATGTTTACCGGTATACAATAACAAAACGTACCAACAAACGTAACGGAACACCGAATCAAGTTGACTGTGAAAAATTTAATCAACAAAAAAGTTACAAAAAACGTCAGAAAGTAACAGAAAAGATCCCATTGGTAACGGGATCGGGGTGCAAGGGTTGGTCCCGTTACAGGAGATATGCCTTCGTTCCGGAGGTCACTTCCGATTGGATTGTTATAATTACTGACTAACTGTCAAACGGTATTTCTACACCGTTATTTTGTTGTTCAAATCTGGATTGATTTGTTATGCATTGGAATAGGTTATACCAATAGGTTTTAAGCAATGACAATTAATAAATAAAAAGGCCTTATATTTCTCATTTTTTACAGTGGTTTTAATTATTAAAAAAAAAAATTTTATTTGAGAGTCCTCCTCCATAGAGATGAAGGCTTACTCCAAAGAATGCCAGCTTTCTCTGTGCTTCGCTACGTCCAGTCAGCGTGATCCAGCTAGGTATACTCATGATCTTGTCCTCCCAGCGACTGTGTAGTCTTCCACATTTACGTTTAAATGAGAATGAAGAACTAGCTTCAACTTTCTGACTAACTGACTGACTATTTAATTTTGACAATTCAAAAGTGCCTGTAAATGGTTTAATAGAAATAAATGCTTTGAGTTTGAATTTGTATGATACGACTGTTTAAATGATGATGGCGTAGTGTGAAGAATATAAACCAACATTAAAAATATGATCCAGTCTTACCAAGGGGTATCATATTACCTAGTAACTGGGTTATGGAGGTCAGATGGGCAGTCGCTCCATGTAAAATACTGGTATTCAGCTGCATACGGTTAGACTGGAAGCCGACCCCAACGTTTAGGAATAAGCTAGGCAGATGATGATTAAAAATATGATCGGATCATCGTTATAATTTTGTCTGGAGAGTATAAGAAAATTAGTACTAACTTATCACTTTCTTGCTGATCGAGGAACACAACCTCATTTTTTTTCTAAACTAATATCATAAAGAGAAAAGATTTGAATCTTTGTATGTTTGTTTGGTACGCTCTCATGCTAAAACGGCTGAAAAGATTTGGATGAAATTTGACACATAGAAAGACTTCATGACCTACCCATGTGTCTAATTTGCCTGGAGAAGAACATAAGCTACTTTTCATCCTGGATCACAGATGAAGTCGCGGATAACAGCTAGTAAATAATATATTATTCAAAATAATGAACAGTAAGCTTCCGTTTATCCCGTAATTTAACTTTAGAACAACTTAATTCCACAAAAAACAGTTCCCTCTACTCAGTGTGTGGCCAAACTTAACAGTCGTTGATTGATAACATTTGCATAATTTTATAACAACGTAACAGTAACATTTATAACATAACATAAATAAATAATAGGCCAAATCTGCCCCATAAGCAGGTTAGGGTTATGAATATTTATAAGAAAGATTTATTTATTAGAACCAATCAATTTGGCTGGATTAAGACATTATGATATTAATCAATAATCATAATATTAAATTAGGAGAAGCTTTGTTTTATTTATTGCTAGAGGATTGTAAATGGTTTGCTTATAATATAACTCGCTATAAGTAGAAGGACACGGGATCAAAGCATGCTTGGAAAAGGCGGGCAGTATGAACTACGTAACAAAAGATATAAGTAACCAGGGTCGTCGGATATACACACATCAAAAGTGTCTAGGGATCAAGCATTTTTATGCGGATTTCTTGAGATTGAGATGTGGCTTTGTAATAAATTTATGATTTTATAAATTTATATGGATCCTTTTTTGTGCATTTCATAATTTGAATCAGGAACTGTGAATCAAATTCGAGTAAAAGATGAAAATCAGCAGTCAATATATCCCTATAAAAACATACAACGCATTGAAGACATTATTAGTGCTACTGTTTCCCTACTACTGATTAAAACCAACGTTATTATGGAGCGGCGACGTCATTTAAGCAGGCAAGAAATGCTCAGAGCCGTGGGAATGATAGAAGCTGGTTCTCGGCAACGTACTGTGGCTTTAGCTCTGAATACAAGTCAGAGTGTTATCAGTCGACTTTGGACACGTTACCGAAGCACTGGTACCGTGGCTGAGCGCCATGGAGGACGGTATCGCTGCACCACACGGAGACAAGACCGATACATTCAAATCTTAACTCGAAGAGCTCCAACAATAACCGCCATGATGTTAGCCGTGAGGCTTCATCACTCTTCAGGGAACTTAATTAGCGACCAAACAGTCAGAAACCGCTTGCATGAAGTGAACCTTCATTCCCGAAGACCGCTACGGGTACCACCTATAGCAATGCACAATCGTAGGATTCGATATCAATGGGCTCTTGAACACAGAAATTGGGCAGAAGAACAATGGCGTTTCGTGTGCTTTTCTGATGAGTCTCGTTTTGGTATGAGACCGGATACAAGACGTATACGACACTGGAGAACCCCTGGACGCCAACAGCGATTAAAATCCTGCCAGGAAGTCCATCCTTATAGTGGTGGAACCATCATGGTATGGGCGGGTATTTGGATCGGCGGAAGAACTGAGTTGATTTGGATCAGAGGCAACCTCAACGCTCAAATTTATGCTGAGACGATTGTATCAGACGTCATCGTTCCTCTACAAGTGCAAATCGGTCCCTTATTTCAGTTAATGCATGATAATGCACGACCGCACACCGCAAGAGTTGTAAGACAGACTCTCGCCGCAGCTAACATCAATGTCCTGCCCTGGCCTGCTCAGTCGCCAGACTTGAACCCGATTGAGCATGCATGGGATATGCTACAGAGAAGAGCTCTGCCGAATATGGAGGGTATCCAGTCGCAAGAAGACCTTTTTTTGTTGTTGCAACGAACATGGGCGGCCATTCCACAGCGTGATTTGGATGAACTCATTTTGAGTATGCCAAACCGATGTTCTTGTGTTGTTAGTGTTCGCGGTAGAAACACGGATTATTAATTGTTTAAGTTACCCAATAAAATTTTAGAGAAAACTGTTATTTCAGTCTTTTTTTCGAACTTTTGTGTTAGTGGTTCAAATGTCAAAAATCCCTTTATTAGGAAAATGGCAAATTTCTTTATTAATGCAAAGGTGACTTGGTTTATCGTTACTGTGACAAACGAAAACACTTTATTTGATGAATCCTTAAAGAAAATTTTAATTAATATCAATCAGGAGAAAAGTTATTGCAAAAATATATGTTGATCCCTAGACACTTTTGATGTGTGTAGTTGAAATTTAGTATGAAACCGATAGAACCGATAAATTTAATTTTATAAATGTATACTGTTAATTTCTATTAATTTAATTTAATTTTATAATATTCTAAAATCAATCAGTTTATATAGGTATTCTAGTAGCAGCAGTTTCCCAAGAGTTTCTTTTAGAAATTACTACAAGTCCTTGCCTTGATCTTAGGGGGACGCTTACTATAAATCATATAATATCAATCAATAGGGTTATATAAACTAAGAGGTTTGTATTGATGATTTTAATGTTTATAATTCTGTAGATACATACTTGTTACGGACGCGAAACATATTTTGTTCAACTTACAACCTTACGCTGACCTAAATATTGCTAATAACGTAACATAATTTGTATTTCGCAGGCTAGCCTGGCGTTTAAACCCTTTAACAAAAATGTACATAAAGTTACATTAGCTGCCTCTGGAATTTTCATACCACTTCTAAAAAACACAGATAACTTTTAACATAACACTTTTTCCTATGCCCCACACGGCGACACTCAATGACATAAACCAACGCATCATTTATCAAATCAACCATAAACCACACAGGGTGACATAGAACAGGAAATCAAAATCCATAGACAAACGGAAGCGCCGCCATCTTGCCGCCATTTACAGTTAAACACAAAATGATAGAGTTTAGCAAAATTATAGAGCGGGGCGATATAAAACTGTTAGATTTGACGGTTTTGATGCGGTTTTTTTAAACGGAATCATTTAGTAAAACGCCTTGGGAGGTATATTTTTGAGGGTTTTTTGGAAATGTAGCAGTTTCTTAAATTGCACATAGATTGCTTCCTAATATTGCTATTTGATTATGAACCAAGTTGAGTGATGCCTTATATCAATACCTGTTTATCCTTATACATATACCTACAAAATCTACTTTATAAACTTTACTAGCGGCCTGTCCCGGCTTCGCACGGGTGGACATTTATTTTTTAAACATTTTTTTTTCTTGAAATTAAAAAAGCCTATATTAATCAGTGATAATGTAGCATTCAAATGGTGAAAGAATTTTCAAAATCGGTCCAGTACTTTTTGAGCCAATTCGTTACAAACATACATACAAATCTTTCCTCTTTATAATATTATTATAGTATAGATAAGAATGTTTGGAAATATGCTGGTCCTTCTTTTGCACTTGTCAAAATCACTTCAATTCATTTGACCACTGTTCACTCTTAACTCCGATTAACCTTCTCTCGACTGTAAATACGATTTAACTGACGAAAAGTCGCTGAGTTTCGGTTTACATATATACCATCGGATATCGAAATTTCTAGTACCAGAACACTCTAGAACATTCAGATGTAGATTACTTCGATCTGGATCTTCTAGACCGATTACAGGAGTTTTACACATTTTAGAAATTTCTAGATCATTCCAGAAATTTTTAGAACTTTCCAGAACATTCCAGATCGACTACAACAGTTGTACACAATTTAGAACTATCTAGATTATTCCAGAAAGTTTTAGAACATTCTAGATCATTCCAGAAATTTTTAGAACTTTCTAGAACATTCCAGATCGACTATAACAGTTGCACACAATTAAGTGTTTTTTATATCATTTCCGGAAGTTCTCATGAGTTAGAAGAGGGCAGATATATATTTTTCTACATTTTCACCACCCACAATCACCCACTTCCACCCACCGCGACCAAACTCCCTTACTCCCACCGGGAGACCAAGAGGTATTTACCAACCCAACGGGAAGTTGATTGGAGTTAGTGGAGATAGAGAAAATCCTGTCTTTACGTACGCACATTAGCATTTTATATATATATATATATATATTAAAACTGTTCCATCAAGTGACTGTGGTTCCATTGCTACGACACCAAGTTCTCAAAGCTTACTTAATCTAGAAATAATAAACCCTGTATTCGTTATCGAACTTCTGGGCGCGCCCGTTCCTTCATAGAACTCATCCATTGCTTTCCATCAGGCGTGATCGAGGTCAAGAGCGGGTCCATTCAGAAATAAAAAACATAATAAAAAAAACTAGATATCATCATCATTTATCCAGCCTTTTCTTCCTTCTTCCTGGGTTGGCTTCCAGTCTAACCGTATGCAGCTGAATGCCAGTTTTTACATGGAGTCACGGATTGGTCACTAACCCAGTTACCTGAAATGATAATATGAAATTATTTACTGTATCGAATCATGTGAGGACCATGTGGATTAGTGACAGAACCTTGATACCTCTTGGTAAGACTGGTTGTCAGATTACCCGTAACAGCCGATCTAGCAAATATCAGAAGTACCGATAGCACATTAAGTGCATCAATGTCATGGTGGCCAGCCAGTGATTGTGCACAACGACCGGTAATTTCTCAGGAATGCCATTGTGGACTAGATACGACAAATTGGTGATAACGGGAGCAAATGGCAAGAGATTTAATGATTTATAGCTATGTGGGTAAAATGGCTGTATTTTTTCCAACGGTCACCCCGTTGGAAAAATATGAATTTAACCAATCCTAGATTGTTAGGAGTAGAAGAACTATGCAGCCGCATGCAGGATGCTGCCTGAACCAGAATTAATTAGCGGAGTAGTTGCGTAACACACACTTAAAATGGCAATGACATCCATTTTCAGAAATAAACAATATTCATAGTTTTATTTACGTAGTCGAGCAGACGAATTGTTCAAACTTAAGAAACCATGAATTATGAAACCACCACGTGAGCCCAGTGCGGGTTGGTAGATGGTGGTCAGTGGTAAATGCCACATGTCTTCGATTTTGTGTCGATCATTTGGTTCTAGAACATGACGGTTTCGGATTGTGATTGAAAGTGTATTATTCAAGTGGTGCCTAATACGCAAAGACCCATATGAGCCGAGAAAAAAAAAACTTTGAAAGAACGAAGTGAAAATGAAGTACTGCTGTTATTTTAGTGTGTATATTATTGTGGATGCGAACGAAGTCGCGGGCATATGCTAGTAATAATATTATTATTGACCAAACCCTTGTATCATCTTTCAGTTTTTACCATTACAAAAACTGTTGCTATAAATCAAAATCCATCAGTAGCCTCTTACTACTTGAACCAATTAAAATACTTTTAATATAAAACAAATAAGCCGTCAATTTTTTTCATATGGTATTATCCGGGAAATATGGCGCTTTTCAGTTTGCGATAATTGTAGTATAACATCAGAAGGGCAATTCTCGTAATTTTAAGAACGTTCACAGTCTGATCTCAGTGTCAATCTGTCAAAAATACGTCTAATTTCCCTACATTTTTACAAGTTTTTGACATTTGTTTGTCGCCGAGATGAGACTGCGACTAGATTTTGAATGTTTTAAATTACGAGTATTGGCCTTCAGGTATCATAGGCCCAAGTTCCATGCTGTTCCAATATGCCTTAGGAGGGAGCATGGACGTATTACTTTTACTTACGTGATTGTTACATCGGTAATAAAATATCAATTCTTCCTTATTTTCACGTAATTCTCGTGGCAGATATTGATTGGATTTGGCACTAATTTTATATTTGGTCACTTGATGGGGATATCATCTCTTTGTAAAATCACTTTATCGCAAAACGTATTTATCGCGTTACTATAGTGCTCAACACTACCACGTTGGATATTCCTCTTGTTAGTCTTTTTCTGACGTTCATTCTCTGCTGTTACAATAAGTTGCTCTGTCGTTTGTGCTAACTGACTTACTAGCCTGAGGATTTGTCCTTTCGATCCTGGCCAAGTGTTCTTCTTCTAATTCATTTTTCCTTCTCTCTTGTGTATGAATTCTATCGATATCTTGCTTAATTTAGTGTGTTCATTAGGAATTTTCTCCTGTCACTTCAATCTCGCCTTCTCTAAACGTCTTTTCCTTTGTAGTAGTTTGTTTTTTGTTCATGTTGTTCCCACAAGCATAGGACAAAAACGGTCCATCCTTTAGAGGTCCATTGTAGAGAGATACAACAGGGTTCGCCCTGGTACTCTGAGGCATAGCTTTAGCGATAAAATATGACATGTTTATACAACCTCATACCATTCAGCCCTCGGCACGTGCTCACCTTGGTATTGGGTGTCATCCATCTAATCAGACAGAATCCACATTCATACCAAATGAAACGAACTTATTTTCCCAAATTTGATGGGGTTGCTTAAGGATATTATCTAGGACGAAAGTACCTACTCAACAAGACGAATCAAACGAGCTCAAACTCGATGGGGTTGTGTCGTTTTATTGCGGATTTTCCATGGCCACCTTCCAGCTCCAGCATCAGATCAGCTCCATCATAATATTGCATTTTCACGCGATATACATATGCATGCAAAATTTCAGCTCGAAAACCGGGAAGTGGGTCAAACTAAATAAATGCTTGTAACAGCAAACCCAAGGAATTTTTGTCTGAAGAACACATTTCAAAGAATATTTTCAAGTAATCTAAGAACTCTTTTCCTTTCCACGTCCTTCATTTCAAGCCACTGTTTAAAGACCTGCACCCTAATTATGTAACACACTATCAATCGGAATCTGAATAATTTTGAAGCGAATTGCTAATACATTGCTTCATAAGTTCGAAAAATTCGTCTGCTCAACACGTAATAACACAATAAATGTTGTTGAACTGTCAAAATGAAACCGATTCCGATTGATAATGTGTTACCCAATTGCTCCACTGCTCCTGGCAAGTCTTAAACGTTTTTCTTTCAAAACTACAGAGCCGAACAATACTGAATACAAGCAATTGATTATTTAATACTGTGGATAAATATGAGTACCTCGACACGCGACCAAGAAAGCTGAATGTTCTTTCAAAAACATCTGTTGTGTAATATTTAGGTTTCTGGTCCGAAGCTTACGACTTTAACAAATTTTAAACCTTGCATCTTTGAGTAAAGACGGAAATATAATTTTCCATAATTAACGAAAATTAAGCTTCATCTTGTTAAATTAGAAAGTAGCTCTTATGTCTGGAACGTAAGATTGAAATTCGATTGTGGAGGCTTCTTTTGGTTCTGTGTTGTACTTGTGAGTTCAGGATAAGACCACAGACGTAGCAATCTTGCAGTGGAGGGGTCATAAGAAATGGAGCTTTGTAGTGCAGCAGTGCTATTCTGTAAAAATCTCACCGTGAAAACTAAGGTGAAATGAGCTGTCATTCCACCTGATGTTAGGGATTGCCTCCATTGATAGTTCACTTCACGCTCACTTCACCTATGTTATCACGGTGAGATTTTTACAGAATCGATAGGAAGGTCTCCAGTTTCCACCTCCTTAACTCACCATAACATATCTGTTGCAGATATCAGCATAGACGAAATGCAGTATCCACTGCATTTAGTCCATGCTGATATCTGGTGCTATTTTTGGCACGCGAAGTAGTTGCTCTTGCGTTATCTAGATGTAAGTATCTATATCTGTGGCAGCAAGCAACCTACTTACTTAGTTCTAAATAAATAAAATAAAATAATTTGATTTCGGACAACTATGAGATCCATAAATTGTTAGTAACAGTATCTTTTGCACTTAAAATACTACTGTTAGTAGCCTAAACTAAAGACAAATGAATGCGAAGACCACCCAACAACATGATACCCAGAAACTATGAAACAAGTCTTCAAGCCTTGGTCTTTGGCTGTTTATGGCGGAGGAAGTAGGTATCCGCCGCCACAGACTTCAAGATGCTATTGTGACTACATCTTATTCTGATCAGGAGTGAGGCCGTTTTTTTGCGGATGATGGTACGAAACCTATCGGTATGGATTACCGCGAACGTTTCTGAACCACTGAAAACGAGGCAGTCGCAACATTTACATTTATTTAAAGAAATTTCATGAATTTAAAAAAAAAAATCTTTTTTAATACAGTTGCTCAAAAAGTGGCGTATTGCAGGGACGTATAGCGTTCGGGATGTGGGCTATTACATATTCGTGCTTTTTTTTTACCTTTCCCGAACTCGTGCGTTCTCTTTCCCAACTGTCAAAATAATGTCTATTGAAAAGAAAAACCAACCATGAAGTTTTTACTAAAAAAATTCATAGAAGTTTTTATGATTCATGCAAATACGTACATATTTCTAAAAAGAAGCTACTAATTTGTTTCAATATCAGATTTAATGATTTGATTGAATAAGTTAGGTTAGGTATCATTTCATTTCATCTCATTAAATTTCATTTTCATTTCAATAAAAAAAATTTTTTTTTGTTGCACAAAATGAGTAATTTCGACCCTAGTTTTTTTGAATTAACACCACCTTATTTTATTAAATTGCTTCATTTTTTCGCAACTGTATTAAAAATAGTCGTTCAGTACACGTGCGAAACCGTCATTGCAACTTGTTCCGACTGTCAACCCTCGCCTTCGGCTGCACCTCGGCTCGGGTAGACATTTGTCGGAACTCTTTGCAATGACAACCTTTCCGCACTTGTAATGAAATATACTATTCACTTATGCCATTTTTTTTGTTTTACCTACACTGACCCAGGAAAAGCCTCCCCCAAGGCCTTCCACTTATGTCATAGACTGTTAAAGAGTAGACGAAATATGTTTTATTATTTTTACATTTTATTATCATATTTTGTTTCCTATCCATCTCTAATATATACACTAAAGTTTTCTTAAACATTTATCTACAAGTAATTTCCTCCATCATGTTGGTACGAGATAACTATATTAAAAAAACAGTTGGATAATTTCGGGACTGTCTAGGTGCACCTGACGACGCACTGAAGTACATTAAGTCTTAAAAAAATATAATAATAACTAAACTACCTAACTAACTTATTATAAATTATTATACTTCAAGTAATAAATGCATCAAACAATAATATTTTGCCGTGCCCTAACAATCTACAACGGCTCTTAGCTCTAAGCCTTTTGTTAACATCTTGTTTTTACTTTGTGGAACGCAAATAAATGAATATAAATATGAAATTACTATGAATATAATTTCCGTCTCCGCTACAGCTATCAACCTGTTCTCTCCCTAACGCATTACAAGACAGCATTAACACAACCGGCGGCTTTTGACAGACCTTTTGTATGGGATTACATGAAACACTGTGAAACGGGAGCACGCTTTGTATGATACAATGGTCAGATACGAGACGAATATGAGGTCAAACTACATATGTGTTTTGATTTTTTATTTACATAGTTATTGTTCGCTTATATTTTGGTTTGCAGTTTTATGTTATTTTAAGCGCAGTGTTGGCCCAGTGGTAGAGCAGTTGTAGGTCGTAGGTTCGAACTCAGACAAGTGCTTTACTTTTTGTAAATTATTTCATTAACACTGCTCTCAAAACGGCGAAGGAAAACATCGTGAGGAAACGGACATGTCTTAGAGCCAAAAATCGGTTGTCTGTAAAGTCGGTTCACTGACGATAGTTGAACGTGACAACATCATAAGAAAATACTTACTAAAAAAAAAAACTTTTTTTTCTTTTTTTTTTTCTTTTTTTTTTCGATTGTGCCTCTTTGTCGCTCGTTCCGCGCTCTCGCTTGCACTTCAAGCCTTAAATGGAACGCCTCAGAGCGAGGTAACGCCGCATGAATTTATGTTTTTTCGTGCGTGCAGCCAGCTTCATCGAATTATAAGACGTTGTCACATCAAAAAAATAAGATATGTGACATCTGCCAACCCGCACTGGGCCCGCGTGGTAGATTGTGGCCCACTGCCTCTCACAGAGAGGAGGCCTGTGTCCCAGCAGTGGGAACGTTATTCAGTTTTTGAAAAAAATGGGAACTAGCTGGGTTATGGCAAAAGGAAGTAACAGTTTGTGCAATGAACTGGAGTCTGACCAGTTGCGTATTAGTACCTTAAATGCAAAACTGGCGGTCCTTGAAAGGCAATTAAGAAGTTTAGGAAAATTACTACTTCAGAACTATATAGACTCAATCTGTGTGGTTCTTTCCTCAAAAGATCATTTCAGACACCAATCTACACGGTCTTCACATGATTTGACCAAGATTTTGTCTGGACTTTAAAAGAGACTGTGACCTCTGAGTTTGTTTCGGCCTTTCTTCTCAGAATAGTCAGTTAGGAAACGCCGACCTCATCTAGTTTAAAAAAAATAATATTGACGTGTAAAAGTGTTTATAAAAACCTACTTACAGAAATAAATCATTTATCATTTATCATTAAACTCAAAGAAACTAAAAAAACTTAGTTGCTTATTTTCCGATCCATTTTTTATAGATCTAGGTTGGTTGTGTCCAAACAAAATATTACTGAACACAGTTCGATAATATCTTTATTCACAAAGACGTAATAATTACCTACAACAAACAAGTATGCAATAAAAAAAATAAAGGGAAAGGCAGGAGATCATTGGGCATCAAAAAATTTGTCCGCATCGCTCTCAAAGGGATAAATGCCCAAAAGACTGGCAGCGTTAACACGTTAGATGGCAATGCTGATTTTTTGGGTTAAAAATAGGCCAGCCCTCTGGTCACGCGAAGAGTCAACCAACTGCTTGGTGATATCCCGAAATATTCGATGAGCATTCGGACCCCAAGGCCCTAATGTTTCAACCCCAAACGGCTCAAACATAAAGCTCCCAATAAGGTTGTTATATTTGCGCCGTTTCAATTATTACTTGAGAGGTACAGTCAACAGCAAAAGTAGATGATGAATTCAATACTAATTCATGAACTCATGAACGGAGTTCGCGTCAGAACTGTATGGCGTCGAAGTAGTAAATGTCTGGTATAATTTACAATCACATAACGACACTTCGACGCCACACGGTTCTGACGTGAACTCCATTCATTAGTATTGAATTTCTGATTTTCATCATCTACTTTTGCTGTTGACTGTACATACATGATATCGAATTAATGTAATTAACGTCATAATCTATGAAAATAAAACCCATTATAGTTTTAAAACTTATAATAATTGAACAGCCACCTCTAAATTCAATCATTTCGATTTTACCCTTTACACACCCTGCAGCATTTTATAAGAATCATACAACCAGAAGATTAGATAAACATTTGGTTATCGATTATTTTAATAACACAAAATCGCTTTGATCCATCACGATTATGTTTTTATAACCAAACGAAAGTGTTGATTTTACCCTAAGGGGACAATTCACACCTCGATCTGATGAGACGTCAAGAATCATGTTACGTTTGCGTTACCAGTTCCAACAAATTCAAATAGAATGTGTTAGAAAACGTTCGGGGTGTTTTAAAAGGGTTTAGAGAGTACGAAGTTATAGCAGTTGCTGAAAACTAAATTGGCTAATTTTAAGTGATTTTAAAAACGTAATTCTAAACACGGGAGCTGAATTATAGTACATATTAAATAATAAAAACAAACTGTTGTATTATTTATTATTTTGCATAAACACATATCCCTAAGTAAAATAAATAAGTTTGGAAATAAAAAGAGAGAATCACGCAAACTGCTACGAACTTTTCGTAGTCAAAACATTATTCGTAGAATCTACGACATTGTCGTAGCTCGTAGCAATGTCGCAAATGTGTCCAAATTCTTTATGTGTCGAAAGTTTATAATCAATACATAGTCACACCTAGATTTTACCAAAATATTAGAACATTATCCTTGAAACAATAAATTGTATTAGTTTTAAATGGAATCATTTGATGACGAAATGAGTTAGTTTATTGAAACTACAAAGCAACTTCATATATATTAGTCTCCTGGTATAGTTAAGTAAAAAAAAGCCAAAATTACTGAAAATATTAAGTTATGAGGTGTTTGACGCGATTGCTTCTTCTTTCCGCGTCGACGGTACATTAATTGAACCACTTTATATTATTTAAGTAAGCGGCCATCGCTAAAGAAACTTTAAACAAAATTGTTTACGAAATAATCCATGTGACGATGACCAAATCCCACCCTCAATTTTTCTCCAGAGTTCTGACCTTACCTTCAAACTCACAAAACGGTACACTTGCCCTTGCCACAGGTAAAAGTATATCAATGAATAGTACCTACCACTTATTTCCAAGGATGTACCAATCACGCGATCCCACAAAGGAGCCTTTTGAATTCAAAAAACTTCGTGGTTTTTGTGTACCTTCATTTAGACACAACCTGTATTATGAAAAGACATGGAACACACGTTGTGAGATAAAATTGGAGCAAGTATATTGGCTACGGTGTGAGTACAAAAAGTATAGTATAGTATATTCCTTATTTGATATTATGAAAAAAGTTATTAAATGTAAGTTTAGCCAAGAAACTACATTATTAATTTTTATGGGTAATAGGGGAAATGTGAAGAAAGGGGAATTGCTCCAATATTATAGAACTTTGTGTAATCTTAGTTTAAGAAAAATAGTGTTGTTTACATTCCCATATAGTAACGGTTTGCCACAGGAAGAAAATAACTTAAGATTTGAACTTAATTTATCATTGTACAATATGACATATAATAATAATTTATTCCATATAGTTGATACTAACAATTATGTTGGTAATAATTTGTTTTTGACAAAAGATAGATACAATATTGATAAGTACTATCTTTCTACCTTTCACAAAAGACAGTTAGCAGTGTCTCTGTCATATTTTTTTTCCACTTCAGCCAAGAATTTGGCTAAACAACTTGCTTCTTTTGAGCAATGCAACAATAACTTGAACTGTTCTGCCAATAATTTGGCAATTAATGACATTGATTTTCATTTAAATTAGAAATTAAGACAATAGAGGCAACCTCTTGCAAAAATGTAAGGAAGGCAAATAATAGATCAAACAAAAGTGTAAAAGAAGTAAATAGTATCAACCTGGTGCATCAAAATATTCAAGGCTTTTTGAACAAAGATTTAGAAGTGGAATTATTCCTGAATTATAACAATATAGATATTCTTTGCATAACAGAACATTGGCTCAAAAGCCACCAATTCATGTTCAATTTTAGCAATCACCAGATTGGTAGTTCGTTCAGCAGAGTAAATGCTATACACGGTGGTTCATTAATTTTAGTAAATAACCAGCTTAAATTTAAAGACCGAAAGGATATTGTGAACCTCTCTGTTGAGCGGACAATTGAAATAGCTTGTATAGAATTGGAGCAGTTCATTATATTAAGTGTGTACAGACCTCCTTCAGGATTGTATGATTGTTTTGAAAAGGTTATGGATGAAGTTTTGCATAAAATTTGTAATTCGAACAAGTCTATCATCACTTGTGGTGATTTTAATATTAATTTGTTAGATAACTCTGGGTTAAGTTCAAAAATTATAAGTTTGTTTCAGTCATACAATCTTGATAACCAATTTTTGGAGCCCACTAGAATAACTCCCACTAGTGCCACATGCTTAGATAACATCTATACAGATGTTATACCATCCCACAAAGAAATGATTAATTTAATAGACTCGGACCACTGCGGACAATTGATCACTATTCCAAATTTAAACAAAAAGGCTACTAAAAAAGATATCACTGTAAACCCAAAAACTACTAAACGCTTGGAAACATTTAAGACTAAACTTCTTAGTAATTTACCACTTTTGTCATCTAATGTTGTCCCTAATCAACAATATAATGATTTTTTTAATATGTATTGTACGCAATTTGATAACACTTTCACTCCAAAGACATTCTCGGTTAATAGTAATGCTTCTTTCAGTGACTGGGCCACCATTGGTATTCATAAAAGTAGAAAACGACTTTATGAGTTGTATGATGAACGGATTTGTATAAATACTGCTGAATTTAATTTATATGTTAAAAATTACTCAAAATTATTTAAAAAAGTTTGTTGTATGGCCAAGTCACGTTACTTGAGTTCAAAAATTAAAAATAGTAGTAATGTAATTAAAATGACATGGAATGTCATTAATAGCGAAACGGGAAGGTCATGCAACCGAGGTAGTGAGTACAGCCTTGCTATTGATGACAATATAATTAAATCAGATTCTCAAGTCGCTGCGGCCTTTGAAAATTTCTTTGCTGAGATTCCCGTATCGACGACTAAATCCCTCAACTCATCACCCTCCGCTGCAGAGTCTTTACTTAAAGAAAACGTTCCAGTTTGTGATTCTGATTTTTCTTTTCAATATGTCACTTGTAAAGATATAATTAAAACCTTTCACACGTTAAATGTTAAAAAGACCCCGGATCTATGGGGTAATTCTGTGGACGTTGCGAAGACGATTATAAACATTGTTGCACCTACTCTAGCTGTTATTTTTAATAATTGTATTGACTGTGGTGAGTTTCCTGATCTTATGAAATACAGTAAAATAATACCTTTGTTTAAATCGGGTAGTACATCAGACCCTACTAATTATAGACCAATTTCAGTGCTACCTACCTTTAGCAAAATTTTTAAAAAATTTTTTTAGATCAAATGCAAAGATTTTTTAATAAACATAAATTACTACATAACAAACAGTTCGGTTTCACAAGGGGTCGTTCGACTACTGATGCCGGTGTTGAACTTTTAGAACATGTTTATAATGCATGGGAGGATAAATGCGATGCTTTGGGCATCTTTTGCGACTTGTCCAAGGCATTCGATTGCGTTTTTCATGAAACATTAATCAGGAAACTGCACCACTACGGAGTCCGGAATGCCGCTTTAGATCTTCTTACTTCATACTTAGGTAATAGGATTCAGAGAGTTGATGTTAACGGGAAAAGATCACCCGGATCAATTGTAACAATGGGGGTCCCCCAGGGGTCAATTCTTGGTCCTTTTTTGTTTCTTATTTATATTAACGACTTGCCTTACCTCATAAAGGATAATCATGATATAGTGTTGTTTGCAGATGACACTTCACTTTTATTTAAACTCAAACGTCAGCAGCTGGTTACTGACAATATAAATAGCGCCCTCGATAAAGTAGTTAACTGGTTTAATGTTAATAACCTACTTCTTAACGAGAAAAAAACTAAATGTATTAAGTTTACCATACCTCACGTTAGACAAGTAAAAACTAGTGTGCTTATAAAGGATGAAGTGTTGAATCCCGAAGATACCACCGTATTCTTGGGCATAACTTTAGATGCCAAGCTTCAATGGGGCCCCCATATAGATAAATTATCAAAAAAGCTTAGCTCCGCAGCATACGCCGTTAGAAAAATTCGTGACTTAACTGATTTAGAGACAGCCCGTTTAGTATACTTTAGTTATTTTCATAGTGTGATGTCGTACGGTATTCTGTTGTGGGGAAATGCCGCCGATATTCAGATAATATTTGTCTTACAAAAAAGGGCAGTTCGTTCAATTTATAAATTAAGTCCCAGACACTCCCTCAGAGACAAATTTAAAGAGATTAATATAATGACTGTGCCTTCTCAGTATATTTATGAAAATCTTTTGTACGCACATAAAAATATTAATCTGTTTAAAAAATACAGTGATATCCATAATATAAATACTAGGAACAAACACAAATTCGTTGTTCCTACAACCAGGCTTAAGAAAATAAGTGGCTCGTTTAGATGCCAATGTATACGTTTTTATAATAAACTTCCTAGCCACATTCAAGATCTAAGCCTTAATAAATTCAAATCTTCTATAAAGCGGAAACTATGCCAGAAAGCCTTTTATTCTGTTAAAGACTATATTGAGGATAAACATGCTTGGGATTGAGCTGCTCCAATAAATTTACACAGTGAATCTTGTTTGGTTTTTTTTTTTTTTTTGCTTATTATTTATTTTATTTTCTCTCTTTATAGACGTGAATATTTACTTTGTAAAGTATAATATTATTTTAATTGTCGTGAAAGTGAGGACTATGTGGGTCTTTTCTATCTTTTTTTTATGTTTTCCTTCTTAGTTAGTTTTATTCATGATCTGGCAGTTTGAGTAATTTACGCGGCCTACCTAAATGTCCATTCTTTGGTATTGTTTGTCGAATCGTTGAGCTCCTCAAGTTCTGAGTTGAGCTGCACATTTTTTTTTTGACAAATGGGAGCACTGACTGGACAGGTCCCCTCAATCTGTGTGGTTCTTTCCTCAAAAGACCATTTCAGACACCAATCTACATGGTCCTCAAAATGATCTGACCAAGACTATTTCTGGATTTTTATATACACATTGACATTGATAAATTTTACATATACAGTGACATGAATATTTACTTTGTAAAGTATTATGTTATTTTTAATGACTGTGAATGTGAAGACTATGTGGGTTAATTTTAGTTTGCCTTTGTTTTTTTCTCAGATAGTTTTAGTCATGGTCTGGCAGTTTGAGTAATTTATGCGACCTACCCAAATGTCCTTTCTTTGGTATTGTTCGTCGAATCGTTGAGCTCCCTAAGTTTGAGTTGAGCTGCATGATTACTGACAAATGCGTGCACTGACTGGACGGGTCCACTCAATCTGTGTGGTTCTTTCCTCAAAAGACCATTTCAGACACCAATCTACATGGTCTCCACATGATCTCACCAAGATTATGTCTGGACTTTAAAAGAGACTGTGACCTCTGAGTTTGTTTCGGCCTTTCTTCTCAGAGTAGTCAGATAGGAAACGCCGACCTCATCTCGTTTTAAAAAAAATATGATTGACGTGTAAAAGTGTTTGTACAAACCTACTTACAGAAATAAAATCATTTATCATTTATCATTTTATCATTTATACAGAGCATTTAAGTACATTCAGGAAGAACTTCGACTTGTTGGTCGAAGTCCATTGCTAAACAAAATTGTCCCTCTGAATATTGCCTTTTTTTATCGTGGAGTAATGCTCATGCATTTCCACGGGGAGATAGTGCAGTTATGTGGGACTCTACACTTAAACTCCACGGTATCCTACTCCGCCGCTTGTGACGGGAACACGGGCACGTGTTAACACTCATCCGTGAACGCGCCGTCTGAATATTGCCTTACTTGGTAAAGTTTTCGTTGATGTCTTTTGTATTGACACAAGATATCTATTATTTGGGTAAAAAAATATGAAAATGCCTTTATTTTTTTTAGTAAACTATATCTACTATAAATTATATCATAATCTACTTATTTCTGAAGTGGCTTTAGAAGTCTAGACAATGAACTTTCATTTCAAAGGGCTAAAGCACGACAACGAATGTCGCCGACATAGCTTCATAAGTTCGAAGGTAAGACTAGCCAATCGATTCTGTAAAAATCTCACCGTGAAAAGTTAGGTGAAGTAAGCTTAGAGTGAGCTGTCAAGAGTATCAATCCCTAGCATCAGGATGACACTGACAGCTCACTCCACTCTCACTTCACCTAACTTTTCACGGTGAGATGGTTACAGAATCGCACTGCTGGACCTGATGTCTCTAGTCCATTCCCGTTTAGACGTTCTTTTAGTCCATTGATTAGACTAAAGTCGTAGTCAAAACATTGTCTGTAGACTTACGACTTGGTCGTAGCTTGTAGCAATGTCGCGTAAATGTATGCAAACTTTTTATGTGTCGAATGTTTACATAGCCACACCAAGATATTACCAAAATATAAGAAAGTAAACAGCAAATTGTGTTCGAAGATTGACCAAAGATATATAACCTGATTTCTCTAGTCCAATTATAGATTAATTGGACTAGAGAAATCAGCTTATTTGCATGAAATTTAAAAGTTAGTATCCTAAAATTGCATGTCATTCAGTTGGCGACGGACCCACACGAACCAATCCTCCCATAATCATTGCTAATATATGGAAACCGGAGGTATATCTATGCAAAAATCATAACCGCGATAATTATAACAAACAAAAAAGAATACTAAAGGAACCGCACACGCTAATATGACAAATAGATCAAACAATAGAACCGCAAGTCAGCGCTGGCGCAGCCTACCACAAAGATTTGGAAAAAATGTCTTTGTCGCAAACCGCAAAAAGGTATATTGCAAACACAGTTTTTCGATATTGTTTTAACGCATCCTTTCAAAATTAGACCCTTATCTAATAGAAATCAGGTTCAAATTCGTAAAAGTTGTGTTTTTGCAAAATGTTTTGCGAAATCAGCTCACAAATTTTTATTATTCAAGTTTGATCAAAATTGATTCTTAGTGAGTAAGCAGAAAGAGTAGAGCCACTGCAAACCTAAATTTGAAGAACACAGATAATTATAACGCTTCATAAAGCAAATAGCAATTTGTCATAGAGTAGAAAAAAAAAACAAATTAGAATAGTTTTTACAGTTATTACAAAAATATTGGTTTTAATAACACTGATATTTGGATAATATTTGTTTTGGTAAACTTTGGGTAGTATTTTAGATAATTACGCATGCGGTATGCTTTAAAAGATTAGCGAAAAAATTTTTCATGGTTAGTAATTTTGAAGAATGGGAAAAAAACTCGGGGATTTCGCGGTAAATATTAACTGTCCTAGCACGTCCTAGTTTTTATAGTAGTTTTTCTTTTGCTTCTACTGTAAATGTGGTAGGTTAGTTCCGAATATCTCGACTAATTTAGTTAAAATGTTGGTGAATGTCACTGACTTAACCAAATCGTCATCCGTTGAGCAGGTCACCTGGCAAGGCGCAGTGATGACCGGTGGAGTGAGGCTTGTGACCGAGTGGCATCCAAGAACTGGAAGACGAGGTGATGGTCTCCTGGCGGTGAGACGGGCGGACGACATTGTTGTCATCGCAGGCAAAACTGGATGAGGCTGGACAAGAAAAGACGGCCAGCAGTGGGTAAAGTTAGGCCGTGGATAATATTGTTAATGAAACAAATCACAAGGGAATATTGACAATCAAATAGACCAAGGAATGTTTATTCTAGAAACTAGATCGAAGGATCCATAATCAGCCTAATATTTCAATAGGCTAGTTTCCACCATCAATAAATCTATTTAGTCCGTCAATTAGAGTATTGGAAAATAACGGACACGTATTTTTTGTTTTTGTAAATCAATGAATATTGACAAAGATAAAACGCATCAAAACTCGGGAGTCCCGCTCGTGACGCCAGAACGCACTAAAAATTATACCAAGGTGTGACGTATTGAGAATTTTAAAAGCGTCGTATTTTCGTCAATTTTAGTTTAAGGACCAAAAGAAAAAATACGGGTCAATTATTTTTTGATAATCTAACTGACGGACTAATTAGATTTTTTCAGTTGACAAGCCTATTGATGGGACGCAGGCCTCCTATCTGTGAGGTGGAGTGGGTCATTATCCACCACATGGGTCCAGTGCGGGTTGGTAGATGTTACATATCTTCGAATTTTTTGCTTCTAGAACCTGCCGGTTTCCCCACAATTGAAGGGGTAAGATTTTATTATTTATTTATTTATTTAATACTTTAAGCACATAAATGTACAGAGGCGGACTTAATGCCATAGGCATTTTCTACCAATCAACCTTCAAGAATCAAGATTTGTCAAGATTTTCTAACGCCCATATCTCAATTTGAATTTTTTGTTAGTTAACACCTTTGTCCACTTACCCCTTCAATTAAAATTAGATGTTTTGAGCCCACCAGACGATTTATCGTCACTTAAAACCTATGTTCATGCAAGAAACTCAATTTTTTCAGTTTTGTCAGATAACACCTTTGTCCACTTACCCCTTCAATTATGTTTTCCTTCACCGATTTGAGAGCAGTGGTGATGAAATAAAATACACAAAGTGTCTGCCTGGAATACCACTGGGCCACACTGCTCTTTCAAAGATAAAATTAATAAAATAGCATGTTTACTTCAATGAGAACAGAAAACAAAGATCACCTCAATATTTTTTATACTTAACACGATTTGAGCAAACAAGCTCGTCGGTGATTAAGCCTGATTATTGGGTGCGGGTTCGATTCCCGATTATAGATATTTTTTGGTTAGAATTTGGCGGTTAGTAATATAGTTTTGGAGTGTAATAATGAATTATAGTTTGTCGGTTTGTTTGTTTTGGCTCAAAAGTGTTTTTTTTTTGGGTTAAAAAAATTTGAGGCCTGCACTTTTGGCCTTATTAAACGTAATCGGTAGAACTATTGGTAATTGGAATCATTCCTAGCAAGCGAACAAGATATTAACAAACAATTGCTTAAAACATAAGGGAGAAAATGGCAGTGAAAGGCCTGCAAGACCTTCGAGGGACCATCTCGGTGAAACACAAAATAAAACATTGCAGCTTATCCTGAAATATTTCATATCAATAGGTAAGAAAAAAAAAAATTTATTGTTTTTTTTTTGGAATAAAAAGTTGTAATAGGTAATATAATCTATTATGATGAAATTCGTAATCATTAACATTCACGGATCGACCTACGACGAAGAAGTAATTTTTGGATTAATTCATTAGCCAGTTTTTAAAGGATTCTCCTCAACACTGTCTCACCCAACATTATCAAAAACTAATTTTCCCAAAAATTTCATCGTAACTGACCTGACCTAACAGCATATAATGACTTAATGCTAACCTTATGAGGCGCCAAACACATTTTTTTCTCAAAAAACAAAGCATTTTACGCCCACTGTTGGTTTTACAATATTACTTAATCTCCTCGTTATAAAAATAAAAGAAAAAATGGCGCCAAAACAACGCTTCGGCGCGCTTTTTATGTCCGCCATATTGAAAAAATCTATTTTATTGGTTATTTTTATTGCTTGTTTTCGGTTAATTTCCACTGCTGTTTGCTGTAATCATAGGTTTTCTGTGAAATAGCTAGGTTGTAAATAATTTTGGTAAAATAATGGGCGAATGCTACTAAATAAGAGGCGCCTAGTTGGTGTTAGATTTGGCTGTAGTAGATTTTGAATTTCCTGCTTACAACAAATAAACGGGTAGCCAAAAGATCACCCTACTTTTTTAAAACAAATGTTTATATCTAAAAATACCGACCTAATGGATATACTGTAATTTACTTTCATGCAGGTCTACAATTAGCTCAACATTTAGGACTTGAAACATGAATGAAAATATTTATTTAGTAAAATTACTGCAGAAGACCAGAAGACTTGCAAAATCTTCAAATATCGCTCCTTAATTTTGCCTTGCTCTTCAGAATAACCTGCTCACTTCAATTTTATTACCCACTAGCTGCACCCCGCGGTTTCACCCGCATAAAAAAAAGGTATTTTAAGTCCTAATCCAGGTCATGTTCCACACATGTGCCATTTTATCTAAATTCGTTCAGCCATTTTATCTTGAAAGCGTGTCAAATAAACATACAAAAATTAAATCCATTCTCTTTACAATATTAGTTTAGACAAGAGAACATTTTAATCCAAAACAAAACAATATGTTTTCTTTTCACACATCGTACCCAGTTTCAACCTTATTATTTAGGCTTACACTAAAGCAGGCACATTATTAAGTTAAATGAGGAGATTATAAAACTGCAACACTGGGCTGATACGATATAGCACCGATCGTGGGGACCGTTTAATTGGGTTGGCGAAACGGGGAGCGGCGCGCGCGCTGATCGACAAAGATCAAGTTTTTTGAGAGCAGACACACTAGTCGACACTTAGGAAATATAAGCAAATATATATTGAATTTTCGGCAGATTAACTCTTGACAGGACCTACAGACATAGTTCTTATAACAGACTCAGACTCTGTAGTTCAGATAGGCAGTCGTTCCATGTAAAATACTGGTATTCAGTTGCATCCAGTTAGACCAACGTAGTTGGAAAAAGGCTAGGCAGATGATAATGAGTTCTTATAACTAAACCGCATTGTTATTGCTTAACCCAATAATAATTAATGAGAGTCGATCCCCGGATGTCTATCTGGGAGATTAATAAACGCCTACAAATATTCTTTTAAATTCTGCAAAGTATAAAAGACATACTGAACTCCTAGATAGGTTTAAAATATAAGTAGCAGAGAATTTTAAACCCATATTATAGAACCTGACTCAAGACTTAATTAAGCATTAAATAAAACCTATAGTTTCAACCAATATAATTTGCATTAGTTTTAAGTGAGGTTCTGAAATACAGACCTTAGTGTTTTCACAGAGGGCACCCATTCTTAGGCACACACCTCCCCATCTATAGCAACCTCAACTCTATGCCCTGCACATCCAATCAATGGATGATTTATGGCACAAAGCAGAGCGGATGTTTGTTTAATCGATTACCTTTTTGATTATGACGGTAGCGCCTCGACGGATGAAGTGAGCCTGATTGCGCCTTTTCTGGCGAGAATGGTTTTTTAGTTTTTTGGTTTCAGTAAATGGGTCAATTGGGACTTGGGAGTGGTGTTATGTGGGGCTGGGATTTATCCTGTTGACGTTTGTGAAGCGTAAGATGTAGTGTTTGATTTCTGTTGATTTGTCTTCCAGGGATTATTAAAATGAACGGCTAAAAAATTGTCTCAATGTACTTATGAGACGGATTCTTGAAAGCAATTAGTTTTAATCACAAATTAGAACGCTGCTGATCAAGCTTCTTCCCTGATACGCCTTTATTGCCTACTAGATGGAGAATTGGCGTTATCCGTGCCGAGAAAACAGAATTACATTTTATATCATGTGCCTTAGAGGACGTTTTCATGTGTGCCGCTTCGTTCAAGTTTTTGAAGTGAAACTTCTTTACGCACGCTTGACTTGGGGAGTAAGCTGGCGAACGCGTGACGTAAGCGTTACGAAAAGTGTGATCGGGCAAGGCGAACGGAAGTTAAGTGGGGGATATAAGCAAGAGACAGCAGTGCGCGCGCACATTTTCTTTCTCTCTTCCTCTCATAGCCAAATACGTTCCGTATATCTAAGCACACTGCAGGCTTATTGTCTGTATCACAGTGTAGGAGCAAGAGAGAGCAGTGCGCGCGCACATTTTCTTTCTCTCTTTCTCTTATAGCTAGTAAATGAAATATACATACAAATGGAGCGAAAGAAGTTTCACTTCAGTCGTGTGGTCATAAGCACACTCGTTTTTTTTTGGAATAGAATTGACATTATCTATCGTCGACACTGTCAAGCCTTAAAATATGTATCAAAGAAAAAATACAGTTGTTTAAAGCTTCAAATCATTTTCTTCACTATAGCATAGACTCGATGGAATTCCTTATCAAATCTTCATGCTCATAAGAATCAGAAACTTATCGAAAAAATAATTTCGACAGGCCTAATTTTTTTCCAGCCTATATACAAAAAAAAAATTGTTCTTTATAGCATATAATTATATCCTGCACCATGGCATACACTCGAAATAATTCCTTCACAAAACTTCTAACCCATAAAAATCAGAAAGCTCAGAAAAAACTCTCAATAAAATCAAAATTCCAGCCAGCCAACAGGCCTAATTTTTTCCCAGCCTCTATAGGTAACCTTAATTCTCAACTTGCCACCAGCTGATACCGTAACAGGCTGCAATTAGAACGAGGGTAAGTTCACGGTGGGTGAGCGTGCCTTATGGGAAAGTGGCTGAAGATGGTAGGACAGGTGGTAGGGTTCCCACGAGTGGTAGTTGCGTGTCGTCTGTACTTGACTTTATAATTTAAGTATGGTGAGAAATATAAAGGAAAAAAAAAGAAATAGAAAGAAAGAGACCCTTAGCCTAACTACACTAGCTATTTATTAGTAAGGACTAATAAACGTATTATATTAGATGGATAGTTATGTGTAACTATCCATCTAATATGTGTAACAACAGAATCGGGGTCATTGGCTGTGGCCAATGACACCGATTCTGTTGTTAACAAACTAAATTAAATTTAAGTTCAGTCTTTCTTTTCTTCAGTAATTTGACTTTCGAAGGAAGACAAAGCGTTTTGTAACTATACAGACGATATACAACGTTTTTTAGTAAGGAGTCTAAACCATAGTAGGAAACGTTAATTGAAGACTTCTCAAATGAAAACCAGCAGCTAATAACCTTATTATTATTTTATTTCGTTTTAATTGATATTGTATTTAATTCTCTCTTCTATTGTTTAGTTTCAAGTTTTTTATTGAAGTCTTACTCAAAGTCAAATCATTTATTTCTTCAAATAGGCCCTTTTGAACGACAAAAAGCATTGAATTTGGAAGAGATTTCTTGAGAAATAACCGATAATTTATTTTCTATTTTTACTTGTCGTCTTTGATTATACACAAATCAAAAAAATTCGAGAAATGTATTGTGTTCTGAGACAAACTATGCTAAAGTACTTAATATTTTCCACTCACCCCTTACAGCTAAAACTGCCATATACCTACCCCAACAGAGCCCGATACCGTTGATATGTTAATGTAAGTAATGTGTCACGGTCCGGTGACGTCATACGATGTACATTACTGGCTTATAAAGCGATAGTATCAGTAATTCAGTAACAGATGCGTAATGACCATTTGAATATCGTAGTCTGTAGCGATGGAAGTACGATATTAATCTTGTATATTTGACTCTATGAGTTCGAGTTTAAGGAAACTTGCAAAACTTTACCTGTAACTAGCTTCTGCCCGCAACTTCATCTGCGTAAATTTTCTGGTTCCTCCGACTCACCCCGTTTCATCGCATTGCCTGGCCCCGCACTATTACTTCGTTTTCGCTCTAAGAGTTCTATCTTACTTTTTGCTCGGCTCCTAAAAGTTCTAGCGTGATGTTAATAATATATAGCCTTCTTCAAGGATTGGGCTACCAAATGCAAAAATAATTTTTCAAATCCTACTGGCAGTTCCAGAGATTAACGCTTTCAAACAAAGTACCTAACAAACAAAGAAAAAAAAACTCTGCGGCTTTATTATCAGTATGTTAGTATAGAATAGATAGCAATGACTGATTATAAATTTAATTAATCTTCATGGGTTTATAATACTTATTTTTGAGCACTCCAAAGCTTTACTAGTAACTGCATTTCTCGGTGGGGAAATTAAGAATGAGGTTTCATTTCTATCTTATAAACAATTTACAGTAGACACCTGACGGATGAAACTCTTCTTAGAAAAGGTGTCTCACGTAAATGAAGGAACACTGTGTTGATGTGAATACCCAGTAGAGCACCGTATTGCAGTTTAAAATCCTAACTGAGATACAACACTTCACAAAAAGGATTTGAGAGGACGTTTTCTTATACGGAAAACTTAAGGTGCCCTAGTCGATATTTTTTCCATACAAATTTCGGGAGAGTACCTATTACTCCACTGTTTGACATTGTGCATCCAAAGTTAAACATTAATATAATTTTTGTCTTATTATTAATTTTGTCTGTACGGAAACAGAATGGTAAAATAAAAAGCCATTCAAAGTTATGAGCCCACAAAGATTCGTTTTTCTTGCTATTTTTTTAATGTAACTTTGGGTGTAAATAAGTAATAAAAGATCTGTAAAATCTTCAAAACAAAGTCGGTAAGTACCGACAAAGCTCAGTTATCGAAGAGTTCAATAAACTTTATTTTTATAATTGATTTATGTAGTGGTTTTTTCACAAAATTCGATTTTCCAAAGCACATTAGATTTTTTTATGCGCCTTTCAGTTCGGAACGTGTTTCTGAGCGTGAGAACTAGACTTTTTGTGTGTAGACTAGCGTCTACCTGCTCATCACTGATACTAACTCTGTCAGATACAAAGCTAGGTGAGATAGTATGCTTTTTGGCCATGACCACCAGTGAGTTCCAGCACGCGACTTGTTCCACATAAAGCGCTTCTTTCAAAAATTTCTTTTAACTTTAAAAAAAACATTTCCTCTCACCATGTATAACACCAATTATAATCAACCAATCATCAAACAGACAAAAGTTTTCCAGAAACCCGTAAACTGACCGACTGGGAGTCGAACCAGTGACATATGGCGCTTCGGTTACCACGTGTCGCCCACCTGAGCGTGCACGTGCTATCCACGGGTTTTTGTAACCAATATCAAACATCAAACGATTTGTTGGGAGCTGGCAGATTGGTTACTGTTTACCTTTTGTGTTATTAGGGAGTCTGGGTACACCTTTTACTAAGAGTTTTAAACAGGTGGGGAACTTAAGGATTGTTTCAAGTTTTCGAATAAGTAATTACTACAGGTAGATCAGCCTATCGATTCGGTAAAAATCTCACCGTGACAACATAGGTGAAGTGAGCGTGAAGTGAACTATCAATGGAGGCAATCCCTTACATCAGGCCGAATGACAGCTCACTTCACCTTGGTTTTTACGGTGAGATTTTTACAGAATAGCACTGCTGGTTCTTTGACATCTCGATTAGAGAAGATTTTGCAAAGGTGCTGGTTTGATATTTGAAAACAAGTTAGCATAATCAGCATATTTTTTTAAAATTTAGTTTTTGTGTTTCACGAAATGTGTCCAAATAAACTTTTTGTTTCTTTCTTTCTTTTCTTTCCTATAATGTTCCCACTGCTGGGACAAGCCTCCACTCGTCGAGAGGTAGTGGGCTGTAATCCACCACGCGGGCCCGGCGCGGGATGCTAAAACTCACATGTCTTCGAATTTTTGGTTCAAGAACTTGCCAGCTTCCTCACGATGTTTTCCTTCACCTTTTTGAGAGCAGTAGTGATGAAATTATTTACACAAAGTGCCTGTTTGTGTTAAAACCCACGACTGGCCACGACCTAGGTACAGATGCCAGCACATCAAGCTACTAAAATGTGTCAATTTTCTTTAATAGATTTTCAACTTTGTTTTGTGGTGATGAAATAAATTACACAAGTAAAGTGTTTGCATGGGTTCGAACCTATGACATACAACCCGTAGTGGGGCCGTTCCGACTGAGCCACTACTGCTCCTAAACAAAGGTTTAATCATCCTAAATTTTGTTGTACTGAGTAAACGTATAGTTCAAGATACCTCTACAGGACCTACATTCTAGTATAAAACATACATCGAATCGATTGAACGAAGACACTGCATTGAAGGTTTTTGCCGCACGGAGAAGGCTTTGATCTAGTGATCAAAGCGACTGATGGTGATCTCACACAAGTCACACATAGAAGGAAGTAATCGTTGTCTAATGAAGTTAGAATTTGCTAGAAGTTTCCAGATTTTGAACCCCCAAACATGAGAAGACGACGTTTAGACAGAAAGAAATAAAAATATTTTAATTGGGACAGACATCAGGAAAAACAAACAGTAAAAAAGGAGCATTTATACTTAACTAAAAAAAATTACCATTAAAAACAAAAAATAAAAACAGAATAGGACCTGTGCGAAGCCAAAAAAGCAGGCGGTTTGTCAATCATACTCTAAGATAGGTACAAAAAACTTCAAACAGGGTCAAAGTCGCAAGTCAACACACATTATAATTGAACAAAGAGGGGTAAATTCAGGGTCAGTAGTAAGTCACAGGGGTGTACATCACCCCCTGATGTATGTTCAACAATTTTAATTAGCGACCGACGGACAACCGTTAGTAACATATGCGTGGCTTATGGGACGTTTTGTCGGGCGCAAATAGCTATGGTAGGTGAAATAAAATTATTGTTTAACTGTTCGTTATTGATATTGGTTATTTTGGGCAGTTTGATTTGTGTAGGAATGTGATTACTGAGGCTGATTGCAATGGGATGGTGGAGATTCTTATTCGGAAAATCGTCATTTTGGATCAAAAAGGCAAAGAGTTGACAGTAGATCAAAGGGACTTTTCGGAGATACAGCAAAGAAATTCAGGTTTACGAAACATTAGGCAAGTAAGTACTGTCTCTGTAAGGTAACGACGCAGCTGACGAGCTGGCCAGAAGCGCATCCAGTACGTCAGTTTGTGGACCGGAACCTGTCGTGCCCATCCCCTTCAACCAACTACGCAGGTGGCTACAGGAGCACACCCATACATAAGCAGAAAGTTGGTGGACGTCGTCATCAGGCTGCAGGCAGTCCAAGGAAGCTATGCCATCATTAGATGGCAGGCTAACCAGGCGCTTATTGCGACTGGACAGGAAAGTCTTGCGTCTGGTGACAGGGACCATCACGGGACACTGCTCACTAAATAAACACTTTCACACCATAAGAATAACGGATAGTTCCCTGTGCAGAGCTTGCATGGAGGCTGGTGAAACCGTTGCGCATGTGCTCTTTGAGTGCACAGGCGTCACCCAGATTAGATCAGAAACCCTCGGGACACCCAGATTGTACACAGATGTTCTCAATAAACCAGGAGACCTAATCAGCTTCTGGAGGGAGGTGGGCTGGTTGGAATAACTACCGACGGCCATGGCCCACGCACAATGGTCCATTGAAGGACTAAGTGCGGAAACCAAACCCATAACATAGAACATAGTACTGTCTCAAAACTTATGAACCATTTGATTACAGACAGTATCTTGAATCATTCAATAATCTAATTTGCCATGTAGATATATCCAAGATACCAATGTTTGGAAACATGCTGGTCCTGCTCCATAGGACAATCTAGAGTCTAGACAACATCAAACTGGTTGCTAATTTAATTTATACATACACATTTTTTTTTTAAATACATTGTTTTTTACATTCTGTGACAAATGTAACTCACACACTTTTTAAAATACTAGTAAAATTTTACAATCTTTGTAAATATGTGAGCACCATGTATCTATCACATAATTGATTTACCAGTCTGTTGTATTTTTTTTTTTTTTACCATTTTTGGTAGATTAAATTTTGTTTTAGGTGCATCGTCTTCACATAGAATTATATAATGAATGTATACAAAAACTTGTAAAACATTTTAAAAGAGTAGCGGTGGAGTTTCTTGCCCATTCTTCTCCACACGAAAACTACATTTTGGAATGGGCGACTAGAATCAATTCTATTTTTTAATTTTGACGTTCAAAAGTGCCTTTTAAGTGCCTATTTGAAATAAATGATTTGACTTTGACTTAGAGTCAATCGAAACTCGATCAGCAGGGTGTGTAACATACTAGGAAGCTATCAGTAGGAATGGCTTTCATTTTGATATTTCAACAAGATTATCTATTTACGTCGTTGAGCCAATTTTTTTTTTGGAAAATATGAAGAAATTTAGCAATATCCTTCAAAATTATTCATATTTTGATTGATAAATAAGGGCAAAATTAGGGTGCTGCTCAATTTATTTTATTATATTCTTAGTGTCTAAACACACTATGCCGAAGTTACGCGACCGAAGTTCAGCACAATCACGCCTGCAATGCTATTTGAATTACTGACGACTCACTATGCCGAAATTACGTCGCGTTATAGCGTACAGCCTAACTTCGGTCGGGTGTAAGTTCAGCGGCAACTTATTCTGTGAGCACACATTATACGCGACCGAAGTTCGGTTCGATTGCCGACGAAGATCCGGGGGCGGGGAGCAGCGGGGAGTTGCGGAACTGAATTTTTGCCGCGTAAGTTCGGCACTTATGGTGTGTCATATCAGCCGAATACGTCGGAACGTAAAATCAGCCGCCGATCTTCGGTCGCGTAACTTCGGCATAGTGTGTTTAGACACTTAAGCGTCAGGCTTAGTAAACTTTTGAACACTTTCTAAATTTTTCATGCAAAGCAAAAATTTTTAGCAGAAACCTCCCAATTCAACCCCGAACCTCATATCAAATCGGGGCAAAATTCCGACCCCTGTAGAAACATTACTAAGATTTTAACGCACTACCTGAGATCCGAACTTTTTCGACAATAATTCGTCCATTTTTTTCTCACAGTGATACTTTGGCTATTATTTTGTCATAAAATACTCTATCAAAACATTTTTTGGGGAAACGAGACGGATTCGGATGATTGGAGAAGTTTTTTGTAGAAATAGCAAGCCGACACGGTGTGTTGTGGGAAGATTAGACCATAGAGATTTGCATCGAAGGAGTGAGGAGCGTTTTGGTGGTCGTGACGAGACAGTTTAAGTAGATTATGATGTAGGCTTAGCACTAGCTGTTTCAAGATTCCTATTCACCTAGATTGTCTAGGGTACTTAATTTCTAGTCTGTTACAGGTTTTTTTCACCCGATAACAGGAACGATAACAATTAAATGGACATTGGCCCCGATTCTGTTGTTCACAAACTAAACTAAATTTAGGTTCAGTGCATCTTTTTCTTTCCATTTCATTATGAAAAGGATAGAAGATAAATATTAGTTTAGTCCTGTCAAATTAGTCAGCGCCTGACGTAGGTAAATTGACGTATTTTTAGTAGCCAATTTTTTAATCACGTCTAAACTTGTCTATGGATTACCTATCTAATAACTAATTTGAGAATCGGGAGAATCGGGGCCATTACCTTATACCTCCCGAAGATCCTAGTTCATCAAATAGGTAAAAAACATCAAATGTGGTAAAAATAAGAAGCCGGTTAATTGCCACGGCCATTTCAGATGCACTAAAGGACTTCTTCGTCAACAATTTCGCATGTTCATAGATTAATGGGTTAAAATAATAATCAAAGTTCGTTCTTTCTCTGTATGAGGAAGACGTCTTTGACCTACAGTAGAATTTTATCAGGATGATATAAATATAACATTAATGAATGTAAGACGTTCAGTCCAGTCGTTATGATTATACAGGCGGCACGCTTATTTTGCAGGCTACGGCGCCAAGATGGAATGCTCCATTTACGCTCCACATTTATTTGGTCAACCCTTAACAAGGTGACAAAAACGTGTCAACGGGTTGCGCAGGCGACGATTGTGATGAACGACTAACGGATAAACATTATCTAAATCGATAAATAATGATGTTACATTTGTCACTTCACCCTTTTGTCAGCCTTTGATTTTGATGCCCATAAAAGTCATAATCTGCTCTGGTAGTTTGGTAATTATTTTGAAGTAAGGTAGGTAGAAAAACCTGAATCAGCTGACGGTCATCTCGAAAAGATGCATGAAAATTATGACTTGGTGCTCGTTGAATAGGTTCGTGTTCTTCCTTAGCCTTGTGTTCACCAAAATCAACACTGATTAAATTTAATGTTCTATATTTAAAATTTCCTTGGGAAATTTGACATAAACCAACTGTTTAAATATCTACAAAACGGTGGTTTGAATGTTAGTGAACTCGCAGGCCTTACAATCAATTAATTTCAACTGGCCTTTGCTAAGTACTATATTTTTTGGCCCCTGTGTGTGTGTTGGATTGCCATAAGTTTTTTCAGCAATAGCTAACAACGATCTACTATTTGTTGAATTATCACGAATCTGGTATTAATTTTATGCCTAATAAGCTTTTATTCTGCAACATAATGATTAAAATAATAATTATTCAAGCTTGATACAAGACGTCTTGTTTTATACTACAAAGTTTACAGGTGTCGACATCTATTGTTGAATTTAGAAACTACAGTTCGCAACCATGAACTAAGAAACCAAAGTTTTCAATGTGCTTCACATTGAAAAGTTTGGTTTCTTAGTTCATAAACTTTTTAGTAGATGGCGCTGTTCTCAATGTTGATAAATAAAATAAACTATTTACTAACAATTTTCAATTTATTAGTTTAATAATAGAATAATAATCTAAATGCCTCATAAAATATTACAAATGCATAAACTGTCTTCTATCAGTCTCTTTTTGGAACAATTTGTGAGTAGGTATTCTATGACCACATAGAATTTAATATGTGAAGCCTTTTTCTTCCAGTTCTTCTCGCACTTTCTGAGGATTCGGCCAGAAGACCATGAGGATTGTTGACGCTGAAAGGAAACAAATAATTAAAAGTTTTTTTATTAGATAATTAAGGAAGTAGGTAGGTACCTACTTTTGCAGAAAATAACAGTGGCCACTATATTCCATTTTAAGGATTATAATAAAACTCATCAATGTAAAACTAACGTGTCTAATAATATTAACGTATAATCTTGTGAAGCACAACTTAACGTGCTTATTTTATGCATTTTCATTCTAAATTGTATGAAATAACCAAACAACCGATGAGGGCGCCACTGTGCGGTCGGCATAGTCTTAAGTAAGTATACCTGTAAGTATACTTCTTTTGAGTCCAATACTAAAAAGATACTAAGTTTATTAAGGACTGATTATACCAAACCCAGATATCTTTTTACCAAAGCCAGATATCTTTTTACCAAAGTCAGATATCTTTTTTAAGTGGAAAAAATTGACGTGTGGCAGTTCTATTATGGAAAAACTGTCAAAATTCAAAATTTATTCTCAGGATAAGATTTATGCTAGGTAGATTTAAAAGTTTGGTGGAATGCGCCCTTAATAAAATAAAGAAAAGCAAACACCCACTAGTCTTTATAAGAGCCTCCAATGATATTATAAGTGTATTTTTACTTATAATATCATTGAGAGCCTCTATAAAATAAGAAAGTACCTAGCTATTTAGTTACTCAAGCAGGCTTACTGCTTAGCCTCCTAAATGTCAGACAGCCAGTCACTCCATGGAAAATACTGGTATTCAGGTTCATATGGTTAGACAGGATGCTGACCCCACCAACATAGTTGGGAAAAGATAAATCCCATAATAAGAGGACCCCAAAAGAATGTGAAAAGATATTCAGCCGAATAAAACCGTTTAAAATCTTGTCAACATAAAAATAATATCTACAAGTAGGTACTTTTTCCTACCTGCAGTAAAAACTCCAAACACAGTGAAAGCCTCATGGCAGTGTAGGTCCAGGGTGGCTCCGAGGAAGTTGGAGCCAACAGCAGCTCCAGTTCGCCCCACCATGTACATCACACACATTGCCATAGCCCTGAAAGAATGGTGTTACTGGTTTTAATACACAGTTAAGTAAATAAAATTTCAACATACCTAAGGCACATCTATACAGGGTTATTTGTAAAACACCAGCAACCTCTTAAGAGGTCATTGTACTCATCATGATGAACAACTTTTACTATGGGACCAAACCTGAAATCGCGAAATAAAAATCAGCTGTTCCCTACATTTATCTTCGTCTATCTCGTCAAAATGTAGGGAACCGCTGATTTTTTTTCGCGATTTGGTCCCATAGTAAAAGTTGTTCATAATGATGAGTACAAGGACCTCTTAAGAGGTTGCTGGTGTTTTTCAAATAACCCTGTATAAATAAAACAAAGGCCCCGATTCTTTTGTTCACAAACTAAACTAAATTTAAGTTCAGTGCATCTTTTTCTTTCTATTTCATTAAGAAAAGGGCAGAAGATAAATATTAGTTTAGTCCTGTCAAATTAGTCAGTGCCTGACGTAAATTGACGTATTTTTAGTAGCCGATTTTTTAATCACGTCTAAACTTGTCTATGGATTATCTAATTTGACAGGACTAAACTAATATTTATCTTCTGTCCTTTTCATAATGAAATAGAAAGAATAGATGCTTGGAACTTAAATTTAGTTTAGTTTGTGAACAACAGAATCGGGGCCACTGCGAAATTCCAGTTAAGGTATGATTCCGATCTCGGCAGCACGCAGCAGTGCTGCCGCAGCACTACTGTTGGGCATACTGTTGGACTTTATCTGCTAATTGTTAAAAAAGGCGTCAGTCAAAATGCCGACACTCATTATTCATAGGTAGAGATTGATCATTTGTGTATATTTATCGCCAACGTCCATACTACGTTGAATACACCGGTTCTCGTCCGATCACCGAAGTTAAGCAACATCGGGCGCGGTCAGTACTTGGATGGGTGACCGCCTGGGAACACCGCGTGACGTTGGCGTTTTGTAATTTTTATTAAATTTATCCACATTATTTAAATTCTACAATTTATTAATATTATTTAAAGACTTCATTTTTTTTTTTAATCATACTAAAACAACAGTAACAAACAAATGTCATTTCATTCATTTTGCCTTTCTCTCAACTAAGTTGGAGTCTGTTTCCAGTCTCACCGGATGCAGCTGAATACCAGTATTTTACATGAAGCGACTGCCTATCTGACAACACAGCTGCTGGGTAAGTAATACGATACGCTAAGGCGCCAATTTTCGATATTTTTTCTATACAAATTTCGGGAGAATATTACTCCACTGTTTGACATTGTGCATACAAAATTAAACATGATATCGTTTTGACTTAATATTAATTGTGTCTGTACGGAAACAGAATAGTAAAATAAAAAGTTATGAGCCAACAAAGATTCGTTTTTCTTGCTATTTTTAACGTAACTTTGGGTGTCGATAAGTAATAGAAGAACTGTAAAATCTTCAAAATCAAGTCCGTAGCGACAAAGCTCAATTATCGAAAAAATCAATAAACTTTATTTGTAATTGATTTATGCAGTGGTTTTTTCATAAAACTCGAAGCACTTTTCAAATCTTTTTACGCGTCTATCAGTTCGGAACGGTGTTGTTTCTGTGCGTGAAAACTAGACGTTGTTCGTGTAGACTAGCGTCTAACTGCTCATCACTGATATTAGCGCTGTCGGACACGAAGCCAGGCGAGACAGCGTGCTTTTTGACCATGACCACCAGCGAGTTCGAACTCGCGACTAGTTTACTCTAGTATAGGACTGGTTGTCACTTTCGGGCTTATGACTACCCATAACGGCTGTCGAAGTTCTACGAATGACAGGACCAACGGCTTAACGTGTTTTCCGAGGCACGGAGGGGTTTTGATAAGTAAAGATGATCACCTATCCTCGGACCGTGATCGGTCGACACGTGCGACTGTTATACTTAGCCACAAGCTCCTTTTCTCTCCTAATAAACAAATGAAATTCTACATAATATCTAACAATCATTATTCTCTAACAGACAACGCACAATCTAAACCGCTGCGTACAGAAGCGTGAAATTTTGCACAAGAGTTCCTTTTTAAACTAATGATGGATTTTGAAAATTCATAAAATGAGATAAAGTTTGTAAGTATGGAAGTTTGACATTTTGCCGATAAAAATTCAAAAGTCATTTCTTCAAATTAGGCTGACAATCAGTACTCTTCGAACGTCAAAATTACATACGACACTCCCCAAAACGCCCGCCCTTCACCACTTCCAAGTGCTTTCGCTGGGAAGAAGTGGCGCAACCTTAGATATAGTTAGACCTAAATAACGCAAGTATCACGATCTGTATGAAAACCAAGCGTGCCTTTTTTGACTACCTACTATGACGTTACAAACACTCTTTCTCACTCACGCTCACCCAGCCAGCAGTACACAGGACTGTGCACGAAACTAGCGGCTTACAATTTTTGTACGTAAGTTGGTGCGATTTTTGGCACGCGAAGTAGTTGCTCTTGCGTTATCTAGGTGTATCTATAAATGTGGGCGCGACCTCCCCAGCTAGGCTCCCCAGATAGGAAATCCCATCGCCTGATGGGATCTCCTTCCTGGGGAGCCTAGCGCGGCTTGTTTATTTTTAAATATCGCAACATCATGCTGAGATAGGAGCCTTTTGGCCTCGTATAGGACTTTTTGTTTCATTTTTCTTTTTGTTACTTTTTAAATTTTTTTTAGTTTTTATTTTGGTATTTTAATTTAGACGTGTTTAATTTAGTTTGTGATCCTCCTGTACGAGTCGCAATAAATACTTTTTCTTTCTTTCTTTCTTTCTTTTCTTACAAGTTTAACATTTGTTATTATGGTTTTATGGTCGGTCAACATCCCCAATTAACTTCCTTCTACTAACCTCAGTTGTGTAGGGAATACATCCACGGCTATAGCCGCCAGAATAGAGGCAGCACAGCCTGAGCACAAGGAGATGATGAGCAGCACCGTCGCCGCGATGCCCTCGGGCACAAAGGCGGCTCCCACTGTCGCGATTCCACAGATAAGCATTATACCACCTGGAAGACAATAGAAAAATATTAGGCTTTTAAGAGCCTACACTACCTCAGCTAAAATTCACTCTTTATCTCGCTCGCACGATACTGCTCGCGGACTGAGTGAGAGCGAGACAGAGTGCGGTGCTAGGCGGCAGGCAGCGCCAATAAAGTCAAAGTCAAAGTCAAATCATTTATTTCAAATAGGCACTTAAAAGGCACTTTTGAACGTCAAAATTTAAAATGAAAAAATAGAATTGATTCTAGTCGCCCATTCCAAAATGTAGTTTTCGTGTGGAGAAGAATGGGCAAGAAACTCCACCGTTACTCTTTTAAAATGTTTTACAAGTTTTTGTATACATTGTTTATATAATTATATGTGAAGACGATGCACCTAAAATAAAATTTAGTCTACCAAAAATGGTAAAAGAATTAAAAATATAACAGACTGGTAAATCAATTATGTGATAGATACATGGTGTCCACATATTTACAAAGATTGAAAAATTTTACTAGTATTTTAAAAAGTGTGTGAGTTACATTTGTCAAAGAATGTAAAAAACAATGTAAAAAAAAAAAAAATGTGTATGTATAAATTAAATTAGCTACCAGTTTGATTTTGTCTAGACTCTAGATTGTCCTATGGAGCAGGACCAGCATGTTTCCAAACATTGTTATCTTGGATATAATCCTCCAATTTGTAATATCCTTGTTTACAAAGTGTACTTTTTATATGAGTTTTAAATTTTCTTTCATTTAATTGTAATATATCAAAAGGTATTTTGTTATAGCATTTAACACAGTACCCCATAAAAGATGTTTGCACTTTAGATAATCTGAAAAAAGGTTGATCTAATTTATCTTTATTTCTAATATTAAAATTATGTCTATCACTTATTTTATTAAAAAGATGTTGATTTTTTCTTACATACATAATATTTTCATAAATGTATTGGCAAGGTACCGTCATAATATTAACCTTTTTAAATAGTTCCCTAAGAGATTCACGACGACGTAGACGTAATAGTTTAGGTATTTACTTTTTACGGTGAAAATAATGGTAATTAAAAAAAAGTAAATAACATAAGACCTGCTTTATAGTTAGTTCGGTTAGTAGACAAAGTTTCATGATCTAATTTGAAGTATTTTTTGAATACCAGCGGTTTATTGTTCGGTTTGGAGGTAACTTTGGAATTTTTTTCTATCGAGAAAATTTTATGAAATCGTGTTTCCGTCTAACATAAGACCTAACATTAATCCTCAACTTTACCATATATTTATTTCAAAATTAATGCTGCAGTATTTTCGACATAACGGAGGATCATGCTAAGCCATTTGAGGTAGTATAGGCCCTTAAAGGGGCAATTCTCGTAATTTTAAGAACGTTCACAGTCTGATCTCAGTTTCAACCTGTCCAAAATACTTCTAATTTGTGTTTGACAGGTTTTTGACACTGATTGTCGCTGAGATGAGACGAGACTTTGAACTGTTTTAATTACGAAAATTGGCGTTCTGGTGTTATCTGACCAAAACTCGCCTAAAGGAGCTTTGATTCATAATATACCCAAATGTTGTGTTGGGCTTGTGGCGAAGTAAGAATAGCCGCACAGGTCGATCGATCAGGTTAAGCCACGCTTGCCGCGGTTGGTCCGTGGATGGATGACCATCTTTACATACCAAGACCCTCCATGCCTCGGAAAGCACGTTAAGCCGTTGGTCCCCACTGTCATTCGTGGATCTTTGACAGTCGTTACGGGTAGCCAGAAGCCCGAAAGTCTGACAACCAGTCTTACCAAGGGGTATCGTATTACCCAGTAACTTATTTGTGGAGGTCAGATAGGCAGTCGCTCCATATAAAATACAGGTATTCAGCTGCATCCGGTTAGACTAAAAGCCGACCCCAACTTAGTTGGGAAAAAGGCTAGGCAGATGATGATGATGATGTTGTGTTGGAAGAACACCTAATCGACTTCAGGTTATAACAACCAGAATAGAATAGAATTGTCTGAATAGAGGAAATATTGTGATATTCGTAAGCAAAACAGTATTATCTACATAGAACGGTAGCAGGGAAAACAGTTGGCGTAAGGCTACGGTCTCTTTGAAACGTCACACGCTACCGACAGCGTGCGCTGGCGTCACGACGGATGACCGACACGCCGCCGGTTGCTATAACGAACGTTCGTTGCCGCCGTCGCACATGGCGGTCGCGGGAAGTGTGTGAGTGAGACCGCGCCCGTGTATAATTACAAACATAGTATTCGGCCGTCGTCGGTGACGGACGGTTACACGTCGCCGGTAGCGGTTGGCGTTTGTCACCAAAACCACGTGCCTTAAGCAAAGGCCTCACACACATTCCGGAAGGTGTACCGATGCCTGGCAAAATTTTGCAATATTTGCCTTGTTTAATAACGACGTAAGTGAGTGAGTGTGTCTCTGAGTGAGTTCACAAAGGATGCATTGTTTGTAATAAGTTGTTGTGTGTAAATTTAATTATTAATTAAATTTTGTAACTTATTACAAACAATGCATCCTAATATAATATATAAATAATATAATATCACTACATAGTATAAAACAAAGTCGCTTTCTCTGTCCCTTTGAATGCTTAAATCTTTAAAACTACGCAACGGATTTTGATGCGGTTTTTTTTTATAGATAGAGTGATTGAAGAGGAAGGTTTATATGTAGTGTATTTAGTATCAGCATTGCACCCGTGCGAAGCCGGGGCGGGTCGCTAGTATAATATAATAATGAGTTAGTGATAAGTTAGGATAAGAGTTTAGATGGTGGTTTGGATGTTAGAGTTTGGATGGTAGGTGGGGATAGTGGACGGAGATGATGGTGGTGTGGTAGTATATATAAATAAATAATAATATTGCAATAGGTTTCCATGTAATGATAGATGTAAGTTGGCAAATAAATTTAATAATCTTTGCAACTTCTTACTTTAGTCTTGCCTGTTAGTGATGACATAACAACCACGGCAGTAACAATTCTCTCTTACTTTCCTGGGAACCTATTGCCTAATCACTGATTCTGAAAACGTAACAATAAAGAGTTTTTTTCAGGGGAAACTTACTGTATAACGTCTTCTTGCCAATTTTATTGATGAGGAAGCCTATGGCTAAGTACGTGAGCGCGAACACGGCTCCCATGGACATGGATATGGGGAACACCGCCACTGACACTTCTGATTCGCACACTTCTTCATCAGCAGACAACATCTGCAAGAGGAACAGTTTTTTGATTTTACTACCCTTTCATGAGCTTTTGAGGAAATATTGTAACGTCAAAACTGAATTTAAATGAAATAAATACACACATCAAAAGTGTCTAGGGATCAACATATATTTTTGCAATAACTTTTCTCCTGATTGATATTAATTAAAATTTTCTTTAAGGATTCATCAAATAAAGTGTTTTCGTTTGTCACAGTAACGATAAACCAAGTCACCTTTGCATTAATAAAGAAATTTGCCATTTTCCTAATAAAGGGATTTTTGACATTTGAACCACTAACACAAAAGTTCGAAAAAAAAGACTGAAATAACAGTTTTCTCTAAAATTTTATTGGGTAACTTAAACAATTAATAATCCGTGTTTCTACCGCGAACACTAACAACACAAGAACATCGGTTTGGCATACTCAAAATGAGTTCATCCAAATCACGCTGTGGAATGGCCGCCCATGTTCGTTGCAACAACAAAAAAAGGTCTTCTTGCGACTGGATACCCTCCATATTCGGCAGAGCTCTTCTCTGTAGCATATCCCATGCATGCTCAATCGGGTTCAAGTCTGGCGACTGAGCAGGCCAGGGCAGGACATTGATGTTAGCTGCGGCGAGAGTCTGTCTTACAACTCTTGCGGTGTGCGGTCGTGCATTATCATGCATTAACTGAAATAAGGGACCGATTTGCACTTGTAGACGAACGATGACGTCTGATACAATCGTCTCAGCATAAATTTGAGCGTTGAGGTTGCCTCTGATCCAAATCAACTCAGTTCTTCCGCCGATCCAAATACCCGCCCATACCATGATGGTTCCACCACTATAAGGATGGACGTCCTGGCAGGATTTTAATCGCTGTTGGCGTCCAGGGGTTCTCCAGTGTCGTATACGTCTTGTATCCGGTCTCATACCAAAACGAGACTCATCAGAAAAGCACACGAAACGCCATTGTTCTTCTGCCCAATTTCTGTGTTCAAGAGCCCATTGATATCGAATCCTACGATTGTGCATTGCTATAGGTGGTACCCGTAGCGGTCTTCGGGAATGAAGGTTCACTTCATGCAAGCGGTTTCTGACTGTTTGGTCGCTAATTAAGTTCCCTGAAGAGTGATGAAGCCTCACGGCTAACATCATGGCGGTTATTGTTGGAGCTCTTCGAGTTAAGATTTGAATGTATTGGTCTTGTCTCCGTGTGGTGCAGCGATACCGTCCTCCATGGCGCTCAGCCAAGGTACCAGTGCTTCGGTAACGTGTCCAAAGTCGACTGATAACACTCTGACTTGTATTCAGAGCTAAAGCCACAGTACGTTGCCGGGAACCAGCTTCTATCATTCCCACGGCTCTGAGCATTTCTTCCCTGCTTAAATGACGTCGCCGCTCCATAATAACGTTGGTTTTAATCAGTAGTAGGGAAACAGTAGCACTAATAATGTCTTCAATGCGTTGTATGTTTTTATAGGGAAAATATTGACAGCTGATTTTCATCTTTTACTCGGATTTGATTCACAGTTCCTGATTCAAATTATGAAATGCACCAAAAAGGATCCATATAAATTTATAAAATCATAAATTTATTACAAAGCCACATCTCAATCTCAAGAAATCCGCATAAAAATGCTTGATCCCTAGACACTTTTGATGTGTGTAGATTAGAATTATAAAATTAAGATTGTATTGATATTTATTTTAGAAGTATGTATGTTTATTTGTATGTATGTAAGTTTATTCTGATTCTCATAATATTTGTTTAGTTCTATTAAGTGAATTGTTTATGATTTTATGTATTTTTTTTTGTCTCCTTTATTCTTTCACACGCTGTCTACATCTCTCTATTTATTGTCCTATCGCATGTATGCTGGAAGAGATTTCTTACGAAATAAGCATCACCTTTGTACCTATTTTTCCGTTCTGTTTTTTTCTTGTCTGTTTATATAAGTGTGTACAAAAATGGTAATATAAATAAATAAACATTATAGGGCCCTATTTCACAGTCTCTGGATAATGTACTGTAGCATAATCAGCCTCCCTGCCGGGATACATGCCTCCTCTCTTCGCGAGGCTGTAGTCCACCACGCGGGCCCGTTGCGGGTTGGTAGATGTCACATGTCTTCGAAGATTTTGGTTCTAGGACATGCCGGTTTCCTCACAATATTTCCTTCACCGTTTTGAAAGCAGTAGTGATGAAATAATTTAGACAAAATAAAGCGCCTATAAAGATTCGAACCTACGACTTACAACTCGTAAGTTACCACTGGGCCACCACCGCTCCTACATACATTTTTTAAACCTATCATATATGCGTTATGCCCCAGATAGATTATGAAATGGAACTGAATTTATCTACCACTTCAGTTAACTCGAGATACTGAAGTTGTAAATAGGCCTTCAGAAAATAATGCAGCGTTGGTCTAGTCGGAAATCGATCATACAACGTCTAACGTTAAATGCGCAAAACCTGAAAATAGTTTGTTCATAATTGACTACTGAATCGACTTCAGTAGCTTTTGATATAGGTTTTTTTTTGCCACACTATCCGCCGATTGAGCCAAAGAAAATTAAGTGTTATTTTAAGGCAATAACACTCAATTTTGAATGCATAAAGCAATGCTAGGATCAACACGATTTTCTTTAAAAACAGGTAGCTTTAAAAAAAATATAGTTTTGTTCATTGTATTATGTTTTTAACTCAATGCTCTAATTGGGGTGTATGAGGTTTTGCGCATTTAACGTTACACGTTGTATATATTCACATATTCACATGTTTTCCGGCTATTTATACACATTGACATTGATAAATTTTACATATACAGTGACATGAATATTTACTTTGTAAAGTATTATATTATTTTTAATGACTGTGAATGTGAAGACTATGTGGGTTAATTTTAGTTTGCCTTTGTTTTTTTCTCAGATAGTTTTAGTCATGGTCTGGCAGTTTGAGTAATTTATGCGACCTACCCAAATGTCCTTTCTTTGGTATTGTTCGTCGAATCGTTGAGCTCCCTAAGTTTGAGTTGAGCTGCATGATTACTGACAAATGCGTGCACTGACTGGACGGGTCCACTCAATCTGTGTGGTTCTTTCCTCAAAAGACCATTTCAGACACCAATCTACATGGTCTTCACATGATCTCACCAAGATTATGTCTGGACTTTAAAAGAGACTGTGACCTCTGAGTTTGTTTCGGCCTTTCTTTTCAGAGTAGTCAGATAGGAAACGCCAACCTCATCTCGTTTTAAAAAAATATGATTGACGTGTAAAAGTGTTTGTACAAACCTACTTACAGAAATAAAATCATTTATCATTTATCATTTTATTGATGAAAGTACTTACGCTAGTATTGTCGAATTTATCACGTATGATCTGACATATCGTGATACTTTTATTCGTATTACTTCTTAGAATACTGTTCAGTATATCTGGGACCCAAACGTAGAGACCACTCGACCTGGAAAACAACAATAAAAAATTATGAGGTTTGTTTAAGTTACCTGCAGACTGGAAAAAATATTCTGTAGTGTATACAATGATAATCATAAAACGTGTGAAAAGAACATAATAAATGACGTTTAAGGAGAGAGATAGTGTTTTTTTTACCAGATAAAAAGAAAGAAAATAAGTTTATTTGGGCACACAATATTCACGAAAAAAACAGAAAAAACTTACTTAAAACTTTAGAAAAAGATAAAGAGAATCCAAAAGATGTGTAAGCTAATGATAATTATATCGAGACATCCAAAGCTTTTAACATCAGGACTAGCTTTTAGTAGGTACAAGGGCTCCTTAAAATTGTCTTTGAATTTAATAGAGGAAACTACCAAGAGTACAGACGCCAGCACATCAAGCTACTTGAAACTGTAAAATTTTCCCAATCAACCACGAACCCTAAGCTTTAGCGATAAAGTTGAAAATCTATTAAAGAAATTTGACAGACGTCTGTACCTACATAGGTCAGGATGGCGAGGTACAGATTCAGAAACTTGAAAAAAAACCGGTCAAGTGCGAGTCGGACTCGCGCACCGAGGGTTCCGTACGTAATTACTAAAACGGTTTTCGGATGATTTTTTTCCATAATTGTGCTACATGACATTGCTTCTTGACAAATTTCATGATTCTAGGTCAAAGGCAAGTACCATAAAGGCTTTGATTCCGTTGCGAGTGTCAAAATTATATTATGCGGCATAAACGGAACATAAACGCCCGTATCTTTTGATTGCGATGACTTAGAAGTTTGATTTTTTCACTGCTTCAAGGGATTGCAGCCCTGAGTATTTGATATTAGTTTAAATTTAATAACTCCACGCGTTCCTAAGAAAAAGGGTCTTGACAGACGGACAACGAAGTGATCTTATAAGGGTTCCGTTTTTCCTTTTGAGCTACGAAAACCTAAAAAGGTTGAAAAGGGTAAACTGATCTAATATTAGAAGGTACTTACACCATAAATACTGCGAACATCGATATGTGTGATATAAACACACATCGAAAGAGAGGAACTTTGAACATCAGCCCTACGTTTTTAACAGCGCCCGCGAACCCACCAGCCTTGATCTCTTCACTGCCTGTTATAAGTTTTTGTACCTGCAAAGGGCACAATAAACCTGTAGGTATGTCACAAAAGTTTCAAGGATTTTTTTTTTTTCTTAATGGTTGTTATACACAGCATTCAATCTAAATAAAGTCCTCCAGACCGCATTTCGGCCACTGAAGCCAATTTCAAAGGAGACTATAATCCATTTACAATAACATTAGACATTTAAACAAACCTTTTTTACCGTCTGTTCAATCGATTTTGACTTCTATTCCGTAGGCATAAGGATGGCATTAAAAGCAGCAAACAGTTGTTATTGTAAGCACTTTTTTTTCTTTTAATGCCATCCTTATGCCTACGGAATAGAAGTCAAAATCGGTTGAACAAGCTGTAAAAAAGGTTTGTTTAAATGTCTAATGTTATTGTAAATGGAGTGTAGCCTTCGGCTCGGGAGATATTATAGTGCACAAGTGTGCGCGCAGATACAGGTGCATTTCCCCTTCCTTCACTCTCATAGTCCGATGGGACGGCAATCCGACACAACCGGAGAGAGATCAGGCGCAGGACCACAGATATAGATACACCTAGATAACGCAAGAGCAACTACTTCACGTGCCAAAATTCGCACCAACTTACGTTCAAAAATCGTAAGCCGCCACTTTCGCGCTCAGTCCGGTGTATTGCTGGCTGGTTGAGCGTGAGTGAGAAAGAGTGCTTGTGACGTCATAGTAGGTAGTCAAAAAAATTACACGCTTGGTTTTCATACCGATCGTGATACTTGCGTTATCTAGGTCTATCTATATCTGTGCGCAGGACCAACGGCTTAACGTGCTTTCCGAGGCACGGGGGTGTCGTATCACCAACTCCCAAACTCCGGGCTGTTACTAAGAAATTCCTAATGGAAAAACTCAAAACACTTTGCCCGACCCGGGAATCGAACCCAGGACCCCACGCTCAGCAGTCGCGCTTGCGACCACGAGACCAACGGAGCAGATATAAAACTCTAAAGTTAAAGCATTCGATTTATAACCGTTAGCACAGAAGGGTTATATACAAAGTTGATACGACAGAAAGGCTTTCCTTTAAACTGCTTATACTAGGTACCATTTTCAAGCTCTGTACCAAATATCATTTAAATTGAAACAGTAGTTTAGTCGCAAATGACTTTTTAAGTTTTTGGCCCGTTTGAACATGATGTATTTTTCTTAACAGCTGATTATGTCTATAGGCATAGGTCATGCACCTTAAAACGATAAATCTACGATACGTTGTTGCCGCTCTTACGCAAGTCATAAGCAAATACGTCCTACAAAAGAAAGTGACAATCCCATTAGCAAAACATCACGCGCGTAAAAGAAATAGAAATAGGTCAGTGTGTTGCTATTGCATCTTTGGTCCTTGCGAGGGGGCCCTCTAAAAACTAAAAAACTTGGTTTTTCAGTGCGCCAACGCTATCCTTCCGGGACGTACGTTACGTAACACGGAAGTCCTGTGCCGCTATTGTTTTGTCGAACTCGTGCGCTGACAATTGTGATTTTGTTTTGTTATTGTGAATAGGACACTTCTTTCTTTTTTTTATTGTGACAAGACACGTAACTTGCTATTATAATTATTTAGTGTTAGTGTTTTTTTTTGTGATTTACTGTTTTTTATTGTGATAGGACACGTAATTAAACTTTGGTTGTGTGTGTGTGTGTATACCTAATTAAAGTGTTCAACAATGCCTCGTCTGACTTACACGGCGTCAGAATACACTGACATGTTTTTAATTTACGGTGAATGCCGTGGAAACGCAGCATTAGCTCTGCGAACATACAGAGAAAGATATGGTGACAGCCGGAATTGCCCTAGGAACGCCCGCACCATACAGTTGGCAGTACAAAGATTACGGGACAATAAACGTGTAGTGCCGCAACAGGAGGGAGTGCCACCGCGGCAAATACCCGCTGCATGGGACGAACGAATATTAGATCATTTTTCCCGCAACCCGACAACGAGTCTGCACAGAGCCGCCCGGCAGTTTAGATGTTGCCATAGAACCATCCACAAGGTTCTAAAACGTAACAAACGCAAACCTTATAAATATCGGAAGGTGCAAGCTTTGTTATCGAGAGACTTACCGATCAGGAACAGTTACTGCCAATGGCTATTAAATAAAACATCCGAAGACCGCCATTTCTTAACAAATGTAATATGGACCGATGAGTGTACTTTTACTCGGAACGGCATCTGGAATCGGCAAAACCTCCGGTACTGGAGTTTGGGAAATCCACACGTGTTTCGAGAATCTGAACACCAGTACAGATTTTCTCTCAATGTGTGGGCTGGTATCCATAATAATAATATTATCGGCCCTGTTTTTATTGACGGCACCCTTACAGCGGCGAAATTTTTAGATTTATTAAGTGGTCCTGTGGCCGAGTACACTGACCAACTACCTTTAGCCGTTCATCGCAAGTTGTGGTACCAGCTGGACGGTGCGCCTCCACATTCTGTGATGGCTTCCAGGGAGCGGCTCACAGAAATGTTTGGGCAGCAATGGATCGGTCGATTCGGACCTGTTCGGTGGCCACCACGATCTCCGGACCTCACTCCCATGGATTTCTTTTTGTGGGGATACATTAAGGGTGAAGTGTATGCCTCCGAGGTAAATACAATTGTTGAACTAAAAAACAGGATTATTTTAGCATTTCACAAATTAAAGTGCTTAGCGACGGACAGTGATTTAATTAGAAAACTAAATAACAATATTCTCCGTCGGTATAATTTGTGCATTAATGTGAATGGAGGACACATAGAGAATTTAAAAATTTAGTGTTTTTGTTGTCGGCGTACTTCAAAACTATCTAACATAACAGCCAGCGCGAGCGGAGGCCTAAGCCGCCGCCCGCGCCACCGCCGGCCGCCCGCTTCGACACGAAACACATGCCGCGCCCCGGCGCGCGTGCGACGACGTTGCCACTTTGTAAGGTCAGTCGCCAGGCCCAAGTTTCTATGAAATTTGGGTTTTTCCTTTATTTACAAAGGGTGGTTGCGTTTTACTCTGATTTGTAAGCTATTTAGTTTGTTTGAAAAAAAAAATTCTCAATTTTGGAGCTTTTTATTTTTATACCTTATCGAATTAATACTAAACACGTATAGTATACGTAGTGTAATTTAATGCCTCTCTGTCGTATCAACTCTGTATAATGGAGCCATGGAGGTCTATCTTTCTCCACCCCACGAGAGATGGAACGGAGTAAATGTAATGTAAAAAAATGTAATTTTAAAATAACAGATGTTTACTAAATGCATCAGAAAGTATATACGGTAATTATAAGAAAACAACAATTAAAAAAAGAAATTCTGTTTTTCAGTTTGTTTCGACTAATCTCCAAAACGGCTGGACCGATTTTAACGGGACTTTCACTCGCAGATAGCTTATGTTATAGCAAGTAACACACAAACAAAATAAAAGCCTAACTTTTATTTTGGGCAGCGGGATTTACCGAAAAGGTTACCGTTGCCCCGGAACATAAAGGGCTAAGGAAGGAACACGGGTGGGTTTTTAACAGACTTCAAAAAGGAGGAGGTTATCAATTCGGTTGTATTTAAAAAAAAAAAATTTTTATGTTTGTTACCTCAGTACGCCGTCATTTATGAACCGATTTGGATTTTTTTTTATTTGAAAGGATATGCTTCCAGATTGGTCCCATTTTTTTCAAAATCCAGTTCTGATGATGGGATCCATGAGGAATTGAGGGAACTCCTCAAATATTATAGGCATACATATAGCAATTTTGGTATTTTCATCGACATGTCAAGCATTTGCATTCAAAAAGTATAATTTGGTGAAGTGGAACTGATGAAGGAGACCACAGATAGCCACAGGAACTCTTCAATGATAATAAGTATTTCACGGGTGGCGATAAGATATCTCGATTAAGATAGTTAAGCGACTATGACGAAGCAAATTTAAATAAATGGTTCTGACGAAAATGGTACCATCAAACCGATCTGATGATGAAGCTGGAAGGTAGGTACCGGAACTTCGTAATAAAACCATGTATTCTAGCCGTGTTTGGGCTTATTGGAATTGTCATGAGATGCACTCTGACTATAAAAAGTAAAAAATAAAAACTTTTTAACAAAAAAAACAACCGACTTCAAAAAAAAAAACACTACAAAGTGTAAAATAACTTTAATTTTAATTTTGGAAGTCGATGGCAAAAACGTAAATACAAAAACAAAGACACCGACTTCCAAAATTAAAATTAAAGTTATTTTACACTTTGTAGTGTTTTTTTTTTTTGAAGTCGGTTGTTTTTTTTGTTAAAAAATTTTAGTCAGTAAGAGTCTGACAATCCCTTCTGCTCCACCCAGAGCGGGAGGGGTCATTTGATGTTTTGTCATCCTCATAAAAAAAAGAGCTTTTCTTTAGAAAAATAGGGTTTTACGCAAACAAAAAAACCATTAATTCCAATTTGTTTTCCGATAAGTAACTGACGAAATTTGGGTGTACTTAGGTACACTTCTGCCTCACCCTTTGGACAAATTAGGATTATGTTATGTTTTACTTTGAAATACAATCGTGCCTGAATCTTATTTTAAGTCATATCGTGTCATACTTAAGAGCCTAAACTTCACTCTTTATTTCGCTCGCACGATACTGCTCGCGGATTGAGTGAGAGAGAGACAGAGTGCGGTGCTAGACGGCAGGCAGCGCCAATAGTTTAGATATTTGCTTTTTACGGTGAAAATAATGGTAATTAAAAAAATTATCAGAAATTAGTTCAGTTAGTATGCAAAGTTTCATGATCAAACTTGAAGTACTTACCTATTTTTTGAATACCAGCTCGCGGATTATTGTTCGGTTTGGAGGTGACTTTGGATTTTTTTTCTATCGAGAAATTTTTATGGAATCGTGTTTTCGTCTAACCTAAGACCTAACATTAATCCTCAACTTTAACAGATATTTATTTCAAAATTAATGCCGCAGTGTTTTCGACATAACGGAGGATCATGCTAAGCCATTTGAGGTGGTAAGTATAGGCCCATATATAAATCACTCAGTTTATTTTACGTTGTTTTAAATCAGCATGCTGATGCGATAACATCGTGTGCTCTGGCGCTTAGTGTCATCGCAGTAGATATTTCGCTATTAATTTATATCTAGTATCAACCGGAACTCTCCGGAACCACTCATGTATGAAATTACTGATTAATATATATTGCTAATGAGCGGTTTACACTTCACGCTAGGTTAATATTAATATATCGTTAATTATGTAGATAAACATATTAATGAGTCTAATCGATTGGCGATTTTCGATTAGTTTACATATTATATTAAACATCAAACACTTCTGCATAAACAGATAAGAAACGAGCACTGGGGTGATCAAGACGCTCACTTTGTGTGTGCTCATTTCAGTTCGCTAAATTCAGGATATCTCACAATACACTCCTTAGATATGAGTCAGGCCGCATTTCATCAATGAAACTGAACACGTTATATATAAATTTTTTTTTTCGTGGATGGGAAATCATCAAATGACCCCTCCCGCTCAGGGTGGAGCAGAAGGGAGTGTCAGGCTCTTACTGACTAAAACCCACCCGTGTTCCTTCCTTAGCCCTTTATGTTCCGGGGCAGCGGTAACCCTTTCGGACAATCCCGCTGACGTTATATATCTAAGCCGCGTTCAAAAGCTGTCATTCGTCAGCTCTTCAACGAGATCAACGTGATCGGGTCCAGTTTCATTATTGGAATTCGCTAGTGTCAGTTTATCATTAACTGAAGTCAAATCGGTATCCCAGAATTGAACCTCCAATCAAAAGATACTTACAGGAAAATCTTCAGCACTCCTGCCATTATTCCAAGCATACATCATAGCTAGAACTGGCAACGCTGCTTCCGGGCCTTTAGCAGCCAGAAGATACCGAGGGCTCTCTGGTAGGAACAGCAGGATGGCAGCGGCTGCCAACCCTGGCGCGCACCACAGCCAGACGAAGACTCTCCAAGGAACTATCTCCATGTAAGCGAACGTGAAGGACCATTTTCCTGGGATTATTAGCCACGCGAGACCTGAAACGGAGATTAAACATTTGGGTGATTTAAATTTCTGTCTCGCGTAGGTTCGTAGCATTATGCTGAGCATTGTGTTGCGTGGATGTGACGAATATTTTCCCTCAAATTGTTCTTTTTTGTGTTCTTTTATCTCCGTCATGTTTTCCACAAATAAAGTAATTACCGTTATTTATTTTTCTTATTTTTGCTTTGAGTTTTCATTTTGTACCGGATATCTATCTACATACATCTTAAAAAAGATTAGTGACTTCGGCGCTGCCATCAATCACGATGTTGGAAGTGGCGAAGTTTTGGGCCGGCAAAATTTGAAATACTATCGACACGAAGAATAAGACGAACGTTCCGTCTACTTTTAGATTTACTTGCAGATCTTTATCAAGAAGTCGTGCACAGAAATAATTTAGTTACAAATTAAGAAGTTATTGCAAACAATGTATTTAAAATTACGTATCCATATAGTGTAAAATAATGAGTATTTTACCTACTCATACAATAACTTTCTTTAGGACCCCGATGATTTTGAAAACGAAGGGGCCGGATCGGTTATTGGCGATGCATGGAATAATTTTTTTTTTTTTCAAAAATGAGGGTCAAATTAAATAAGCTCTCGAAACTCTGCAGGAGTGGGTAATGATAATGATGTTTTTTTTGGGGTCAACGACTGTTGGTAGTTTTAGTACCTATTTGAAGTTTGAGTTGAGAAAATCTGTTTTGTTTTGTTTTATCGTGTCGAAACCCATCATGTCTGTGAATTATCATCATCAAGTTGAAGTTTACACAAAAATAACACTTACCTACAGATTTTTAAACTGATATTTCATGTGACTACAAGTGCGATCGATGACCACACAATACTTTTTATCAAATTGATTTATTTATTGTTTTATCATGTTAAGATTAATCACGTCTGCGCAGTTTCGCTAGCTAATTAAACTTGACCCTGTATTTACACAATCGATGCACGAAAATACTATTGTTGATACAACTGCAAACGTAGATAAATGTTTCTCTCTCAAATTCAGGTTAACATAATATTTACAATTGCATCATACACAGCTGTTGACGATTAGTTCCACCGACCTACGTGTTTATAAAACGGTTTGATATAAAATATTTGCAAGATAAGTTAGCCTATTTCACGTAATAATAGTTAATGGGTCGTCGACTGATAGATAACTGTAAGTTCAAGTTAACTCAGCAATAATTTATGTTAGATAAGATATGCTAATAACGTAATTAGATTTAATGTTCGTGTTTGCCTTGGTGCAACAAACTAGGCGCTTTAGATCGGGTTACTTATGCGGGTTTTACACAGGTGACCATTGCCGCACGGCGAAAATCTACTGTCGAAATGGCAATTCGACTAGGCCGCATGTGACTGCAATTTCCAAAGTAGAAGGTCTCGATTTTATCAAAATCGACCGTGAAAATACTCAGTCGCAGCTAGGCTGTCGCCCGCCGCATGAATGTCGTCGTTTTGATGCAAAATTGACTATAGGCCGATCGCATAACTGAGACGTTGCCTGAGGTAGCAGCGCGGTGAGGGAGGGGTGTGGTGATGTTATGCGAGAGCTCAGTGATTCGCCAAATTGTGACAACTATCACCCCTCCCGCACCGCGCAGTTACCTCAGGCAACGTCTCAGAAGCGGTCGGTCTATATAAAGTTGTTACGGGCAATTTGATAAGTCGGGGCACTATTAATAATGGCCGGTCTCAATTGGGCAATGTGATTAAAACAGCATGATTAATCACTTTTTCCGGCCATTATGAATATTGCCCACCATATCTTGGGCAAAGTAATAAAATAGGTGAACGGTAGTGTTTTTGTTTATTAAATGAAATTAAACTTACAAAATTTTCATGAAAACTTACCAAAAATAAACTATTGAACATATTAGTTAAAAAATAAACAGTTAAAAATGGGTAGTATTTAAACGCAAATCAAAAAATATCCTTTTTCTATGCAATAAGATTCCGAATTCCCATCAAAATTACTGATTGCACAGCCAAATATTCAACTCAAAATATCACTCAACACACTACAATTTATTTTCGCAGCGTACAGCGATTTTTCAGGTCAGGTCGACGGAGCCCCGCTGTGCGGGGCTCCTATTTCTGTCTGCAGGGTTTAAAGGAACCTAACCAAACCGAACCTCGGGGTGCCCCTGACGTCGTTTGTGATACATTCAAGCTATCAAACACTGACTTATTACATGGACCACGGGCTGTCGGGCATTATTAATAATGGCCGGTCAAAGTGATAAATTAATCACTTTGCCCATCGCTCTTGGGCATTATTAATAATGGCCGGTCCTTATTAATAATGCCCAGTTAATCACGTTGCCCGTAACATAGTCACCTGCGATTTTTATCGACCTGTGTAAATGGGGTGGCGATTCGGCTTGTGAGGCGATTAGGTAAACGCAAATAGACCTAGTGAGAATCCCCCATTACGCTTCGCAAACTAGTTTAAGTTAAGATTTTATGTGATGATCTTTTTCATCTTTCGTATCAATACAAACTAAGTGAATAGATGACGTGGTCAAATATAAACCAGACAGCAAGATTAGCGAACTTGACTGTTTAGACTGCGCTGGACGTACATTTAAGTATCGATCTGCCCCTGCTTACGTGTAGAAGGCAGCCATATTAGATTTATATTATACATCGTGATGATGGGCAGTATTGTATTATCCTCATTTATTTATTTAACTTTAATTAACAAGCTTAGGTATAAAAATATTACAATAATTAAGGGCAGAATCACATAAACATTGAAAAGAAAATAATTATAAAATTATAAAACTCAGGTAAAAACATAAAACAATCAAAATTAACAATACTCTCACAGTACTTCTGACATGCCAATAAAATCTTCGTCCATTCATCCGAAACAGGGCCTCAAGTCTGCTATTACAATAGTGTCAGAATGGTCTATCATTGATTTCATAATTGTTGATTTTGACAAGTTTGGTAATCTACTAATATAATGGCGTCATTATGACTTTCCAATGGTCAACCACTGACACTCCATTGACAAATGAATAAATGTAATGTTTACGAACTTCTTACTACTTCAGATTGCAAACACTAATACGTAATAAGTAAAAATATATATTATATGAAATCTAGCATGAAAAGTAGTCGTTTTTCTCAGACTATTGACCGACCAATGATCGACCAATATGGATTTAGCAGATTACGAACTATTAACAAAATTACAATGGGATCGTGTTGGAATGACGAATTTATAAAAATAGCAGACTTGGGCCCCAGATCGTTTGTTGGATTAGAATCCAAGAGATAAAGTGCGGCCAGAGTGCGAGGTACTGGGCACTAAACACGTGCAACGGTGTGACATGGTACAGTAAATAGCCTGTGCTTTCTGGTTCTAAGAAGCGAGCCAGTATAGCATGCAGATCAGGCGCGGCAATAGTTCTATGGAGTGTATTGCAGGCTCTGGTGAGCTGATCTCATGCTCGCCTTACCTTTTTTGAGTTAATCCCGATCTCTTTGTGAAATCGATGAGAATGTTTTCTCTAAAAGTCACTCACTGCGCCGCCAAAGCACGTTTTGAATATTGCATTAACAGGCCCGAAAGGTGGACTACATCCAGCGACTAACCTTGCTGACTGACTAGGCAATTCATGACGTGACAGGACTGAAAAATAGGCTCATCGTTTTGTCTGTCTCAAACGGGTCTAGAAGCTCTAAATTTTGCACAAGAGTTCCTTAGGTACCGAAACTGAGAATAAGAAAAGATATGTGAAAATTCTTCATCTAAAGGGATTAAATAGCGTAAAAGTTCGGTTTTTTCTGTTAAATGTTAACAAATGCTATGATACTGTTCCACCAGTCACCTTGGGGGGCGCTCAACTTTCCAGGGTCACGAAGTTCAAGTACCTGGGGCATTGGGTCACCGATAGTCTGTCCGACGATGTGGACGTGGAGAGGGAACGCAGAGCATTGGCGGCTCGATGTAACATGCTGGCTCATAGGTTTGCACGTTGTACTAGGGAGGTGAAAATTACACTCTTTAGAGCGTATTGCCAATGTATGTACACGTGTGCCCTATGGGTCAGCTATACGAAAAGCTCGTACAATGCTCTGTGAGTTTGAAACAATAACACCTTCAGGGTTATGTTGGGGCTGCCGCGCTTTTGCAGTGCATCAGGGATGTTCGCGGAGAATGGCGTGCCAGATTTTTACGCACTGATGCGGACACACATTACAATACAATAACTCGCTGCATCAGGGATATAGCATCCCTGATGCAGCGAGTGCGCGACAGCTCCAATAAATAGCATAGTAGCCGACATGACAGACATTCGAATGATGTGGCACTGGATGACCACTCACCGTGCGTCATTCCAATATTTAAAATAAGTTGTTTTATTGTATTTTTCGTGTAGGTATGTGTTTTCATGTATGTATGTATGTATGTTTTTTGTATAAAATTGTAATGTGTGTTGTTTATGGACTTATGGTCTGAAATAAATCTATTATTATTATTGTTTTCTTGATGGGAAATCACATCGGCCACACGGCTTTTAAAGTATAGTTAAGGAGTACAAACCTGGTAATATAATAAATGAGAAGGAGATGAAGGCAGAACTCCACGCGATGGCTGCTGCACGCTTAGAGTTTGCGTGCATCTCACCCAGGTAAGCGTATACCGTGGCGCTGGATGCTGATATCCTGAAATAAACAAGATTCGTCTTATGAGTCTTGGGAGAAGCAATTAGAAATGATTGCGAAAGGGGAGGGTTACGCATCTAGAAAAGTGCTTCCGCTTTCTTTCGGTCATTGCTCAAAACTTTTTCATTCGCCGACGTTTGCAGTGCTTCGGTTTTAAAAGGTTTGGGTGAGAGGCACATCAGAATATTTTAACATAATCTCTGGGTTAACACTTCTATAAGTCCTTGTTTTGTGACGTAGGCAATTAATTATTAACGTAGTCTGGCTAGAATACTGACCTTTAAAGGTTAAAAAAGTTTCTAAGCTACCTATGATAAAATCGTGGAGGTCAAAAGGAGTGTAATAAAACACAACTATCAGCTAGTGCATTCAGCACACAAAGTGTTCGTTGCCTGGTAGGTATATATTTTATTAGGATGCTTTACAATCATAGAATTACAATAAAAAAAGTTATGATCGGCTTATCATTTTTTTAATTACAATGAATAAATAGTAATTTAATGATTTATTACGCCTCGGGCGTTAAACCTTGGTCAGTGCCCTTCTTCAATGAACATCTAACGCTTATTATTATAATAATCTTAATTATTAATATTCATTTATACTTAATATCTAAATACAAACGGGTTTTTATTTATACCTAATACCGAATATCTAAGTACTAAATAAAAGCGCGTATGCTTCGATACAAACGCGTATTTTAAGTGCGTATTTTTACCCGACTGATCAGAAAGAGGGTGGAGAAATACACGTTTTCAGCACGAGGTATTCCAGTCTGATCCTCAAATTAAATCCACAGATAAATAATCCACCAGTAGGTTACATTTACGGCATTGAATCGGAATAAATTATCAGCTCATTTAAAATACAGTTAGGCCGCTGCCTGAAATTTTGCGGGCAGCGGGGCGGCAGCGGCGGCGGCGCGGGTGTGGCAGGATCTTATACGTCATTTAAATGGACCGGTGAACAGTGGCGCGGGAGCGGGCAACGAGCGTTGCACTCAAGGCAATCGGCGACCGCCCGCGCCGCCGCCGCTGCCGTCCCGCTGCCCGCAAAATTCCAGGCAGCGGCCTTAAGCCGGTGACGGTTGACGGAGAGAACCTCACGTCCCAGCTGCCGCAGGAGACGCTCCGGGCGTCGGGAGTCGCGTGACGACTCCCGGCCACCGTAGGCGCGGGCCTGCGAGCGGAGAGTAATGGGTAACTCTTCGTCCGATCAGGACCAGGCCCGTGCTGGACGGCGCGTACGTGTTCCACGCGCGCCTCAAAGAGATGTCAGCATCACAAGGAAGGGGCCGTAGCCTGCCGCGGCAGCGGGATTGTCCGAAAGGGTTACCACTGCCCCGGAACATAAAGGGCTAAGAAAGGAACACCGGTGGGTTTTAGTCAGTAAGAGTCTGACACTCCCTTCTGCTCCACCCTGAGCGGGAGGGGTCGTTTGATGATTTCCCATAAAAAAATGCCCCACGAGCGGATTTCATTCAGCACAACTAAACTGCATTCTAGAGCTGTAAGTGTCATCATTTTTTAAACTGACAGCTCTTGAACGCGGTATTGATATAATGATCGCGTTTAGTTTCTTTGGTAAGATTTGCCCCAAGCCTGTTAATAATTTCTAAACTCATAACAAACTTACAAGCATCCAGTGAAGAACCTGAAGACCAGCAGCATCCACACGTTGGTTGAGAACGAGGAAACGATCGAGAAAACGGCAGACAGTATGAGGGCTGGCAGCATTACCGCGCGACGACCGATACGGTCACCCAAATAGCCCCATAGGAAGGAGGTGCTAATTATACCTGGTGGAAATAAGGCATGTTAAGATGGGGACATATTTTCGAAATTGTCAGTAATAATTGGACAATGAACGGGCATGTACATATTTTGCGTGGGAACTTTGTTCTTAATTTTTTGTTGACTTTGGAAAGGTACATTTACATTGGCCCCGATTCTGTTGTTCACAAACTAAACTAAATTTAAGTTGAGTGCATCTTTTTCTTTCTATTTCAATAAGAAAAGGACAGAAGATAAATATTAATTTAGTCCTGTCAAATTATATAATCCATAGACAAGTTTAGACGTGATTCAAAAATTGGCTACTAAAAATACGTCAATTTACATCAGGCGCTGACTAATTTGACAGGACTAAACTAATATTTATCTTCTGTCCTTTTCATAATGAAATAGAAAGAAAAAGATGCACTGAACTTAAATTTAGTTTAGTTTGTGAACAACAGAATCGGGGCCATTATGTAATAGTCACGTCTTCTTCTCATGCAACTACAGAACACCACCTGCTACGATAAGTACGTAATCCTTTTGATTCTAGTACTAGAGAACTACTTTTAAAAAGGTAATGGTTATACATATTATGATAGGCAAGAATTTAGGGCAAGAAAAATGAGCAGACGCCAGCACATAAGCTACACGAAACTTTTCCAATAAACTTTGAACCTTATACTTTAGCGATAAAGTTGAAAATCTAATAAAGAAGTTTGACAGACGCCAGCACATCAAGCTACTACTGCTTGATGTGCTGGCGTCTGTATCTGATGATCATTGTAAACAGGTGATTCATTACCATCGTCCACAGCCCCACTTCATCCATTCGCCGGGCTTAAGCCTCTCTATTCTTAAATACGTGGTTAGTTTAGGCCTATTTGGTAACAATGCTACATAGAGCATTAAGAAAATAATTTATTATCGTAATTACCTCAGCTAAGCAGCCGCGACTTAAATAGCCAAAAATCGATCACAAAACTATCTTCATAAATCTTCAAATCTAACAAGAATATTATAGTTATATCGCACCCCCCCCCCCCCCCGGTGCGACACTGTCACTTTTGCAAAAAATGCAAAAATGAGTTAAATATCTAAAAATGATCCTGAAGCACCCCTTTACTTGGTGCGATAACGTTACTGTTATAGTACGCATAGTTTCCGTATGAGAGGGCGTGAGTGTCATTGCCGTTTTGGCGCGAATCACGCGTCGCTGGGAGCAACATCGTTTTTAGATATTTAACTCAATTTTGCATTTTTTGCAAAAGTGAAGTGTCGCACCGAGGGTGCGATATATTCCCCCCATATAACTCTGACTCCCGAGATACAGGCAAATGCTTAGTTTGGGGGTCACCGTGTATTCTATTCTTGCAGAAATTGTGATTAATAAAATAAATAAATATCTTTTTTTTTATATATTCTTTAATTTGAATTTTTTTGTTCAGACATTCAACAATAAGTTTGAATTTGTTGTCACACTAGTGCGGTACTTGGCCATTGGCAAATCCGTTTTTCAATTTAGTCTGTAATAATAGATCCCGAGGGTTTTTTTCTTTTGAGCCTTCGTGGCATGGTTGGTTCGTCCATAAGGTTTTTTGCTAGCGGTATCTACAACGCCACATTCGAACAACGCGTTATACTGACGTCACGCAAAATCCTGCATCTCGCAAGTAAAACCGCGCAACTAGCATATAAAGGCTGGTAAAAAACGTCGTGAATCAAACGAAGTAGGGAGATAAAGGAGGTCATTTCCAACGCTTTTAAAGTGAGAAATAATTTTTGATAACGCTGCAAAAATTTTGCAAAATAATTAAGTAATTGCGCTTGAAATTTGGTACCCAGAGCCGCAATAGAACTTTTGTAGTGCTGATACATTATCTAGTAATATACAACACCATTTGCTTAATTGTTTTATATCACATTTTCTTTAAATTAGTCTAATTGTAAAAGTACTCGGTATACAAAAACATTCATAACTTTTAAGGCAATTGAATGATGGCCATGCTGTAGAAAGATTTTTTGTTGGAAATGACCTCCTTTATCTCCCTATTTCGTTTGATCCACGACTTTTTGACCTTCTTGTATTCAACGGCCCGACATGAATCATTTGGGCAGTTGACCGTCAGACACGACACCCATCTCGTCAGTGGAACCTCCCTTTTCTATGGAGGTTGAGTGAACTTTACACCTTGTTCCGCATACCTCTCTGATATGTAAGAAGAATATATCGATTATACATATAGGCGGCGGCTGTTGATGGATTAAGAAGTGTTTTTATGTATTACAAATTTGATATATTACAATTAAATGAAAGAAAATTTAAAACTCATATTAAAAGTACACTTTGTAAACAAGGATATTACAAATTAGAGGATTATATCCAAGATAACAATGTTTGGAAACATGCTGGTCCAGCTCCATAGGACAATCTAGAGTCTAGACAAAATCAAACTGGTTGCTAATTTAATTTATACATACACATTTTTTTTTAAATACATTGTTTTTACAGTCTGTGACAAATGTAACTCACACAGTTTTTAAAATACTAGTAAAATTTTACAATCTTTGTAAATATGTGAGCACCATGTATCTATCACATAATTGATTTACCAGTCTGTTATATTTTTAATTCTTTTTACCATTTGTGGTAGACTAAATTTTATTTTAGGTGCATCGTCTTCACATATAATGAATGTATACAAAAACTTGTATAACATTTTAAAAGAGTAACGGTGGAGTTTCTTGCCCATTCTTCTCCACACGAAAACTACATTTTGGAAGGGGCGACTAGAATCAATTCTATTTTTTAATTTTTAATTTTGACGTTCAAAAGTGCCTTTTAAGTGGCTAATTGAAATAAATGATTTGACTTTGACTTTGACTTTATACCAGAATAATATGTTGTTAATAACTCTTTTATCGCAGACCGGTACTTATCTATGTAATAAAATGTAGTATCTAATAACGCTGTTAGAAAAATGTTGTTTATGAATATACTTTGTTGAAGATATGCATCGAATAGTTATGAAATAGGTACATAAGTACTTTGTAATTAATATTATCTGGTTTATAAACGATAGCAGTACACCGTACCAAGTGTTAGTAAAATTTGACGGGGCGAATGCCAACGTCCATAATACGGTCGATCATTCAAGTTAAGCAACATCGAGAGCTGTCACGCCGAGCGTGACCGCCTGCGGATATCGCGTGACGTTGGTGTTTGCTTTTTGTTTTAAAATACAGTAAGCCAATTCTCGTACTTAAAAAACGTTCAAATTCAACTCTCAATATCATCTCAGCAACATTTTGTCTGGTGAGCTATTGCCCGCCGCGACGACTGAAGTCGAGACGTAGCACGCGCGCTAGTCGCGCGGTAAACTCTGCTTGCGCGATGCAGGATTTGGCGTGACATCAGTATGATGCGTAGTTCGCATGTGGCGGTATAGATGCCGCCACAGTTTCTTTGACATATTGAGGTTAAAATTAGAATGTGAACGTTTTAAAACTATGGGATTTGCTCGCAAGCTGCAGTGTGTGCTTTTTTTTTACCTATAAAAGCAGCAGCATTAACCAGGCCCTTGTCTTTGCTGGTCAGCTTGAGCTCACACTCGGCTGCTGTGATGGCGTAGCTCATGCCGACTGACTCCATAGACACGTTCAGCATGATGAGGCCGCTGGTGAACAGCACCAGGTGGTTCAGTCTGCCATGGCCTGAGGAGGTAAAGGTGCACTTTATTAGTAACAAGAAACAATTGAGTATGACTATGTACCATAATATATTCTATTGGATCTCTGGGAGGAATTAAAATATTGTATGTACAATTTAAAGATCCGTTCATCATTTTCCTAGCATATTATGTAAGCCATCTACAATAAACGCATGATTATTACGCACTTTATCGCGTAACAATGACCTCAATTTGGGCCGTTCCACCGACTTAATTGTCGTCACACGGTTGAATAACAATAATAACACTAATTTCTAAAGTAAATATTAGTTCCACAAAATTAGCGAGCTAGTTGGAAACGCTGTTAGTGGAGTTAGCTACGCTTTTGGTGGATAAGTGCGCATTACACGAGCGGCACGTTGTCAACGGCAGCCGCTGACACGTCGAGGGCGGGCGACGACACTCATCGACGCGATGGCTACAGTTGCCTCTGCGCGTATAGCTCGTGTGGATGCTTACTAAGTTATTAGGAGCGCATTTGTTAACACAGTTTCATTTCCATTTCATCATCATCATCAGCCGGAAGACGTCCACTGCTGAACAAAGGCCTCCCCCTTAGACCACCACGCCGAACGACAATCCGCCACTTGCATCCATCGGTTGCCCGCGACTCTAACGATGTCGTCGGTCTACCCGCTGCGTCTTCCGGTTCGTGGTCGCCACTCAAGAACTTTTCTTCCCCATCGGATATCAGTTCTACGAGCGATGTGGCCTGCCCATTGCCACTTCAACTTGCAAATTTTAAGAGCTATGAAGATTTCCATTTAGTGCTAATGAAATGTTTTTTTAGCCTGCGCTGTAGCTACTCCTGATCAAAAGCTTCCAAGCCACTCCCCCCATCTTTCGCGAGCCCGCGCGTCCTCCTTCCAGTTTTGACGGAACCTATCCAACTTCTCCCGCCATCTCCTACGTGGTCTACCGCGACCCCGCCTCACTGTCTCAGGGCATCAATTCTGTGCTTTATGAACCGTATTACGGAAAAAAAATCGCGTGATAGTTTTATGACAGATTCGTGCGTTTCAATCCCGCCAATGTGGACTAACCTTTACAAAAATAACTGGTTTTGGCTATTTAAAAAAATAAATAGATGGCTGACTAAGTTTAAAATTTGTAGCTACAGGTGGTTACAGTGAAGTTATATTGTTTTATTTACCTGTTTGTTCGAAGGCATCTTCAAAACTGTACTCGGTTGCAGGATTCAGCTTCTCTGCGCTCTCCGCATCTCCGTCCCCTTTGTATTTGCTTCTGTCTGTCATTTCTCTTGACGTTTCTCTCTATGTATCTCTTTCTCTGTTTAATTTGTCATCACTCTTCTATCCCGTTGGTATGTTAGTGAAATGTGATGCAGATACTGTTTCCTTTCTAGGAAAAACGTGATGAATTGACGATGTTCTTATACCTGGAAAAATGAGATATTTGTTTGAAAACGGATGTTTGTGGTTGCCAATGCTTCAATATAAAGTAGGATGTTTTTACAGAAAAAGAACTTGAGTTCAGAGCTGCTACTAAAGAGGGTAGTTATATACAACTGTGAGTTGTGGATTGAAGGACAAATGCTTCGTCATAATCGATTTATTGGATACCCCAGACAAATATGTTGATAAACGTAGACACACATGAATAAAAAATAGATATCACACTCATTATTAACCTTCACATTTATTATTAACCCTCCCCCATTCACCCTCTTAGGGGTAGAATTTCGAAAAAACCCTTTCTTAGTGGATACATACTCTTCACAAAGAACACACCCTTCAAATTGCATGTCTCTAGGACCAGCGGTTTAGGCTGTGCGTTGATATATCAGTCAGTTAGGACTTTGAATTTTATGTATAAGTATAGAAATATTTCATCTACATGCTTGTAATATTGTTTAATGCCTTAAATTATGTATGTTATTTTTGTCGTTCACTTCAATGCATTTCTTTTTTTTGCATTTTCACGGCTTCGGCACTTAAGGTGGTTCTTTAATTTAGACGTTTGAATTAAGGAGCACCTTAAACGTCCCGTAACTTTTTAAGGATTTTACTACAAATTCCATTAACGGGCCTACAAAATCGGCTAATTTACTTCTTTAATTGGTAGTAAAAAATATTTAAATATGAGACACTAGCTTCTGCCCGCAACTTTGTACGCGTGAAATTTCTCGTTCCCCCGACTCACGCCGTTACATCGCATCATCCACCCGAGCTATCTCTTCGTTTTCGCTTATCATTTATTGGTTTGGTTCCTACGAAGAGATATTAGATAGGAGAGATATAAGAGGGAAAGGGCAATGACCGCTATTGCTACAGAAAGGAATTGCACATCGAGATGACAGTTCATGATAGAGATGGAGGACGCTTCGCAGACTCCCAAATAAGTTGGGATAGACGACAATAACGGTGAAGAAAAACATCGCGATGAAACCGGCATGTCCTAGAACCAAAAATTCGAAGACGTGTGACATCTATCAACAATCACTGGGCCTGCGTGGTAGATTGCGGCCCTCTCCCTCTCGCCGAGAGGAGGCCTGCCTATATCCCAGCAGTGGAGTATGAGGGTGATGTTGATGAGAATAGTGAAACTTTTTTGCTTAGAAAATATCAATTCACCTTTCACTGAGGAGAATGGACATGAAAACATGAATTTCTTTAAGTATCTCGGAGCCTTTCTTTTCTTCAATCAGATAAAAAGTAAATTGCTACTAATTATTTAATGGTATTATCTAAACGTCAACACTAACCTTATCATTGAAATAATACTTCAAGATGTGCAAATACTTTTCAGAATGCCCTGACGAAAAAAATATTGTTTTTCTACATAAACGAGGAAAGACTGTCGCTAATTTGATGAGGCTTAGATGAAACCTTGACAATACTTATGGACAACCTTACTTGTCTATCTTTATTACTATAATAGCTGCAATTAGGTGCTTACCTACATAGAACGGTAGCTATTGCCATCAATCACGAAGGTTGTTTGAGTTTAAAAAAAATCTAATTAAAGACGCCATCACATCAAGCAATCTGTCAAATTTATTTTACAGATTTTCAAATTTATCGCTAAAGCATAAGGTTCAAAGTTGATTTGGAAAATTTGACTGTTTCCGGTAGCTTGATGTGCTGGCGTCTGTACCTAAATTAATTTATTACTTGAATTTACTTAGACATAATTATGTATTTACATAATTTAAAAGCTAACCTACGTAAAGTATATAAAAAGGAGAAGAAATAATCAAAAGGCATAAAAAAATTCGTCCGCATCGCTGTCTATAGAAAATGTACCCAAAAAGCTGGCAGCATTGCCACGTTGTATGGCAATGCTGATTCTTTGGCCAAAAAATAGGCCAGCCTTCTGGTCACCTGAAAGGGTTGACCAACCGTTTGGCGATGTCTCAAGTGGGCACTCGGACCCCATGGCCGTTTGTTACATAGAAAATATTATATTAAAATTGGAAATATTTTCAGAGAAAACATAGGTCACATATCTAACGTTTCGTTTGCCAGACTGCTGCGAAAATGGGATGCCAAATAGCCGGCACCAGAAAAGACCAGCTTCCACAAAAGTGGGCGGAATAGATTCGAAGCCATTATTATGGGAATGTTAAATATTTGCCCAACGAACCTTCCGATTCATACAGAGTCATTTCTTTTTTAGTGAAATATATCACTTTTTATCCCACAGAATGCTCCTTGCGGGATCAGAAAATCATGCGGGATGCCGGTATTTTGAGTTCCCGGTAAGTATATCGAGATTGGATGTCAGAACCGTACTAGCCTGTTTATCTTTTATCTCTTCTACACTGAAAAAAATAATTTCTTACAGCACAGCACATTAAGACTACAGAACAGATAAAGAGTTTATCTGTTCTGTGATTAAGACTTACTGACTTTATACAGTAAGAAGAAATGTTTGTAAAACAATAAATGACAAAACACTTAAAACAGTAACGTTTAGGTGCAGCGCAGACGACAGACTATCCGTGACGCACTTTTTAGTCTGTGAAAATAGAACCTATGCAATTATATGCAGTAACGCACACGACGCGCAAAAAGTCCGGCGCACAAAAAATCCGTGTAATTCGGGCAGACGGCGCCGCGACGCGCCGCGCCGCTCCGCACAAAAAGTCTGTGAAAAAAATGGAACGTTTGCTTCAACGCGCGCTAACGCAGACGGCGCACACTTTAGTCGGCAATCTGCATTTGCTAGGGGTGGACGTAACGCACGCGATCTATTATCATGGCGCGATTTATTATCAAAATAATACTTCGCGATCTCTGCATGATTTCCATAGCGTCTACGTCCCTACATTTCTGCCGACAGAATGATCGAAGATGTGCGTCGTGTGCGTTGAGTCTGTGAAAAATCCGCGACCGACTTTTTGCGCGTCATGCAGACTTTTTGTGCGCCGCAGACTCGATCGCACAAAAAGTCTGTCGTCTGCGCTGCACCTTAATGATTGAACATACCATTTACTGAAAAAACGTTAAAGTTAAAACTTCAAAGTTTACTGTCATGACGGTAACATTTTGCCTGAAGTATCAGTAAAAAATACTGTTTTGAATGTTAGGCTCATATGGAACTGCTTAAAGCAGTTCAGATCAATGTTTTTTCATTGCCTATTTCTTTCAGAGTATGTGCAATTAGGTCAGCAAAATGCTTTTGAAACCAGCCTCCATTATCTAACAAATTCCAATTGCAGTCGGTTTGTAAGCCCAGAAGTCACCAGAATACCCCTTTTTTTCATGTTGTTCCTAATTTACTAATGACTAAATTCGGTCATGTTAGTTTCTGTTCCATTTAAATGATTAATTTAATGTGCAGCTTCTATTGAGAGTTCATGATGACTTAGACATTTTGGAAAAGGGCCAGACACATGATCGGTCTAGTCTAAGCTATTCCTACAGACTGCTCTGTTTAATTTGTTGCTGCTCTGTATAGTTTTAAACAATACACTATCAATCAACTAGTTTTCTGCCATCGCGTGACGCAATTAGTAAGTATTCATGGCATCACATAAATATTGATAAAGCGGCAGTGCCTTGGTCTTTTTATTGCTCTGGTTTCTTGCCTTTTCCTTGTAGTACCTTCGTCAATTGGAGCGCTAATTTTGTTCATAATTGTTTTTTAGTGATTTGTTAAGTTCATTATTAGCCAGCCGCCCGAGTATACGCGATTCAGCACCGAGTTTAGGCGATACAGCGTCACCGACCGACTGGGGCCCAAGTCTGCTATTTTTTTTTAAATTCGTCATTCCAATACGATCCCACTGTCATTTTGCTAAAAGTTCGTAATCTGCTAAATTCATAATGGTCGATCATTGGTTGGTCAATGGTCTGAGAAAAACTATAAAATTTCATGCTAGATTTCATTTAATATATATTTTTACACATTACGTATTAGTGTTTGCAATCTGAAGTAGTAATAAGTTCGTAAATAGCAATAAACATTACATTTATTCATTTGTCATTATGTACGAGATTACCATTTTATACCCGATTCAGCGACCCGAGCGTGACGGTTCAGTTTCCTTCGCTGTTCAGAAAGAGCAAAAATTGAGGGCTTTTCTTGACGTGGCAATTAATTATTGCAATTTATTCAATATCTGTTTGAATCCTGCACGTGTATTTAACTAGCCAATCTTACAACCTTGGCTTATGCAAATCGTACGTTTCCCTTTAACCGTTCACCGTTCTATATTAATTATTTAAACATGATATCATGTACCTTCAATCACGTAATGTATTTAAGGTCACTGACCTCCGTATCTATTAACGTACTAACCTACATGCTTCAGTCATATTTCATGACTCAAGATAAGCATAGTATTGTCATATTGACATGACAAGGACATTTGTTTAGGACATAAAAGGTCTACATTCGCGTGGCAGAGGCAAGTAAACATGGTATCCGAAGATGTATTGAAGATCGAAAATTATCCTACGAATATCCTACTATCCTACTTCCTACTAATATTATAAATGCGAAAGTTTGTGAGGATGGATGGATGGATGTTTTTTACTCTTTCACGCAAAAACTACTGAACGGATTTTGATGAAACTTTACAGTAATATAGTTTATACATCAGAATAACACATAGGATACTTTTTATCTCGATATTCCCACGGGATAAAAACTTACGCGAGTGAAACCGCGGGGCGCAGCTAGTACTTGATAATGGCCCCGATTCTGTTGTTCACAAACTAAAGTTTAAGTTCAGTGCATCTTTTTCTTTCTATTTCATTAAGAAAAGGACAGAATATAAATATTAGTTTGGTCCTGTCAAATTAGTCAGTGCCTGACGTAAATTGACGTACTTTTAGTAGCCAATTTTTTAAACACGTCTAAACTTGTCTATTGGATTATCTAATTTGACAGGACTAAACCAATATTTATCTTCTGTCCTTTTCATAATGAAATAGAAAGAAAAAGATGCACTGAACTTAAATTTAATTTAGTTTGTGAACAACAGCGGGGTAATTGCGTAACACACTATTAGTAGCAATGGGTTTCATTTTGACAGATCAACAACGTTCATTGCGTTTTTTTACAATGTTGAGCAGACACATTTTTCCGACACATGAAGTAATTGATTAGCAATATGCTTCAAAATGATTCAAATTGAGATCGATAGTGTGTTTCGCAATTAGGGTGCAGAATCGGGGCCAATGACATTTTGACATTATGGCTAACAGTCAATAGATTATTATTTTGTGATTGGAAAGTAAATTGTAGGAACACAGCTTTTACAGTGATATAATGCGAAAAAAAAAAAGAAAGTGTTAAAGCTTTTTTGAGGGGAGCAGTAGTGGCCCAGTGGTAACGGCCGCGACTTACGAGTTTGTAGGTCATAGGTTCGAACCCCGTCAGGCGCTTTACTTAGTGTTAATTATTTCCTCACCATTGCTCTTAAAACGGTGAAGCAAAACATCGTGAGGATATCGGCATGTCCTAGAACCAAAAATTCGAAGACATGTGACATTTACCAACCCGCACTGGGCCCGCGTGGTGGATTACGGCCCACTCCCTCTCACAGAGAGGAGGCCTGTGTCTCAACAGTGGGAACATTATAGGCTGACTAGCTGCGCCCCGCGGTTTCACCCGCGTAAGTTTTGATCCCGTGAGAATATCGGGATAAAAAGTATCCTATGTGTTATTCTGATGTATAAACTATATTACTGTAAAGTTTCATCAAAATCCGTTTAGTAGTTTTTGCGTGAAAGAGTAACAAACATCCATCCATCCATCCTCACAAACTTTCGCATTTATAATATTACTAGCGACCCGCCCCGGCTTCGCACGGGTGCAATGCTGATACTAAATACACTACATAGAAACCTTCTTCTTCAATCACTATCTATAAAAAAAACCGCATCAAAATCCGTTGCGTAGTTTTAAAGATTCAAAGGGACAGAGAAAGCGACTTTGTTTTATACTATGTAGTGATTATAGTAGGAAGTAGGATAGTAGGAAGTAGGAAGTAGGATAGTAGGAAGGATTGATTATGTAAGGTTTTTTAATACAATATGATACTCAGCAGTCGCGCTTACGACCACGAGACCAACGGGGCGTGGGGTTCTGGGTTCGATTCCCGGGTCTGGCAAAGTGTTATTGGGTTTTTCGCATCTGGAATTTCTCAGCAGCCAGAGACAAGACTGCCTAATCTCCTCTTTCAGGTAGTAGGCGGTTTTGAGGTGTATTTTTTTTGCTGTATTGCCACGCATTTTTGTTTATTTTTAAACTTAAAAATGCGATCTCTCTTCATTATCTACACGGTAGAATAAACCCTTTTTAGTGTAAATTGTCATTTATTATTTAAAAACATTTTTATGACTTGGAAGTATGAAGTAAGTACCCAAGTCGAATGACAGATTTTGAACAGTGAAGTGAGTGAAGTGGTTAGGTTAGGTTCCTTTAAAGTTTTAAACCCTGTAGACAGAAATAGAGGCCCGTCGAAGCGGGGCTCCGTCGTCTACGTCTTATTATTATTGCTTGTAAACCAACTTAGACCCGCCACGTGATCTTCTCCACGGGGCTGGTCTCAAGGAACAGAAAAAACTGTTTTTTCTGTCGAATGGCGGGTCTAGTGAGCAAGCTTATCGAGCGAACTCAGACCCCGTCATCCCTGACTAACTGATTTCGGAGTTCATTTTCGACATAGTTATAATGCAAACATGATGCAAACCATAATTTTTAAAGTGATTATATTAAAATTGTAGTTGTATTTTTATTATTTTAAAATGCTGATATACAAGTTATAGTGCAAACCATTCTTTTTAGAGGGATACTATTAAAATATAGATGTATTATCATCTTAAAGTGCTGATATACAATTTGATAGCTGTTTTCATCTTAATTTATACACCCCTTTTACAATAAGAAATCGGTTGTCTGTAAAGGCGATTTACTGACGATAGTTGAACTTGACAACGTCATAACTAAAATACTAAAAAAAAAAAAAAATTTTTTTTTTTTCATTCTTTTTTTTCGATTGCGCCTCTGTCGCTCGTTCCGCGCTCTCGTTTGCACTTCAAGCCTTAAATGGAACGCCTCAGAGCGAGGTAACGCCGCATGACGTCATGTTTTTTCGTGCGTGCAGCCAGCTTCATCGAATTATAAGACGTTGTCACGTCAAAAAATGATTAAAATAAAATATTTTTTACTAAAATACCTGTTATTTTTTTGCTGCATGTAGGTAGGTCATACACTTCATTAGGAGTATATATGTTCTGTGGTCATACATATGTATAACATTATGGTGCTTACCTACTATCTTTTCTGTAAGAATTTCCTATCTTGCATCAGCAATTCATGGCATTACTGCCATGAATTGGTATCAATCGTAGAAAAAATCAATCCTATTAATATTTTATATTTTTTTGTGGTACCTATGCATCAATGGACTGAATCAACAGTTAAAAATCACCTAACGATTAGCTGGAAAGAAATAAAAATAAACAAAAATATGCTAACCAACAATAAACTAGGTACTAAAAACAAGTGAAGGTAAAGATGAAAGTTTACTCACGCCACACGCGGTTCAAACTTGAACGATTCAACTGCACTTATCAATGAACATGTGATTACAAAGTTAAACCACTAAAGCATCACTTTTCACAACAAAATTAAACTAAAAATAAACTATAATCATTATAGTTAACACATTTTAATTCAGGAAACCACGTTTAATAGAATAAAACGGATTATTTTAAGAATTTAAAACGCACACGACCTTCCTTAGTCGCGACGAGTGATGTACTGAATGAACTACTGACTAAAATTAGGCACAGGATCGGCGCAAACGCATTGTGGTATTTATATAGAGCTGCCAGGTCATTCCGGTGTTTTTTTTTTAATGAGTTAGGCTCGTTATTAAGTGGATAATTTTATTGTTTCGTTGTGTTGATGAAAAACATAATTAGAAATAGAAATGCATAGATTACATAATTATTGAAACGACAACATTATTTTATAAGTAAAAAACAACGCAACCGCAGAGTTTATGGTAAGCCACAACTTATTTTCCTCATTTTGTCCTTCATTTAACTCGACCAATGGCAAATATTAATAAAAAAAAATAAAACATCTGCTGATTTCTGAAATCAAATACACCACCCTTTTTAGGTTTCCGTACTCAAAAGGAGCCAATGGAACCTTGTTAGGTTGTTGTTGAAACCTCCATTGTCCGTCCTTCCCTCTGTCCGTCTGATTGTTAGGGGCTGTAATCTCATGAACCGTAACAGGTAGACAGTTGAAATTTACAGAGAGTATGTGTGTGTGTCTATTGCCGCTATAACAAAAAAAAATAAAAGTAAAATAAAATTAGTAACAATTAAGGAACTGGAGAAGGAAGTCTCCATGCAAGCAACATCGGCGTTTTTGCCATGTGGTATGGAATCCTTCGTGGCGTTGGCCTGTTATAGTTATAGTTAGTAGCATGCTAAATTAAAGAATTAAAATGTAAAAAGTAATCTTAAAAGAACAAAAACAAACGTACCAGACATGACTAAGCCAATAAAAAAACTAAAATGGAAAAGGGCGGGTCATTTCATCCGGGGTAAAAATTTAAGCTCGACCAGAGAAATAACAGAATGATATCCCAGAGAACGAAAGGGGAAGACCATTTCAAAGATGGGAAAAACGGCTTAAAAACGAATGCGGGAGAGACATGGGGGAGAAAAACTCACGAACGTGAGGTATGGAAAAATTTGGGGGAGGCCTATACTGAAGAGCAAAGCAATCTGAAGATTTCTGATGTCTAAACCTTTAATTTAAATAAATTGTTAAACTACTTTTAAGATTGTTAATAAAGGCTACTTGAAATTGAAATCGAAAATGCTTCGAAAGTTACAGGCCAAACGAACTTCAATGCTGAGACCATAACATGGATTAACCGAAACCAGCCTCTGGGCAGTCAGCCTCACTACCACCTTGCTGAGCACCAGTTAGCATCATTATCATCATCGGGCTATAGCTGCGTCGTCTACAACCTGACATAGGCATCTTCAATGGCACGCCATTCAGCTCGATACTCGGCGACCCTCATCCAGCTGCTACCAGCCACCCTGCAGAGATGGTTGCTCTATACGCACGTCACTTTACTGCAGTATGGAACTTGGAAGTCCCTAAACCGTCTCTGGATACAAGTAGAAAAATGCAGCCTGATATGTGCAGCCATGTCGCAAACTTGACTCCATCTCCTGTTCTGCCCTCTGTGTCCCAATACTTGCAGTCAAAGTGAGCTCTGCGGTGCCACCGACGACGCCGTGGAAGTGGCGAAGTTTCGGGCCAACAAGATCTGAAAAAGAATGCTGCCAGCGACGAGAAGAAGAAGCATGAACTACGTCGTCGTCTACGTCATCACATCAACGCCGGCTGTCGCTGAAAACCAGCGCTGGGGCGCTGTCTCGCATAGGGTCGTAGCATTATGCTGAGCGATAGAGTGTTTGCGTGGATGTCACGCGTATTTTACCCCTAACTTGTTCTCTTTTGTGTTATTTCTCTGCATAATATTTACCGCAAACAAACGAATTCTATCCTTGTTATTCTTGCGGATACCAAAGACAAGATCATAATATCAGGCATCCACGAGACTATATACTTTTTAATCTAAAAAAATGTCGTGATTTTCGCCATCGTAATACAAAAAGGTTATCAATCCAGGTCAATCGGTGATAAGAGGTTGTTATTAGAGCCATATTACGTCATCACATCCGTTCATTATTATGCGTATGTTTGTGAACTTATGCATGTTATGCTACCAAGGATGGATGATTACAAACCCATTTTTCAATTATTGGGTTGTAATCAGCCGTCCTTGAAGGCACTAAATTATATTCTTGTACTACTGCCGCTTTGCAAATAAATCAAAGCACAATCAGCCTATAGTGTTCCTACTGCTGGGACATAGGCCCCCTCCCAGTGAGAGGGAGTGGGCCGATATCTACCTCGCGGGCCCAGTGCGAGTTGGCACGCTACGATGGGAAGAGACCAGGGGCTCAAGTCTGTTATTTTTATAAATTCGTCATTCCAACACGATCCCATTGTCATATTGCTAAAAGTTCGTAATCTGCTAAATTCATAATGGTCGATCATTGGTCGGACAATGGTCTGAGAAAAATTACTACTTTTCATGCTAGATTACATTTAATATATATTTTTACATCTTAATTATTAGTGTTTGCAATCTGAAGTAGTAAGAAGTTCATAAATAGCAATAAACATTACCTACATTTATTCATTTTTCATTATTATTATTTGGTTAGACACACTAGCAGCTAATTAGCTGATGCGTGTGTATCGTATAGCTTGGAGATATTTAATCTGTCCAGTCGATTCTTGAAGCAGTTCAGTGTGGGAGCCATCACAACATTTTCCGGGAGCCTATTCCATGCTGTTACAACTCGGTTAGACAAGAATTGCTTCAAGGGCTTTTTTTTTATGAATTTTCCCATAGCTTTAGGGAATGCCCACGCAAATGTGTGTTCGCATTCAGTGTGTAGAGATTTTGAAGGCTGGGCACTTCGTAGTGTTCTGTTAGTATCTTGTACGTCTCAATGAGCCTACCCCTTTGCCTGCGCTGTTCCAGCGTGATAAGGCCAAGTTCTTCGAGGCGTTGTTCATAAGGTAGATTACGCATGGTGCGAACCATTTTGGTTGCCCTTCTTTGTACATTATCAAGTAGAGTAGGTAGTAGGTTATGTACGAGATTACCATTTTATGCCATTTCTTTCAATGGAGTGTCAGTGGTTGACCATTGGAAAGTCATAATGACGCCATTATATTAGTAGATTACCAAACTTGACAAAATCAACAATTATGAAATCAATGATAGACAATTCTGACACTATTGTAATAGCAGTCTTGAGGCCCTGACGGAATGACCATAATACCCTGGAAGTTAGGCAGACTTTTGGTGTGGGATGCAACATGTGTCGACACCCTTGCGCCATCTCATCTTCCTAGCACGGTGGGCTGTGCTGAGGCGGCTGCTGCAGGTGCAGAAAACCTCAAATGGCGAACATATTCCAACCTTATATGTTCGAGCCGTTTTTGGGTTGAAACACTGCCATGCCTGCCTAGCCTACATGGGGTCCGAGTGGCCACTTGGTTTTTCGAGATATCGCCAAGCGGTTAGTGGACTCTTCAAGTAACCAGAGGGCTGGCCTATTTCTTGGCCAAAGAATTAGCATCGCCCTATAACATGGCAATGCTGCCAGCCTTTTGGGCACTATTCCTGTTGACAGCGATGCGGACGAATGAAAAAATAAGCAAAAGAATCATAGGGTATCACCCTATGCTTCTTTTGCTTATTTTTTCATATGTACATTTATTATTATTTTAAATGTTAGATTATATTGTGTAAAATATTATCTTCTAATAAATAAAATTCTCGTGTCGCGATGTTTGTTACCATACTCCTCCGAAACGGCTTGACCAATTTGTATGAAATTTTGTGTGCATATCGGGTAGGTCTGAGAATCGGCCAACATCAATTTTTTATACGCCTATTTTTTTTTAGCAAAACTACGTTTGCGAGGTCAGCTAGTTTTCACATACTTAAAATTAAAAACTTTTTAACAAAAAAAAAACAACCGACTTAAAAAAAAAACACTACAAAATGTAAAATAACTTTAATTTTAATTTCGGAAGTCGGTGTCTTTGGTTTTGTATTTACGTTTTTGCCACCGACTTCCAAAATTAAAATTTAAGTTATTTTACACTTTGTAGTGTTTTTTTTTTTGAAGTCGGTTGTTTTTTTTTGTTAAAAAGTTTTTATTTTTTACTTTTCAGTTGTGGTACCTATCCCACACCAATTCATATACCTACTTACCACTACTTGCTAGATATATAACAGCCAACAAACTATTAAAGCGACCACACGACGACAGATCATTGACGGCAATAACGAGGCTACGGAATCTGTCTTCTGACAATCAAAGCCACACTTAACGTAACTCAAGTAACGCAATTTGACATTACCATTAAAATCATTTATAGTCAGAGTGCATCTCATGACAATTCCAATAAGCCCAAACACGGCTAGAATACATGGTTTTATTACGAAGTTCCGGTACCTACCTTCCAGCTTCATCATCAGATCGGTTTGATGGTAACATTTTCGTCAGAACCATTTATTTTAACTTGCTTCGTCATAGTCGCTTAACTATCTTAATCGAGATATCTTATCGCCACCCGTGAAATACTTATTATCATTGAAGAGTTCCCGTGGCTATCTGTGGTCTCCTTCATCAGTTCCACTTCACCAAATTATACTTTTTGAATGCAAATGCTTGACATGTTGATGAAAATACCAAAATTGTTATATGTATGCCTATAATATTTGAGGAATTCCCTCAATTCCTCATGGATCCCATCATCAGAACTGGATTTTGACAAGAATGGGACCAATCTGGAAGCATATCCATTCAAATAAAAAAAAAATTCTAAATCGGTTCATAAATGACGGCGTACTGAGGTAACAAACATAAAAAAAAATACAACCGAATTGATAACCTCCTCCTTTTTGAAGTCGGTTAAAAATATAGGTAAGGAAGAGGAGGGGGAGATATTAGGTAACCAAAACTTTTTAAAAGAGTAACGGTGGAGTTTTTTGCCCATTCTTGTCCATACGAAAACTATATTTTGGAAGGGGCGACTAGAATCAATTCTATCCCATTTGAAATAAAAGCTTTGACTTCACTAATCACTTTTGTTTTTTCTCATAATGAGCTGCCCTTAAAAATTATTATGAAATTCTCGTGACATGGCTACGGCAATTCTTTTCAAAATTCCTAGGTATATAAGGGATGATTTTACCATTGCCAGATAACCTTTCCTTTCGAGGAATAAAATAGACGTATAACAGTTTTTGTATGAAATAACTGTCAAAATTTCAAAATAATTCCTCAAAAAAATCAGATGATTGAAAAATCAGCCAATCACCTACGTAATTAAAACTGCAGCTTGCGAAAAGCCGTGGTGGGCAACGTGGTTTTTTTTCTGAATTTCCTGCTTGAAAAGGAAAATGTATCCCTATTCAATTAGTATCAGGACCTTCTAAATAAAATTAAAACCATTTAGGAACCTTTAAACCTTGGTCAAATTCTAGTGCAAAACAAATATTCCAGTTTTACTTAAAACTAAAAATTACGAAATAATTAAGTACCTAATGTAAAAAAAAATCGACTGCAAAAATAAATTACTTAACTCAAAATTATGAAATAACTTTGATTTCGGAAGTCAGTGGCAAAAAACTAAAACTAAAATACAGATCCCAAGACATCGACTTCTGAAATTAAAGTTATTACTTATATAATTTTGAGTTAGTTTCTTTTTGAAGTAATTTTTTTTTTTTATTACTTTTTAAATTTTTTATCACTACATATTTTAAACCGCACCATTGCCGTATCCCATCATTCCAAGGCCTGGATCAACCACAAAATAAAAAAAAATTCCACTGTCTCTGCATCACCCAAAGGTTAACTGATAGAAAATGCCTACGGTATTAATTCCGCGTCATTACATTTGTGTGCTTGAAGTAGCAACTAAATAGTAATAAACAAACAACAAGAAACACGATAAATTATGATGCAGAATATCTAAACTAGACTGAATTTGACAATAATATAATTGATTAGCACTATCCTAAATAACTGGTTGTAATTTGAGACGAGATATTGTTATTAGTTCAGGGGGCCGATTCTACTAACAAAATTGTTCAAAAATCACATTGGAACCACAGCTGAATCACAGTTGTGAAGCGTTTTCATATTCTACTAATGAACAACGATCGATCGAAATAATTTCAAAATATATTCTGCTAACAAAATCGAACATGAGCGTGACGTTTAGTCTCATTCTACTGTTATTTTGACACCTGTTAGAATCGAATGGTTTATTATTATTAATTTTGTATTCGAAAATACTTTCGGTGACATGTATGTAACATTTTTAGGTTCAACTTTTTTCTGTGATATTATTAAAACAAAAACATACTATTTGGCATGTTGGTAACACAGTTTACCCGCTGTTACGTTCCCGCTACCATTCAGTTGCGATTCAGCATAGGTTTAGTTTCCAGTTTGCATAGGAAATAGTAGAATGACTTTATAAGTAACTATCGAACGGCGATCTAAATTGAATTGTTATTAAGGGGCCGTGCACGAAATTGGCGGATTTCGATCAATTTTGTTCATCCGTTGTGGGAAAGGGAAAGAAAATTTAAACAAAATTATTTGTGAATTGAAGAGTTTAGTTCTTTGTCTTGCATGTGGCTGAAAGGGATTTTAAAAAAAAATATAGTATTCATGGAAAATCACTAAATTTCGCAACAAGTTTTCCGAAAAATGACGCGAGACTGACGTTTGATTATCCGTTTACAAGAAACTACTTTTGATTTTGAACATTAAAAAATATCATCAGCATCATTATATGGTCTACTTGCACGTGGCTGAACCACTTTTTTCAACTTCAATACAAAATATAGCAGGAAAAAAATGTTGAAATAACATAATTTTTGGAAAAGTTCTAGACAAATAAGTATTTTTTTCTATTCCTTAGAAATACTTTTAAGAAATTTTAAAAATTACCTATTAATCTTAAGCTAACCATTTAATAGAATCTAAATTTTATTTTATAAATAAACAATAACTTCATTTCGTAAATAAAAGACAAAATGAACTATATTATCGACCGCGCAAAATCGATCCCGTCAGTAGCGACCGGGCCTTCCCAGCGTGAGGACGCGTCACTTCGTATCGCAGGGGCGTGCGTTCTACGTAAACATTATTTTCAGAAATTGTACGCCGACTACCATATTTTGATCCAGTAAGTATTAATTTTATTTTAAGTAAGTACTTTGTATATTTATGGAGAACATTAAATCTTTTGATTTACATTTTGATCCGGTAAGTATTAATTTTATTTTAAGTAAGTACTTTGTATATTTATGAAGAACATGAAATCTTTTGATATATATAAAATACTGGTGTGCGCGTGTTGTGTCACTTGAATGGTTCTTAGCTATATAGTTGGACTCGGCTGGCGCTGTTGTCATTTTTATAGTTTTTGAGGTTGCTAAAGTCGATAGCCGGTGAGGTCAAAATGTAAATCCAAGATGGTGGCTGCGAAAATTTTCAAAATTTTCGTCATGGGTGTCATTTTCATAGTTTTCGAGGGTGCTAAAGTCAATAGTGAGGTCAACATATGAATCCAATATGGCGGTTGCGAAAAAATTCAAATGTTTAGTCATTGATGTCGTTTTCATGATTTTTGAGGGTTTTAAAGCCGATACTGACGTTAAAATGTAAATCCAAAATGGCGGCTGCAAAACTTTTCAAAATTTTCATCATTGGTATCATTTTTATAGTTTTCGAGGGTGCTAAAGTCGATAGTGAGGTGAAACTGAAAATCCAAAATGGCGACTGCGAAAATTTTCTAATTTTTTGTCATCAGTGTCGTTTTCATGGTTTTCGAGGGTTTTAATGCAGATAGTGACGTTGTAAATCCAAAATGGCGGCTGCAAAAATTCTCAAATTTTTCATCATGGGTATCGTTTTCATAGTTTTCGAGGGTGTTATAGTCGATTTGAGGTCAAAATGTAAATTTAAAATGGCGGCTGCGAAATTTTTAGAAGGAACCTTGTTCCTGACGGAGGTCCCCCGACCACACACATTTTTTTTTTATTGGTTCTTTAATGCTTTGGTTTGACTAATCAGTCGATGGAGTGTTTTAGTTATTGAGCCCAACACTGCCTATAAGTTACTGGTATTAATACAGAAATTTGTTTCAGATAATGGGTCGAAAGAAAGAATCGCATCACCAACAAAAAAGGCCGAAACGTGGCACGTATCAAACAGATTCTAACAAAACGTCGTCTCAAGAACTTGTAAACTTTTACTTTTGATCAGCGCTAGAAGTGCATAGAAGTATTTACGAGTACATTGAATATCGATGACAATACAATTTCTGAAAAGACAGTAATTACTGGTGATATGTTGTTTACTGTTGAATAAAGTTTTTTTTTTATTAAATCTACTAATAAAAAAACACATGTTTTCTTATTGAACCCTTCCTATTTCATTCATAACGAACTTAATTTTTTTTTTTAAATATAATATTTACCTATACAATCACAAGACTAGAAATAAACTCTCTTTCTCTCTGTTTTAGTTTATATTAGGTCCTTACATATGAAATTGGCGTTTTGTACGGGAGGAATATAAAGTCAATTTTTTTTTGTATAATATATTTAATTAATCAAAGTATGCACCGTTATTATCTATGCACTTTTGCCATCTCAATAGGTAGTTCATTGATGCCTTTACTAAAAAAAACCATGGGAGCGAGAATCAATGAACTCTTTGAAGGCAGTTTGGACTGCCGCGTCGGAGTTGATTTTTTTTCAAAACTCAAATGTACCAGCTAAATGAATTTATACATTTGAATTTGGAATTCTTAATCAAAGAGGAGATATTTCAGATTAAAGTGGTCAGTACGACAAAACGCTAATTTCATATGTAAGGACCTAATATTAGATTTACTTTAGCTTATACTCTTCAAGGCAGCAATATATAATATAATTAATGCTATGTACGCCGTAATTGTCATGTACATTAGTCCTTTAGTTATTAAGATTATTCTAACATACGTTTAATGTACGTGATGTGGCTGTGCTTTATTAAATAAATAAATAAGTAGGTTTTTTTTTTTTTTTTTTTCCTCTTTATTTAAGGGGACTCGGTCAACAATGACGATGTCGCCCCGTAATTCTAATTATAATATACGTAACTCTTATGGCTAAACATATTATCTCTCTAATATCTTATCAATATTACAACAGTGAAGTGGAAGCAGAGCCCAGCTATTGCTGGGTGGTGTTTCCGCTCCGTAAATGGCACACGTATAATGCACATAACTTCCTGGCCCCCTCCGAAAAGGGGAAGGCCAAGAAGCTGCTACATAGCCCCACGTTGTACTGCGAATCCCCAAGAGCCTGTCGCCGCTGACCTTCATTCCGGACACATTCGAGCAAAACATGGTGAACATCCTCGATCGCGTTACACTCCGTGCAATTAGGTGAGTCCGTTTTACCCATTAAATGCGCAAATTTATTTGATGGAATGTGTCCGGACCGAAGTCTCAACAGTGTCACAATATATTGTCTATGGACTTCCATCTCTTGAAACCATGGGCAACGAAAAGGTCCGGCCTGTATAGTCCTGTACCATATGCCTTTGGTGAGCGACCTCTCATCAAAATATTCCTGCCATAAATCTTTACAAATCTTTTTGACTGCTTGAACCTGATCTGTGTTAAGCGGTAAACAAGTGTATGTGATCCCTTCCGATGAAGCTAATTTTGCTGCCTGATCCGCTTTTTCATTGCCCATGATGCCAATATGAGATGGAATCCACTGTAGGATTATAGTTTTATTAGTAATACGTAGCTCTAAAATGGTTTTGAGGATTACAAAGGCTATCGGGGAACCTCGAGAATTCGAGGGTAGCCTAGCCAGATGCAATAAAGCACTCTTAGAGTCAGTCAAAACCACAATACGCTGAGTATCGAGAGTTAGCGCGTAAGACAGGGCTTCGGAAATAGCTATCAGCTCGCAGTACATTACAGCAATATTAACTTTAATTTTAAATTTAAGCGTAGTATTTAACTGAGGGTCGAATACAGCCGCTCCCGCATACTGCGCCTCTTTACATCCGTCTGTATAAAGTTGATAGAACGAACCGTAGCTATCATTCAAGTATTTGGCACACTTTTGTCTTAAATCTAATATGTCCATTGATCTCTTTGGAATGCGTATATACGGAATATTGTAATAGATGTTCTTTGTTAAGTCAATACTGGACAGCCATAAATCCAACGAGAATACACCCAATACGGGACTTGAATAAATAGGTAAATCTTGGATTTGTCTATGCGTGTCTACTAACAATGGAATCTTTTTATTTCTCCAGTATTGACCCTCACACAGTTTTGACAATCCATCAATAATATTTATAGTAACATTATCCTTTTCCGACCTAGATTTTAGCCAGAATTTTCCCGCTAAGTATTTCCTTCGAATTGATAGCGGCTGTAAGCACAGTTCGTTCTCCATGACATGAATTGGAGTGCTCTTAATGAAACCCCCAATAATCCTCATACATACATTTTGGATTCCGTCAAGTTTATTCAATTGACTGTTAGTGTAATTACCAAATAAAAAACTACAGTAATCAAGTCTACTTCGTATCATTGAAATATACAGCCGTCGCAAATGTTTCGGGTGGACACCCCATTTGGATCCAGCTAGTACTTTAAATATGTTTAATAATCTTGAGCACTTTTCCCGTAATTCGTTAATATGCCTTTTCCACTTCAAAGATCCGTCCAGCCAGATACCTAGATATTTAACATTATCCACCTGTTGTATATTATGATTGTTAATATTTACCGAAAATGTTGTCCTATTTCTACCCCTACTAAATAAAATTATTTTTGTTTTATTAAGAGAGATCTGTAATCCTACTTCTTCTATTAAACATTGAAACACTTTTAACGAATTTTGGATATTGATAACGGAGTCCGAAATTTGTTTCCTAGCTATATATAATACGAAGTCGTCTGCATATTGCGACACAAACACATCAACTATATTATGACAGATCTTTGAAGTGGCTGCATTAAATAGTAGTGGGGATAGCGGATCGCCCTGTGCTATGCCTGTCCCAGTAGTCCTTACCGCTGTGCTACCATCATTAGTTTGAACTGATAAGTGTCTATCATGTAAGAATTCCCATAAATATCTGCACAACACCGCTCCCACTCCCAACCCATCTAGTATTTTTAACAGGGCCTCCAAGTTTATATTGTTATAAGCGCTATCAATGTCAATAAAACATCCCAAAGTACTAATACCTTTCGAAAATCCTTCTTGTATGCGCGACACAAGACCGTGTTCTTCTAAATCCGGTTGTTTCATGTGAGAAACAGTTATTTCTTTCGAGATACCATTCAAGTCTACGGTTTAAGATTGTGTGCAGAACTTTACAAGGACACGACAATAAAGCAATTGGTCTAATACCTGATACGGAGCCAGCATCCCGACCTGGTTTTGGTATGGGCACTATTTTGACCTCTCTCCACTGCTTCGGGACAAAGCCCGAAAGTAAAAATCTATTGTACAGTGAAACTAGAACTATCTTTCCTACTTCTGGTAAGTGCGTGATCATGGAGTAGGATATATTATCTCCACCGAGAGCGGTATCAGTCTGTTTAATACAGTTATTAAGCTCTTGGATTGAAATTGGGCTGCTTAATTGTTCATTTTCTGATATAAAATTAGGTAAAGGGAGGCTCACGTAATCTGGTGTTAAACTATGTAGTAGATGTTCCGTTTGTTCCTTATCCACGGCACTTCTTGCTGTCTTATAACCTTTGAGCCACTTCATTCGTCTATACACTTCAGCTGCTGACATAGTGTTATCTATGCTATCACAGAATTTTCTAAACGAGCTAAACCTGCTATTCCGAATCAATCTCTGGGCATTACTAGTTCTTCTTTGAATTTTGTCTAAATTCTGTGGCGTAGGGTTCTTCCTGAATTCGGCTAAGGCCAGGCGTCGCTCAGCAACTACGCGTGATAGGTCCTGTCCCCAATATGGTTTGGGTTTAAACATCCGTTGTCGAATTGGGTTATCACAAATTTTTATTTTTGGTATGCTTTGATCCGCTGCAGCGTTGATGGCTTCAATAAAGTTATCGTATGCTTTTTGGTTATCTATATTTATGTCTAATATATTTAATTTTTCATTTATAATCTGTCCATATTTTGACCAATCTGCCTTTTTATAATTTCTTTTTATTTTGTATGTGTTTATATTATTGGTTTCTGTTTTAATTTTTAGAACTAGGTGATCGCTCCCTAAGTTCTCATTCATAACTTGCCAACTAAACTTCATTGCCAAATCCAGGGATGCTACGGTCAAATCAGGGGAGGTACTTTGTAGCACACCATTAACCAGTTTAACACGTGTAGATGTGCCGTCATTGAGAACAATATAATTGTTTTCGAATATGGAGTCGAACAGCTGTATACCTCTTGCGTCCGTCTTAGATGACCAGTTTGTATGGTGTCCATTGAAGTCTCCGGCTATTAGTGTTCTTTCTTGCTTCAGAGAAAAGATATGGTCCCAGTCTCTTTTACTAGAGTATGCTGAAGAAGGACAATAAGTGGTAATCACATTTTCCAGATGTTCGCAATTAGATAACTTTACATGTAATAACTGTATACCCGAATTGCTAATATTGCTGTTACAGCGACTTGCTCTTAGGGACCAATGAGTTAATATTGCGACGCCGCCATATCCGTCACAACGGTCTTCTCTGAATAAATTATAACCACTTATACGAAAAGTACTTTCAGGATCAAACCAAGTTTCATTTATAATTGCGATATGCACTTTCTCTTGATTTAATAACGCTTCGAATTCAATAGCTTTAGGCCGAAGGCTTTGAGCATTCCATTGCAGGATATTGATTATTGAGGGTCTGTTAATCCGTTGATCCATTGTTTAAAGTTAATAAGGATTGGCACTTCTAAAATGTACTTCATGATAAAAGATTTGGTCCATTCAAACAGTATACATGCACAGCTCTTTATTTTATTCTCCCACGATGACTCTGTATCCAACATTTTTTCTTTTAATTGGCTCCATATCCCTCCAATATTTGATCTTCTGCTCTTTGAACGATTCCCTCTATAATTGTCTTCAGAATTTTTACTTTCAATGTCGCAGCCTGACTCTTGAGAACTTTCTATTGCTATATCTTCTGAACTATGTTTTTGAAAAGGGGGAAGGGGTGTGCTACTTCTTCCTCTATTTTTCTTCTTTTTCTTTTGGTTTTTGTTACTTTGATTACTTTTTACTATATCTGCATAGGTATTCTTACTTTCAGAGGAAAGAGGTAAGGTGTGATCTTCACTTGACTTTCGTTCCTCTTCCCTTAATATATACTGATCCTCTTCTCTAGAAACAGGTTCTTTTGTAGGATGCTCTGGCGGGACGTACATGGTAAGGGCCCGCTTATAGGTGCAATTGAATTCTGCCATCAGGTCTCTGATCTTTTTCTCTTTAATATATACAGGACACTTCTTTGCTAAAGTCATGTGAGGGCCGGAGCAATTATTACATTTGTAATCCACTGTATCGCAATTAGGATGATTCTTGCTACATTTTGGACATATCACCTTATTGGATGGGCATAATTTTATTGTGTGTCCAAATCGCCAACACCGCGCACATTGCGTTACTGGATATTTATAGGGGGTAACCTCTGCTCTTGTGTTAAATATATGTATGTAGGAGGGCAACGACGATCCTATGAAACATATACGAACTGCCTCCGATGGCTCCCATCGAGCATCTAAAGTACTTCTGCGTTTTAACCTTTTAACTCCTATTATCTGAATATCACTCTTCAAACCTTCCAATATTTCTTCTTCAGATAAATCTAGGTCAATATATTTCAACACCCCGTAAGACTGTATTGTTTCCAAGGTTCTTTGACATTTATAACCCTCACTCTTAAAATATTGGGAGTTAATCAATCGATCACAACTATCTTCATTATTAAATACTATCAGTACTTTGTGAGGGTTAACATATTTTATTCGTGTGATATCACTTATGTTCTCAGATTTAAAAATCTTTGCCAATTTAAATTGCTTCGGAAGTACACTTATCGATGAAACGCAAACTTCGATCCTGTCCTCTGCTATTCTGATTGTATCATCTGTCTCACTCCCTCTGGCATATCTTTTACCTCTTCTGTTGACTGTTGTCCAAATCTCGTCCTGACTTATTTCTCGGTTCCTCTTATTATTTGATATATCTGTTGTCGAATGTCGTTGAGACCCAACACTCGACATGTCTATCTCATGATTATCTCTCGCTTGATTTAATTCTTCCATACTACTTGTCATCTCACTGTTTTCTCTAGTCATTCTGCTCATATTATCACCATCGTTAAAAGCTGTATCATCTAACTCATCGCTAGCCATTCTCAAATAACATCGTAATTAGTTTATTAAGAACAAACGATAACACTCGGGCCGTGGTCGAGTGATTCAAACCGGTTTGGCGTCGAGCGAACAGCGCGTCCAACGAGACGAACTAATAATTATAGTCACTATTAAAATATCTCCGATAACAGTGCGCGCGCGTTCGCGTCCTGACCGAGACTGAAAAAATAAGTAGGTTGATGAAATTAAAATACTGTAGGCGGGCAGCCCTATCGCGTGTTTAAGTACCGCGCGGCTGTAAGTAATTATTTCTAGAACAGGGCCGAGTCACAATACTGTAATAATATTACCGTGCCTCAATGTTATTGAATGTCTAAAATATGTAGGTACCTAAATGCATATAACATCAAATTGTACCATTTTTATGTTGATTGTGGTAATTATACTACACGAATACTATACTAGACAAACATTCCAACTTTTATTTCTTAACCATACATATATGAATAAAAAAATATCATTTATAGGATCAAAACTGTTTAAGCGATCACTACGCTCGATCTTTAGGCGTGTGTGCGTGAACGGTGCACACAAACATAGTATCGCAATGAATTTACCTAAACTCTAGCGAGGGAATTTTGTGCACGGACTCTTAAAACACAATTGAACGTGTAACGTTGCAAATTAGTAGAATCGCCCCCTGAGGTGTTTATTAAACTGATACTGACTATGTAACATGATGGCCTAAAATAAATACAAAGTTATTGATGTGCTATATTTTTAATCCTTATCTCTTGAGCCAGATTATGAGAACTGCGGGCTAATTGCGTAACACCACAGAATAACTAATAGTACTTAGGTACACACACATTAGCAATGGTTTCAATTTTGACAGCACAACAACATTCATTTCGCTGTTGAAGTTTTTGAGCAGACACATTTTTCTAACATATGAAGTAACGGATTAGCAATATCCTTCGGTGTGTTACATAATTAGCTAAAATAGCGTGCTGTTTCAATTTAGTTTGTGACGGAACTGTCTGATGCTCCCCTTTTTTTTTTTTTTTTTTTTGTGGATGGGAAATCATCCAATGACCCCTCCCGCTCTGGGTGGAGCAGAAGGGAGTGTCAGACTCTTACTGACTAAAACCCACCCGTGTTCCTTCCTTAGCCCTTTGTGTTCCGGGGTAGCGGTAACCCTTTCGGACAATCCCGCTGCCCCGGCAGGCTTCGGCCCTTTCGGGCCCCTTCCTTATAAGTAGAATATCTACTATGTTAGAATCATAATATTCATAATACACATAAGTACTGAATGATTACTATGTTATGTAAAAAACATTGTTTATTTATGTGGAATAAAAAGGGCTGAGGTCAGAGAAAAGTTAAATCGTATGCATACTTGTTTATTCTTAAACTAATATTATAAAGAGGAAAGGTTTGTATGTATGTTTGTAACGAATTGGCTCAAAAAGTACTGGACCGATTTTAAAAATTCTTTCACCATTTGAATGCTACATTATCACTGATTATTATAGGCTATTTTTTTTTCCCACCCGTGCGAAGCCGGGGCGGCCCGCTAGTTCTTAAATAAACTAGTAAAACTCATAATAACACATCTTGGTAAAAAATGACGTCCTAACGTCTTCACTCCGTCATTCAAAAGCCAACGGTCATTCTCCTTTTTAAATACCTTCCACGTCATCCTAAGCATACGTCTTTGGCAAACATCATCTGTCTCACTTACACCTTAGCATTCAGCTCTTTCACATAATCATGCATTCACATGTATTCAACAACGTTCCATTCCTACATTTATTAAATTAGTTATTATTTATTTAATTAGTCGGTGCCGTTGGTTCCGCATTTTCGTTTTTTGATACCGACTTCCGAAATTAAAGTTATTTTTGACTTTGTTGTGTTTTTTTTGGAAGTCGGTTGTTTTTTATTGTAAAAAAGGTTTAATTTTTCACTTTTTAGTTGTACCTACGCCACAAAAATTCATATAACACTACTTGCTATGTAAATATCAGTGACAGGAAGCTAAGGGTACAGGCGTGGTGGTATGTTGTGTGATTGCGTAAACAAATGCATACATATGCGATAGCAGCAATCGCGGTTGATTTGCTGGCATTTATTGATGAGTTCCGTTGTCTGTCTCTGAAACTCATCATCAGATCTTTACGAAATTTAAATGGGATGGAATGGGACGATTTTGAAGTCGGCTAAAATGACAGAAATCAATTCAGTAAATAATTCTTAACAAACCAATTTCATAATGTGCATTAATTCAGTTACACATTGTAGAAATTCTGATGGATTGGTTTTGTAAATAATAATTAAATTTATAACTTTTTTATGGGTAACCGCAACTCTAAGCAAATAATAAATAGAGAACTTAGTTTTCACATCATGTGCCGCGCCCCTGCGGATCACAGAAGTGACAAGTGCTTGATTATTGCATGTCATGCATCCACAAGCCGCCAAAGACAATGCAATCTAAATTACTACACTTTTACTAAGTACTTCGTGCCTACTTTGTGAAGAACCGCGTCAGGGGAAGTCTACGAATGGTAAAAGTCAAGAAATGTAACTCAAGCTCAAAAATGGCACCACGCAAATGTTTACCTCGGTAGGCGTTGCCAAAAAGGCCACCGCGCACCAGAACTAATCACGGCGCGCGCTTGCCGGAATACAACGCTTTACGAGCGGAGCTGATTTGTATGTGTGCTCTTTCGTTTGAATACTCGAGGTATTTTGTCAACGTAGTGACGTCTGGAGGCTCTGGAGCCGAATTTCCCGCAGATTTTGTTCAGAGTTACGCTTCCTGACTTTTTGTTATTCGTAAGGGGAAGTAGGTACGCACGGCTACACATCAAGCTACACATAACCAGTATAAGCTGACTTCTGATCGCACGAAAAACCTATACAATGCGAAGTCAGCTAAAACTGGAAATGTATAGCTTGATGTGTAGCCGTGTGTACTATACCGCTTCTATCTTCTTCTTTTGAGCGTGTCGATTGCAATCGATTGCAATCTAAATATATTCGACCTGGCACCCTAATGGCGGAACACATTATCAATCACAATCTGAATTATTTTGAAGGCTATTGTTAATCCATTGCTGTTGCATGTTGGAAAAATTAGTCTGCTCAACAACGTAAATAACACAATCAATGTTGTTGAACTGACAAAACGAAAGCCATTGCTATTGTTAGTGTTACGCAATTACCCCACAGAAATTGGCCTCGCGTTTCACGCCATCAGTACCAATGGCTTCAAGTACTTTCTGAGGCACGGAAGTGGCTCGATATGTGGTCAACCATCCACGAAACGACCGCGGCAAGCGTAGCTTAAACTTCGAACGACCCATTCGGCTGTTATTATTTAACCTTGAACTCCAATGTTTGACGCAAAATTATCTAAAATTGCCTTTAGTAACAGCGGAGTATTGCGTAACACACTATCAGTAGCAATGGCTTTTATTTTGACAGTTCAACAACATTAATTGCGTTAATTACGATGAAATCAAATTTTTCGAACATATAGGTAAATCTATGATGTTTCGAACAAATAAATACGAGTATATGATTAACATGATATAGGCAACTAGCTTCTTCTCCCATTCACCCTCCCCCCATTCACCCTCTTTGGAGTGGAATTTCTTAAAACCCTTTCTTAGTGGATACCTACTCTTCACAAAGAACACACCCTCCAAATTTCATGTCTCCAGGACCAGGGGTTTAGGCTGTGCGTTGATACGATATATCAGTCAGTCAGGACTTTGAATTTTATAGATGGATTGTATAGATGAATTAGATGGATTCTTGGAGGGCTAAATAATAACAACTGTACAAGTCGATCGATCAGGTTAAGCTACGCTTGCCGCTCTTGGTCTGTGGATGGGTGACCATCTTGACATACCGAGACCCCTCCGTGCCTCGGAAAGCACATTAAGCCGTTGGTACCGGCTGTCAGTCGTGGATCATTGACAGCGAGTTAGACTCAGGTGCTGACGCGCGTGGGGTGCGCTTAGCGAGCGCGTGTCGTCTGAATGCAGCCTCAGTAATTTTAAAGCGCAATACACACTGAGCCCGGCGGCCGCTGACCTATGTCGGCAACTTTTTGTCGTCGTTTGTCGGCAACTTTGTGGCGGCTTCACTTATTGCAAGTCGGAAAATTTTGTCGGTGGCATGTCGGCGGATCGAGATGAGAAATTTATTTGGCAGTTAGTGATTGCCACGTGTCAAAAAAGGTTGTCTCATAGTGCCTTTGCACTAGGTGGTGCACGGTGGGTGTTTTCGGGGACTGTCTTATGTAATTTTGACGTTTAAAAAGTGCTGCCTTTCTCAACCTAATTTGAATAAATGACTTTTTTTTAGTTACCTTCATCATCACAAAATAATTTACTTATTTATCTTACTTATTTTTAAATGTAAATTAAATAATGAACATATATTATTAAATAAGGAAGTTTATACTGGTTCATATGCAAATTAACTCCGAGTCAATGTCCTCCTGCCATTGAAATTAACATTTATTTATAAACTAAAGGCTCCCGCAGACAAGCGCGATACGACGCTAGTAGAACAATTTCTATGAAAACTACAAGGAAATTGCTATAGCAAAGCGTCGTACTGTCGCGTCGGTCGCGACTGTCTTTGGGATCCTTAGACAGTGGATGCCACTTTGCATTTGATTTATGATACCGACGAAATGATAAAATGGAATGCAATTTATCAACTGATTAATTAGAATTAATTTTTATTATAACTTGTTGGTAAGTTTTTTTGCTTTGTTTTAAATTTAGATTTCTTCTACTTTTTGTATATTTAAGTAATTCAATACAGTGATTTTTTTTATTTAATTTTCGCTGCAAAATGGCGCCCGAACCGGGACTTGAAGTATAGGAATACTCTGCATTGCAGCTAGGTTGACAAATGCAACAATTTGCAACTCGCATACCAGTTGGATGATTCGGTATCGAGAAAAGGACAAATCGTCCATTCGTCCGTTTTTCACTGGCCCTACACACACGACAAATAAAATAAGGTGTCAGACCAGAGAAAAAGGAGAAAAGTTCAGACAAAGGTCGGAAATTAGAAGAAAAATACTTATGTACCAGGTTTGGAGAATACGCTACACCAGATAGATCGTCATCAAGACTTTAACCATTGCATGCTGGCAGGAATCAGTGCGTGGATGGTTTAATATCAGCAATTTGGGAACAGAATAAGTACCAGGAAACTTCAAACTACGACGGCCGCTGCGCTTCTGATTATGAAATTCTGAACTCATTGCGTAACACACTATCAATTTCAATCTGAATCACTTTGAAGAATATTACTAATACATTGCTTTATATGTTCAAAAAATTTGTTTGCTCAATAATTTAAATAACGCAATTAGGGTCAGCGCAAACAGGGAGGAATAATTCTCGGGCGGTCTCGGCCATTTTCTGACGGGGCGCCGACTCGACGTCGCCCGCGCGTGCCTTCCCGCGTATCCTCGAGGACGCGCGAGCATTTTTAGTCAGGTTCAAGCATATATGCACTTTATTTCAATAATTTTAAAGTTGACTTTCGAGTGCCTTAATAACATCCGCTCCTCTCTGTCTGCGCTGACCCTTAATGTCGTTGAACTGTTAAATTGAAAGCCGTTGCTACTGTTAGGGGCCGTCTCCACGAGCAAGATAATCGCGGCGATAATTTGATGGCACCGCATGACAATCGCCGCGATTTTCTCGCCCGTGGAGACCTTAGTGCGTTACGCAATTACCCCGCAGACGCGCACGTCTGTCGAACTGCTAAAGTCGCCTAAACAAAATGTGAAAGTAGTTTAAGGAGATCGATATAATGATTGGTCGCCAGATTCTATCTACAAGTAAGTAGGTACTACGTCCAGTTCAATTATACTTTCACACTCCTCTTACGGGATAAGCCGGTCATTGCCGGCCCGTAGGTACATAAAAGGAACTGGGCAATTCCGTATTTGAGGCACCTGCCCCACAGCCGATGAGGAAGCGACTAGCTATTAACAATTTTCTCGCCCAAGAAGCGTACGAAAGATTGTAGATCCCGTGTGAGTAAAAGAGATATTTATTTTATTTATTTTTATTTTTATTTTACCATTTATGTACACACATATATAAACAGACAAGAAAAAAACAGAACAGAAAAATAGGTACAAAGGTGATGCTTATTTCTTAAGAAATCTCTTCCACCATACCTGCGATAGGACAATAAATAGAGAGATGTAGACAGCGTGTGAAATAATAAAGGAGACAAAAAACTAAACACATACTATGAGAATATACTTACATACATACAAATAAACATACATACTTCTAAAATAAATATCACTACAATCTTAGTAATTATATTAAATACATACATACACAAGATATCTACATTTATATTAATAGTTGATCGCTGACTGTTCACACCGCCATCGCCAGCTCAATTAATCTGCCTAGCCTTATTCCAACTATGTTGGGTTCGGCTTCGGCTTCCAGTCTATCCGGGTGCAGCTGAATGGCTTAGTAGGCGTTTCGGCCGCTGAGTTTCGTCCGATCCAGTCGAAACAGGAATTTCATTAATAATAATATTTTTGATTGGTGTTCCGGACGAATCCTTTTTTAGGGGCAAAGTAACGTCAGAAAGACAATTAAATAATACCTATTTTACTTTGTAGCCATGGATAAATTAATTATAAATAAAATAAATATTAATGAGTGAGCCGTTATTTTGGTATCGTAGTTGGTCACTGATTTTTGACGCTATTGTTCATTATATTCGGTAAATTTTAGTAAAGTGATTGAATGATATACAAGACTGATTATAGTAATTTACATTTAATATTCTTGTTGTCCAAGTTTCAATTGTTTTAAAAGACTGATTATTGTTGATAAAATTTATAATTCTTATTGTACGCTTTTTTATTGATTTATAAGACTGATTATTGTGATTTATCATGTTTACTAAACTAACTGTACTTATATTAAATTTTGTCTTTTTCCAATAATTCCCTGACTTTTACTTAAATAATATTACTTAAGGTTTTTCATTCTGACTCTACAAAATTTGCTTAAATAATAATCATAATCATTTATTTGCAATAAGTATTGGTACAGCGTTGGTCTTAAATTTTAAATAAGTTTCCTAATACATAAGTAGTCAGGCATTTGACGTGCAAAGTTTTAAAATTTATTAGTATATTTACGTCCAATGGCATGCTTTATATACTAGTTTCTAACAAATAATTATTTACTTTTTACAATACATTCAATATTCATTATCTTTACATACCGAGGACCCCTCCGAGCCTCGGAAGTCCCGGGTGTCATTCTTGGATCTTTGACAGTCGTTACGGGTAGTCAGAAGCCCGAAGGTCTGAAAACCAGTCTTACCAAGGGGTATCGTATTACCCAGTAACTGGGTTGTGGAGGTCAGATAGGCAGTTACTCCATATAAAATATTGGTATTCAGCTACATACGGTTAGACTGGAAGCCGACCCCAACATAGTTGGGAAAAGGTTAGGCAGATGATGATTCATTATCTTGACATTAAATAGTTTAAAACACATTATTTATAAATTCACATACTTATTTTAAAAAAAAAGTATAATCCCAAACACTCAAAAATATTAATAATAGGTACCTAGTGAAATTCCAGCATCGGCCGAAACGCCTAGGTAGGTACTAAGCCAGCTGAATACCAGTATTTCAATTTATAGGTATATTTACCAAACGTGTTACCTTTGTTTTTAAGTGTACCGTAAAAAACTCTTTAAACCGCTATGAATGAACGTTGATACTTTTTTTGTCTATCTGTCCTTCTGTATTATCTTGCTTTTGATATGAAGGTCAATGGCATTAAAATAATGACGTCACACATTGTTCGTGGATTTAGTTCGACAATTTTAATACAGCACTCGCCAACGTCCATACTACGTTGAATACACCGGTTCTCGTCCGATCACCGAAGTTAAGCAACATCGGGCGCGGTCAGTACTTCGATGGGTGACCGCCTGGGAACACCGCGTGACGTTGGCTTTTTGTACTTTTACTAGGTTTTTTTGTTAGTAAGTTCTTACTTTGTTAAGTAAGTACTCGAAATTATTCCAAATTATTAGTAGTACCTAGTTAAGCTACGCTTAGCCGCGGTTGGTCAGTGGATGGGTGACCATATTTACATACCGAGGACCCCTCCGTGCCTCGGAAAGCACGTTAAGCCGTTGGTCCCGGCTGTCATTCGTGAATCTTTGACAGTCGTTACGGGTAGTCAGAAGCCCGAAGGTCTGACCACCAGTCTTACCATGGGGTATCGTATTACCCAGTAACTGGGTTGTGGAGGTCAGATAGGCAGTCCCTCCATGTAAAATACTGGTATTCAGCTGCATCCGGTAAAACTGGAAGCCGACCCCAACATAGTTGGGAAAAGGCTAGGGAGATGATACTAGTAGTACCTACACACGGCTACACTATCATCATCATTTCCTATCTCTATCTCATTTTTTTTGTGTAGCCTACACATTAAGCTATACTTTTCCAGTTTTAGCTGACCTCGCATTGTATAGGTTTTTCGTACAATAAGGAGTCAGCATAGACTGGTTATGTACTTACTTATAGCTTGATGTGTAGCCGTGTGTATCAATATTTTTTTTTTTTTTTATATTTTGCGGTCGTTGATGCGTTCGTCGTTTCGACGTCGCGTAGTTAGATGTGAAGTTTTTCGTTGTAAAGTGCATTCGTTCTTCCGCAATTCGTCATCAAATGTTTTCGTCGTAACGATATTCGTTACTTCGTGCTTTCTTCATTAGATTATTCGTTATTGCAAACTTTCGGCGCTGCATTATTCGATTTTTTTTTCACAAGTGCAAATTGCGCCTCTACACCGCGGTCATCCGACCCATCATGATCTATGCTGGCGTCGCCTTTGCAACGCTAAGCCTCACCATCTGCATAGAATGCAGACCCTCCAGAACCGTTTGCTCAGAAAGGTCACGGGAACCCCATTCCATGTCCGCAATGAGAGTCTACACTTAGATGTCAGCATGCCCACCGTTCAGCAGTTCATGAAACGCCTTTAGCATCCAAATCCCCTGATTGCGGCGGCCGCCCGAAACGCTCCCTTCCGGATAAGTTGGATTCGCCGACCGAGGCATACCCTTACCTACTATCACTCAGTCAACCGCTCACATACACACTTATTATACATCTATTCATACACTTTCTTAGATTACTCACACAAACTCTGGTATTTCCTCAATTTTTGAGTTTTTTATTGTTATTTTTTATATTTGTTACTAAATTTTATATTAATGTGTTTATTATTTTATAGTTCGTTTTTTAAGTATCCTACATTGTTTTAAGTCGCGCGCGGGCGGGCCCTGGTGACCTGTTTTATATAAACCTATCTCAGGCTCCAGTCTCTCACAAAGTCTCCTTTTTCGTGCACTACTGTCAAAGTCTAGCGTTAAGTTCATAACTTGTGTAGAGAAAATATATGTTTTTATATTTTTGATATATACCTATATATCCCCGACGACGCCGCGACCCTCCTAAAGTAGAGAAGTAAGCCCACCACTACTCTCAGAAAATATAAGTTCCGACAGCCGTCCTTCCGTGCCCGCCGTCGAGGCCCGTCGCGACGCCCCGTACCATGTCTGCCCAGACCCTTAATCGAGCCAGCCCGCGCTGCTCAGCCTGTAGTTTTAAATTCGTCCCTTAATAATTCCAATCCAGCCTGTCCCTTGCTGCCCTCTCCCAGCGACGCCCTAAACCGAGGTCCGTACCCCAAGGGCCCTTAGCGTGGAATCGCTTAGTTTTTTAAGCCCTGATGGCCTTAATTTATTTAGGCATCCACAGGCAAGCCCGACTATGCAGACGACAAACTCATAGGTTAAACTACGAGATGCCATTAAAAAAAAAACAATGCAAACAGAAAACACAATAACGACCATCATCTGCCTAGCCTTTGCCGAACTATGTTGGGGTCGGCTTCTAATCTAATCGGATGCAGCTGAATACCAGTGTTTTACATGGAGCGACTGTCTATCTGACCTCCACAACCCAGTTAATTTGTAATACGATACCCCTTGGTAAGACTGGTTGTCAGACTTTCGGGCTGCTGGCTACCCGTAACAACTGTCAAAGATCCACGAATGACAGCCGGGACCAATGGCTTAAGAGTCCCTATCAATTTCGCGGGGTGAAAACAGAAAATCAGTTTTTTTTAGCACAATTTTCTCAACAACCTTAAGTTATCTACATTCTTTTTTTAAATACACAGTTATTTATCACCTATTTATGTAGAAGGTCTAAGAATTTCAATTTTAGTAAACGAACGATCGAATTTAAGTTTATAAGGCATCATTTAGATATTTTACTACAATTAAATAAGTAGTCAAAATAAGAATATAATCATTGATTTTGGTAGATAAATACCTTAAATTTTGAAATATTTAACACTTATTATTATTTTCAATAAATTCTTACGCGTAGACATGGGTTTTGCACATGATTTTATTGGGTTTTTTCAGCGTGATTAACATTTTTTTACAAGTACTAAATCATTAAACTTTAAAAAACAAAATTGTACACTTACTAATATAATATATGCCCAGTATTTATAATTTTTTTTTAGATTGTTATTTGCTGCCAGTAAGTTATGAAAGTAATTGAAAAACATGGTGTTTCGTGCTTACGTAAAAACATGTGTTAGATTTTTATTTTTTGTAATTTATATTAAGTAGTTATCAGCATTTAAAATTGTACACTTACTAGATAAATAGTTGATAAATAACTGTTTTTTTTTTAAAAAAACTAGTTAACTTAAGGTTATTGAGAAATTTGCGCTGAAAAAACTTGAATTTTCTGTTTTTAGACCGCGAAATTGATAGGGACCCTTAACGTGCTTTCCGAATCATGGAGGGGTCTCAGTATGTAAAGATGGTTAGTTTTTAGTTTTATCATTAACATTTATCTAATTTTTTGTAACTATCACATTGTAAGCGCACATCGCATTAGTTTTATAACTTTTCTTTATAATATGTGGAAAATGTCGTGGGTTATACATTTACTCACTCGGTAGCTCATATTTTATGCAATATTGTAATGTGTAACCGTTTATTTTCCCAAATAAATAAAATAAAATGAAATGGTCACCCATCCACAGACCAACCGCGGCAAGCGTAGCTTAACCTGGTCGATCGACCTGTGCGGCTGTTATTATTTAGCCACGGGCCCTCTATTATGTGTAGAAAACATAATAACGACCAAACCACGTAAAGTGTCACGTTTCTGAAAAATCCACATATTGCTATTTTGAAACAAAAAAAAAAAACAAAATGGCGCGGCAGTAGTTATGCCAGGCTCCATATAACAATATTCAATCTCCTTACTAGCGGCCAACTGGCCACCCAAAAACTTATTGCCTAATTATCCAATAAGATCACTCAATAATTTCAAGGAAGCAATGTTGATGTACTTACGTCGAGGTACTTAATCAATCTTTTGAAGGAAGTTTTCAATAAAAATTATAGGCATAACGGAAACGAGATTGTAGGATAGTTAATTAGGCTCATTCATGTTGCTATGTCGGTTTTGTGAAGAGTAGACCGCCCTGTGAGTACAGCAGCCTAAGGCCTGATAGATAGTGTGTTATACAAATAACCTTGTGTTCACCAACATTCAAACCTTCAGTTAGGTATTGCACAATTCCAACAGTTGGTTTATGTCAAATTTCTTGGAAATCTTCTTCTATAGGTACTTATAATAAATCTGTAGAAGTGAAAATTCTGTACATTGAAAATATCAAAAAATAAATGGCAGGGGGTGTTACTAGACCAACACCAAACCCAAAAATATGAATAAAAAAATTTTGTCTGTCTGTCTGTCTGTTTGTTCAGGCATCACGCAAAAACTACCGGTTCGATTACGATGAAACTTGGTATAATTATTCTTTAATATCCTGGGCACCACACTGGGTACTTTTTATCCCGAAAAAGTATATACAATAAAAAACAAACTTAATTTTGCGGTTCGATCCCTAGACCCGATTACTGTACCAACCGCAAATAATAAGTTTGTCGTAGGTTACGTCACCCGCAGTGGAGTTCACTAAGGGGCGCTGCACACGGCTAAGATACTATAATATTTTATATCGCTCGCCATACAATTAATGGACTATCAGTTATCACACACGACGAAGATAATCCATACTTACTAATATTAAAAATGTGAAAGTGTATGGTGTGTGTCTGATTGTTTATCCGTCTTTCACGGCAAAACGGAGCGACGAATTGACGTGATTTTTTAAGTGGAGATAGTTGAAGGGATGGAGAGTGACATAGGCTACTTTTTTTTTAACCGTGTTACCCCGACTTTACGCGAGCGAAGCCGCGGGCAAAAGCTAGTTTTAAATATAAAACTGATTAAATATTTAATCTGTTGATTTAAATGTTGGTGAACCCAAGGTTAATTGTATAACGCACTATCAATCACAATCTGAATAATTTTGGAGAATATTGCTAATTCATTGCTTCATAAATGTTCGAAACATTTGTCTAATCAACAACGTAAATAACGCAATGAATGTTGTTGAATATTTATTTAGCGTCATCATCATCTGCCTGCCTTCCCGGCTGTGTTGGGGTCGGCTTCCGTAACTGGGTAATACGGTACCACTTGATAAGATTGCTTGTCAGCCTTTCGGGCTTCTGACGACGCGTAACGACTGCCAAAAATCCACGAATGAATTTATTTAACTGCATCTTACAACAAAACGTTTAACAATCTTCTGATAAGTATATGAAATTCTCTTGTCACAGTGTTTGTAATTTTTAGCGCTTGCTTGGTTTAGCACTAACATCTGAGTTGGTTGATATTTGGTTGATTTGTTATTATACATATTAGACTGTTTTAATGATACGAAATGATATGGTTTAAAGGCTATATTGCAATAAATATCAAACGGTAAATCTAAGCTAAAATAGCACTAAGATGGTTTGACTTGGTTTGGTTGAGTTACGCGATTGGTAGTTGAACACGCACTGACTGGTAATAGCTGCGATACATGCATTTATGGAAATGTACGCAAGCAAAAGTGCTGAGCTGTTCGGTTGCAAATATTGTACCGAACAGTGTTAGTTACCATACTCCTCCGAAACGGCTGGACTGGTATGAAATTTTGTGTGCATATCGGGTAGGTCTGAGAATCGGCTACTATCTATTTTTTTTTTGCAAAACGACGTTTGCGGGGTCAGCTAGTCTATATATAAAATTCTCGTGTCACAATGTTAGTTACCATACTCCTCGTCCTCCAAAACGGCTGGACCGATTTTTATGAAAATTTATATGCATATTCAGTAGGTCTGAGAATCGGCTACTATCTATTTTTTTTTGAAAAACGACGTTTGCGGGGTCAGCTAGTAATTTTATAAAAATAGCTGTGTGTTCAAAGATCGGTTCTTTATCATTATTATCATATCACAGTAGGAACGTGCTACTTACTCATCTTATTGTATTGTCTAGACATAATCCTTGAAGCCACAGCACGTGTAATCGTCTAAAACTATAAGAAATAGGCTAATAGAAGATAGTTCAACCCGGAAACGCACCGGAGTTACCGATATACTTTGCAGAGTAAGAAAGATAAAGAGGCAATGAACCGGCCATGTTTGTCAAAGGACCGATGACCAGTGGAACAGACGAGTCCTGGGGGTCTACTTCATAAGCACGCAATCCGTATTTTCAGCCAAGATTACAGTCGCTTCCTATTCCGTAGCACCTACGGGTATAAGATTAGTTTTGGGCCCGACCTAAGAATGAATGATCACAGTTTAACAGTTGCCTTTACTCACGATAATTATGTAGTTATTTGAAGTCCGTCCAAATAATTAAATTTGACACCTGTTTGGAGGAATCTACTATTTTCGGACGAACCAGCAGTGTTATTCTGTAAAAATCTCACCGTGAAAACTTATGTGAAGTGAGCTGTCACTCCACCTGATGTTAGAGATTCCCACTATTGCTCATTTCGCGCTCACTTAACGTAAGTTATCACGGTGAGATTTTTTTACAGAATCGACCGGCAGTACCTTTGTAGACGGAAGAGTATCCCTCTGGAGTGGTGACCGCGTATCGATAAGCGTAGTGTGCGATGCCACCCAGCTAGGTTGACCGACGACCTTAAAAAGATGGCTGGGATAGAATGGATGAGGAAGGCGGAGGACAGGGTATTCTGGCGCAGCCTGGGAGAGGCCCATCCAGCAGTGGACTGAGATAAACTGAGTTGATTGAGGTAGAACAGCACCCTAATTGCGTAACACAATTACTCTCAATTTGAATCATTTTGAAGCATATTTCTAATCCATTGCTCCATATGTTCGAAAAGTGTGTCGGCTCAACAACGTAAATAACGCAATGAATGTTGTTGAACTGTCAAAATGAAACCCATTGCTACTGATAGTGCGTTACGCAATTACCCTGCGGTTTGATTATTCGTGTGTGACGCCGGGAATCAAACCAGTACCTGTGAGTGGCACTTAGCGTCAAAACTCCAATCGCTCCATTGGAGTTTTGAGAGTCTTCGGACGAAACAATCATTGGGGCGACAGTCAGAAACCATTTTGTAGAAGAAACGTCATCCATCATCTAAGGTTTTACAGCCGCGGATGGTTACTAACCTGATCGAGATTGCCACACTTTAAAGTTACACAAAGTAATTTATCAAACTCAAAATATTTTTCAATTAAGCTAATTGCAGGCACTTTTGAATAGTCAAGGAGTCGGTGAATCATAAAGATGAATCAAGTTGCCATTCCAAAGCATAGACGGGCAAGGAACTCCATGGAAACTCTTATAAATCAATAATTTTTTTACATTATTGATATCGAAATTATACATGAGAATAATGTGGAAAGCGTAGTAAACAATTCAAAAATTAAAATAAGCCGTGACGTGACAGCTAAGACATAACTAGTCCCTAATTCCCTAATAACGGAGCGGCGGTCCCCGTATACAAAAATGACGTATGGATCAGCACCATCCAGCTCAACCATTTTGAATTGAACGTCATCATCCAACACGCCGCCATCAACGAGACATTTGAATATAACATATTTCATTATACTCTCAGCTGAGGGCACATTCAAGTCAATGCAAGACGTAGCCATTGAATGCTTATACTTAGTCCTCATACGTGTGTGCAGATTATGCACATAACTAACTTGCATAATTTTAGCACGTTACGTTAAGTATTTGAATGGTGATCAAATAAACGCCTGATAGAAAGCTGTTAGCAAGATGAGGTCCGAACGCGCTGCACTCAAAAATAATGTGAAGGCGTTCTGATGACTATTTACGGAAATATCGTATTTTAACTTTTTTGTTATTATTCAAACCAAAGAGAGGCTTTCTTTGGAAAATATAATTTGTCTAGAGAACACCTATTTGATCTTAAAGCAGCGGGTACCTACCTATTCCCAAGATCTTAAGGAATATTTGCAGGTGCAATTAGTGTAAGTATGCGAAGGAAACCACTTCCCATCTTGAGCATCAGCCTCTTAATGAAACCATGCTCAGAACAGTGAAACCATAAATCGTGCAGGTTATGTTTTGTAACGAAAAAAAATCGATAGCGACGTTTTCATAACCTAATTTTATATTTTACTAGCAGCGCCCCGCGGTTTTACCCGCATAAGTGTCGATCTCCCGGGAACATGGGATAAAAGTAATCATATGTGTTAATTCTGGATTTATACTATCTGTGTGCCGAATTTCATCCAAATCCATTCCGTTTGTGCGTAAAGAAGTAACAAACATATAAATGATACAAACACTCACAAACATTCGCCTTTAGATATAGGTAAAAATACTAGTGTGAAGTGTGATTATTTTGGGGTTTATGTATGTTTAATTATAGGTACTTAACCAATATATCAATCCCTAAAACCTTTCATTTGACATCCCACTCAATATGAAAGAAAATCAGAGACCTCTACTTTTTAGATGTACCTAACATCCGCCATATTATTTTTTTATTTTCGGAAAATATGTACTCTAAATCAAACGAACAATATCGAATCGATTGACACCTCATTCATCAAAATCGGATGATTTGTTTAGGTGTTACGGTGGAACATACGTATACACAAACATACACAAAACACTTTCCTGCTAATTTCTTACATCGCACTTTTCACGTTTTATTTTCTTTATTTGATGTTTATGGGCATTTCTCTACTAATTGGAAAATCGTTGTCCTAAGCAAATTTTATATAATAAATTTTAATATTTCTCAGTTTTTTGTATGAATAATGACAAAGTATTAGATCTTCTTGACACGTCATAGCTTACATAGTAATTTAATAATGTAATATTTATTTAAATCAACCTCAACACCTCAAAACACAGTCCCCTGGTATGTCCCTTTTCCCAAATTACAAGTCTTGTGACCAATATTATTTTTTTGCCGTTGATAACTGAATAAAAAATATTAAAATACTTAAAAAGAAACAGTCAGCATCTTTATAAATCACAATTATATATTTAGTATAAACATTTAATCAAAAAATCTATACGTGAATGCTGTCCTCAAATTTTTTAAACAGTCCCCTGATAACATTTGAAAACCGCGCTTAAGTCAAATTTTGTATTGGCGCGAAACGTTAACATCGTGAAACGGAACGCAATCAGTATAAAGTTCATTCGGGTGTATAGATAGGCGGGCTGTTACCATTTTTTTGGTGCCACCAATGAGTCTGATATTGAACTACGTGTCTCGGCCGTTAGCTAAAACAGTCCACTGGTTAGCCATTTTTTTCCTATTTTAAGAGTTTTAATTACAAATATTTGTTTATAACAATTGATTATTAAGTATGTAGCCACATTTGTTTCGTTAATGCGATAACTTTAGATGATTCTGTTTTATTGCATTTACATGTAAAAATGACAGTCCCCTGGCCGACAGTCCCCTGTCATTTCATAGCAAAGGGGACTGTTTTATAACGCAGGGGACTGTTTTCTTTAGGTTTTTTCAAGTCTGATTGTATGCCAGATTAATTTTGACAATATTGCAGGGCCTAGTACAAGCAGTCAACAGCAATACGATAATGGTGATTACGTTTTAGTCAGGTTCAACGTCAGAAACACGGCATATCGTTATGCTGCTGTTATTAATAAAGTTGATGACGAGGATGGCGAACTAACAGTAACTTTTATGAAAATTTGTGTTAATAATGGCCACACGTTCAGAATGGACGAATATGATATTTCTGATGTCAGTTTTAACCAAATACTGGAGAACTTACCACAGCCAGATCTTACTGTAAAAGGGAGAAGATTATTTTATTATTTTCCAATATCCGTTTTTATTTTTGAGAAATAAGTTCACTTAAAGATTTTTTCCTGAAGTGCAAATTGCAATGTTAAGGCTGATTTTCTGTAAGACGTTGTGAAATTAATGCTAATTACTTTAAAGTACAAATGTATGTTTTAACTACTTAGAATGTTGATTGTGATAATTAGTTAGCAGAAGTTTTATTTCTTTGTTCTTATTATTTTTTTAATCATTATAAAGACTGACTTTAGTGTGAACTGATAAAAAATTAAAAAGTGAAGAAATGATTTTATCAAGTTTAACACAAATGTTAAGAACATTATTTTGTTAATGTTAATAGCATAAGGTAAAGTAATAAATAATAAGTAAAAACAAGAAACAAAATTTGATTACTTTGATATTGAAATGCTTGTTTTCATTCATAAAAGCATTCCCCTGTGCGTTTACAAACAGTCCCCTGTCACGATTTTGAACAAAATCGTCTATAACTCAAAAACCAGGACGAAAATGTGTGGGCTTTTCAAAGAGATGTATTTAATTTAATATTGTCCTTCATTTTATTAACAAAAATTCTCAACATTTAATAAAAAATTCTTAGGACAGTCTTCTTGGGCGAGTTTCCAAATAGCAGAGAAACACCCTTATAATATTAATGTCTGCTTTTTAGTTAGTGCTAAATAAATGTACCTATTTTCTTTCTTTCATGCATCTAGACTGCTAAAAAAACGTTACCCGTCCTTTTAGTTTCGCCGTAGTCGGGTAAGATGAGAGGTAAGATCTATTCTGCTGCACAAACACGTGCAAACTATTTAAATGCATTGCCCTAAGGTTTAATTACTGAAGAAAAACAAGTTAATTAATCCCATGTGTTCCTGATGATTGCCTTGACAGTTATTATTTATGAACACAATAATAAATTGACGTTCTATGAACCGGGAACGATGTCATTTGTGCTGATAGAGAGCCATTCTTACTGGCGACCTTCGTGTTCATGTTCTGGTAACCTGCGGGCTAATTGCGTAACACACTATTAGTGAAATCCTTTCATTTTGACAATTCGACAACATTCAATGCGTTTGCGAGCAGACGAATTTTTCAAACTTATGATGTAATGGATTAGGATGGATTGTGTTTAGTAAATTACAGTATCTTTAGCTCACGACACGACGCACGGTTTACTTGAACATTATAGGTTGATTATGCATTATGTATGACCGTTTTATATATTTCAATTGGTAATCATGCACGTTGTGATTTGAAAATACGAACAATTTAAGTTGGCTTCAAACTTTAAATTCCCAATAATAATTTTACTTACTAACACTAGCTATAAGATTATTATTATGAATTTAATTTTAATCAACTGGAATGCAACTGAAAAGATCAATATCTATGAGGACGCATTAGACCTGAAGTCCAATTCTCGTAGTTTAAAACTTTCAAAATCTAGCCGCAATCTCATCTCGACCACAAGCAAATGTCAAAAAATTTGTCAAAATGTAGGAAAATTTATAGGTATTTTTGACATATTGAGACTGTATGGGATCAGAGGCAATGAAATATTATAAGTAAAAAGAGAATTCTTGTAATTTTAAGAACGTTCACAATCTGATCTCAGTCTCAATATATTGTGTGTACGTTTTCATTGCAGTCGGGAGACGGTTCCTTGGAACAGCAGTGCTATTCTGTCAAAATCTCACCGTGAAGTCTAAGGTGAAGTGAGCTGTCATTCCACCTGCAGTGCGATTCTGTAACCATCTCACCGTGAAGACTTAGGTGAAGTGAGCGTGGAGTGAGCTGTCAGTGTCATCCTGATGCTAGGGATTGATACCTACTCTTGACAGCTCACTCTAAGCTCACTTCACCTAACTTTTCACGGTGAGATTTTTACAGAATCGATTGTCTGATGTTAGGGATTGCCTCCATTGACAGTTCACTTTACGTTCACTTCACCTATGTTATCATGGTGAGATTGTTACAGAATCGATAGGCTGTACTTACAGGTCCCCCGACTTCGCTGAAAAGATTGGTTTTCAGTTTTCCACTTTTGGGCACAGTGGCGGTTTAATTGCACAGTAAATATTATAACCTATTTAGTACTTACCTTGTGCCTATTCACCACTAAAATCATTTAAGTAACTTGTTTTTAATTCATTTTTTGATAAGGCAGGTGTGTTTTTTAATTATTTTAATTATTTATTTTTCTTGATTTTTGGAACGAAGTTCCTTATCGCGCGTTGTGAAAGGGGGCTAGACGGAAAAAATTCTTACGAAAAGTTGTCACGACACTTTTTGCTATAGTAAGCTATTGTAAGCTGTGCGGCGTCGCATGTTTCTCTGTCCGTCTCTCTCTCTCTTATAGAAAGCAAGCCAGATATTTTCATTTCTATTTCGCATTGAATATAATTATTAATATAATTATTTTACACAAGATTCAATACATTACATTATTTATTATTATAACTTTAAAAAAATAAAATTTTATTACAATTCCTTCACTAATTAATCGAAAGGAACTTCGTTCCATCCGGGTGTCCCTTGACACCTCTCAAGTTTTTTTTTTTTTGTGCGGTTAAAGGCACGAAGCTGCTGGGAACCTCCCTCTAGTTTCTACATTAAATCAACTTGAATTGATTGAGAATTGAGTTTTTGAATTACATAATCGAGATAATGGAGTGCCTGGACCGTTAGTGACTGAGTAACATCATTAGTGTCAACAAAAGAAAACGTGATGACAACAAGCTTGAAGTGTTGTCCTTGCCAAAAAAAATTGCCACGTACAGACGCCAGCACATCAAGCTACTCGAAACTGTCAAATTTTCGCAATCAACTTTGAACTTTATGCTAGCGATAAAGTTGAAAGTCTATTAAAGAAATTTGACACGTAGTAGCTTGCAAATGACAAACATAATCACAAATTAAATGCTATGCATTTAACTTACTATATAAGTCTTAACGCACGCATTTATCCATAATATCTTCTTTATCTTCTAGGTTTATAAATCAATAATATACATTTTGAGTTAGGAAATTATCTAAATATTGTTTAGATTGTTATTTTTAATATTTTTTTTTAAATCATTTAGCAAAATTATTAGAAACATAAATACAATTGTAGTTAAGTATATAAAACAACAAATATATATAAAAACATAAGGTGCTACAGTACGAGGCCATTAAGACTCTCAGCATGATGTTGCGATATTTTCCTTAATCAAAATCAAAATATTTTATTTCACATAAACCTACATGGGCATTTATTTATTTACTTTATTTATCTATTTGTTTCAGGCATCAAGGCCCATATAAACACATACAATACAATATAAAATAACTTAAAAATACTATAAATACATACACTTTTATCATTACCTACACTAAAAAAACTAACACACACGAAGTGTCTGCGTCGTGTTTCGCTGACTGGTGTCATGTAGTCAGGCCTGTTGGTCTAGTGGTTAGTGACCCTGACTGCTATGCCAGAGGTCGTGGGTTCGATTCCCACCCAGGACAAATGTTTGTGTAATGAGCACGATCATTTGTTCTGTGTCTGGGTGTAATTTATCTATAATATTTATGTATTTAGAAATATATAAGTATGTTTATCAGTTGTTTAGTACCCATAACACAAGCTCTGCTTAGCTTGGGACTAGATGGCGTTGTGTGATAGTTGTGGAATATTATTATTATTATTATGTAGCCGGCCACGAAACCGGCGGTACATAACACCCTGCGGCCAGAACTCTTCCTTGAGGAACTGTGTCGGAACACGCACCAGGAACGACTTGAAGTTCGTGTTGTGACGCGACTCCAACTTCTCGACCCTCAAAGTCCAGTTGGTCTTCACACGCATGTACTCCACGATCTCCACAACCTTCGTGGAGTGGTGCAGTTTGGACACTTACAGCTGCGTCGTCGGGATTGCCGGACGTAGCAGCATATTGGGTCCTGCCAGAGCGCGGTGCCGCACTGGTTCCGACAAGGAAGCTTCTTCTTCTTCTTCTTCTCAACCTTGATGAAACCGTCCTTGTCGCACGTGTCCTTCTCTGGACCCTGCCTTTTCAAAACCTTGTTGGGTTTCGACCGGCTCCGTTTATCCCCTTTTGTTTTTTCCGCTAGTTTTACCTGCGAGTTTATGAAATGTAAAACGAAAAATAAACCACCAAGACATTTTCATGTAAAATGTTGCCAAGACGAGACCATATGGCTCGCAGTTAGGCGCGTCTTAATTAAGTGGCCTACGTATTGAGAACGGCTATAGAGCCGTAAAGACATCTTGTAGATGTTATACGTAGTCGCCACGAAGGGCGGGCGCAGGTGAAGGTAGACTAGCAGACATCGCGTCGCTAAGGCACCGCGCAATCACTACAGCTTCGATACCTACAGGCATAAAAAAATCGCCGCTGGGGATATACCTCCTACCGTGTCCCTTAAACCAGCTTTGTACCTACCTACCTTTTGTAGAGGTTGCTAACTCCCCCCCTCTGCCTTCGCCTTTCTCCTCCTTCTGAGGTAATAAGGTCCTAAACGTTGAATCATTAAAAATAACTCAGGATGTAATTAAAATCACAATATCTGTCAAACTAACACACTTTTTCTTACCAATGACGTAATTAGAATGTACGAAAATAACTTGTTTTTAGTATATCGGTAGGTACTGTCTGTCTTTTGTAAAAGTTTTCTAATAATAACGTTGTACAGGAGGACTATAATCATGTATGACGAATTTGGTCCTTTGTCCTTATTTTTAACCGACTTCAAAAAGGAGGAGGTTCTCAATTCGACGGTATGTTTTTTTTTACATAGGTACAACTAAAAAGTGAAAAATAAAAACTTTTTTACAAAAAAAAACGACTTCCAAAAAAAACACTACAAAGTGAAAAATAACTTTAATTTCGGAAGTCGGTGTCAAAAAACGACAATGCGCAAACAGCGACACCGACTTCCGAAATTAAAGTTATTTTTCACTTTGTAGTGTTTTTTTTTTGGAAGTCGGTTGTTTTTTTTTGTTGGCAAAACTTGAGAAAGTTCATGAGCCTCACTCGGAAGAAGTAAAAAATAAGAAGCGAAAGCCAACTATGGACATCGCGACATCTTCATTCATTCATTCATTCAGCCCAAAGACGTCTTCTGCTGGACTTAGATAATTTCGACCGGTTCTGTGCTTCCCGCATCCAGCGGATTCCTGCGGCCTTCACAAAGTCATTGGTCCACCTTGTTGGAGGCCTTCCAACGCTACATCTTTCGATACCCGGTCGCCACTCCAGAACGCCGACAACGACAGAACGAAATCTTGACATAGACATAATTTTACTGAAATTTATTGTAAAACTAAGTAATTAATACCTACTTCCTGCAGTAGAATACGGAATTTCAATGCAAAAAAAATCGATAAATGCTAATACGATGCTACAAAAATACGATGCACGTTACTGCGAAAAACTGTATCTGCGAAGCCACTACACTTCGATGCACGTTACCGCGATAGATCTTCACTGCAATACTACTTGACTTCGATGCATGTTACCGCGAAAGATTTTCACTGCGATACTAGTTGGCTTCGATGCACGAACGCAATAGGCGACATAGGATGCAAGAGCGAAGGAAGGGCACCCCGAGGTTAGGTTTGGTTTGGTTACTTTAAACCCTTTATACGGAAATAGGAGCTAGGATGCAAGAGCGAGCAAATGAGAATACAAATACCTTTACTGTGCATCGAAGTCAAGTAGTAGGTATCGCAGTGAAAATCTTTCGCGGTAACATGCATCGAAGTGAAGTAGTATCGCAGTGAAGATCTATCGCGGTAATGCGCATCGAAGTGTAGTGGCTTCGCAGAGACGGTCTTTCGCAGTAACGTGCATCGCAATTTTGTAGCATCGTATTAGCATTTATCGATATTTTGTGCGTCGAAATTTCGTATTCTACTTCTACTTCATGCTGTGTTTATATAGGTTTTGACTCAATGTATGTTAATGTCCACTAACTGAACAGCAAATCAAAACTGTGTTTTGCAGTCGGTTTTTGTACATGTAGTTGTCGAGGCTAATGCCTTGACAACTACATGTACAAAAACCGACTATTATCTTTTGTAGAATTTCTGATGTACATGAGAGGAAAATAAAAAGTTTACGCTTGAGTCGGTAGGTTTTATGAGGTTATTTATATTATTACATCTTTCCTTTATTGGGGCTGTCCCCCCACTGCAGCGCCTCGGGCATGTTCGCGGAGGCGCGCACCGACTGCTTTTACGAGGCGATGCGCAAGCGGTGCGCGTCTCTGGTGCGCAGAGTGCGGGGCAGCGCCAACACCCGTCCTGGCGATGATCACCAACAAACTGGACTGCCCTTATATCCAGCAATGCTGCCGCAGACATATTGTTACTTTTTAAGTGTTCGTTTTTGTGCTTGTTTATCCTGTTTGTATCCTTTTATGAATCTGTTTGTTTAGGATTCTTGTTACATTAATTGAACTAGTTTTATTTAATTAAATACATATAAATTATATTTTTTTAATTTTAAAATAATTTTATTTATTTATTTAAATAAATACATATAAATTATATTTTTAAATATTAGAATTTAAAAATATTTAAAAATATAAAAAATAGTAGCCCGCCGGTATCGCGAACAGGGTCCAAGCTATCAGCGATCAGGGCTCCAAAGAGAGGAACCAGCTATGTAACAATGCGGGCCATGTCCAGAAATACCGCTTTCTGAATCAAGCCCTTGATCCAGCTGCCCACCGAGAGCCTCCTCAGGTGTTGGTCAAGGCTCTTGGCTATTAATCCATTGGCTGTCGGCACAATGATCGCGGAGTCCACATCCCACATGCCGACAACCTCGTGAGCCAAGTCAAGATAGTTGATTTGTTTATCTTTCTCTTACCTAAAAGAGGTATTATTAGGTGTCTCCCTTCAAATAAAGAGCAATGAAGAGACAAAGAGGTCAAATCCTCAGTAAGTTTGTGCTACAGGCCTTTCTTTAGGTAGACAACCCGGATCCTGGCAATCATCCAGACATTATAAAGGACTAAGTGGAGACTGTTTGTCTCCTCTTAATCGATTGACCCCTATAATATTCGCGAGAGGTTTTAAAACTTTGTTGTGTACAATATTTTAAAGACTGAACTGAATTTACAATCCACAAAAAAAAAAAAAATTATATACATGACTAGCAGCGCCCCGCGGTTTCACCCGCATAAGTGTCGATCCCGTGGGAATATCGGGATAAAAAGTATCCTATGTGTTATTCTGATGTATAAGCTATATTACTGTAAAGTTTCATCCAAATCCGTTCAGTAGTTTTTGCTTGAAAGAGTAACAAACATCCATCCATCCATCCTCACATACTTTCGCATTTATAATATTAGTAGGATTAGTAGAAAGTAGGAAGTACGATAGTAGGAAGTAGGATAGTAGGATTAGTAGGATAGGATTAGTAGGATTAGTAGGAAGTAGGATTAGTAGGATATTACATATGTTTGGTTTTTTTGGATCCGGCAATAAGATGACGTCTATAATGCATGTGTGACTTTGCAAATGCGATAAGGTTAATTTCAGGGACCACGTAGGCGCCTTCCTGTCTCCTGACATAAAAAAGCTAAAAAGGCAAAAAACCTGTCGTTAATCCATCTGATAAAATCGTTGTAATTTAATAGTGCACTCATTTAATTGTCTGTAATCATAATAATCATTTGTATGTCAATATTGGCAAAGAATAGCGCACTACCAATTTCTAAGTTCCTTGTATGAATTTACCTATGCAAATCAATTATACTTACTTGATTATTAATTAAAAAATGGTGATTCAATTTCGCTAAATTTTTCCATTGATAGTAAGTTCTTTTTTGTGAGATTCATTTCTATATAGGGTGATTATCAAAAAAAATCAAGTCATACTGAACCTAAAATAATTTGGCAGATAGAAGCAGCTCTTGTTCTACGTAGAAAAACTGCCTTTTGTAAGAGAAATAAATAAATAAATTATTGATTAATTAAATAGAATTTAGTTTAGCAACAGTGATATATCGTTGACGTAACAGTTCGTCATATGACCTTGTTCATCCATTTCATTCCTTATTGGCATGGTGCCATGGTATGATTGTCGTCACCGCTTTAGCACATACATTGCATGTTCAATTATAAAGGTTGGGATATAAATCAGTTGTTGACAATCAATGTATACCGTGTAACGAAGTACGTTCGCTGTTTACGTAGGTTTCAGTGGTTGACCTGAAGTTGTGTTCAGCGATCGTTAAGGACCAGCGTACAGTGAGTGTATCAACTGCTGGAATTTAGTTATTCCAATAAAAAAATCGGTTGTCTGTAAAGTCGGTTTACTGACGATAGTTGAACGTGACAACGTCATAAGAAAATACTAAAAAAAATAATAATAAAAAAAAATCTTTTATTTCGTTCTTTATTTTTGGAACGAAGTTCCTTATCGCGCGTTGTGAAAGGGGGCTAGACGGAAAAAATTCTTACGAAAAGTTGTCACGACACTTTTTGCTATAGTAAGCTATTGTAAGCTGTGCGGGGTCGCATGTTTCTCTGTCTGTCTCTCTCTCTCTTATAGAAAGCAAGCCAGATATTTTCATTTCTATTTCGCATTGAATATAATTATTAATATAATTATTTTATACAAGATTCAATACATTATATTATTTATTATTATAACTTAAAAAAATAAAATTTTATTACAATTCCTTCACTAATTAATCGAAAGGAACTTCGTTCCATCCGGGTGTCCCTTGACACCTCTCAAGTTTTTTTTTTTCGATTGTGCCTCTTTGTCGCTCGTTCCGCGCTCTCGCTTGCACTTCAAGCCTTAAATGGAACGCCTCAGAGCGAGGTAACGCCGCATGACGTCATGTTTTTTCGTGCGTGCAGCCAGCTTCATCGAATTATAAGACGTTGTCACGTCAAAAAATTAAGAGAATCAATTAAATAAGAAAATCTATTATGATTTCTGATTATAGTACCTATGTCAGTTTTATAACGTTACAAGCTTCTGCCCCCGACCTACCCTGTCACATTGCATCGCCTGCCCGCGCTATTAGTTCGTTTTCGCGTTCTTTTTTCCTTTTTTTCTTTTTGCTCGGCTCCTAAGAGTTCTGGCGTGATTTTTATATAGCCTTTATGTAGCCTTCGTCAAGAATTGGACTATCAAATAAAAATAATTTTTCAAATCCCACTGGTAGTTCCAGAGATTAGCCCGTTCAAACAAACATACAACAAACATCTTCAGATTTATTATTAGCATAGATAAAATAACAGGATCTTCAGCCAGTTGAATAATAGTTCAGAATCTAAAACTGGTTTAAGAAATGGATTTTTTGAACGACTTACTAAAGATATACAATGGATAAATTAAAGGTAAATGCAACGGATCCATCCACAAATCCACTCTGGGCCCGCGTGATGGATTATGGCTCACTCCCTCTCACAGAGAGGAGGCCTGTGTCCCAGCAGTGGGACATTAGAGGCTGAATATGTGCTTCGGATCCAAGAGTAAGATGGCTGGTAAGGTGAAAGCCAAAGATTTAATAAATATAGTTAGTATTCGGATAGCTTCCAGAGCTTGCAAAATAATCATCTCTTAGCCAAATAATGTATAACGAATTAATTCAAGCAATCTGACCGACAAACAGACTGTAATCCACCAATCCGCTCTGTGCCCGCATGGTGGATTATAGCCCACTCTCTCTCTCGCAGAGCAGAAGCAGTGGGAATATTATAGGCTGATTATATAAAAGCCATTGCGTCACGCGTGAATCCACGTTCTATAAGAAGGGTTAAAAAAAAAAAAAAACAGAAAACACAAAAAAAATATACACATATAATGTTTGGACTTTAAAAAGGACATGACCTCTAATAGTTTCGGCATTTCTTCTCGGGGATCAGTCAGCTACGAAAACAGACTTCATCTATAAACGGGGACGTCTACCAACAATATCATTTGGCAACCATTCTCTCAATCCGTGCTGCCAATTCCAAACACAGCGTTTTCTCATCCAACTATGCGTCGGGGTTATGCTGACTTTGAAATACACGCGCGTGTGAAGCTTTCAGTGCAGTATTACCAAGGAAGTGTAGTAGATGAACGTGCATGATCATGACCACGAAGTGTGACCACAATGATGAGACCCCTGTGTCTTTCGAGGAAGCCCTTGATAAGACAGGTATGCACAGAAAGACCAAATATTATCGACTGTTTTTTTTTGGAATGAGATTTATTAAAGTATTTTTGTGGAAATTAGAAAGTATTTTCGGGTTTATATTTAGGATTTAGTATTTTAATCTATCCTTTGTTTCTAGTATTTCGGGAAAGTGAAGTTTTCGCGATAATTTTTGCTTGTCATAATGATGTTTTTGGGAAGTATCCAAAAGTGTTTCTTTTCCTAGTTCCCACAGTTTGTTGTGTAAACACTTTCGAGTAAAACTATGTGTTATATTATTGTAACGACGTCTCTTTCTCTTTTGTTGTTTGTTTTGTTTATTGAGAAAAATGTGTTCGACAGTTTTATTCATAGTTTTTAATTTATAACGTTCAAAATCTAGTCGCAGTCTCATCTCGGCGACAAACAAACGTCAAAAACTTGTCAAAATTTAGGGAAATTAGAAGTATTTTTTGATAGAATGAGATTGAGATCAGACTGTGAATGTTCTTAGAATTACGAGAATTGCCCCTCAGTTCATTGCTCTTTTTTTATTATATTTAGATAGTTTTATTTTTGTTCGTCTGCAATGCTATTACGATTCAATTGAAATTATTTGAATTTTTTCGTACGACAAACGCATATTTGCGGAAGTGTCTGTCAATTTGGTTCATTTTCATTATACTACGGAACTGATTTTTAACCGACTTTCAAAAAGGAGGAGGTTATATGTTCGATTAATGTATGTTTTTTTATGTATGTTCACCGATTTCTCCGTCAATTGTGGACTGATTTCAAAAATACTTTTTTTGTTTGAAAGTGTATGCTCCCGAGGTGGTCCCAATGTCACCAAGACGGAATCTGATGAGGGAATCCCATGGAAATCGAGGGAAACCCTCAAATTTTATAGGCACACCTATAGCGATTTGGGTATTTTTTATAGTAACTCGTGCATTTGCTCTTGGAAAGCACCATTAGTTGAAGTGGAACTGATGATGAAGACCACAGATGGACATCGGATCTACTCAATAATAAGTATTTCACGGGTTCACGGGTTTGGGCATAACTCCGTCATTTATAAACGGAAATTATTTTTTTGTTTGAAAGATGTGTATTCCAAAAAAATTTAAATGGGACCACCCATTTAAATTTTGTAAAGATCTGATGATGAGTTTCGGAGACAGACAACGGAACTCTTCAATAAATGCCAGCAAATCAACCGCGATTGCTGCTATCGCATATGTTTGCATTGTTTACGCAATCACACAACATAACGTCGCGCCTGTACCCTCTAAAGAGGTACGCAGATGTGTTCGGTATACCATGGTACACCCTCACAAAGAGTATGTAAACGCTAGCGTTATACACCCTCATTTCTCTGTAGCAAGTAGTATTATATGAATTTGTGTGGGGGGTAGGTACAACTAAAAAGCGAAAAATGAAAACTAATTTAAAAAAAAAAAACAACCGACTTCCAAAAAAAAAACAATACAAAGTGAAAAATAACTTTAATTTCGGAAGTCGGTGACAAAAAACGAAAACGCGGAACCAGCGACACCGACTTCTGAAATTAAAGTTATTTTTCACTTTGAAGTGTTTTTTTTTTGGAAGTCGGTTGTTTTTTTTTTTTTTTACTGAAACAACTAGAATAACTTGGGCGAACCTTTAAAAAAGTCCAGATGGAGCCGCACAGTGCTAGCAAACAAAAATGGTATCTTCTAAATGAGTTTAGTGACACCAATAAAACAACGTGTGTTATAGTCAATTGAACTAGTTCGATTGTTTAGGTGATCGATATAAGTAAAATAATTTGAACTTGAACTTGAAGATTGATAGCCCAGACTTGGGAACATAAATTGACACAATTTGATGCCTTACTAACATTATGTAGATTTAGGTATTATGATGAAATGAACAACAGTATTACCTACATTTCTAGACCATTAACGCTTTGCATCAGCCAATTTGTTTTAATCTACTATGTACAGATGCCAGCACATCAAGCTACAACAATCTGTTAAATTTCTTTAATGGATTTTCAACTTTATCGCCAAAGCATTAGGTTCAAGATTGATTGGGAAAATTTGACAGTTCTGGGTAGCTTGAGTTCCGTTGGTTGTTAAAATGTAATAGGTAGCTGTAGGTACAGTTTATCGATAAAGACATTAAATTAAAAACTCATTTCCGATGTTTGTGTTAATCCTAGTCAATTACTTAACTTATTAACATGACATTGACATTTCCATACATGGCCCTGCATTGTTGAACTCACATAAATCGGGTTTTTCACCAACTGGACACGATCTACTGGACACAAGTGTGTCCAGTAGCTCGTCCCATGAACTCTAAGTTTGTTTCGGCATTTCTTCTCGGGGATCAGTCAGCTGCGAAATTTTTCGTTTTTAAAATATTGACCAACAAACTATTGACGTGTAAAATTTCAATCAAAATACCAGACGAGATACTGACTGGTCAGTTAATCATGTTTAGTTGTCTGATCATCTTTTAAATGCTTTTGCTAACCTCTTGTATTTTTTCTATCCAGGCAATGGGCTATATAACATCCTCCTAGTAGTGACCTGCTCGCTCATACTCCTCGCCATCGGCGTAGACCTGTTTGGGTTCAGCCTGGTGGTGGCAGCCGCCTGTGACCTGGAACTGACTGTGATGCAGAAGGGGATCCTTACTTCTTTGCCTTTTGTTGGTAAGCGCTTACATTATTTAATGATTGCTTCATTTATCATCGCCCCTCATGCATTTTATGTCCATCTTCACATATCAAGACCCCTCAGTGCCGCGAAAAGCACGTTAAGCCGTTACGTGACAAGCAGTCTTACCAAGGGGTATTATGTTAACCATCTGGATTGTGGAGGTCAGATAGACAGTAGCTCCATGTAAAATACTGGTATTCAGCAGTGCGATTCTGTAAAAATCTCACCGTGAAAACTAAGGTGAAGTGAGCTGTCATTCCACCTAATATTAGGGATTGCCTCGGATGCAGCCGACCCCAACATAGCTGGGAAAAGGCTAGGCAGTCGATGATAATGATGCATTTTATGTCCAGAAAGTGAATAGCAGTGCTGGTTTCCCCGAACATCTTCATTAAACGATGAGTGATGCTGATGACACATCGAGTAGGTCCAATGGATCCTGAGTAGGTTATCCGGCGGGGTAATTGCGTAACACACTATCAGTAACAATGGCTTTCAATAAAACAGTTCGACAATATTCATTGCGTTATTTTTGTTGTTGAGCAGACAATTTTTTCGAACAAACAATGCAATGGACTAGCTTCGAAATTATTCAGCCTATCGATCCTGTAAAAATCTCACCGTGATAACATAGGTGAAGTGAGCGTGAAGCTAATATCAGGTGGAATGACAGCTCACTTCACCTTAGTTTTCACGGTGAGATTTTTACAGAATAGCACTGGTAATTGAAAATGTTTTGCGCAATTAGGGTGTAGATACCAATTTTGCTGATAGTCGATTTTTTGTAAGATAATAAGTTTATTTGACCCAGGCACACATTATTCACAAAAAAAAACTTAAAATAGATTTTTGTGCCATAAAAGATCTATCTTAAAAAATCTACTTAACACAGATACAAGACATAATTGTGGTCGTACTATAATAGTACTGATGAAATCAATTCCACTATTTCTACATCTACGAGTGGGAGATTCAGCGAATCAATAGTTTTATTTTTACACTTTTCGTTACACGTGACGTCTGGAATGTCATAAATGGAAATTATTTCCATCCCGAGAATACTTATAGAATACCGCGAAATGCATTGTGTAACTACTTAGGTATCTTCAATTTCCTTATAAAATAGGTAGTAAGCTGAATAACAAAAAAATTATTTATGGTTGCAATAAAATGGAAAACCGAAGCTAGGTACTAAAATATTGTGGTTATAGTGGTTAGCGGTATTTTTTTTTATTTGTTAATGAATTGGTAGTAAATGTGTAAATAACTACAGTTTTACCAATCCGGGGAAAGAACATGTTGTTTTTTATAGCATTTTTTTTCTATAACATTCTTGGAAATTCTAGCACTATTTTGACAAACTTCATCGATATAAATTGGAAAATGCTATAGATACTTACTAGACAAATACAAGCGAGAAGCTGTCAATGTTAGTATAAAAATCATAGATAATCTACAGGGTCAAATTAAATTAGCTAGCGAAACTCCGCAGACGTGGTTGTTTCTTTCTTATTGATTCTAAAGCGGTACGAAGTTCGCCGGATCAGCTAGTACACTATAATTTTCTAATAAAAATCCATATCTGTCATGTTTAACAACCGAAGAAATTACTAATAGTACAGCAGAGGCCAGCAGATCAAGCTACCTCAATCTGTCAAATTTTCCCAATTGAATATGAACCTTATTCCTTTGAAGTACAGTTGAAAATCTATCAAAGAGATTTGACAGATTGGGGTAGCTTGATGTGCTGGCCTCTGTACATAAAACTCATACCTATCCTGCAATGCTATTCTGTAAAAATCTCACCGTGAAAACTAAGGTGAAGTGAGCTGTCATTCCACCTGATATTAGGGATTGCCCCTATTGATAGCTCACTTCACGCTCACTTCACCTAAGTTATCACTATCGATCGGCTGTAATTTAAAAAATGGAATGAACTTTTTGCTTCGAAACATGGCAAACCAAGGAGGTAACTCATCAAGAAATTTATTCAAATTTCGAACAGTCTTGTGAATAGAGCTGTATTTAGTAAAACAAAAAATGAACATATTGGCGTGTGAAAAATATTATTGTTCGTCATTGATTCTGGAATTTATACTTAATTATTTATCTACTTAAGTACTTTGAATTTCCGCGCATTACTTATTTGAGAAAAGTACTATACAAGCCTAGGCCGCATCCAGGCACATTTTAACGTTCGCCCATCAATGCCCCTTTTCCAGGCCGCTGCAGTAATGAACTATACTTAGGTAAAGTCATAATAATTATGATGATGAAAAACTGTCACCGCAATATAATGAAACATCTTATTACAAGGGTTTTCACAAACTATTACCTACTAACAAAACCTTTGTAAATCATGTTTATTGAGGTGGAAAAAATGATCATTTTTTTCAAGTACCTAAGTACCTATCGAGAGCAGCGGTAACGCTGTGGTATCGGCCCCGACTTACGAGTTGTAGGTCGTAGGTTCGAACCCAGGCAGGCTTTAATTTGTGTAATTTATTCCATCACCACTGCTCTCAAAACGGTGAAGGAAACCACCATGAGGAAACCGGCATGTCCTAGAACCAAAAATTCGAAGACATGTGACATCCACCAACCCGCACTGGGCCCGCGTGGTGGATTACGGCCCACTCCATCTCACAGAGTGGAGGCCTGTGTTCCAACTACGTATCGCAAATTGGGGAGAGGGGGTCTTTTAAAAAGTTACGTTGCGTTACAAAGGCTGGGGGGTTCGAAAAACGCGTTATAACGTTGTTATTTTAATTTATATAAAAAACTAGGGAATTGTAGTCTCCCAAGTTAACAACCCTTTTCATTTATGTTTTACGGCGAGCCTTCGATTATATTGTACAGAAGACAGCACATCAATGTACCCGAAATTGTCAAATTTCCCCAATCATGGCCTTGAGCCTAGCTTAGGCACCAGTCTCCCACAATATAATGCCCCTCCTATATGTCACCGTAGAAATATGTGTTACAATTAAGAGTATTATTGTAGAGAAAATTTTTATTAAAAAAAAAACAACTCTTAACCTTATGCTTTAGTGATAAAGTTGAAAATCTGTTAAACAAATTAGACAGATTGTAGTGCTGAGGTCTGGTATTTTAGCGACTTTCTGGTACTTCGCGCAACATAATTGTGACTTTTAGGTAAAAGTGGTCACTTGGGTGTTACCATATCGTTCAGGGAGGGGAGGGAGGATACAGAAAAACGTTACGATGCATTACAAGAGGGGATTGAGGGCCAAAAAACTTCAAAAATTAAATAGGCTGTTTATGTTAAGTACCTAATTGTTTTTTCTTCAATTTTCAGGTATCCTCCTTGTATCCTATGTATGGGGTTACGTGTCAGACACCAAGGGTCGTCGGTTCACCCTCGTGATACCTCTCCTGCTCTCCTTCATACTTTCCTGCATCAGCAGCCTCTCTCCTCATTGGCTGTTCCTGGGACTTGTGAAGTTCTTGTGTGTTTGTTTGTAAGTTTTTTTTTTTTGTATATTTTGTTTGTCTTGTAAGTGTAATCATACGGTGCTCAATCAAAAGTGTAATATGCATTTCGGAAATATATCGGGACGCCAGCGCCCTCCGGCGGCGCTAGACAGAATCTATTCTGACGTTTGCGGGAGTCGACGAGAGCGCTGAGCAATTACGGTGTGGTAGCCCTCTTGGCATGACATCAGAAGGCCAATTCTCGTAATTTAAAACGTTCAAAATCTAGTCGCAGTCTCATCTCGGCGACAAACAAATGTCAAAAACTTGTCAAGATATAGGGAAAATTGAAGTATTTTTGACAGATTGAGACTGAGATCAGAGGGGTAATTCACGTAATTTTTAAGAACGTTCACAGTCTGATCTCAGTCTCAATCTGTCAAAAATACTTCAAATTTCCCTACATTTTGACAAGTTTTTGACATTTGTTTGTCGCCGAGATGAGACTGCGACGAGATTTTGAACGTTTTAAATTAGCAGAATTGGCCTACAGACTGTGAACATTCTTAAAAATTACGAGAATTGCCCCTCAGACATCGTACGGACAACATGCGCTCAGAAACTGTCTCGCGTTCCGTATGTATACTCCATTTGTTGTAGTTAAATAAAGGTAAACAAAAAAACCACGTGACGTGGTTAACCAACTAAACGTAATACCAGTCTATTCAGTTGTCATGCTACGTCACAGTTGTACTCTTCAATTTAGCCACGTTATAATTCGTTAATAACTTTGCTAAATTGAAGAGTACAACTGTGATGTAGCATGACAATTGAAGTAATTGGTATTACGTTTAGTCGGTTAACTAAGTCACGTGGTTTTTTGTTTACTTTTATTGAATTACCTAAACAGATGGAATATAGTTGTGTCGTGTACCTACAGTGTGTGTTTCGCTAGTGTGATTATTTTGTTCGTAAATTATAATTTGATTTGAACTGTAAACGGTTTTTCTATTGCGCAATAACCAACACTACCCATAGTACATAGCCCACAGCAGTTAAAATATGACTGACTGGCAGCGCCCCACGGTTTCACCCGCAATAAGTTTCGATCCCGTGGAAATATCGGGATAAAAGTATCCTGGTTAGGTATAAACTATATGTGTGCCAAATTTCATCCAAATCCGCGTGTAACAATTCTAGTAGCTATTAAAGATCAAATTTGCAAAACATGACAAAGTTTCAAAACATTAATGATCATATAATTCTATATAAACTTAGACATAAATAAAATGTTAACATACATTTAAAGTTTCAAAATATTATGAGTGTTAAAAATATGATCATCATTTTAGCGCTTATAATTTATTATGAAATTTTATCACTGCCAATATATTAAATGTACTGTACAAAGTAACATAATCAAACGCATCATTATGCTCCGCTGAGGTTCTCTTTCTCTTTATAGACTCTTTCTTGGAAATGGTGATTTAAAGACCAGCATTTTTTGTTCTTTTTAGGGTTCAGTACCTCAAAAGGAAAAAACGGAACCCTTATAGGATCACTTTGTTGTCCGTCCGTCCGTCCGTCTGTCTGACCTTTTATCTCGGGAAGATCTTTTATCTCGGGAACGCGTAGAGGTATCGAGTTGAAATTGAAACCATATATTATAGGGATTGCGGTCCCTTAAAGCTGTAAAAAAATTAAACTTCTAAGTTAACGTAAAAAAAAGATACGGCCGTTTATGTTGCACAAAAAGTAAATTTCGACACTCTCAAGGGAATCAAAATGTATAGGGTACTTCCTGTTGACTTAGAATCATGACATTTGGCAAGAGGCAAGGTCATATAGCACAAATAAAGGAAAAAATCCGAAAACAGTAAATTTGTAGTTACATTCCTACTTTGTACGGAAACCTCGGTACGCGAGTCCGACTCGCACTTAACCGGTTTTTTCTTGATTAGGTACACGATTAGTCCGTTTGTACACACACGTTTTTCTTGCCGTGAAAAACTACGGTTTTTTCGCCGTGTGTAGGCACGGTCGTCAGTGTTGTATGTATTACTATGGAAGCTTGTTGATGGACCCGTTTTTTCTGTAGCGCGGCTTAAACGCCATATCGTAAAAAATCGTGCCGTGTACCTACAAAGGGCCTTAAGAGCCTACACTAGCTCAGCTAAAATTCAGTCTTTATCTCGCTCGCACGATACTGCTCGCGGACTGAGTGAGAGCGAGACAGAGTGCGGTGCTAGGCGGCAGGCAGCCCCAATAGTTTAGGTATTTGCTTTTTACGGTGAAAATAATGGTAATTAAAAAAAAAAATAACTTAAGAGCTGCTTTACAGTTAGTTCGGTTAGTATACAAAGTTTCATGTTCTAATTTGAAGTATTTTTTGAATACCAGCGGTTTATTGTTCGGTTTGGAGGTAACTTTGGATTTTTTTTCTATCGAGAAAATTTTATGATATCGTGTTTTCGTCTAACATTAATCCTCAACTTTCCCATATCCCCTAGAATGTCCCGGCGCACGAAAGTGGCCAGTTATTGACCTTTCAGGGTTGCCAGATGTCATTCTTTATTTTTTCCTAAATTTGAAATAATTTTTCTCCAAAATGGTACAATTTTTCTTAATTTTACCCAAAGGCAAAAAGTTTGTACTATTATGCAATCGTAACCACTATGGAACAGTTTTTAATGACATTAAATAAAGTAGCCACTGATAAGCGCACCTGTCAATTTGTCCGTTATCTTGTTTTGGCGAACATTTTGTACACAAAATAATTAGAAAGTTGTAAAATAACACAAAAAAATAAAATTTGTCGTGGTAACTTTCGTCCGTTCGGAAATTCTGTGCTTTGCGAAGTGGTAACTTTCGTTCGCGCGGACATTTTGCAGTTTCGTGAAGTGGTCACTTTCGGCCGCGACTTTCGGAACACAACATCGACATTCTCCAGGAGCCAAATTTTTATCCACAAATTGTGAAAAAAGTACCCAATCTGGTAACCCTGGAAAAACCAAGGTATTTCCCTAGGACACGCGAGTGAATAAATTTATTTCAAAATTAATGCTGCAGCATTTTCGACATAACGGAGGATCATGCTAAGCCATTTGAGGTAGTATAGGCCCTTAAGATTGTGTAGTAAGGTAGTAACATAAATAAGTACAGTCAACCGTTCATCTGTGTACTACGAAAATCACCCTTACTGTTAAAAGATAAAGTCACTGTAATCACTGTTAATTACTAACGCACAGTTTCTTCATCATTAGTAACAGCCAAAGTAACGTCACAAAAGTCAAAGTAGGTAACGGCTAAATTTGTTTCTTCACTATTTTAGCTGTTACTTGAATGAAGAAACATATTTTCCGTAGTATCAATAAAAGTCAATACTTCGACTGATTACTTTAGTTGTTGATGAAGAAACTGGCCGTAAGAGTAATGATGTGCAGTCGACTGTACAACCGTGGCTAAGTTCAAGAAAGTAAAATCTTAACAAGCTTCATGGAAAAATCCGTCGCCATGAAAACAATCAATATTGTCAACCTTTCCCCACATCGCGTGGAATTTATTAATTTGACCCGTCTAATTGTTAGGAGCATACCGACTAGCCGAGCACCATATGTGCCATATTTTGATCATGAATGTCGAGTTCTTATTGGAGGGAAGATTCGAGAAAACAGACAGTGGAAAAGTTTTTGATATAATCTATTTTTATTTTAGCGTGTTTTGTTTCTGGAAGGATGTTTGATGATGCGAAGTTGAGAGTTGGATTGGGTGGGACAGATAGACTCTTTATTACCACTGACGCGGAAGACAACGTGACGTGGGTACATGCGTTCTGTAGTTTCTGCCTGAAATGAGAATTAGGCGTGAGTTTATGTATACCACTCGCCACTCCTTCGGGATAAAGACTTAGGCTTATATCTCACTTGGACACTATGTTCTCGCAACATGGTTACCCAGCAAAATATATACAGCTTTATGGTGGGTATCTCACCAGGCGTCCAATCGGATGCGCAACCAACCATATTTTTTTTGGCAGTGCGACCATGGTTGCACCGCCATTGGTGTTCTAGTGAGATAGGCCCTTATTCGGGTAAAACTGCGGGGCGCAGCTAGTCAACAAAAATCTATTATCTATATGGGCTTAAAAATTACCGGTAACATGTTTGATGCATTACACTTGGGACGCTCCTTCATAATTCTTCAAAGAAATCAAGCGTGACGGTTCATAATCTGTATATTTCCTCCCATTTCAGTGCCTGTGCAGCTAACTCTGCCACCTACACCTTGGTGGGAGAGTCATGTGTCCAGCGAGTGAGGAACCGGTATATGCTGCTCATGACCTGCCTCATTCTGCTGTCTCCTGCGGTTGCTGGTGGTATGTCTATCGCTTTATTCCTTACCGGCTGCGCTCAGGAAGCCCACGAAATTCAAATTTTCTTACGTTTTTTTTAAATTTGCAGCTCGAGCGACCGTAACAAAATACAGCTTTACAGAATAATAATCATTAGAATCAGCAATACGATACCTGACTGAGTTAGAATTTCATATGAACTTAGAAGTCAAAGTCAAATCATTTATTTCAAACTAGCGGCCCGTTCCGGCTTCGTACGGGTGGACATTTATTTTTTTAAACATTTTATTTTTTCTTGCAATTAAAAAGCCTATATTAATCAGTGATAATGTAGCATTCAAATGGTGAAAGAATTTTTAAAATCGGTACAGTACTTTTTGAGCCAATTCGTTACAAACATATATACAAACCTTTCCTCTATTAGTATAGATTAGTATAGATAAGTACCTACATAAAAGGCAAAGTGCCTTATACAGAATGGGTTAAAAATCGTGGATCAAACGAAACAAAACGATAGATGGGGTTATTTGCAGTAAATAAATATTTTTAAAAAAAGTGATTTTATGACAGTGGATACCATGATTTATCAGTATTGGTACTTTTTTCAATATCTTTTCGGTCTGACGAAAAATTATTTGTAACTTTAGTAACCACTCAAATTGTCGTAACTTTTAAGGAGATTAAGTAAGGCCTCTGACACAGAGAATTTTATTACTGTAAATACCTATATATTATTACCGCAACACCCCATATAGAATAATAGAAGATAAAAAACGTAGTAAGCGTCGAAAAGATGGAATATGCACCTTGCCGCGTGTTCGCTCAACTTTTGTCAAGAGATTTTTTCATTTTCTTGGGCCGTTTCTATATAACAAGATAAACAAAGAGCGTCATATCTATGGTCTACCTTATTACAAATGCAAAAAAGACTGTACAATCGTACCTCCAAGACAAGTCATATGACGAAACTGAAGGGATCTTGACATAGGTGATGAACTTCGACAAGCACACCCTCACACACCATACACACCACACACCACACACCCAACGACACACACACACACCCTCTTACACACACATCCTCTTACACACACACCCTCACTCAAGCACACACATATTTCTCAAGTTATTTTATTTTAACGATAGCAAAGAGTATCTTAAACTTTTAATTGTTTAACTCAATTCTTCGAAATTGTTACAGTAACATCCACGTATCATCAGAGGCACTATGTAACTTTTGCGTCATTGTACCTTAGGGGTCCGGACTGCTTCTCCTTAACACAGGTTTCCATAACCTAGCTAGGAGAGCAGTGCTCACCCACACGTTTGTAGAAATAGTACTTACTTTGTAAAACTGTATTTTTAACGTGTTCTACAATCCTTTGTTTTGAGTATATAAATAAATAAATAACCCCAACTGTCGCCCTATTTCGTTTGATTTTTTGCCTAGCCTGTATGTGCTTATTTGAAAGTCAACATTTGCAAAAAATAGAATTAATTCTAGTCTCTCCTTCCAAAAGGTAGTTTCGTATGGAGAAGAATGGGCAAGAAGCTCCACCGTTACTTTTTTTAAATGTTTTACAAATTTTTGTATACATTCATTATATAACTAGCTTCTGCCCGCGACTTCGTCCGCGTAATTTTTTTTTTGTTTCCCCGATCCACCCCGTCGCAACGTGCGCCTGCGCTATTACTTCGTTTTCGCTTGGCGAAATCTTCAGACTTTTTTTCTTTTTGTTCAACTCCTAAGGGTCCTAGCGTCAAGTTTAATAGAATATAGCCTTCCTCAAGAACTGGGCTATCAAACGCAAAAATATTTTTTATATATGTGACCAATACTTCCAGAGATTTAGAGCTTTCAAACCGTGTTTCAAACAAACAAACTCTTCAGCTTTATTATTAGTATTATTTTAAAACTATGATATCTCCTAAGATATACATTGAAATCAAATGATGTCAAAGGCAATTTTGTTCAAAATTAAATACATGTGATGAATAACGTATTTATTTGGATAAGGATTAATACCATGTTTATAAAAACACCTTCGCAAATAATGCATTATTTTAGAATAAATTTGGTTAGCATAAAAGAGTTTATAGTGAGCTAACCTTAAAAGATAGACATATGCTGTCGCGGACTTTTTTTTTTAAAGGGGAACAATTCTGTCATATATGATTTTTGCGAAACTTTAACCGTTTACGCAGCGCACGCAGCGGAAGCTCTCAATAGGAAAAAAATCCCCCGATTTTGAAACATTCTTCATTGGTGCTCCGCTCCTATTGGTTTTAGCGTGATGATATATAGCCTATAGCCTTCCTCGATGAATGGGCTATCTAACACTGAAAGAGTTTTTCAAATCGGACCAGTAGTTCCTGAGATTAGCGCGTTCAAACAAACAAACAAACAAACAAACTCTTCAGCTTTATAATATTAGTATAGATTATAATGTGAAGACAAGACGATGCACCTAAAATAAAAATTATTCTACCACAAATGGTAAAAAGAATTAAAAATATAGCAAAGACTGGTAAATCAATTATGTGATAGATACATTTTTTTTTAATAAGCTTTGAAAAAATTCGACTCAGGATATTTAAAATCATGTACTGAATCCATGGTAATCGGTTACGCGACGATGTCCTTACCACCCTGTATATTTTGTAGCTAACCCGGTACCCACTATTTCCTCGGGAGAGGTAAAAAGCTACTAAGCTTTAGTAAACGTAGAATCCTTAGGCAGAAAAATTTATATAGCAGAAAGTTTAAGATTTTTAGGGGTACAAATTGATTCTCTACTTAATTGGAAGCCAGAACTAGTTTCAATTACGAATAGTTATAATAAGTAGTGCGTGTTATGCTATCAGATCTCTCAGGGATATTTTGTCTATTGCCCAACTTCGTACCGTCTATTTTGCTCTAGTTGAATCTAAATTTAGATACAGCATTAAATTTTGGGGAAACAGCTATAAATATAATGTTAAGGCAGCCTTTACTATACAAAAGCGAGCACTAAGAACCATGCTTCGTTTAAATCAGATGGTATCATGTCGAGAATATTTTGTTAAACTTAGAATTTTAACGGTACCGTGTCTTTATATTTTGGTTCTCCTTACTCATTTAAACAAAAACTTAAACGAGTTTGAAACAGACGATGAAAGAAAAAATAGAGTAAAAACTCGCAGAAAACATCTTCCTACTATCCTGCAGGCAAAGCTTAATGTTGTCAAACACTCGTCACGCGTGCAGTCTGTCAGTCTGTTTAACAAATTACCAGCGGAATTAAAGAATATTCAGAATGTGAACATGTTTAAAAATAAACTCAGGGCTTTGTTAATCAATAAAGCCTATTACAGCATTAACGAATTTTAAATGACAAAAATCTTAAAACTTGTTCTTAAATATAAGTGTATCCATTGCTCTTTAACTTTGTTATATATATTGTTTTTTTTATACTTAATATTTCGACATTTTTTTTTTGTGACATTTTACTAGGGACTTTGTTTTGTATCAATAAGAATATTAATGTTTGTAAAGTTAGTAGGTATTTTTCAATTTGGATAGACGTTCTTGCTTTGATGATGGGGGAGGAATGAGGTTACTTATATTATACCTAATTGTTTATGTTGCTTCTTTTTTGTGTACCTACTGTGCAAATATTTCGATACAAATGTATTTTTGTTATGAAATAAATAACTTGAACTTGAAATAACTTGAACTTGAACTTGAATGAATTATTTTTAAACCTTGAGTCCCGATACAAGTAAAGTTAGCTTTAGCTCTTAGCTTTAGATCTTAGTTATAGCTCTAAGTTTTAGCTCTAAACTTTAGCTCTTAGCATTTTAGCTCTTAACTTTAGCGTCGTATTCGTGACCGGGCGCCGTCAGTTGGAACTGGTCATTACTTAGCTAGAGCTACAAAGGTTTATTTTTTTTTTTTTTTTTTTTTTGGATTGGGTTTTTGTTTATATTTGCTGTACTCTGGACGCTTTTCACATGTACGTCTTTTTTAAATTGTCCTCACATCATAGTTATAAATTCAACATTGATGATGTAACTAATATTTTTATAAGTTTCTTGCCCGTTCTTCTCCATAAGTACGCCTTTACGGCGGCTCAGAGCATGAGGTGAGTGGTTGCGCAGTAACAAATTCACGTGTCAGCGGGGGTGAGGGGTGAGGTACTGCGCAGTGAGTATCGTACTTCAGAGCCGACATCAAGTTTGACGTGAACTATACCTACCTACTACGCATTAGTATCGGCAACTAACTTCATATTTTCTAACTGACCTCCTGTTGACAATTCAGCCTATTGATTCTGTAAAAATCTCACCGTGATAACATAGGTGAAGTGAGCGTGAAGTGAACTATCAATGGAGGCAATCCCTAACAGCAGGTGGAATGACAGCTCACTTCACCTTAGTTTTCACGGTGAGATTTTTACAGAATAGCACTGCTGAAGTGCCTGTGAGTTTCGAGTTTGATACAAAAGTTTTTTTCTCCTTTTCCAGTTCTCACCTATCCAACTTTAAAACTAGACTTCGCAGTGGAACTATCCTGGCTGAACGTCGTTTACAAACCCTGGAGGCTACTCATCGTAGTCCTGGCCTTACCATCAGGTCTCGGAGGCCTGGCCATCTATTTCTTCTGCGAGTCTCCCAAGTTCCTCTTCAACTCTGGCAGGAGGGATGAAGCTTTGGAGGTGCTGAAGCATATATATGCTGTCAATCATAGGAGTTCTAAGGAGGAGTATACGGTAAATATTCTGTTTAACCTAATATCACGCCTGTATGCCCAGAAGGGGTAAACACAGGTGTATACACTCGTATTTTATCAGATCAATTTAAGTATATTGTTACAGGGGGCATAAGTCTATGACAGCCCTGCTACCCTGTTGCCATAAACCGTGCTTTTATCAAACCTCCTGGCTACTGCTGACTGAGAAATTCCATAAATATTTTTTCTTTCAACTACGTAGTAATGTTAATCATTAATCACTATAAAACCGATCACAAAGGACGTATTTTTTGCTTATAACCAAAACAGTGCAGTAAAGATAAAAGAAATCTAATTGTTTTTCAATAATGCACAGTTTTTTATTTTTTATTTAGATACAAATTTACCACAGAGGTTTACTGTCTCTCATTAAGTTTAATATAAAATGTATACGTTAGATCAAAAAGATACTGGCTGAAAATAAAAATCGGCTGAATAAAACCGACATGGTGAAAAAAAAAACAAATGGCGCGCATTTTGTATCATTGTAAAACTATGATACTTCATATTCATCAAGAGAAGTTTAAAAAAATAGAAACATACAGCGATAGCGAAATGGATTCAACTCCAGATAGTATAAAAACAGTTGTAAATGAAGTTGTTAATAACCTTTTGCCGCAAATGTCGCGGGATACTTTGTTTTCAATAACTTGAGTTTTTATTTTGAGTAGGTGTATTTTATCATGGTAGGTAGATTGGTAGTTGAAAGAAAAGTAAATTTGCACCTTGTTTAAGTGAGTAATTAATGCACTCGTGTTGATTTAGTACCGTCGCATGCGCTCGGGCACTAACATAACACTCGTGCATTAATAACTCACTTTGCGCTCGATGCAACAATCTACTATTTTATACAACAATGCAATTGTTATAATTATACACGGCTGTATCCGGCCGTATTTAATTGTTTTGCATTTTATGTCAAAACCACTATGTCAGAGGGTCGTGAAGAAAATAATTATTTTCCAATAATAACTTTAAAAATAACCCATAAATCAAATTAACCTCGATTCTCAAACCTCTTTCTCCATTTCCAGGTCCGCTCCTTCACGTTAGAAGGCTACACTGCATCTAAGGAGATGTCCCTAATCCGCGCGATGTACGAGCAGAGCGCCCCCCTCTTCAGGCCCCCGTACATCTGGAGGAGTGCTCAGCTGTTCTACATCGTCGCCATTGTGTACATCACGTGAGAACCAGGTTTTATATTGTAACTATGTATACTAACTTGTTTATGGTAGCAAGGCTTGAAAGACTCCCGGCGCGACAACGAAACGCGACTCTAGTAGAACATTTTCTAAGAAGCTTCATGGAAATTCACACACATTTACAGAATTATAGTCATTAGAATCATTAATACATCCTCCTAAGTTATATCTGTACCACAAGATGAAATCTTTTATGGAAAAGTGCTTATGGCACAAATCTCACTTAGAAAGATGTATTAATGTTTCTAATGATTATAGGTAATTCTGTAAAAACGTACCTGTTTTAGTCGCGAATCAAATTTTGATCAAGACACTGATCTGCAAATTGCAAAAAAACGTAAGAAAATTTGAATTTCGCGGTCTACCACTTCGCATTCACCTTAAAATGGCTTTTTGATAAAGCTGAAATCAATGGTCCATGGAGAGCTGTGCTGGCCCAGTGATAACGACCCCGACTTACGAATTGTAGGTCGTGGGTTCGAACCCAGGCTGGCACTTTACGTTGTGTAATAATTTCATCAACCACTGCTCTCAAAACGTTGAAGAAAAATATCGTGAGGAAACCGGCTTATCCTAGAACCAAAAAAAAACATGTGACATCTACCAACCCGTACTGGGCCGACGTTGTAGATTAAAGCCCACTCCTTCTTGAAGCGAGGAGGCCTGTATCCCAACAGTGGGAACATTGCAGGCTGATTATGCTATGCTTATGCAGTAGTCCACAACTGACAGATCATTTCTATCTTCATAATTATCTAGTGACTGTCTGTCTGATTTACTTTTTATTACGGCAAAGGAGACGCTTCATTTTTGTATGGGACTCCGGCCATAACATGTACACTTTAGAAAACTCGGAAAACGAATCCCTGAATACATTAAAGAATGTTTTTTTTCATAATAATTAATATTCTTTAGACACTAAATAAAAACTGAAAATGTTTGACGTTTGCTAAGACAGCCAGCCATGACAGGTTGGAGAGATGACGTTTACGTAACCTAGAATTTGTTAAAACTGTGATTCTTGTTTTCCGTTATACAAAGCCAATGTCGTAAGAAGTTAAAAGAAAGAAATAAAACGCAAAATAACACCGTAAGCCACGAAGTCGAAACGAACGAGACCACAACGAGACTGACAGACTGACTGAGGTAATGTCACTGTCAATAATACAAACCTAGAATTTTTCGTCCGTAAGTAGAATATTTTTTTTAACGATGAATTGAATCGTCACACTTTCTTGTAATTAGTCAAAAAAGTTGTTTGTGGTAGATATCTTACCATAATAGCAAAGAAATACATGCCTTTTTTAACTAAATAAATAACGTCTACGTGATATTATTATGTTATAATGTAACATGATTTCTGGACGAAAGCGGTATGCAAGTAAGATGACCCCATGTTCAATAGATTATAGCAATAGTTTAAAAAACTATTATTTTTTGTGCCGAAGTAATCAGGGGAATATTCAGAAAAGAATATTTTTCCACAATTCGTGGAATTATTTCCTATTTATTCACTACCGTACAATTTATGGCCGAAAATGAAACATGTCCTTTATTTATTAACTACTAGCTTCTGCCCGCGACTTCGTCCGCGTGAAATGTGTTGTTGCCCCAACTCATTGCATCCCGTCGCATCGCATCACCTGCCCGCGCTATCACTTCCTTTCCGCTTAGCGTTCTGACTTTGTTTCTATTTGCTGAGCTCCGAAGGGTGCGATCTAAGAATATTGATACGAAGGGCGTGATATTAAATAGCCTATAGCTTTCCTTAAAATCTGGGCTACCAAATGCAAGAAATATTTTTTCAAATCCAGCTGATAGTTCCAGAGATTGGCGCGTTCAAACAAACAAACTCTTCAGCTTTATTATTAGTATATAGTTTAAACATATACAGGGTTATTTGAAAAACACCAGCAACCTCTCATGAGGTAATTTACTCATCATTATGAATAACTTTTACTATGGGACCAAACCTGAAATCGCGAAAAAAAAATCAGCTGTTCCCTACATTTTGACGAGATAGACGAAGATAAATGTAGGGAACAGCTGATTTTTAATTCGCGATTTCAGGTTTGGTCCCATAGTAAAAGTTGTTCTGTTCATAATGATGAGTATAATGACCTCTTAAGAGGTTGCTGGTGTTTTTCAAATAACCCTGTATAGATACGTGCACAACCGATTTAAGTATAATCTTCATGATATTTTTTTTCGTTTACAGAAATAACAGCTTCTTAGTATGGCTTCCGCACATCCTCAACTTGATCAGGTTGTCAATGGAGAAAGGTACTGCGACGGGCAATATCTGTGAACTGATTGGCAGTAAGCCTGTTCTGGCTTTAAGTAATGCTACTAAAGATATTGTGAGTACACTTATTTACCTAAAATATTCATTAGCAATAAAAGAAATCATCACTCACCTGCAACATGTCTTTTTTTCCGTAGTTATATATTATTATTTATTTATTTAATACTTCAAGCACAGAAATGTACAGAGGCGGACTTAATGTCATAGGCATTTTCTACCAGTCAACCTTTGGGTCCTTTGGAGCTCTTTTCTAACCATATCATCACTCACACAGTCCATCCATCGTTTCTCTGGTCTTCCCCTACTCCAATAGCCATCAACAATATAAAATAAATGTGTTTAAAAATAAACTTTTAAGATAATCACACCGTGATATTAATAACACAATTTTTTATACTATTATATTTACATCTACAAGATGTAACAGAATAAAAGCAAGTCCTGAAAGTAATTTGTTCATAAGTGACTACTGCCGATCGATTCTATAAAAATCTCACCGTGAAAAGTTAGGTGAAGTGAGCTTAGAGTAAGCTGTCAAGAGTAACAATCCCTAGCATCAGGATGACACTGACAGCTCACTCCACGCTCACTTCACTTAAATTTTCACGGTGAGATGCTTACAGAATTGCACTGCTGAATCGATTTCAGTAACTTTTAATATTGGTTTTTTTTCAAAAAATATGTTTTTTTTTTTCATACTAGCTGCCGATTGACCCAAATAAAATTAAATCTTATCTCAAGGCAATAAGACAACACGATTTTCTTAATACAAATAAGTAGCAAGATTAAAAAAAAAAGTTTTGGTCATTGTATTATGCTTTAGCTCAATACTCTAATTGGGGTGTATAAGGTCTTGCGTTAATTATGTTACGCCTTTTATATGCAATACGTTGTGATCTGTCCTCTAATTTTGTATAAATTTCCAGAAAATATATCTCCAAGTCCGGATGCCATTTATCATGACTTTGGAAAGTAGCATTCAGTTCTGTGATTCAGTTAATGTCTTGAAAAGACAATGTTTTGATTTATCTTCATTACTTTATTCCAGACCCAAGAAGCCTGCACCGGCACGATAGAACACAACGTGATCTTGACCCTCATCGCCTCTCAATCAGTCTTCGCGTTCTTCAACTTCCTCATCTCCTACCTCCAAAACCGTAGGCGAGTGGTGCTGATCTGCATCCTCTGCCTCTCCTCAATCAGCGGGACCATGCTCAACCTGGTGCCGGAGCCCATCTCCAGTGTGTTCTTCTTCATGGTCTTTACCTGTACTTGCTTAGGAATGGGCATCCTGGCTTCGTATTTTGTGGATATTTATCCAACTTCGTATAGGTAAGTGGTTTTTGTGCTACTGCTATATCTATTATTATGTTGGCATGCTTTTTAATCAGAAAAATGGAATCGCTTCAGAATAAAAATTCTACTATAACATAACATAATCAGCCTAATAATATTCCCACTGCTGGGAAACAGGCCTCCTCTCTGTGTGAGGGAAATTCCACTATGCCAAAGCAATATTGTAACGTCAGCTTCAGTCGTATCTATTGATGATTATTAATATGATTATACTCTTAACACTCTCCCTGCCATGGGAACCACCGGCGTCCCCCAAAAATTTGGTTTAGCTGGCCAAAGCACATCACGTAAGAGAAGTATCACATTTTCCATAACAGCACGTCAATAGTTGTAAAAACTATTTGAATTTGGGAGGTCAGGATGGATCCCACGGCGATTTTGTTTTGGACCCGCCGGCGTATCCCACGGTCTCTTGTAATAATTTTGACTTTTGACTCACGGCGTTCACAAGAAGAAACTTTGGGACCCGCCGGCGACCTCCATGGCCTCCTGAACTTAAAAAGTTTTATATATCGTCGGCAAGGAGAATGTTAATTGAAAAAAATAAATATTCGTTACTACAACAACGTACAACTGATACTGACCTGCAAATTGTAAAAAAAGGTCAAGGATATTTGAATTTTGTCGGTTACCCTGACGGTTTCGCGTTAATATCCAGCAACATATTATTATCCTAATAGTTTAAAGGATATTGAAGCTGCATTTCTGCCCTCACATCACAAAATACAAAATTATTAGCGCCTTTGACGAAAAGTTGGCAATTGCTACTTTTTTGAATGTTTACTATATTGAAGCTGCAGGCGCGTCTTTCGTATTACATTTTTAAGGTTTCATTCCTAAAGGGTACCAACGGGACCCTGTTACTGAGCCTCCGGTGTCCGTCCGTCCGTTCGTCCGTCCTTCTGTCTGTCAGCAGGCTGTGTCTCATGAACCGTAATAAGTAGACAGTTGGAATGTTCACAGTGTGTATTTCTATTGCCGCTATAACAAAAAATAATAAAAATTAGGAGTAACGAGGGAACAAAGAAACTGACATACATACATACAGGTCAAACACATAACCCTCCTCTTTGGCTTTGCCGCAGTCGGGTAATAAAGGTGCCTCCATCTACTATTTACAAGAAACGTGTATTTTCGGCGTTTTTTGTCCTGTGGTACGGAAGCTTTCGTGTGTGCGAATCCGATTCGCACTTGGCCAGTTTTTTCATTGTCATCAAACTTTATTCCCGAAGAGTTTTTCAATTGGATTCCTTTTCATATTTTTTTTCATTCTAATCTTGGATTCCTTTGTGACTGTTCTGCTTTTGAAACAATATCTGTTATTATTTCAGGGGCATGGCCACATGCTTGAGCATAATGGTGGGTCGAAGCAGTACGTTCATCGGCATCAATGTGGTGGGGAACCTGATATTCCACCACTGCCGGGTCACTTTTTACTTGTGGTCTGTACTTGTGCTAAGTAAGTACAGCCTATCGATTCTGTAAAAATCTCATCGTGATAACATAGGTGAAGTGAGCGTGAAGTGAACCATCAATGGAGGCAACCTCTAACATCAGGTGGAATGACAGTTCACTTCACCTTAGTTTTCACGGTGAGATTTTTACAGAATAGCAAATTGCAGAATAGGCTTGTCAACTGAAAAAAACTAATTAGTCCGTCAGTTAGATTATCAAAAAATATTTGACCCGTGTTTTTTCTTTTGTTACGTAAACCAAAATTGACGAAGGTACGACGCTTTTAAAATTCTCAATACGTCACACCTTGGTATAATTTTTAGTACGTTCTGATGTCACGAGCCCCAACTCCCGAATTTGATGCGTTTTATCTTTTTCAATATTCATTGATTTACAAAAACAAAAAATACGTGTCCATTATTTTCCAATCCTCTAACTGATGGACTAAATAGATTTTCAATTTATTTATGGTGGAAATTAGCCTAGATATTGTTATTAAATAGTATTTTTATATGAGGACTATTGCGTAGCTAGAACCCTAACAAGATGATGGTTTCAGCTGCTGGATGCAATTGGCCCAAAACCGTATGATATAATTTTTAACTGACTTCTTAAAAAGGAGGAGGTTCTCAATTTGGTTGTTTATGTTTTTTTTTATCTATGTTCGGGCATAACTCCGTCATATATTTAAAACGAATTTGCAAAATTCTTTTTTTGTTCGAAATATGTGTATTTCGAAAATTTAAATGGGACCACCATTTAAATTTTGTAAAGATCAGAGGGGCAATTCTCGTAATTTTTAAGAACGTTCACAGTCTGATCTCAGTCTCAATCTGTCAAAAATACTTAAAATTTTCCTACATTTTGACAAATTTTTGACATTTGTTTGTCGCCAAGATGAGACTGCGACTAGATTTTGAACGTTTTAAATTAGCAGAATTGGCCTACTGATCATGAGTTTTGGAGACAGATAACGGAACTGTTCAATAAATGCCAGCAAATCAACCGCGATTGCTGCTATCGCAATATGTGTTCTTGACGGCGGGATTTCAACACAAAACAGAAACAAAGTTGCCAGTTTTTACAGTATATTTTATCTTCTCGCACAAAACACAATAATAAAACTAGCTTAACTAAACACAATAACATATTAGAAAATACTAGCATAGATTAACTAAACTTTTGGCGGGAACGCCACAGCGATTTTACAAACACCCGCTCACAGTCGTGGTTCAAGGCACACTTCGGCGTTCGGCGGCGTCCCGCCGCATCGAACGGCGGCGCGCGCGCTAGTTCAAAAAGACGCACTGCGCAGGCGTTATTTGAGACTTTATTTAAACTAACATAGTATGATAGGTACCTATAACGAGTTGCTTACAGTATGCATTGTTTACGCAATCACACAACATAACATCACCCCTGTACCCTCTAAAGGACTATGGAAGGACTCTAAAGGAACAGGACACATTAAAGGAATGTATGAAGCGTCTTCGTGTAGCGCAGTTTGTTCCGCCAGTTACTCAACTGAACCGAGCGCTCGGCGCATCCTAGACAGTCGCACCCAACACCTTATTTGACTGACCAGTTCTTCCCTTGCGGTGGTAGGGCTAACGCCCGCCTGGTTCGCACAGTCCGGCGTCAAGCAGCCTGCTGTGTTTCGTCGATGCGTGGGAGTTCCAGTGCCTTAGGCATCTTCTGGGCACGCTCGTTTCATCATATACCTCATCATCGCTTTCAATCAGGCGAAATCAAGGTCAAGAGCGGTACCATTCAGCAATAAAAAAATAGGAACTTTGAAAACTACATAGAGATTTTTAAACCTACTAACCGTTGTTAATATTCGTTAATCATGTTTTATTTCTTAATCCAGGTAGTGCAGTAGCCGCATGGTTCCTGCCACCAGATAAGTCAGCCGAATCTAAACAAGCTGCTGTGTAACTGTCAATTTGGTGAAGAAAGCTTTATATCTGTGATTTATTTTATATCGTAAGCAGTTATGTAAGGAAAATTGATATGTCTGATGAAATTATTGTTGTATTGTGGGTTTCAAAGAACCTAGAAATGAATATTGGTGCTGAAGTTATACTAAAGTTGTCGCCAGATAACAAAAAAAATAAAAGTCGTTGACACCCGTCTACCAATGTTCACCAATATTTCAAAACGATACGAAAAAAATGTAAAGGCAGTGTCGCTAATACGATCAACACAAACATATCGCGGTAAGAGGCGTCCTTGACGCTATTATGAAACTCGACCGAAGCAGTATTAGCGACAGTTTTGTATGACGAGCGATCTATATCGAATACACATTATATACGGATGCTCTACTTACAGCGTACTATGGTTTAGTAGAATCCCATCTACGCTATGGGCTAATATTTTAGGGTAACTCGACGGAAAAAGAATCAGTATTCAAGTCTCAAAAAAGATGTTTACGGGCGATGTTTAAACTTGAAAAGACCGATAGCTGCAAGCCTTATTTTAAAAATCACAAATTATTAACGTTACCGTGCTTGTATATATTAGAAGTAGCTGTGTTTGTTAAGTCGAATCCGCATCACTATAAGCGTCTCGCCGACATATTTCCACGCAATAGACGTGACAATGGTCAACTTTGTCTCCAATCTGCTAAGACGACCCTAATGCGCAAAAGTGTATACTGTATGGCTCCAGTAATTTATAACAAAGTACCTAAAAGTTGGAGAGAACTACCTCTATCTATGTTTAAAAATAAACTACGTACTTTTTTGACCGCCAGAGCATATTATAGCGTTACTGAGTTCCTTAATGAAAAGGATTTTTTCTTGATATGATTTTTAGTAATATTATTTAGTAATTAGATTTATTTGGAGCTACTTATATAATAATGTTGATTTACTCTATAATTTTAATAACTGATTAATAATTAAGTATGACAACTTTTAATATTCTGTAAATTTTTATTTATTTAATTTTTTTTTAATTGTATACCTAAATATATTATTTTGCACGTCACGTCATGACAAACATGTTTGCACTCAACTTGTTTTATCATCTTGCATGCACTTTCTATGTATGTACACACACATGTTTAAGCAAATAAAAATCTTATCTTATCTTATCTTATCTTAATAAGTTTTGACTTCTTGGTACAAGTCGGATCAATGACTTTTATTTTTTTGTTATCTGGCGGCAACCATAACAACTTGTAATTGTGTAACACACTAACAGTAACAACTTGTAATTGTGTAACACACTAACAGTAACAATGGCCCCGATTCTGTTGTTCACAAACTAAACTAAATTTAACTTCAGTACATCTTTTTCTTTCAATTTCATTATGAAAAGGTCTGTCCTTTTAGTTTAGTCTAGTTAAATTGACGTATTTTTAGTAGCCAAGTTTTTAATCATGTCTAAACTTGTCTATGGATTATCTAATTTGACAGGACTAAACTAATATTTATCTTCTGTCCTTTTCTTAATGAAATAGAAAGAAAAGGATGCACTGAACTTAAATTTAATTTAGTTTGTGAACAACAGAATCGGGGCCAATGTCTTTCATTTTGACAGTTCAATAACATTCATTGCGTTATTTACGTTGTTGAACAGACAAGTTTTTGGAACGTATGAAGCAATGGATTAACAATATCCTTCAAAATGATTCAGATTGTGGTTGAAAGTGTGTTACCCTATTTGAATGCAGAATTAGGTAATTTTTAAACAGATTTTCACTAGTAAGAATTGTTTGTGATGCCATTTGTTATTCATATTACGTTTCTCTTGAATGCAAAAATGTTTTTGATAATAAAATTGAAACAGAATGAAACTCCGTTGAAGGGAGTGACTCACTCTCTAAGTCCCGTATTACAGAACGTCACTCAATACTGAAGCATTACCTAAAACTAGTTTCAACCAATCAAATAGCTTGAATCTAGTTTTAGTAATGCTTGAGTATTGAGTGATGTTCTGTAATACGGGCCTTAGTCAGTCGGCGAAGATACTGCACGTCCAAAATTAGTTGATCCTTCAAACAAGTGTCAAATTAAACTTTTCTGGCGGGCGTAAACACACCGGAAGTAGGGAACATCTGTCAAACTTGTTGTCATTAGAGGTCGCGCAGCGCGAAACTAAACGTAAAGACCTGCGCGTCTACAGGGGTCACGTACAAGGCGCCATAGATTAACACGAGCAGCACCCGCTTCGCAGTCGCTTTGGTCGCGCAGATTTGGCCGAAGCTTCATCCTTAGTTCGGGCCCCGAACTAATTTTGTATTCTATAGCAACACGGAGTAAGAAATCCCCGGAACTTCAGTCAAAACTACGGTCTTCGAAATTAGGAAGTAGGTCCCAAGGTTCGAATGATATTATATTTTAATAGGTTGTGATAGTTCCTCAGTAATGAATTAACAAAATTATTTCAGGTAGGTATATGGTACCTACCTAATTGTACTCAAATGAAGGTAGGTACGTACTTGTACTAAAGTCCCCGTCACTAGAAGCTATAAATTTTGTAAACACACATTTAGTGGGACGCAACCTTTGAATCAAATAAAAAAAACAGTTTTATAATGATTTATATTTTTAGTAGATAAACAATAAAAACTAATATAACCCAATTCGCGAAAACAACACAAACAAACTGAGACGTATTTGAAACTCAGATGACGGTATTGATAGCGTCAGCGTGAACTTGCTTCAAAATGACGACTCAAATGTTTACGTTCCATGAATCAGATGCGTTCCAGTAGCACAAAACATTAGACAACAGCTCTTTATATCGATAAAATATAACCTAACCAAGTGAAGTTGCTCGTTAGTTTTGTATTACGCGTATGTTACTTTGAGTTGATTGAATTTGGGATTATTTGTTGTTAATTGAATTGTTGCTACGTAACTTAGTAGAATTTCTTTATTTACAAAATTTATAGCTTCATAAGACGTGAACTTTAGGTAATTTCTATAGATAAGTTAACACTGTCTGATTTGAAGGAGATATAAATTCGACAGATATATTTTTGTACTATTTTTTTGTGTAGACTTCTTATTTACTTAATTATGTTAAGGTTATCAACCATATGTGGTATTATGTACCATTTTATTAGATTGTATACTTGGCTATGAAATGTCAACTCCTAAGTTTTGTGGAGAATGATATTAATAAAGTTTTCTATAATAGATTTCTTAATAATTAGGGCAGATTTTTAAATCGACAGATAATTTTTATTCGTGGAATAAAATTCACGTCTGACATTTTGTATGGAAGAACTATCAAAAATTCAAAATTATTCTTCAGATAAAATTATCTGACGTTCGAAAAATCAGGCATTAGTGAAATGTGCTGTAAATTATACAAGGTATATTTTTGTCTTATATGAATCTTGTTAACGTAGCTTTAGAAGATCGTTTATTAAAATAAAAGAGTATAATTAGATAAATAATGTCATTTATTTGACTTTTTATTTGTAAAGCGTTATCTAAAATAATACACTTTTCATACATTTTTAATTGAACGTTTTTAACGTTACGTAAAACTCGCTCATATTTCTTTAAATCACAGAATAAATTGTGAATGTTTTTAAACAATATGGCCTTGTATAGCAAAAACTGCACGTTGCGGCCCATTTCTTTAAAATCGTCTAACGAGTCTCTGCAAGTTGGCTTCGACACCTCGTAAGCCTTCCAGAGGTTCGGGATTCCAGGGTCCCGAGATATGTCATGGACACTTTAAATAATAATATTTGATTGTTTGTCTCTTCTAATTAAAAGGCACATTCTAGAGTATAATATTTTACATTAAATTTGATAATTACCTAAAATAAATACAAAAAAACCTTAAAATTACGAGATCTTATTCTACTTACACTAAATTAAATTACATTTACATCGAACATTAATTAGTTACTTTCGTGTCATTTAGAGTTGCATAATTAATTTATTAAATAATATTGTAATGTTGATATGTATAGTTACTATTTTAAATAATTTCCTTTCGTTTTATTATCAATTAATTCTTGTAAATTGGAAGATATCACGCTATACAGCCATATATGAAATACCTCCTAAAAATCAAAACAATTAAATTGTGCCATATATCTACGATACAGGACATAAGGCATATCCAGCATCCTAATTGCGTAATACACTATTACTCTTAATTTGAATCATTTTGAAGCATATTTCTAATCCATTGCTCCATATGTTCGAAGAATGTGTCTGCTCAACAACGTAAATGAAGCAATGAATGTTGTTGAACTGTCAAAATGAAACCCATTGCTACTCTACGAATAAGTATAGTGTGTTACGCAATTATCCTGCCGAGGACTAATGCTGGCCGATATGATAATGTCACTTACATCATCATATCGGCCAGCATATCGATGTATGATATGATATAGACAATACATATATGTCGCAGCCACCTGGTAAAATTAGCCGTTTAGTTAACCGCCAGGCCTTTGGAAGTAGTGCTCGTCTCGCTTCGCTCACTCGGCTCGCATGCGGTTGATCACAGTTCTAACCTAACCCATTTGGTCGGGGTACTCCCTTTTTTTGTGGATGGGAAATCATCAAATGACCCCTCCCGCTCAAGGTGGAGCAGAAGGGAGTGTCAGACTCTTACTGACTAAGCCCACCCGTGTTCCTTCCTTAGCCCTTTGTGTTCCGGGGCAGCGGTAACCCTTTCGGACAATCCCGCTCCGTCGGGGTACCCTGGCTTAATTACTGCGACCAATACGGCTCGCGCGTGATTAGTTGCAGTTCCAACCTAAACTATAATTGAATATCATTCAGGCCGTCAGTTGAACGGCAGCCGTTTAGTTAAAAGGCTAGACGGTTAACTAAACGGCTAATTAAACGGCGAAATATATAGTATAGCATCACATACAATAGGTACTACACGTTCAATAAAATAATAATTAACTGTTGGTCATCCCTTGAGCAGTGGTGACAGAGTTGAAGACACCGACTTACGAGTTGTAGGTCGTGGGTTCGAACCCCAGGTTCTTCACTTTGTGTAAATAGTTTCACCACCACTGCCCTCAAAACGGTGAAGGAAAACATCGTGAGGAAACTGGCATTTCCTAGAATAAAAAATTTGAAGATGTGACATCTATCAACCCGCACTGGGCCCAAGCGGATTACAATCCACTCACTCTCGAAGCGAGGAGGCCTTCAGTGGGCTACCGTTGGCAAGAGTTATAGTACTGCTCCATACCAGGGCACGGCTAAGCTACGCTCGTCTAGGATCTTAGTTTTGCTTTGTATGAAAATGTAGGCGGGATTGTCCACTGCGACGCACGCCACGCTAATCCGAATGCGTGTCTGGCTAACAAATAAACCACGTAGCTAATATGAAGAAGCTCTCCGTGTGCACACCAACCTACATACCTAGTCGTGGACGGTCACTTTACTGACACCGAAGCTGTCCAAATCATGATTACTTTTACGTAATATCATAAGACACAGTACTTTCATTTCAACTTCAAGGCATTATGTGATTCGAGTTCTATACTATAAGCACAAATACATATTATTTGATTTGATACATCATATAAAAGGCAGTTTTTTTGGTGGGACACCGTCCCTATTAGTTATGCTTCCTGTTTTAGAGATCTTAATAATATCTGTTGTGAAATCTGAGTATCATTCTATCAACTTATCTGATTATTCTGGTACACATAACAGACGGGTAATTGAGTAACATACTGGTTTTCATTTTGACAGTTCGTTGAGCGGTTGTCAAAAACTTGAAACAAGGAGGGACTTAGATATAATCACATATGTACTTATTTAAACTATTACGTGGTAAGACCTACAATTCCGATGTTTTGAAGATTTGTCTGAATGTGCCTGACAATTACGTATCGCGGCGCCGAAAGTAGCAGTGCCACATGCATGAACTAACTTGCTCAGCAAAGCGCTACAGACACGTGCCTTGCACGCACTGAATGCCACGGCTGACAGGATCGATTTATTCTCATGCTCTTGAATGAATTCACAAAAATAATGTTATATATGATAACTAGTTTAATTAAAGACCACGCTACCGTATTAGGAATTTCCTGTAATAATAGCAGTGTTTGTGATATATAAATTTTCGAACATAAGAAGCAATGGATTAGCAATAATATTCAAAATGATTCCGATTGTGATGCTACCAGAATATGAGATAATAACACTAGATTTAGGACTTGATATTTGTGTGTTAATTACCCAACAAATATTACGTCTTCCAAGGAAATTTGAAGCAAAAACCTACTAAACGGACGGACTGGCACCAATCACACCAAAATCATTACGTTTTTTGTCATTTTTTACAAGACACACTACACAAATAAAATTAATGTCATCTTTCAGTTTTACTGAATTATACCTATTGTATGCTATAAACTACATATACGTAGATATATATCTGTCTAGTCCTGTGTTCTTCTCCAGTCCATGGTCTGGTTCATCTTCTGTCTTCTGGCTTACTTCTTCTTTGTCTTCTTCTAGTTTTATTACCATGATGGCACCGATTGATACTGTAGAAAATAATTTGATTAACTTAAATTAAAACATTGACTTTAACTTTGACTAAGTAATTGTCTCGTTATCATTGATAAAGTACAGGGTATGAATGTAATGTATGGATAGCTTTAAGAGTTTGGTGGTGGTGAGTTTAAGATTCGATAGATTCGTATAAATATGATGGCTACAAAAGGCGGTAATTGATACTGTGGAGTAATCATTTGATAAGCTACAATTGATATCAAGTAGATTTTCTAAAAAAATTACTATCTGTCATTGATACTAAAGTATGTTATGAACGTGGATGGCTATAAGGGTAGGAGGGATCAAAGAAACGATGAATGAATATTGTGTCAAAGATGATATAAGTAGGAAAGGGCTACATTCTGAGATGACGAATGATAGAGATAACTATAATGAAGACATATGAAGACATGCTGCGGCAACAAATTGTCGACCCCTAATAAATTGGTATGATGAAGTACGAAATTTAATACTTACACGCAAGTAAAGCCCCCACAGCAATGAAGGGTGCTGGACAGGAGAAGTCAAGTAACGCTCCCACTGCAAGGTTGGATGCTACTCCACCTGCTCGACCCCACCAGGCTCCCCAGCAAACACCCAGACCACTACAAAAGAATACAGAAGACGATGAAGATATTGGTAAACATAGAACATAGAGAAGAAAGAACATAATTTTATTTTTAATTTTATGTGCTAATATCTAAAGTCAATAACGAAAACATGTCTAGCATATCATTTGAAATTTATATGTAAATAGAATCATTTTGCAACGGGCTATTCATTTTATTGATCGTAAATAACCCAAACTGAAGCTGCTCAAATGGAACTTTTTAATTCGTTGAAATCACAAAAGAGAATTCTCAATTACCTCAAACGAGCCGGCAAGGCATGCAACAGCAATCGTATCAATAGCACATTTCCATTCAGCGACGCTGCATTCAGCGCTGCAGCGGCTGCGACCGCAACTTTGTTAAAACTGGAGCAGGAGCAAGCAGTGGCTGCTAAGCATGCACTGGCGAGGGCACACACAGCTGTGCAGGCTATGGCGGCACGACGAACTCCTAGGGCACCACCTCGTGCGCATAGAATCGCGCAAACAGCATTGCCGAGGACACAACAGGCACCGACTATTAGGCCTGAGGTGAACACCTGAAAAACAATGATAAAGAATCTAATTAAAAACTGCGAATAGACCACGAATTAAGTTGTAAAAATAATAAATCAAGTGTATAGAAAAATGTTACACTCTTACTATTTTATGTTGTGGTTATAGACTATAAGGCCGCTGCCTGGAATTTTGCAGGCAGCGGGGCGACAGTGGCGGCGGCGCGGGAGCGGCAGGATCTTATGCGTACATTTAAATGGACCGGTTCTCGAAAACAGCGGCGCGGGAGCGGGCAACGAGCGGTGCACTGAAGGCAATCGGCGATCGCCCGCGCCGCCGCCGCTGCCGCCCCGCTGCCCGCAAAATTCCAGGCAGCGGCCTAAATCAAAATATCAGACGAGATTTCGTTTCATCCAATAGAATCTTTGAGCAACCGAAAATTCCAAGGCACTCAATAAGATACTGGATGTTCTTCAAAATGTTAAACTACCCTTACCTCCTGATCTATAGTAGCATCACAAGTACTGCTCTGTCCGAAATGTTCATCGTAACTGCTATCATTGAACCCAGGGATAGGTATCTCCTTGCCATAGGAGTCATACTTCAGGTCCTTCCAATGGGCTGAGGCATTGAACAGCCTCGCGTTTTCTGGCTGAGCTGTTGATGCTGTTAGCTTACACTCTCGACCCTGGATGCGGAGGAGAAGCTCTGGGATCCACATGTTTAGGCCGAAGCCACTGAAAATAGGAAAAGGGAGACATTTTTCAGTATCTACTACAAGTATGTAATTTAATATCGCTAAATTATTTTAGGGAAATATACTAAACAACTTTAATTTTCAGTCAATTTTCATTCCAAGAGTATACCTCATACCTCACAGAACAGGGTGTAAAGTTCACTCAACCTCCATAGAATCCTTCGACCAGATGGGTGTCGTGTCTGGTGGGCAACTGCCCGACGATTGATGTAGGGAAGCTGTATATATGCTAATTGCACGGAAAACTCTGCGTAGGATTTTGCGTGACGTCATGATGAATATAAAGTTTCATTTTTATTACAAATGTGGCTTCTATGAAAATTGTTACCTACTACTCAACTTATCATTCTTCTACAGAACCGATAATCGTTTATTATTTATTTTATAATAAAGGTATTTAGTATCAATGAAGTTATTATTATCTAATATATAAAATTCTCGTGTGTTAGTTACCATACTCCTGCGAAACGGCTGGACCGATTTGTATGAAATTTTGTGTGCGTATTGGGTAGGTCTGAGAATCGGCTACTATTACGTTTTCGGGGTCAGCTAGTTATTTATAGATTTGTTTTCCTCGGCCTAGCCGGATAGCTGATGGCACGGGCCTAAACCAAGTGTTCATCAGTGGGGTTAAGTGTTGGAGTAATATTAGATATTGCGTGGTTATCCGCAGTAGGCTGTATGTTAGCCGAAACTATATTTAAGTGGGAGTACTGGAGCAAGTTATGCGACTTATTATTATTATTTTAACTACTCTCAAGAATCAATACATATTAAAGCAATCAATCAATCAGTCTAGACTTTTCCCAAGTATATTGGGTCGGCTTCCAGTCTAACTAGATGGTGCTGAATACCAGTACTTTAAATGGAGCGACTGCCTATATAACCTCCACAACCCAGTTAATGGGTAACAAGATACCCCTTAGTAAGACTGGTTGTCAGACTTTTGGGCTTCTGACTATCCGTAAGGACTCTCAAAAATCTACGAATGATAGCTGGAACAAACAGCTTGACCGTACTTCTCGAGGCACGGAAGGGTGTCGATATGGATGTGTCTTCCGTCCACGGACCGACCGCGACAACCGTAGCTTAACTTTCGATCGGCACGTGCGTCTGTATCATTTAGCCACAAGCCCCACGGCAGCGAGAGATAATTAAAACATATGAATACCTAATATTTGACTACTTATAGATAGTGCAATCCACGAAGACGCGCCCCACTCTTCTTCCGAATCGTTAGTGTTTATCGCTAGTTAATTCCATTAGTGTTTTAGTTCTTTCGATACACTCTAATTACCCACTAATAATAAGTAATTCGTGTGTATTTACAAAACTAAAACACTAGCGGAATGTTGCACACTTCTGCTATAAGCATTAGGAAAAAGAGTGGGGCGTATTCGTAGATTGCACTATCTATATGTTTAGATCTCTATTGTCTCGAAAATATCCCATACTTACGCGGCCATATTCGCGAAAAACATGAACAGTATCAGGCTAGACTTGACAGCATAACTCCTGGAGACGAAAGTCTTCAAGTCCTTGATAACGCTCAAGAACAAGACTTTAGTCCTGCTCTCCTCGCTACCCAGGGTCTTGCCCACAAATACGTCGTCTTGGATTAACTTCTTTATCTGGAAGTTTACAAGCTTGTATTGCAATAACTTAAAAAAATCAATCTTCCTAGTCTACCCCCATGTTGGGGTCGGCATCCAGTCAAACCAAAAGCAAATGACTACCAGTATTATACATGGAGCGACTGCCTATCTGACCTCCACAAACCAGTTATTGGGTAATACGATACCCTCTGGTAAGATTGGTTGTTAGATTTTTGGGCTTCTGACTACCCGTACCAACTGTCAAAGGTCTATGAATGACAACCGGGACCAACGGCATAACGTGTTTTACGAGTCACGAAGGGGTCTCGGTATGTTATAGATGGTCACCCATCCATGGATCAACCGTGACAAACGTTGCTTAACCTCAAAGATCGACCCGAGCGACTGGTATATAAAGTAAGTGTTTTATTTGTTGTTGTTTTGACAATCATCATCAATAATAGACCAATTCTCTGAACAACGCCTCTGACGCGACAATAAACATGATCAATTTCTGGGCCCAAACAGTAGGTATAATTTTTTCATAATGTAGGTAGGTGTACCGTCAATTTGAAAACAAGAAGAAAAGTCTTAGCATCCACAAAATACTCCTGAACAGATAGTGAGACACAATCAGCAAGACAATGAAATGAAATATAGGATGTCGAAAACACTTTCAAAGGTCATATTTTAAAAAAAGCTATATGGTTGACATTTCCTATCTGACTACCCTTGAGAAGAAATGCCGGAACGAACTAAGGAGTCGAAAGTCTCTTGTAAATTCCAGACAATAACTAAATATAAAAAATATCATGTAGCAAAATGTAGGGTAGCACACGGACTGGCCTTTTAAGGAAAGTACCAGAAACAGTTTTAGTGAACCTGTCCCAACCGACGGCACACATACATCAGCCATCGTGGGCTCAACCTTATCTGAGGGAGCTCGACAACTAGTAAGATATCATGTATTTCAGGGTCAGCAGTCAAGCCGCCTTTAAAAAAATAGTAAGTGTATTTTTTAAGAAATCAAAATACCTTATACTCAGGACTGGCCCCATGGTTTGACTTATAAATGGAAGCCAGGATCTTCAACGCCTTATCACTTCTGTTGGTATCAGATAGCAGCCTGGGACTCTCTGGGAGGTACAGTACCCAGCCTCCAGAGATGAACCCGGGAATACTGGAGAGAGCTAGGAACAGCCTCCAGGAGTGGATCGGCAGGAGGGTCTCGTAGTTAGCCATCTTAAATGGTATCACCACCCAGGCCACAGCTGGAAGGAACATTAGATATTTTTAAGATTTGAAATAAATTGGTTGATTTTTTTTTAATTTTGTTGCAAGTTCAGGTCTAGGAAAAGAAGGCAGTTGATTTAGTTTAAGTTACAGTTATGTTTTATTTTATTTCTTTCAAGGAATTTATTTTATTTAAATAACATTTAATCAGCAATTCTCCCATAATTATATTGCTTTTATTACGCGTCTAGCTTTGGTTTCATGTTATTATTCAGTTATGTAAACATGAGTGAAGAATGCAGATAAATGTAATCATAATAGTAATAATATTATAATATAACATGTTGCCCCCATCACGCTACGTCACTATGTGCTAGTGACGGGGGCCCATTATTAAGTGTGCAAGTCACCCCCTGCCATTTCATCCGTGTATCTATAAAACATTGATCAGGCAGGGGCCATAGTTCTTCCAAAGTTCTTGGTAAACAGTCCACTATAGTCACCCAAACCCATAGCCCAACATTTATTTTTCCATATCCTGCAATAGGTAGTCCCACACCAACCGGGGGTTATCCTTGGGTGCAGTTGCAAAGTGCTTATAGGGATAATTGTTGCTTGGTATCGCAACTACATCATATTCGTGTATTAACAGCCACAGTGAGGCATTGTAACAAACCAATTCGATTGATTAATTGGAGGGTGTGGTATACCTAACCATTAAAAGCAATTCACTGAATGAACAGATACACATCTATATTATTAAGACTTCAATTCTTCTTGCACTTGAAACATACTTTCTATTTGATGTAGAAAAATAAGACGTCTAGTCTTAATGTCATTTTAAAAAAATCATCAATATTTTGACTGGAAAGAATCATGATTGATAGTCCCCAATCCCATCACAATACTTACCATTTACGGCTGACAGCATAAACATACAGACAATTTAACAATACCTATGTTAACAATTTAGGTGGCTGCATTCAATTTTATTGAATAAAACTCTTTTGTTTGATTAAATTGTGCATGATTTCTAAGCGATGATGGTGACAGATTTCTATATATTATAAATATCAGACAGCGGCAGATTAACGGAGTACAACAGGTACTTATCATCACGTGTCTAGACAAACGTAATCCCCTCGTCCCGTGAGTCCCTCACAAAATCTTAGAAATTTTTTCAACGTGTATCAGAGCCTCAAAGGGGCAATTCTCGTAATTTTAAGAACGTTCACAGTCTGATCTCAGTCTCATGTCTGTGCCCAACAGGATCATGTCTTTGTAAACCAACCACCCCAGTTCTCATTGTGGAATGCAATAAACATAATTATATAATATACTAGCAGCGCGGTTTCACCCGCATATGTTCCAATCCCTTGGGAATATCGGGACAAAAAGTATCCTAAGTGTTAATCCTGGTTATAAACTATCCGAAATTCAAATCCATTCAGTATTTTTTACGTGAAAGAGTAACAAACATCTATCCATCCATCCATCCTCACAAATATTCGCGTTTATAATATTACTAGCTGACCCCGCAAACGTCGTTTTGCAAAAAAACAAAATAGATAGTAGCCGATTCTCAGACCTACCCGATATGCACACAAAATTTCATACAAATCGGTCCAGCCGTTTCAGAGGAGTATGGTAACTAACACTGTGACACGAGAATTTTATATATTAGAAGATTATAGTAACATAAATATATTTTTGAGTAAACAGAGGACCCAGAGACCCAGGACTATCAGATTAGGACCTGCTGGGGGAAGCGACCCATGAAAATGGCCACACAAGTAAAAAAAAAAAATTCAACGTAAATAGGTATCAACAGGTATTTGACCACTATATACCTACTTCAGTTATGTCATCGCAATGCCATGATGTTAGTTTGAAAAAAACTCAAATTCAAAGGTGTTATTTCAAATAAACCAATTACAGACATTTTTGAATAGTCAAGGGGTCGGTCCTATGGAGAAGAACGGGCAAGAAACTACATAAATCCTATTTTAAAAGCCTCGCCTGTTATGCACGAGATTGTGGGTTTCGGGCAACTACTTATACATTTATTTATTTAATACTTCAAGCACATAAATGTACAGAGGCGGACTTAATGCCATAGGCATTTTTTGCCAGTCAACCTTTGGATAATGCAGAGACAAACAGTATTAGGTGCAATCATGAAAATTAAGGAATAAATATTTTAAATATAAAGATAGGTACGCAGAAACCTATTTAAACTATAAATATAAGCACAAATAAATATACGTATATAAATGAATATACTAAAAAGAAATAAGACAAACAATGAGAAAATATATATTATACTTTCTAAGTTTATCACACTGACATTGCTGAAGACAAAACATCTTGTGGAAACCTGAACTTATTAAGTTAATATAATTCTGAAATTGTCAATCCGTCTTGAGTGGTCGTGTCTTCTCTGTATGAGAAGAGCCAGCAACCGGCTGTTATTAAGAGTTATCGCAATTGAGCTTCTCCGAATAGTGGAGTTCAAATAACTCAATGTAGAATTAAAAGTGAAAGTAAAACATAAAACTTTTCCATTAGATTATTAAGTAACTAATTATTACTGATACAAAAAATCTTCCATCGATAAAAAAATACAACACAAACTGTTACAATCGGTTTCTCCCATACGGAACTGTCTGCTAACACGTTTTATACTAACAAATGTGTAACACTGACCCCTAATCCGTATGTACATGTATGTTTAACTATTGAACCGTTAGGTCATCGGTTCACCTGATGTTTAAGTGTTTGTCACGGAATAGAATGGTTACAGAAGGTCAGCTTACAACGAAGGGAAACATGATGTACGGCGATAATTCGGCGGTCATTGCTTTTTTTTTAATTCTTTTTACCTATTGTGGTAGGTACCTATAGCAATTTTATTCTAGGTGCATCGTCTTCACATATAATTAATGTATACAATATATCTATTGTAAAATATTTAAAAAGAGTAATGGCCAATTTTATGGCTTAAGAAACTACCTATTGGAAGGGGCAACTAGAATCAATTATATTTTCTGTAAATTATGATGTTTAAAAGTGCCTTTTATGTGCTTATCTATACATATAATAAAATCGTAGGAAAGTCAAAACTGTACATTGAATATTTTTTAAAAATAATACTTGGGGCGTGATCTACAATCGATACCGAAGCCAAAAATATAGTTTTTAGAATTTTTGTCTGTTTGTCTGTTTGTCTGTTTGTCTGTTTGTCTGTCCGGGATAAACTCAAAAAGTACTGTATGGATTTACTTCAAATTTTGCATGAATATTATTAAGAGGTCGGGTCAACATATAGGCTACATATTATCACGCTATCACCTACGGGGGAGGAGCTGTGAATCTTTATTTTTCTTACGCATTCTGTGACAGCGTGTAATCTAACGACGCATATCTAAATGTTGTTTTTGAGTAATCCATGCTATTATCTGACGTAACACTATAAAAACTACGCCATTTAAGTAACTTGGGCAGAGAAATATAGTTTAATGAATGTAAGTAGTATAAAGACAATTTTAAAACAGCGCCATCTATGAGATTTCATAAAAATCAAATCAAGTTACCTACATGTTAACAGTTTTTTGGAAATTAATAATTTAAATTTGATCATGTTGGCGAGGTAAGTAGTTAGTTATTCTTAAAATTCATAGATGGTGATGTGCATTTTCTTCATAAAAGTTGTATCGTATAATTCGTTTTGACAAATTCAAGTTCCAACAAAACCCTCAAAATCGTGAGCAGAGTTGAGGAAGACAATTTAAAAAAAATGCGGTGTTAAGTATTACAAAAAAGTTATGTTCATTGATGATGATCATTTCATTTCATGACACCCTCGCGGAGGCGAGCGTCAGTGACAGTCCCAGCCGCATGCGTCATCTGTTTGCCGTCATCTTGGTGTTTTGTGGAGTCGCGAACCCGGTAGCTTTGTGAGAGAAGTATCTTCGACGAGCTTTGAGGCGCGCTACTGGAGACGAAGTCGAAGTAACTGATGAACGCGTGCTGAACACCTGTCTCAGCTCACTTCAATATGTGGTACTTTCTATCGGCGGCAATCCACTGATCGAATATGGGCTACCAGCTCCCCAATCATCACCGTATCAAGACCGTGAAAATCGGGAGTATAACGCGAAATGATCACCATACGAAATGACCATGTCGCTTTGTTCTCTTCAGAGCAAAAGCAAATTTATGACACTGTCCTTGAAAGCGTTGGGCAAAACCAGGGTAAAATGTTTTTCTTGGATGCTCCTGGTGGAACAGGAAAAACATTTGTTACCACTGGCATACTTGCAGAGGTCAGGAGGCAAAGCAAAATTGCTATTGCTGTAGCGTCGTCGGGAATCGCTACCACACTGCTTCCGAGTGGCAAGACAGCACATGCCATGTTTAAAATTCCCATCGATTTAGAGAGCGCCGAAACGCCTGTTTGTGGTGTGTCACGTAACAGCGATAAGGGACACGTGCTCAAGGATTGCTCTCTGATCGTATGGGATGAGTGTACGATGGCCAATAGGAAGGCCGTTGAGGCCGTGGACAGAATCCTGCAGGACATCCGCAGGAACGAACGTTTGATGGGTGGTGTCACAGTTCTGTTCAGTGGTGATTTTCGGCAAACGCTTCCAGTGGTGACGCGGGGCTCGAGGGCTGACGAGGTGAATGCTTCGTTGAAACGATCTTCGTTGTAGTCACGAGTTCATTAATATGAGAGCTCGGCTCGGCGGCAATGCATGTGCTCAAGAATTCTCCGATGTCCTTCTAAGTCTTGGCGAAGGCACTCTACCAGAAGAGACAGGTGATGCTTCCAGAGTCTCTCTGTAGAGTGGTATCCAGCTTAGAAGAACTCATTCACTGTGTATACGGGGACATCAGTCGTATACCGCACCAGCAGAATTCTTGGGTGTGTGAGCGGGCCATTTTGATGCCCAAAAATGATCAGGCTGCAGCAATTAACGAATGCATTCTTTCGGAAATTGAGGGGAATAAAGTGGTCTACACAACGATAAACACTGTTGTCGAGCAAGATGACGCCACACATTATCCAGTGGAATTTCTGAGCTCCCTGTCAGCAAGTGGACTTCCAGCGCATACCATCAAGCTGAAGGTCGGTGTTCCGATTATGCTTCTTCGGAACCTATCTCCTCCGAAATTGTGTTAACCGCCTTACGGCCCATTCACGACTTCGGTCTAAGGGGCGCGCGGCAGGCGGCGCGGCGTGCGTTTTACACGCCACGTACCCTCAGTAGCGGCTAGCGGCAGCGGTCGAGGTGGACGTATTTAGGTAGTTAGAACGTGCTCAAAATTATGGCGTTATCAAAATTATCTCTTTTGTGTTTAGAAAGCAGTATATTTTTAAAACAAGTATGACAGAAGGAGTGCACGAACTGAATAAAGATCGATATTTAAATGGCAAATTTCGTGACCTATACGAAGATTACAGAAAATATCCGGATAAGTTTTATGAGTACACAAGAATGAGTGTGGAAACATTTGATTATATTCTATACTTATACTCTTTATCCATTACCGCCACAAAATCGTCTAAAATTTTTTGTTTATAAGTTCGCCGCCGAGTCCGTCACATCTACGCCGCTATCCGGGCCGCTGTGTTTCGTGGCGTCGCGTCGCACTCATTCGCCAGTACTTTTGATCTCGCCGCTCCCCGCACCGAGCGCCGCTGCAACGATTCGCTCCGACAAAACCGCGCGCGTTTTCGCTGTGAGCGGCGACTCGTGGCGTGCTTCAAACATTTTCATACTTTTGTTCTTACCGCTCGCCGCCCCGCGTTTAGCCGCCGCTCACCGCGGCAAGGTCGTGAATGGGCCGTTAAAGTCATCTCCCTCCACAGACACAACATTGAGGCGGAAATTCTTACGGGTTGTGGAGTCGGCGAGGCAGTATTTATACCACGCATTCCCCTAATACCTCATAACTTCCTGTTCCAGTTCAAGCGCGTACAGTTCCCCGTGAGTGTTTGCTTCGCGATGACCATCAATAAGTCGCAGGGCAGCGGGTGTCGACCTCAGGACGAGTTGCTTCTCACACGGGCAACTGTACGTCGCTTGCTCCCGCGTCACCAGTCCCGACTCTCTTTACATTTTGGCTCCTGGCAGCATAACTACCAACGTAGTTTATAGGGAAGTGTTGTAAAGTATGATACCTTTGTACGTATTTTTACTCTTTTGTGTCCTGGAATGTATTCTTGCATTATTTTCTCTATTTCCTTCAGTCACATCTTATGACTGAACTCAGCAGGACTCCCATATAACTCTCTTCACTTGCTTTGCTTGCAAAAAAAAAAAATATTTTAATGCTATTTTAAAAGTTTTGTACTTATAATGCTATAGCGACACTGGCATCTTGGGTATTTTTGGTGCTGTAGAGCATGCACGCAGACGACGTCGCGGGCAGCAGCTAGTTTGAAATAAATGATTTGACTTCGACTCAAATACCTATCTATACTGAAATATATCATGCCAGGTGCAACATAACCTGAAATGTAACACACGTTAAAACACAAAACATTTCTATTTCTATGGTTCACTAATCTGCCGGTCGATTCCGTAAAAATCTCACCGTGATAACTTAGGTGAAGTGAGCGTAAAGTGAGCTATCAATAGTGGGAATCCCTAACATCAGGTGGAGTGACAGCTCACTTCACCAAAGTTTTCACGGTGAGATTTTTACAGAATAGCACTGCTGTACCCGGCATGAAACAAATGACATTCAGCAGTGCACTAGCTGTACGTAGACGCGTGTCCATGTGTGAGTACGTTCTCGCTCATTATATGAAGCTGACTCTCTGTATCCATTTCGCGTGTCTGTTTTTACACTGTTAATAAATCTAGGCTTTCGGAGTAAGACCGGTTAGATCCGCTGACCTTCTGAGGTCTCTTAAGAGAAAGTGTTTCAGCTTTTTATCGATACTTATCGTATGGTATTTTATACACTGAGTCACAGTAGGATTTTTCCTATACCTCACATACACACCTCATCTACTTTAGAATTATTATTTTACTTTCATCAGTCATGATCAAACCTAAATAAACATGTGATCTGTCGAGCACTTGATTTCTTTCTTCACTTTCACATTTTATAAGTTCAAGTTCTAAGAGCATGGTGGTCCCGTGGTAACGGCCCCCTGACTTAAGAGTTGTAGGTCGTAGGTTCGAACACAGACAGGTGTTTTACTTTGTCTAAATAATTTCATTACCACTGCTCTCAAAACGGTGAAGGAAAACATCGTGAGGAAACCGGCATATCCTAGAACCAAAACTTCGAATACGTATGACATCTACCAATCCGCACTGGGCCTGCGTAGTAGTGGATTACAGACCATTCCATCCCAACCTGTGTCCCAGCAGTGGATTCTGATTATGCGAAGTTCTTGGATAAATGGAAAGATGGAAGGTAGGCCTTTGCCACAAACGGCTGATGATAATCCTACTTCCTACTAATCCTACTAATATTATAAATGCAAAAGTTTGTGAGGATGGATGGATGGATGTTTGTTACTCTTTCACGCAAAAACTACTGAACGGATTTAGATGAAATTTTACAGTAATATAGCTTATACATCAGAATAACACATAGGATACTTTTTATCCCGATATTCCCACGATATCGAGACTTATGCGGGTGAAACCGCGGGGCGCTGCTAGTATTATAAATGCGAAAGTTTGTGAGGATGGATGGATGTTTGTTACTCTTTCACGCAAAAACTACTGAACGGATATGGATGAAATTTGGCACACATATACTTTATAACCAGGATTAAAACATAGGATGCTTTTCATGCCGTGAGAGTACGGGATCAAAACTTACGCGGGTGAAACCGCGGGGCGCAGCTAGTATTATATAAGTTCTAGCTAGTTATGCCAAATGCACGTCCTTACCAGGTAATATCAGCCACGCGACTATGAAGCTCATCCCTACTACACTGAGGTACAGCTGCCTTTTCTTAGGTCCCACCAGGTCTGATAGATACGAGAACACCAACGTTGCAGGTCCACCTGGAAAAAGCAGAACATTATGGGAAATAGGCTGGCGGCCAACCTGATGCAGATGGAGGTAGAACCAACCTCGCGTGAGCCGAATAGGTCGAAGTATATAAGCTAGTATACTCCGAGCATATGGGTTAGGTTACGTTAGAACTGTGAGCGCGAGCCGAGCGAACGAAGCGAGTGGCGTAGCAGCAACGCGCATTGTAAGACTTGGCTATTTAGTATGTTTAAGACCCCAAAGGAATTATGTGGGATTCAGATGTGCAATAATCAATATTACATATAGCGTTCAACCATATGCGTTAGCGTTCACGGGAGGGGCCCGTGGCTAAATGATAACACATAGGTCGATCGATCAGCTTAAGCTACGCTTGCCGCGATTGGTCTGTGGATGGGTGACCATCTTTACATACCGAGATCCCTCCGTGCCTCGGAAAGCACGTTAAGCCGTTGGTCCCGGCTGTCATTCGTGGGTCTTTGACAGTCGTTATGGGTAGTCAGAAGCCCGAAAGACTGACAACCAGTCTTACCAAGGGGTATCGTATTACCCTGCAGTAACTAGATTGTGGAGGTCAGATAGGCAGTCGCTCCATGTAAAACACTGGTATTCAGCTGCATCCGGTTAGACTGGAAGCTGACCCCAGTATAGTTGGAAAAAGGCTAGGCAGATGATGATGATGTTCAAAAATATGTTTTAATAATGCTGATGAATTGCATTGCATTGCAAATTAATTCAAAAACTTACCTATTACAAATCCGTTAATAGTCCTCGCAGCCAGCAGTAACCGGTAGTCGGCCACGGTGCTCTGTGCCAGCGTGATGGTGGCATCCATCAGCAGGGTCATGCTGAGTACGTTCCGTCTGCCAAACACGTCGCCCACTATGCCCCAGAAGAAGGCGCTGGCTACTCCACCTGAAGAAGAGAGGGAGGAAATGTTATTGGAAGAGAATAGATAGTAGATATAACGATTGTATCGATTTAGTCACGACGAAAAAGATAAATTAAGCGAAGTGATCTTTATAGAATTTCTTTTAAAATTATAGAAAAATAATATTGTTTAAAACAAATCGCGATTGTGTCATCTCATGCACTCCCTATATCAATATTTGGTGAGGAAATTTGGATATTTTTTTTTTTAAATCGACTACTTTCCTCTGCACGAGGAGAGGCCTTTTTGCAGCATCACACTAGAGCCCCTTCACATTAATTTGATCTCTAACAGCAGCAACCGAATAGCAACCTTATTGCAACTAAAAAACTTTTTTACAAAAAAAAAAACCACCGTCTTCCAAAAAAACACAACAAAATGCAAAATAACTTTAATTTCCTAAGTTGGTGTCGTTGGTTCCGCATTTTCGTTTTTTGACACCGACTAGCGACTTCCGAAATTAAATATATTCTTCACTTTGTGGTGTTTATTGGAAGTCGGTAGTTTTTTTGTAAAAAAAAAAATACTTTTTAGTTGTACATAAGTACCCTACACAAATTCTTAACACTAGTGCATTGAAGAATTAAAGGCACCGACTAGAAGAATCATCAAAATTCGCATAGAAATGCCGGAGATGCAGTATCTACATTTAATGTATATAACTTCGTACATAAGAATAATTACCTCATGTATTGTATACTAAAACCTTTCTGAAAGTATGTAGATCACATTAATGAAAGAATTGGTTCATTCGTTTTTGAGAAAATCGCGGACATTCAAACATACATACGGGTCGAATATAGAACCTCCTTTTGTTGAAAATAAAGATCATTGTGATTTTGACAGAATTGGCAATGGCAGCGACACAACAGCATCCCTATTGTAACGACTATAAAGATCACTGTGATTTTAACTATGATGAAAATTAGAGGTAAAATAACACTGTGAAATGACTGTAACTGAAATGCCAACTAATAGAGAAGTAGAAGAAGAACCCACGCAGTGCCGACCTCATATAATTTGGTATAATGGCAGGAGGATTATAATGCTTCGTACGTTCTGATATTATGCTGAGGTGACCCTTTTAGTATATAGTTTTAAGGGACGCATCTTTTTTCTTTCTTTTACTATTCTTGATAATCAACTTTTAACTGCAATTTGGCTACCTATGTGCCTACACATACCTATGTAACAAAGAAACAATCATGCAACCTTGTAGGAGAACCGATTGTTTAATTGTTTCGATCAATCCATCGTCTAATTCTAACCGGCCTGAATTACATAAGCGGCCACTTTGTTACATTCGACCTTTTCTTAATCCATATGGTTTTTAACGACGAGTAGCACTGAATTAGTAAAATAGTTATTCAGCTGCATCTGGTTAGACTGTAAGCTGACCCCAACATAGTTGGGAAAAGGCATATAATGATGATGAGGAGTTCTGAATTCACTACGCTGTATTCAACGTTTGGTCCAACCAGACGTAGCTGAATGTGCGAAGCAAGGGGCTTTTCCTTTGACATAATATTTCTTTCTTTTTCTAACTCATCCTTAACAACAAAATTATTCATCGCTAAAGTTACAGTCTCCGTTTATACCGGAAAATCCAAAACGTGTTATATAATGTTAAAGAGAGTTGACGTCATAGGCTTCTTTACAGAATTTTCTTTAATGTTCATACTTTTAATTTTAGTTTTGACAACATAATTCCACCTCAAAAACTCATTCAGCACTTGTCCGCTTTCAATCACACTTTAAATTAAAAATATGTAATATTCTCCTAACTTGGCCCAGCAGTGGGAAGTTATAAGCTAACAAAAAAATCCTAACTACGTTCTGTTTAACGGCGCCATTCCTAAACAGGGCTGATCGTAGTAACACCTTGATATATTTTCGCTAAACATTCCTTATACGTGGTAAATAGTAATGGTTCATTTATGGAGAAAATGCTGTCATCAATATTTTCATGAATAAACTAAATGTCTGATACGGTATATGACAACTTATGGTGAGGACCTTTAATATTGTTGATGCTTAGTACTTATTTGCTGAATTCGCAGAAAGCAGTATTGACGTGAAGTTCATAATTATTAATTATTATGATGTAAGAAACACCGAGATATCTTCTTCAAAAGATAGAATGGACGTAAACTATTTGATTTAGTGCAATCTTGACGTTGATGATATTATTATCTTTTTCAATAATTTGCTATATCCATTGTGCTAGCGTACATTCATAAGCACTGCATAAGGCTGGGGCCCAGATACAAAATACTCCATGCTTTATTTTAAAGACTTGGCGAAAATGTCCAGGTAGCCCGTAAAATTCAAATTTTCTTATGTTTTTTGCAATTTGATGGTCAGTATCAATAATATCAGGTTGTATGTTGATCTAAATATGATTCGTGGTCATGAAAAATATATTTATTTAAGTATAGAAATATATTCATAAAAATCATCAATACATCTGTAAGTTCGTATTACCCTATTAAATTACTATTTCATGAAATCATGACATTTGAGGCCAATTCTAACATAAGGAGTTGTATTGTTGATTCTAATGAATATAATTCTGTAAAGCCATATTTGTTACGGTCGCGAATCTTATTTGAATCAACATAATAACCTAACACTGACTTCTAAATTGCAATTCCAATAGCGAACATAAATTCGAATGTTGCTGGTGGTTGCGGGCTATTTTAGCGCATCCTCTTAATATGACCAAGAGTAAATTAACTGCATCAATCAATCCGATGTAGACCTGTTTTAAATGATTTCAGTAAGTTTTGTAATGTCTTATTTATTTATGTATTGGATCTCAACCAAGGTCACACATTTACAAGCATTTTTAAATGAACCAGTTAGCTCTTAACTGAAATCTGTGATGCTGTAGAGGTATGAGGAACAGGCTGCAAAGTTTCGTCCTCCATAGCAAAGGGAGGATTCTCCGACCAGACGGCTGTCGGGTCTGGTGGACTGCGGCCCGACAGTTAATGTCGAGGTAGTTGTGTAGCTAGTTGAGCGGTAAACTTTGCTTGCGCGATGCAGGATTTTGCGTGGCGTAGTTCGCAAGTGGCGTTGTAAATGCCGCCACAATGGAACTGACAACATACTATTGTCTTCCAATAAATATTGACGTACAAATTAGTACTATTCTCGTTAAATCAATTAGATGCGATAGTAATACGTATCAAAGTGTTTGTTCTAACAACGAGCCTATAATTTGGGTCTAATCACAAATCAAATATGACGCGTAAGTGTGGAACTTCCGCGAAAACGTAATCAAATTCGTAAATTCCCGCGCTTTTCTAAAAAACTTTGTATATTTTCCACAGAATTGGACTTGGAGAAGAAAATGGACTGCCTCGTTGGTCTAGTGGTTACTGGTGAGCATGAGGTCCTTCCTGGGTTCGGTTCCCGAGTCGGGCAAAGTGTTTTCGGGTTTTTCCATCTCGTATTTCAGTAGCAGCCCGTAGTCTGGATTTGTGCACCGTTGTTGGCCATAGGCTGGGGAGAATTGCCATAGGCTGGGGATGGGGATTATATGGAACTTATGCATATCTGGGAAAATGTGGGTGTATATAGGGTGACTGGTAATTAGTGACCGATACCTAAACACGTGATTGTACTCATGATAACAAACAACTTTTACTATGGGACCAAACCTCAAATCGCGAAAAAAAAATCAGCTGTTCCCTACATTTATCTTCGTCTATCTCGTCAAAATGTAGGGAACAGCTGATTCTTTTTTCGCGAATTCAGGTTTGGTCCCATAGTAAAAGTTGTTCGTTATCATGAGTACAATCACGTGTTTAGGTATCGGTCACTAATTACCAGTCACCCTATATGTTACATTTCTGCCTAACCAAATGCGAGCAAGTGTTTCATACGAATCTGTAGCTTCATAATCATCATCAGTTATGGCAACGCCCGCACCGGCGCGCGCCCCGGCCGAGTGACCGACCGTGGAGCCTTTAGCCCTAGCGCTCCGCTATCGCCACCGCGATGGTGGCGCCACTGCTGAGAGTTCAATGAACTACAAACTAATACATGCTGTGCAGTAATTGGATAAGAAATCATTTAGTTAAAAATAAGGCTCATAATCGTATAGAACGCTAGCGGGGCTTGTGGCTAAATAATAACAGCTACACGGGTCGATCGATCAGGTTAAGCTACGCTTGCCGCGATTGGTCCGTGGATGGGTGACCATCTTCACATATCATGACCCCTCCGTGCCTCGGAAAGCACATTAAGCCGCTGGTCCCGGCTGTCATTCGCGTTACGGGTAGTCAGAATCCCGAAAGTCTGACAACCAGTCTTACCAATGGGTATCGTATTACCCAGTAACTGGATTGTGAAGGTCAGATAAGTAGTCGCTCCATATAAAATAGTGGTATTCAGCTGCATCCGGTTAGACTGGTAGCCGACCCCAACATAGTTGGGAAAAGGCCAGACAGAAGGTGATTCGTATGGAACGCTAACTTTGTAAAGTAATGTCTATGTATGATCTATGAATCTTGAAATGATAACCGTTATCGTCAACATTCGGAATGAAAATTTATTTGTAATTAATAATTTTCTGGCTAGTCTGCGATTAACTGATATTTGGAACTAGCTTAGATACAGGCGTAAACGTAGCCTTGACTCCATAAGATTTTTGTTAGGCCTAGACTCCTTCACATTTATTTATTTATTTAAACTTTTCGCACAAAAAGGTACAAAGGCGGACTTAATGCCTTAATGACATTCGCCCTTCCCACGAATTATTTAAAAAAATACTTTCAAATACTATAAAATACTATCAACCCATCCGTCCAGTCCATTAGAAGTAAAAACCAGCAAGAAGAATAATGCCCTAAACACTAGGCGACATACAGAAGCGCTGTTACATTTTCAACTTTCAGTGCTAAGCCGAGCGTTAAAAATCCAACAGTGCAATAATATTTAGGTAAGTATTCATTTAGGTTGACCTAGAGCAGGGATGACAAACTTCTGTACATCTACGAGGCATTTTTTCCCAATAAATCTTTAATACGGCCAAGACGTGCCAACAAACAATCTTGGCTTAGGGATTACTAGAAAAAAAAAACTATATACTTTTGCATTACTATTATTATTTTTAACCTCTCTTGATATTTCTCGGCCCCAGGGTCCCAGACCTTTGGAAGGCATACGAGGTGCCTAAACCAACTCGTAGAGGCACGTTAGACGTTTTTATTGAAATGAGACACCAACCGACGATTATCCTATGTTTACATTATGCGAGTGCACCTAAGGACAACCACCGGTTGGTGTAGGACTAATACTAATATTGATAGTTTTATATTTATTTAAATAAAATTATAAATCAGTACTACTTCTGCTGTTGCAAACTAGATGACTTTGGTATCTTAATTTCTGAAATTATGCCGTGCCCAAATTATTTTGTTAGGTGCCACCAAAGCACGCGTGCCATATTGGTTCACCATCCCTGATCTAGAGTTTGTGAAAACGGGCACAAGTTTTCATAATCAATCATACCCTTCCTCTAGCTATAAAACTGTTACCTAGTGGATAAACTATAAACTCAAATGTCAACATTAAAATGTCATTTCTAAGACTAAAATGAAAAAAATTTATGATTGTGCTTTGTTTTATGTCGTCACTGGCGCCTGCAACGGTATCGAGAATGTTGAAGTAATCAATGTCTATGTTTCCATTTTATAGGTTTATTTTATCGGTGATAATGTTAACACCTTTGGCTTAGTACGGTATATGGCTAATGCCTTCTTTAAAAACCTATGACCCATATTGCTTTGAATAAATTTTTCCTAACCAACTCATAGTGTTGATATCAAAACTTTGGTAATCATGAAATATCCATAATTCATAATGAACAAAATAATTTTAAGAAAGAACTTCCCTCCTTTTGTAGTACTCTTCCTTCCCTCATTCCTCTTCACGTCAATCCAGCGTGGTACAGTAGAACGCGGTGATAACACTTTTGCCTGACTTGGCCTAGCATAAGTACGGAGTTTTAACAGAATGCGATGCTAGCATTAAACTGCACCCTAATTGCGTAACAAACTATCAATAACAATCAGAATAATTTTTAAGGCTAATCCATTGCTTCATATGTTCGAAAAATTTGCCTACCCAGCAACGTAAATAACGCAATGATTGTTGTTGAACTGTCAAAACTAAAGCAATTGCAACTGATAGAATATAATACTCTTTATTATGTACACCATATAAATTACAGACATAAATATAGAAATTTTACAAAGGGTGACACAATGGACGGTCTTATCGCTAAGAGCAATCTTTTAAAGACAACCTTTAGATGCATTAAAATGGAGAGGGAGATAAAATACTTACTGTAGGTAGACTGTGGTGTACCATTTACATAATGCAATAAATACATAAGTACATAAAGTATATTATACTAATATAAATAAATATATACATATCATAATAAACATGAAACACACACACACACACAAGTGAGTTTTTAACATATTTGCCATACAAAATCTATCAAAAACTCATAATGGCCTTTCCATTGCAACGTTTGTGAATTAGTAGACTTAGGCCCTTGGAAGCCTTTTTTTTTAACGTGGAGAAATACTCATGAATACTGCACTACCACGGGGAAATAGTGCAGTTATGTGGGACTCTAACCTACTAAAACTCTACGGTGTCCTCCTCCGCCGCTTGTGGCGGGAACACGGGCACGCGTTAGCACTGATCCGCGAACCCGCCGCGACTGTCCGTCACCGGACCCTCCTTTGAGGAGCACTCCCCATCACCGGCGCACCAGAACATATAGCACGCCGTGACCACCCCAGGGACCACACCAGCACATGGACGCCAGACGACCCCGTGTCTGGGCACCCTTGGTCCCCTTGCGGGGGGTCAGGTCGTTGGCCCCGCCGCCTGCCAATTTTCGGCCGCAGAGGATAAGGAGAGTGGCCGACGCGAAGAACAAGAATATACTCACCACTCATAAATGCCATATTGATAAGTCCAGCCTGGTACGTAGTGAGTTCCAGCTCACACCTGGCCGCTGGTAGCACGTAGGACATGACGCAATTCTGGACGCCTGACGCGAAGAAGGAGAATGCGCACGCACCGAGCGCGCTCCGGCTAAAGCGGCCGTAACCTGTGAAACAAGGAGAATAAATTATTATCGTGACAAACCGTGTGTCCGATTAGAATTCCCATCGGCAAAAATGAGAAACCTCTAAAACAAACTTTCATTCCCTTAATTTAGGTATATATTTTCATCGGTTATTACAAAAAAAATTTGCTCTGCCAAACATTTTGACCACGTTGCACTTTTTCTATACAACCGCTGTATTTTCTTAAGTAGATATTCAATCTATATATGTATAGTATATAAAAGGAGAAACTGACTGACTGACTGACTGCCATATCAACGCACAGCCGAAACTGCAAGGACTAGGAACGTGAAATTTTGCATACGGCTTCCTTTTATTATGTAGGGGAGCACTAAGAAGGGGTTTTTGGAAATTCGACCTTTAAGGGGGTGAAAAGGGGGAATTTTGTTTGTACGAAAAATCTTATTGCTTGAGTTAATAAACTTGAAATTTGCCACGAATACACGCAGACGAAGTCGTGGGCGAAGTGCTAGTAGTCTATAAAAACTTTCTTCCCCCTTAAAAATTTTCGTCGGTTATTAGAAAAAAAAATTTTGCTCTGTCATACATTTTGAACGCGTTGCACTTTTTCTATGAAACCACTGTTTTTTTTTGTTCATCGGTTTCCCAGCCTGTATTTTCGTAAGTAGATATTTAATTAATTTTATAACATACCTAGGAAAGTAGACATGATTAGCAGTTTCAGATTTTGGGCGTTTCTGACAAACATTCTTGGTCACTTTTCCGTGAGAACGTAAAGATTTTTAGGTAGCTACTCATGCTATTCTTAAACACGTGCTTGAAATATTGTTTAAGTAAAACAAAACCTACCTATTTTTAGATTGTTACCGATTGCGAAAACAGTTCAGCGTTTGCCTACTGCAGATCATTTAGCGTTATCATTTGAATCAGTATCAACTGCACCGTGTTTGGCTTTTGCAAATCAGCAACAAATTATCAACATCTGCGGGTCTGCGCCATTTCCATTTCTCTATCAGCTAGAGATAATGATCTATTATGATATTCTTATTACCCATCACGACACTTATCTGATCGGAATGCGCGGACGTGGCCTGAGCAATAACAACGGTATGTGTTTCTAACACATGATGACGAGCTAGCAAAACTGCTACTGCTTAGTGCTAGCTAACGACATTTATAATGGCCCCGATTCTGTTGTTCACAAACTAAATTAAATTTAAGTTCAGTGCATCTTTTTCTTTCCATTTCATTATGAAAAGGACAGAAGATAAATATTAGTTTAGTCCTGTCAAATTAGATAATCCATAGACAAGTTTAGACGTGATTAAAAAATTGGCTACTAAAAATACGTCAATTTACGTCAGGCGCTGACTAATTTGACAGGACTAAACTAATATTTATCTTCTGTCCTTTTCTTAATGAAATACAACGTGTTTTTTTTTTTGATATCCTATAACTCTAGAGGGTCATTGTACTCATCATTATGAACAACTTTTACCATGAGACCAAACCTGAAATCGTGAAAAAAAAATCAGCTGTTCCTTACATTTATGTTCGCATAACTCGTCAAAATATAGGGAACACCAGATTTTTTTTTCGAGTTTGGTCCCGAATGCTGAATGACGAGTACAATGACCGCCTAGAGTTATGGGATATAAAAAAAACACGTTGTATAAAGAAAAAGATGCGCTGAACTTAAATTTAATTTAGTTTGTGAACAACAGAATCGGGGCTATTGACAACGTTACTATAATCGGGTTGGTAGATGTCACATGTCTTCGAATTTTTGGTTCTAGGACATGCCGGTTTCCTCACGATGTTTTGAATCCTAAATTAACATTATTATTAATAGCTTACTATAACTTCGGTACAAAACCAGTTCACGTTTATCATGGACACACAATGATAGAGTTACATGACGAACGGCTGTAACAATAATATTATGGCTTAAGTTAATTGTATGAAATATGCCAACAGTTTTTATTGAGTTAATCTTTACGGTATAGTGTTAGAAGGAGTGTGATGACGAATTTCTGCACGTGCAAACGGCACGCGTGATTTTTCTTGTGGTTTTACGAGGCGAAGAGAGCGTTGGTGGCCCAGAGGACTCGGCACCGACTCACGAGTAGTAGGTCGTGGGTTCGAACCTAGGGAGGCGCTCTACTTTTTGCTATTTATTTTATCACCACTGCTCTCAAAAACTGTGAAAGAAAATATTGTGAGGAAACACGGGCATGTACCAGAGTCAAAAATTTGAAGAGATGTGACATCCACCAACTCGCAATGGGCCCGCATAGTAGATTACGGCCCACTCCTTCCACAAAGAGGAGGCCTGTGTCCCAACCTCCCAACAGAGGAAACATTTCGCACCCCAGAAAAAAAAGATCATATCTTTTTTCTTTGTTTTATCGTGTTTAGATATCGATACCCGTCAAGTCTGCGGAGTCTCGCTAGCTAATTAAATTTGACCCTGTACAGTCAACAGCAAAAGTAGATGATGAAAATCAGAAATTCAATACTAAAAAACGGAGTTCGCGTCAGAACTGTGTGGCGTCAAAGTGATTCAAAAGTATGTGATTGTAAATTATACCAAACATTCACTACTTCGACGCCACACAGTTCTGAAGCGAACTCCGTTCATTAGTATTGAATTTCTGATTTTCATCATCTACTTTTGCTGTTGACTGTACATTGTCATACTCATTGATCACTTTGTAAGTAAGTAAGTAGGTTTTACCTAATACAAGCTCGTTTTAAGGGTTTAAATCTGTTGAATAATTGCGAAACACACAAAGTGGCAATCAATATCGTATTTAGATATCGATATGCATCACGCCGGAGTTTCGCTAGCTAAATAAATTTGACCCTATATACAGCATGAGAATTTATTTTATTAGTAGTGAGTATAAACATTGTAGTGATACAAGACAGTGAAAACTGCTCGGACCAGTATCTCTATCTACTCCCTTATAAGTTAAACTAGGATGATATGCCGTTATAGGCTTGACGGCTTAAACTAGACAGTCTTCCTCTTTATCTATGACACTAGATTTCATATTGATACATCTAAATACGCAAGAGACATTCATATACAGGGTGTCCCTGGAAGTATATAGAATAGGGGTGTGGGCAAGGTCATTTCCAAACTTTTTGGTCCTGAGAATGATTGATGATTGAGAATTATTTTACAGTTCAAAAGTTGTTATCAATTTTTTTTCAATCGTTTCGCATAGTGCTCAAAGAAAAAGAATCATTAAAAAAAACTACCAGGGCTGTCTGAAAAACTTAAATTGACAGTTCCTGGTAGTTTTTTTTAAATGATTTTGTTCTTTGAGCACTATGCAAAGTGATTGAAAATAACAAAAGTTGGTCATAACTTTTGAACTGTAAAAAATTCACCAACATTGATCAAAATGTTTGGAAATGACTTTGCCCACGCCGTATTTGAATTGATCCATACTTCCAGGGACACCCTGTATATGTTATACACTGCGGCTTTTTTAATACAGTCCAAGAAATTAATTGTTTATCAAGTTGACTCAGTCTGCCTAGCCTTTTCCCAACTATGTTGGGATCAGCTTCCAGTGTAACCGAACGCAACTGCCTAAGCAGTCCCTATTTAGATAGGCATCTAACCTCCAAAACCCAGTTAACCCAGTAACTAGGTACACGATTAAATTAAATAATTTAATGCCATAAAAACAGGTTACAGAAAAATTTTAGACCATGGCCCCAGAGCTAGGTTAGAATACCAGTAATTCAGGAACCAACGATACCCCTTGGTAAGACTGATTTATCAGACTTTTGGGCTTCTGACTACCTGTAACGACTGTCATATACAGATCCTGCAATCCACGAAGACGCGCCCCACTCTTTTTCCTAATGCTTACAGCACAAGTGTGCAAAATTCCGCTAGTGTTTTAGTTTTGTTGACACACACTAATTATTGTTAGACCCACTAACAATAATTAGTGTGTGTCAACAAAACTAAAGCAAAATTAGTGTGTATCGAAAAAAACACTAGTGGATTTAACTAGCGATAACCACTAGCGATTCTGAAGAAGAGTGGGGCTCGTCTTCGTGGATTGCACTATCTATATAGGGTGACTGGTAATTAGTGACCGATACCTAAACACGTGATTGTACTCATGATAACAAACAACTTTTACTATGGGACCAAACCTGAATTCGCGAAAAAAAATTGCTGTTCAGTACCTACATTTTGACCAGTTAGGCGAACATAAATGACTGAAAAGCAGATTTTTTTTGCGAATTCAGGTTTGGTCCCATAGTAAAAGTTGTTCATAATGATGAGTACAATGACCTCTTAAGAGGTTGCTGGTGTTTTACAAATAACCCTTTATAATTGATGGTCACCCATATACGAAACACCGCACCAAGCGTACCTTAGCCACGAGCCCATCTGTTTACCAACATAAATTGTGCGTACCTCATATACTACTGACCACTCCTGACCACTCCTGACCTCACGTGATCTCTGAGTTTGTTTCGGCCTTTCTTCTCAGAGTAGTCAGATAGGAAACGCCGGCCTCATCTAGTTTTTTAAACATAATTGACGTGTGAAAGTGTTTGTGCAAACCTACTTAGAGAAATAAAATCAATCACCATTAAAATTTTTTGACAGTTGTATCATACAACTTCTATGACATGGCTATTACACGGCATATTATCCTATGAAAAAAAATCTGCTGCAGTGCTATTCTGTAAAAATCTCACGGTGACAACTTAGGTGAAGTGAGCGTGAAGTGAGCGGTCATTCCACCTGATGTTAGGGATCGTCCCTATTGATAGCTCACTTCACCTAAGTTATCACGGTGAGATTTTTACAGAATCGATCGGCTGGTCCATACATTTAATATGTTCGCATAACTAGACATAATGTATGGATCAACTTATTTTTATTTCACCATTAAATTTCAGGGTTGGTCCCATAGTAAAAGTTGTTCATAATGATGAGTATATTGACTCCTTTTAAGGATTAAAATGATCAACGTGTAAGGGTGTATAGACAGCCATTCAAGGGGTCATCCTCGGGTCGTATAAAACAAATAAAAACTAGAACATAAAATGTGATAATTATAGAAATCCTACATTTAATTATCGAGCATTAAAATAATATTATTAACAGAAAGTAATATTAAAAAGTATGCTATTAAGTACACACTGAAAGAAACGTGTTAGCTAAATGGAGAGGGGAAGTCAATGACCTTTGTACGTTGCATGTACCTACTTAATTATGGCTTATTTATTATTAATTAATAATCAAGGTAATTTGAAGGGGTCAAAACATCCATGAGTAGGATACCTAATGTTAATATGCAATTTAGAATGAAAGCCATATTAGCTTTTCTCCATATTTTCATGAATTATCACCTAATGAGATTTGAATTAGCGAGGCGGGTTCGCGGCAGACCACGTAGGAGATGGCGGGGCCAGCTGGATAGGTTTCGTCTAAACTGGAAGGAGGACGCGCGGGCTCGCAAAAGATGGAAGGAGTGGAGGGAGAACTGTGCCCAGGAGTGGGACAGAGTAGGCCAATAAAAAAAAAACGGTTTGGAGTGTATTTCATCGTATCTACTTCCAAATAATATCCATTCTGATGTCCTAAAAATATTAAATGTACCTACACTCTGATATAATAAATGTGCTGCTTTTTGTGTGCCTTAAACAGTGCCCATTTTGCTGTCTAATACTAAATAGACAATTAACTACGACCAACTTGGATGTAGCGCTGTCCGACCGCTTTTGTAACACCTCTCGATTTGTTTGCTCAGTTCTACCATAACCTAACCCGGTCGGGGTGCCCTCGCTTATTATGACCATCTCGGCTCGCGCATCGTTGGTCATTTTCTAACCTAACCTGTCTTGTCTGGCGCCATCACCAGCATCCACCAGTTCCTGTAACGTGCAGCTGACAGGACACGCAGGACACGATATTAAGTGTCCCATCGTTTGTGGAACAGCACCACATTTACACTCCAAGGTGGAGTCGTCTATGAATCTCCAGCTGAACAGGTTTTCCTTGCTTCTGCCAACCTGGGTCCGGTGTCTGTTTAAAGACTTCCAGGTTACCCAAGGTAACTCATGTCCAGGTGGGAGGACTTCAGCGGGTGGAACGAACGGAACCTTACATTTTTGGAGATACAGAGTACAGACGCCAGCAGGTCAACCTACCCCAAGCTGTCAAATTTCTTTGATAGATTTTCAACTTTAGTACAAAGAAATAAGGTTCATATTCAATCGGGAAAATCTGACAGATTGAGGTAGCTTGATGTGCTGGCCTCTGTGTATATTCCTAGTTTTACTCAGTATATTTAATCAGCCTATAATGTTTCCAGTGATAGGACACAGTCCTGCTCTCTGTGAGAGGGAGTAGGCTGTAATCCACCACGCAGGCCCAGTGCGGGTTGGTAGATGTCACATGCCTTCAAATTTTCGTTTCTAGGACTAGGTATTTCTCATAATAATAAAGGTTTTATTGATATAAAAAAAAAAACATTTTATATGGAAACCCTGACTCCTGAGCTAGGTAGTACCCACGGGTGGTACCTGTGTTACAGGAGTCAGTGTCTTCACCCGTTTTTGGAACATTAACAATTTTATGCTAGCTATTTCTACAATACGAGTAACAAAAGTTTAGTGTGTGCATGCTCTTGTGTGGTTTGTGTTCGAGTGAGTCGAGTGTTTTGTGTGTGTGTGTGTGGGTGAGGGTGTGTGTGTGTGTGTGAGTGAGGGTGAGATGGTGTGTGTGTGTGTGTGTTATAGTTCTTTGACTAAGTTTTCGGTCTGTGGGTAATCCAGTGTTTGAAGCCAGGTGTGTAGTGTCATCTTAGTTTTTTTTTTTTTTTTTGATGTTTTCCTTCACCGTTTTATGAGCAGTGGTGATGAAATTATTCACACAAAGTAAAGCGCGCTGCTTGGGTTCGAACCCACGATCTACAACACGTAACTAAGGACCGGTACCACTGGGCTACACTGCTCTCAAATACGATAATGCTAGGTACTACCTGCTAGGTAAGAATCGTAGATCAAAATGGCTGATTGTCGTCAGAAATCTAGCGGTTTCCAACTTCTCAATAACTTTGTGTACCAAACTCAGTAATGTTATGTCTGCAGGTATGTTTGGTTTGCAGTTAGTTACATAACTGTTTAGTTATTATGTAACTGCTTCTGTAAGCAATCGATCAACATTTTAGTTTACTGTTATTCCAACCGATTATCCTTCTACTGTTCGTTTTCAGTTTTGAAAATGGCATTTCAAATCTTGGACAGAATAGAGCCATTTCGTCTTGTTTCTCAATGAAAATGCCTTTTCAGAGTTTTTGACTTGAGAAAATGAAAGTATCTATATTTTTGCTGCGTCATAAAATATAAAGTCCTCCAGACCTTATTTCGGCCACGACGGTCAGTCTCAACGGAGACTAGTCTTCGGCGCGGGAGATATTATAGTGTACAAGTGTGCGCATAGACACAGGTGCACTCGCTCTTCCCTCACTCTCATATCTATGTTGCCAAGACGAGACCATATGGCTCACACTGTCAAAAAGTTATCAGATCTCATGTAGAGCCAAGCTTCCAGCTTTACACGCCCTAACTCTACAAGCCCTAACTTCACAAACTCAACACCTTACTCAAAATATGTGGCTTCGCCGTTTCGCTACCATCACATGGGCGTCAGGTGAAAAATTTATTCACTGTTCATTACTTTTATGATATACAATAGTTCTTGTAGTAACGAAACGGCCAAGCCTCATATTTTGACTAAGGTGTACAGTTTGGAAGTTAGGGCGTGTAGAGCTAGAAGCTTGGCTCTATATGAGATCAGAGGGGCAATTCTCGTAATTCTAAGAACGTTCACAGTCTGATCTCAGTCTCAATCTGTCAAAAAATGCTTCTTATTTCCCTACATTTTGAAAAATTTTTGACATTTGTTTGTCGCCGAGATGAGACGAGATTTTGAACGTTTTAAATTACGAGAATTGGCCTTCTGATAACTTTTTGACAGTGCGAGCCATTTATGGTCTCGTCTTGGTAACATTTGACATGAAAATGTTTCTGGTGGGATATTAATTTTCTGCATCATCCCTATCAACTATTCAATCTACCATAATCCGTATAATATAACAAATAACATAATCAAAACGTCAGTTACAGCCACACATTCTGCATGCCTCGATTCGTTTGAATGGCGTGAAACTATTTAAGTAGATTTCATTTACGACATCACTTGTAAGATGGAGGTAATGGAGGCTTTTGTAATTAAAAGTAAGTCAATCGTCCATTTTCACGCACGTTTGAGTATGCAGATCGAGCAGAAATCTGTTGGTTTGTGATCCGTAAAGTAGTTATAAACACGTGTATGTTAGAAGCAGGAAATAGATCTGCTTATCTGCCCCGTTGGTCTCGTGGTCGCAAGCGCGACTGCTGAGCGTGGGGGTCCTGGGTTTGATTCCCGGGTCGGGCAAAGTGTTATTAAATTTTTCCATTAAATTTCTTAGTAACAGCCCGTAGTTTGGAAGTTGACGTTGTGATACCCCCGTGCCTCGGAAAGCACGTTAAGCCGTTGGTCCCGGCTGTCATTCGTGGATCTTTGACAGTCGTTACGGGTAGTCAGAAGCCCGAAAGTCTGACAACCAGTCTTACCAAGGGGTATCGTATTACCCAGTAACTGGGTTGTGAAGGTCAGATGGTAAAACACTGGTATTCAGCTGCATCCGGTTAGGCTGGAAGCCGACCCCAACATAGTTGGGAAAAGGCTAGGCAGATGATATAAAAAACGTACTACTGCTACCTTAAGGGCCTATACTACCTCAAATGGCTTAGCATAACCCTCCGTTATGTCGAAAATACTGCAGCATTAATTTTGAAATAAATATATGGTAAAGTTGAGGATTAATGTTAGGTCTTATGTTTGAAGAAAACACGATTCCATCAAATTTTCTCGATAGAAAAAAAACCCATAGTTACCTCCAAACCTAACAATAAACCGCTGGTATTCAAAAAATACTTCAAATTTGATCATGAAACTTTGTACACTAACTAAAGTAACTATAAAGCAGGTCTTATGTTTTTTTAATTACCATTATTTTCACTGTAAAAAGCAAATACCTACCTAAACTATTGGCACTGCCTGCCGCCTAGCACCGCACTCTGTCTCGCTCTCACTCAGTCTGCGAGCAGTATCTTGCGAGCGAGATAAAGAGTGAAGCTGAGGTAGTATAGGCTCTTAACGGCGACGGGCGGTTTCTCATCAGTCATAAATCAAAATCAAAAGTCAACAAAACTAGATAAGACAGTCCCCCGGCACGCCAGCCCTTAACCACTTCCTAGTGCTTTCGCTGGGAAGAAGAAGTGGCGCAACAAACGTGGAAAAACGCTAATTGTTGTTAAAATATCGGCAAATGTAGCTTTTCAACCATTGATAGATAATCAAGCGTAAATATGACGCACGACTTATAGACAAAAAATGAACACTGTGGGACACTAAACGCCCCCGGGGCGTAATAACAATAAAATTTATATAGTGCCGCGTTCAGCGTCCTTCAGCCGATCAAAATGGTATTTTTTTTTGTTTTGTTATTTGAAAACTTTTAATGTAATAGTCACATGAATGTATTGTAGGTTTAAAAATAAAACCAAAACAAGGTCTAAAACCATAACCTTAAGGTGAATTCGCAGTGGTAGACCGCAAAATTCAAATTTTCTTACGTTTTTTTGCAATTTGCAGGTCAGTGTCAGATTGTATCTTGATCAAAATTTGATTCGCGACTATAACAGGTAAGTATTTACAGAATTATAATCATTAGGATCATTAATACACCTTCCTAAGTTAGATTTGTACCACAAGAACAAATCTCTTATAGAAAAGTGCTTGCAAATTGCAAAAAACGTAAGAAAATTGAATTTCGCGGTCTGCTACTGCGCATTCACCTTAACTTAGAAGTCTACGAATTTTGCAAGTTTTTTTTTATTATTACAAATCAAGTACTTACCTATTTAAAAAAATAACATATTTCTTATTTAAAATAATTTAGGTAGGTAGTATTGGTATTTAAACTAATAAATAAACTTGTAAAATTGTCGAATTATCGCCTGTCACTTGTAGCCTGTGTTAGTAGGTTCTATTCAATAATGTATTCAATAGTCTTCTAGGATAGGAAACGACCAATTGGATCCGTGCACCTAGCTTCTGACGTTTCATAAGTGCCCTTGTAGGCTTATGTGAAATAAAATATTTTGTTTTTTTTATTTTCTGGCGTCCTAATAATTCATAAACTACAGTCTATGAAGATCAAATGATGGGCGAATCTGTGTATTAATATTTGTTCTTTTTCGAATTATTTGTCCCTTGCTTATATTGCACCTGCCATGTTTTGTCTCTGCATCGCCCTAAGGTTGACTGGTAGAAAGTGCCTCAGGCAAGTCCGCCTTTGTACAGTATTTTTTTAATTGTCCATAAAGTTTTAATAAATTATAGAAAAGGGTCATCGCATCGTCACTGGTGGTACGTCTGAATTGAAGTTCATTCTGCATGAGGTACACGGTTTTAGTTACATTCACAATAATACCCGCACTTTTCTATTATTCAGAACAGTGATTTTTTTATTAAATCGAATAAGCAAAGCTGGGGAGTAATTAGATTGTAACGATGTAGGTATGTTTTGAGAGGAGGCTGGGCTATGGGAAGTGTCGACAAAGTTCCGGGTCAGATTTTGATTCCCCTTTGCACAAAGGTAGGTATAGATGAGGTATTCAAAATTTATAGCTATTGGTTTATAGACCACTCTTGTCCAGTCTCCTTTATGCATGAAAGGACTCAAAGACCTAATTAAACAGACCAGCAAAAAGGTTGCAACAATTCGAAGACATGTGACATCTACCAACGCGCACTGGGCACTCGTGGTGGATTACGGCCCACTCCTCGAAGAAGGTCTGTGTTCCTGCAGGCTGGGAACGTTATAGGCTGATTATGCTTATGCAAAGGTTGTGTTACTGCTGAGAATGAGGTCCTGGAATCGATCCCAGGTTGGGCAAAGTGTTATTGAGTTTTTCATCTAGAATTTCTCAGTAGCGGCCTGGATTTTGGATTTGTGCCCGACTGATGGCAATAAGGCTCGCCCCCATGCGACTAATACATAACTGGCAAAATGTTGGTTTTATACTAGGTACAGTCAACAGCAAAAGTAGATGATGAAAATCAGAAATTCAATACTAATGAACGGAGTTCGCGTCACTCAGAACTGTGTGGCGTCGAAGTAGTAAATGTTTGGTATAATTTACAATCACATACTTTTGAATCACTTCGACGCCACACAGTTCTGACGCGAACTTCGTTCATTAGTATTGAATTTCTGATTTTCATCATCTACTTTTGCTGTTGACTGTAAGTACGAGTAGAACTCTGTCTAACTCTTCAGGAATTACAGGCGTGATGTTATGGTGTGTCAAAGGTTACGTTCGCGTCTAATTATTAGCAGACTACCGGTCTATCCCTCAATGAAGATGCATCATGATTACGTTTTTGTAACTAATGAGGAATCCACGATGCAACATAGGTAATTGTCTATTTCCTTTTGTTGACCCTCTCGAACGCTAATGGTTTTGCAGGAGGTGTGTACGTATACTCCTGTTCTGATCCTGTTCTTCTAGTAATTTCGTCATGGTGGGAGACATTCTCTGACGAATGGTACAGTGTTGTATACAACGTGTAACGTTAAATGCGCAAAACCTGAAAATAGTTTGTTCATAATTGACCACTGAATCGATTTCAGTAACTTTTAATAAAGGTTTTTTTTTCAAAAATGATGTATTTTGCCATACTATCCGCCGATTGAGCCAAACAAAAATTAAGTCTTATTTTAAGGCAAAAAGACTGAATTTTGTATGCATAAAGCAATGCTAGAATCAACACAATTTTCTTAATAAACATGGTTAGCTTTAAAAAAAAATAATTTTGTTCATTGTATTATGCTTTTAACTCAATGCTCTAATTGAGGTGTATGAAGTTTTGCTCATTTAACGTTACACGTTGTATAAATACACACTAATCTACACTATTAATCTCAGTTTGAATAATTTTGAAGGATATTGCTAATCCATTGCTTCATATGTTCGGAAAATTTGTCTGTTCCACAACGTAAATAACGCAATGAATGTTGTTGAACTGTCAAAATGAAACCCATTGCTACTGATAGTGTGTTACGTAACTACCCCGCAGTTTGTCCGTATAACAATAGGCAAACTCGTAGAGGGCCTCTTTACTAAAAGATAACAGCCGTTAAGCTACGCTTGCCGCGTCGGTTCGTGGATGGGTGACCATCCACTACATATCGAGAGTTATTCCGGTCTGATCGCCCTGAACCCTCCACACCCCCCGGCCCGCGTCCCCCGCTAGATTTTCTTCTGTTTTAAACTCATGTCTTATCCACTATAAACTTTTTCATTCCCATCTGATGCCCTTTCACCGCCGTGCTTCGGAAAGCACGTTTAGCCGTTGGTCTCGGCTGTCAATCGTAGATTTTTGACTGTGTTACGGGTAGTCAAAAGCCTAGAAGTCTGTCAACCAGTCTTACCAAAGGGTAACATGTTACCCAGTAAGTAGGTGGTTGAGGACAGATAGGCAGTCACTCCATGTAAAATACTGGTATTCAGTTGCATCCGGTTAGACTGATTACCGACCCGAAGGCTAGGCAGATTGGATATATCCTATTAGTTTGTGAGAATGGATGAATGTTTGTTACTCTTTCATGCAAAAATTACTGAACGGATTTAGATGAAATTTGGCACACATATAGTTTATAGCCAGGATTAACACATAGGATAGTTTTTATCCCGATATTCCCACGGGATCGAAACTTATGCGGATGAAACCGCGGGGCCTGCTTAGATATATCATAAGCAGCAATACAGAATACTACTATTGTTACTACGTAACAAGGAATCCGAACCACTTTCTTCCTGAGGGTCTCAGCGCGGGAGTAAGGAAAAATTTATGGGAGAAAACCCGAGCAGAATACTTGTATCTGTGTGTACGTCGTACAAATAAATAAATGCTCACGGTGCAATAAAGAAATAAATATGTTGAGCACCTCATTATTTTCCGACTGCGTCACACTATGTCATTAACAACGACTGATCGAATATGACAGTTCGCCAAGGTGAAAGGCGACGGCTAAGTGTGCTTATCGCTCCCTGACCGTAGGACTGACAAGCTTATTCACAAGCAAAAAGCTCAAATTGAATAAATTAATACATATTATTGACTATTTAACTAAAGTATGTGAGCAGTGGTACATCAGACTTTTGAGTCGTAGGTTGTGAGTTCAAATCCAAGCAGACACTTTTTATAAATTATTGTATCACCAGTGTTCTCAAAACGGTGAGGGAAAACATCGTGAGGAAACCGGCATATCCTTTTTTTTTTTTGTGGATGAGAAATCATCAAATGACCCCTCCCGCTCTAGGTGGAGCAGAAGGGAGTGTCAGACTCTTACTGACAAACCCACCCGTGTTCCTTCCTTAGCCCTTTATATTCCGGGGCAGCGGTAACCCTTTCAGACAATCCCGCTGCCCGGGAACTAACATTTTGAAGACATGTGACATGTCTTGCGTGGTGGATAATGGCCCACTCCCTCTCACCGAGAGGAGGAGACTCGTGTCCCAACAGTGAGAACCTGTATAGGCTGATTGCCACTATTGTTATTATTAAACTTACCAGCGATATCCAGCGCTGTTTCATAATCTGCTACCTCTGGCATTGCATCTTGTTGTGTGTCACTGGTCACGGTGCGCCGCGTAGCTTGAAAAGCAAACAAATAAAATTAATTAATTTCCTGTGTTATTTCTACTATTATACCAAGACCCTGCCATGCCTCGGAAAGCACTTTAAGTCTCGGCTATCATATGTGGATCTTTGATAGCCTTTACGGATCGTCAGATGCCCGAAACTCTGACAACCAGTGTTATCAAAGGGTATCGTATTATCTAGTAACTGGGTTGTGGAGGTCAGATTGGCATTCGCTCCATGTAAAATACTGGTACTCAGCTGCATCCGGTTACACTGGAAGCCGACCCCAACATAGTTGGGAAAATGCTAGGCAGATGATGATAATTTCTACTATGCACATAATAGGCTTGTAGACACCATCAATAAATTGAAAATCTATTTAGTCCGTCAGTTAGAGTACTTATTGGAAAATAATGGACACATATTTTTTTGTTTTTGTAAATCAATGAATATTGACAAAGATAAAACGCATCAAAACTCGGGAGTGGGGGCTCGTGACGTCAGAACGCACTAAAAATTATACCAAGGTGTGACGTATTGAGAATTTTAAAAGCGTCGTATCTTCGTCAATTTTGGTTTACGTAATGAAAGAAAAAATACCGGCAAATATTTTTTGATAATCTAACTGACGAACTCTTTTCCAGCAATACTGGTCGTAAAATGGAGCTTATAAATTAGAGACTAGTACCTAGCGCTAGAAAAGGGTTCTTCTCAAAAATGTAAAACAGTTTCACGCTATTTGCATTCAGTTAGTCCCCGGATAATCATATAAACTTACATACAGGATGAATTTGAAAACTGGCGCCAAATCGAAAAAAATAGGAGGTACAGTCACGGTTATATTATTATCATTATAAATTTTCATTTCCCAAATATGATTTCGAAAAACATCGTGTAATTATCGTCTTAGATAGTGCAAACTAAGTTAGCCTTTAACTAGACACGAATTTTCGTCGATTTTTTTTTTTTTTAATTAAAAATTATCAAAACAGTTTAGAAAATTAAAGTATCAATTTCAGCGCGCGCACAATACACAATCCATACATCGCAGAGTTCACAATGCAGCAAGTTGGCAACGCGTTGAACTAGCGGTAATTACCTAATTTTGACCGTTCCTATGAAAAAAAGGGCGTGCGACGACGTTGCCAAATCGCTCGCGTACGCTCACCTAAAAATCCCTTCCCTGGTTGACATGCTCTAAATTTACTTTATTAGACGTTGAAAGAAATAGAAAAAGCATGTATTCATGTGGTCACACCAACCAACCAACCTCAACCATTGAACTGTTGAGAACAAGGCTTTCTTTGTAAGTTTGTATTTTGTCTTATTTTAATACTGTGTGTTTTGCGTCTGCGGAATAAACAATTTTAATTTTTTAGGGTTCCGTAGTCAACAAGGAACCCTTATAGTTTCGCCATGTCTGTCTGTCTGTCCGCGGTTTAGCTCAATAACTATTGGTACTAGAAAGTTGTAATTTGGCATGAAAATACACGTTAATGACGCCGAAAAAGTGGTAAAATAAAACTTTGAAAAAAACAATTATTTAGGGTACCTCCCCTACATGTAAAGTGGAGAGGTTATTTTTTTTTTCGTCCTTCCCATAGTGTGGGATATCGTTGGATAGGTTTCAAAAATATTAGGGAAGACCGTTTTTTGATTTAGTAAACCGTTCTGGACTTATCAAGTTTTAAAGTACCAATTTTCGTTTGAGTCAAGTGTCCCCCCCCCCCCTACCAACTAAACGGTTGTAGTTACAAATTCAAATGTCACGGCAGTAGTATTTACATATAATGAAGTTTAAAGGAAAACTATCACACGTAAGTAGGCTTTACAAGTTTAATAGTCGACCAATTGTATTTGACTCGAAAATTGTCGAATCAGTTGAGGATTTGTATAGGAAGTCAAATTAGGTAGATAGTCGTGTTTGGCTTTTAGTTAGAGCATGGTACGAAACTATCAGTCAGCGGATACGACCCGCACTTGACTCATATAAAAACTATGGAACCCTACACTGAACGTGGCCAGACACGCACTTGATCGGTTTTTTTTTTCTATCATTGTTTAGAGTACTAGCTGCGTCTTGGGGTTTCACACACATAAGGCATCTGGATAAATTATGAATATAATTATAATTATTATTTATTATTATTATTGTATTGAATGTCCTAATCCAGGACATGGTCTACCCATATGCCGAATTTCATTCAAAGCCGTTTTATCGTGAAAGCGCAACAAAGAAACGTACAAAAAATCGATTATTTTCTCTTTAAAATATCGGTTTACAGATTATAGTTTCGTATAAAACAAACAGTACATAATTTTCACTTCCTGAAAGATAGTCTTCCAATTCGTAAGTTTGTATAACTCAGCCTGAATTATTATGCAAAAGAACGTATATTGTTTTGGTTAAATGACCGACCAATCTGCGATATGAACTGAAATTCCTTAATGCCTTATGACATTTAGTGCGCCTTATAAGTACTTATCAGAATAAGTAGGTTATTTACATTCTGAAGATAATCCGACATCAATGGGTGAAGAATTAAAAAAGGTATTTAGGACCTTGATAGATCGTAGTTTAAAAACGTAAGCCGGCTACACACGGCTAAACATTTAAACGTTGTTTTATAATAATGAATGATGAAGCCAGATCATGACATGGAAATCTTTACAATGGACAGTTTAAACATTTATAGCAAATGCGACTTTGATATTGTGGTTGTGGTGTTGTGAATCATAAGATTCATAAGTTTAATAACTTTATTAAGTATTGAAAGTTATATCTTTGACAACTAACCTGCCGGCTTATTAGTCACATAATCAGCCTTTATTTTCCCACTGCTGGGACCTCACAGGCCTCCTCTCTATGAGAGGGAGTGGGCCGTAATCTACCACGCGGGACCAGTGCGGATTGGTAGATGTCACATGTCTTCGAATTTTTGGTTCTAGGACATGCCGGTTTCCTCACGATGTTCTCCTTCACCGTTTTAAGAGCAGTGGTGATGAAATAATTTAGACAAAGTAAAGCGCCTGACGGGGTTCGAACCTATGACCTACAACTCGTAAGTCGCGGCCGTTACCACTGGGCCACCACTGCTCCCTATAATTGCTTGTTAGTCGATTTGCACGAAATTACTCGCGCGAGACGTGTGAATCATCACTTTTAATTAATATTATTTTTTCTTTAAGCTACTCGCACGAAGTTAATTCATTTGTGGGCGAGTTGACAACTCTAGAAATATTTATTAGGCAATTGGCACATTTTCAATTTAATTTATCTAAAATATAAAATTCTCGTGTCACAGTGTTAGTTCCTCCGAAACGGCTGGACTGTATGAAATTTTGTGTGCATATCGGGTAGGTCTGAGAATCGGCTACTATCTATTTTTTTTTTTTTTGCAAAACGACGTTTGCGGCGTCAGCTAGTTATTATTCAAAATTGACGACTCACAAGTTTTGTTTTGGGCGAGTAAATTCATGTGAATCGACTAATAAGCCTACCTGTCGTTGCGCTTACATAAATATGAAGAAAATTTGACAATATTTTCAAAGGCACTACTTTGGAATTTGATGGTCAAGGTTAGGCTAAAGAAACTATGATCGTCTAAAAACGTATTGGGTTGATGATATCGTCAAAGTCGCGGGGAACTCCTGAATGAAGGACACACGGAACAGGGAAGTATGGCAGAAGAAAGGGGAGGCTTACACCCAGCAGTGGGTGATTCCGGGCTGAAATGATGATGATGATAAAGAGTCGTTAATGAGAGTGGAATTTATTGATGAGTGGGTATTTATTAGTTTTTTACTGTTAAAACTTAAAGGAAAAGCCCTTTTTGTATTTCTTTCCTTTTATATTTTCTAAATTATGTGGCAAAATGTAAATAAACAAGTATTTTTTTAACTTGTACACATTTTTTTGGCCTAGTTCTGCATCTGGCTTCACCCACGTGACTGTGTATTCTATTGGCATTGTAAGTTAACCGAAACTTGAAGTCATAAATACCCTCTAAACGGCTACAAAAATGGCTGTTCTTATACATGGCAAGATTGGCTGCTTAGCTCCTTGCAGATACAGCGTGATGATATTCATTACAGATATTAAATCCGAATCTAATGCAATATTTATATTTTTTTCTCGTCTATATAATTAAATCTCGCGGTAAACTGTTGAGGAATACGGACATAATGCAATATTTATTTGATGCATTATCAAATAAATATTGCATTGATATTATTGAATAATGCTCATACCTACCCTGTGAGAAATAGCGTGATAATTATATTATAGCTTATTCGATGACCGGCACCCTAATTGCGAAACATACTATCGATCTCAATTTGAATCATTTTGAAGCTAATCAATTACTTCTTAAGTTGGAAAAATGTGTCTGCTCAACAATGTAAAAAACGCAATGAACGTTGTTGAACTGTCAAAATGAAACCCATTGCTACTAATAGTGTGTTACGCAATTACCTCGCAGACCTTCTAAGGAATATTTGTGCAATATCTGAACAGAATCTTATCAGTAGTTTTTCGTCAATCCGGAACATACATCCAGGTAAACGGACGAACGGGCAAAAAATATATTTTCGGCATAAGAATCTTTCCCTGACCTCATATCAATTACTTTTTTCCAAAAATATTCAATGTACATTTATAACTTCGGTACTATTATAAACGTATAATAATACTGAAAATGAAAAAAATACGCTGAAAAGGTTAGGAATTGGCCCACGTTTAGTACCAAGCTATTAGCAACTATATTTCTAAAATATTTTCTAAACTTGCACACATTTTGTACGTAAAACTTTTAAATTCACTGACAGACAACGCACAGCCTAAACCGCTGGGTCTAGAAACATGAAATATTGCACAATAGTTCCTTGAATATTACAGGTGCGCACAAAGGGACAGGCCTCCTCTCTTTGACAGGGAGGGAACCCCCAGCAGTGGTAACATCACAGGCCAATTATTCTTATGCTACTAAGGAAGGATTTTTGAAAAATCCTACCAATATTATATTCATAATATTATAATAACATGCATACACAATAAATTAAAAATCACAATACAAAAAAAAAATCGGACACAATCTACCAATACTTATACACGTATATATACATCTATTAGATCTACCTACAATAATTAATTCCGTGAATTGTTATTTTGGCGCCATCCTTCCTCCTACCTTTGCTGTGCCCGACAGGGTCCATATTGATCTTGACAATATTTCATATCATCTATGTACATAATATGGAATGCAATATAGAATTGAGTATTGAGTATAAATCCTACTATCCTACTTCCTACTAATCCTACTAAAATCCTACTTCCTATCCTACTATCCTATCCTACTATCCTACTTCCTACTTCCTACTAATCCTACTAATATTATAAATGCGAAAGTTTGTGAGGATGGATGGATGGATGTTTGTTACTCTTTCACGCAAAAACTACTGAACGGATTTTGATGAAACTTTACAGTAATATAGTTTATACATCAGAATAACACATAGGATACTTTTTATCCCGATATTCCCACGGGATCAAAACTTACGCGGGTGAAACCGCGGGGCGCAGCTAGTCAATTCATAAATGAGTTAAATGGGAAAAAAGTTTGTACGGAACTTCGTGATTTTTGCCGATGTGAAATCACTCACAATGCTTTTACTTATACTTACCTACATATTTTTCTATCAAAAATCGCAACTTTTGGCGTCGAATTTAATCAAAGCAAGAATTTATGAATTTACTAGCTAGTAATTTTCTGTTGCCTATTTTTCGTTTTCAATAATAAAAATTAATTTGGTGATAGCAGGAAATTGAATTTCCTAATAGGTTTTGCAACTGAAATCCGGCTATATGGTTTTTATCGTATTTATCGTATATTTTCCGTTTTCGAAGAAAATGCGTGCGTTTTACGATAACACGGTTACGTACTAGTGAAATCTGAGGATTTTCCACGATTACAGGTTCGATTCCTAGCTCTTGCACGTGTGTTAGGCAAGAAAATGTTGGTTATTTGAATGATTTCAAATATAGTTTTTTTTATCTTTGTATGTAATGTTAAGAAATATTTAATTTCAATAAAACTTAGAATATTTTCTTGTCTTTTTTTTAATTTTATGTGTATTGTTAGTTATGTAGAATAAAGATTATTAAAGTTAAACATTTTCATGAAATAAAAATGCAATCTATATTAAATATTTCGCGAGAATTTCACGTAACTTTTTTAGACGCAAGTTTTCTAATTTTAACCACAAAATACCCTAAAAATAATTTTAAAAAAATACTCACGGCTCTGTATCTTCGGTAAAATTTTGCAAACCATTATTTAGTATAAATATCACTGTTTTACACAAAACCATGGGCTCGTGCGCCGTGGTACCGCGCGCCACACTCAGTCGCCGGCGACAAACTGCGGATAGCCGTCTAGCGCCATTGTTCCACAGACTTGCACACCCACAGAGAAGGCGGGGATGAAAATGTTAATTAACTTTAAGTTGTTAGTGTTACCTTTTGGTTAACGTACAGTGTATGTTATGATATAGGGAAGCTGAATGAGGAGCAGAGGTTGTGTAGAATCTTTGTATTAATATTTTAGAAAAAATCATTCATTTAGGACTTTTAACAACGTCAACATCTAGAACGAACACACGGAATAAACGAAACGATTAGATTTGAAATGCTGTTTTGACAAAAAAACTGTTTTTTTTTTGTATTGATTTAGTTTGAAGACTTTATTAAGATATATGGGTGACACTTATTGTGTTTGTTGCGATAAACAAAGTAGATAGGTAGTATTTTTGAATTAAAAATCGTTTCAAACTTACGTTACGTTTCATCCGCGCGTTCGTGATATGCTCTTAGATATCTTTTATTCTTGGAATAAAATTGCATATACTTAAATGTAAAACCGTCAATAATTAAAAATATAAACTTCGTATAAAATCTTGCGTTGGTAAAATCAGTCATTATGCACGTGTTGTCATGTTACTGGTACACGTGCCACAGTTCAGCCTTTTCACTGAGATACGATACATCTGGAATTCCTGATATTGGTGGGCTGTAACCACTTAGGATACCATCAGAAAAGCCGCTAACTTAGGCACTTACGTTCCATAATCTTGCGTTGGTAAAATCAGTCACTATGCACGTGTTGTCATGTTACTGGTACACGTGCCACAGTTCACCCTTTTCACTAAGATACGATACATCTGGAATTCCTGATATTGGTGGATGTAACCACTTAGGAAACCATCAGGAAAGCCGCTAACTTAGGTACTTAAGTTCCCTTTGCTGGGACTCAAACCTCTCTGTGAGAGGGAGCGGGCTATAATCCACCACGCGGGTCCAGTGCGGGTTGTAGAATGTCACATATCTTCGAATTTTTGGTTCTAGGACATGCCGGTTTCCTCACGATGTTTTTCTTCACCGTTTTGAGAGCAGTGGTGATGAAACACACAAGAAAAGTATCTGGGTTCGAACCACAGGTTCGAACTTATGACCTACAACTCGTAAGTCGGGGCCGATGCCAGTGATCCACCACTGCTCTCCGCTGACTTACATATCATCCAATAAAGTAAAAAATCATCATCATCTGCCTAGCCATTTCCCAACCATGTTGGGGTCGGCTTCCAGTATAACCGGATGCAGCTGAATACCAGTATTTTACATGAAGCGACTGCCTATCTGACCTCCACAACCCAGTTACTGGGTAATACGATACGTCTTGGTAAGACTGGTTGTCAGACTTTCGGGCTTGTGACTACCCGTAACGACTGTCAAAGATCCAGAAATTACAGCCGGGACCAACGTCATACCGTGCTTTCCGAGGCACGAAGGGATCTCGGTATGTAAAGATGGTCTACCCATCCACAGACCAACCGCGGCAAGCGTAGCTTAACCTGATCGATCGACCTGTGCGACTGTTATTATTTAGCCACGGGCCCCTCCAATAAAGTAAATATATATATATATATAAAAAGAAAATTAGTCTAGCCGGCTTCGATCAATCGCACATACATAAAAAAAATTCGACGAACTGAGAACCTCCTCCTGTTTGTGAAGTCGATTAAAAATTACCATTTTGCTTGTAGTAGTTAACAGATAGTTACTTAGGCAGAAAACGCCTTTCTATGGCCACACTTTCCTATGAACACAATAATTAGTCATTTCTATTAGACGGTACCAAGAAATGGAGTTAGAAAATACGCCTTGGGATACATAAATTGTGTGCAGAATTGGTACTGAGTTTATTTCAATCTGCCAAGCAGTTGACTAATCGCCTCAATAACTAATTAATATTATTATTATCAGCAACTGACCGCAAGCAAATCATGTTTGTTGTACCTGTCAGTTTGACTTCCTTCGTCGGTAATTCTTGGATTATACTAGAAAGAAAGAAAGAATGAAAGAAAAAGCATTTATTGCGACTCGTACAGGAGGATCACAAACTAAACTAAACACAGTCTAAATTAAAATACCAAAATAAAAGAAAAAATTCAAAAGTAACAAAAAGAAAAATGAAACAGAAAGTCCTATACCGGGCCAAAAAGCTCCTATCTCAGCATGATGCTGCAATATTTAAAAATAAATTTCGCAGCGCTGGTATTCTGATAGGGCCCGCAAACCACAAGCAATACCTACTCGTGAACGAGTGCTGCTTGTGGTAACAGGTCGTATTCATGTCTCTTGTCCTTTCGTGTCTTGTATTCTTGATATATAGCCTTTTAAGAGAAATGGTGGCCCAGTGGTAACGGCTTCGTCTTAAGAGTTTTAGATCGTGAGTTCAAACCCAAGCAAGCATTTTAATTTCATCACCACTGCTTTCAAAACGGTTAATATAATATTGTGAGGAAACCGGCATGCCCTAGAACCAAAAATTCATAAAAATGTGATATACGCAAACCCACACTAGACCCGCGTGGTGGATTATCGTTCACTCCTTCTCACACAGAGGAGGCCTGTGTGCCACCTGTGGGAACATTAAGTATTGGCTGATTATAGGATTTTTGAAGACTAAAATGAGATCCTGTATATCGACTACATAGCCAATCGATAACCCTCTTTCCATCATTATCATTTTTCTACCCTTACCTTAATATATTTGGGGTCCGTGCAGCATCAAACTCAAACCATTTATTTCAAATAAACCAATTATAGGCACTTTTGAATCGTCAAGGGGTCGGTCAGTCAGAAAGATGAAGCTAGTTGCCCATTCCAAAGCGTAGGTACCTGTGGAGAAGAACGGGCAAGAAACTCCACGGACACTCTTTTAAATCATAAAATTGTTACAAAAATCTTGGTTACATCATTCATGTTGAAATTATACATGTGAGAACGATGTAGAAAGACGTACATGTTAAAAGCGTCCGTACTAAAAAAAAAGATATAAACAAAAAAAAACAATTCAGAAATTAAAATAAGCCGTGGCGGCTAAGAGATGACCAGTCCTTACTGACGGCGCCCGTTCACGAACATGACGTATGGATCAGCACCATTCAGCTCAACCATTTTGAAGGAAACCTAATGATCCAACACACATCTTCGTCTTCTATACTCTATGTTAGCTGTCACTCGTGTTCACTTTTTTTTTCTATTATCATCGTTCACCCAAATCTATCCAACGAGTCTGTGTTCATCCCGTACGCGTTGATTTTCCTTACTCTTTCTTTTTTACGTTCTCAAAACTATTCCTTCCTATCACTTACCTATGCCGCAGCCATCCATCACGTTATTCCCAACGATCTAAATAAACAAATCAAGCTCTAATAATCAATTATTTCGTTCTATCTTAATCAGCTTTCTCTTCCTGGCGACCAGACGCCATTTCACTTCAACTACACATTTATGTTCAACATAATTATAGTGGGTTTGCATAAAATTGCTCTCAGATACTGGTAATGCATGTCGTTGGTAATTTGCAGCAGGGATTAACGGTCAACATAGGTAGTTATGGCGCCTGCGAGGAATTTATAAAATGTAGGTTCGTTGGGATTTCTCATAGGAGATAAGGGAGTACCCTGTTTGTGGCTGTGAGGGATGAGCTTGTTAGATTGTAAGAAGATACGGTTTTAAAGTATTGTTCAGGCTTTAGTGTGAGTTAATTATTGTTCGAAATTACTGCTGTGTTTGCTTACCAAGCGTGGTATACATATTTCCATATATACAACGTGTAACGTTAAATGCGCAAAACCTGAAAATAGTTTGTTCATAATTGACTACTGAGTCGATTTCAGTAACTTTTAATATAGGTTTTTTTTTTCAAAAATTATGTATTTTGCCATACTATCCACCGATTGAGCCAAAGAAAATTAAGTGTTATCGTAAGGCAATAAGACTCAATTTCAAATGCATAAACGAGTGCTAGGATCAACACGATTTTCTTAATAAAAATAGTTAGCTTTAAAAAAAAAAATAGTTTTGATCATTGTATTATGCTTTTAACTCAATGCTCTAATTGGGGAGGTTTTGCGCATTTAACGTTACACGTTGTATACTAATTCTTAGTAATAATATTATAAAAAGGATTACCTTTTTATAATATTACTTACAAACAAATTCAGCTGCATCCTGTTAGATTGGAAACCAACCCCAACATAGTTGAGAAAAGGCTAGGCAGATAAAATACGAAAGTAAACTCTGTCTGTCTTTTACCTTTTCATGCCTTAACGGCTGAACGGATTTGGATGAAACTTGATGACCTGACTTAGAACGTATTATACTCTTTATTCCGATAGTACATTTTCGTGGGATAATTTCCGACCTCCACGTGAGTGAAACCGCGAGCAAAAGCTGGTAAAACATAAATAATTTTTACTCTTCTATTTTTTTTACTTTAATGTCTTCACAAAGTACGCTGCAATTTCGTTGTACAAATAGCCCGATGATTCAAAAGCGCGGAAAGTGCCGCTTCTGTCACTTTCCAGTGACAGCTCACTCAGCCAGCCAGTGATGTGCTACCGTGCTTGTAGCGTTGGGACTCGATATGCAATGTTCATTCAGCATTCCGATTCATTCAGTACCTATTGTAGTGAGATGCCAAGACTTATTTCGCTTGGTGGAATAAGTCAGTGTGCCCAATTGATTTCAAACACAAAAATAATCTGTAATGATAAGATTATGATGATGATTGATTGATCTTAGGATATGAGCAATTACAACTATTAAACACGATAACCCTTGGTATGACTAGTTCTCAGACGCTTAGGACTTTCAATGAACATTACTACATTTTTTTTGTAATAGCTAACAAAATTTCCCTTTTAAATGACGCGTCTAATTATACCAAACTCTATAACTAAACCACGGAATAATAACAATAATAAGCACTTTAATTATTATGACAACAGAATCGTGGTTTCGGCAAAACTTGACTTGAAAATTAGGTTGTAATAGACGAAAAAATGATTACGTTTGCAAATTATAATATTATGATTACTTATCATAATTTGTGGACGAAAATAGAAATGATCGGTGACACCGGGTGTCTATTTTTTACTTGTTTTTTCATGTTTCACGATGTCTGAACTCCGGAAAATTTTGATTCGTTTTCTTCGTGTGTTTCCGTTAGCAAGTATATTAGGATTACTATTGGAGTCCTATCCACTATCCTTGTGGTGATCACTATTATCAAAACTTGACTGCTCCGTTGGTCTCGTGATCGCCAGCACGACTGCTGAGCGTGGGGTCCTGGGTTCGATTTCCGGGTCGGGCAAAAGTGTTATTGAGTTTTTCCATTAGGAATTTCTTAGTAACAGCCCGGAGTTTGGAAATTGGTGGTGTGATACCCCCGTGCCTCGGAAAGCACGATAAGCCGTTGGTCCTGCGCCTGATCTCTCTCCGGTCGTGTCGGATTGCCGTCCCATCGGACAATGAGAGTGAGGGAAGAGGGAGTGCACCTGTGTCTGCGCGCACACTTGTGCACTATAATATCTCCTGCGTACCTGGCTAATCTCCGTTGAGATTGGCTACCGTGACCGAAATCGGTCGGGGAGACTATTATTATCAAAACTAACATTGTAACAACTTAATGATTAAAAAGAGTGTCTATGGAAGTTCTTGTCCGTTCTTTTCCATTATCTACTACGCTTTGGAATGGGCAACTAGCTTCACCTTTCTGACTGACCGACCCCTTGACAATCAAAAGTGCCTGTAATTGGTTTATCCTACTAATATCCTACTTCCTACTAATATTATAAACGCGAAAGTTTGTTTGGATGGATAGATGGATGTTTGTTACTCTTTCACGCAAAAACTAATGAATGGATTTAGATGAAATTTGGCACACAGATAGTTTATAACCAGGATTAACACATAGAATAGTTTTTATCCCGATATTCCCACGGGATCGAAACTCATGCGGGTGAAACCACGGGGCGCTGCTAGTTTGAAATAAATGCTTTGAGTTCGAGTTTGAATTTATCATTAGTAATTGTAAAAACATTGATGTTACCTAGTTCTCGATGTTTTTTATTTTGAATTCTCTCTCTGGGACTCGTCGGGTTTCATTGTATCGGCGACTTTTTGTAGTTAGTCAATGCTCGCTTGCAGGAAATTAAGTGGTTACTTATAGCGTGGCGAGTTTTGTAACTACTAAGATGCCAGATCCGTTACTGTAAGAAACTGCTCTTCTAGAAGCTAAAATCTAGGGAAAAAAAAATCCGTGCATCCGTGTTAGACTTCCAGGTATCCACGGAAAAGACAATTAACACTTTTTGCTAAATTGTTTTAAATTCGTTAATTGATGGTTTTTAGCAAACTAAAAGTTGTTCTGCACGTAGACTTTAAAACGAAAGCAATAAGGCGTCTTTTGTCAGTCTTAAAAATAAATTGCTTAATTGGTGATTTTACGCCTAATAGAACTGAAAGTGAATTTTGTATTCATCACCGTTTTTTGCTATCAAACAACTGTAACATTTAACTATTATCTAATTGTGTTGTAAGTACTAAATAAAAAAATAGGTTCCATTTTGCCAACTTAGTCACAAAACACCATCGTAAATTTAACGGAATAGTCGTACTTCGCGGCTCAGTTACGCTCAACGCTTGCGTAGGCGCATCGCGAATTTGTGTGATTCAATATAAATGTAGATGTACCTATACCTTTTAATATAACGTCTTGCCGGAAAAATAAATGAAACATTGAAGTTGAAACTTACAATTTTTACCTATTTTTCTACCCTTTCAGTTTATATCTATGTGCCATTGGAGCCAAAAATATATTTTTTTTTATTAAAAAAAACACCAGCCCCTTTTGCGACTCTTTTCAACCAAATAAATAACAGTCCCTCAATGATCTATCGTTAATTTCGTTGGTATTCCCAGATCTGAATCTAGTACGAAATCCCTACAGCTGCTAAAGATGCCACAATGCCTGAATTTGGTCTCCAACAATCTGTCCAAGACTGATTTTGGTCTCCACCAATTTGTACCCAAGAGTCTCCTTGCTGTCAGCTGATTCCTATCTCCCGTCACATGTCAGTACGACTGAGGGAAATGACCAATTTTCTCGTAACACACTGAGCTGAAAATTGACATTATTTACGCTTATTTATGATGATCATTCGGCACTTGCAGTTTGTTCCTCGTTTTGGAAAACTTTTCTTATGGTTATGTGTTTAGAACAGCATTTTCACTATCCCCATGTAGAAAGAGTGAGTGCCTTGCATCCTATTAGTCACAATCCATTGCTTCATATGTTCGAATAATGTGTCTGCTCAAAAAAGTAAATAATGCAATGAATGTTATAGAACTGTCATTATGAAACTTATTGCTACTGATAGTGTGTTTCGCAATCAGCCCACTGCTTTGGTCATAGTCTTCATGAGAAATCACTGGATTGTGATACTTATATTCATTTGTTTGCGTTCCACAAAGTAAAAACAAGATTTTAACAAAAGGCTTCGTTGTAGATACTCTCAGGGCATAGCACAATATTTTTGTTTGATACATAGCTATTACTTAAAGTTAAAAATCTAAATAGTAACTAAAAAGTAGAAACTAAAATTAAAATAAAATTATTCATGAAAACTGAATGATTACATTCGCATAAAAAGATAATAACAATAACATAAATAATTCTATTATTGGTAAGTAGGTAACTATTTTCTTAAAATACTATTATTACCTAAAGTTATATTTACTTTGGTAATATTATTACAAACACTTATTAAATAAGAGATCATATACCCGATTAATGGAAAAACATAAGCTACCTCTTAAGAGGTCATTGTACTCATCATTATGATACAACTTTTACTATGGGACCAAACCTGAAATCGCGAAAAAAAAATCAGCACTGTTCCCTACATTTATGTTCGTCTATCTCGTCAAAATGTAGTGAACAGCTGATTTTTTTTTCGCGATTTCAGGTTTGTTGGTCCCATAGTGAAAGTTGTTCATAATGATGATTACAATGACCTCTTAAGGGGTAGCTAATGTTTTTTCCAATAGCCGTGTATATTTTAAGATTACAAATACTACTACTTTCTTACCATGACATGACTTGATCAGCCTATAACTTTCCCTCTGCTAGGACTCAGTAGGCCTCCTCTCTGTGTGAGGGAGTGCGCCGTAATCCAACACGCGGGTCTAGAGCGGGTTGGTAACTACATGACCTAAATCTTGACCCAGCTTCAATAATATTACCATGCCCAGACTGTGACGTTTGCTGTGATAAGTTGATAAAATACTAAGTAGAAAGTGACAGAAAGTCTTTTAGCGGTTATTAATTGTAGTTTATACTTCGTACTCTGTTTTGACTAACAATTCTTATTACTGTAAAACATCAAGTACCTTTCCAAGGTAAGCAGATTAGGTCTGCTCACCTTCCGAAAACAAAACGCCGTGAACTCAACGATAAAATTCCATCCCACTTTCATACATACATAAGTACAATCGCGTACACAAGTATGAACAAACTATATGTACAGTCGCATCGTAAATCAAGAATCGAGCATGCAATAACGTGCGAGGCACGCCTTGACTTTGAACTTGGACTGTTGCGCGCACAAGTGGTTTGCAAAATTTACAGGAAAACGGTGGTGATTATTTTTTGGAGCGGTTTTTTTTTTACTCAGAGTGAAGATGGTTATGTTGAAAATAGTTTAAAAGTCGTCAAAGAAAAATGTATAGAGAGTCATGTAATGTAGAGAGACAGGATTCGGTAAATCGATACCTACAAATCTGAAAATACTCGTTTCTGAAGAATACTTTGGAAAAAGGGATTCGTAGATTTTATGAAACTCGGTCTCTAATTAATTTACCTATGTCCCAATACTGGCCAGATTATCTCCTGATTTTTTACCAATATTTTAAGATTAATTTTGATGCAGTGATTAAAATTACCATTCTTTATACCGTGCTACTTTACCGAGTCATAATTATGTTATTTGATCGAGTGCTGCGTTTGTAAATAAATTCAATATTTCTTGTCAACTTTTAAGTAAAATAGGACCCTAGCAACAACTTAAAAATACCTTATAGATTTAAAAGTTGTCATAGTTACAAGAAAGTTAATTATCTGTTTGAGTTGTCTTACTTGGCGTAAACAATGATATACATAATATAATACTTCGTTAGCAATTTAGGTAAGTGCTTTGTTCTTGGATGTTGGTATAAAATTCCTTTACTTTGTAGTTATTAGATTATAAAGTGATAAGGTCAATAACACTTTGTTTTCTTCGTATGACTTTCTTATTATGTTTTTTTTTTTTATTTTAATGTTTTTTAAATTATTAAACTTACTGTACCTAGATTATAAGTAAATTATCTGGTTTCCTATAATTGGAAGCGCTCACTTGTATTTGTTCCTGTTCTATGTATACTTGACTAGCTTCAGTTGAAGATCCAATAAATAAATAACTTTTCGATGTCTTGTAACATTATATTATTATTAGGTTTTGATTTTTTTACTTCTATTTATTAGCTCCCTGAATACTTCTATCTCATGTCAGATCTTAAACCTTTTTTATAATTAAACGATCTTCTATCTCCGTTTCAATGGTATAATTTTTCTATTTTAATTGCTAGAGCTCGCTACAAATAACGGCCATACATTTAATTTAAAGATTTAAGTTTGAAGAATGAATTCTGTCTTTAGGACGCTCTTTTTTTGTCATGAGTACATTTAACAATACCGGAATTATTATAACCTCAATCCTCATCTTCGAATACCCTTAAATACAGCAATAACTCATCCTTTCAATATATTCCTTTCATTTCCTCCTTACATCAATAAAGATTAATACAAACGCTTTAACAAAACCTTAATATTTCAACAATATATCATTTCATTTTGCGTGTGACTGTACCCAGTCGGTGGTATTCGCAGAAGCAAAAGTAAGAGCAAACCAATTTGACATGTATGTATGTGTTTGTGTTCCGAGCCCAAAAACTGAATGCATGGTTAGGTACATACGGTTATGTTTAATCGATTTGGGTTTGGGTTATATTCAGACGGTATTGCGACTCCAGCAGAAAATAACTAATCATCTTTTTATCCTACTGTTTCTCCAGATATTTTAGAAGCCTGTGTTCTATTGTTAGAAAGACTTGGTTTTAAAGGTTTTTGTTGTAGAATTCGGTGAAAGTACCAATTTAACATTGCAATCTGCCACTTATGTTTTCGAATGTTTTATAAACATAAGCTGTAACAAAACGTTGTTTCAAAAAATCTTATTCCTAAAATTAAACTACGTGCTCACTTTTTTTAAGATCATAACATAATAAATTAATCCTTTCAACACTTGTTTCCTCGATGATATAAAATAATAATATTTTAAAATAAAATTCATTGATAGCTTGTAGATTTCCGGGGTGCGGACGCATACTTCATTTGAAATACCATGATAATTTAGTTATATTTTTTACCTATTTTGTTCCTAACTGAAAAGTACAAGAAACTGAAATTAACCTGTAACCATTATTAAGCTTCTTCCTGTATCCTAGTCAAATGGTGGTAGCAGGGGGGGGGACTCACCTACCTCATCATCATCTGCCTGCCTTGTCCCAACCATTTTTTTTTAATGCTGAATGGGCTCGCTTTTGACCTCGATCACGCCTGATGGAAAGCGACGGATGAAGTCTATGTTGGAACGAGCGTGCCCAGAATTACCAGAATTTCCCAGAATTCCCAGAATTTCATCATGTCCCATAATGTCTGAATTTCTGATATTCAACGCGAATTTATAACCGTATTTTTAACCGACTTCTAAAAAAGGAAGACGTTCTCAATTCGATTTTTTTTTACCCGACTACGGTGAAGCATAAACGAGGGTTATGATTTTGACCGGTATGTATGTATGCATGTATGTATGTTCATCTCTTCCCTCATAACTTCTAAACTGCTTGTCATAATGTGACCAATGAGATATAGTTGGAAGCGTCTTGATCGTCCGCTGGTTATAGGCTATGTGACGTCACATTAAATTGAATATGGCGCCCTCTAAGTGACAAGTCATGAACAAAAAAAATTTTTTTTAATCATGCCGTGTTGGATATCAAATGAAACGGCTTAATTAGCACATTTCAAATATATAAATATTGTCAGCAGTTGCTCACGGCTTTGCTTGCGTACACTCGTTAATTAGGAATAATTTCTATAAAATCACGCCTCAGATTTGAGCCAAACATATTTATCTATAAGTTTGGTATATTAACTAAGTACATGTAAAACAATAAAACCTAAACAAAAAATAACTAAGCGGCTTTGCAAATACTTTATCACGAAATTATAACCCCAAAATAATTTAAATAAAAAAATAAGTTTAAAAACTAAAACCCGACCACTGAAAAGGATGAAACAAGAAAATACCTTTCCGTTGTCGCATGCCACTGTACTAACATACTTATAAGCCATGGGTAGCATGTTATTTTATTGTTCGAAAGAAGTTTATTCCGAAATGGTCCCATATAAATTCGATTAACTTTGCTTAGGTAGTTTTTGAGTTAGCTTTAAAAAACTAACAACCGACTTCTAAAAAAAAACTTCTAAAAAAACAACCGACTTCTAAAAAAAAGCTACAAAGTGAAAAATAACTTTAATTTCGGAAGTCGGTGCCAAAAAACGAAAATGCGGAACCAACGACACCGACTTCTGAAATTAAAGTTACTTTTCACTTTAGGTATGCTTAGTTTTTTTTTTATGTCAGTTGTTTTAAAAAAAAATGGTTTTTCAATGACGTAATGTGCCTATAACATTAGGTCATTCATCTATTCTATTGGGAGTAGAACGACTCAAGTACGTAGAAAGTCACTTGACGAAAAAATGTGAAGTATTCTCATTCTCAAAGAACACTTGACCAATTTTAATCAAATTATTCTGTTGCATAAAACTTAAGTTTTGGAATTAATTACTTTAAGATGACTTCTTTAGTAGATGGAAAAACGTTGAATTCTCTAAAAAATACAAGTAAGTAGATAATGCTTATCAGGTTTCGTTATATATGTCATCTATATTATCATTATAGGCGAATGCCTAGCTTCTTCCCAGCTATGTTGGGGTCGGTTTCAAGTCTAATTGGATACAGCTGAATACCAGTATTTTATCTGACCTCCACAACCCAGTTACTGGGTACTACTAATACTAGTTTTCAGATTTTCGGGCTTCTGACTACCTTTAACAACTGTTAAGTATCTACAAATTACAGTTGGGACCTTGGTTGGGACCAACAGTATAACGTGCGTTCCTATTTTATATGGAGCGACTGCCTATCTGACCTCCACAACCCAGTTACTTGATAATACGATAAGTACCCCTTCGTAAGACTGGTTATCAGATTTTCGGGCGTCTGATGACCCATAACAACTGTCAAGGATTCACGAATGACAGCCGGGAGCAATAGCTTAACGCGCTTGCCGAGGCACGGAGGGTCTTGGTATGTAGATGGTCCGCGGCAAGCGTTGCTTAACCTTAATGCAAAAACCTTATTTAAATTTTAGAATTTTTGAAAATTATTGAAACATATTGAGTTAGTATACTTTTTATAACAGTTGAATAAAATATAAATATAAAAGTTATTTTCTGATTTTTAGTTCGATTTGCTATTAAAGCGTGTTTTTTTAGTTCTTTTAAACTATTATTTATTTTTCACTTTTTAGTTCTATTTGCTATAAAACCGTTTTTAGTATGTACCTACAGATGTGTTAACAGTTACATCTCGATAGAAAACTTAATCAAGGATTTCTATGTTACCAACATAAACAGCGAGACATAGGTAGTGGTGTAACTTTATTTGCGAACTAGCATTGCCTCGCGGTTTCATCCGCGTTAAGTTGAGGAAAAAACCTACTACTTAAACTACTAAAATATATTTATTTAGTACCTACGCACGACTACACATCAAGCTGTTACCCAGTAAAAGCTAGGGGCTAGCGAGGGGCCCGTGGCTAAATAATACAGCCGCACAGGTCGATCGATCAGGTTAAGCTACTCTTGCTGCGGTTGGTCTGTGGATGGGTGACCATCTTTAAGATAAACTTATCAAAATATTGTATAGTCGTCGGTCTTTGATAAGTCTACAACGTTTAAAGTAAATCTGATCGCTTAAAATTGGGCAAAATCGAGCCCAAATGAGTCAGTTACATACATACAAACAAACAAACATACAGGTGAAACTAATAAAAGCGTGTTAAAAAGTGTTGTTCCCGAGGAAAACAACAATAACGTTATTATGATAATAGATGGCGCCACGTGTCTTTCGAATCATGATTGAATTATATTTGAAAAAACTTTAACGCGAGCACACTGCGGGCTAAAGCTAGTTGTTTCTATGGAAAAATCCAGTCTTTATTTTTCTTTTATTCATGCAGTACTCTAATAACATTTAATTTTTATCACCATCCTATTTCGTATCATTGTAGCAGACAGGCAGTAAGTCAATAGCGACGTAAAGGAGGCTATTTATAAAATTAGTTAGTGCGAGAAAGCGCGGGCTATAAATAGACGAACCTCTTTTTATTCTAAGCGCTGGAGAGCATTGCCCGACTGCCAGGGCCGTCGTTAGGTCCCACTAGGATGTATGAGCTGTAAATTTGATGAAAGCCTTTTTTTTTTTGTAGATACCTATGTATAAGACTGACGGAAGTTAATTTATTCAAGCGGTCGCCAATTGTATATTGCATACTGGGCGTAAAAGTTTAATTTATTTTAAACTAGCTGTTGCCTGCGACTTCGTTTGCGATCTAGGATGAAAAGAAGCCTATGTCGGTGTCCAAATCATGGTCTAACCATGTGCGAAATTTCATCCAAATCCAATCAGCCATTTCAGCGTGAAAGCGTAATTATTAGTTAGGATAACTATTATACTCCAACCAGATTTAAATAGATATTATATAGAGTGGGTAAGGGACCTTAAGCTAGATTATGTAAATATCACCTCCATGGAAGAGGCATACAAGAGGCATACAAGAAAAAAAAATTATCCAGTGCGTAAACAAAAAAAACTGTAGGTATCCATGAATTCAGCATATGATCTAGAAAAATATTAGTTGTTCCTTAGACAAATATTGGTTGTTCCATAGACAAATATTAGTTGTTCCATAGAAAAATATTTAATAATTAATTTATTCAAGCGGTCGCCAATTGTATATTGCATACTGGGCGTAAAAGTTTAATTTATTTTAAACTAGCTGTTGCCTGCGACTTCGTTTGCGATCTAGGATGAAAAGAAGCCTATGTCGGTGTCCAAATCATGGTCTAACCATGTGCGAAATTTCATCCAAATCCAATCAGCCATTTCAGCGTGAAAGTGTAATTATTAGTTAGGATAACTATTATACTACAACCAGATTTAAATAGATATTATATAGAGTGGGTAAGGGACCTTAAGCTAGATTATGTAAATATCACCTCCATGGAAGAGGCATACAAGAAAAAAAAATTATCCAGTGCGTAAACAAAAAAAAAACTGTAGGTATCCATGAATTCAGCATATGATCTAGAAAAATATTAGTTGTTCCATAGAAAAATATTAGTTGTTCCATTGAAAAATATTAGTTGTTCCTTAGACAAGTATTGGTTGTTCCATAGACAAATATTAGTTGTTCCATAGAAAAATATTAGTTGTTCCATAGAAAAATATTAGTTGTTCCATAGAAAAATATTAGTTGTTCCATAGAAAAATCTTAGTTGTTCCATAGAAAAATATTAGTTGTTCCCTACATTTTGACCGCGTAGGTATTCACTGTTCTATGAAAAAGCTGATTTCAATTTGGTAAATGACGAAAAATTACTAGGCTAGGGGTTTAGAAACATATGCTGAATTCATAGTTACAGTTTTCGCACTGGTTATTTTTTTCTCCTGCATATCCAGTGAATATCGAGGATCATGTACTGATGCCAGCACATCAAGATACTACAATCTGTCAAATTTCTTTAGTAGATTTTCAACTTTATCGCTAAAGCATAAGGTTCAAAGTCGATTGGGAAAATTTGACAGTTTCGGGTAGCTTGATGAGCGTCTGTACATATAATAAATAACTGTTATTTTGCAAAGTGGCTGGAAATTGGCTTTAAAATTTTTTGCTGCATTATACGATCCGAGACTACTTCTTTTGCTTTAAAAAGTTAAATGAATAAGATTGGTAGCAATGTTGGCTGCCCTAGTTTTAAACTACTTAAACCTCAATACATAATATAAAGTTTTTTTTCTTTAGGTATTCGTTGTTGACCTCCACTTGTGATCAATTCAAATCAATACTGAGTATTCTCGTAGCCGTCAAGGGTGGAAAGTAAAGCTTTCAGCTGCTTAAAGCGGCTACATGTTGAATGTATGCATAAGTGGTAAAAGTTTAGATGTATTCAGACACAGATCAGACTCATTCATATTGATCGATCGAGAAGAGAAAGGATGAGTGTGAATAGTGAGGAAGTTTCTATTGTGTGATTGGTTTAGTTTTCTATTATACTCTCCTGGACTCCTTAGATCGAGTCACTGGCCCCGATTCTGTTGTTCACAAACTAAATTATAAATTTAATTTAGTTCAGTGCATCTTTTTCTTTCTATTTCATTATGAAAAGGAGAGAAGATAAATATTAGTTTAGTCCTGTCAAATTAGATAATCCAAGTTTAGACGTGATTAAAAATTGGCTACTAAAAATACGTCAATTTACGTCAGGCGCTGACTAATTTGACAGGACTAAACTAATATTTATCTTCTGTCCTTTTCATAATGAAATAGAAAGAAAAAGATGAACTGAACTTAAATTTAGTTTAGTTTATGAACAACAGAATCGGGGCCGCTGTGTACCTATATTTAATTTTAATTCCATGCCGAACCGCATGACGGCTGACGTGAATATTGTTGGAGGTAACAATATAAGTTACTGAATAAATGTTTTTTGTATAGAAAACAACGTTTTCTTTAAAAAATCCACGTTAATTTTGTCCGTGTGAAAGTGAAACGTGAAAAGGCAACTTACTATGATTACACTGTTTTTTTTTTAGTATATCGATTTAAATTTGGAACAAGGGCACGAACGGGCCGCCTTCGGGATCCCAAATAACGGCAGGAGGGGTTCACATCGGCGTCGAGACAACGATGAGGTACCTGGGTCTCGTCCTCGACAGCCGGTGGAACTTCGTCGAGCACTTCCGACGTTTGGCTCCCAAGCTGGAACGGGCCGGGGCCGCCTTCAAGCGGCTCTTGCCCAACCTGAGGGGGCCAAACGCCTCCTGCCGGAGGCTTTACGCGGGGGTCGTGCGGTCCATGGCCCTGTACGGGGCCCCGGTGTGGGCGCGTTCACTGCGGCGGCGAGCTGCCCACTATTTGAACGCGCCCCAGAAGGTGGTAGCCGTAAGGCTGATCCGGGGATACCGCACGATCTCGGGCGAGGCGGCAAGCCTCCTTGCCGGACTGCCGCCGTGGGATCTGGAGGCGATAGTCCTCGCGCGCCTGTACGAGTGGCGCGCGGAGGCACTACGCCGGGGGGAAACTCCGCTTCCGCGGCAAATCGCAGCGGAGCGGACCGACCTCCGGCGCGATCTCATGGCGGCATGGAAAGAGCGACTGTCGCAACCCAGCGCAGGGCACGCCGCGATAGCGGCGGTAAGACCCCTCTTTGAGGAGTGGCTAGAGAGGCGCCACGGCGCCCTCACCTACCGCCTGACGCAGGTCCTCACCGGACACGGGTGTTTCGGGAGGTACCTGCACATCATCGGGCGGGAGGAAACGCCCGGGTGTCACCACTGCGAGGGTCGCCCGGAGGACACGGTGGAGCATACGGTGGCGGTATGCCCCAATTGGGCGGAGCACCGCCGTGTTCTCGCAGAGGCGATCGGCAGCGGCGGCGACCTCTCGCGCCCGGCCCTGGTTCAAGCCATGGTCCGGGGCGAGAGGGAGTGGGAGGCAGTCACCTCCTTCTGCGAAGCAGTCATGCTAGCGAAGGAGGTGGCGGGACGGCTGAGGGAGAGGGCCTCACGTCCCAGCCGCCGCGGGAGACGCCCCGGGCGTCGGGAGCCGCGAGACGACTCCCGGCCACCGTAGGCGCGGGCCTGCGGGCGGAGAGTAATGGGTAACTCTCCGTCCGATCAGGACCAGGCCCGTGCCGGACGGCGCGTACGTGTTCCACGCGCGCCTCAAAGAGATGTCAGCAGCAAGGAAGGGGCCCGAAAGGGCCGAAGCCTGCCGGGGCAGCGGGATTGTCCGAAAGGGTTACCGCTACCCCGGAACACAAAGGGCTAAGGAAGGAACACGGGTGGGTTTTAGTCAGTAAGAGTCTGACACTCCCTTCTGCTCCACCCAGAGCGGGAGGGGTCATTGGATGATTTCCCATCCACAAAAAAAAAAAAAAAAAAAAAAAGGGCACGCCACGGAGGCGCCACGGCGCCCTCACCTACCGCCTGACGCAGGTCCTCACCGGACACGGGTGTTTCGGGAGGTTCCTGCACATTATCGGGCGGGAGGATACGCCCGGGTGTCACCACTGCGAGGGTCGCCCGGAGGACACGGTGGAGCATACGGTGGCGGTATGCCCCAATTGGGCGGAGCACCGCCGTGTTCTCGCAGAGGCGATCGGCGGCGGCGGCGACCTCTCGCGCCCGGCCCTGGTTCAAGCCATGGTCCGGGGCGAGAGGGAGTGGGAGGCAGTCACCTCCTTCTGCGAAGCAGTCATGCTAGCGAAGGAGGTGGCGGGACGGCTGAGGGAGAGGGCCTCACGTCCCAGCCGCCGCGGGAGACGCCCCGGGCGTCGGGAGCCGCGAAACGACTCCCGGCCACCGTAGGCGCGGGCCTGCGGGCGGAGAGTAATGGGTAACTCTCCGTCCGATCAGGACCAGGCCCGTGCCGGACGGCGCGTACGTGTTCCACGCGCGCCTCAAAGAGATGTCAGCATAAGGAAGGGGCCCGAAAGGGCCGAAGCCTGCCGGGGCAGCGGGATTGTCCGAAAGGGTTACCGCTGCCCCGGAACACAAAGGGCTAAGGAAGGAACACGGGTGGGTTTTAGTCAGTAAGAGTCTGACACTCCCTTCTGCTCCACCCAGAGCGGGAGGGGTCATTGGATGATTTCCCATCCACAAAAAAAAAAAAAAAAAAAAAAGGGCACAAGTAAATGGTAGTGGACTGGCTTCAAAACCACGTATTTTTTTTTTATATACTGCCATTATTTAAAAGATATAGACCTTTTTAAACAACAGGTGTCAATTCGCTATACCAAGGACAGACGCTAGAATATAAAGGGTCATATTAAATTAACTAGCGAAACTCCGCAGACGTGATGGGTATCGGTATATATCTAAACATCATAAAACAAAAAATAAATTAATTTGATGATTTTTTTGTGGGGTCATCGACCGCTGCTGAAATAACAGTTTAAAAAATCGTTTTTTTGTGTAAACTTCACAGAAGTGATTGGTATCGATATCTAAAAAAGATAAAAAACACATTTTCTCAACTCATACTGCAGGATACAATAGTACCAGCGGTCGTTGACCCCTAAGAAAAAATCTTCAAATCTTTTTTTTTATCGTGTTTAGATCGATATCTAAACACGATAAAAAAAAGATTTGAAGATTATCGATACATATCACGTCTGCAGAGTTTCGCTAGCTAAATTAATTTTACCCTGCATACATTGTATTATAATTGTATTTTTTGCATATACGGTGGCTGAAATGTGTAAGAAGACGGTTCTAAGAGCTGTAAACTCTACGAAAATTGGTAAGTGAAATGGTAGGTACTTACGCAACTTTGTACCATGTTACCATGTATTAAGTAAATGATTCTGTTTTTGTAATATCTTGATTTAAAAGTGTCCTTGGAGTTTCTTGCCCGTTCTTCTCCATGAGATCTACGATCTAGCTTCAACTTTCTGACTAACTGACCGACCAGTTAATTTTAACAATTCAAAAGTGCCTGTAAATGGTTTAATTGAAATAAATGCTTTGAGTTTGAGTTTTGAGTTTGATAATCGTCGAAAAATGTCAACCGAGGGGTTTCAGAATCATGTATTGCATTTTATGCGTCGATGTCATGTCAGCGTGTTTAATAAACATGACGCTTTATAATTAAACGGGCCAATACATTGCAGAATAACTAAAATAAAAAATAAAATAATACTAAACTATGGAATTATTCAAACGCTTGTGGAACATGCGTCATTCACCTCCATTGTTGCGTTTGTTGACGTAGTCTTCGCCCCACAAATGTCTACCTTCGTAAATCATCTTGGAGCTGCAATCGCTGACCGCTGGAAGAGATCTTTTAGTGTAGTGATGGGTTGGCTAAGATCAAGAATCATCATCTCAATAATACGTACTACTAGCATATGCATTCGTAGCACATGACATAAAAACCATTAGCCAAGTTATTCGGCTTCGATGATGGAGCAGCCTTACCTAGATAAGACTGATGTGAATGCAGCCAAATGAACTAAGAAGACGTCGATTACAATAACTCGCGATAGATAAATAAACTTGCATTATTCGTAATTCTTAACTTTTTATTTAATCAATAATTTGATAGTAGTGTTGTAATACATTTTTTTTTTGTTATACATGCTTTTAGGAGCATTTACGACGTACGGTATTTCATACAAACTTTCAAGCCCTTGTTTTTAGAATTGAATGAAACGATTTTAATGAAACGTCATACGCATAAGCAGCATACAAAGGTCTAAAAAGTTAGTAAAGAACATTTTCTTATTTAAAAAAAGATACCTAACTGGGAATCTCCGTTAAAATCGACCTAATTTGGTTATAACACTATTTTTCGAAAATGTTCTTAACTAACTTTTTAGATTTTTGTATCCTGCTTATGTGTATGAAGATTCATTAAAATCGGTTCATACATTTCTAAAAACCAGGGCTTGGAAGTTTGTAACGCTCGCGTCGTAAACGCTCTTAAGCTTTTTCAAATACCATGGTTGTGACGCCATAGTTATGAATCCTGGCGTCACCCATAGAACTCCGGGGCGAGAGGGAGTGGGAGGCAGTCACCTCCTTCTGCGAAGCAGTCATGCTAGCAAAGGAGGTGGCGGGACGGCTGAGGGAGAGAGCCTCACGTCCCAGCCGCCGCGGGAGACTCCCGGCCACCGTAGGCGCAGGCCTGCGGGCGGAGAGTAATGGGTAACCCTCCGTCCGATCAGGACCGGGTCCGTGCCGGACGGTGCGTACGTGTTCCACGCGCGCCTCAAAGAGATGTCAGCATTAAGAAAGGGGCCCGTAAGGGCCGAAGCCTGCCGGGGCAGCGGGATTGTCCGAAACGGTTACCGCTACCCCGGAACACAAAGGGCTAAGGTAAGAACACGGGTGGGTTCTAGTCAGTAAGAGTCTGACACTCCCTTCTGCTCCACCCACATAGATTTTTTTTTTGTTGTACATGCTTTGCAACTTTTACCTTTGTATCCTACTTATGGATATAAAGGATAATTAAAATCGGTTCATACATTTCGAAAAACAAGGGCTTGAAAGTTTGTAACGCTCGCGTCGTAAACGCTCTTAAGCTTTTTCAAATTCCATGGTTGTGACGCCATACTTATGAATCCTGGCGTTGACTTACTGCCTAAAACCTTTCCTCCCCTGAACTCCTGCCGACGGCCCTGCCTGGCCATCAGTCCTTTAAGGAATGCAGCCAAAGACCAGTTCTAACGTATAGCCCCAACGTCCTCGCTTACAGTTTGTATTTATTGACCATTAGCCAGGTTATGTTTACAGCTATTAGGAAACTCGTTACATGTGATCACAAGTGTTACAATTCTTGTTCAATGTAAAAAGAATACAGCAGACGGTGGATGAGTCGTTTTGTATGAATTTGAACACATTATATGAAACTGATTCGACATTGCGGACACGTGTCGATCAATCTCTTCAGGAGACAAAGACAAAAGAGTATTTTATAAACAGGAATTAAACTTGGCACATTGTTGATAAACTATCTTCTTATTTTAAAACAAAGTCACTTTTTGTCTCTGTCTGCGCTCTAATTGCGTAACAGACAAATTAATAACAATCCGAATCATTTTAAAGGATACTGCTAATCCATTGCTTCTTAAGTTCGAAGATGTTGTCTGCTCAACAACGTAAATAACGCAATGAATGTTGTTGAACTGTCAAAATAAAAAGCTATTGCTACCGTTAATGTGTTACGCAATTGCCACGCTTAGATCATTTAGTAAAACTACACAATGGCATTTGATGCAGTTTTCAGGGAGATTGTGGCTGAGCAATTGCTTAAAAACCTGATCAGGCTGGTAATGAAAATATATATTTTGATTTTCTGCAACTCCTAAAATTGGCCGTAGAGGTATATAAGACGAGTTGATGAGTTACTCTGTTCTCGTTGTACTTCAAAACTAGGCATCGGATTTTGATGCAGCTTTTCGTCGTCATTTAAGTAGTGAATTTACTCAGAAAGTTTTAACTGCATATTAAACTTACATAATTATAGTATAGAAATCTCGATTTTGGGTCAAATCATAAAAACCCTGCAAAGTAGGAGGTGGTTCGCTTGTAGAATTTCCTCTAAATTTTCTTATTTTATCAACAAGAAATCCGTCGAATGATCGAAGCGTCGTCTTTCAAATGTTATATTCGTTTACACCCAACTCAAGTGTCTTCTCATAAAGGTATGACAATAAAAACGAGACGAACTGTTCGTCTTGAATCGCCTTTACAATCAATCCAAAAAATCTAACTCGTCCTTTTTGGATTATTCCATTGTTTCCTTAAGTTGAGGACTTAAAACTTGTCCGCTTGGTGTCCCATTAATAAACAAAGCCTATTATAACTCGTTTTCACTAACACTAAAGTAGACCTAAATGCATTTTTTTTTTCATTTTAATTAATATCAACTCTCATTTGATTGTATGGGCATTTGATACGGATCAATAAGGAAAATGTTGTATGTATTTATGTATATATAATTTTGGATATGTATATCTGTGTATATATTTTAGTGTATTGTATACATAATATTTGCACCAACGACAGCCCCATTTTATGTCCAGAAAAATCACTGTCCATCCTAAGGTTGCCTGGAAGAGATCGCAGAAAGCGATAAGGCCGCCCATTGTATATTTTATAGTGTTTGATGTATTTTTACTCGTTGTATTTTTGTGGTGTACAATAAAGTATATATAATAATAAATGTCGATAAGAAAGTTTTGAGTATGAGTGTCGATGGGCTAAAAGAGTAGGAGAAGACCAAAGAAATGATGGATGGACTGTGTGAATGATGATATGGTTCGAAAGGGAGTGAGTACCGAGATGATGACTGATAGAGAAGTATGGAAGTATGCTGCCAAGCTAAAATGGAACTAGGCTGGTCACATCTGTCGTATGCCGGCGGAGCTTTAGGCTAAAGTAACCACACAATGGGTCCCAACCAGCAGCAAACGACAACGCGGCAGGCCCAGAATGAGATGGCGGGACGAATTCGACTCTTTACACAGGGATTGGCGCATAACAGCACTGGATAAGGATAAGTGGAAGGAGCCCTTGCAGTGGGACAGAAAGGGCTGATAATAATCCTACTTCCTACTAATATTATAAATGCGAAAGTTTGTGAAGATGGATGGATGGATGTTTGTTACTCTTTCACGCAAAAACTACTGAACGGATTTTGATGAAACTGTACAGTAAAATAGTTTATACATCAGAATAACACATAGGATACTTTTTATCCCGATATTCCCACGGGATCAAAACTTACGCGTGTGAAACCGCGGGGCGCAGCTAGTAATACATAAAAAGGAGAATGATGAATTGTTATCAACTCTCGTCACTTATATCCAAGCGTTGATTTTCTAACAGTGCGCTTTTGTTTTTATAGTAGGTATACTAGCTGACCCCGCAAACGTCGTTTTGCAAAAAAAAAATAGATAGTAGCCGATTCTCAGACCTACTGAATATGCATATAAAATTTCATAAAAATCGGTCAAACCGTTTCGGAGGAGTATGGTAACTAACACTGTGACACGAGAATTTTATATATTAGAGTTTTTAGAGTTGCCTGGCGGTTGTGAAAACGGCCACAGAAAACTTTGTGTGAGCATTGGACTGCAATAAGCTGAGTCGTCAATTAAAGTAATTTAATTTAAAACCACTTGCTTCAAGTGGGATTGGGCGAGTCACATCAGCCGCGTGCAGGATGATCGCTGGGCAAGTTTCCACACAGTGAATGCCTGATAATGGAAGGTGTCATCGAGGTCGGCCCAGAAAGCGGTGGCGAAATAGCTTGGACGCGTACCACGAGGGCTGGTTCAAGGTGGCGCGGGAAAGGAGTTCCTGGAAGGATTTGTGGTGCCAAGCAGCGGGACAGTAAAGGCTAAACAAAACAAAAAAACTAAAACCAGACTTCGATACTGAAAATTTTCCCAATTTATTTATTCTTGTCTGCATGGCAGTAGTCTCAATAGGCCCTACATTTTATATTGTGCCTGAACAAAATATAAAAGTAACAATAGCACATTGGCATTGACCGTTCGAGAGGTCGCGGTTTTAAATCCAGTCTAGGGCACATAGATAGATTGGCGAAGAGGAAAATATTTTCATGAAGTTAATCACTTATTGGAATTACGTTGATTTCACAGACTCCCGAAAGGAATCACGTTTGCGATTTCAGACTTATATCAGTAGGTACTAGCTTTTGCCCCAAGGTTCACCCGCGTAGATGTTGGAAATTATCTCACGGGAACAAGCAACCGGGACAAAAAGTAAAGAATAGCCTATGTTACTCCTTATAACATCAGCTTTCTGCCAATGACCCGTCAAAATCGGTCCAGCCGTTCCGGAGATTAGCCGGAACAAACAGATAGACACAAAGAAAGACAAAAAAAAATGTTTTTTTTTTTTTGTTATATAAGTAGGTACCTAAGTACCGTATTTAGTTTGATATGAATTTAGTTAAAAGCTGTTATTTTGACAATGCAAACAGACACTTTATTTTTGTTTATTTGTACAAATTACGTCTGCGTTTCCTCACGATGATTTCCTTCACCGACGTCAGTAATATCCCAGATAAACTTAGAAAGTACAAATTAATTAATAAAGTCATATTGGTACTTGCCTGGATTTGACCCCACAACCTCATGCATGCTATGCGAGGGCTTAACCATCGGGCCATCTCATATTTAGTATTTCCAAAAGAAAACGCTGTTAATCGCACCGTTTATCTGTAACCACCTTTACAAAAATTCTTAAAATCGCTCCTCATCATATACTTTTTACATTACACACACCAAACGGGTATAATTCAGAGTGCGGGAGGAGATTTAATCATTTTTCTCATTGCAATCGAACAGTGTTCGCCCTGTGCACCTCGTAAAATTTATGAGTGTTAAACTTAATTAGTAATTAGCTGAATTGCTACTTCTTACTGCGTTATCTGTTAATTAAATGTGCATGGTACAGTTTAGTTCCGGGTTATAGGATGTTTAAAAATAACCTTGATTCAAGTTGAGAGATGTAGCTGTAGGATATACCTACAGCTACATCTCTCAACTTGAATCATGACAATGAATAAAATGAGATGAATATTTCGACGCAATATTTTAGTTTTTTAATAGTTTTAGTTAGGTTAGGTCCGTTATATAATAATGATAAGTTTTACCCAAAGGCAAAAATAAGAGTTAAGAAGTAGGTAGGTATATTATGTGGTCAACTTTGCATGCACGCACAAGGTGTTTAAACACAACAGTTCAAGTTTAGACTACTTTAAACTTCACTAACATTTACGGCAAAATTTTAATGATGTAAAAAAAAAAAATTAACGTGAACGTCGAATCATGAACACTTTGGTAAGTAGAATAAAAATTCTACTTCAGTACCAAAAATCTTTTTTTATGAATAATTAATTTCTCATAAAAAAAAAAAACAAGAATTCAATAAGCCAAATCGCCGCAATACCGCACCGGTGGTCTGTCACTACCTTATCCAGTTCCCAAAACCGTACTTCTTGTACTTTTTACATTGCGAACAGTTGTAATTTAGTACCGCAGTTGATTTAAATATATTCGGAAGGGAACTGATCTCCGATGCCTGCTGTGATTGTAACTGATCGGTGGAATACCTGTCAGGACCGTTGCTAAGTGTTTCTGAATAAGTACCTACCTAAAAATAGCTTGGTGTATTAAAAGGTAAACGATAATTTTAGGTTTGGTAACTGTATTATGTTGCATTGTCTTTAAACGACTCTGTGCTTTCGGTCGCTTCGCGTACCTATTCAAATCATTTACTAACTAGCTTCTGCCTGCCACTTCGTCTGCATATTTACAGAGATAAAATGTAGCCTATGTGTTAAGCCAGGTTGTAAACTATATATCTGCCAAATTACGTCCAAATCCGTGTTGCCATTTTTGCGTGATTGGCGGCCCGTACACAGTAGCTGAATATCGTAGTACTAGTGGGAAAAAAAAATCCATTAGTTCTACCGTAGAACTGTTCAGTAGAAATAGTGGGAAAAAAATCCCATTAGTTCTACCGTAGAACTGTTCAGTAGAACTAGTGGGACAAAAAAATCCCATTAGTTCTACGGTAGAACTGTTCGGTAGAACTGTTCAGTAGAACTAGTGGGACAAAAAAATCCCATTAGTTCTACCGTAGAACTGTTCAGTAGAACTAGTGGGACAAAAAAATCCCATTAGTTCTACCGTAGAACTGTTCAGTAGAACTAGTGGGAACAAACGGCAAAAAGATGTGGCTTCTCAGAATGCATAAATATCGAACATATTATATTTACTGTTTTCCTGAAAACAGATATTTATGAATGGATCATGAAATCAGATATTATTACCGAGCTACCTTTAATCGACAGTAAAAATAGACTCCGAGGCGAGGCGAGGCTCTGCGAGTTTTAGAAGCAAACGCCACGTGTTTCAATTTTCTAATTGATAGCAAAGAGTAAACACTTAAGTGATACCCAGTACTGTTGTGATACCTAGGTATGTCCTTTGTATGCGCGTGTGTAGTGTTAATGGTCTCCGTAAGTCGCCATGTAGATGGGAATGGCAGAAGTTTAAGTTGGTGATTTGAGGTAAAAGAGACCGTGACCGTGGTTTCGACATTTCTTCTCAGGGATTAGTCAGCTAGGAATTGTCGGCGCCATCTAGTTTTAAAATATTGACCAACAAAATATTGACGAGTAAAAGTGTCTTAAAAGATGTACTTAGATAAACATTTCATTTCACGTCCTTGCTTCCCTTGCTAACATTTCTTTCAGGCCCTTGCTAACATTTCATTTCAAGCCCTTGCTAACATTTTGTTGCAGGCTCTCGCTAACATTATTTTCATTTCAGGCCCTTGCTAACATTTCGTTCAGGCCCTTAGTAACATTTATTTCAGGCTCTTGCTAACATTTCATTGCAGGCCTTCGAAACATTATTTTCATTTCAGGCCCTTGCTAACATTTCGTTCAGGCCCTTGGTAACATTAATTTCAGGCTCTTGCTAACATTTCATTGCAGGCCTTCGAAACATCATTTTCATTTCAGGCCCTTGCTAACATTTCGTTCAGGCCCTTAGTAACATTTATTTCAGGCTCTTGCTAACATTTCATTGCAGGCCTTCGAAACATGATTTTCATTTCAGGCCCTTTCTAACATTTCGCTCAGGCCCTTGGTAACATTTATTTCAGGCTCTTGCTAACATTTCTTTCAGGCCCTTGATAACATTTCATTTGAGGGCCTTGTTCCTAGCCTATTACTGTCCCACTGATAAGTTGGTGCAAGGACCGAAAAATGTTTTTAAAGAAAATTTTAGCTTTTTTAAAATTGTTGTGACTTGTATCTCTTTTAAAAGGGGGATTCATAGTTTTTGGCATTATCAAAAGTGCATCAAAGAGGGGTGAAGTAAAGTGTTCTGAGATTTTCACGGTACCGGAAATATTGTTTAAAAGTAACTTCTACCCGTGGGTTCGACCGCGTGGATGTCGGAAATTGTCCCAGGGAAACGTGCTTCCGGGACAAATATCGCTTATATTACTCCTTATAACATCAGCTAGTGAAAATCGGTCCAGCCGTTTCGGAGATTAGCCGGAACAAACAGACAGACAGACAAAAAAGTTTAAAATGTTTTTTATAAGTACTTACCATACATACTTTACAAGTTTACATAGACTAAAAAGCTATTATTTTGACATTATACACAGCCGGATTTTTTATCTATTTGTCACGTTTATGTAAAACGCATTTTTGCAATACATAACTTAAATGTTTTAAAACGTTCAAGAATAGTAAGTTGGGTAGTTTTTCTGTTATTCTCCCATACAGTGTCCTCCCCAGAAATAAACCACTCACATCTAAGGATGTCAACAACGTGAAAGTCTAACAAAAACTAGCTTTTATATACAACAGTAAGTGCAGCTATAACATGCTAAGTTTAATGTGCAATTTAATTATATTTCGCTAGCTTTTACTCGAACTGCATGCCCTGTGGCGAGCAGAAGAATTTATGTGACAACACACAGACGAAGCCGCTTTGCATTCACGAAGTGATTTAAGAGAAAAAAAATATTTTAGTAACAGCAAATCATTTGCAAAATTAAGAGGATACAGGACCTAAACGCAAAAAACGCGATTTTTAGAAGCAAAAAAAGTATAATGATCGACTATGATAAACAAAATCAGAAAAATATATGATATTCTTCAGGATATAAGCTAGGTAGATAGTGTATTGAAAACATAATACAACTAATTTGATACTATAGAAAAAAAACCCTGAATATCTCTAAAATCTTTCTTTTTACAATAAAAATCATACAATAATATACGTACAATCTTTCTGATATTTTGTCAGATTATTCTACAAGCAACATACTAAAGCACTAGTGTTTTAATTTTTTAGTTCAAACAATAATTTTTTTGTAAATAGATAATTGCTTCATATTTTGCAATAAATTACGAGCGTTGTGGCATCGCGCTTCTCTTTCTTTTCTATACAGTCCGACACAATCCCTAAAACGGATAACAGTGGCCACTATATTCCGTTTTAAGGATTAAAATAAAACTAAACAATGTAAAACTACCGTTTATAATAATATTAACGTATAATCTTGTGAAGCAGAACTTACGTGCTTATTTTCTGCATTTTCATTCTAAATTATATGAAATAACCAAACAAACGATGAGGGCGCCACTGTGCGGTCGGCAGAGTCTTAAGGCTGAGCTTTATCTGTCAGTAAGTGAATTAATTAATTTAAGCTTTTGATTACGTATTTATTATGATCGCTGAGCTAACTTGCCTAAAAACGGATAAATAGGCACTACTTATGTCCTTAAGTAAAATATAATGTTCATTTATTTATTTTACTGTTATAAAATCATATAATTTATTAGTATTCTTTACAGGTGCTCCTTTATACAGGCTGTAACAAAAATAATTTTATATTTTATACCTACAATTTTTTTTACTCGTTAAAGATTGCTAAATAAATACACTGAATAATGAAATTTTATAAAAACAAACAATTATTTTTCACAACATTTTTTTTTAATAACATTATTTTTTTTTTTTACATGTTGCGCCGACCCCAAATAAATTGGTATAAGGGCAGGAGAATGATGATGATGAATATTTTCATATAATTTTAATATTTCATTAAATGAACTGAAACTTCCATTTTATGTACAAAAAATCATTTATGACAATAAAAACTCATGCAATTATCATTGAAAATCAAAGCTATACAATTTTACTTATTAAAATCAGTGTGTTTATTATAGGTACTTTACAAAATTACTTAAATTATTTTACATTAATAATTGATATTACAGATTGCAAAATTGTAGAAATATATTTAATCTGACTGTTAATTCGTATTTATACAATTTCATATTATATATACAATGTTTTACATAATCTCTATGTTGCCACCACTTCTACCTTTTTATATCTATTTCAAAAAGTCGAGATTGTTAAAAGTTTTAAAATTAAACGTGAAATAAAAAAATCTAAAATTCATTTACTTAACAAAAATAAAACAGTATTTCAGTGGTGTAAGATTGCATACATATGTGACTAAAATGTTGTTATTATTTTTTAGTTTTGCACGTTTGAAATCTCATCTAATATGAATTTCCTAAAATCTAATTTAATTTGTGAAAATACTAAAGTACAAGAAACCCGCGAGAGTGGGACACTGTCTTCCCAAAGGTTATCACTGGTAGGTATTTGGCCAGTTATGAGTATTAACAATAAATGATTGAATTTGTAGCTAACACATTAAATATCATAAAATATGAAGATAACTCTGTTAATTTTTCTATTATCACAAAATCCAACTAAATTGGGCCCCCGATTCATAGATTTTTTACGGAAAAAACCTCCCAATCAGGTACTTTCCCGGACAAAAATTAAGTTGAAATCCACTAATACTAAAAAAACAAGAAGAAAAGAAACAAGTTATTGAAATAGAAGAAGATGATTGCAAGAAATAAATCAATCTGAATCAATCCTAAGCTGACTTAAATGTCGTAATACCTACAGCTATCTGAACCGCAAGCCATTAATATATTGCACTAGACCACTTCCTCAATCATAATCACTTAAAGCACCATTAAGTACAGGTACAACATTCCTGGTGACCCAACCAGCTCTAGATTCTCACTGTTCGGGCACCAATGAGAAGCTAGAACTACAAAAGAGATGTAAAATAAGCAAAACCACACCAAAAACATTGTATTTACAAAAAAAAATCAGCTGACGGAAATTATATTTACAAAATTATTGATCTTGTCACAAAAAGTAAAGAAAAATAAACATGCAAAATGATGAAACAGTAAAAATAAAGATCGTTTTTGCAACACAATCAATTGATTGTAAAAATCAATTAAGATCTTGTAGTGCAAGAATACCAAACAATTAGCTAATCGATGTGGATAATTTAGATCAATTTGTTCAGAGAGCTGTAGAATAGACAATTATCATATTAAGACTAGAATCGAAGATACAAGAATTACAAGAAAAAAAACAGAAAAAAGTTAGGTAAAAAAAATGACTCGGAACTTCAACTTAATACCAAATTGTGGTACACAAACATTTGAACACCCTGTTGTGATAATAGAACAAAAAGACATTGTACTAATAAGATTGTGAATAATCGAATATGTTTTGAAACAGATTAATGTCCAAATGGTCTTTTTGAACAATTATAACTACCTATATTTGATAATAGTGATAATATTTACACTTAATAGTTCATGTAGCATATGAGGGCCATTTTTCAACGCGGTATTATTGTTTATAGCCAGAAGGTTCTTATTAAAGGGCTTGATGCCAAGGAGGTTCCTTTCTCTGAAGCTCTAAGCATAGCCAATAGTTTTGACCTCATTGCTGATGCAGACGAGTAATTATGCATGCTTTGATAAATTTTCATAAATCACGCTTTTATAGAATAATATGTCATTCAAATCATTGATATATTAAATAAACCTACCAGTTATAAAAATGCCAGTTTCTTAAACAAAATATCTTTGATTAGATGAGAGTTCAATATATAAAATTCACAGAACATTTAAACATCATTCATTTTGTGAATTTTATATTATTATTATTTTTTTTTTAAATCTAAAATAATATTTTAGATTTTATTATTAGGAAATAAGATTTAACTTTCTATAAACTTGGTCAAATCCATAGAAAGTATTCTGGGACTATCACACGGCACTGGTTCATTGCTGAAAGTAGAAAAAACATTTTTACATAAATGATTGGTTCAATGTTTGTTGCCAAAACGTAGCGGAAAAACTATTACAGTTTTGAATCGAATGAATTATTTTTATTCATTCGCTTTTTTTCCAACTTAGTTGGGGTCGGCTTCCAGTCTAACCGGATACAGCTAAATACCAGCATTTTACATGGAAATACTGCTCCGACCTACAAAACCCAGTTTCTGGGTAATACTACAGATACCCGGTAAGACTGATTGTCAGACTTTCGGGCTTCTGAAGACCCGTATCGACTGTCAAAGATCTACTAATGACAGCTGAGACCAACGGCTTTACGTGCTTTCCGATAGACAGAGGGGTCTCAATATGAAATGGATGGTCACCCATCCACGAGTCTACCGCGACTAGCGTAGCTTAACCTTCGACCGAATCTTGCTGCTGTTATTATTTATCCACGAGCCTCTCCTAACAGCGTTATTCAGATACATACAGTAATTAAATTAAACAGATTAATAACAAACACACAACACAACAGACAACAACAGCAACAGATACAACAAAAACAACAACACACAGTACAGTTACACACAGTGTCACAGACAGTGTGCCTGTTGCACAGTTACTACAGATTATTAATAAGCAGATTTAGAATTTGAAGTCTCGTCGCGTCAGTAGAAAGTCTCTAATACGCCGAAGTATACAAATGTATTTCAGCAACACTTACCCAAGTAGATCGGCTCTGAGAAAAGCTGCAGGCGGCTGCGATGACAATTCTATGCCGTCTCCATTGTCGCAAATAAGGCGGGACATCGTCACCTTCTTTATCTCTTCTAGTTGACCTGCAAATAAGTAATTGAAATGTAGTTGATAAAGCTACAACCTCATTATTATCATCAGCACTATCCTACAAACGACCAGAAATAAGCTTCCTTAGCCTCTAATTTATCTGGTAACCCGAATTCTTGGGTACAAGAGTTCAGGTGGGTAAAATAATACGCCCGGGGGTGAAGTATAAAGTGATTGAAAAATTAAATTTGAAAATATGAACAAAAATTTAAGATGATGATGAGATGGGTGTTTCTTCCAGTCTAACCGGATGCAGCTGGATACCAGTATTTTACATGAAGCTACTGCCTATCTGACCTCCACAAGACCACAACCCAGTTACTGGGTAATACGATACCTCTTGGTAAGACTGGTTGTCAGACTTACGGGCTTCTGACCACCCGTAACGACTGTCGGGACCAACGGCCTAACGTGCTTTCTGAGGCACGGAGGGCTCTTGGTATGTAAAGATGGTCACCACCCACGGACCAACCGCGGCAAGCGTAGCTTAACCTGATCGATCGGCCTGTGCAACTATTATTTAGCCACGGGCCCCTCAATATAGAGATCATACATATGTACTTATACTTCATAACAGTATTTAAATCAAAAATACTTTTGTTTTTCCACTTAGCATAATAACCATAGCATAATCATCAGCCTATACTGTTCCCACTTCCGTGACACATGTGAGAGAGAGTGGGCCGTAATCCACCACGCAGGGCCAGTACGGGTTGGTAAATGTCACGTGTCTTCGAGTTTTTAGTTCTAGGACATGCCATGACATGTTTTCCTTCACCGTTTTGAGAGCAGTGGTGATGAACTTATTTGTTCCAAGGAAAGCGGCTCTCAGGGTTCCAAACCTACGACCTACAACTCGTCTTTCCACTTACTTGGCGTAAACGCTCCCGGATTAACATCAGGTCCATATTCATAGTAGAACCGGTCCCCCTTCTTATGCCTGGCGAACTGGTCAGCGATGATATTCGCGAAGGTCGGGCCCACTATGCCTCCATCTACGTGTTCCTCCAGCAGCCCTCCCACCCAGAGGTCTATGTCTTCTGGATGCTCGTACACTGAGACTAGGCGTTGAGCTGCCTGTGGAAGAAAATAAGTAGCAGTGTTATAGTACTTTTACTTAAGTTTCTTCTCTCGTATCCCATATCTTATGGTTTGGTAAATAAGTCGACAAGATGACAACAGCCCAGGATACGGTTTTCATTGAGGCTATAATAACTGCGCTATATCAAAATAGCCCCCACGACAACTTAAGGTAAACTTCTTGTCTAGTTACATAACATAGTTTTTATTGCCCTAGATGTAAAAAGCATAATAAATGGTTCAGAAATACGGAAAGTGGTTCAACTATTTGCTTGACCTTCGTAGGGCTGGATTATACATCTGATGCACAATTTCAGTTTCTCCTTAGTAAGAAATAAAATGCGTGATTAAAAACGCTACTGTAAGTTGATTAGTCTACGTAGTTGTGAGAACTATACGAACCAACTTATAAAAGCATTTTAATAGGGCATTTACGAGTACATCCGACGACATCGAGGCAGACCTAGAAGAAGGTAGTGGGACGAGCTTGAAGCCTACAGACAGGATTGGTTCACACTAGCTCAAGATATAGAGGAGTGGAAAGGAGAAAGGGAGACTTTTTCCCTGAAGTGGGACAAGGCAGGGCTAAAAATAAATAATACTTACGCTCGGTGGAAATTGCTGAAAGTCAGTGAACGGTTCAAGTCCTATTAGTTTCCTGTACTGGTTGTATGAGTTCAGGCCGTAGTCGCGGCCACGCTGGATGTTGATGGCCGCCAGGTCCACGCCATAGGGATTTCCTCCGTGGAACATGTAGCGGGAGAGCTGAAAATATAAAGATTGAGATGCCTGGTTTCCGAGCGGAGCAGTGGTGGCTGAGTGGTAACTGCCCCGACTTACGAGTTGTAGATCGTAGGTTCCAACCCAGACGCTTTACCTACTTTGTGTAAAATAATCTCATCACCACTGCTCCCAAAACGGTGAAAGAAAACATCGTGAGGAAACCGGCATGTCCTAGAACCAAAAATTCGAAGATATGTGACATCCTCCAACACGCACTGGGCTCGCGTGGTGGATTGTAGCCCGCTCCCTTTCTGTGCCTGTGTCTGAACATTATAGGCTGATTATGATTATGCGTGGTTTCCAAATCAGAACCCTAATTATTTACACAAGACATCAGCTCTTAGCACAAAGTAGAAGGTAAATTAGGTACTTAGCACGTCATCAATAACGGGTTTAAAACTGCCGCAATACAAACCTACTGCGATAAGTGGTTTGAAATTAGGCAGTCAAGCCAGCATGAAAGCTTTTTCCTTAAGATAGGACTTAATGGATGGTCTCGAGATGCGCAATTCGCGAAGGCGAGTTATTCAGCAATACTTTTAGAAATCAACGCTCAAAATAAAAACTTACCCCTTCAGTAACAAAAGGATCCACGCTTTGCATTGGCTGCAAAGACATTCCGATCAGCACCCTGTCCAGGAAGTGTCGCAGGCGCATCCTCGTCGGCTGGAACATCAGCTCGGGGATCGATATGGTCTCGAATACTCCACCCATTTTGGGACTCTGGATCCTGAAGGAAAAATAAATTCTATTATACTATATTCTGAATTATGATCTAAAGAGAGAGAGAAAGAAAAATATATTATTTGGGGCACGCACATACAAAAATCAATGCAACAATGCGATATTTAAAAATAAATACTGCAGCGCTGATGTTCTGATTGGGGCCGCAGTATAAATTTTTTGAGATAGGAATGGCTGGCTCCATAGATAACTCCCATCTGTGGCTAGCTCGCACGGTCACATTTCTACGTAAGACTTGTCAGTTACTTACTTAATTTTTTAAAGAATTAACTACTTATATCCATGCATTTGAAATTCCATGAACTTTAAAAATAATTTCTAAATTAATTACTTACTTTCTTTCTTCGTAACGGTTAGGTATTCTATGAATTCTCTGGTTTATTGTCCTAATTATACCTTAACTACTGATTTGAAGTTTTTATAGAATTAAATCCACTTACACAATTCTACCATCGACTACAGAATGTCCGAATCTCATAGCTGCGGCGGAGAACTCGGCTGATAGCGACGGATTCGTGTGAGAGTCGTATGATGAGGAGTAGCCTACAGACGGGACGAGCTCAAACGTGTTGATGATTTGAGGACCTGCAATCATTTAACTTTGGTTTAACGCGCCAAAGCCCATGAGACTGACATCGATCGATTTTATCTTACCCAGAAGCAATGGCAGCCATTCATTATAAATGACATGCTGGAACTCAGCCTGAAGTATCCTCCTGGTCTCCCAGAACACGGTATCTTCGTCCCAGCCCGGGTTGAGAGCTGACAGAGCTCGAGCCATGCGGTTGTGCTCCCTCGTAAAGATCGTATGGAGAACTGTTAGTGAGATGATCTGGTTGCCGTGGTGGTCTCCTAGCAGAAAAAAAAGAACGAATGTTCATAGATATTTATCAAATAGATCAAATGAATTGGCTCATCCTGAGCAGTATTTTTTTTTTGATGGACCAATTTAACGCAGCAAGAAATTATTCCTATGTCTGGTGCCATGTGAAAACAAGAGAAATGAATCACCCATGTTTATTTGTAAGAAAATGATGAACACGAACCAACTGCAGCGACTTCCACCAACACTTATTTTTAATCGACTTCAAAAAAGGAGGAGGTTCTTAATTCGACTATTTTTTTTTTGTATTTTGTTACGCAATATATCCGGAAATCGTAAATCGATTTCAAATAATATTTTTTTAATTAATGGATAGATAGGCCTGAGGGGTGGTTCCATATAAATTTTATTTACTTTGCTTGGGTAGTTTTTGAGTTAGCTTCAATATATTGATGATTTGTTATAATAACTTCCTGTCACTGATATTTACATAGCAAGTACTTTTATACGAATTTGGGTGGGGTTAAAAGTGAAAAAAAAAAATTAAAACGAAAAACAACCGTCTTCCAAAAAAGACACTACAAGTCATAAATAACTTTCGGAAGTCCGTGGCAAACAACGAAAATGCGAACCCCTACGAAACCGACTTCCGAAATTTTAGGTATTTTTGACTTTATAGTCTTTTTTGGAAGTCGGTTTGTTTTTTTTTTTTTTTTTTTGTAAAAGTGTTTTTGGATGCTTTCATTACTAAACATTTGGATGCATTTAGTTACTAACATAAAGTAACACCTCACTTTGTTTCACCGAAGGCTTGGATAGAGATGTGCTTATAGTACGCTCGCCAAAGGAGATAAGTAACCAGGGTTCATCGGTATAGTTGAAGTTTAGCTAGAAACCGATGGATGTTTTCGAATAAAATTTAATTTATTTAATAGAAAACAAACAGTTAATGTATCAAATTAAATTTCATTCGAAAATATCCATCGGTTTCTTTCTAAAGTTCAACTGTATTGACGACCCTGGTTAGGACTTATCTCTTTTTGTGACTGTGCACCCACCATTACATGCTATTATATCTTACCATTAATTAATAAGACAATGCTACAATACCCGATTCAAAGCAAGCCGCTCCTTCCTTCACCACCAAGCACTCCTCCCTCTCCGTCAGAGGTGGCAGCTCCCTTCCATAGTCATTAAAGGTCTTCAGCAGCCCACCGGCAACTCGAAGAGATGAGAGCCTCTCCTCTGAACTACCATAAACGTGAGACAGGTCGGGGTAGTGAGTTGCGCCATTCATCTGCAATGAAAGAATTAAATTTTACATTATAATAATAATAATAATATTCCACAACTATCACACAACGCCATCTAGTCCCAAGCTAAGCAGAGCTTGTGTTATGGGTACTAGACAACTGATAAACATACTTATATATTATTAAAATAAAATAACGTGTTTAATTTAAATAACATTATTAAAATAACGTGTTTCGGATCTTAGGGCCAAGACCCTGTTAGGGTCAAGTAATAAGTTTAGCACTGTTATTGCCTCTGACTTCGTGTACATTGTGCAAGGCAATGACTGTACAACTTCCTACGGTTTTATTCTCTTTGGTGCAAGGAGTGTGTGTGCAATAAGGTTTTTAGTTTGTCCGACAAACTTAATACCTTGTTATGTAGCTTGGCAGACTTTATGTATGCTATTGTTAATACAGATTTTGAATAAATACTTACTTAAAAAATAATAACTGGCGTGACCATGAACCAGACTTATTTTTTTTTTGTTTATTTCAAAGAGAGGTAAACCAATTGCCAGCTAAAGCAAAACAATGGGGAAGTTGGCATATTGTTTAATGTTATGGTACACGGTTTTAGCACATAACTACCAAGGTTTCTACGAACTGGTGATATTGAAAACACCAGTGTCGCACTGCCAACACCATTTTGATTTAAACATCAGCAGGATGGCTGGTGCAACTGAGCGCAGCCTAGTAAACCAGTAGTGAACCCAACATCCAAACATGATTATGAAGAATAAGTACCTGCTTAGCATACCCTACAGAACAATCAGAAGCCGGTGCGATCTGAGTCCTCACAAAATTGATGCATTTCTGTCTGAACTGCCCGTAGAACTGGTCGTCGGGAGCCACCACTATTGGTGCACAAGCAAAGTGCTGCAGCTCTGGAGACAAGACGTCTTCACCGTCGTTCATGCAGCAGGAGATGGCGCTGTCATTGTCTAGAAGAAGGGAAAGGCAGGGTAAAATGAAAATGAATAGAATGGATCTAAAGGCAAATCAAGAAATAATTTAAAATCATTTGGCGTTTATTTTAAAAAATCTTTACCTGCAGTAAACACAACTCCCGCGCTGATGTCATGGACGATGAACTGTCCGAACTGCATAAACATCATGTTGAGAGTGCCGCTGGGGTGGCTTCCATCCGGTATCAGGACGCTGCTGACCGTACGAGCACTTGGTAATGGAAGCCCAGATTTGGCTGTTCTCATAGCCCAGGTTCCTGCAAAATCGTAAAAGATTAGAAATCCCACATGGCACTCTTTCAAAGTCTTCAAACTTGTCACACCTCAAACTATTTAAAATGAATCAGTCATTTGGTACATTTGAGTTTTGACTGTTCACTTTGACCATTGTCAGGGAAAATTTCACTTGCAACAAAACGCATAACCTTTTACCCTTCAACCGACGAAAGGCATCGTAGGTACCTACTAACATTTATTATTCTGTAGTCTTGCTTTGAGTAAACATTTTTAGATTCAAAGTATAAAAAAAAAAAAAAATACTTTGAATCTAAAAATGGCTATTGATTGAAGAATTGATTGATAAACTAAGCATTCAAGTTGCATATTTTTTCATAGAAAAGGTTTACAAGGTAAGGTTGATATAGTCGCGGGCAAAAGCTGACATTATCTACCCAAAACTATATTATACTTAATATAGTTTTGGGTAGATAGATAATGTCATTATTTTATAGTTACCATCGCTATAATCAGGTGGCAGGAGTCTATCGAAGCCAGTGAGGACAGCACCCCATGTGGACGAGGTAGGGTTGTTGCACTCCCCTCCAATTTTCCTGTACCGATTTTGAGCCGAGCACGATGGTTGAGGAGGGCAGAACGGACCTGATACCGACGTTAATTGATATGAATAATATCAGACTGTAATATAGTCCTCCAGACCTTATTTAAGCCAATCTCAACAGAGACTAGCCTTCGCGCGGAGATATTACAGTGCACAAGTGTGTGCGCAGACACAGGTGCACTCTCTGATCCCTCACTCTCATAGTCCGATGGGACGGCAATCCGACACGACTGGAGAGAGATCAGGCGCAGGATCCACGGGTTAGCGTGATTCTCGAGGCACGGGGGTATCACACCGCCAACTTCCAAACACCGGGCTGTTGATAAAAAAATCCTAACCCAATAACAGTTTCCCCGACCTTCACCGACCCTTCGACCGAATCGAACTCAGAACTCCACGATCAGCAGTCGCGCGGCCACAAAACCAACGAGGCAGTTCAGTCAGTCCGTAATAATAAGTATTGCTGCAGAATACAGGCTTTTCATACATTTTCACCACACTTTCCACAGCGTAGTATACCTGTAGCGATTTCCGAAAGTTCAATCCCAGTTTTTTTTTTTTTTTACAAAATTTACTTATATTACAATGAACTTCAAACTTTAAAACAGTTCTGAAGTAGGCTACTCGTTGTGCAGTATCTCGCCCCTCACCCCCCGCGGTCACATGAATTTATTATTGCGTAACTATTTGCCTCGTGTTCAGTGCCTATACTAATATACTTGTACTTACCTATTACAAAGCTAAATTCTTTTTATTCAAAACAGCACTTGTTTTGCTTTTTTTTTGCATTTAATGTCCCACTGCTGGACAAAGGTCTCCATGCTCTCCTTTCACCTCTCTCTGTCTAGAACTGCCAAGGACCAATCTTTATCAAAGGAGTCCAGCTCATCCCGCCATCTTCGTCTGGGCCTGCCACTTTCCTGTATTCAATAATAATATTGATTTCTGTTATATCTCAATAAACTCACCATCAGTATGATCAGTTAGTCCCAATGCCAGTTCATCTTTGGAGATCGCTTGGCGCGCCTTTAACTCCTGCGCAGTGAACAAGTTCAGCAAACCGCCGCGACCCAGTGTGGCAGCACGTTCGTTGTGCGTCACCACCGACTGAAGGAAATACAAGAGATATACATAAACATATAAGTAACTTGAAGTGCAAAGTACTTCTTAAGCATTTCTTTCTAAGCGAAATTTTTGATAAAATAAAAGAGTTTCTTGACAAAGGACGCAAAAAAACAATCTGCCTAGCCTTTTCCAAACTAGGTTAGGGTCTGCTTCCAGTCTAACTGGATACAGCTAAATACAAGTATTTTACATGGAGCGACTGTTTATCTGACCTCCACAACCCAGTTACTAATACGATACCCTTTGGTATGACCGGTTGACAGACTTTCGGGCTTCTGACGATCCGCAACGGCTTAGTGTGCTTTCCGAGACATGGAGGGGTCTTGGTATGTAAAAATGGTCGCCCATCCATGGGCCGACTGTGGCAAGCGTAGCCTAACCAGATCGGTCGACTCGCGCGACTGTTATTATTAAGCCATGATTCCCTCCTCTCCTCATCCTTGACAAAGGACTCATTCCACTCATTACCTTTCTTAAATATCTCCTGGGGCCCAAGTCTGCCATTTTTATAAATTCGTCATGCCAACACGATCTCATTGTCATTTTGCTAAAAGTTCGTAATCTGCTAAATTCATGATGGTCGATCATTGGTCGGTCAATGATCTGAGAAAAACTACTACTTCTCATGCTAGATTTCATTTCATATATATTTTTTACATATTACGTATTAGTGTTTTTAATCTGAAGTAGTAAGAAGTTCGTAAATAGCAATAAACATTACATTTATTCGATTTGTCATTATGTACGAGATTACCATTTTATGCCATTTCTTTCAATGAAGTGTCAGTGGTTGACCATTGGAAAGTCATAATGACGCCATTATATTAGTAGATTAACAAACTTGTCAAAATCAACAATTATGAAATCAATGATAGACCATTCTGACACTATTGTAATAGCAGACTTGAGGCCCTGGGGGCAATACAGGGCATGCAGCTCCATCTCTTTCCCACACTGAAGTAAGATTAAAATAATACTGCTATAAGAGGTGGTGGCAGGCCCACAAAACAAAAAAAAAAACAAAAAAAAAAAAAAATAAATAAAAATAAAAAAAAACACAAAATGACAAACACACAAAATCTGTCCTCTATCATCTACAAATAACGAATAATAATAATACGTACGTTTATCGCTGCTGCATTTTTCCCATGGAATGGTGCAGCCGCAGTGAAGCATCCGACACTACTGCCTACTCACGAAAAATAAAACCAGGTCTAGTTTGAAAAATACTGGTGCCATTTCAAAATAATTATAGACAGTTTATCTACCTATCTATCAGACTTTGGCAACGAAACGGAATACCCCTTGTTACTACAGGTGTTTGTGCTTGTTGCGGCACGTTGTGTTCACTTTCCGTCTATTATAATGTAACTGCTTCTGAAGGGGTGGAGACCAGCGGGGCAATTCTCGTAAGTTTAAGACCGTTCACAGTCTGATCTCAGTCTCAATCTGTCAAAAAATACTTCTTAATTTCCCTACATTTTGACAAGTTTTTGACATTTGTTTGTCGCCGAGATGAGACTGCGACTAGATTTTGAACGTTTAAAATTACGAGAATTGACCTTCTGGTGTCCTGAAATACAGGCCTTAAGGACCAGTCTTCCATAGTATAATTTAAACTATTATGTATTGTTCTGATCTATTGATGTACTTATATACAACGTGTTTTTTTTATATCCCATAACTCTAGGGGGTCATTGTACTAGTCATTATGAACAACTTTTACTATGGGACCAAACCAGAAATCTCGAAAAAAAAATCTGGTGTTCCCTATATTTTGACGAGTTATGCGAACATAAATGTAGGGAATAGCTGATTTTTTTTTCACGATTTCAGGTTTGGTCCCATAGTAAAAGTTGTTCTTATTGATGAGTACAATGACCCCCTACAGTTATGGGATATCAAAAAAAAACACGTTGTATATTGTGGTGAGAAATAAATCATTATCTTATCTTATTTGCAAACCGATCACATGGAAAAACCACCTATTTAAAAAAAATCTTCTTACCAAATGATGACCATAACTGGGCGAGGTGGTATTGACAATGGTGTGCGTGGAGTGTTCTAACAGTTTGCCAGCTAAGGTAATCCACTGCGACAGCTTCTGACGCGACTGGGAGTGAGATGTTTTGATGTCGTCTGTACTAATCGCGGTGGCTGCGCGGGAGTGGCGCTCAGATTCAGCTGGGTGAATATAATTGAAATCAAATAACCTTTGTAACCTGTTTTAACATCACACTAGGTTTTTTATTTAAGTTTGTATTCTTTCCTCAACTATGATGAGGGTCGGTTTCCAGTTTAATTAGCCTTCAAGCGGGCGCGCGGTCATTTGTAACGCTGGCGTTACAAATGACCGCGCGCCCGCTTGAAGGCTAGGCATAGGTCTTTTAAGGTACGCGCGATCACTGTTGATCGCGCGTACCTTAAAAGACCTATGGGATATTTCAGTGATTTAAAATACTAATTATTTAATAATCTTTTTTTTGTATTTATCACAATAACATTACGTTAGGACATAAAACAAAATTATAAAATCTTAAAAAAAAAACGTTACCCCACACTAGGAATTTCTCCTGTATTGTACGTTTACAAACATTTAAACTCACATACACAAACAGCCAGACCCGGAACAACTAATATGTAGGTTATACAAATATTTGTTCCGTGCGGGAATCGAACGCAGCGCAGGAGCCACTGCGCCAATCGTGCCGTCAATCAAAATAATAATCTAATCTTCTTTGGATTGCTAAACAATTTGGCATCATTATACCTCTAAAGTTCGCGTGCTTGCGTACTTTCGACGCCTGCGCCGCGACCAAAACAAACGCGATCTATGAACTCCAGAGGGTGCGGGGAGGGGAGGTAAACATTTTATCTCGTGCACAGTGAAACAGTGACAGGCTAAAAATGTATCGAGTGCGGTCGATTCGACGCCGCGCGCTTGCTTGAAGGTTTAAGTATACAGGGTGGTTGTGGTAAGGACCTAGGAACATCAACACGAAAACTGTAATCATGAATTCAGCATCATTATGGTTATATATGGTTGGGACATGATTAGATCTCCGCCTTGAAATTATTCGTTAGTTTTTTTTTTAACAACCGACGAAATAATTTACTGAATCCATGGTAACACGTTGCGCATCGATGTCCGGCTACCTTGTAGTGCTATTCTGTAAAAATCTCACCGTGAAAACATAGGTGAATTGAGCTTATAATGAGCTGTCAATAGCGTCAATCCTTAGCATCAGATGAAATGACAGCTCATCTCACCTAAGTTATCACGGTGATACATCGATACATGTACAGAATAGCACCGCTGTAGAATAAATAAATGTATACAGTGTGTTAGGTTAAACGATGGACATATTTTAAGGGAGTGTAGTACCCATGAAAATGAACAACTTTTACTAAGAGACAAACACTGAAATCGATAAAAAATAAACAGCTGTTCCCTACATTTTGTCCAGTTATGCGAATATAAATGTATAGAGCGGCTGGTTTTATTTTCTCGATTTTAGTGTTGGTCGCGTAGTAAAAGTTGTTTATTTTCATGGGTACTACACCCTCATAAAGTATTTCCATCGTTTAACTTAACACACTGTAGAATTCGGATAACGTTTGAATACTTTGATAGCTTTTGTGAATAAGATCTCAATAACTTGAAAGATGGTTTCTTGATAAATTCGATTCTTTTAAGGGATATTATAAATTGCATATCAAATAAATAATCGCCTATCAATACATACTCATCATTTAGGTATATTCTTTTTTACGTCAAATAACTTACTTCACTACAAATAAACTAAATGTTTAACAAAACTCAAACTGCAGATAATTCGAAATTATACATCAATATGACATTACTTTTTTCCTCATAATGCAATACAGTTAAATTTATTTTTGTACAAAAATACTACATAGGTACATAGCATAAATACTGACTGCACAGCAAATTTTCCATATTTTATTTCAAATTTCAATTTCAATTTAATTCGCATAATACTAAACGACGTCAGGGGCACCCCGAGGTTCGGTTTGGTTAGGTTCCTTTAAACCCTGCAGACAGAAATAGGAGCCGCGAAAAATCGCTGTACGCTTCGAAAATAAATTGTAGTGTGTTTAGTGATATTTTGAGTTGAATATTTTGCTGTGCAATCAGTAATTTTGATGGGAATTCGGAATCTTATTGCATAGAAAAAGGATATTTTTTTATTTGCGTTTAGATACTACCCTTCTTTTAATAAGTTCTTCTGTTTTAATGAACGTCTAATCAATCCGTTTTCTAAATTCTCATAAGAACTACAAAACAAAACGTTTCCATAATTCATCTCACTTACTTGAAGACAAAAACATCGCCTTACTTTTGGGTTTCGACACAATCGGGCAAATATTTTAAACTTTTCCTATTTTATTTTCACTAATTTACAATCTCACCTGCATGTCCACTGCCGGTGAAGCAGCATATACCGGTGGCACCTTCCAGATGACACGCTGGGTTATAGGAGCTCGCTCTCACATGTGCTGGACACTGCACCTTGGGCACGCATTTGCCAAGACGGGGACAAATGGAGCAGGGAGGCTCTTTGTAATGTATGTGCACTGAAAATAATGTAGTAAAATGGAGTATTTGATCCAGCGTTTTTGTACGATCTAGCTGATGGGTAAAAATTTAGTAGGTATTGTTTGGCAGAAGGAGGGTGAGTGAGGGGGTTGCCCCCTCGCCCCTGGCACCACTTCCATGAAAAGATAACGTACCGTTCTTGAGAAAAACAAGTTATTTTAATCTAACCTCAAAACATTTTTAAAGTTGCTTAAAAGGAGTAGTCGGAGCCCCGTTTCGCCGGGCACAATTGTTTAAAAAAAAATAACCACGAAGGGGATGGCGGGGTCCGAGTTCCCTCGCTATGCTCGCTCACTAGACCCCGCCATTCCCTTCTAACCTAACCTGTCCGAGTTGGAGTGCCCCAAGTCCCGAGCTCGCTTCGCTCGCTCTTGCATCCTGACTTCTTCCAGTAACGGTAGTGACCTTGCCTTTTGTAGATACATACAATCAGTGGGGGTACACTAACTTTCTTCTGAGCAGAATTTCTAGGTTGTTATAAAAACAACAAAACATTCATATTTTTTTTTCGTTTCCTTTTAACTATTGATTTTGCACGACATTTTACACCACGGACAATATAGGACAGTTTTGGTTATCAATCGCCCATTTTAACTTTTCGTTTACGCTTTTTATTTGACTTAAGGGTAGATTTTTTTTATTAATTTCTCGAAAAAATTGCATTACCTTTTAATAAGAGTGGTAGCCTTATAATCAGGGATCCAACCTCTATCAGATTTAACCCCTTTTACCCCCCCCAACTCCTGCCAAATGATACTTACTAGATACAACCCGACAATCTGTCTGTGGAGTATTTTGACAATATTCAAGACATGCCTAATTTCCGCGATGTTATACATTTGTTGATTAAATATACAAGTTTACATCTATTTATCTAGGTATAAATATAAAAAAAATCAACAACCGTGCCGTTAGTATCGCAAAAACTCGAAAATGGCTCGATCGATACAAAAATACATATAAATAAATAAATACGCAGAATCAAGCAATCTGGCAGTCACTATCGCAATTACTGCTGAAGATGGGCCTCCCGCTATCATCACAGGTTCCCTGAATCTTGCTTAAAGTATGTATTAAAATTCTTACCGTGTCCATGTGTCACAGAGCTCCTATCATGCGCGTGGGCAGACAATATAAAGGGACACACTACCACCACATACACGAACAAACGTATAACAAACTTATACAAACTCATATTAACTATATTTTGCAAAGAGATAATTAATTTTATACTACTCGCTTCAAGTTTTAATGAAAAGGTCTCAATTTATGAAAAAATGGATATGGTTGCGCATGCGCTGGCGAAGCGGTGATCGAAATGAGCGAGCTCAGTGTTCGCGAGTCAAAGATTGGATCAATTAACAGTGGGTTTTGAGGGTAGCTGTAATTTTATAATGTTACTAGCTGACCCCGCAAATGTCGTTTTGCAAAAAAAAAGTAGGGGTATAAAAATTAGTTATAAACCTATTCTCATACCTACTGAATATACATATGAAATTTCATCAAAACCGGTCAAGCCGTTTCGCGGAGGAGTATAAACACTGTGACACAAGAATTTTATATATATTAGATAAGATCTAGATATTTCAGAACGTACTTAGTCACATCTGTCATCAATATTTAACTAAAAACATACGGTAATCTAGCTAAGTAACGCACAATGAAACAAACGATTAATTTTAATATCATATTTTTATTTCTCATATTCACAAACATAAATAACATTCACAGCACATGATAATGAATACTACTATTACCACCTTATAGATTTCCGCTAAGTACCTAAATTCACTCATAATTATATCACAAAAAGTACCTACTTATTTACAACCAATCTTATCATTAACTAAAAACTAAATAAAATAGCCTCATCTTCGAACTTATGGCAATAAAAATTCGACGATGTAGACATTGGCCCCGATTCTGTTGTTCACAAACTAAATTAAATTTAAGTTCAGTGCATCTTTTTCTTTCTATTTCATTAAAAAAAAGGACAGAAGATAAAATATTAGTTTAGTCCTGTCAGATTAGATAATCCATAGACAAGTTAGACGAGATTAAAAAATTGGCTACTAAAAATACGTCAATTTACGTCAGGCGCTGACTAATTGGACAGGACTAAACTAATATTAATCTTCTGTCCTTTTCTTAATGAAATAGAAAGAAAAAGATGCACTGAACTTAAATTTAGTTTAGTTTGTGAACAACAGAATCGGGGCCAGTGTGTACCACACATAATTATATTTGGGTTTTAATTAGTTTGTACTAGGTTAAGCGCCTTACATAGTACAATTAGCAACAATATTGCAACTAGAACATTGTTTCAATATAAGTTAAGCATACAGGCACAATACGTGCTTTCCTGGTATTTTCAAATCTTTAAGTTGGCTTTCTTCTGTTGTTGTATCGTCTCGTCTGAAGGCAGAAGGAATCCCACTACACCACCACCTGAAAAAAATTGATATTATGCATTTGATTTTCAAAAATCTGCTCATTTCTTGATGATTATGAGTTCATGGTCTGTCCATAGTTAAGAAAGAACGAGAATTTATTTGCTAACATTTAAAACACTGGTTAGCAGGCATGCATTCAAATTTCATGACACAGTATTAAGACATGCACAGAGGCCAGCATATCAACCTGTAAAATTTCTTTGATAGATTTTCAACTTTACTACAAAGGAATCAGGTTCATATTCAATTGGGAAAATTTGACAGTTTGGGGTAGCTTGATGTGCTGGCCTCTGTACCTCGGAAGAACATTGCAAATTTTATATATCAAATTACAAATAATATTATAATATTGATTCTAATTATTATAATTCCTACCACAATGGGTACTGCAATCAAGATTATGTAATGTCTCTTTGCAGTTCTTATAACTATGATATACTGGGATTCCTGTTAGAATCAATAATTACGTAGGTACTATATAATTTGCAGGGTTAAAAGATACAACAAAATGCAAAATTCCCCCTTCCCTCCCCTTTCCCTTCCCCTTCCTTTTTCCTTTCCCTTTTGCCCTTTGCAAAATTTCTATATTTGTCTGTATTTTATATGGTGTACATAAAAAAGAATATTCTATTCAATTCTAATGATAGTTAACCATACTAACCAAACGCAATAGTCCCATAGATATAGAAAGCTCCTTCACAGTTAGTGTCGAGGAGTCGTTTGAGGACGTTGATACCGATGACCGCACTACCACGACCGACCATCAGGGTGAGACACACGGCCATGGCTCTGAAAAGTACCAAAATAAAGTAATTTTACTTAAGACTATGCTGACCGCACAGTGGCGCCCTCATCGTTTGTTTGGTTATTTCATACAATTTAGAATGAAAATGCAGAAAATAAGCGGCAAAACGGTGAAAGAAAACATCGCGAGGAAACTGGCATGTCCTAGAACGAAAACTTCGAAGACACGTGACTTCTACCAACCAGCACTGGGCTGGCGTGGTGGATTACGGCCCACTCTCACAGAGAGGAGGCGTGTCCCAGCAGTGGGAACATTATAGGCATTTAACACAAAGGGTGTGATGGATTACTTGGTTTACATGAACAATCCAAAATGAGTAGGTAGTACCTAATGTAAATAAGAATATCTAATATATAAAATTCTCGTGTCACAGTGTTAGTTACCATACTCCTCCGAAACGGCTGGACCGATTTTTATGAAATTTTGTGTGCATATCGGGTAGGTCTGAGAATCGGCTACTATCTATTTTTTTTTTTTTTTTTGCAAAACGACGTTTGCGGGGTCAGCTAGTTACAGTATAAAATCATCAAAACCTGTTATATGAACAGACAGAATGAATTTAAAACATTATATTTTCGTCTTAGAAATTACTCTGATTCTAATAACTTACTTTACGTAAGTTGGAAAGACATCAACACTGTAGGTGTTCATGAAGCCGAAGTTGAAGACAGCAGACAAGAAGACCATGAACAGGACAGCGCTCAGAATCCAGTAAGGGCTACTGTTTATGATCAAGGCTGCTACTCCCGCTATCATCTGTAGGACATCAAATATAAAATAATATACAGGGTGTAATGGACATGCCCAGTTTCTGCCTTCTGTTAATTCTGGTATCGATAATGTTCACGATTTAAGGTTTTACATTAAGATTTAAAAATTTTGATCTAAGTATATTACTATGGATTTATTAATTCAGTATAACTTGCGTAACATAATTATCAAAAAAACAGTACTCAATCGAAGCTTCTGCTTGACATTTTTAACGGGAATTAATTAAAATGTTTTAGTAACACTTAGTAAGTATTTAATAAATAAACAATAAGTGCTTTACATTTTTGTTATACAAATAGAAATATCCAAAAAACTGAAGAATATGGTCTCAGACTAACAAAATATTAATCGTTTCATTAGCTTCACGAAGGCATATCACCAATTAGTACCTATATTCGCTCACAAATGGCGTTATACTAAAAAAAACTAAGAAAAATCCCCAGCATATAAACCTTATTTTGACCAGTTTCCGCAAGATCCTGACTCCTCAAACTTACTAATTGATAAACTATAACATACGACGATTATAATAATATAAGAATCATTACTGAACATTTTCTTCGGCTACCTAGACAATCGCCCATTGTTCCACCAGACATGTCCTTTAATCACCGTTATCCTGTTATGTGAACATAAATGTAGGGAACAGCTAATTTTTTTTTCGTGTTTTCAAGTTTGGTTCCATAGTAATAGTTGTTCACAATGATGAGTGCAAAGACCCCTTAAGAGGATAACTGTGATTAAAATTACAACAGTATAAGATATTAATGATACTAATTCATATAATGACGAAATCACTGTCCAACATCCTTACATAGTATAAAACAAAGTCGCCGAAATGACTGTATGCGCATAACTTCCGAAAGATAATAATTTTTTTTTGTGTTCGGTATATCCAGGACAAGGTTTATATTAAAGAAAATTTTTAAAAGAATAATTGCACCCGTGCGAAGCTGGGGCGGGCCGCTAGTACACCATAAATGCTATTTAGTACACAAACGTTGAGATGAAAAAAAAAAACAAAACAGACTGGACTCATTGTTTCAGCAATTTCTTCAATTTGTCGAAACTGTCATAACATGAACAGGGCTATTAACCTATACATGGCGCTTATAAAATATATTCAGATATAAAAAGGTGTATCAAATTCTAAATATAGTAAGTAGTATATTACCTGTATGCTAATGAGCAGTCGCTTCCTTCCAATACAAGTGATGATGCTACTCATGAAAATATTGCAGAAAGCTAAAACCATAGTGATGCCGAACACCAAGGTCATTGCTTCAGTGTTCATAGAACAGTCTTGAACCTGAAATTTATTATACATACGATTAACAATGACGCACAGACCGGGGAAAACAGACAGATCTAATAATAAATTTCTTTTATAAAAAACAGCACGGCTGAGAAGCCAAATGTTAAATTCGAAGCTACCTTATCGCATCCCGGTAAGGTAGCACGAATCAAATTCTTTACTTAAGTTTTTTGCAATTTTCAGGTCAGTGTCTGGTTGTATTTTGATTAAAATATTATGATTCGCAACGGTACAAAATGTCTTTACAGAAATATAATCATTAGAATTAGTAATACAACTCCTTCAGTTAGAATTGGCCTCAAAGGTCATGATATCATGAAATCATCTTTCAACAGGGTAATCTATACTAATATATATACTAATATTATAAAGAGGAAAGATTTGTATAGTTTGTAACGAATTGGCTCAAAAAGTACTGGACTGATTTTAAAAATTCTTTCACCATTTGAATGCTACATTATCACTTATTAATATAGGCTATATTAATTGCAAGAAAAAATAAATGTCCACCTGTGCGAAGCCGCGACAGGCCGCTAGTATAAATATAAAGAGATGTATTAATGATTTTAATTCTGTAAATAAATATTTGCTACATGATCCGCGAAACATATTTAGATCATCATACAAACCTGCAAATTGCAAAAAACGTAAACAAATTTGAATTTCGCGGCTACCCTGACGCATCGTTGTACAAAATCCCTAACAAATCACAAGTATACAAAGATTTTTCTACAATGCTCACCTCTTGAACAGATGTGGAATTCGCGGTGAGTCTGATCATCTCACAGATGGTAAGATGCCGCTCTCCTCCAACTACGGATATCATGAAAGCGTTGACTATGAAAGGCAACCATACGAAGAAAGCGTTCATTCTGGAAAAGGAAACAAACAGTACTATTATAGGCCGCTACTAGGCTATATGGGCCGACCACTTAACTGAGACGTTGCCTGAGGTAGCAGCGCGGTTCGGGAGGGGTATGTTAACGTGATGCGAGAACTCAATGATGCGTCAACTTGTGACAACTATAACCCCTCCCGCATCACGCAGCTACCTCAGGCAGCGGTCAGTCTTAGTAAAAGCTTAAAAAAAACAGAAAAAGGAAATTATCAGACTTCAGTAAAAATGTCATCTTCATCGTCATTTCGGTCGAAAAACGTCCACAGCTGGACATAGGCCAAGCACCATTTTGACCGGTTCTGTGTTTCCCGCATCTAGTGGATTCCTGCGGCATTCACAAGGTCATCGGTTCTCCTTGTGGGAGGCCCTACAATGCTATGTCGTCCGGTACGTGGTCGCCACTCCAAAACCTTTCGGCCCCAACAGTCATCTGTTCTGCGAGCAATGTGCCCTACCCACTGCCACTTAAGTTCTTCTTGGTAAAAATGTATGATCAACTAAAAGAATTTTGAAGTCAAAACAGTGCATTACAATCAACGCAATGGTCAACATTTTTTGGGTGCAATCGTACTCACGTGATATAGCTGATGACGAATAGAAAAGATAAAAGAATAGTATGCTTGAGCAATGGCGGCTTGATCATCGGGAGTGTCTGTGCCACTATAGATCCCCAGAATCCTTTGTGTATCGCTGAAGAGTGCTCCTCATCTAAGTCTAGGGCGTCAACCTTGAAAGACAAATGACCCTTACTGTAATATTAAGAAGACACAACACAGACATTTAAGATTGAAGACAGATTTTTTCTCAAGCAGAATCATTTATTAAATAACAGAAAGTTGTGTTTAGCAGTTAGATATAATGATGACTTGCTAAATTCTTGATCGAAGATTCAGAAAGCTATATCAACGGACACTATCTGCGCCGAAGATATTCCAGATTTCAGCCAATTCAAGTTATCATGAATCTTCATCATCTTCATAGCCTTTTCCCAACTATATTGCGGTCGACTTCTAGACTAAACTGTTGCAGCTGAATACCAGTATTTTATATGGAGCGACTGCCACCAAAATAACTGGACTGATTTACTTCGGCAATACGATACCCCTTGGTAAGACTGGTTGTCCGACTTTCGGGCTTCTAACTGTCCGTAACGACGGTCAAAGATAAATTACTTGCTTGAAATAATTTGCTTTCCAAGGCAACCAGGGGTCTGGCTAAGATCACCCATCCACGGCACGCGTAGTTTATCCTTGGATCAACTCGTGCGACTGTTATTATTTAGCCACGAGCCCCACAAGTTATTATGGATCTGAAGCTTTTTGTAGATTTTAAGTATTGATAGTTGACTATTATAATACTAACCTTATAATTATCAGCACTTTTCCCAGTATTCATGGTATAAATCCCCTTCAAAACATCAAGGGCATCCTCATCTCTGCCGACACTGACCAGGTACTTGGGGCTTTCATAGGCAAAGTAGCTGCCAATGGCACTGATGGCACACGGCACCGCAAAGATCAGGTCCAGGACACGCCAGGAGTTGAAGTAAATGCCCAGGAATGGTATATGGTAGGAGAATGACAGTGGGAGGACTGGTATTGCAATAACTGTAAGGTTTAAAATATTGTAGTTTCATCATCATAAAAAAGGCATAAAATTAATTGGGAACTTACTTATGAAACAAATGATATCACTTTCTTTGAGGTAAACAAACCACTCCTTATAACATCCTCGCTTAGCATAATCAGCCTAAAACGTTCCAACTGCTGGGACACAGGCTGTCTCGGAATGAGCCATAATCCATTATGCGGACACAGTGCGGGTTGGTAAGTAAAAAAAAATATGAAAAAGTGTTTATTCACCGACATTAAAAAAATTAAAACGCATAACATACCCATATATAGTATACCTCTGCCATACTGCCATACAGATGTAGCTCCTTTTAAGCCCTAAACTATAAACTCCTGAGAAAAATATTGAAGATTTTAGGTATAATAGAAAATATACCTGCCATAACCCCTATAGAAGCTAAGTGGACGCTGGTGGTCAGCAAGAGCAAAGAACTCCTTCTCGCCGAGGGTGTGCATTCGCTAAGCAGCGTCACTGCCAATGCATAGCCACCAGAGACACTGCAAAAGGAAATTTAACACTTCAAGTAGACTTGAATTGAATCTAGGTGAAATAGAAATTATATATAACGCAAGTAATTTCCATTACATAGGTATGTTAGTCTCGAAAAGGTATGACTACTGAGATGAAGATGTAGCGGTATCTCCAACGCCACATGTGAACAACGCGTCATACTGACGTTACAAAATCCTGCATCTCGCAAGCAGAGATTACCGCACAACTAGCATATATACAACGGCCCGACATGAATCATCAGGGCAGTTGCCCGCCGGACACGATACCGGAGGATCCTTCCTTTTTTAGGGAGGATGAGTGAACATTACACTTTATTCCTCATACCTCTAGACTTATAGAAAAGTATGGAAGTAGAAGATTGCTGCGCTGACCCCAAACAAATTGGGATAAGGGGTAGGGATTGGTTGGGATGATGAGGTAGATTAGTCTTACAGACAAACGACACCTGACATTCTTAAGCAGCTCATGGATACAGAAGGAGACCCTTTTCAATTAATAGAAGATACTTACGACGCTGAAGACAGTAACTTCAGGAAGCCTAACACTATCCAGTTAGGTGAGAACGCAGCTAATGTACCAGCTAAGTAGGTCAACGTCATGGAGACAATGAGGATCTTCCGCCTGCCTTTTGTGTCTGCAAGGTAACCCCATACGTGGGACATAGCGATGGTGCCTGAAAAGAAGTAAATTACAAAGTTTAAAAGGCCTTCATGTGTCTAGTCCATGTTTGCAGTGGTCAAGCTTTGAAACAGTGACTTTCCTGTGGTAACTCTCAAACTCAGTGATCTGTCGATTAGCCATTTTAGCAGTCGTAAACATCATAACATTTGTTAGTATATCTTTTAGTGCCCTTATATCTCGAAGACCAAACAATTTCATTAGTCCAGTGATCATGGCAACTAAGACTGTACCTAGTCAAGGTTTTCCATACTTCCAAAAGAGCTTGTTGCCCAGCAGAAAAGGGACGATGAACTCACCGATCAAAGGCACACATGCTACCAGCCCCTGCTGAGTACTACTGGTACCCAGCTCACAGGAACTGGCCGGTACCAGGTACGACACGGAGAAGATCTCGAAGGTCATGCCGATGATGATACTGGCGCAGAGCATGAACGTGTACAGATTGTAGCGACTGAACCCTAGAAGAAAAGGTACAGTTACATGAAGAATTACTACGATGATGGAGAGTCTATTATTTTCCATAAAATTGTGCGTGCTGATGGGTGGATGAGGTGCTATAAGTACTTAATATTAAAGCTGAATTATTTCATCACCTCTGCTCTCAAAATGATAAAGAAAAACATCGTAAGGAAACCGGCATGTCCTAGAACCAAAAATTCGAAGTGACATCTACCAACCCGCACTGGGCGCGCGTGGGGGATTACGGCCCACTCCCTCTCACCGAGAAGAAACCCGAGTCCCACCAATGCAAACATTATAGGTTGATTATGAAGCATTTTTAGATAGTGATAGCTACTATAATATCTATCTAATTTTAAAAAGGCAGCTAGTATTTCATCAGTAATGCGACAAGTGTTCCGCTCCCTGTTATTTGTATGACGAACAACGACCCTTGAAGAGTTAATATTGCAATCAAACTTGTAACATTATCTAAACATATCTAATATAAAGCACACAACATGTATGCGCGTATAATTCATGACAAAATAAGCCAAGCGTATTTGTCTTTGATAAGAACTGAAAATATCAATGGTGTAATTGTTATATATTTTGATTCATCATCGTGACGATTTATATGTAAATTGCGCCGTAGTACTTTAATGATAATGTGGAAGTAATCTTCTGATATAAGGAAATAAAGCATACTTTTAATTATTCAGGATGAAATTGAATAGGTGCGACAAACTATTGTGAACTCTACGAGATTGCTAATCGGGCGCGCGCTAAAATTGATACTTTAATTTTCCTATTTGTTGTAAAAATGTTGAAAATAAAAAAAACTGGAATACGATAATTAGTGTCTACGTCAAGACAATAACTTAGTTTACACTATCTAAGACGATAATTACATGTTTTTTTCAAGAACATGTAATTATTGTCTTAGATTTGGAAAATTATTTTTTTATTATGTTTGATTAATTATGAATATGTAGTATATGTAGTATATGTCCTTCTATTTCCATTTGTCGCATGTTTTAAATTTCATCCTGTATAGCAATTAGTTTCATTCATCAAGAAACAAAAGAAGAGCAAGATCAAAACGTAAATCGTAGTACAAATCACCATCATTATCGGCCTACCGCAGTCCAGGGCTGGATCTCTACAATAGCACGTCTTTCTCGGCAACTCTCATCCAGCTGCTACCAGCCACCTTACGTTTGCCGATTCGCAATCTCCAATCAAGAATACGTCTACCCCAACAAAATCCCAATAGTTAACAACAAATATCTAATAAAACAAGCCACCAACGATCATTTCAGTACAGATGAAATGGTCTATTTATTTACCAAAAGCCCTAGTTAATTGTATATGTAACTACTAACTTTTGGCCACAACCTTGCCCGCGCGTGTGTCGCAAGTGATCCCACGGGCCCGTACCTTGTACTTCTGAATAATGTATCCTATGTTGTAACCCAGGTCATGGTATGCCGAATTTCATAGAAATCCGTGCAGCCTAAAAGACGTGAAAAGGTAACAGACAGACATACAGAGTTATTTTCGCATTAACAATATTAATATATGTATCCACGTGCCTCGGAAAGCACGTAAAGCCGTCGGTCCTGCGCCTGATCTCTCCCCGGTCGTGTCGTTTTGCCGTCCCATCGAACTATAAACTATGAGAGAAGTAACAGAAAGTGCACCTATGTTTAGGCACACGCTTGTGCACTATAATATCTCCTGCATATATCTCCTGGTACGTTACGGGTACTCAGAACCCCGAAAACCTTACCAAGGTGTATCTTGTTACCCATCAATTGGGATCTAGATGATAGATAGGCAGTCGCTTCTTGTAAAAAACTGGTATTCAGCTGCATCAGGTTAGACTGGTACTAGACTAACCTCTGTCTTTCTCTTGCTTGGATTGTCCGCTTTTCCACGAACAGCAAATTGATTTTTAATCTTACCTGTCATGTCCAGCGCCTCCTCGAAAGGCACCTTATTAGTCTTCACCGTCATTTTGCACTTTGTTCCACTAACACTACTTACGAAGACTTAAGCTATGTACATTTATTTGTTTTAACATTATTATCACACCAGCATCGTGGCAGTTACTGCGCCAGCCATAATCAGGGGCATGTTTTATTATATAAACTATTCAAGTCAAGCGTTTCATTTTGTTAGACACTTGGTTCCGTAGACTTGGGCGTCTTGAGCACTAACTAAAGGGCTTGTATTGTAAGTCGATTCGCATGAATTTGCTCGCCCGAATCGGGCAAATTGTCACTTTTAAATATATATTTTTTTTTAGGCGACTCGCACGTATTGGTACATTTTGAATTTTATACAATGAAGTTAAGAAAAATGTACACGTTTTATAATAATTAACTCATATCATTTCTGTGCGCTAGTGACCTTTCATCTATACTTTCAATGAGTAAATTCGTGCGAATCGATTAATAAGCCAAATAAAGCAGTTTTCTATTCTACGCCTTGAGGGATAAGACCGCCCATTTGGTATAAAATTACTTGTTTACACTTTAATCTGTTTTATTTTCCATGTACAATAAAGTTCAATTGTATTGTATTGTATGATGAAATTGAATTCACGGGCATGCTTGTATTAGGTAGTGTGTTAATACAAAGTACCTAGTTCGACAAAATCTGGTTTTAACAGTCTGAAACGATCATTGAGTGAGAAAGTGTGGCTCTCAATCAATTATACAGGGTTAGTTTTCCTCAATTACAGGATTTTCAAAGATCAGCCAAATTCAAGGGTGTGATATAAACCATCAAACTGGAAAATTTTGTCCAGGGGACCAACATCGTAATCGAAGTCGTAAGTGAAGAAAAACTTGGGTGAATCCACGGAACCCTACTTTCCCAGATGACAGTATCATCAGCTGATAGCAATGTTTGCACAAATATATTATGTACACCCGCTCAGAGAAAAATATAATGAATAGATAATGTGTCTTAGTAATCCCATGAGTGCTACCAACACGAAGATAATTAAGTTTTCCATTCAATACTGAAAATTAGTCAATTTGTCAACTGCCACGTGCTGGCTACCAATCTTGGTTAAGTTTTTTTGGCACCATTCAAAGATGAGTGCCCACTTGAACAAAAGCGTTTTGATAAGGGTTTACATTAATACGAAAATTAAACAAAATAATTTATTACTCAATTCACAATCATAAAATTAAAACAAGAACACAATATTCTTAATAATATAATATGTGATTAGTAGGTACTTTATATATAATCATGTGTGTATTGTGGAATTACCATGTGTGTATTCAGGACAAAACAATTTTGTGTATTTTACTAATTAGTACCATAACAGCAGAATCAGCCTATCATGTTCTCACTGCTGAGACGACACAGGCCTCCTCTCTGTGAGAGGGAGCGGGCTGTAATCCACCACGCGGGCTAAGTGTGGGTTGATATCTAATACTAATTAAAGTCTGATTTTTAATTCGAAGAAATTCTGACAGCGGTCATTTTTTGACACTTCAAATATCATAAACCTTTTCTGTCTTGTCCTTTTTCTAAGTTATTTAAATGACTAGAATTTTTCGGATAAAATAACAAAAAATATGAAAGAGAATGAGATCAAGTAAACTATATGACAATGTAAATAACAAACAAAACGTAACAGCAAATCAAAACTTAACAATAAATCGCAACAAACACAGTGAGCACATTAGAAGCCGAATAACATGCATGATAATGACACATTATAATGATTATTTGTCCTGAAGAACAGGCTAAGGAATCTAGGCCCATACCGACAAATCTGTAGTTACAAGAAGCGAAGATTTTACAATCAAAAAGATTTTCTTAAAAAAGGTTTAACCCATGGATTAGTGGTCAGGCATTCCAGTAAAAGAAAAATAATTACCTTACTAATTATTGTAACTTCAATAATTTGATAATAAACAATCTGATTATCATTTTAAAATTATCAGTAAATTTTTAAGCTTAAGTTTTTCTAATTGAAACCTTAAATGCAAAAAAGATTTTTTTTAATTTCGCTTAAATGCGTTCCCTTTTTTGTAGGACCGCTTTATTATTGGCAACACTTCGGAAATGTCAGAATTCCTTCGAATTAAAAATCAGACTTTAATATTTCGCCTAATTGACGGTTTATAAATCAATGTGACATGTTGGCTTGCCAGCCTTGCAATTTGATAAAATAAAAACTTTTTTCATTTATTGAGCTATTAGCTGTAGCGACTTGTCAGGATCGCCTTTTAAATCTCGAAGTAACAAACTTGATTGGAATGTAAACTTGGTTTTTTGTAGGAACAACAAAAAGATTTTCTTGTGTTCACGTGTTCAATTTCTTTTTCTGTTCCCTGATCTTTGCGTCTGAAGGCAGAAGGAATCCGACTAGGCCACCAACTGGAAAAAAAACATTACGTATAATTGGTACAATTGGTACAACTGGTTAGTTCGTGGTAGCGGTGGTGACTGGTAGGTGTAAGGGGGTATCCATTAATTACGTGAGGCTTTTAGGGGGGAGGGGGTCAAGCCGATCTCACCCAATCTCACGTGGGGGAGAGGGAGGGTACTGCCAAATATCACGATATCTCACTAAGGGGTAGGGGGAGGTATTCACGGTAGAATTTGGACAGAGTAGACCATCTGGACTTCTTATAGGACTATAAAGAAATTGCGTGAGGTAAAGTATTGTATTGCGAGAATACTCTCAGCCGACAATGGTGACAGGGGAAGTACTCCCATTCTTTCCCATTCTTCTTCTGGTGTTTATAAGAATTTCAACGATGACGCGGATGTCGAACAAAGCTACACAGTATATAATGATAAATCAGAAGACTCACCCAAAGTAAGAGACCCATATATGTAGAAGGCAGCTTCGCAATTATTGTCGAGGAGTCTTTTGAGGACGTTGATACCGATGACTGCACTACCACGACCGAACATCAGGGTGAGACACACGGCCATGGCTCTGGAAGAGAAACAGAGAATTATGCATTAAATTTGAAGTTTTTATTTCAATTAAACCATTTACGGGCACTTTGTAATTGTTGAAGGAGTCGGTCAGAAAGATGAAGCTAGTTGCCCATACCAAAGCGAAATAGGTTCCTATGAAATAGTAATTACATCATTAATGATTGTATTCATAAACTTTTTTTCACTGTTTAAAGCCTTTTTGACTATACCGTGGGACCTTGGCCTAAATTAATCTTCAAAATATCCATAAATCCAGATAATCCAACTATCAATCTAAGCATTGCACTAATTTATAGTATCGGATCCTATTGACACTAAGTACTGAGATAAATGTGATGTTCAAGTTCTTAAAGGCCCAATTCGTCGATTCGACCTATATTTTTGACATAAATAAATAAGATAGGTAGATAAACCATTCATTTGGCGCACACAAAAGTACAATTAGATGATAACCAATTACCTACATGAATATAATATAAAAATAAAGAAAAACATACATATTGAAGTAAAAGTGACTCAGTGAGTGAGTGGTCAATATACTTGTAGTATCCACTTTTTTATTCTTTTCATATGTAGATAATAATGCACTTTCTATATTTCATGCTGGATTTTCATTATCATGGAAGTAATTACTCCTTTAGATGAAGCAGTACGTAGTAAATTAAATAGTTTTGTACAGTAGGTCACACATAAGTAGTAACAAAACCAGTAAGCTGGCGTACTCCGCTATACCAGCTCAAAGTAACAAATCACTGACGTGACGTCTACTGTACATTTGTGTTTTGCAATTAATACAAAATCTAACTAACCGGACATAAGTTTGGAAGACGTCGACGCTGTAAGAGCTGAGGAAGCCAAAATTGAAGATAGCAGACAAGTAGACCATGAACATGACGGCGCTCAGGATCCAGTAGAGGCTAGTGTTGATGATCAATGCCGCTACTCCAGCGAAAAACTGAAACAAGATAGATTTTCAATATCAGTAGTGTTGAAGACTTGCTGAAATTAGGGACAAGCCATATATGGTCCAAAGTAGGATTTCATACCAACGTTATTGTCCAAAACATAGGAATGCCAAGTAGAAAATTCATACCTGAATGGCTATGAAGAGTGTCTTCCTACCAATGTTGTTGCTGATGCTGCTCATCAATATGTTTCCGACAGCCAAAACCATGCTGATACCAAACACCAAAGTCATTGCTTGAGAGTTCATAGAACAGTCTTGGGTCTGAAAAATATATAGTTTTTAATCATTATACATATATAAATAATTAGTTTTTATCAAAGCTTTAAGGGACCGCAAATATTATTCAGGAATATATATGGCTTTCATTTCAACTCGACACCTCCACGCTTTCCCGAGATAAAGGGTCTTGACAGACAGACGGACGATGGACGTACAACAAAGTGATCCTATAAGGGTTCCGGTTTTTCCTTTTGAGATACGGAACCCTAAAAATGATTTTGAGGATTATATCTCTGCTAAGAACTTCAGTCACGTCCTATGGATCTCAATGCCAGAGTATGATAATCCTTACCTCTTGAACAGATGTGGAATTTGCAGAAAGTCTGATCATCTGACAGATGGTAAGATGCCTCTCTCCTCCCACCACTGATATCATGAAAGCATTTACTATGTAAGGCAACCACACGAAGAAAGCGTTCATCCTGAAAAAAGTGCTTCATTGAATTGATCAGGTCTTAAGTAATATTATTTGTGATGCCAAAGTGTTATTCAAATAAGTCGAGACAATAATCAATGCTATATAGCAAAACATCGTGAAGGAAAGATATTTCCTAGAACCAAAAAGGAGATGTTTCAAAATGGGCCAGATCTATGTACGTATCTCAAAAAAAAGAGAAAAATCCGTAGAATTCGGGAAAATACAGATAATTCAATTAAATGTGTACTGTTGTGGTAGTGAACTGATATTTATCAATTAATTTTATCGACTTTCAACATGGCGTCTCACAGATTTACTTAGTTACTCTGTTGTTAAAAAGAGAACTGTCAGTTGTCATAACAGTGTCACTTCTGTCACTTTCGTCTAGCTTTGAAATAAACAAAAACATGTCAAACGTCATTAATCAATCAAAATGAAAGTTTACCGCCATGACGGGTTGTTTTTTGTGTGTTGCAATTTCAAGTGTCATTTCTTCTGTTTACCAGAAAATCAAGCTATTTTAAAGCAATTGGACAGTTGAGAACTGTTTTAAATGAATTTCCCTATTTTTAAGTATAGTATACAAGAACCTGGCCCAGGCTCCATACATTTTGGAACATCTCCTTTTAAGACATTTGAGATCCACCAACTCGCACGGGGCCCGCGTGGGTTACGGCCCACTCCCTCTCAAAATTAAAGGCATGTGTCCCAGCAGTTGGAACGTCATTGGCTGATTATGCTATATTATGCTATAAACAAAACAACAATTAACAACTTACGTAATATAACAGACGACAAACAGAAAAGATAGTAGTACGGTATGTTTCAGCAATGGTGGCTTTACTATAGGAACTATCTGCGAAGCAATGGATCGCCAAAATCCTTTCTTGTACGAAGATGACTGATCTTCATCTAATTCTAAGGCGTCCACCTGAAAAACAGCAAGTTATTTTCATTTCAACGATAGATAGGGTGAAAAATCTGCTGTTCAGTACCTACCTACATTTTGACCAGTTAGGCGAACATAAATGACTGAACAGCAGATTTTTTTTCACATTTTCAGGTTTGGTCCCATAGTAAAAGTTGTTTGTTATCATGAGTACAAGTACGTGTTTAAGTATCGGTCACTAATTACCAGTCACCGTATATATAGATTTAAAACAATATTAGAATCTCGTCGTTTGGTCCGATCTGGTTAGACATTGTTAATCGCACACATCATCATCATCATTTCAGCCCGGAATCACCCACTGATGGATATAAGCCTCCCTATTTTCTGGCATACTTCTCGGTTTCGCGCGTCCCTCATCCAATCGCACACAACAGAGAATAATTAAAATATCGAAGTCAGATCTGAATACTACCAATTACAGACACTTATGCAAATTAAAATACAAATATGGAGAATTGCCTTATCCAAAACATAGCTTCCTATGGGGAGGAATGGAAAATAAACTTTTTACGACTCACCTTATAGTTATCAGCACTATTCCCTGTATTCATGACATACATCTTCTTCAAGACTTCGAGAGCATCGTCAACCCGCCCAACACTGGCCAGGTACTTGGGGCTTTCATACGTACAGTAGCAACCAATGGCACTCAGGGCACATGGAACCGCAAAGATCAGGTCCAGGACACGCCAGGAGTTGAAGTATATGTCCAGAAATGGTATGTAGTAGGAGAAGGTCAGTGGCAAGACTGGTATTGCTACAACTGGAATATTTAAAATAGGTATGATAATCTAACTGATTAAATTTTAATATACAGGATGGTAGGGACGTAGCGACATCTACACCGCCACATGCGAACTATGCATAATGAAGTCGAGTAAAAATCCTGCATCGCGCAATCAGAGTTTACCGCGCAACTAGCATATATATAATGTCCCGGCATTAATAGTCGGGCAGTTGCCCACCAGACATAACACTCGTCTGGTCGGAGGATCCTCCCTTTTCTATGGAGGATGAGTGAACTTTACACACTGTTCCTCACTTCCTCATACCTTTATAGGGACATCGACGCGTAATATGTTATCATAGATTTAGTACATGATTTCGAAACCCCCGGCATTGCATTGCTGTGCAGGGGTGATTGCAATGCAGGGCGTTTCAGAATATATCCAAAACAGGGTTTGTTTACACTTTATCAGATGGTTTTTTAGCAGCAACTATAAGGGCAGCAGACAGGGTAGTACTTCTTTATCAATTGATGACAGTTGTTTGAAACATGGAATAATGTACTAGCTAATAGTAAACACAGTCCAAACCTTTTCGGGATTAGAACGAACCGTCTGAAAACTAGGGATACGATGAACATGAAAGCTTGCTAAATCATACTCATTTTAATTTATTAACGTTCAGCTAACTCTCAAAATGGTAAAGGAAAACATCGTGAGGAAACCGGCATGTCCTAGAACCAAAAAATCAAAGACATGTGACATCTACCAACCCGCACTGGGAACGCGTGATAGATTACAGCCCACCCCTCTAGAAGAGAGAAGGCCTGTGTCCCATCAGTGTGATAATTATAGGCTGATTATGCATCCAGTGTACTTCACCTGAGGAACTACTTATGTATGTACGTCCTTTTCGGGTAACCACTGAAAATCAGCGCTGTGCTGTGGGTCCCTTATAGCACAGCATCATGCTGAGTGGAAGCCTTCTTGTCACAGTCATGACGTGCAGCCGTCGACTATCTCTGCTTTGTGCTCATGTATAAAGATATTTATTTAATACTTCAAGCACATAAATGTACAGAGGTGGACTTAATGCCATAGGCATTTTCTACCAGTCAAGGCAAGGCAAGATATATATATATATATATTTTTTTTTGTTTTTATTATATACTAGCGATCCGCCCCGGCTTCGCACGGGTGCAATACTGATACTAAGTACAGGTATTTCAAGAATGCCAGCACGCGCCGCCGCGGCCGGTACCGCAGCAACCGCTGTCCCTGCATTTTAAATCTGTAATATCTTCGAAAATATTCATTTAAATTACATGCTGTAAAGGGCCATATTTATCTGTGTTAAATGCACAATGTACTTAAGGTACTTAATTGGATAACGATTAATGCTATATTGCTTAAAATCGCTTCGTAAATAAGCCATTATTTCTCGTAAAAAGTAAAGGATAAAAAATGATTATTGTGGGTTATCCCTAAGAGATAGACATATACCATCGCGGACTTTTTTGTAGACCTTTTTAAGGTGTATAATACTGTAGTACATTATTTTGACCTATCTCGTAGGGTTCAGCCAGCGTTTGAAAAGTAAGCGCAAAAAAATGTGTTTATTTACGACATCACATGCATGCATGTATTATTTATATATAAACCTTCCTCTTAAATCACTCTATCTATTAAAAAAAAATCGCATCAAAATCCGTTGCGTAGTTTAGCGCTTAGATCTTTAGCGCTTAGATTTTGAGAGCCGAGAGCGACTTTGTTTTATACTGTGTAGTGATGCTGTCATTAGAATTAATTATCTTTTTGTTTGCACGTGTTTCTGTGACAAATAAACCTATTTTTCTTTCTTTCTATGTATTGAAGTTTCACAGCTGAAGTACACTACACTTTAATGTCTATTTACAGACTCAACGGCGGCTGCCAGATGACATGTTTTCTTGGAGGGACAGTGCGAACGCAGCCCCTCTACTAAAAAATACGCGTCCGAGTTACCCGCATTAGGAATAATCGCAAAGGTCAAAACCTTACCGCAGTGCAACGGTAAGGCCTCGCCCTGGGGGAACCGCCTATCTGATCACGGTTACCCCTACACCAGGTAAGTATAAATTTGGTACAAAATCACGCGAGGGTCGTTCAACAGCGGAGAATCTTAACACCGCGATTCAGAAAATGGGCCGAATGGTACAACACCGTTTAGTTACACAGTCGAAACTAGGTTCTGCTCTCACGAAGTTAAGGGGCGAACGTTCTGAGGAGTGAATAACAATGGTCTCTGAATGTTTATTTATTATCAGCCATTTCTATCCCACTGCAGGGTAAAGGCCTCCCTACCCTCCTTCCACTTATCCCTATCCAGTGCTGTTATGCGCCAATCCTTGTTGAAAAAGTCGAGTTCGTCCCGCCATCTCATTCTGGGCCTGCCGCGTTGTCGTTTACTGCTGTTTGGGACCCATTGTGTGGTTACTTTAGCCCATAGCTCCTCCGGCATGCGACAAATGTGACCAGCCCAGTTCCATTTTAGCTTGGCAGCAGTGTGATATGCATCGGCAATTTGAGTTTTAGAGTTCTCTGAATGTACCAAAAATCTCTAATATATAAAATTCTCGTGTCACAGTGTTAGTTACCATACTCCTCCGAAACGGCTGGACCAATTTGCATGAAATTTTGTGTGCATATCGGGTAGGTCTGAGAATCGGCTACTATCTATTTTTCATACCCCTATTTTTTTTTTTGCAAAACGACGTTTGCGGAGTCAGCTAGTAATTTATAAATCCCTTTAATAGACGGTTTTTAGGACTCGACAAAACAACGACTTCTTTATTATATGATAATTTATAATAATATTAATGTACAGAGGCCAGCACGTAAAGCTACCCCAATCTGTCAGATTTCTTTGATAGATCTTCAACTTTATTACAAAGGAATAAGGTTTATATTAAATTGGGAAAATTTGACAGATTGGGGTAGCTTGATGTGCTGGCCTCTGTACCTTACACACCTACCAAACCTTCCGGAATTAATTTTCTAAATGGTGATAAAACAACATCAAATTCCGAAGAACTAAGCGGTCACAAGGTGGACACGAAAAGTGCTTTAATTTACAGATGTTTCAAATGTCTTTATTATTCGCCATAAATAAATTTTTACCTGCCATTGCTCCTATTGATGCCAAGTACGCACTTGTGGTCATCAACACCAGGGTACTTCTCTTTGCAGCCGGCGTACATTCACTCAGAAGAGTCACTGATAACGCCATGGAACCCGACACTCTGAAATACAACACAATAACAATATTGTGACGTTAGTTAAAAAATAACTACAAAGTATATCTCTTAAGTAATATAAGATCGCGATTAGTTTACCAAATTCACTACCATAAAATCAAATAATAAAATTATTTTAAAAAAATAATAATAATCTAACCATACCCTATTCAGTTTAGCTGGAGACAAAGCGTAAACAATATTTGACTACTATAAAAGATATTCTGTAAAATATATCAAAACATTAATTTCAAAAAAAAATATGTGATCTTCTAGTGTAACAAAATGAAGTTGTGTGTGTGTGTTTCGAATTTTTCATTATGCACCTAGTTTCGTGTTTCACCACAAAAAGATACAGTACCTATGATTGTTTAATACTTTATCTCAAGCCAAACCAAACTAAAATTTGGCGTTGAAAAATTCCTCCGCATCGCTGTCGACTGGTAATGTACCCATGAGACTGGAAGCATTGCCACGTTGTAAGTATTGCAATGCTTAGCCTCTGGCCAAGGTAAAAGCCAGCCCTTGGATCATGGGAAGTGTAAACCACCTGTTTAGGGATTTCGTTGGATGAATAAAAACAAAGCATATGAAACGTACAGCGGGGCAATTGCGTAACACATTATAAATGGGAATCGGTTTCATTTTGACAGTTCAACAACATTCATTGCGTTACGTGTTGAGCAGACGAATTTTTCGAACTTATGAAGCAATGGATTAGCAATTTGCTTCAAAATGATTCAGATTCCGACTGATAGTGTGTTACGCAATTAGGGTGCAGATTTCATAATACGCATTTAGAGCAATGTTCTTTCTAAATAAGTAAGAATGGAAAACCCTCGGGCCGTGGGGTCCAGTGCTCATGGTTTTTTTTTTTTTTATCAATTATTATAATCGCACGAACACTTCAAAATCTCGTTAATATTTTAAAGAGTTTTATCACGGTTTATTCTTGATCTTATTTTCCGTCGCTATATTTTAAAATTTAATTTAATTTGTCTGTAACACGAGAAAGACTTGTTCAATACAAGCGATTGGTTCTGTAAGTAGTATATTAAACAATTTCTCTAGGCAGGTTTAGCAATAAATTGTTACATTAATCAACATACACGACCTATCAAATTCCCATGATCCCCGGTCGAGTGGCCGGGAAGTGTGGGAAGGGAACACCGGGGTGGTTTTTAATCAGTAAAAGTCTGACAGAGTCGCGCAGAGCGCGGAGGACATCCATGTGGATTTTCCAAACCGAAACAAAAAAAAGGGCACAACCTATTCACCTTATTAATAAACGCGGAGTAAAGTTATAATAACCAGCATTACCTGTAGATGTACTCCGCGTTTATTATTGAGGAGATATTATGTATAACTAAAGGTTGATTTTTCCATCAGCAGATAATTTTATTCGAAGAATAAAATTAACGTTTGACAGCAAATTTATTCCTCGAATAAAGTATAATTTTTATTCGTGGAGGAAAAATCACCCAATCAAAAGTAATGCAAGATACTCACGAGGCTGATGAAAGTAATTTGAGTAAGGCCAGCACGATCCAGTTCGGTGAGAAGGCAGCTATGGTCCCAGCCACGTAGCTGACGGTCATGGAAATGATAAGGATCTTCCGACGGCCTCTTGTGTCTGCGAGGTAGCCCCAGATGTGTGATGATGTTATGATACCTGGGTAAATAACGTATTGCGACTGCTGAGCGTGTTATTGAGTTTTCCATTAGGAATTTATTACAGCCCGGAATTTGGAAGTTGGCGGTGTGATACCCCCGTGCCCCGGTTAAGCCGTTGGTCCTGCGACTGATCTCTCTCCGGTCGTGTCGGATTGCCGTCCCATTGGACAATGAGAGTGAGGGAAGGGGGGTGCACCTGTGTCTGCGCACATATAACAAAGTATATAGAATAGAATATACAGGTTCGCTGTTACCTACCGTGGGTCCAGTACATGATCCTGAACCGTTGTTATAGTTTTTTTTTTTATTTATTTTCTGATCCACACATTTAGACCGCGTGGGTAAAAAACACTGCTGATTCAAAGAAAAGTGCAATCACTTTTCTTTGAATCAGCAGTGTTTTTTTTTTCTGTCTTTTTTTGTCTGTCTAAAAATATCTATGCTAAAATCACTTAATTTCATTGCATAAAATTAAAATTGTGTCAATTACCTAATACATATTTCTGGAGTTATCGACTCGCTCACAAATAAATTATTATTAGTTCGTGCGTGTCAGGTACAGATAAAAAAAAATAAAAGTGACGATTCGCCCGTTACAGGCAAGTTAATTCGTGCGACTAATAAGCCGTAATTACGCCATTGCAGCGGGATTGACCGAAAGGGTTACCCCTACCCAAGGTAGGAACACGGGTGGGTTTTAGTCAGTAAGAGTCTGACACTCCCTCCTGTTCCACCCTGAGCGGGAGGAGTCATTTGATGATTTCCCATACACAAAAAAAAACGCCATTGATTGTCGCTGTTATGACATTGTGACTAGTTTTTGAATGTTTTTAATTGTGAGAATCGGCCTTCAGGAAGATGATGAGATGATGATGTAGATGATGATAGGAAGCCACAATCAGCAGTCGACTACTAACCAATCAAAGGGACACAAGCGACCAGGCCCTGCTGGGTGCTGCTGGTGTTCAGCTCACACACGCTGGCTGGCACCAGGTAGGACACGGAGAAGATCTCGAAAGTCATGCCCACGATGATGCTGGAGCACAATATGAACATCCCTACATTGTAGCGGCTGTAACCTACAAGGAAGATATAATTTATTTAAACTTAAACCAAACTATGTCATGTAGCAGAAGCAAGGGGAAAAATCCAGAAACCGTTTTGTAGTTACATTACAAAAAAAATAACTTTAAAATTATTTACATACCTACTTTGTAAGGAGCCCTCAGTGCTCGAGTACGACTCGCACTTGCCCGATTTTGTAGCTAATGGCGTACCAAAAGCGATCTTGATTAGGTACTACTCGTACTTAAGAGCCTATACTACCTCAAATGGCTTAGCATGATCCTCCATTATGTCGAAAATGCTGCAGCATTAATTTTGAAATAAATATATGGTAAAGTTGAGTATTAATGATAAGTTTGACGAAAACACGATTCCATAAAATTTTCTCTATAGAAAAAAATTCCAAGTTACCTCCAAAGTCCAAACCGAACAATAAACCGCTGGTATTAAAAAAAATACTTCAAATTATATCATACAACTTTGCATACTAACTGAACTAACTTTAAAGTAGGTCTTATGTTTTGTATTTTTTTTTTATTTACCTACCATTATTTTCACCGTATAAAAAAGCAAATACCTAAACTATTGGCGCTGCCTGCCGCCGCACTCTGTCTCGCTCTCACTCAGTCCGCGAGCAGTATCGTAATTATTCAAGATGCTGGTGCAATTCATATTGTTTTCGGAAGATTGTGATTGCTTACAAAAAGTAGAAAAGGGAAATTGGATTTCTTTTGTTTTTCCAGACAATACAACATGTTAAACTATGTATCAATATAAGTAAGAGGCACAAAAACAAATCATAAAAAGTTACTTAAAACTTACCGGTCATGTCAATCGCTTCTTCAAACGGTACCCTCTTACCCCCGACAGTCATTATAACAATATTTTACACTTACAATAAGTTAAAATTAATTTAAGATTCACATTTGTGTTATTTTCTCACTAAAACCGGCATATAACTGCCACGATCACTATCACGTACGCATTTTATAATAAAAAAAAAATAGTCAAGCAGTTTCTTTTTCGTTCACGTTTGGTTCCGTCATTCCGTGCTTATTAAATACATCGTTATGACGATTTCTCGTATATTATTCGAAAAGAACTATTAGTTATAGGTGAAGGCAGAAAACGTCGATCCCGAGCGCTGGCACATCCTGTACAATTAGTCTCACTGCCAACCTGGCGACTAGCTAAAGACTTCACCCCAACGTGAGCTCGTTTGGTGGTGCGGGCCTCCTCGGATCAGGGGCGAGTGAGGTTTTTGACTCCCCCACGATGTCTAAGAGGGAAACGCGTGGAACACTACGCGCAACCACCTCAGGTCCTGATGTGAAGTCCGTCGCCCCTGGACCCATTTAGGGGGACTGGGTGACGACGTTGTCCGCCCTCCGCCGACGCCCGGTGCGCTTGCTGCGGACCGGGTGAGTCCACGAGATCTCGATCTCCCTTTCCGCAGCCTCCTTCTGCAAGATGGCTGCCGACCATCGGGTCGACTACGGCCGGCAGCAACATATCACTCCCTACTTCTAAAATAAAGGCACGGCGTGGCTCCTCCGAAGCAGCACACTCTGCAAACCTAGCCTACCAGCACACCAGCATAGCATTAGCAGTGCTAATGCTATAATGCACTGCTGCTGTGCTGGTAGGAGTCATCCCGCCATCTTTGCCTTAGTCGTGACATGTCGTTCACCTAGAGGTCAGTAGGTCCCAGTTGATGATTCTTAATCCATTACAATTGAATCACAAAATTCTTAATGACGGTTATAGAGAGGAAACAATATGGAACCCTAATATTGTTATCATTTGTTAGTCTTGTAACTAAAATGAAATATAATAGGCAGTTTTTCCATTCATACTTTTTTATATCAAAGATAAAGTTAACACGTTAAGAAGATGGTAGTTTTTTCTTCAAGATAAGAGAAAAACAGCCTCCACGGCCTTTCGTCCTCCCAAAGAGTAGCAATCATCTTTTTCCTCCCCAATTTATTCTGTATTAGTGGTCATCTCGGTACTTTCTAGCCATATCATTCAAACTGTCCATACATCGTTTTTTGGTCCCCCCGGAACGTGCTACCGGGTCAAAAGTGCCTATGTCGCGCCAGGATGCCATCAGCTATCTTCTTACAAAATTTTATCGTAATCCATTCAGTGATTTTGGCATGAAAAGGTATCACACAGAAAGTGTCTTTAGAATTTATAATATTACTTAGTATGAGCAATCCAATTCAGGAATCGTGACTTATTGACGCATAGTATAGACTACCACGTCCTATGAGCTACATGGCGAAAATTGTGGGACGGTCAAGAAAGAAACTTTACCACTTTTCTTACCATATTTGATGCAATAAATGACTTGAATTGAATTGAAAAGAAATAACGTTTATTTGCGGTAAATATGACGAGTCAAAAGGAAACAAATACAAAAAAATAACAAGTTGGGAGGAAACATGCGTCACATCCACGCAAAACGGCCAATGCTCAGCATAGTGCTAAGACCCTATATGAGACAGAGCACCAGCGCTGGTTTTCAGCGACAACCGGCATTAACGTGGTGACGTCAACCGGTGCAGCATACGATAAAGCTCCTCCCACTTGGCGGGACGGCTGAGGGAAAGAGCCTCACGTCCCAGCCGCCGGGAGCCGCGTGACGACTCCCGGCCACCGTAGGCGTGGGCCTGCGGGCGGAGAGTAATGGGTAACTCTCCGTCCGATCAGGACCAGGCCCGTGCTGGACGGCGCGTACGTGTTCCACGCGCACCTCAAAGAGACGTCAGCATTACAAGGAAGGGGTCCGTAAGGGCCGTAGAGCGGGAGGGGAAATTTGATGATTTCCCATCCACAAAAAAAAAAAAGCTCCTCCCACTATCTTCCCATGCAGCCACAAGCTTGCAAGCGAGCTTGTCCTGCCTAAATGACTGACCTGTGTGAGCACTGTGAGTAGAGAGCGAGAAGAGAAGTACTCGGAGAAGGAAAAGGGTTTTTGCGTGGGTCTTTTGCTCTGTAGTGGAACAATATGAGACGCACAGAACCGGGAAGTATGGCAAACGAAAGGGGAGGCCTACATCGAGCAGTGGGTGATTCCGGGCTGAAATGATGATAATGATGATGGGAAAATATAGGCTAGATATGAGATACATAATGTGTGTCGCGATTGTCGCCTAATCGCTTCCAGGCAACCTTCGAATGGACAGAATCATTCCGTAGAGCGTAAATCCTATGGAGATAGTCGTTACGGGTAATCAGAAGCTCAGAAAGGGTATCGTGTTACCCAGTAACTAGGTGGCAGCGGTTAGATGGGCAGTCACTCCATGTAAAATAAAAAATACTGGTACTCAGCTGCAACCGGTTAGACTGGATGTACAGAGGCCAGCACATCAACCTACCCCAATCTGTCAAATTTCTTTGATAGATTTTCAACTTTAGCTCAAAGGAATAAGGTTCATATTCAATTGGGAAAATCTGACTGATTGGGGTAGCTTGATGTGCTGGCCTCTGTACAGTTGGGAAAAGGCTAGGCTGATGATAAGTAACTATTGAAAAATGACTACGGTCTAGCAATGGTAGTGGTAACGGAAGTAAATACTGTATCATCCGCTTGTCTCACACGTGTCTACTAAGATTGTCCCCGGATCAATCAACGGATCAATCAATAGTCTCTACTTATCTTTATCAAAATTGTAGATTGTTAACTGATGATCTTTTGATGTTTTTTTTTTCTTATGTAGACTATCATGAGCACTCTGCAAGGCAATAGCACCTAATAATAAATGAAAACACTAACAATACTAATGCATAGCAGTATTTAGTAAGTATGAAATAAATCCTAACGTTGAAATAAAAAAAAGTGATTTTTTCTAACATATTAAATAGCATAAAAGTGTAAACAAAAAGAACACCATTTAAATATTGCGGTAACAGCGCGGTGTCATTGACCCAACAAACATATGGCCGAAACCTGAAAAATGGTATAGGTCAGTGTGCCGGGCACACCATTTTTACAGGTTTGTAAAAATTTAACATTTTTAGTAATAACTATTTTATTTTCTTATTTAACTCTGATGACACGCTTGACTCTTATGTCTCAAGCTTATGGTATATATTAGTTCACATCGAGAAATAAAATTTGGCGAAGGTTATTGAACTAGCGAGCTGGCAACATGTTGTGTTTAACTGCAGATGTCTTTAACCTGTCAGTGCTGGCCTATTAACAGATACATCGTGTAGAAAATGTAAAAAATGCAAAATATTGTCCAGTGACTAAACTATTGGATATATTTAATTGAATTTTTGTATGCAGACTGGGAACGTCATTAGGTATACGAAGTTTATGTTGTATTGCCATTTCCACTTTGTATAGAGAAGGTACGAGCATTGATTACCATGGTTAAATTAATTGAGTGCTTTTGAAAAAACCGCACTTATATTTTTTGTAAATTAGGATTCCAGGGAATCCCACAGTGCCTTAAGACTAGGGTGTTTAACCAGTGTGTGTGTATATATAGCACTGAGACGTGGTCTTTAACTCGGGGCCTTTTAGAGAAACTAAGAGTCACTCAACGAGCAATGGAAAGAGCTATGCTTGGAGTTTATTTGCGTGATAAAATCCGGAACGAGGATATTCGACGAAGAACCAGAGTCACTGACATAGCTCTTAAAATTTGCAAGTTGAACTCGCAATGGGCAGGCCACATCGCTCGTAGAACTGATACCCGATGGGAATGAAAAGTTCTTGAGTGGCGACCACGAACCGGAAGACGCAGCGTAGGCAGGCCTCCCGCTAGGTGGACCGACGACATCGTGAGAGTCGCGGGCAACCGATGGATGCAAGTGGCGGTCTAAGGGGGAGGCCTTTGTTCAGCAGTGGACGTCTTCCGGCTGATGATAATGATGAGGATTCCAGGTGTATTTTCCATCAAAGTGGTCCAGCGATGTCTCGCACGGACGACCTCTAGGGAGGGGTTGGCTAAACCATCATTCTATCGAAGAAAACGACTGCCCGTAAAATCGTCATATTTTATTTTCTATTTCTTAATTTTTTTATACAAATATCTAGGATGGAAAGTAGCCTATGTCCTTCTCCAGGTCGCAGGCTACTTATCTGTATTACGGATCATAAGGCATAAAAAAATTCGTCCGCATCACTGTCAATAGAAAAAGTACCCAAAAAGCTGGCAGCATTGCCACGTTGTATGACGATGCTGATTGGCCAAAAAATAGGCCAACTCTCTAGTCATGTGAAAAGTTGACCAACCGTTTGGCGATGTCTAGGCCTCAGTGTTTCAACCCCAACCGGCTCGAACACATAACTCCCAATAAGATTGGAATGTTTCCACCATTTGACGTTTTCTGCACCTGCAGCAGCCGCCTCAGCACAGCCCGCTGTATAATACATGGGATATACTAATTTTACTAAATAAATTGACTTTGCACTTAACATTATCTTCAGTTTGAAACATTGCACAGTTAATCATACTCATGACTTTGTTTACTGTAGTTTAAAAATATTATTTTAATGTATATTTGTTTATAAGCCGTTTCTAGTCTCTGTATATTTTAGCTTCGTGCCCAACTTGTAAGAATATTGATAAAATAATATAATAGGTACATAAATGTTAAAAAAACGTCATGGAAATTGAGGGAGAATTGTAACCAGCGCAAAGTTCACGCTTTTGCTTATATGATAACCGAATACCTTGTTCGGTGCGTCTCGGTAGTGTCAGCCAGAAGTGCGTAGGTACTCAGTATTTTCTTTATGCAATATAGGTTTTTCAGACAGAAGTGAACATCAGATCCTAATAGAATCGGGGCAGTGGGTTTGTCCGAAAGAGTTACCGCTGCCCCAGAACATAAAGGGCTAACACACGGGTGGGTTTTAGTCAGTAAGATTCTGACACTCCCTTCTGCTCCACCCAAAGCGGGAGGGGTCATTTGATGATTAATCACTAAATATAATCAATCACTAAAGACGGAAAGGAAATAAAGAAAGAAAGGAGAAAAGGAACATAGCACTTCCCCCACAACACGTTCCAAACCCAAGACCCCGCATCTGACACGCATGCTGTCACCGCATGACCACAGAAGAACCAACAAGGTTGTGACGATTGTGGGTAAGTCCACTTAAACAAAGGCAATTGGAATTCCCTAATAATCATCATCATTTTGTGGATCAGTGATCCTCAAATCTAGAGATGTCTTCCAAGACAATGCAACTACGTAGCTGGAGCACATGTTCGTATATTTCATCATTTCTATAATTAGGTACAATATAATTATCGGAATATTTACTTTCGTAAATCAACAAAAGTATTGTTCTGTTATTATAGAATAAGACGTGTGCGTAAACTCAGGTAAGCTGGTGTATCTTTTTAGGTAAACTGTGTGTCTAATTTATTGTAAAGAGTAAACGTTACGTCACTGGTTGTAGAGGTTTTTGGGTTTTTTTTTAAAGTCAGCTAACGTAGAGCACACATATCAACTCGAAAAGGGATCGTAACCGTATCAACTCGAGCCATTCAATTATTCTTTATATGAAACTCTCTATTGCATCGCACAGTAATCGTAATCGCCTCGCCTCTGGACAAGCTCACGAACCGTGGTACGGTGCGTGGTCAACTTGCAGTTCCCGCGCTTACGGCTCGTCGTCCCCGCGCTTACGTCTCTCCGTACCAGAGCTTACGTCTCTTCGTTCACCCTTGCTCCTGTCACCCCTCCCGCGGCCTGCAACACCATCAACCAGCGGTCGGCGAGCCGTAAGCGCGGCGTCGCCTAGCCGTAGCCGAGTCGACGTACCGGATGTACTGCTGATCCGCTTTGGTTACGTTAGGTTGACGCCTGTTTGACGGGGAGACGAAATGCGATACGGAGACGATCCCTTTCCGAGTTGATATGTGTGCTATGACCTTAATGAGAAATTGTAAATAATTTGTGCCAGTGGGATGACTTCTAAGGTAATTTTATAAGAAATTCTTTCTAAACAATTTTTTTAAACTCTTCATACATAGACCGTCCCTAATAAGTGGTTGTTTAAAACACTAAAAGCAACTAAATTTCCTTCTTGGGGCTACTAGGTTATAAGTCTATGGAACAAAAACAAGAAAAAATAAACAAGATCATTTATTTGTAAAAAAAATATCACAACTTTACCACAAACTCATTTTTAAACCGATTTTCTGTCCGGAGGCAAGAACAGTGACACTATGACACCACCTGCAATAAAAAAATATTTAGTAGACTTCATAATAGACTTTATTTTCTTTAAAATTCGTATAAATAAAAATCAAATCAGAAATATTTATTTTCTAGAATATGGTACATAAGGTGTTACAGTAAATTGGTTTCAGCATATATCCTACCATAACATGGCATGCAAATGTATTCACAACTATCGATGTCAATTAATCTAGCTTACAAATTACAGCTTCTATCGATTTGTCTTCTAAATAGTTCTTAAGACTATGCCGACCGCACAGTGGCGCCCTCATCGTTTGTTTGGTTATTTCATACAATTTAGAATGAAAATGCAGAAAATAAGCACGTTAAGTTGTGCTTCACATGTTTATACGTTAATATTATTAGAAACGGTAGTTTTATATTGTTTAGTTTTATTATAATCCTTAAAACGGAACATAGTGGCCACTGTTGTCCGTTTTAAGGATTATAATAAAACTAAACAATATAAAACTACCGTTTCTAATAATATTAACGTATGATCTTGTGAAGCACAACTTAACGTGCTTATTTTCTGCATTTTCATTCTAAATTGTATGAAACAACCAAACAAACGATGAGGGCGCCACTGTGCGGTCGGCATAGTCTTAATGGTATAATATCTTTTAAATAGTAATAGTTTAAAAAAAAAGTAAAGTAGGAGCATAATCAGCCTGTAATGTGCCCACTGCTGGGACACAGGACACAGGCCTCCTCTCTTCAAGAGGACGAGGGCTGTAATCCACCAGCACTAGTGCGGCTTGGTAGATGTCACATGTCTTCGAACTTTTGGTTCTAGGACATGCCGGTTTCCTCACGATATTTTCCTTTACCGTTTTGATAGCAATGGTAATGAAATACATTACACAAATTAAAGCCTGCCTGGGTTCGAACCGAAGAGAATTTTCGAGGCCGTTACCACTGGACCACGATTGCTCTCATAAATGCGTCTTTCATAATTATTATACAGGATGAGAGGACAGCGAGAAAAATCTAATATACAGGTTGTCCCTGGAAGTATGGATCAAATCAAATAGGGGCGTGGGCAAAGTCATTTCCAAACTTTTTGATCCTGAGAAAGTTGGTGAATTTAATTACGGTTCAAAAGTTATGACAAACTTTTGTTATTTTCAATCACTTTGCATAGTGCTCAAAGAACAAAATAATAAAAAAAAAAACTACCAGGAACTGTCAATTTAAGTTTTTTAGACAGCCCTGATAGTTTTATTTTTATGATATTTTTTCTCTGAGCACAATGCGAAACGATTGAAAAAAATTGGTCACAACTTTTGAACCATAAAATAATTCTCAATCATCAATCTTTCTCAGGACTAAAAGGTTTGGAAATGACCTTGCCCACGCCCCTATTCGACTTGATCCACACTTCCAGGGACACCCTGTATAAAATTCTCGTGTCACAATGTTAGTTACCATACTCCTCCGAAACGGCTGGACCGATTTGTATGAAATCTTGTGTGCGTATCGAGTAGGTCTGAGAATCGGCTACTATCTATTTTTTTTTTTTTTGCAAAACGACGTTTGCGGGGTCAGCTAGTAATATATAAAACTTGGGGAGATGTTAATTAACCTCAACCAAAACAATTCCACAGCTGGACATAGAATTTCCCTAAGCATCTCCAAAACAACGTCCACACTGGTCGAATCAAACCGATATAGTTTGTCAGAGCTCATTCAGTTAGAATTTGGGTCTACTGCAAGACCCATATTCTGAAGAAGACATCATTTTTGTAATGATAAGGTACTTACTAAAGGGCAGCGGGATTGTCCGGAAGGGTTACCGCTGCCCCGGAACATAAAAGGCTAAGGAAGGAACACGGGTGGGTTTTAGTCAGTAAGAGTCTGACACTCCCTCCTTAATCTCCACCCTGAGCGAGAGGGGTCATTTGATGATTTCCCATCCAAAAAAAAAATGGTACTTACTAAAGCCAAGTAGCGCTATACAGTAGAAGGTCAGCTCGCAGTGGCTGGTGATGACAATGCCGATCACATTGACTCCTGTGAACGATACCAGCCTAGCTACCATCATACCCAGACTGGTTACTAGGCCCCTGGAAAATACATATTTTTTTATATAGGTTCAAACTAAATTAGCTAGCGAAACTCTGCAGACGTCATGGGTATCGATCGATAACTAAATATGATTAAATAATAATATGACTTTTTTGAGGGCTCAACGACAGGTGTTGGTTTTGTAACTTGAAATATGACTTTTTCTCTTGTTTTATCGTGTTTAGACATCAATACCTAATATGTCTGAGAAGTTTACCAAAAAAAACTGCTTTTTCAAGTGGCCTAATCTTCATTCGCGATTTATTTCCCAAAAATGTAAACAAATATGAGTTTATTATAAAATAACTTTAAATCCTACATAATAAAGTTCAGTTTACGCTATAACTTCAAACATTTTTATAACTTTTTCAATAGTGTTAGTCACTCTGAAATCAACTTAACTGCAATTATAATAAAGTTGATATTTGTTTAACTTGGAATAATATTAATTTGAACCATAAGTTTGAATAGACTTTATACTACCATCGGTCGATAACCCCACAAAAAACAACAACAAAGGAATTTATTTTTTGTTCAACTTTCCCTTTTAAAAACTATTATCATCACCATTTCAGCCCAAAATCACCCACTGCTGGGTACAGGCTTCCCCTTTCTTCTGCCACATTGCCCGGTTTCGTCCGTCCCTTATCTAGGTGTTCCCCGCGACTTTCACGATATCATCAACCCAACACGCTTTTTGACGGCCCTGGTTCCTTTGGCCTAACCAAAAATTAGTTAACCTCAAAACTTATCCCACCTCACCTATGACAAGTAGGATAAAGATCCACAAAATACGCCACCACGCACCCAATCCCCAACGCAGTACACTGGACCAGAGTGAAGAACACCATGTTAGCCACCGGTTCCTTCAAGTTGACCAGGGTTGAGCTGACTCCGGAGACTATCAGCGTGGTGATGAGGACCAGGCGGGGTCGGGAGGCAAACTGGGAGATGGCCAGGTTGATGAGGAAGAAGAAAAGACCGCAGGCCATTCCGGAGTAGATCGTGCTTGTTGATATCGTGTCGTTGCAAGTGTACTGGAAATATTTTTTTCTGTGTAATAAGTAATGAGAAGCATTATACTCCATTTGTTTCGGTAATTAAATAAAGGTAAACAAAAAAAACCACGTGACGTGGTTAACCGACTAAACGTAATACCAGTGTATTCAGTTGTCATACTACGTCACAGTTGTACTCTTTAATTTAGCAACGTTATAATTCATTAATAACGTTGCTAAATTGAAGAGTACAACTGTGATGTAGCATGACAACTGAAGTGAGTGGTGTTACGTTTAGTCGGTTAACTAAGTCATGTGGTTTTCTGTTTACCTTTATTTAATTACCTAAACAAATGGAGTAAAGGTACAACTAGTTACGATCAGCGACAAAAGTTAACACTGATGGTTTTACATATTATTTAAATTTACATAAAATTATTCGATTTCAGTCAAAATCAATCTGCCTAGCCTTTTCCTTTTCATGGTGGGGTCAGCCAGGGTCGGCTTCCAGTCTAACCGGACGCAGCCGAATATCAGTATTAGTAAAATTATTCGATTTCAGTATTTCATAAAATAGCAAAGAGTTAACATTCTTTTAGTTTTACTTTTCGATTTTAAGGTTACCTACTTAATTAAGATATGCGCATGTGTAGTGCGTGTGTTCAGCTATAATATTGTTTTTTTAACTGGTTTGATGAGAGCACTTAAAAGTATATTCTTTGTATTGAAGTCTAATGGTATTATTATTTGGTATGTGTGAAGCTTAGCTTACCATAAACAAGAAACCTTCAGAAGAAAATTTGACTAAGTACAAACCGTTTCAGTTTCAGGTGATGTCTTGGTTTGGCTGTATATCCTGTCGCAGAAGCTCTGGGAAGTCTTCTGTTCCTCATTGAACGAGTTGAAGAAGAAGTTCACCATCGTCGGGAACCACATCATGAACACGTTGTTCCTGAAAATCATTGTTTCTTGTTAAAGTCTACGTATGTGACTTTAACAAGAATATATACGGTGACTGGTAATTAGTGACCGATACTTAAACACGTGCTTGTACTCATGATAATAAACAACTTTTACTATGGCACCAAACCTGAAATAGCGAAAAAAAATCAGCTGTTCCCTACATTTATCTTCGTCTATCTCGTCAAAATGTAGGGAACAGCTGATTTTTTTTTTCGCGAATTCAGGTTTGGTCCCATAGTAAAAGTTGTTTGTTATCATGAGTAGGTACAATCACGTGTTTAGGTATCGGTCACTAATTACCAGTCACCCTATATAGGGTTAGTTTTCAAAGACCAGCCAAATTGAAGGGGTATAGACCATCAAACTGAATAATTATGTCCATGGGACTGAAATCGTAATCTATACTAATATTATAAATAGTAAAGGTTTGTATGTAAGTTTGTAACGAATTGGCCCAAAAAGTACTGGACCGATTTTAAAAATTCTTTCACCATTTGAATGCTACATTATCACTGATTAATATAGACTTTTTTAATTGCAAGAAAAAAAATAAAATGTTTAAAAAATAAATGTCCACCCGTGCGAAGCCGGGACAGGCCGCTATCACGAATAAAATTTCAGCCGTCCCATACGTTTAGGTCGAGTAGGTATTAAAGTTTTCTATGAGACAGTTGATAAATTTTTCGCGATTACGATATTGGTCCCATGGAGAAAGTTGTTCAGTTTGATGGTCTGTAGCACACCCTTAAATTTGGCTGGTCATTGAAAACTAATCCTGTATAAACACTTGCAGAGAACATCACGCCTATTTTCATCTATAATTATTACGTACACCCAGCCATGTTTAAAAGCCCCATTTTATAGGGGGCAAGCCAATTGACAACAACCTCTTGCTATTTGACATGTTGTTAGAAAATTCCATTCAACTACTTAGTAGAAAGTAAAATTATATTTTTGGCTGATTTTTCAATGGGCAGATAACTTTGATAACAGATAACGAGTCTGACAACCAGTCTTACCAAGGAGTATCGTATTACCTATTAACTGGGTTGTGGAGGTCAGATAGGCAGTCGCTTTATGTAAAATATTGGTATTGGCCCCGAATCTGTTGTTCACAAACTAAATTAAATTTAAGTTCAGTGCATCTTTTTCTTTCTATTTCATTATGAAAAGGACAGAAGATAAATATTAGTTTAGTCCTGTCAAATTAGATAACAACAGAATCGAGGCCATTAGGCTGCATCCGGTTAGACTGAAAGCCGACCCCAACATAGTTGGGAAATGGCTATGCAGATGATGATGACTTCCCAGTTTTGTCCCGCGACTTTGACCATATCGTCCACCCAGAGTGCTTTCGGACGGTCTTGGTTCTACCCATAACAAGGAATACATTATAATGCACCTCTTTAGCGCATTTGTAAGAGCAAGCAAACGGTATACTTACGTGCTGCAACACAGTGCTATAAGAAAGAACAGTTGAATAGTCCTCCACAGCAGCGTCGGCTTAAATATCGGCGCTGTATGCTCTGATATGGATGTCCAGAAGGCACTAGTGTGCTTCACTTCTGTGTCTGAAGTCAGTATGTGTTTTACCTGAAAGTAATTAAGAATCAATATGATTTTAAGTATTTACGTTTAACCTTAAAAAGTTAACTAGCAAAATAATAATAGCCTCCCCGACCGATTTCGGTCACGGTGCCCAATCTGAACGGAGATTAGCCGGGTATGCAGGAGATATTACATTTGTTAATTTGTCATTTGTGTTTTGCCCGTGGCTAAATAATAACAGCCACACAGGTCGATCGATCAGGTTAAGCTACGCTTGCCGCGGTTGGTCTGTGGATGGGTGACCATCTTTACATACCGAGACGCCTCCGTGCCTCGGAAAGCACGTTAAGCCGTTGGTCCCGGCTGTCATTTCTGGATCTTTGATAGTTGTTACGGCTAGTTAGAAGCCCGAAAGTCTGACAACCAGTCTTACCAAGTGCTATCGTATTACCCAGTAACTGGGTTGTGGAGGTCAGATGGGCAGTCGCTCCATGTAAAATACTGGTATTCAGCAGGTTAGACTGGAAGCCGACCCCAACATAGTTGGGAAAAGGCTAGGCAGATGATGATGATGAATTTGTCATTATGTACGAGATTACCATTTTATGCCATTTATTTCAATGGAGTATCAGTGGTTGACCATTGGAAAGTCTTAATGACGCCATTATATTAGTAGATTACCAAACTTGTCAAAATCAACAATTATGAAATTGAGGCCCTGAATTATTGTTTGTATGGTTTTTATTGTAAAAAGAAAGTTTTTAGAGGTATTTTTATGATTTTTACGTATCGAATTAGTTGTGTTATGTTTTCAACACACTATATCTACCTAGCATATATCCTGAAGAATATCATATATATTTCAGGTCCTGTAATCCCCTTAACACTCAATATACACTCACATCAGAGAATATAAATTACATAACGAAACACTCAAATAATTAACATCAATATATTATATCAACCTACCGGATACCCATCCTTCTTCCCTCCATTAATTTTATAGATCCTCTCCAGCACCTCCAAAGCCATGACATGGTGTCCTCGACTGGCCAAATACTTGGGACTCTCCTCGAGCCAGAACATGAACAAGGCTCCTATACCCAGTGGTAACGCCAGGACCAAGGTGAAGAGGCGCCAAGGTCGGAAGGTCATGCCGAACCAAGGTAGTGGCAGGTTAAAGGTTAGGGGTAGAATTAAGTATGCTAAGCCTGGAACAAAATATTTTGAAACTTTTAGTCATACTCAGATAACCAAGGTAGTCGACATAGCTCACAGAATAAGCAAGCTGAAGTGCCAATGGGCTGGTGTTCTTGAGTGGAAACCGCGAATCGGCAAATGGAAGGTAGGACGCCCTCAGGCTAGGTGGAGCGATGATCTTCGCAGGATGGCTGGTAGCAGCTGGATGAGAGTTGCCGAGAATCGAGTTGAATGGCGTGCAATAGGAGAGGCCTATATCGAGCAGTGGACTGCTGTAGGCAGATGATGATGATGACAAATCATAGTCAGTACTTAATATTGTTATCATCTTGGCAGCTGATAGTGATTTGATGAATATTAACAATTTGTACATGTTTGTAATATCTCCAACTATGTACTTAAATGTTGCTGCAATCGCCTTGAGCTTTGATAACGCGAAGTCTAAGATTGTTTGTGATGTACATACAGTCGCATCGGCACACAGCGCATTGCATTCCAATACAAAAAAGCATTTGCAGATTTTAGCATCATCCATATATTAACGAAGTGAATAAAGTTCACCTCGGCAAGTCTATGTGATTGAGCTTACGAATAAAATGAACGATTTACGATCATATTTCAAAAAGTACGTAGCAAAGTGAAAATAGTACTTACTGAAGGCAACCACCTCGGAGGCCATATTGAAGGAGTTCATAATTTGCAGGAACTGGCTCCGATATCGAACCACAGTGCACTCGCCCAGGATTGTCATACTGAGAGTGAAGCTTGCTGTGGAGCTGACACGATAACCACTTATTAATATGACTAGCTTCTGCCCGCGACTTCATCCGCGTGAAATTACACCCTCCCCCCATTCACCCTCTTAGGGGTGGAATTTCTAAAAACTCTTTCTTAGTGGATAAACAAAGAAGACACCCTCCAAATGTCATGTCTCTAGGACCAGCGGTTTAGGCTATGCGTTGATATATCAGTCAGTCAGGACTTTGAATTTTATATAGATTATATGGAGGTAGAAGATAGAAACCCACAGGAGAACAGCTGAAACCGTGGCGAGAAGACTCGTGAGTCGTGAGTCAGTACATGCTGTGCTTTTTTTAAGCAATGAGGCACTTTTGTTAAGTAATAGTGTACTCATTGTTGAAGAGCCTAATAAATTATAGTCCTCTAGACTGAATTTCGGCCATGGCGACCAATCTCAACGGAAACCAGCCTTCGGCTTGGGAGATATTATAATGCACAAGTGTGTGTACAGGTGCACTCTCTTTTCCTTCACTCCGCACGACACGGCAATCCGACACGACCGGAGAGACCAGGCGCAGGGCGTGTTTTCCGAGGCACGGGCAAATTAATAAATACTCGAAAAAGTGTACAGGACATTGATTTTAATTCTACCTATGTCATTAATCATTATATGTATCTTCAAAATATGGGTTTAGTGGCCGCAAGGAGGTCTGCCAAAAAGATGTTCCGAAAATTGTTTTTCTACATCAAATTATGTTATTGGGTTTCAGTGTCCAAATTCTTGCAAGCTTATGTTTTAGTATATATTTAAAGAAGATAAACAACATCACTTTTTAACCCCGACATTGCTCGAGCCAGTCAGCGCTGCTGGGCCTGTTAAAGTCGACCCTCTAAATAATTATGATCCGATCCAGCCTAAGCCTCGCTGCCTTCCCCCAGCGACGCCCTAAGCTGAAATCTGTACCCCACAGGGAGTGTCCTTAGCGTTTTTAAGTTTTTTGCCCTGGCTGAAGAGGCATTCACAGGATAGCCAGGTTAAGCAGACGACAACCACCTAAGTTTCCCTGCGCGAAGCCATTAAAAAAACCGTTCTTCTTTAATTTAGACATACATTTTCATATCAAGTGAGGCGGTTTTGGCAATAAAACCGTGTTTATAACAGGTCGATGATCACAGGCTGATTGCATACCATAAACCAATTAACTGAACATGACATAGCTCAGATATTCAAGCACGTTTTTATTACCAATCACAATTTACTTAGTACCTATTGTAAATATCGTTGATTAATCCTTAGGCAGACATATAATTTTACACTGTCATAAATTCAAATATTTCAGCTATCAGATATAAAATTATAGTCAAGAGTGAGAGCGAGTCTGCTGAAATGATTTTTATATACGTATCTTCCCATAATTTGCTAGAAGGAGGCATCATAGCCAAGGATGAACCCACACCAAAGCACGTGCAACTTAGACATAATCTGATTCGAAATTTCGCAATTACAAGACTCGTTGACTGTTTTAGACGCTCTTATTAAGTACGCTTCTAAACCCGATATGAATTTAGTCACATGCAAGTGTAAAAGTGTAATAAAAGTGTCTTTAAAAACATACTTATAAAAAATATATCGTGCTGAGGACCCCTAGAATTGCATCTATTTTTAGCAATACAGAGATAATACCTAATAATTCTTTATCAACATGATATACGATGGCAATCAACTGACGATCATAATATTTATAAAATGTTATACATTATATTAAATTGACAGCTACATATCTAGAACACGTTTCAATCTGCTGATGAAAGCGTGATTCTTTTGGACATTTATCATCAATCATCGGGCAGTTGCCCGCCAGACAACACCCGTCGGGTCGGAGGATCCTCCTTTTCTATAGAGTATGAATGAACTTTACACCCTATTCCTCACATTTCTATAATGTATTTGTTTATTGGATCTCCAACAGAGGCACGGTAATGTTATCTAAATTAGTAGAATTAGCAGAAACTGGAAACATACATATAGCTATATTACTACCTATTGATGTACAGGTTGAGTAACGAGACAAAAGACATTCCTTTACAACCCTGGATAAGATCTTGGAACGTATGCGAGGTGAAGTAATAGAATCCACTGAAAGTATAGGTTATTTATCTCTAACGCTCGTAGAAGACGCATTCGACGACAATATGCCAAACTATAAATCTCTGGTAAATTGACGCGAATCCCGCGTGGGTGGGATGCGGGACGATTTTCATTGTTTATTGTGTCAACTAACTTGTATGGAGGTGTTCAGACTAGCACAAAGATCACGAGACTTCATAATCATTAAAAACAAACGACGCACGCGACTCGGTTTAGTTCCCTAATTGCGTAAAACACTTTCAATCACAATCTGAATAATTTTGAAGGATATTGCTGATCCATTGCTTAATATGTTCGAAAAATTTGTCTACTCAATAACTTAAATAACGCAATGAACGTTGTTGAACTATCAAAATGAAAGCTGTTACTACTGGGCCTCAAGTCTGCTATTACAATAGTGTCAGAATGGTCTATCATTGATTTCATAATTGTTGATTTTGACAAGTTTGGTAATCTACAATATAATGGCGTCATTATGACTTTTCCAATGGTCAACCACCGACACTCCTTTGAAAGAAATGGCATAAGATGGTAATCTCGTACATAATGAATGACAAATACATAATATGTAAAAATATAATATTAAATCTATACATATAATAAAATCGTAGGAAAGTCAAAACTGTACATTGAATATTTTTTAAAAAGAATACTTGGGGCGTGATCTACAATCGATACCGAAGCCAAAAATATAATTTTTAGAATTTTTGTCTGTCTGTTTGTCTGTTTGTCTGTTTGTCTGTCCGGGATAAACTCAAAAAGTACTGCATGGATTTACTTCAAATTTTGCATGAATATTACTAAGAGGTCGGGTCAACATATAGGCTACATATTATCACGCTATCACCTTCGGGGGAGGAGCTGTGAATCTTTATTTTTCTTACGCATTCTGTGACAGCGTGTAATCTAACGACGCATATTTAAATGTTGGTTTTGAGTAAGCCATGCTATTATCTAGCTTTACACTATAAAAACTACGCCATTTAAATAACTTGGGCAGAGAAATATAATTTAATGAATTTTAGTAGTATAAAAACAATTTTAAAACAGCGCCATCTATGAGATTTCATAAAAATCAAATCAAGTTACATGTTAAATTTTTTTGGAAATTAATCATTTAAATTTGATCATGTTGGCGAGGTAAGTAGTTAGTTATTCTTAAAATTCATAGATGGTGATGTGTATTTTCTTCATAAAAGTTGTATCGTTTTGGCAAAACCAGGGTAAAATGTTTTTCTTGGATGCTCCTGGTGAAACAGGAAAAACATTTGTTACCACTAGCATACTTGCAAAGGTCAGGAGGCAAGGCAAAATTGCTATTGCTGTAGCGTCGTCGGGAATCGCTGCCACACTGCTTCCGAGTGGCAAGACAACACATGCCATGTTTAAAATTCCCATCGATTTAGATAGCGCCGAAACGCCTGTTTGTGGTGTGTCACGTAACAGCGATAAGGGACACGTGCTCAAGGATTGTTCTCTGATCGTATGGGATGAGTGTACGATGGCCAATAGGAAGGCAGTTGAGACCGTGGACAAAATCCTGCAGGACATCCGCAGGAACGAACATTTGATGGGTGGTGTCACAGTTCTGTTCAGTGGTGATTTTCGGCAAACGCTTCCCATGGTGACGCGGGGCTCGAGGGCTGACAAGGTGAATGCTTCGTTGAAACAATCTTCGTTGTGGTCACGAGTTCGTACGCTGCGCTTGACCATTAATATGAGAGTTCGGCTCGGCGGCAATGCACGTGCTCAAGAATTCTCTGATGTCCTTCTAAGTCTTGGCGAAGGCACTCTACCAGAAGAGATAGGTGGACAGGTGGTGCTTCCAGAGTCTCTCGGTAGAGTGGTATCCAGCTTAGAAGAACTAATTCGCTGTGTGTACGGGGACGTCAGTCGTATATCGCACCAGCAGAATTCTTGGGTGTGTGAGCGGCCATTTTGATGACCAAAAATGATCAGGCTGCAGCAATTAACGAATGCTTTCTCTCGGAAATTGAGGGGAATAAAGTGGTCTACACCTCGATAAACACTGTTATCGAGCAAGATGACGCCACACATTATCCCGTGAAATTTCTGAGCTCCCTGTCAGCAAGTGGACTTCCAGCGCATACCATCAAGCTGAAGGTCGGTGTTTCGATTATGCTTCTTCGGAACCTATCTCTTCCGAAGTTGTGTAACCCGCCTTAAAGTCATCTCGCTCCACAGACACACCATTGAGGCGGAAATTCTTACGGGTTGTGGCGTCGGCGAGGCAGTATTTATACCACGCATTCCCCTCATACCTCATAACTTCCCGTTCCAGTTCAAGCGCGTACAGTTTCCCGTGAGTGTTTGCTTCGCGATGACCATCAATAAGTCGCAGGGGCAGATACTGAGGGCAGTGGGTGTCGACCTCAGGACGAGTTGCTTCTCACAAGGGCACGTCGCTTGCTCCCGCGTCTCCAGTCCTGACTCTCTTTACATTTTGGCTCCTGCCAGCATAACTACCAACGTAGTTTATAGAGAAGTGTTGTAAGGTATGATACCTTTGTACGTATTTTTAGTCTTTTGTGTCCTGGAATGTATTCCTGCATTATTTTCTCTATTTCCTTCAGTCACATCTTATGACTGAACTCAGCAGGATTCCCATATTCTCTTCACTTGCTTCGCTTGCAAAAAAAAACTTATATTTTAATGCTATTTTAAAAGTTGTGTACTTATAATGCTATAGCGACACTGGCATCTTAGGTATTTTTGGTGCTGTAGAGTCTTCACGCAGACGACGTCGCGGGCAGCAGCTAGTTAAATCTATAATGAAATTTAGTAGGTACTTAGTAGTTTTTCGAAAATAATTTCTACTAACGGGTTTTATAATAATGGCAATACGACAATGTCATTATAACACAATTCTATTACGAGACCATTGACCGACCAATGATCGACCATTAAGAATTTAGCAGATTACGAACTTTTAGCAAAATGACAATGGGATCGTGTTAGAATGACGAATTTATAAAAATAGCAGACTTGGGCCCCTGTTAGTGTGTTATACAATTACCCCGCAGTTTGAATAGTTCATAAAACTGTAAATCACTTTCAGATGATGACAAGTTTATTGCTATTAGTGCACATAAGCTTACTAAAACATAGAAGTAGCGGTAACCTGTACTGAACTAACATAAGTATACGTACAAACTACTCCCAATCAGCTTGACGATGAGCATGAACTGCCAGCTAGGAGCGAAGCTGCTGACTGTTGCGAAGAGGAACCCGACAGCAGTGGACAGCAGAAGAGCACGACGTCGGCCACACGTGTCTGCGTAATAGCCCCAGGGAAACGCGAACACAACACCTAGAACATGTACCATAGGACACTTTATATTATTAGCCAAAACTTGCAGCCACACATTATTAAAGGTACAGAAACCACCAATCATTTGCATGATAAAATGCTCTTATTGAATAATGAGAACGATACTGTAATTATTCCGTAAATGACAAACTTTCATCCCATGTTTAACAGATGTAGAGAATGAATTTTCAAACATCCTTCCTTTACTTTCGATGTTATAAAGAACTACAGCAATATTTCATGTTTCCAGCCTTTTATCTTGTATACCTATACATCATGGAAGCTCTTTTTGCCCGTCTATCTGAAACCATCATCAATTTCATAACAACAAAGGTGAACTTTAACAAAGACTCGGATTCTCGCAAGTCCGTTAGTGAATGAATTTAAGATTTTTGTTAAGAAAACGATGAAACCAATTACAATATTAAACACGCATACAAAATAACAATCAAAATCATAATGCAGAGAACAAATTTAAAATATGTCGTGTCGCGCTTTGTATATGTGGAGGCTTATGCAAAGGGCTACTGGCTAGTTTTACTTAGAAAAGGGGAAAAAACCAAGTGTTAAAGCATATCTGCGAAGACGGCTTTATCTCATACTACGATAAAAACCTAAAATTTAAATAAGGAGAGGATCAAATCCTACCTGCAAACGGTGCTGAAGCCAATATCCCGATCTCTTTTAGTCCCATCTTGAGGTCACAGCTGGAAGCGGCCACCACGGTCGCAAACCCAAACATATCCAGAGCAAAGGCATTGGAGATGACGCAGCATACTGCCAGGAGAAGATAGTTATAGCGACCATGACCTGGAAATGGAAAATGCAAAGTTCCTTAGGTTGTTCTCTTTTATATAGATAGACCAGTGGCGAAGGTACCATACAACTCGATTCCCGCCAGCTTCCCTTCGAAAATTCAGAACACAACCACTCTAGAGTCAATTCATCATTGAAATATAATGAAACGGTTTACTGACTTTTTTTTGCTCCGGCTTACCTCTGTCATAAATTCACCCTTCGCCACTGAAGTAGACAATATTTAAATTAATGTTAAGCCGTATAAGATGGGATAGAGCAGCGGTAACAGCCCAATTGTAACGACCCCGACTTACGCGTGAGTTCGAACCCAGGCTGGCACTTTGAGTTGGCGGGACGGCTGAGCGAGAGAGCCTCACGTCCCAGCCGCCGCGGGAGACGCTCCGGGCGTCGGGAGTGGTGTGACGACTCCCGTAGCCGCGGGCCTGCGGGCGGAGAGTAATGGGTAACCCTCCGTCCGATCAGGACCAGGCCCGTACCGGACGGCGCGTACGTGTTCCACGCGCGCCTCAAAGAGATGTCAGCAGCAAGGAAGGGGCCCGCAAGGGCCGTAGCCTGCCGGGGCAGCGGGATTGTCCGAAAGGGTTACCGCTACCCCGGAACATAAAGGGCTAAGGAAGGAACACGGGTGGGTTTTAGTCAGTAAGAGTCTGACACTACCTTCTGCTCCACCCGGAGCGCGAGGGGTCATTTGATGATTTCCCATCCTCAAAAAAAAAAAGGCTGGCACTTTATTTTGTGTATTTATTTTATTGCTTTCAAAACGGAGAAGGAAAACATTGTGAAAAAACCGGCATGTCCTAGAACCAAAAATTCGAAGACATGTGACATCTACCAACCCGCACTGGGCTCGCGTGGTGGATTACAGCCCACTGTCCTAGCAGTGGGAACAGGCTGATAATGCTATGCTATAAGATGGTCAAGGACAAGGTTCTCATGTTTCGAATGTGTCAAACTGATCTTACTTCTTCTTTCTTCTGTCTTTTCAACTGCAACACACATTAAGTGATATTCTCCTTTGCCTCTGATGGCAATGCACCTTTTGCGATGCCTCTGGTCTTCCAGATGTCCTTAAAGAGAACCGCAAGACCACTTAGGCATCAGGCAGGATCACCAAATAACATCCAAAAATACTTAATACCTCATCGAAGGTCCTTAGCTACATACATAATTATGAAATTGGCGTTTTTTATGGAAAAAGCAAAACGAAAATAACCAAAATCGTACCGTGTTTTCTTTTGACATCTAAGTTAGTTACATGATGTGTACGGGGAAGTTACTGCTTCCCCGTACACATCATGAAAATCCTTCAAGCTATTTCTACAGCGCTGGTACCACGGTGGAACTCGTATTCGTAAATAACACGATATTTTAAGTTTTCCATATTGTGTACAAAAAAATGTCAAAAAAAAATCAAATGGCGCGAAAACAAATGAATCATTAAATTCGGAACCCGAATACTCCATTTGAAATAAATTTGAATTTCGAATTCCTACTAAGCAAACGCCAGATATTTGAGATCAAAATGGCCAGTTCGACAAAACGCCAATGTCATATGTAGTGACCTTACCAAAATAGACAATAAGGGAAATCAAAAAGTTAATGAAACAAAAAACTATCCACGTTTCCTATAGCCTAGCCATTCCTTTGTTAGGTGTCAATTACATGAAACACAATACTTATTATTGTTAGTTTATAAATCGGGTTGTATTCACTTACCGTGGCTCCTCGATTCTTCAAGCTTATAATTCTAGCAAATCGTCGTTTATAATTAATTGATTAGTTAAATATTATGTTATATTAATATAGTAATATTTATATATGCTTGATGAGATTGGTGGAGTGGATGATTAGAGGATGAATGAAAGGCGAATATAATAATATGCAGAATAAGTATACAAGGCAGAAAGGCCAGATGCGTAGGACTCGCAAGCGGCGTGCGTGTATGACCGGCTGATGTACAGAACGCCAGCACATCAAACTACTACAATCTGTCAAATAGATTTTCAACTTTATCGCAAATGCATAAGGTTCAAAGTTGATTGGGATAATTTGACAGTTTCGGGTAGCTTGATGTGCTGGCCTCTGTACGAACGTAAACGAGGCTGTAGTTTCTGCCTAACCCCAAGGAAAGAGGACGTAAGTTTGTGTATGTAAAGTCTTTTCAAATTTGTATGATGTTATTTCAGGTTAAACAAATATCAACTTTATTTCAATGGTGTTTAAGTTGATTTCAGAGTTACTAGCACATCAAATCAAATCGTTTATATGTGATACATAGGTTACATACAGGTGTTCATTACATAATTAAAGTATAATGTTCATTCCATTATCAGCCACTTAAGCATACAAATGACTAAATAATATAATAAAAATGTATGATTATAAAATTCTAATGATTTGATATAAATTCCATTGAAGATTAAATCGATGCCTTAGTTCACAATTGCACTAACTACGAAATTTACATTTTTGAGGAGAGAGCTATAAAGTTTTTTAAAGTTTAGACGAGAACAGTAGAAAATCCAAGTAAAATAACAAAAAAATATGCATCTATTCATAAGACTAGTCCTTTTACTCCATCTATCTTGATTGGTTTTACAAAAATAAAGATCATTAGTATAATACCACATTCATGGAACATTAAACGAACTCACTTAATACAACTGTGACCCACGTTTTTGGTAGAAAGAGACGGAATAACGGTATTTCGATGAAATTAAACTCAAGCTGGCATGAAACATTTAAAAAACTATTGAAAAAGTTATAAAAATGTTTGAAGTTGAAGCGTTAACTGTACTTTATTATGTAGGAATTAAAGTTATTTTTCCATAAATTCATATTTGCTTACATTTTTGGCAAATAAGTCGCGAATTCAGCTTAAGGGACTAATCACACTTATTCAGCTCTGTTGTTTTTTAGGGACAAAAGCTGAACAGAGCTGAATAAGTGTATTAGTCCCTAAGTAGCCGTAGGATGATTTCCGGCATTAACGCGGGCGAAGCCGTGGGCAAAAGCATAAAGAGATATGTATATTTTACCAGTCAACTCCACTGCTTCATCGTAAGTGTACGCGTCTCCACTCTTAACAACAACATTGTCTGTTGTATCCTCCTCCATCTTGTAACGTGTGTCTTTCTCTCTTCATCTCGCGACACTGATCTCGATTATTTAACACTGCCAGCATCTTATCTATTATCACAAGTCTCCTGGTGTCTGCAAAGAGTCTAACTAAACAAAGAGGCGCGAAAGATTAGAATATTTCTAGACGTTTGAATTTTTAAGGGCCAAAGCACACACGCTACTTTTAGCATCGGCGATATGCGATTTTGCGACTGTATCGATGCATTTAGCTCAGTAGTAGCTTTACTTTAGTCCTGTCAAATCAATCAGCGACTGACACTGGCCCCAATTCTGTTGTTCACAAACTAAATTAAATTTAAGTTCAGTGCATCTTTTTCTTTATATTTAGTCCTGTCAAATTAGATAATCCATAGACAAGTTTAGACGTGATTAAAAAATTGGCTACCAAAATTACGTCAGACGCTGATTAATTTGACAGGACTAAACTAAAAGAATCATGCCCACTGTCCATACAGTGATTGACCTGTCACTTGATTCGTTTTACAGGTCGCGTCTACCTCCAACTAGTATTATATAAAAACAAGTATCGTTTATAATAACACAATAACTTATCATCTTTTCATTTAGCGGCCAGGAAAAAATGCTATTATGTAAATAAGTTTTTGAGGTTATAACTGCTGTCGGATAGTTTGACAGCTGTTATAATCTCAAAAACTGTACGATAATTAGAATCTAATTGATTCCAAATCGCTTAGAGAATAACAATCACTCAGAAATAAATCCCTCATAGAGTATAGTAATATCTTCAATGTAATATCATCATCATCAAATCGGCGCGCGGTCGCAAACAGCAGTTATATTCTCGTAATATCCCGCCGACGACGTCTTAGATAGATCACAAAGCACTAAATCGGTATCCGTATGATGCAGGCCAAAGCAATCGTAAGTGGTAGGTATCGAAGTCTGTGGAAAATGCAAAAGTTGTAAGGGTATCAGAAATCCAAAATCGCACAGTACAAGAGCAGACGAACGACTGCAAAACGTCAACAAATGACAGCATGTCATTCACATAACGTTGCGGCTAAAGAAGTTCGTTTTACGCATAACCTGTCAGCTGTACACTTAAAATGGAACTTGTATAAGACACGTTCCGTTTCAAAAAGGCTATTAAGAACGATAAACATAGTAACATTACTTTTTTTCCTGGCTTTATTTGAAAATTCAATTATGCGATACGAAATAAGCAAAAAATGTGCAATTTATTAAGATATTTTACATCACTAGACGTGTTAGAAAATGTTCAGGTCAAAACTTGACATGATTCTTTATCTTCTGTCTTTTTTTTGATGAAATAGTAAGAAAAAGATACACTGAACTAAAATTTTGTTTAGTTTGTGAACAACAAAATTGGCACCATTGTCAGAATCTTTTTAATTGCTCTAAAACTAAATCAACTTGTTATAAAATTAAAGCGTCTTGCGTTAGCAATAAAGATAACATGTTTTATGTTGTTATAGTATATTTAGGTACTCCGCGACTTTGCGTAAAATTCTTGTTCCCCCGCGCCACCCCATCGCATCGCATCGCCCGCCCGCACTTTTATTTCGTTTTCGCTTTGAGTTCTTTCTGACTTTAATTATTTTTTCTCGACTCCTAAGGTTCGTTTCATGATCTTAATTAGCCTATAATAGCCTTTCTCAAGAATTGGGATACCTACGAAATGCAAAAAAAAAAAATTCGACTGGTTGTTCCAGAGATTAGAGCGTTCAAACAAACAAACTTTTCAGCTATATTATAAGTACCTAGACCTACATATAGATAGATACAGAGGAGAGAAGGGAGGGGCCTTTGGTAGTAATAACAGCGATCGATCTGAGGCCCAAGTCTGCTATTTTTATAAATTCGTCATTCCAACACGATCCCATTGTCATTTTGCAAAAAGTTCATAATCTGCTAAATTCATAATGGTCGATCATTGGAAAAACTATGCTAGAATTCATTTAATATATATTTTTACACATTACGTATTAGTGTTTGCAATCTGAAGTAGTAAGAAGTTCGTAAATAGCAATAAACATTACGTTTATTCAGTTGTCATTATGTACGAGATTACCATTTTATGACATTTCTTTCAATGGAGTGTCAGTGGTTGACAATTGGAAAGTCATAATGGCGCCATTATATTAGTAGATTACCATAATTGTCAAAATCAACAATTATGAAATAAATGATAGACCATTCTGACACTATTGTAATAGCAGACTTGAGGCCCAGGTTAAGTTACGCTTGCCGCGGTTGGTCCGTGGATGGGTGACCATCTTTACATACCAAGACGACTCCATGCCTCGGAAAGCACTGAAAGCCGTTAGTCCTCCGTTCCATTGGACTATGAGAGTAGAACAGAGAGTGCAGCTGTGTTAGCGCGCACACACTTGTGCACTATAATATCTCCTGCGCACCTGGTTAATCTCACTTGAGATTGGTCGGGAAGCTATTCATCATCATCTACCTAGCCTTTTCCCACCAATGTTGGGGTCAGCTTCCAGTGTAACCGGGTGCAGCTGAATTATTATTATTTTACATGGAGCGACTGCCTATCTGACCTCCACAATCCAGTTACTGGGTAATACGATACCCCTTGGTAAGACTGGTTGTCAGACTTTCGGGCTTCTGATTACCCGTAACGACTGTCAAAGATACACGAATGACAGCCGGGACCAATAGCATAACGGCGGTCGGCTGTTGGAATCTGAACGTACTTAGTATTATTAAGTTCAAGTTATAAATAAGCGCCTTCTTGTTTGTAACTTGAGCCAGGAGATTGTTGCTACGGAAGTCGACAACATTTACAAACTGGTATTGATTTTTGATTATTTATATCCTAATTATATGTTTATTATCTGTAAGCCTTTTAAAAGATTAAGACTTTGACTTTATTTATTTAAAAAAAGTACAGTCATTTCCCATACAATTATAGTACATACATTGAGTCCCAAAAATACCCGGAAATTCTCATTTCAAAATCCCGTGATAGATATTTAAAAAATTCTTTTTGAGTTAGATTGGTACAACTATCATTGATTGGCGGCAAAAAAATAACCAAACCTTTGTCGAGTATTTTGTGACAAACAACTTTTGTGGTCGCGTCGTTTTTTACTATGGCTGATTTCGTTGAGCAACGATCTTGTATTAAATTCTGTGTTGCAAATGAAATTTCTTATGCCGAAACGCTTAAAATGTTACAAAAGGCGTTCGCAAATAATTGTATGTTCAAAACTCAGACATACGAGTGGTATAAATCATTCAAAAAGGGACGTACAGTGGTCGAAGATTTACCACGGGCTGGAAGGCCATACACTTCAGCTGACGGCGATCATGTCAATAAAGTGAAGTAAATTGTAATGCAAAATCGTCGTGTGAGTGTGAGGGATATAGCCAGAGACATTGGCGTACCTAAAACTACAGTACACCGCATATTGACTGACTTTTTGCAAATGGCTCGCGTCTCTGCTCGACTCGTGCCAAAAGATCTGGATTTCATTCAAAAACAGCGCAGAATGGACGTTGCTAATGAAATGCTTTCTGAAGCACGAAAGGATTCCACGTTTATGAAACGCATCATAACCGATGACGAGACATGGGTCTATGAGTACGACATGGAAACAGAGAAACAAGCATCTGAATGGGTCGTTTCAGGTGAGCCGAAACCAAAAAGACCGCGTCAAACCAAGTCAAAAATCGAGGCACTTTTGACTGTTTTCTTTGATTATCGGGGTGTGGTTCATCACGAGTTCCTTCCAATGGGCATGACAGTCAACAAGGAGTATTATCTCGAAGTCATGAGGCGTTTGCGCGATGCTGTTCGTCGCAAACGTCCAGATTTGTGGGTGGAAAACACATGGATTTTGCACCACGATAACGCGCCAGCTCACACAGCCAAGATTATTCGTAGCTTTTTGGTCAAACATTCAACGAACATCGCTCCGCAGGCACCCTACTCACCAGATATAACACCATGTGACTATTTTCTCTTTCCTAAACTTAAATTGCCGTTTCGCGGAAAGCGTTTCAAGACCATAGAGGCGGTGAAAGAAAATACGACGAAGGCGCTAAAAGCCATCCCGATTTCGGCGTATGAAAAGTGTTTTGAGGACTGATTGAAGCGCTGGCGTAAGTGTATTGCCTCTAATGGAAGTTACTTTGAAGGGGACAAAATAAATTTGTATGATTAAAATTACCCCTTCAAGTGTTTTATTTAAAATTTCCAGGTACTTTTGGGACACAGTAGTAAAACTTTTGCTAGAAATCACAATACACAATTTTATTTCTTTCCTTAAACACCACTATATTATTATCTAAGAATTTTTTAAACAATTAACTAATCGATTTTTTTATTATTTTACTACACATATCTATCTATTTTTTCGAATTAAATATTTACACACATTGTAAAACTGATTTACCTACATCCGTAAGACATACTTGTCGTTGTATAGGGTCCACTTGAAAACCAGCATCAGGCATTAGTTGTCTAATATTTATGCTGAACGGGGGCCCTATTTGGCGCAGATCATGTCTGCGGCACACAATACAATTTAAAGTTTTTTTTTTTTTACGCCTAAGTTACCTTTAAGTTACACCTTGAAGAATGGTTACTTATCAATTCCATGCAAGAAGCTGATCAAGTCTATGCGAGGCTCAGGTCAAAAGATCACAACTTGTAATTGACCCACAAACAATAGCTTTTATAATGCGCGCTCGTCGTATCATATTCAAAAGTGAAAGCATTTATGCAAATATACAGTTCAAATTGTCTGTCTATTAACTTTCTCATAACACTATAGCTTGGGTTACTGATCAGTGATCATATACGTGAAGGTCGTGCGGTGTTCCAGAAGTGAGTTCCTTTTCGAACTTTCAAGACAAATTGGAACATTAAGAGCCTACACTACCTCAGCTAAAATTCACTCTTTATCTCGCTCGCACGATACTGCTCGCGGACTGAGTGAGAGAGAGAGAGACTGCGGTGCTAGGCGGCAGGCAGCGCCAATAGTTTAGGTATTTGCTTTTTACTGTGAAAATAATGGTAATTAAAAAAAAGTAAATAACATAAGACCTGCTTTATAGTTAGTTCGGTTAGTATACAAAGTTTCATGATCTACTTTGAAGTATTTTTTGAATACCAGCGGTTTATTGTTCGGTTTGGAGGTAACTTTGGAATTTTTTTCTAGCGAGAAAATTTTATGAAATCGTGTTTTCGTCTAACATAAGACCTAGCATTAATCCTCAACTTTACCATATATTTATTTCAAAATTAATGCTGCAGTATTTCGACATAACGGAGGATCATGCTAAGCCATTTGAGGTAGTATAGGCCCTTAACAGTGGTCTCCCCCCGCACTGGTCCACGTGGTGGACTACGGCCCACTCCCTCTCACTGAGAGGAGGCCTGTGTCCCAGCAGTGGGAACATTACAGTCTGATTATGTAACAGTGGTCGCAGGTAAGCGCTATTGCTGAGCATGAAGGCATTTCGATTCCCGGGTCGGGCAAAGTGTTATTGGGTTTTTCATCTGGAATTTCTCAATAGCAGCCTGAGGCCTGGATCTGTGCCCGGTTACGGCAATAGGCTCGCCCCCAATTATATGGGACTGCGAAATGTAGGTGTAGTAATAATAATAATTGTGAAATAATAATAATAATTGTGCACGGCATAATTATCTATACAGCAGTGCTATTCTGTAAAAATCTCACCGTGAAATGAGCTGTCATTCCACCTGATGTTAGGGATTGCCCTCCATTGATAGCTCACTTCACGCTCACTTCACCTATATTATCACGGTGAGATTTTTACAGAATCGATAGGCAGTATTGTGACTCGGCCCTGTTCTAGAAATAATTACCTACAGCCGCGCGGTACGCAAACACGCGATAGGGCTGCCCGCCTACCGTATTTTAATTTCATCAACCTACTTGAGTTTCTTTCTAGTTTTGTGTGTAAGTAAACATTATATTTTTTATATTAAAAAAAATTAATTCTTTGCGAATGAAATAGGAAGAGTTCAATAAAAATACATGTTGTGTTTTTGAAGTGAAACTTCTTTACGCACGCTTGACTTGGGGAGTAAGCTGGCGAACGCGTGACGTAAGCGTTACGAAAAGTGTGATCGGGCAAGGCGAACGGAAGTTAAGTGGGGGATATAAGCAAGAGACAGCAGTGCGCGCGCACATTTTCTTTCTCTCTTCCTCTCATAGCCAAATACGTTCCGTATATCTAAGCACACTGCAGGCTTATTGTCTGTATCACAGTGTAGGAGCAAGAGAGAGCAGTGCGCGCGCACATTTTCTTTCTCTCTTTCTCTTATAGCTAGTAAATGAAATATACATACAGATGGAGCGAAAGAAGTTTCACTTCAGTCGTGTGGTCATAAGCACACTCGTTTTTTTTTTTATTATTGGATTTAATTTTTTTTTTAAACTTATTGATGAATTCTAACAACCAAAAACAGCACAATATAGTCTATAATCGCTCTCTGCCATATTAAGTAAGTACTTGTACTTATTTCAATGGATATTTGCCACAAATCACACGCTTACTGCTTACAGAACCATCACACCGTCCGGCGTTCGTTCGTCACTGCGGGGCATTCGAGACTGTTTGTTAACCGAGTGTAAACTGAACTCGAGGCGCGTAGGTATGACTCGCGTTCCAATTCCGACCATTTGTAATGAAGATAGAATACTGTATAGATAATATTACCTTGACTTATGATTAGGCTAGCATTTCTGACCTAGGACAACTATACTCGACTTACGTTACTACATACTACAGCTATAATTAATTATGCCATTGTAGTAACAACTTACGTTACGTAACGTAAGTATATTATAACCAAGTATCTCTAAGTAGTCTGTGATTATAACTTACGATATTATGTAACAACACCTATTAATGTTAGGTGGTTGTAGTTAGTTAATCTAGCTGCTTAAACCATAAAATGTTATGCTCTAATTACATAATTTTATTAAAAAGCTGTGTGCCCTTACCCTTGACCTAGTCCCAGTTTCCGTCACGAGATCAATATACCTAGACATTATAATGACTAGATCCTATAAATAATACGATCGAGACTTTCAGCAACTTCCTCAGTCCACGGAAGTTGACATAACTTTGATTTATAATATAGCTGTGCCATTGACGACGTTCCTGTGCATGATGGAAAAAAAATCGGATTTCAAGGGTTTTTTTTTTTGCGCGGACCCCTAATTCTTTAAAAAAAAGTCTAGCCTAAGCCTAAGTTACTCCTTATAACATCAGCTATCTGCCAGTGAAAATCCTGTCAAAATCGATCGAGCCATTTCGGACATTAGCCGGAACAAGCAGACAGAAAAAAATAATTATTATAAAAAATTTTAATTTTTGTCGCAAGCACTGTAAATACTTTAAAATGCAATTAGTAAAGATATGTTATTTTGACATTTTAAAAAGACACTTCAATTTTATTTATTTGTAATAAATAAAGGCCTATTTATTATATCCAGAAGAAGATTGGAGGTAGGCAAATAGGGTTAACAAGGCCAATTCTCGTAATTTAAAACGTTCAAAATCTAGTCGCAGTCTCATCCCGGCGACAAACAAATGTCAAAAACTTGTCAAAATATAGGGAAATTTGAAGTATTTTTGACAGATTGAGACTGAGATCAGACTGTGAACGTTTTTAAAAATTACGAGAATTGCCCCTATAGACTTTAAAAAGTACGGGTCGAAATGTTGGTATGTTTAAGCAGACACCTGAAAAGCAAATTCTAAAAAATATGCAGATAGAAACTTCACAATTACTTAGGCACCCGAAAAGCGTAAAATTAATTGATCATCATCCATATCGTAAGCACGTTAAGCCGTTGGTCCCGGCTGTCATTCGTGGATCTTTGACAGTCGTTACGGGTAGTCAGAAGCCCGAAAGTCTGACAACCAGTCTTACCAAGGGGTATCGTATTACCCAGTTACTGGGTTGTGGAGGTCAGATAGGCAGTCGCTTCATGTAAAACACTGGTATTCAGCTGCATCTGATTAAACTGGAAGCCGACACCAACATAGTTGGGAAAAGGCTAGAAATGATGATGATGATGATCCATATCGTAATCAGCCTATCGATTCTGTAAAAATCTCACCGTGATAATATAGGTGAAGTGAGCGTGAAATGAACTATCAATGAAGGCAATCCCTAACATCAGGTGGAATGACAGCTCACTTCACCTTGGTTTTCACGGTGAGATTTTTACAGAATCGCACTGCAGTATCGTAAGCGGAGAGCAGTGATGGCGCAGTGGTATCAGCTCCAACTTACGAGTTTGTAGGTCGTGGGTTCGAACCCAGATAGGCACTATTATCTAGTGGCGCTATAGTATATGTAAATAATCTCATCACCACTGCTCTCAAAACGGTGAAGGAAAACATCGTGAGAACAAGAAACAAAAATTCGAAGATATGTGACATCTACCAACCCGCACTGGGCCCGCGTGGTGGATTACAAGCCCACTCTCTCTCTCGAACAGAGGAAGGCTGTATCCCAGCAGTGGGAACATTATAGGCTGATTATGATTATGCCTATCGTAAGCAAGTACCTACTAGTATTTATTATTTTTTTCAGGATGGGAAATCATCAAATGACCCCTCCCGCTCTGGGTGGAGCAGAAGGGAGTGTCAGACTCTTACTTATTTTTTATTTTTATTTTTTATTTTATTAGGTCTACCAACAATTGTTTACACTAATTTACAAACAAAGATAAAACATGCGTTTAAACTCAGCAGCAGTTGTTGTTGTTTGCAGTGCAACAATTACTTAAAGGTAAACACCACATGGACAAAAAAGAAAACAATAAAAAGTAATTTCGTAAGCTACATATTGCACAAGTAAACTAAGTTAGATATATATCTATGTATAAATAACATAACTAAATGCAAAATATTAAAAGCATCGTTTCTTTAAAAAAGTTACGTACATAGTCCAAAAACTTTTACTTTTTTAACAAATCTGATAAACAGTTCAGAAATTTACTTACTGACTAAAACCCACCCGTATTCCTTCCCAAGCACTTTATGTTCCGGGGCAGCGGTAACCCTTTCGGACAATCCCGCTGCCCCGGCAGGCTTCGGCCCTTATGAGCCTCTGCTGACATCTCTTTGAGGCGCGCGTGGGACACGTACGCGCCGTCTAGGTAGGTATGTGATACCTGTCTGTAAATACAAATTCAAAATATTTTATTTCACTTAAACCTGCATTATGAAACGTCAGAAGCTAGTTGCACGATTCCAATTGGCCGTTTCCTATGGAGAAAAGCCGGTAAGAAACTCTATGATAACAAAATGACATGAAAATCATAAAAAATAAGAAATTTCATAAGAAATAAGCAGGACCTTTGTACTCAAATTGTAATTATGACATATCCTTATGTATTTTACTGTGTGTACATAAATAATAAAATAAAAAAATAAACGAAAGTTTATATTTGTGTAAAAGAAACAAACATCTGACATATCAGTATAATTTGTATTTAGCATGACAAAGTACCAGCTGGCCAAGAATTGTCTTCTATTCAACACAGTATGACAATTCAGTCATAAAAGAATAATAAATCATCATGAAATTACAATACGTATCTAAATTTGTTGTATCAGCTGACATAAAAGTCGGATCAACTTGTTATCATTATCACTGATAAGTAAGCGGCTAATAATGCCTTTAACTATGCTATTAATCAATCAATAAATTAGCCTTTCAAAGTGCAAAGCTGGATGTAAGCTTCTCTTAATTGTGCAGTAAGAATGCAGATGTAAGTATCAAAATGATTTCATAGATAGATAAACCGTTTATATATTTAGTGCACACAAAGCACAAAACACAAAAACACAATTAAATGTAAAAAAAAACATGAATATAAAATGAGGTGCCAAAAAAAAATAACACATACCTACTTAAAAAAATTAAGTGACACTATAACATACTACTTCATCGCCATTACTCTCAAAACGGTCCAAGATAATCTCGTGAAGAAACCGTCATGTCACATAAAATACAACATAGCATGACACCTGTAACCCCCGAAAAGTTAGGCACATGTATACCAACAATAATAATAAACATTTATTTCAGAATCGCTTCCATATTTGTTAGTAACAATGTAAACTTATAAACTAGTGTTAGTAACATTTATTATAAACTGCGTGAGGCACACCGATCCTGGAAAGTGTCTACTTGAGTGCATGTATGCATCCATCTCCCCCAGATCGGAGAGTCCCACCTATCAGCTAACGTTCTAAGAATGGTGTTGGGGCAGGCGCGAACACGGCGTAGCAGAGATGCGCATCTCTTGCGCATGATGGCCGAAAATCTATCAACGTCCGCGTCGGCAAATATGCCGGACGCGTTACAAAAACGCGGCACCCACATTTCGCCAGTTAAAAGCCTATTACCACCGGCATAACCTAGAACCCAAAAACACGAGGTAAAGTATTCAAGTATGTAATATCCACCAATCCGCACTGACCTCGCCTGGTGGATTACGGCTCACTCCCTCTCACAGAGAGAACGCCTGTGTCCCGGCAGTAGGAACGTTATAGGCTGAAAATTAAATTAATGGGGCGTCCTTATAGGCACCCGTAAATGGGGCTTGTAAAGAACCAGGGTGTACCTACTGAAGAATACATCTATCCTTTAAGGAATACAGGCGAAATAATATAATTATGCTATTAATCAATTCATCGTGTAGAGTTATTTTCAGTATATCCATACTCCACACTAGTCATAAAATAACTTTCTGTCTGTTTTTCTTGACCGGATTTCGATTAAATTTGGCACTTAGGGGCCGTCTTCACGAGCGAGAGAATTGCGGCGAAATTATTGTCGTGCCATAGTTAATAGGAACTCTATGAATCAATCTCCACATGGCGATATCATTACCACGATAATTTGATGGTACCGTATGACTATCGACGCGATCTTCCCGCCCAAGGTAGATCACAGGTTAGGACACAGGATACTTTTTATTCCGGTACTACGTTATCTTGGGTTAACTTCCAACCTTTCCGCGGGCACAAGCTAGTTTTATAATATGGTGTGCTATTTAGCCCTAGACCATGTGTCATATACCAAAGATTCCTTAAAACTGCACTTTGAGCAGTTGTTAGCGCCAAACACGTAGCCGAATTCTGGGCCCAGTCCATTTAGATTGCCATCGACACACTAAGATGAGTCTGCACGTTCATTGATCTCAAGACTACGATATGGACTAATGTAACCGCTTACTGGCACTATAAGATGTACCTTAAGACTCAATAAGAAAAAGTCCAATGCTAGACATAGACCACTTCTTATTGACTCACCACAATTGATCCCGTGTCTCCCTAAAAAAACCCAGATTATTGAAGCCATTATTCCTCGGGCTAAATTCCGCAACACTTTTTGATTCCCTGTCCCCAATGCTATTCCGTAAGAATGTCGGAAGTCCTAATAAATGTCAACATACATCATGCATGAAAATCCAATAAATTACCGTTACCTATGGCCCTTCCGGAAGTGCCACTTAATCGGACTATAGCCACTTGCAGGTACTGATACATATTATATTATATTATATCCGAGACCTTCGCGCAACTCGTCTAATAGAAGTCATTGATCGACATCCGTACCTACCGTGCTAAGACACAGATAAGGCTTTTTCTACAGATACGCCATTTTGAAGTAGGCAGTTCGTAATGATTCTTCTATTTCTTGCAGGAACTTTTTGTTTCAATAATTCCTTTTTTTTGAGGATGGGAAATCATCAAATGACCCCTCCCGCTCTGAGTGGAGCAGAAGGGAGTGTCAGACTCTTAGTGACTAAAATCCACCCGTGTTCCTTCCTTAGCCCGTTATGCTCCGGGGCAGCGGTAACCCTTTCGGCCAATCCCGCTGCCTTCAATAACTCCTAGTGTAGTAAGTTTAGCCAGTCAGTTAACTGGTAGTGAGGGGTGCTCATTGTCCAGTTTTGCATTTGTTATTGCTTCATATTTTTGACAATATGACGTTCGAATATTGAGAGCTTCAGTTCTTTTAATTAACTAGCTTTTGCCAGCGACTTCGTCCGCGTGGAATAATGACTTCCGGAAATTGAGGCACTAACTCTCATAGAGTTTAACCGATGTGCTCTTTCTTCTGCCGATTCTTGAGAACGCGTATTTCTCATTCAACGCGTTTTTCAAGACAATAGCGGGCGGACGCCGGCGTCCGCTTGGGGCTTGAATAACTAAAAATATATAACTACGTCTAATATATAAAATAATATATAATAAAACCTACTTCACTTAAAACTAAATACCTATAACTACTATAATTAATAATACCTATACCTATAATTAATAAAAGTACCTACGCTTTTACCTACTTAATATTAAAAAAAACTGAACATAAGTTAACCAAAACTTACCTACTACTAACTAACTACTACTAACCTATTACTACTTCACCTAAAAAGAAATCCTGTTTTCCCAACATTTCCCTTCACTGCTCTGCTCCTATTGATCGTAGCGTGATGAAAAGTATACTATAACCTGCCCAGGAGTATGAAGAACAATTGTACCAAGTTTCGTTGAAATCCGTCGAGTGGTTTTTGTTTCTATAACGAACATACAGACAGACAGACAGACAGACAGACAAAAATTTTACTGATTGCATTTTTGGCGTCAGTAACGATCACTAATCACCCGCTGATAGTTATTTTAGAAATATATTTCATGTACAGAATTGACCTCTCTACAGATTTATTATAAGTATAGATAACAGTCAGCTTAAAATTCAAGGGCAAAAACAAAAACTACTTAATACCTCCTAGAATCCTTAACGTCAGTTGTCAGCAAAGAGCTGTTTTTTGTATGAATTGTGAATGTAAAAAATACCCCAAAATCGTATGGATCTCAATCAATATTGTTTCTCCATTCTTGGTTTAAATTTACAGATTCAGCCATCAGTTTAATTTTTAATAATACACCAAATTGTACAATATTATTGTACTTTATCAACATTATACAGGGTGCATTTGATATCATGGGCATTATTTTAACCTAAGGTACTACTTATGATACTAATTGCATTAGGGCTACTATTACGCAAATCAAAAATATTATTAATGCAAGTATGGAAAACCTTAAAATGTAGTAAGTCATACAAAGTATCAAATTAGTTGCGCTTCTCGATAGCAAATGCGTAGGTACACTACGCCGTACGCGCGTCATTGGGCGTGAATTCTTTGACCCCGCCCGACTCACGTGACATTCGTAAGTTGCCAATGAATTGATTCATAATAAATTCCAATTTTCCCTTCGTACTTTGCCGGCTCAGGACGGTCAAAACTACGTCAACTAACATACATTAAAAAAAAACATTTACGTACCTAGCTTGTGGATTGTTTTGAAAAAACCTTATTTGTCGGTAAAGTGACAGAGGGTAAACGGGTGCTCTTCCACGAGCTTGTGCATGTGCTGGCACGTGAAAAGACGAAAAATCCAACAGGTTCTGAGTGTTTCTGGTGGAATGAGACCCCGTGAAGGAATAGGGTCGTTCGGGTAGCGCCGATGGAACATTTCACGAGTTCATACTAAATTTCTTGCGCGATCGTAAATTACAACCATTTGTGGGTATTGTTGGTTGGTGTACCTAGCCTGCACATTACGCGGTCGAGGCATCGTGTACACAAACACACACACAACACACAACTACTACACTAACACTTAATACACTGCAATCCAAGCACCGTATGCCGCGAGCGGCGAGTACGGCGATTACGTCACGGGATCAATAAATCAATTACGCGTCAATGCACCTGCGCAGTCGTTATGACACTGGTTCCGGGTTCGTGACTTCGTGTTGCGGCGGGAAGCATACCCCGCGCGGGGGTGATATTCGTATTTTTGCGAGTGAGGGAGTGGGACGGAGAGAGTTCAGGGAATCCCGCCGGACGGAATGTCTTGTAGCCCATTGTTATTATTACTTGTAAGGAAAAACCCGCGCGCGCGCAGGTGATGTTTGTTTACATTTCGCTTTGCGCTGTATTGCGCTTTAAGATTTTGATATTTCAACAATTATTGGCGTTAACGAAGTATTTTGTTTTAATTACTTTAAGTGTTTATTTGCAATAATAAGCCTTGTGCATATCGGGTAGGTTTGACTTACTACATTTTTAAGGTTTTCCTTACTTGCATTAATAATATTTTTGATTTGCGTATTAATAGCCCTAATGCAATCAGTATCGTGAGTAGTGCCTTAGGTTAAAATAATGCCCATGACTTCGATTCCACCCTGTATATACCTTGTTAGGTTAAATGAGATGTCTCTTACGAAATGATCAAAAAAGTAACTCAATTTTAACTTTCGGGATAAAAGTAATGAACATAACAGGACATAATTAATTACGAAAAATTATTGTGACAGCGAATGAAATAAATTAAGCATGACAAGTGAAAAGTGTCATATTAACTGCGACAATACCCATAAAAGGTATTTGTAGAAGTTATCCATTTAGAATATTAAAAGTATATTAACTGTATGAGGTAAACGAAAAGGAGGAAAAATGTTATTTACGTTTAACATTGAGATGAGATGGCCGACATCAATTTTATTTCCATATTTCCAGAACCGCGATTTTAATAAATAAACATGGGATTCTTTAAAAGCACCACAATTAACTATACTTAAAATGTTACGTTACAATATACCCTCCCACCAATTGCAAAAGGATCGGTGATCAAAGTGATCATAATTTAGCTGCAGCTTCTCATTCTTATACCGAAATTTCTTGAAAATACTCCACAACACGTACCCAGTCTATCTAGTGTCCAGGCCAATAAATCACCAAGGTCACAAATAAAGACCCATAAAATTTAGCGATAGTAAAGTAACTTTCTTTCCGTAGCCAAATAGCAAAAAAGGAATTAAATAGATTTTGGTATTTTCGTATTTAGGCCTGATTTTACAAAAGTCAGATATCTTTTATACGGATCTGTCAGTTGTAGTATGGAAAAACTGTCAAAAATTGAAAATTTATTCTTAGGATAAGACTTATTCTAGTTATAAAAGTTTGGTGGAATGCGCCCTTAGTAGTTAATATTTTGGCCGCAACCTGAGAAATAACTTTGTTTTTCATAATTTTTTTCAATAAATTAAATATAAGAATACTGTGACTTATGTAAATATTCATCCCAACTACGGAAGCCTTCACTGGCCGTAGTCTAACACGCACTGGGCCAGACTTTATTTTATGCGCCATACTTATTAGGCGTAATTAAACACAATTTCATCCATTTTTCTTTAAAATACATTTCTTTAATTGCGTAACATACTTTCAATCACAATCTGAATCATTTTGAAGGATATTGCTAATTCATTGCTTCATATGTTCGAAAAAATTATCTACTCAACAACGTAATACCGCAATGAATGTTGTTGGACTGTCAAAATGAAACCCATTGTTACTGATAATGTGTTGCGCAATTACCCCACAGATTTGAGGAAATAAAAATTGCTGTTTTAGGTAACTTTTTGCTTAGTTGAGGCGCTTACCATAGAGCCCAATAATATATACTCACCATAAGAGGATTTGTTTGCTACTGTTAGGGCCGCCATACACGGACTGCTTGAGCAGTTAGCCATTGATCAACATACACGGACCGCTCTTGCAGTCAGTGTATGCCTGGCAACTGATTGACCGCACGACCGCCCGAAGCAGTTGCAACTGCGTGTACGTAGAAGACTGTAGTTCACTATGCAGTCGCAGCTTGAAGCAGTCCCTCCTGACTGCTTCAAGCAGTCCGTGTATGGCAGCCCTGAGTGTGTTAGGGCGGCCGTACACGGACTGCTCGAGCAGTTAACGGCTGAGCGACGTACACGGACCGCTCGAGCGGTCGGCGTCGACTCCTCGAGGGATCGGTTGTTGACTGCTCGAGCTGTCGCTACCAACCGCTCGAGCAGTTGATTTTCTACCACAGTCGAGTCATGGATTCTGACGAGGAAGCACTGCTTTTGCTGCTTCTGCTCAAGCGGAGACGACGGCGGCGACGTCAAAAGAGAAAATTTTGGGTTCATCCAATCAAACCTTGGGTTCATCCAAAACAAACGCTCCGAGCGCACTGTGGCGTACGAGTCACATGTGCGGCGACAAGGTCACGCGCCTTTACGACTTCTATTGCCTTTATTATTTAGATTTCTGTGGACGAGACAGACAGACGCCGCGAGGCCACAAGGGAAGGGGGAGAGCTGTCGACTGCTCTAGCGCAGTCAACGGCTCGAGCAGTCGGTGTATGCCTCGCGACCGCTCGCGAGCGGTCGACGGCACGATGGAATTTCGTCATGCAGTTGACGGCTTGAAGCGGTCGCGACTGCTCGAGCAGGCGTGTGTACGGCAGCGAATGAATGACTACAGTCCACCGCGCGGTCGCGGCTTTAAGCAGTCGTTCTCAACTGCTTGAAGCAGTCCGTGTACGGCAGGCCTTAGCGTGTTACGCAATTACGCGCAGCTGTCCTATCTCCGTCACATCAATTTATTCTATGGCTAGAAGTAGCACCCGCTGTCTATTGTGAGCAACTGGGCCGTTGTCTGTCTGTGTGACGTCACTTGTCTGATAGTGTTGCTCGACAGCTGATTGTGATTGTATTGGACACTATGCACAATCAACAAAAACTGACATTTTTTACCATGGATAAGGGTTTACTGTGGATAAGGGTTTACTGTGGATAAGGGAGGTACGGACGGACAGACACGCTTGTCGAAATTAAAAAGGCGTTTTATAAAGAATTTAGTGCTCTGGCAGGCAAATTAACAACTTCGCATCTCTGCTTTTAGAATAGAGAATAGAATACTCTTTATTATGTACACCATATAAATTACAGACATAAATATATAAATTTTACAAAGGGTGACACAATGGGCGGTCTTATCGCTAAGAGCGATCTTTTAAAGACAACGTTTGGGTGGATTAAAAAGACTAATACTGTAGGTAGTACTGCTTTTGGGGATTGGATACTGTATGGATTCACATACGCTGTGGTCTGATAACCTAATAAAGGTTTATTATTATTATTAATAATACCTACAAAAACTATTTTTACCTGCATTTCATTTTGACCTCATAACACACAAGGACGATAATTGTCAAACATTTTGCCAACTCTTCATGCAATTACACTTTTCTGCAGCCAATGGTAATAAAGCAGTGGTGGCCTAGTGGCAAAAGCTTACGAATTTTAGATCATGGGTTCGAAGCCAGGCAGGCACTTTACTTTGTGTAAATAATTTCATCACCACTGCTCTCAAAACGAAGGAAAACATCGTGAGTAAACCGGCATGTCCTAGAACCAAAAATTCGAAGACTATGTGACATCTACCAACCCACACTGGACCCACGTGGTAGATTATAGCCCACTCTCTCTCGAAGAGACGAGGCCAGTGGGAAAATTAAAGGCTGATTATGCAGGATTACTAGATTGTTGTCAGAAACGCAAGTGATCAAATACGCATTTCACCAGAAAACGGATGTAGACAGAAACGCATCTCATCAGATTTGCACTACGTCAAAGACGCAACACGAATAACACGCAACTTGACAGATGCGCGCAACATGATCATAACGTGGTCCCATATCGTGATCATAACGATTAGTAAGAAATATGGATCAAGCTAAAATATGAATGAACATTGCTAAGTCTATGTTGATAAGCACTTGGCAAAGCTTTAATCCATTATATCAAAGCGCTTCAAACCGGTTTTAATTATCGTAGTTTTATCAGTGATTAAAACTAATTAAGGCAACAAAGGGATTATCAAGGACGGTTCTATTGTCGCGATAGTGATTGGCTTTATCATAACCATAGCTAAAGATCGCGGGGTCCCGCAAGGACGGATTTTGAGCCTATAATTTTTGAAAATCGACACTGAGTTTTTTAATCTGAGCTCCGTGTCTCTTTATAAACATTTTCATGACTAGCTTTTACCCTCGACTTTGTTTCCATCTAAACTAACAGTCCTATCAAACCGACCAAACGACTTTTCCTATACATTTTGAGAAAGGATCATTTTGCCTTCCCTTTTGAGCCGCTTTGCCTAAAATCCCTTAAGTAGCTTTTAAGTACTTAACCGTTGTCAAAATTCACGGCCTTTCATAAGTCGGTTTTACATTAAAATCAATGAATCACAAAATTTCCATTCCGAATGCCAGAAAAAACAATAGAAATCCAGTCTACCTTCCTAAAATGAGAACTGGATATAACGAGCTCCCACTTGGAGTCTACAATTAACGTTCGTCTGTCTCATAATCCACTTATGTAGATCATTCACACCCGCCTAGATTTAATTAATTCTTACGTAATAGGGAGATGGCATGGGAGGAGGGGAGGCGGGAGCGATTGAAAAACTTTGCGAAAGCTGTGTGTGTGTGTTACACATGTGGTTTTCCGTATGTCCTTGTTCAAATTAAAGTAATATAATCTGTATTATAACTAAGCAAATCCAGTTTGTTACTATAACTAAACATTCTCATAAATATCTATTTATAGACACCAATAGCATACATATGTATCAACAAACAAGCAATGAAAAACTATCGATACCATAAATTTTGCACATGATTCTTCATTTTTAACCGACTTCCTAAAAGGAGGAGGTTATATGTTCGACTTTATGTATGTTTTTTTTGTATGTTCAACGATTTCTCCGTCAATTGTGGACCTATTTTAAAAATTATTTTTTTGTTTGAAAGGTATGCTCTCGAGGTGGTTATGGAAATCGAGGGAAACCCTCAAATCGTGCTTTCCGAGGCACGGCGAGGTTTGGGAATGTAATGGATGGTCAGGCATCTACGAACCGGCCTCGGCAAGCGTTGCTTAACCTTGATGATCAACCTGTTCGGATGTTATTATTTATCCACAAGCCCCTCTAAGTCTTCAAAATAAAACCAACAATTGCCAAACGATTTCCGTCTCTCCCATGCACCATACCAGCATCCTTTAATACCAAGTCCATCGCAGATTAGCAACAGTGTACAAGGGGCGCTACCGTGATACAGTAACACGATCCGGATGTTACGAACACGTCATTCTTGTTATACGATACAGGCGTGTAGTTGTAACTTCGATTCCGTATATGTGAAAATGGTTGGGTGCCTGCGAACCTACCTGTCAAATGGTTGACAGATCGATGACAAGCAGCGGGTAGCTACATACCTACGTATTCTGAAACTTAATAGCCCACTAGTCGCGAGCTCGAACTCACTGGTGGTCATGGCCAAAAAGCACGCTGTCTCGCCTGGCTTCGTGTCCGACAGCGCTAGTATCAGTGATGAGCAGTTAAACGCTAGTCTACGCGAACAACGTCTAGTTCTCACGCACAGAAACACCGTTCCGAATTGATAGGCGCGTAAAAAAAATCGAAAAGTGCTTCGGAAAATCGAGTTTTATGAAAAAACCACTGCATAAATCAATTACAAATAAAGTTATTGATCTCTTCGATAACTGAGCTTTGTTGGTACGGACTTGCTTTTGAAGATTTTACAGTTCTTTTATTACTTATTTACACCCAAAGTTACGTTAAAAATAGCAAGAAAAACGAATCTTTGTTGGCTCATAACTTTTTAATGACTTCTTATTTTACTATTCTATTTCCGTACAGACACAATTAATAATTACTCAAAACGATATCATTTTTAACTTTGGATGCACAATGTCAAACAGTGGAGTAATATTCTCCCGAAATTTGTATAGAAAAAATATTGACAAGTGGCACCTTAAGAGCGCTTACGACGTACGGGCTTACATGCCAACTTTCAAGCCCTTGTTTTTCGAAATGAATGAACCGATTTTAATTAAACTTCATACGCATGAGCAGCAGTGCTATTCTGTAAAAATCTCACCGTGATAACTTAGGTGACGTGAGCTTAGAGTGAGCTGTCAAGAGTATCAATCTCTAGCATCAGGATGACACTGACAGCTCACTTCACCTAAGTTTTCACTGTGAGATGGTTACAGAATCGCACTGCAGGATACAAAGATCTAAAAAGTTATTAAAAAACATTTTCGAAATGTCTTATTTAAAAAAGAAAACTGGAAATCTATTTCAATGGAAAATTTTAAATCGGTCTAATTTGGCTGTAACACTATTTTTAGAAAATGTTCTTAACTAACTTTTTAGAACTTTGTATTCTTCTTATACGTTTGAAGTTTCATTAAAATCGATTCATTCATTTCGAAAAACAAGGTGTTGTGGTGATGTTTTCGAATGAAATTTAATTTGATAAATTAACTGTTTGTTTTGTATTAATTAAATTCGAAAACATTCATCGGTTTCTTACTAAACTCCAACTATATCAGATAACCCTGGTTACTTATTTCCTTTGGTGACTTTAGATCAGGAATTTCTCAGGAGCAGTCTGGAATCAGTATTTGTTCTCAATTGTTGGTAATGTGCTCGCCCCCTATTAAATGGGACTTTGGAAAAACGAGGGTGTACTACAGGTACACCTACCTCTGCCTTACCCTTTGGCAATTACAGGCATTCTGTTATGCTAAAAAACATCGTAATTCAATATACATAGATTTCTTTATCAATTAATAACGTAGGTTCGATATTAGTCTAGAACATTAAAAGCAGCCGCTGCAAAGTCCTAGAATCCTTAGGGTATCTAAGAGCGTAGGTCATTCGGCAGTAACTTGTTATCAGCCTCTATTACGTCCAACCCAGATACAGGTTATTAGACCTGCGGCTATAAGGACCTGGGAACTAAAAATAGTCTATTTCTCATCAGCTGTATAACGGAAAACGGCTAAGAGATTAACGGGCGAAAACAGGCCACAACAATAAGGCTATAAGGACATAGGAAGTTATATAGGCCTACATTATACCGGGGACTTTCCGAAAAATGCAAATTTTGGCCTATATTTCTCAAGGTATCAATGAAAATGACTAAGGGATTAACGGCTGAATACTCAAGCGACATTCAGTAATCCTGTTGACGACTTTTCAAGTCTTAAAGTTAAGCGGCGTTTGAGTATTTGGGGGGTGAAAAGTTAATCTGCCGAGATCCTTCAATCTTATGAATTACCTATTCGTGTAATTTTTTGAGGGCCTAAAAATTTGTTTAGCAGGCATAAACCAGTCCTAGGAATAACCATTCTCTACCGACTTCTTATCTGCTCTATTAACACAACAACAGCGATCAAGAATATAGTGACAAGCATTGCAAAAATCATAAGTAATAGAATATGGTTGTAAAATGAATGTCTTACAATGATGTAAAAAAGTTGCATACCTACTTACTATTTTGCTCAATTTAAATGTAGCCATAATTAAAGTAGATAAATTAGGTATTTACTATTTGTAGAAATTTTAGATAATACTTACGTATAAGCACTTGAGTGAGATACCAGTAGGCCAATTCTGCTAATTTAAAACGTTCAAAATCTAGTCGCAGTCTCATCTCGGCGACAAACAAATGTCAAAAAATTGTCAAAATGTAGGGAAATTTGAAGTATTTTTGATAGATTGAGACTGAGATCAGACTGTGAACGTTCTTATAAATTACGAGAATTGCCCCTCTGAGATACAGATTTATTCCTAGTTCAGGTAGAATCCAATTATTTGTTACCTACCTCTAGTTTAAGGCCCTAATTTGTAAATATTTATGTAAATCAATTATTTCAATAAAAACAATTCAACAATTCAGCTGAAATTCAATTCAGCAGTTGATTGATAAAAACAACCGACTTCCAAAAGAGACGCTATAAAGTGAAAAAAAACTTTAATTTCGAAAGTCGGTGTCGTTGGGTTCGCATTTTCGTTGTTTGCCACCGACTTCTGAAATTAAAGTTATTTTTCAGTTTGTAGTATCTTTTTGGAAGGCGGTTGTTTTATTTTATTTTGTAAAAAAGTTTTTATTTTTCTCTGTTATGTTGTACTTACCCCACACAAATTCGTATACTTAATACACTATTTGCTACGTAAATATCAGTGACAGGAAGTCATTATAACATCATCAATACAAACTAAGTGCCAAAAATATGTATTATTGAAACTAACTCAAAAACTACCCAAGCAAAGTTAATAAAATTTATATGGGACTACCCAAGACTACCTCTTAGCCACACCCTATCCAGTAAAAAAGGAATTTTTGAAATCGATTCACAATAGTGCCGGAGACATCGCGTAACAAACATACAAAAAAAAACATACAGTCGAATTGATAACCTCCTCCTTTTTGAAGTCGGTTAAAAAGAATCACAAAATGGAGATTGGACGAATCTGCCCTGAAGCCCAATAACGTTAAGACACATACCAATGGAAAGATCTCACCAAGCAGATTATTTCTTATTATGACGATTTCTCTTGATTGCTAGTACGTAAGGAGCTACAGAGCTCTAAATTTGAGTAATTAAGTATCATTGAAATTCTGGTATTTCGCAATTAATTAAGTTTTATTAATTATGTGTCTTGTAAACATCATATTTTAAGCCTATAAACAGACATTTTAAAACATTGGCCTCCTAGATGCCATTCTATGAACAATGTTTTTAAGAATATGTCGTATGGAACGTTATGCCTGCTGTATCCCTCAAGAATTCCTTAACTTCTGTGCCCAAGTTGTCACTTCTTTAGGTCAAAAGTAAAGATTCTACTTGAAAAGCTCTTTCTATTGGTATTAAATTATACAGGATTACTTGTAATTCGACTTATATCCGTCAGGCCAAAAACTATTGAATTTCGGATGTACATTTTTTTTTTTTGTGGATTGGAAATCATCAAATGACACCCTCCCTTCTGCTCCACCCAGAGCGGGAGGGGTCTCCCGCTCTGGGTGGAGCAGAAGGGAGTGTCAGACTCTTACTGACTAAAACCCACCCGTGTTCCTTCCTTAGCCCTTTATGTTCCGGGGCAGCGGTAACCCTTTCGGACAATCCCGCTGCCCACATTTTACTAGCTGAGCCCGCAAACGTCGTATTGGAAAAAAAAAAGATAGTAGCCGATTCTCAGACGTACATATGGGGGGTTCGATTTGTTGCATTTTGGCCCCCTATCAGCTTTTGATGGATATACGTCGAATTACAAGTAACCCTGTATATCTTATGGCTATTGGGCTTCAGGGCAGTAATCCATAGCACGGTGCCCATTCTCCTTTAGGAAATTTAAAAAATTATTGACGATCTCAAAATGCTCTCGCAAATAACAAAAGGATTCCGTTCAAATGCCAATTTCTTACAGAATCTCTTGGTTACACTACAAAAAGAGATAATGGCCCCGATTCTGTTGTTCACAAACTAAACTAAATTTAAGCTCGGTGCATCTTTTTATTTCTATATCAATATGAAAACGACAGAAGATAAATATTAGTTTAGTCCTGTCAAATTAGATAATCCATAGACAAGTTTAGACGTGATTAAAAAATTGGCTACTAAAAATACGTCAATTTACGTCAGGCGCTCACTAATTTGACTGGACTAAACTAATATTTATCTTCTGTCCTTTTTATAATGAAATAGAAAGAAAAAGATGCACTGAACTTATATTTAGTTTAGTTTGTGAACCACAGAATCGGGCCAATATCATAGTCTATCTATTTTTAGTTGTCTATTATTAGTCTAATTCTAGAGAAAGATGCAACTGCAACAGATTCTGTACTTAGACTATTTATATAGAAGGCCGGTGCAGTACCTATCTACTAAGTCGGTAAGATTTTTATTAATAAATTAGGTGACCTGCGCGCGACGCGAAGTTTAGCTGCGTGACATATGAGCGGTTAGAATGGCGAGCTTGAATTTTCTTTTTTTTATAATTATGATTGTTGAAAAATCTAGTTTTATTGTTAATTCTGTGGCACTTTTTTATATGTAACTAACTATTTACACTAGAAACTAAATTAAAAGACTAACTTAATATAGAAATAAATACAAAAAAAAAACAAAGGACACTTTAAGCGTCGAAGTACTCGTTCGCATCGCTGTCATCCGGAAAAGTGCCCAGAAGACTGGCAGCATTGCCACGTTGAATGGCAATGCTAATTAATTAATTCTATGGCATTTACTTTTTAATATTTTATTTAAGATCGTTGAGGGAGAGGCCTTTGCCCAGAGGGGCAATTCTCGCAATTGCAAGAACGTTCACAGTCTGATCTGTCTCAATCTATCAAAAATACAAAATATAAAATGGTATTTCCGTAATTTCCCTACATTTATGACAATTTTTTCACATTTATTTGTCGTCGAAATGGGACTGCGACGAGATTTTGAACGTTTTTAATTACGGGAAATTGGCCTTCAGGATAAATTGATAATTGTATATTATTTACTTGATACAGGCTAAGAGTAACATTGTTGAAAAAGCTAGTCTTTCATTGTTATTTCTGTGGTCCTACTGGTCCTACAATGTTACATTATTTTGACAATATAGGAGTATTTACAGTCACACATAAACACATTGTAGACAAAAATGGTCCTTGTCATATTTTAGGTAGGTATATCATATTTTTTTATGGCAATTAAAAAATAATTATAGGTATCTGTTTGAAAAACAAAAGTAAGACCATCTGCCGTTGGCTTTACTCAAAAAATAAGAATAAGAGAATATTTAGCTAAGTTTAAATTCGAGTGGATTGAATTCCTACACCTCACACTAGGATTCCCTGTGTTGTGAGATCCAGGCTCCTTAGTTCCGTTAAAAATTTTATGTATTATGGTACATTTTTAAATCTTAAAAATTCTTAGGCATAAAAACAGTGTATTTTACATGGTGGTGTGATTTGTGTCCGTTGTGTTGGTGTTGCAATAGAGTGTCTGTATGCTATAGGTTAGGTACGTATATGCGAGTGCACTTATGTATTTGTGAATTGTCAAGCTGTGTGAGTTTTTACTTAGACTACGAAACTTTCTGTTATATCGTAGTCCAGTGTAGGAAGCCAATTTGTTGCCGTCACTTTGCATGTTTTTTGTGTTAGTTTTAGTATTTTGTGTAGACCATTGAATTTTGTATACATATATGTCATCATCTGCCTAGCCTTTTCCCAACTATGTTGGGGTCGGCTTCCAGTCTAACCGGATGCAGCTGAATATCAGTATTTTACATAGAGCGACTGCCTATCTGACCTCCACACAACCCAGTTACTGGGTAATACGCGATATCCCTTGGTAAGACTGAGTTTTTTAGATATGTGAGGTCCCATAAAACCGTAATACTTTCTGCCGATGGTTTTTGGAATATCGTGATACTAGCGGTCCGTCCCGGCTTCGCACGGGTGGAAAAAAAAAGAAAAAAATAGCCTATAATAATCAGTGATAATGTAGCATTCAAATGGTGAAAGAATTTTTAAAATCGGTCCAGTACTTTTTGATCCAATTCGTTACAAACATACATACAAATCTTTCCTCTTTATAATATTATAGTATAGAAAACAAAAGTGTTGTAATGGTTCCCTATAACTGCCACAGTTGTTATCTCCCCGTACCTACTTAAAACTTCCTATACATACCTAACAGCGGAAAGTTTTAATTACAGCAAAAATAATCATTCCAATCTGCATTTTATCTCCCATCTCTTCGACTGCAAAGAAGCCATGTTAATTCTTCTATCATCTTTGATCTTTTCCATATCATCGCATATTTACATAATCCAACACTATCAATAATTCCAAAGTATTATCAGTGTTAATTGTAGGTATTCACATTTTTTTAAAGAGGCGATTATTTTTTGCGCACTGGGTTTTCAACGCACTGCTTAGTGCCGAGAGCAGAAAATCCAATAGTGTGTTTTTTGACGCGCTGGGATGCACTCTGTTGGATTCTCAATGTTCGGGCTAACACTGAGAGATGAACATCCAGTGCGCGATAAAACTCGAAGATTGCATTAAATCGTCCGTGCGAAGCTGGGCTTACTTCTCACGACAGTATTTTCATCTCACAAAGCGATGCACGCTTTTTTTTTTGGTAACCAAGGGTACAAACACGCTGTGTATATAGGGTGACTGGTAATTAGTGATCGATACCTAAACACATAATTGTACTCATGATAACAAACAACTTTTACTATGGGACCAAACCTGAATTCGCGAAAAAAATCTGCTGTTCAGTACCTACATTTTTACCAGTTAGGCGAACATAAATGACTGAACAGCAGATTTTCTTTCACAATTTCAGGTTTGGTCCCATAGTAAAAGTTGTTTGTTATCATGAGTACAAGCACGTGTTTATGTATCGGTCACTAATTATCAGTCACCCTATATGTGCGTGAAGATGAGTAGCGTCAGCACATAACACACACGCACTTCCGACTTCGCCTTTGTCTCTGACGGTACCGAGATCTCCTTTACAGCGTGTTTGTGTACTTGTGATTCTGATTACCAAGTGTTGGTAACCACAAGTAATGCACGCGTTGTTTCGTGAGATAAAAATACTATACTACAAATGACTAATTTAAATTATGATCTCATGTTCAAAACTATTTACTTTTCTATAACTAACATAGCAAAAAGCCCCGCCTTACATTACCCATCAATGATTACCTAAGTAATTCGTTATCAACAGAAATATGCAGAGTTCTCAGATTAAGCAAGGTAAGTATATAGTAGGAATTAGGTGCGGACATTGTTCGTGATAATAAAGTATTAAAAATAAATCGTTTCGACTGAATGACGAAGTTTCTGTCAAAGAAAAGTGCTATTTATATCTAATTTACATATTGTAAGAACTTTACAGCAGATGTTTTAAGCCTGAAATAATTTACAACAAAACTAGTTTGAGGTGATAATAGAAGAGATACCTACAGCCAGAACATACTGTGAGTAATTAATTGGGCACACCCAGAGGCTTAAAGTACGTACAAACACCGACACCCATAGGTAACTCGAACAACAAAATGAGCTATACTAATATTAAATAATAAAGCTGAAGAGTTTGTTTGTTTGAACTCGCTAACTTTTGGAACTAATAGTAAAATTTGAAAAACTACTTTTGCATTTGATAGCCCAATTCTTGAGGAAGGCTATAGGCTATTTCACATCACGTTAGGACTCCGAGGAGCCGAGCAACAAGAAAAAAGTCAGAAAGTACGCTAAACGAAAACGAAGTATTACTTCGTTACTCGGCTGGTTGCGCGAGCAGGCGATGCGATGTGACGGGGTGGATCGGGAGAACAAGAAATTTCACACGGACGAAGTCGCAGGCAGAAGCTAGTTACTAAATAATTATGTGTACATTTAATAATGGTATAGTATCCGTATAGTACAAAAAATACAAATGGTATAGTATCCGACTCGAAGGATCAAAACTTTAGCAACAAAATGATATCAATGAATTTCTATAATAATCTTCTCAATGCCATTCATTTTATCTAAACTTAATCTTATCAAGAGAAATGATTTGATTGAATGTTTGTTTGTTTCACGCTTTCACGCTAAAACGGCTGAATGAATTTGGATGAATTTTGACCCATGACCTGGATTAGAACATAGGATACTTTTTATTACAATATTACCACGGGATCGGGACTTATGCGGGTAGAACCGCGGGGTGCAGCTAGAGATGAATAGTAAGAGGTTTGATTTCTAAGATGATAAATTCCATTAGTTTACAAAATAGCATAACGCATCATCACGCCTGTTTTCCTTGAAAAGTTAGGCAGAAGTGTACCTATCTATAGTATAGTCACATTTCGCTTGTCATGTTTAAGTCCCATGTAATACCCCTATCCCGCAAGCCTATTCTTGTCATCCATACTCCGGGTTGCTAATAAGGAATTCTTGATGAAAATAACTCAATAACACTTTGCCCACCATCAAATAAAAAATTGGTTACACAACATCTTACAAGTAAGCTTTATAAAGTAGGTTTTCAAAATTTTACGGATAACTACAGATTCATTAATTTACAAACAATGTTTATGATACATAATGACGGACGCATAACCTGTTAACAAAATATTGCACTCTAAAAGGTAAATGTGTACCATTATTATTGACTGTTAATTACATTGTGAAACATCAAACTCCACGATTGTTAACTGCACTTTTCAATGGGAACACAAACCGAATAAACTCTATATAAAAATCCCAGACAAAGAGTTGTTGATTTACAATTAAAAATAGAATAATCGATGGACTTCAGACAAATGTTTATCATAAGTCATTAAGTTACCGGTGCAGCTCATCTTTTTAAAAATGTTTTTTTTTAGATTATGTAAGTATATAGGGTGACTGGTAATTAGTGACCGATACCTAAACACGTGATTGTACTCATGATAACAAACAACTTTTACTATGGGACCAATACTGAATTCGCGAAAAAAAATCTGCTATTCAGTACCTACATTTTGACCAGTTAGGCGAACATAAATGACTGAAAGCAGTTTTTTTTTTCACAATTTCAGGTTTGGTCCCATAGTAAAAGTTGTTTGTTATCATGAGTACAAGCACGTGTGTAAGTATCGGTCACTAATTATCAGTCACCGTATATACTAACACACCAACCCTCGTATAGTAAAATACCGACCCGCACTGTGCTCGCGTGGTAGATTACAGCCCACCTCACTTCTTTTCATAGAGAGTAAGCCTGATTCCCAGCAGTGGGAACATTATGGGCTGATTATGCTGATGTAAGTAGCCCTACCTGAGACTAGAGATGCCGATGCATTCCACCAGTTTCTATCTATACTAATATTATAAAGAGGAAAGATTTGTATGTATGTTTGTAACGAATTGGCTCAAAAAGTACTGGACCGATTTTAAAAATTCTTTCACCATTTGAATGCTACATTAATATAGGCTATTTTAATTGCAAGAAAAAAATTGAATGTTTAAAAAATAAATGTCCACCCGTGCGAAGCCGGGAGAGGCCGCTAGTGTCAAATATTTTACTGTTCAAGCAGTACGGTTTGAATGACTTGCCCGTGTCGATAAGGCGTGCTATAAATATGATAAAAAAAATTCCTCTCTCCTTAAACATCGTCATTATATTTTCTTTGCTCCTGTTTCATGTTTATAATTATATATATGTATATTATTTATTGAGATTAGTATAATATAGGTTGTATCTATTTATTGTAAATGGTACACCACAGACTACCTACAATATTCGTCTCTTTTTAATCCATCCAAAGGTTGTCTTTAAAAGATCGCTCTTAGCGATAAAACCGCCCATTGTGTTACCCTTTGTAAAATTTATATATTTGTGTCTGTAATTAATATGGTATACATAATAAAGGGTATTCTATTCTATTCTATTCTAAGTTTGGAAAACGTTCAAGCAACAAACAATTTGATTGACCCATGTTCTATAGCTATTTTGTAACGTGGTCTCCTGGGGGAGTAAACAATCTGTTAACTAACCAATTTATACAGGGTTTTTTTATCGTAACCTTTGGTTTCTGTTTTTGAAACGGCACTACTTAATAGAATGTAATAGAAATATTTTTGAGTCGACTGAATCAGCACTCTTATTGCGAAACACATTATGAACCACAATTTGAATAATTTTGAAGGATATTGCTAATCCATTGCTTCATATGTTCGAAAAATTTGTTTGCTCAGTAACGTAAATAACGCAATGAATGTTGTCGAATTGTCAAAATAAAAGCCATTGTTACTGTTAGTGTATTACACAACCACCCTACAGGTTTATTAGACTGTTTTGATTAGAATAAGAACTCATTTTGATAGCATTCTGTACGATTTCAGAGATATCCTAGTTTTATATTCTTCTGCATTACATCTCTTAAGTGCTGTTGTTGAAGACCATCATCTACCTAGATTTTTCCGACTATGTTAGGCAGGTTCCAATCCTTTCAGATAAGGCAGGACCAGTAACCCGACAATGCCAATAACTATCATTGTTTTTTAGCTTTTAATGTTGTAATACAACATTAGACCGATTTGCCCTTCGATTAAATCACCTCACAAAATAAGCATCTCCTTAATAACCATACTTGCAAAACTAAGTACCTACCTATAATAGTAAAAATATTATAATTTTACGCTGAAGATAACGATACCACTTTATTTCTTCACTTTATTTCTCACTTACTCTTAACGATGTTCACGAAAATAACCCATATTCAGCAGTAAACATCAACCGGCTGATATCAAAACAAACCTCAATTTCCACATTTTAGCATTATTTCTCGCCGCGCATGCCCAGTATTGACCAACAACAGTCGAGGCACGCGCCACGCGGCCAGTTGACCGACGTTCCCGGCCGTATGTCACGAACGTACCTATTATCACTTAACACTAAGTACGAACGTCTGTCAGTTGGCGGGACGAGGCGCACGGTGCAAGCGCCCGATAAAAAACATGTTCAAAACAAAAAAAAATATATAAAACATGGAGGTGTTGAATTTTCCGTATTAGTCTCAAAGCGTGGGTGCGAGAGTGAACTATAGTTCTGATTAATTTTAATTAAAATAAATCGATAGTTAATAATAATAATAATAAACTAATTGCAAGTGCAATAAGTATTTATTTTTCAAAGTAATTTTTTAATTGAAATTTGAAAATGTTTGCGTTATTTGTGTTGTTTGTGGTCAGTTTTGCAGGTGGGTTTGGCAATGTATTTTTTTTTTACTTTTTAAAAATAGGAAAAAAAGAAAAACTTTTCAAAGAACTTTTACTTGTGTATTTCGAAACTTATAGGGAATTATACAGCGTATTGTGTTGGTATTAAAATTTTGAATTTCAGAAAATTTTGGCCCTACATATTTGGGTCATCTTCATTATGATTATTCAGTTATTTGTAGTATGTCCCAATAGTAACAAAAAATAAAATAAAATGCACGTGTTAGTTTGTGATGGTTTACACAAAATGCACATGCAATTTTTGTAAATAAACAAATTACTGATCATTTGGTCCTTCTTATAAAACAAAAATATAAATAAGTAAATTATTATTCTATTAATAATCTACAATGGTAAAATAAAAATAATTCATACAACAAATTTATATACTTACCTAATATACATTTTACAATATTGATCATTATGTGTAAATCCTAGACTCAAAATTATTTGTTCTCTCATTTAAAACAGTGCTCTTTCATTAATATGGTTTGTTTTCTTTTTTCCGAATTTCATAAAACTTTTATATGAAAGTCTAGTACTCTATCAACCATTTTATATAAGAAATCTATGTGGGATTTCTAACTTTAAATAATCAATCAATCCTTGTTTCAGACTTGACCCTGCAGGCGGAATGGACATATGGACGTAAGTTTTTTTTTTTTTTTTTTATCATAAGTTTCATATTTATTATAATACCTATTTACCTATTATAATGCCTCGGAAAGCACGTTAAGCCGTTGGTCCCGGCTGTCATTCGTGGATCTTTGACAGTCGTTACGGGTAGTCAGAAGCCCGAAAAGCTGACAACCAGTCTTACCAAGGGGTATAAGTATTACCCAGTAACTAGGTTATGAAGGTCAGATAGGAAGTCGCTCCATGTAAAATACTGGTATTCAGCTGCATCCGGTTAGATTGGAAGCTGACCGCAACATAGTTGGGAAAAGGCTATAGGCAGATGATGATGACAATTCAAAATAAAAAATCAAAAATCATTTATTTAAATCCATTTAAGATGATATAAAAGATTACAATTTCAATCACAAATAAGTTTAAATAAAAATATTTAATATTAACAATAATTAAAATTTGTAGCTAAATATTTCAAATGAATGTTATTGTGTAGGTACTACTCTACATAGAAACATGACAGTAACAATACAGAATCTTATTAATATTTGTTTAAATTAGGTTTAATAAATAAGAAATATATTTTGATTAGTTATGAAATATTTGAACAGCTTTTAATTACAAATTCCTATGTCAAAATTATGGAGTTTCTAACTCATTCAAAACTCTAATTAGGACTTTTGAATTGGAAATATTTAATAACGGATCCTATAAAAACTTTGACCTTATAATGAAGGAAACTTTTTAAATTAATGAACCTCTTAAAAACTTAACACTTCTAATGATACTCATTTAATTAAATAATAAAATTAAGGCTCTTTTTAACCATCGAGCCTTTTATTACAGTTTGGTTGCAGTAACTAAGGTAGGGATACCCCGACCAAACGCAAAATGGGAAAGATTAGAGATTCGATTTAAAAAATGCCCTTATGAGTTTTTAATTCTAAAAATAGGTCAGTAATAAGAATAACGAATTGGCGCCAAAAAGATAAGTTGTCATTAACTAAATCAAAAACCGCCAAAACAAATGAATCATTGCAGAGTTCATGACAAGTACATTGATTTTATCAAATTCTAACAATAACTTTATGTAAGTATAATTTTATCAATGAAGTACCATTGATAAAATTAAATACTTTATTTCTTTATTAGGTACAAACACTTTTACACGTCAATCATATTTTTTTTAAACTAGATGAGGTCGGGGTTTCCTACCTGACTTTTGAGAAGAAAGGCCGAAACAAACTCAGACGTCACATTCTTTTTTAAAGTCCAGACATAATCTTGGACAGATCATATGGTGTCTGAAATGGTCTTTAAGGAAACAACCACACAGATTGAGTACACCTATCCAGTCAGTACTCGCATTTGTCGAAAATCGTGCAGCTCAACTCAGAACTTGAGGAGCTCAACGATTCGACGAACAATACCACTGCATGTACCTATTGATATAGGTACATACATAAATAAACCTAACGACTTTGAAAGAAAAAAATATTGGTTTGGGCAACCTGGAGCATTTGTTATACCTATCCATCATGTATCAGAAAGGTCTGGTCATATTTAAGCTTGTAGTTCAGTCAACAGCAAAAGTAGATGATGAAAATCAGAAATTCAATACTAATGAACAGAGTTCGCGTCAGAACTGTGTGCCGTCAAAGTAGTAAATGTTTGGTACAATTGACAAACACATACTTTTGAATCAAAAAAAATTTCAACTGTCTTAGACAAAACTTCAGCACATATTCGACCCAAACATTTGGGTCGAGTAGATTTTGAAGTTACGTTCACGTTGTCGGCTGATTTTTTTTCGCGGTTACGATATTGGTCCCATGGAGAAAGTTATTCAGTTTGATGGTCTGTAACTCTGAGGGGCCCGTGGCTAAATAATAACAGCCGCACAGGTCGATCGATCAGGTTAAGCTACGCTTGCCGCGGTTGATCTGTGGATGGGTGACCATCTTTACTTACCGAGACCCCTCCGTGCCTAGGAAAGCACGTTAAGCCATTGGTCCCGGCTGTCATTCGTGGATCTTTGACAGTAGTCGGAAGCCCGAAAGTCTGACAACTAGTCTTACCAAGGGTTATCGTATTACCCAGTAACTGGGTTGTGGAGGTCAGATAGGCAGTCGCTCCATGTAAAATACTGATATTCAGCTGCATCTGGTTAGACTAGAAGCCGACCCCAACATAGTTGGGAAAAGGCTAGGCAGATGATGATGGTCTGTAACTCTGTACACCCTTAAATATATCCACACCTTTCTCATTCATGCTGCATACCTATTATACCTAATCACTTCTTTGAAGTTGATTCTTCAAATCAGGTAATAAGTACTTGATTTGTATGTGTATCGAACCTGCCACTATTTCTCTTAGAAAACCAGTCCCTATATAATATTACTCTGTGTGCCATAAAGATGAAAATATGTAACGCCATATCTGGTCCTCTAGTAAAAGTTATTTCATTCCATGAGTAATTCCACCCCCTGGAAGGATGCCAATAAATTCAAAGAAAGCCGATATACCTACTAGTGACAGTAGAAAAACAGCAAAGTGCGAGACGGAACAGCAAAACTATTGTACCTATGTAGGTTTTCCCGTTTTCAAGATAGAGTAGAACAAAAATCGTAATTAAAAAAAAAATTGCATTAAGTGTTTCGTACCACCATGACTAACAATAACATAAGTACATAGGTATCTACTTATGTTATTTACCGGTGCGATGGAGCTCAAACAAAGACGTTGAAAAACGCATTGTTTTTTTTTGGCTGGATTTTGAACTTGTTATTATGATTATTATATCCCATAACAGCGGCTATACTTACACATAGTCTGTTGCTATAACCGCAGTTAAAAACTAGCTTTTATCGTTCTAAAGATATAGGGGTTTATTTATAAACGTTGCTAAAAGTTAAGTAATGATGAGATTTTTGACGACTCGTAACTTTTAGCAATGTTTATAAATAAAGGGGATAGCGGGGTTGTAACAGACAAAAGGCGTAGGTAAAAGGATTCCGTGGTCACCCATTTTTGTACGGAACCCTAAAACCGGGGCGATGTCACGGGCGATGGCACGATAAGTGCTGCACTGCAGCTACTGGTGTCTACCAATTATAACATCAGACATCAACTATAAGATTATCTGACCCGATAGTCAAAAAACTCTTCAATAACAAAATTTACTGTCTAGGTAGATAATCAAGTTAGTCATTTGTTTATAACCGAAAACATTTATTTACTTAGGTCTGATTTTACCAAAGTCATATTTTATTTTATCCGCGGAATAAAATGCTACTTCCTACTAATCCTATCCTACTAATATTATAAATGCGAAAGTTTGTGAGGATGGATGGATGTTTGTTACTCTTTCACGCAAAAACTGCTGAACGGATTTTGATGAAACTTTACATCAATATAGTTTATACATCAGAATAACACATAGGATATTTTTTATCCCAATATTCCCACGGGATCAAAACTTACGCGGGTGAAACCGCGGGGCGCAGCTAGTATTATAAATGCGAAAGTTTGTGAGGATGGATGGATGTTTGTTACTCTTTCATGCAAAAACTACTAAACGGATTTTGATGAAACTTTACAGTAATATAGTTTATATATCAGAATAACACATAGGATACTTTTTATCCCGATTTTCCCACGGGATCAAAACATACACGGGTGAAACCGCGGGGCGCAGCTAGTTGACATCTATATGGAAAAACTGTCATAAATTCTAAATTTATTTTCAGTAATATTAATTCTTTGTATAAAAGTTTGGTGGAATGTGCCCTTAGTAAACTTAGCTCGATTAGACAGTATTTATCAGGACCATCTTATCTCTTCATTCTGGCGGTGCAATTGTGATATTTTTCCTTTAAGTGCATCTCTACCAGACATTGGCCCGATTCTGTTTGTGACAAACTTAAATTTAGTTTAAATTTAAGTTCAGTGCATCTTTTTCTTTCTATTTCATTAAGAAAAGGACAGAAGATAAATATTAGTTTATTCTCGTCAAATTAGATAATCCATAGACAAGTTTAGGCGTGATTAAAAAATTGGCTACTAAAAATACGTCAATTTACGTCAGGCGCTGACTAATTTGACAGGACTAAACTAATATTTATCTTCTGTCATTTTCATAATGAAATAGAAAGAAAAAGATGCACTGAACTTAAATTTAGTTTAGTTTGTGAACAACAGAATTGGGGCCATTATCTCAGTATTCACCCCATTCAAGATATCCATGAATATTGTGGTTTATTTTGTCTTTCGAAACCCTTTAAACTTAAATACTAAATTCTATACTAAAACCTCTTTGGTTCAAAAGGAGCTCGTGGCTATAATAATAACAGCCGCACAGGTCGATCGATCAAATTAAGCTATGCTTTCCGCGGTTGGTCTGTGGATGGATGACCATCTTTACATACCGAGATCCCTCCGTGCCTCGGAAAGCACGTTAAACAATAGGTTTTATGTCAATCGTTACGACTCGTCAGAAGCCCGAAAGTCTTACAACCAGTCTTTCCAAGGCGTATTACCCAGTAACTGGGTTGTGGAGATCAGATAGGCAGTCGATCCATGTAAAATACTGTTATTCTGCCGCATCCGGTTAGACTGGAAACCGACCCCAACATAGTTGGTAAGGCTAGCTAGGCAGATGATGATGACTAAAACCTTTTTTCTCCCCACAGAGGAATCGCAATGGCCAGGAGCCTGCACCATAGGCAAGCTGCAGTCTCCGATCAACATCATGACGCAGGAGACAGTGCTGGACAAGAACCAAGTCCGCATCCAAGGACCCCTGGTCTTCCGAGGGTACAAGGATGTGGAGCTGACTGCTTCAAATAATGGACATACGCGTGAGTTTGTGAATATTGCTTTATAAACTTTGTTATCGCATGTATAGTTGGCCACTGTAAGGTCGAATGTTACTTGCACGTCGTAAACGACAGTCTATTTTTGCTTTCGAGACTATAAGACACTTAGTTTCAACCTAAGTGAAGCGCCAGGGTATCCTGCAAAATTCAAATTTTCTTACGTTTTGCAATTTGCAAGTCAGTGTCAAGTTGTATGTTGAACAAAATTCGATTCGCGAGCATAACAAGTATCTATTTACAGAATTATAATCATTAAAATCATCAATACAACCCTCTAAGTTCATACCTATTGATTAATATTTTATGAAATAGTCATTAATTATTAAGAAAGTTTGAATTTCGCGGGCTACCTAGCGCATACCCCTTATGCTCTCTTTGCGGGAGAACACTCGTCTAAAGACTTCTAATGTCAGACTATTTATCATACAAAAGAGGATAAAAAATAGGAAGGGAGGAGAAGGGAAAGGAAATTAAATGGAAATTAAGTTCCGCGACAGGAAACGGCGAGCGCTGGAACCTTTCAATCCTTCTTACAGCTTCCGGTTTTAGCTCTGACCCCACTAAAAAAAATTATTAAAAAAAAAATTAAAAAAGAAAAAAAAAATTAAAAAAAAAAATAAAAAAAAATATTATTATTATTAAAAATTATTATTATTATTATTATATTATTATTTTAAAAATTATTATTATTATTTGTCAATCATGTATGACATTCGTATATATTTTATACAACTGATAGATTTCATGTATTATGTTAAAAAAGATTATGTAGGTAATTTTGCAAAAGCTCGATGATCCCATACGCATTTTACTCAGAGAAAAACTTAAACGGCCTTATTACAAAACAAGGTTTATCTTTAGACCCATTGTTTAAGCCATAAAGCCATTTTCAAATTTCGAATTTATAATCCGACAAAGATAAAGCTCTTGTGAGTATGGTGGGTGAGGGAGAATTTCCAGTCTCAGTTTTATTTCTGTAAATAGGTTTGTAGAAACCCTTTTACACGGTCAATCATATTTTAGAAACTAGATGAGGTCGGCGTTTCTTGTCTGACTACTTTGAGAAGAACTTTAACTGCCTCGTTGGTCTCATAGTCGCAAGTGCGACTGAGCGACTGCTGAGCGTGGGGTCCTGGGTTCGATTCCTGGGTTGTGCAAAGTGTAATCGGGTGTTTCCATTGGGAATTTCTAAGTAACAACCGGAGTTTGGAAGTTGGCGGTGTGATACCCCCGTGCCTTGGAAAGCATGTTAAGCCGTTGGCCATGCGCCTGATCTCCCTCCGGTCGTGTCGGCCACTACCATATGACAATGAGAGTGAGGGAAGAGAGAGTGCACCTGTGTTTGAGCACACACCTATGTACTATAATATCTCTCGCGCCGAAGACTGGTCTCCGCTGAGATTGGTCGCCATGGCCGAAATTCGGACTGGAGGACTTTATTTACTCTGAGGAGAAAGGCCGAAACAAACTCAGAGGTTGGGTGAATCAATAAGGCAGTCGTTATAAAAATGACTGAAAACAAATCTTTGTTTCAGTGAATTGGGACGGAGGCAGCATTGATGAAGCTCGATTTATATGTATGACTTACCGATATATTTTTAACCCCCTACGAAAACAGAGGGGTGTTATTCGTTTTTAACTCCCCACGAAAACAGGGGGGCGTTGTTTATAAGTTTTACGTGTGTATCTGTGTGTCGATGTATCTGTGTGTCTGTCTGTGGTATCGTAACTCCCAAACGGACGAACCGATGTAACTTTTGTTTGGAACAAACTTTCGTAACGCGTCTTGCGGAACGGGGAGGGTGGCTAATGAAAACGCCAAACTGACGAGATACAATTTATACCCAGCAATAATGAATGCATATAAAAAAAAAAGAAAATATGTTTTCATTAGCCGTCCCTCGACGCGACGACGCTTGGCTCAAAATATGTATTACCTACAACTTTGTATACATAAAATTAGTTTAATTTTATAGGTTTTATATGCCTGATAGTCCTATAGATTTCCTACATTATGTTAAAATTGTCCATGTAATCTCAATGACTTGAAGGTCGCATTACTACTTTTACTCAGAGCACAAAGTCAAAAAGTTTCAATTTCAAAAGCAACGATTTTATATACTTTCACATTTCTCCAATAAATCCAAACTTCCGGCTGAAAACCATTTTTTTTTTTCAGTGAAATGGGCCGGAGTCAAAGGCGGCGAAGCTCCAATTCTATCTGGTGGTCCCCTGAGAGGGAACTACACCTTCCTGCAGTTCCACTTCCACTGGCTGTCTGAACACGCCATTGATGGCATGAAGTAAGATAAAATTTTGAGACCAATGTAACTTGTGACAAAATAACGCAATGATGATCAGGGTTTCTGGGTAATTAACTTTAAAGAAATATTATGTGGATGAATTTCATAAGTATTCCTTTTTTTTTTTTTTTGTGGATGGGAAATCATCAAATGACTCCTCCCGCTCTGGGTGGAGCAGAAGGGAGTGTCAGACTCTTACTGACTAAAACCCACCCGTGTTCCTTCCTTAGCCCTTTGTGTTCCGGGGTAGCGGTAACCCTTTCGGACAATCCCGCTGCCCTCATAAGTATTCCTTACAAAGTCTTGCTAAACGTCAACTAAGCTAACTTTCGCCTTAGCTTTTCAGCAGTGCGATTCTGTAACCGTCTCACCGTGAAAATTTAGGTGAAGTGAGCGTGGAATGAGCTGTCAGTGTCCTGATGCTAGGATGATTGATACTCTTGACAGGTCACTCTAAGCTCACTTCACCTAACTTTTCACGGTGAGATTTTTACAGAATCGATCGGCAGTATTTAGAATAGGTTGAAAATAATAATAGCAAAACATTTAAACTGAATCTCTTTAATAATAAGGGGCAATAATGTTGAAAACTGTTATTTAAAGGTTACAAAGACCAGTTGACAAAATTAACGGACAGTTGGTAGTGTGACAGTAGAGCAAGAACAGTAATCCAAATTGCCAAATTCTGAGTCGACTTACTTTTGATTGCCATCGACTGGGTAACAAGAAATGAGTAAATAGGTTGTTCAAATTTTCTATTCCAAGTAGATAACCCACTGCATCCACTTTCACAAGGTGCAAGGTTACAAAATATTTAAAAAAGCAAACCAATTCCACATATGAAAAGGAATTGTTCCTCTGAACAAAACCTTTGCTTTAGGTGTTTTTTTTTTTCCACTTTCACAAGCCTGAACCTTTTCAGGAATCTGAGCTGAAAGGGTGACCTCTCCCATTTCGCACCTTTTCATTCCCAGTTTACCCAACCCTTGCCTTTTCTCTGCTAACGATGCTAGTACGTGACTTTGCTTTTACTGACGTCCCCTATTTTCTGTAATCCTAGTCATTCAATACAATTTAGCAATTCATTTATTTCTGCAAACCGTTATATTTGTATACAATGTTGTTGTACATAATTGTTTGTTATTTATTGATAACAATTTAAGAATTAGATCGATTTATAATTATTTAATTTGCCAATTACAGGGCATGGGTATATTGAATCAGTTAATAGATCTACCTATCTGATGCTACAATAGTATCTTAGGACTTATATAAGAAACAAATGAATGGGTTTAGCACTTCTATTAAACCTTATATTCACCAATATTTTTAAATCAACTGATTAAGTATTTCACAGTGCTATATTTAAAATTTCCTTAGGAAATTTGACATAAACCAACTGTTTAAATACCTAAGTACCTAACCGGTGCGGTGGTTTGAATGTTGGTGAACTCAGGCCTCCGTGGAAACAAAATATTTCATGTATCATAGACTAGACATCATAGACATCTATAATAGTTTCGTCCTATGTAATGACCTTTTCTTATCTCAATGGTATTGACACAAGACAAATCTTCTGACAAGACTATAACGTCGTAGAGATAGTAGAACAAGATTTCACCAAATATCAATCATAAAGGCTCCTGTAGAAAAGTGTGAAGACTCTAGTAGAACAATTTCTATGAAAACTTCTTGGAAAATTGTTCTACCAGAATGGCGTCGTACCGTCGTCGCGTCGCACTTGTCTGTGAGAGTTTTAAAGTGATGGTCTGACTGTCTTGACTCTGTTTACACATAGCCTTATTCTTTATTTAGTACGCAGACAGTCAAAATAACGCATTTACGATATATTCAATAATCTGCGATAATTATTTATAAATCTAAAGGAGAACCAACAGCTATAACAGATGCATAACAATTGTATATGAGACATAAAGCCAATCTCACGGGTAAAAACAGAAAATGTAGTAGAAATCTTAGGATCACTAACAAGCACGATAGAAAAGAATACATAAGGTACCTATATAAGCACTATGCACTTTTGAAAAAGTCAGCGTTCAGCCGACTGCGTGCAGAATAAGTTTTGGTGGTAAATGGGTCAAATGAGAACTCTTTGCAAAAGATATTGAAGTCCTTACTCGCTCGCACCATGTAGGAGTTCTGCCTGTAGTTAGAAGAAGAAAAAGAAATGGAGATCGGCGGATTAAATCTAACTGATCTCTGGAGGACATTGAAACGCAGTCTATGCAGGAGATCAGGACAGCCAATCACGTTAGATTTTTTTTTTAAAGAAAAGTGCAATCTGCTATTCGACGACGATTTACAAGTGGCTGCAGGTGAAATTTCTTGCAAAGGTTTATGTAATCATCAGCATGGTATGGTATACGTAGCCGAAAACATAGAAACCGAATAAATCTTTTTTGTATATTCTCAATACGATCAATGTATTTGCCATATAGCACGAATTCCAAATTTGTGACGCATATTCAAGATGACTTCTCACAAAAGAGCAATAGAGAATCTTAAGGGTTTTGGCTTTCTTGAAACACCCTGCGAGTCTCATAACAAAACCCAATGACTTCGAAGCTTTGGGCACTATTTACTCAATGTGCACGTCAAATAAGAGTTTGGAATCGTGAAAAACGCCCACGTCGCGTAGACCGTCGCATCTCTATAATATCTGCCCTATAAGTTTGTAATTTGTAGGGAGAGGGACGCGTTTCCTGCTAAAGGAGATTACTGAACATTTAACAGGGTTCACATCAAGTTTGTTAGTCAAGCAATAATCATTCAATCGCACCAGGTCAGATTGGAGAGCATCCATGTCATCATCTGATGGTATTGCAGAAAATATCTTCATATCATCAGCAAAACAAAGTTTTGACTTGTGGAAACACGAGTCGATGTCGCTCACATAAATGATTATTCGGTAATAAAACTACCGTGCATTCACCAGCTATAAACGGTATGGATAGTCACTAAAAACCTTGGTTTTACGATAAAAATAACCGATAATAATATTAAGTAATTATACTAGATATTATTTAAATGCAAGGTTTTTACATTGTTTCAGTTATATAATATGTGTCCTTACCTAATAGATAATATTCAAATTAAATTAAGAGATAACGTAGATAGTGTTATAATGTCATTAGATATTAGCATACGCTATGTTTTTAAATGTAACGGATGTCTGCTTATGGTGCAGCGCAGACGGCACACTTTTTGTGCGATCCAGTCTGCGGCGCACAAAAAGTCTGCATGGCGCGCAAAATGTCGGCCGCGGATTTTTCACAGACTCAACGCACACGACGCACATCTTCGATCATTCTGTCGGCAGAGCTGTAGGGACGTAGACGCTATGGAAATCGTGCAGAGATGCAAAGTATTATTTTGATAATAAATCGCGCCATGATAATAGATCGCGTGCGTTACGTCCACCCCTAGCAAATGCAGATTGCCGACTAAAGTGTGCGCCGTCTGCGTTAGCGCGCGTTGAAGCAAACGTTCCATTTTTTTCTCACACTTTTTGTGCGGAGCGGCGCGGCGTGGCGCGGCGCGGTCTGCCCGAATCACACGGATTTTTTGTGCGCCGGACTTTTTGCGCGTCGTGTGCGTTACTGCATATAATTGCATAGGATCTATTTTCACAGACTAAAAAGTGCGTCACGGATAGTCTGTCGTCTGCGCTGCACCTATAAAGAAGTAAAGAGAACACTCCTTTTTTCCTTCTTTCTTTCTTTCTTCATTCCTCAAGTTGTCAAGAACTTCACGAAAAGCTCATGTAACTGTAAAAAGATATAGGTACCTATTTATGTAAAAAGTTTTAGTCAGGAAGGTATGTAGAAACTGGCCCCAATTCAGTTGTTCACAAACTAAACTAAATTTAAGTTCAGTGCATCTTTTTCTTTCTATTTCATTATAAAAAGGACAGAAGATAAATATTAGTTTAGTCCTGTCAAATTAGATAATCCATAGACAAGTTTAGACGTGATGAAAAAATTGGCTACTAAAAATACGTCAATTTACGTCAGGCGCTGACTAATTTGACTGGACTAAACTAATATTTATCTTCTGTCCTTTTCTTAATGAAATAGAAAGAAAACGATGCACTGAACTTAAATTTAGTTTAGTTTGTGAATAACAGAATCGGGGCCATTGACTATCCAGAATACAAATACAAAATATATATTTCTGTACCAACTAGTACCTACACATTAGTTTATTATTGGGGACTCCTTTTAAGCATGATGACGCCTGTGTTAGGAGACTCCGCACTTCCATAGCTTTGGTTGTTTGTACAACTTACACAATTTTTTAAATTTTTTTTTATTTATTTATTTATGAATTCCTAACTACTGTCACTCCTATATACTCCCGAAATCAGTAGTCATCATCATCTGTATAGCTTTCTCCTATGTTGGGGTCGGCTTGCTAACCGTATGCAGCTGAATACCAGTCTTAAATACCCGGAGTGAGCTTCTAACCTCAAGTGGTAATAAGTTCTGTATTTTAATGGCATATGCTGAAAGAACATAAAATATATAGCCAAAAAAACAAAACAAAACCCAGCCACCGACCTCAGAGAACGAGAAATACAGAACATGGCACACTGCAATGGGCTATCAGCCCGTCTACCGACACTTCTAACTGGCTTATCATCAGAAGTCATTAACAAGAGAGAGGGAGGTACATAAAGGAATATAAATCATCACAAAACTGCCCAAAAAACCGTAATCTTTGTACAAATCAAACCGTATAATATTATGTCATTTGTGATGATAAAGTGGGTATCAGCAGCGTTTGTGTAAGGATTAGCTGTATACTCTGGCGCGTGTGACTTGAGTGACATTTATTTGTTCCCCAATTTTGTGATGTAGCAGATTCTGGCAGTTTGTTTCCATCGTACAACAAATAATTTTAGTTTGTTAGTATTTCTCATGTTTTTTTTTTTTGTTATGAGTTCAAATAGACGAAGCAATCCCATAATGACTTGGTTTATCAACCAAATAAAAGAAAGACGAGGAAAAATGTTGAATCACAATAACTTTTTGTTTTACTACCTAATCAGATAAAAACAGAAAATTAAGTAAACACGAAATAAAATAAATGAGCTACCTGTTTTACAAACAAATACGCAGGTAGAAATAGCAAGATCATTTTACAATAATTTACCTATGTGATCAAGAGTAGATTGTCTAGAAGAGGCACACGAGAGATTTCAATTATTTTTTATCTCTAGTGTTAACAACGCGCCTTACAATAGAATAGAATAGATAGATTTTTTTCAGATACTTAATTATAATCCATATCTTGTTAGTATACGGCGGCGACGGCGCGGGCGTTTTGCAGATGTTCAATTATCCATAAGTAGCGATGTTTAATATTATCTGATCTCTTGATCAGGTGGTACACTAAACACAACACACAAACACACAGAACCAACAAACACAACACACAGTGGGAAACAGGTCTCCGATAGTAAGAACTATCGGAAACTTGTATAATACGAGTATAACTGACAATGCGAAATATTTGTCAAAAAACAGACAGGTACAGAAAGCAGAAAACCACCATCCTTGGTCGACTGGTAGAGAATGCGTAAGGCATTAAGTCCGCCTTTGTACCTTTTTGTGTGCGAAAAGATTAAATAAATAAAACTATGAAAAAATACGTACAAAATCGGCAGATTATCGGTTTTGTTAAATAGCGCCTTCTTTGCCACATAGTAGGTTAGGCATCATAAAAAGCCCGGATTTAATAAAAGTTTTTTGTCACCAGGTATCCTCTGGAAGTCCACATGGTACACATCAAGTCTGGCCTGACTTTGGACGAGGCGATGCAGAGGTCTGATGGATTGGCTGTCGTCGGTGTGTTCTTTGTGGTAAGTAGAAAATTTCCATTGCTCACTGCATTGTGTCACTTACGGGCAAATTTTCATCCTTATTAAATTCTTGGATCCCACGTGATAGTAAAAATCGTTTGTTTTCTTAAATCTAACATATTTTTCTTCATTGTAGGTAAACAGGGGGTACGAGAGCGGGCATGCTCTGGCGCAGCTAACACCATTTATTCCCTACATCACCAACAGTGCCCAGAATCAGACCGATAGTCACAGAGTTGATATCACGTAAGTACACACTTGGATATAACAATGAAGGGCCTGTTTCACGGCGTCCGGATAGGCACTTCATCATCACCATCATCATTTCGGCCGAAAGACGTCCACTACTCGACATAGGCATCCTTCAAGGACCGCCACCTAGGCCACTTCTGTTCTACTCGCAGCCAGTGAATTCCTGCGGCTTTTCTAATCAGAAAAATTGTGTCTAGGATTTTTTGAGCCAGATTACTATTTTCACTTCTTTGACAAGCGCAGTACATGCATAAATAAAGACTGTTAAAAAACTAGAGCCCACGCCCACACCTGATCACGCATTAAGAACTCCAGTTGATAATGAAAATGTCTAATCACCTCCATGAAAAGGTACAAAATTTGTTCCACTACATACTACTTGAAACTGATTAAGGGAAGGAAGAGAATTGTGGAACTAATTATTATTGTAAGAGCGTTAGGGTGACGAAAACCATTGAGAACAATAGCAGGCGGTTTTAGTTGCGGTTTGAACTTCAAGGCACTGTCAAGGACAGACTATTCTAAGTAAATACTGACTACAGAAAAAAGAAAACTTCCTAATCTTAAGCTTTTTTTCATATCAGCATGGATTTTTTTGCATGGCTGACTACCTAGCATTCACTACTACAAAGGCTATTTTCACCCCCAACTATTTTCAATACCTCCTCTTTTTAACAGGCGTCTGCTGAGCTACGAGCCTCAGTCCTACTACACGTACCAAGGGTCTCTCACCACTCCTATGTGTCAGGAGATCGTCACCTGGATCGTCATGGATAAACCGGTCTTCATCACCACAGACCAGGTAAGGAGTTCATTTAATTGAAGAATAATCAGAAGTAATGCCATAAATAACTCTCTTTCCAACGGGGTAATTGCGTAACACATTATCAGTAGAAATGACTTTGAGGACACAAATTTTTCGAACATTTAAACAATAAACAATATTTATATGCAGCAATCGATTAGCAATATTCTTCAAAATGATTCAGATGACCACTGAATAATGATGAAATGTAATTTTGATGAATACCAATTATCACGGTTTATGCACCATCTCTTCCTACCAATTTGTACGCCACGTTATGCGGCTGAACATGTTAGAACTTTTCTGTATCCCTGCATGCAATGTATCATGTACACCATGCTATAAACAATAAAAATTTTACTTACACTGATAGTGTGTTACGAAATTAGGGTGCTAGATTCATATTATTTTTGGGACAGCTTGGCTGGAAAAAAAAAGCCGAAAATTTTAATCATTATTGTTCTTATTGCTCAAATCAAAGACGGTGTAGACGGTACAAACTTACGCGAAAGATCCACTGCCTTGCATACGTGCACGTACGTCTTGCAGGCTTCAAACGTGTAGCTACGAGTAACAAAACTCATTCTTTTCTTCTCCCTTTAGTACAAATTGTTCACCAAAGTGGACGTCGGTGGTGACTACAACTACAGAAGCCTTCAGGCACCCAACAACAGGGTGGTCTACCGCTCCTTAGCCTCGGCTGCCTCCTCTATTCTCTCGCCAACAGTCCCTGGTACCTTGCTCGGCCTTCTCTCCTGCCTCTCCACGACCCTGGCTGCAGGAGTCAACAAAGGCGTTGGTGCTGTCTTGAACATCAAGCGAAAACTCTTTGGAGACTCTGTCAAAAAGTGCGTGAAGCTTGCATAGACAGATTTTGGACTCTAAGAGTATATTCAGCACCTCCGAGAGAGTTCACTGAGAATTTCGCAGGAATGTTTGATTTTTACATTTGAAATTCATGTGATGGTAAGTATCTTTCCGGAGGTGGTATGTTTGGTCCTAATTTAATTAAGAGTATTGACAAAATTTTAGGAACTGCCAAATAAGATTTTAGATATTTATAAGGATGCCAAAATTGTTGTGTTTCGGCATGTAGCTGACTTCTCTTTTTTCTAAAATGATAAAATTATTAGTTTTTATGTGCCATATTCCTATCTGTTTGGTAAAGAGGTCAGCGATAATTTCTTGTGCAGTGATTTTAGGAATTTTAGTGTCGTACGTTAGTAGTGCATTAGAAAGACGATTATTTGAAGTTCTCAAAAGATATTCTGCCAGAGGCATTATACTTATGTTATTGGCAGAAAATATTGTGTAATATTACGGTTTGCTCTATAAATCTATGTAAAATAAGTAATCAATTACTGACGAAGATTTAGCATTCAATTCAAATAGCTTTTAATAGCAATCTTACAAACTAGTTTAACAATATATTTAAATTAAGACATCGAAATCTCTAGATTATTTTGCTCTTTAGCATAGGCCTCCCCCATGCTTTTCCATAGCTCACGATCGTGAGTTTTTCTTCTTCATCTCACTAAATGTATTCTTTTACATATTTAATTATAGCATTATTGAATTTGATGGGCGTTTCTATGTGGTTGGTCCTCAGTTTGGTTTTCGAGATATTCATCTGTAGTCCCACTTTGCCATTTTCCGTTACTAGTTGTTCTAACATTACTTGGAAGTGATTTGAGTTGTCTGTTATGATTGTGAGATCGTCTGCGAATCTCAGATGGTTGAAAGTTGCTCCATTTATTTTTATAACGTACTCAGTCCGATAGTAGCTATTAGGTATTAATATGTAATCATAATCCTTCGCTAATAATATCCACAAAAGATATGACCGTCATAAATATAAAATATTATCGCCAATTTCTAGTCATCAGCAATATAGATTGTTTAACTAATCTCGCTTACACACGCACATGTTGAAAAAATAACATTGAGATGTAAGATTATGATCAAATTTTGTGATTTTCACGCGATTTCATATGAAACAAAAATTAAATTAGTTTTTAATTTTTAGCGTGCCGCTACAATATCTAATGCTGAAATATCTTTTGTAATAATATCTATGATGGACACGACAGGGGTTGTCCCGTCCAAAGAGTTATGGTCTTGAGTTCATACAAAGATTCCATGTATATAAGGACGTTCAGTTTTCCCGAATTTGATATTTGCCCGGGAAATTTTATATTTTTTTCTTTATATAAAAACCTAAATCAGATTATTATAAACTTTTAACATAAAACAAATCGGCCCAGCCGTTCTCAAGTGATGCATTTACCAACGAGCAGCATTTCATATTTATTTATAATAGAATAGATAATAATGACGATTCATTTGACCTACCAATACTAACTTTGATTCACATTTTTCCAAAAGCATTTTTTATGTCAAATGAAAAAAAGTGAGTGTTCCAATGAAAAAAATTTAATAATCTAATACTTAATGAAAACTAGTTTAATTCCCATTCAGCATATTTAATTTTGATTGTATCGAATTGAAATTTAATTAGCCCTTATCATATAATTTGATACACTACGTGCAAAAATATAACACATAATTGTACCTACATGTGAATTGTAGAAACCTTTAAATTCCTGGAGATTATTTTATTGGCGATTTTTTCACATGTCATGTTCCTATATATACCTGAGCTGAATGCCTAATTCCCAATGTTTACACCCTTTTATAATGTTAAGAAATAATTTACTATACAACGTGTAACGTTAAATGCGCAAAACCTGAAAATAGTTTGTTCATAATTGACTACTGAATCGATTTCGGTAACTTTTAATATAGGTTTTTTTTTTTTCAAAAATTATATGTATTATCCGCCGTTTGAGCCAAAGAAAATTAAGTCTTATTTTAAGGCAATAAGACCATTTTGAATGCATAAAGTAATGCTGGGATCAACACGATTTTCTTTATAATAATAGTTATCTTTAAAAAAAATAGTTTTGGTCACTGTATTATGCTTTTATACTCAATGCTCTAATTGGGGTGTATGAGGTTTTGCGCATTTAATGTTACACGTTGTGTAATGCTACTTAGTAGTTAGTTACTATGCTTAGTAACATCATAAATATTATGTACGAAATAGCTAGCGGTCACAGTCATTTAAATGTTAATCTATATCAGAATATTAAATTATATCTCTATTATTATACCTACTTATTTTAGACTATAGGATTATCACAATCACAATGCAATATAATACTATTACACTAATAAATATGATTTATTGGTGTAATAATTATTTTTATTTTATTAATAGATTTAGGTATTAGATGTCTGTGACGTATTTAATCTTAGTGAAATCATAAATGTAAGTAAATAAATTGTGATCGTAAAGGCTTTGTTTAGTTGGAAAATAGTTGTTAATTCATTTGTAAATATTTGCTTATTTTTTAAGGAATGCAAGAAAATATTGTTTTTCTTAATAATTGACACCTATTATTATTATTTTAATAACTATCACAACGATAATTATTACATAAATAAGGTTTTATTTTATGAATGAATACATAATCGGCTGTGAAATGTGAATGATTGGATAACGAGCGTGTGATAATGTGTTACTACTATGTTTTAAAAAATCTGTAAGTACAGTATATCATAGTTAAAAATATATGAGAAATTAATAGAAATTAATATGGTATTTTATTTCTTTATCATTTCGTAATTAATTTTCAAGAGGATGGCTAAGAAAAGTGAAGTGTTTGTTGTTGTAACATTCACCTACCCTCCATTTCTGGTGATTGTTACAGACGCCAGCAGGTCAACCTACCCCAATCTGTCAAATTTCTTTGATAGATTTTTCAGCTTTAGCACAAAGGAATAAGGTTCATTATTCAATTGGAAAAATCTGACAGATTGGGATAGCTTGATGTGCTGGCCTCTGTACTAACAGTAGCAATGGTTTTCATTTTGACAGTTCAACAACATTCATTGCGTTATTTACGTTGTTAAGAAGACGAATTTTTCTAACATATGAAACAATGCATCACCAATATCCTTCAAATGATTCAGATTGAGATTGTGATACGCAATTAGGGTTCTGGATACCAAATTAATAAAAAAAAATATGTCACACGATTTTGAGCCAATTGCATCACAGCTAACTGAGACGATAGTCTTGTTGGGATCCCGCTACGCAATATTCCCCATATCATCATCATCATCTGCCTAGCCTTTTCCCAACTATATTGGGATTTGCTTCCAGTCTAACCGGATGCAGCTGAATACCAGTATTTTATATGGAGTGACTGGTGAGCTTTTGACGACCCGTAACGACTGTTAAAGATCCACGAATAACAGCCGGGACCAACGACTTAACGTGCTTTCCGAATATCTTTCAAAATCATTTAAAATCATTTATGTTGTGACTGATAGTATGTTACACGATCAGGGCCTCAAGTCTGCTATTACAATAGTGTCAGAATGGTCTATCATTGATTTCATAATTGTTGATTTTGACAAGTTTGGTAATCTACTAATATAATGGCGTCATTATTACTTTCCAATGGTCAACCACTGACACTCCATTGAAAGAAATGACATAAAATGGTAATCTCGTACATAATGACAAATGAATAAATGTAATGTTTATTGCTATTTACGAACTTCTTACTACTTCAGATTGCAAACACTAATACGTAATGTAAAAATGTATATTAAATGAAATCTAGCATGAAATTTAGTAGTAGTTTTTTTCAGACCATTGTCCGACCAATGATCGACCATTATGAACTTAGCAGATTACGAACTTTTAGCAAAATGACAATGGGATCGTGTTGGAATGACGAATTTATAAAAATAGCAAACTTGGGCCCCAGAATGCTGGTGACTCTACTATTATCCATGCATCCATTATCAATCCTGTGTTCTTCAAAGGAAAATTTACTATCATCAGCAGTGTATCTGCTTTTTCTAGGAGTGGCAATACCAAAATATACGATGTCCAACATCCTGGATCATCAATCTAAGTTGATTGGCTGCTTATTTTATTCACGACGTGAACTTCGTTCCGAAACGAATGAAGAAAACTACTTTTTTGATTATTTAGACGTACAACAAACCCAAGCATTTAGGTGTTACCTACATGATTCGAACATAATTATCATAATTTCAATCGAAATCCATCAATCTGTATTTATCAACATCGACGTTTTTTTTTTTTTTTTCCTATATGTCATCTCGTAGTTGACCTTGAGAGGTCGTGACTACTTAACCGGTCTATCCTGTGGTTGCCTTAAGCGAACTCAAAGCCTCCAGCCAGGGCAAACTTTTACTAAAACTAAGCGACTACACGCTAAGGGCACCCCCTGTGGGGTACGAACCTCGGCTTAGGGCGTCGCTGGGGGGGGGCAGCAAGATGGGACAGGCTGGATCAGGTTTTATTATTAAGTTTGATGAGGCCGGCGTTTCCTAACTGACTACTCTGAGAAGAAACGCCGAAACAAACTCAGAGGTCATAGTCGGGAGTTTAAAGCTACTGGCTCAGCTGCGGCGCGGGCTGGCACTACGTCGAGCAAGGGTCGGGGGGGGGTCAACATCGACGTTGGTTCACAACGCTTTTGAAGCTAAGTAATAATTTTACCGCAGAAGGTTATTAAGTTCGATGACTTCTGTAGCCTGACTTTACCTTACACTACTAACTTTGTCTAGAACAAAAAACTAAAAGGGGGGAGGGGGTGGCTAGCACAGGGACAGGCTATGACTGACTGGCCTGGGTTCGATTCCCAGTTCAGGCAAAAGGTGATTGGATTTTGCTAGCATGAACTTCTCAGTAGCAGACTAGGGCATGAATTTGTGCCCACTTAATGGCAATAGCTTCAACCCTACTTCATGGGACATGGATATAATTGGCAAAATGTCGGTGTTGGTACCACCTCTATAACACTTCAATTTTTGTATCTGAAAAAAGAGGAGTAAGTACCATTAATTGTGAGAAAATTAAGAAATAACCCTTAACAGCAGAGTATCAAATATTGAAATTTCAATGTTATTGTTATACTAATAAGTTACATCTCTATTCGTCGCATAAAATTCCCTTGCCGTAATGTGTGATACCCGGCTACACAACGAAGTGATGGCGGAACTACTGCGGTTTTGTGGCGGAGATGTGGTACCCGCCTACTCGTATCACGTTGAATTTCCCAGACTGTACATAAAGCCTTAAAGTGGAGTTAGTATAAGTGTACGCTTACTATATACTTCTGTACACTTAATAGCAATCATACAAGGATATTAAAGACACTATCTTGAAAATCTAAAATGAAATATGAGCCAAGTAGAAACATTAGGGAGACGACCACGGTTACCTGGAACTTATAATATATCTTCGGCCATGTGATCTTTATATTTGTTCCATAAATCAATCGGTGTTAATGGGAAGCATGTAGATAAAATTATGGAAAACAATGTTCGTATTTGTTTAGCATTTGACGAAGTCACAGTATCTTCGAGAGTGTGGTCCCAATGAGTGTCATTCTCTAGCAATCCCAAACGTTGGACAGGCTTCTCTGTATGTGCCGCACAATGCACCATTAACAGTTCGCAAATGTTGGAATGATGTTGGGCCACGAACATTGACTAAGGCCCGGACTCCACCAAAGCGGAGATGTGCGGAGCGGAGCGGAAACGTCCAGGAATCGACCAATCACAATGGTTGAAATCCTCATCGCGTCACTCGTCTCGTTGGTGATTGGACGATTCCTGCACGTCTCCACTCCGCTCCGCACATCTCCGCTTTGGTGGAGTCCGGGCCTAAGGGTGCGTTTCCACTGAAGCGGAGCTGGGCGGAGCGGAGCGGAGACGTGCGAGAGTCGACCAATCACAGTGGTTGAAATCCTTATCGCGTCACTCGTCTCGTCTTTGATTGGACGATTCCAGCACGTCTCCGCTCCGCTCCGCCCAGCTCTGCTTCAGTGGAAACGCACCCTAACAGTAAACGCAAATAAAAACACGTATCTAGGCTGCGATGGACTTTATTTATTTATTTATCACTCTTACAACTATCATTACAGGCCTTAGCCTAATGCGGCAGTATAGTTAACAACTTACAAAATAACTTAGTTAACCCTTCATACCTAACAACTAATAGGTAATATAACTTTTTACCTTACATAACTAACTTTAATAAAACTCTTGCGAATTCACTCAAAGAACACGAAAAAATATCCAGTCTCTCATGGACTTCGTTCACTACATGGATTGTTCGGTTTTTTTTTTTTTGAGGATGGTAAATCATCAAATGACCCCTCCCGCTCTGGGTGGAGCAGAAGGGAGTGTCAGACTCTTACTGACTAAAACCCACCCGTGTTCCTTCCTTAGCCCTTTATGTTCCAGGGTAGCGCCTAGCGGTAACCCTTTCGGACAATTCCTGGTGCCCCACGGATTGTTCGGGTGAGGGGTGCTTTCGCCAGCAGAATAGTAATTCTGGCCACGGGTACGTTTAGCAGTTGCGGGCGTCGCCGCCTCCACACGTCGGAACGTGTGCCGGACCGGTATCCGGCACTATATGTTCCAGTTGACGCAGCACTCCCGGGATAAATGCTACGCCATGCAGTAGCTTCACTACATGTATAAGCAAATGAAAAAATACCCCACATCGCTTCGTTCCTACTAACATTGCGGCCCATTTGAAATTGAGTGACTTCATCGGTTGAATTTTATTTATATATTTTTATTAAAACTTTTTGCACAAGTAAAAACTGTACAAAGGCGGACTTAATGCCTTGGGCATTTTCTACGAGTCTACCTTAGGGTGATGCAGGGACAATACACAGTAGGTGCAATGCACAGGAGGTGCAAATTGAAAACAAATTAGAAAAAAAAAATATAAGTAACTAAAAAATATAAGATAAGAATAAATACATACATACAACAAAATATTTTAAAAAAAGTTATGAGAGATAAACAAGGAAATCTACAACAACTTAATTCTGAGACGAATCTGCCAACTTCTTGTGTATGTGTTCTCGAGCTTTCACTTTAAATGTGAACCGATTGGTTACCGTCCTGATATTCTGAGGGAGCGCATTCCAAAGGAAAACCGCCTGGACAAAGGAAGAAGACTTTATAAAGCCAGAGCGATGAGGAGGACAACGAAGAAGATGATTATTCTCGGACCGCAACTCCAAACAACTCTAAACATAGCCTTGCCACTTTGCTCACGTACTTGCAAATGTATTTAACTAGCTTTTGCCCGCGACTTCGTCCGCGTGGGTTTCGGACTTTCCTCAAATATATTTAACACCCTCTCCACCTCCCCTTGAAAGGTAGTTATTTCGAAAATTATTTATTACGATCTTATTTAAATAAATATGTATTCAGGCCAACTATTATTATTTACTGAGGCAAATGTTGAAAAGTTTAAAGTTTCTTATCCAAAGGAATAAGACCGCCTTTTCGCCTTCACAGTTTTTATCCCCATAAGGGCGAAATATTGAAAACACGTTTGGGACGTTTCCATATCTTGACTCAAAGATTATTTATACAATTTTTCATTGAATCAAGCCACGCAATAAAATACTCCTCTGTGAAATGGACTACCCCCGTTCACCCCGTTAGGGTTAGATTTTCGAAAAACCCTGTTACACTTTATTATTTACTTTGGTCTTAAGTATACATACTGAGTTTCGAGTTTATATTATTGGACCGCGCGATAAAATTCTTCCATACAAACTTTGACACACCCCCTTTAGAGCAGAAAAACATAAAATGACAAACTATAATTTACTTACATAAGTATTTGTGCCAAGTTTGAAGCTTAAATTTATTTATTCATACCATTTTGTTGGAGTAAATCAAGCTACGCACTATAATACCGGCTTTAAAAATCGAATTACCACTTTTTACCCGTCAGGGATCTACTTACTACTACTTAGGTACTTAGGCAAATATTCCTTCCAAGTTTCAAGTTGATTAACCAAATGAATAAGATTTTTCATATACAGTTTTCCCCACTTTTTACCCCCACACAGGAGGAATCTTGAAATAACGTTTGGAATGTGTTCATAACTTGATTCAAAGATTATGTACAACAATTTTCGAGTTAATCAAGCCACGCAGTAAAATGGAAAATTAACTGCCCCTTTTACCCCGTCAGGGGTAGATTTTCGCAAAACCCTGATACATGTTATTCTTTACTTTTGGTCTTAAGTATAAATACTGAGTTTCGACTTAATCGGACCGCACGTTAAAATTCTTCCATACAAATGTTGACACCCCCTAATCCTCCTTTAGGGGGTAGTTTAGAAGAGCAAAAAATGCCAAACTTCATAATTTACTTAGATAAGTATTCAAGCCAAGTTTCAAGTTTATTAAACAAATGAATAAGATTTTTCATATAAGCTGTATCCCCACTTTTCACCCCCGCAGGGGTGGAATTTTGAAAAATCGTCTGGATTGTGTTCATTACTCGACTCACAGATTATTTATACCAATTTTCGAGTTAATTAAGCCAGGCAGTAAAATCCTTCCCTGTAAAATTAACTACTCCATTTGTCTCCGTTAGAGGTAGATTTTCGAAAAACCCTGATACACGTAATTTTTTACTTTTGGTATTAAGTATAAATACTGAGTTTTGAGTTAATCGGACTGCGCATTAAAATTTTTCCATAAAAATTTTGACACCCCCCATCCCCTGTTAGGGGGTAGTTTATGGCGGTATACCCCAATTGGGCGGAGCACCGCCGTGTTCTCGCAGAGGCTATCGGCAGCGGCGGCGACCTCTCGCACCCGGCCCTGGTTCAAGCCATGGTCCGGGGCGAGAGGGAGTGGGAGGCAGTCACCTCCTTCTGCGAAGCAGTCATGCTAGCGAAGGAGGTGGCGCGACGGCTGAGGGAGAAAGCCTCACGTCCCAGCCGCCGCGGGAGACGCTCCGGGCGTCGGGAGCCGCGTGACGACTCCCGGCCACCGTAGGCGCGGGCCTGCGGGCGGAGAGTAATGGGTAACTCTCCATCCGATCAGGACCAGGCCCGTGCCGGACGGCGCGTACGTGTTCCACGCGCGCCTGAAAGAGATGTCAGCATAAAGGAAGGGGCCCGAAAGGGCCGAAGCCTGCCGGGGCAGCGGGATTGTCCGAAAGGGTTACCGCTACCCTGGAACACAAAGGGCTAAGGAAGGAACACGGGTGGGTTTTAGTCGGTAAGAGTCTGATACTCCCTTCTGCTCCACCCAGAGCGGGACCCCGTCATTAGATGATTTCCCATCCACAAAAAAAGGGGGTAGTTTAGAAAAACAAAAAATGACAAATTTTATAATTTACTTAGATAAGTATTCGTGCCAAGTTCAAGTTTATTAACCCAAGGAATAAGATTTTTCATACAAACTTTCATCCCCTATTTAACTCCCTTAGGGGTTGAATTTCGAAAATTCCTTTCTTATTCCTCGTCTACATTATAAAGGAAACCTCTGTGCAAAATTTCAGCTTTCTAGGTCCAAGGGTTTAGGCTGGGCGTTGATGAGTCAGTCAGTCAGTCAGTCAGGACTTCTCTTTTTATATATATAGAAGATAAATTTTACGGAATTTTATTTTATTTCTTTTTTTATGTATAGATTCTGACCGGTTCAGTTTACAGCGCACGATCTGTCAATCGCACGAACTACCAAACGACTGACATTTTATGGCAAACGTGTTAAGGTTACATAATAAAAGTTTATATAGATAGTCTATAAGTTTTCATAAAATTTCTAATTTTCTGCGCAACTTTTTTATTTTTTCTTCCGTAAGAACCTTCCACAAAGTATTAGAAAACTTAAAAAAAAGATGGATGAAATCGGTCGTTCTCAAGTTATAGCGTGACCAAAGGAAATAGGGATTAATTTTTATCTGTAAAGATTATACGTAATTAGGAATCAATAAAATTAAAGATTTCTATAAATGGCCGTTTATCTTCAAAGTTTGACGTACCTACTTATTGATAAGCCTATTTTTAGTCGCATAAATACTTTGCAAAACAATGATAAAACATATCGATAATACCTTCATTATCGGGTTATTGTAACTTAGATAATTTCTTTACTATCAGCCCTGAAATGTTCAATAATGAACTTGACCGCCCAATTTAATTTTCTATAACGTAGGCTATGAATTAAGGAATTCAGACACTGTTTTGTCCAAAGTGGCACCGGTGCCTGAAAAGTTGTGTGGGAATCGGTTGTCATGGTATGAGCAGTTAAAGCAGAGGAATGAGGAAAATGTCGTGAGGAAAGTTTTGAGTCAGAATAATACAAAGTGTTAAAAATTTAAAGCAATTAAGGCATTCTCGTAATTATAAGAACGTTCACAGTCTGTAGGCCAATTCTCCTAATTTAAAACGTTCAAAATCTGTCGCAATCTCATCTCGGCGACAAATAAATGTCAAAAACTTGTCAAAATGTAGGGAAAATTGACGTATTTTTTACAGATTGAGACTGAGATCAGACTGTGAACGTTCTTAAAATTATGAGAATTGCCCCTCTGATCTCTTCTCATTATGTCAAAAATACCTCCAATTTCCCTACATTTTGGCATTTTTTTGTCGCTGAGATGAGACTGGGACTAGATTTTGAACGTTTTAAATTACGAGAATTGGCCTTCTGATCTCTCTCCGTTCGTGTCGCATTGCCGTCCCATCGGACAATGAAAGTGAGGGGAGAGATAGTGCACCTGTTTCTGCGCACAAACTTGTGCACTATAACATTATCTTCCGCGCCGAATGCTGGTCTCCGCTGAGATTGGTCGCCATGGCTGAAATTCGAGGCATTTTATATAGATAGGTAATTGTGTCTGTAACCAGTAAATGGAAGAGAGGTTCCTAAAACAAAATATAAAAGGATCTTTGATAGATAAATAATTTTATTTTTGACCAGCGAATATCAGAAATGTGTGGTCATATTTAACACTCTCCCTGCCGACGATATATAAAACTTTCTTAAGTTCAGGAGGCCATGGAGGTCGCCGGCGGATCCCAGTTTCTTCTTGTGAACGCCGTGAGTCAAAAGTTTAGATTTTTTTTGGACCCGCCGGTGTATCCCACGGGATACGCCGGCGGGTCCAAAAAAAATCACCGTAGGGTCCGCCCTGACCTCCTGAATTCAAATAGAATGTTAAGGCAGCATCAAACTGAACAATTTCCTCCCTGGGAACAACATCGTAATCACGAAAAAAATTATCAATCAATCAATAATTTATTTTGTTAAACATAGTACAGATATTTAGTATTATTGTCTAAAATATGTGCACTATGTTTTGCCAATATATGGCGTACAAAATTATTATAAGCAATTACAATAGACTTTACAACTGAAAAAATCTAATTAGTCCGTCGCGTCCGCGTCAGTTAGATTAACAAAAAATATTTGATCCGTATTTTTTCTTTTGTTACGTAAACCAAAATTGACGTAGATACGACGCTTTTAAAATTCTCAATATGTCACACCTTGGTATAATTTTTAGTGCGTTCTGACGTCACGAGCCCCCACTCCCGAGTTTTTATGCGTTTTATCTTTGTTAATATTCATTGATTTACAAAAACAAAAAATACGTGTCCATTATTGTCCATTATTCTAACTGACGGACTAAATAGATTTTCAATTTATTGATGGTGGAAACTAGCCTATTAAGGTGGCATGTTAATAGATTACATGAAAAAATATCATGGTTATAAAAACACCTTCGCAAATAATGCCTTATTTAGAACAAATTTGATTACCATAAAAAAGGTTATAGTGAAGATAGACATATGCTGTAACGGGCTTTTTTTTAGAATTTTTAAAGGGAAACAATTCCGTCATACATTATTTTTGCGTAACTTTAACCGTTTACGCAGCGTACGCAACGGAAACTCTAAAATGGAATAATTTTTCCCGATATTTGTAACATTTCTCATTGATGCTCAGTTCCCATTGGTTGTAGCGTGGTGTTATATAACCTATAGCACTCCTCGATAAATGGACTATCTAACACAAAAATATTTTTTCAATTTTAACCAGTAGTTCCTGAGATTAGCTCGTTAACCAAACAAACAGACAGCTTCATATTAGTATTATACATGGTGGGCAAAAAATAGTGGATCAAACGAAATAGGGCGACAGCTGGGGTTATTTGCAGTAAAATATTTTAAACTCAAATTCAAATTAATTTATTGTTTGTCACAAGAGAAATATCAGTTCTTATGGTTATTATAAATGATCGCTGTAACAGCTATAAGGTGTACAATAAGTCAACGTCCATCATTCGTCATACATTAATATAATGTTGTTCATTCACAAAGTCAGATAAAAGAATTACACTGATTTCATACTGATTAAATTATTCATTCATTAAAATTAAATTACTCATTGAGGTCATTACAAATTAGATTATTCATTAATTTCATTAAATATCACATAGATGTCATACAAAATTAAATTACTCATTGAGACATTAGCTTATCTTGTCTAATGGCGGTCACAAGTATACTTGTCATTAAAAAATTATCTGTGGCAGCAAATTTCTCTGTGGCAGTGCCCTAACTTAATCTCCTTAAAAGTTATTACAATTTGAGTGTTTGCAGTAAGGTTCTAAAGTTCCAAATAATTTTTCGTGAGACTTAAAAGATATTGAAAAAGTGGCAATACTGACAAATCATGGTACCCACTATCATAATCATAAAAGCACTTTTGTAGTGATGATCCTATTTTTTTAATTTTTTTTCTGCAATTAACCCCAGCTATCGTCTTGTTTCGTTTGATCCACAATTTTTTACCCACCCTGTATACAGTATATAATATAGATAGAATTATAGATTAAATTGGGCGGCCAAGTTCATTATTGAACATTTCAGGGCTGATAGTGAAGAAATTATGTAAGTAACGTTAACCCGATAATGAAGGTTTTATCGATATGTGAAATCTTTGTTTTGCAAAGTATTTATGCGGCTAAAAATAGACTTATCAATAAGTACGTAAAATTTTGAAGATAAACACCCATTCATAGGAATCTTTAATTTTATTGATTCCTAATCACATATAATTAGAAATAATTTAAGAAATAATTTTTTCGGTAGTCTCCATCTTGAATTCCGGGAAAACAAAGGAAACAGTGACGTCAATCTACTGGATGCGTTTGAACAATTTGAAAACCTAGTCTTGCTCCGTGTCGCTTCGCTACCACGACTAGTGACCATGCAGTTATCGTACTTATTACCTAATTTAATCGAGATTGTATAATATCCTTCAGAAATATTTAGGCAATAAACTATTAGATCATTAACAATTAATAGACAGTATAATCCAATAATCTAGATAATGTAAGTTACAGGTAACCGTGGTCGTTTCCCTAATGTGTTTCTACTTGGCTCAATTTAATTTTAGATTTTCAAGATAGTGTCTTTAAATAGCCTTGTGTGTCCTTAACTAGGTATATTCATTATGATTGCTATTAAGTGTACAGAAGTATATAGTAAGTGTACACTTATACTGACTCCACTTTAAGGCTTTATGTACAGTCTGGGAAATTCATCGGGTAGGCGGGTAGGTACCACATCTCCGCCACAAAACCGCAATAGTTCCGCCATGACTTTTTCGTTGTACGACAAGCGAAGCAGAAGCGAAACTACCCGCTCTATCGCACAGATTTGATTAAGATTCAGCCAATCGATTCTGTAAAAATCTCACCGTGATAACTTAGGTGAAGTGAGCGTGAAGTGAGCGTGAAGTGTGCTATCAATGTGTAGAATGACAGCTCACTTCACCTTAGTTTTTACGGTGAGATTTTTACAGAATCGCACTGCTGTTTCTCGCGTGATTTAGGCTTACTCTTGAAATCGATCCCAATCTCGATCGTATTCTAATCCGAACCAATTTCAATTCCAATCTTCAGAAAATTGGTACTCTTGAACGAAATCGAGATTGAGATTGGAATCGACTGCATGTTCGTCGGAAGTCAGTTACACCTTCGCGCTCAGTGAGCTATTTTGTTGCGGTGCCGCGTTGGTTTCGCACGTATCTGTGGCAGTCAACAAGTTTTTATAGCAAAACTTATTTTTTTTTGTAAATTGAATGTTAATTTTACGGAAAAACTAACCTAAGAGGTCCGAAGTAGACCTATATTGTATTTACCAAGGCGAAAGCGACAACATTTTGCTCTGATTGCTTCAATGCGCCTAACTCTCATGATGTTCCGCTACTCGAATCGCGACATAATGTAGTAATGTTTCATAACGGAATATCGTTAAGCAGTTTCCCATCATTATTTTCGCGGTGAAGGTGTGCTAAGGCCTTTAGAAATCGAGAACCTGCCTATCGATTCTGTAAAAATCTCACCGTGATGACTTAAGTGAAGTGAGCGTGAAGGAAACCATCAATGAAGGCAATCCCTAACATCAGGCGGAATGACAGCTCACTTCGCCTTAGTTTTCACGGTGAGATTTTTACAGAATAGCACTGCGCCGATTTCGGTCACGGTGGCCAATCTCAATGGAGATTAGCCAGGTACGCAGGAGATATTATAGTGCACAAGTGTGCGCGCAGACACAGGTGCACTCCTTAGATTTCGTGAAAACTTGTGTGGAGTGAGCCATCAGTGTCATCCTTTTTTTTTTTTTTTTGAGGATGGGAAATCATCAAATGACCCCTCCCGCTCTGGGTGGAGCAGAAGGGAGTGTCAGACTCTTACTGACTAAAACCCACCCATGTTCCTTCCTTAGCCCTTTGTGTTCCGGGGTAGCGGTAACCCTTTCGGACAATCCCGCTGCAATGGCGTAATCTTGTCCCGCTGCATCAGTGTCATCCTACGTTTTATTTAAAAACCCCATAAAATACCTAGTAATGTTTTGACAAATAAAATACTAGCTTTGAAATTATATAAAGTGATCAACAGAATTAACATAAAAAATATTATTAAAATCTAGATTATGATTGTAAATGTATGCTTGTTCAGACCCTAGTATGATGGTGGGATTATGACAGTTCACTTCACCTAAGTTTTCACGGTGAGATGATTAAATCGCACTGCAGCTTAGATTGTCAAAGAATGACAGTTGTGATTTGAATACCTTTACGAAATACCTACACGAAATAGTCGGAAATGCCTCTTTTATCTGTTCTGTGGCTGTGGCAAAGCAAAATGACTTGGTGTGTTTTTCATATATAATTTCATAGACAATTATTTTTCCCGACTGTATCTAAGTTCAGCCGAATTATTTTTGAACAATCCACCGGAATCGAACGGAGGGCAGAAATGACCGTCGTCGTAAGTTATATTAGGTACAGTTTCTCCAATAATTTTATCTCTAAGAAAGTTTTAAAGTGGAAAGAGAGTAGGGAAGCCTTTTCCCTCCAGTGGGACATCAAAGGCTTTTAATAATAATTATTGAAAACGTCTAACGAGCCTCTGCGAGTTGGCTTCGGCCCCTCGAACGCCTTCCAAAGGTCTGCGTGTGGTCCGGATCCTTCTTTCAATATCTAATGAATAATACTAAGAAACTTCTAGAATATAAAACAATTAGCTCGAATTAACTAGTTTTAATACTGTGAAATTCTCCAAACAAGCTCAGTTCATCTGAATCTCATTCGTCTGCCCGAGACGCGCAAAACTGATCTAATATTTAAACACAATTTGGTGCAGGCTCTACTAATGCATATGAGATACCTTTCGGAGTAAAGGGGCAAGCTCCATTAAATATTTATTGAAATTGCTGGTTTCACTCGTAATTATAATTTGAATTAGATTTGTTTCGACTTCAGACTGTGCCATAAAGCGCGGTAAGAAGCAATTTTTTAGGTAATTGACAAATGCGCATCGCGGTAACAAATAAGGTTCAACGATGCGTTTGATGATAATTGAATCGAATGATCACAAAATTAAAATTAATTTTGCAGTTTTAATTAAATTTAAAAAATGCACGGCTCCGTGAAATAATTTTTAGGTATTTCTTTAGTTGATTGAGTTCCATTTATTATCATTACATGATACTATTTTATTTTTATGAAATATTTTTGAATACTTAAGTCTTTTTGGAAAGTTTCTTTAAGAAAGCTTCATATATAGATGAGTAAACTAGTACATTTTATATGCCCCGTAGTGAATTTTTCTTGGAAATTTCTTCTCCAAGATAGAAAAAGGTGAACGAACGAATGAAACGAAGCAAAAGTACTTAGTATGTAAGAATCGCAGCAGGTGACGTTCTATAGTTTCTTACCCACATGGGAATAAGGGCTTAATGTGTGTCTAAAAAAGAAAACATAACACTCGATAAAAATCTTAAAACTAAATACCCAACTGTCTGTGTAATTTTTTTTTTATTGCTGAATGGGCTGGCTCTTAACCTCCATCACGCCTGATGGAAAGCGATGGATGAGGCCTATGATGGAACGACCGTATCCAGAAGATGCCTAAAGCACTGGAACTCCCATGCATCGACGAAACACAGCAGGCTGCTTGACGCCGGATTCCGATGGGAGGGTGGTCGCAAACCAGGCGGGCGTTAGCCCCACCACCGCAAGGGAAGAATTGGCCAGTCAAATAAGGTGTTGGGTGTCCAGTATGCGCCGAGCGCTCGGTTCAGTTAAGTAACTGGCGGAACAAACTGCACTACATTATTCATGTCACATGGTTTTCTTCTAGAAAATGTAACAAGATCAACAGGAAACATTCCCCTGGTGTAATAGTAGAGTGCTTCTATTTATATAACCGAATCAGATGAGTACCTACAAGCAATTGCCATTGTCTGCGAGTGCGGGGATATGACCTAATGGCCGCATGTCCAGCGAGAGTGATACTTCCGCTATAACATATGTAACTGAGTCTAGAATAGATTGGTAAAGGAAATAGTACCTATTTATGTGTAGAAGTCAAAGTATAAAGTAGGCTGCTTCATTTCTTTACACAAAATCAAAGGAATGCCCCCGCATAATAGTTTACAGTAAAAAAAATAAAAATAAGTAGGTACCTACTCAAAATAAAAAATAAACAAAAAAAATACTATTACTCAGCTGTACCCGGTCTGACTGGAAGCCGACCCCAACATAGTTTGGAAAAGGCCAGGAAAATAAATACATATAAATCTATACTAATATTATAAAGAGGAAATATTTGTATGTATGTTTGTAACGAATTGGCTCAAAAAGTACTGGACCAATTTTAAAAATTCTTTCACCATTTGAATGCTACATTATCACTGATTAATAGAGGCTTTTTTTTCTTTTTTTTTTCCCACCCGTGCGAAGACGGGACGGGCCGCTAGTAACTAATAAGAATTTGTTTAGTGTAGAAATGGATAAATAATTTTGAACAGCTAAACCTAAATACAGAAAAGACAGAAAGAAATAAAGAAAAAGAAAGAAAGAAAAAAAGACAAAATGTCTTTTGGACAGCGCTGGTATTCCTCAATGGAGAAGCCAAAGAATCAGAGATATGCATATTTATAGTACCTAGACACCCACATTTCACCTGTAGATGTTTCAAGTATCATGATTATATGTAATGGTTGCATTCATTATCAATAACTGGAGCACAAATTAAATCCGCACCCTGGATGTAATTTGTGCTCCAGTTATTATAACTCAGAAAAAACCCAGTTACCTACACTTTGTCCGACCGGATGTCGATCCCGTACCTTGTGTTCAGCAGTTGCTCTGGAGACCACTGGACCAGCGAGGCAAATATCTTATTCTTATACTTACAAATAAATAAAATTAAAGTGTCTATTAATGTCAAAATAATAGCTTTTTGTTACTAAATAAATGCATAATTTGATGAAAGTATATACGGTACTTATAACTTTTTTTTTATTTTTGTATGTCTGTTTGTTCCGACTAATCTCCGAAACGGCTGGACAGATTTTGATGGTACTTTCACTGGCAGATAGCTGATGTTATAAGGAGGATTAAAGGCTAATATCTAATAAGCTTTTATTTTAGAAAAAGAATTAGTGAAGAGACAAATTATTGTTTTCCTGTATACACGCGAACGAAGTCGCGGGCACAGCTAGTGTCACATAAAGACATTCCTATTTAATGCGGACAGACTTCTCAAGGTCTAAAGGTACCTACTAAATCAACTCATTTATCCTTCCATAACCACTTATATGCGTTATTGCATGTAAATATTTAGGTTCTACGATAGCGAAACTGAAGACCTAGATACAACGAATGCCATATTTAACCTAAATCCCATAAGTTTGTTGAGCATTTCTTTTATTACTGGTTTTTTTAACCTAACAACTTAAAACGAATTTCAGTAAGACAGAGGCCAGCACATAGAGCTACCCCAATCTGTCAAATTTATTTGATAAATTTTCAACTTTACCACAAAGGAATAAGGTTCATATTCAATTGGGAAAAAAATTTACAGATTGGGGTAGGTTGATGTGCTGGCCTCTGTACAAGACAGAAAGTTGATAAGATAGGTACTATAGAAGTATGGGGAACAGGGTGTTAAGTTCACTCATCCTCCATGGACAGACGGGTGTTGTATCTGGCGGGCAACTGCCCAATGATTCATGTCGGGCCGTTGTATCTATGTTAGTTGCGCGGTAAACTCTGCTTGCGACATGCAGGATTTTGTGACGTCATATGACGCGTTGTTCGCATGTGGCGTCGTTGTAGATACCGCTACAGTACTATAAATTCTCCGTCAAGGGTCAACATCATCATCTACCTAGCCTTTTCCCAACTATGTTGGGGTCGGCTTCCAGTCTAACCGGATGCAGCTAAATAGCAGTATTTTACATGGAGTGACTGCCTATCTGACCTCCACAACCCAGTTACTGGGAAATACGATACCCCTTGGTAAGACTGGTCATTCTCCGTCAAGGGTATCAGTGGATATACCTAGATATAGCTTGTCTCACGACAAAACAAAGGCCTCCTTCTTCTTTAAAGGCTTTTATGAAGATACTTCTTAAATGCAGTCCAAGAGCTCATCTACTGCTAAACACAAATGATGTGTTTCAATTTATAGGACTTGGGAGCCTGAGAAATCCGATAATTTCTGAGTGATGTCTCAGGCGCACGACCTTGTAACCATTTTTATTGTGTTGAGTAATATAGAAGTCATGGATTGGTCAAAAACAAACTAAATATGTAAAGGCGAAATCGCTTCTTCTTCTTAGTGTGTCGATGGCAATCTAAATGGACTCGGCCCAGAATTCTGCTACGTGTTTAGCGCCATCTCACTCGACCAATTGCAATTCTTTCTGATTTCTACCGCAAAACTCGCTGCTACATTCTTTGCATCCAAGAGACCCATCGAGATGGAACCTAAAGTAGTAGTAGTAGTATCTTTATTCATAACAACATAATTGTGTCGAACAGATTGATAATTATAAATATGTCCTTAAAACTAGATTAATTTAAATTCCAATATAAATAAAATCATTACATTGTCATAATTATCACAAATACCAAGTATATAATATATTAATAATAATAAAAGATTCTCTTAAGTTAAATAATAAAATAATGTAAAAAAATATTATAATTGCAAATTCCTACTCAAAATACATACAAATTAGAGGTCACCTACTGAGTATAAACACTTTTCTAAAAAAAACGCTTTAAGACTGGCTTTAAAAGTACTGCTATACAATTCCTGTTTTAATGAAGTAGGTAATCCAAGCTTCCCTGGACTCACGCTTATCGCCGATGGAGAAATTGCTAACACAAAATAAGCAAGCGCAATTATCAATATTCTTTACTTCTTTCCAAGAGAAATATTATGCTCATCAGTAGAGGCCGAAATATTGAGGTATTCAACTCACGAGTATTGATTTATGCTACATATTACTAAGCTGTTCTAGAAAAAAATATTCTAATAGTTTTCTTACCCTTTGAAAACCTCCTTTTCTTTGTGATTTACTAACATAATTCCACTAACCCATCTTTTTATCAATCTGAATCAGAGCACAATGAAATAAGTGTCTATTCATCTGCTCAAGCATCCGTTGGCCAAGATATTCTAGACCTAGTCTAGATTTCCTGGCGATTACATCCAATAGCCGAGGGGACAGAGACGAGCTGCATTATCTATTTGACTAGATGAAGATACGACACGGCTGGACTGATAGCCGGGATTTATAATAAAGATTGTTTTTTGAAGTACCTAGTTATATTGAAAGAAAACTGAAAGTTGATGTTTGATTCCATCATTTGATAACTTTATTCGAGGAATATTTTTGAAATTTTGACAGTTATTTCATGTTTCCATGTTTCATACAAAAAACTGTCAAACGTCAATTTTTAGACTTGTATAATATTATTGTGTAACTTGTTTTGTTGTGGTTTTGTGCGGTAGAGTTTTTTGCCCTTTCTTTTCCTACGAAAACTACCTTTTGGAAGGGGCGACTAGAATCGATTCTATTTTGTCATTGTCATTTTTGACGTTCAAAAGTGTCTTTTGTGTCATCATCTGCCTAGCCTTTTCCCAACTATGTTGGGGTCGGCTTCCAGTCTAACCGGATGCAGCTGAATACCAGTATTTTAGATGGAGCGACTGCCTATCTGACCTCCACAACCCAGTTACTGGGTAATACGATACCCCTTGGAAAGACTGGTTGTCAGACTTTCGGGCTCCTGACTAGGGATGAAAATTGCCGAATGTTTCCGAAACTTACTAGGAAAGTTTCCAATATTGCCGGCAATATTGATCAATATTGCCGGAAAGTTGCCAAAATTGCCAGATTACATAGGTTTTTTCAATGCCATTTTTAATGTTTATTCACTCATGAGGTTTTATGTAATGGTGTAATTATACGTATTACTAGTAAGCCTGTATGGTATATTGTTAATTATACTTAATTTATAATTATCAATGCAAATATGTGAATATAAAGTTAAACTAGGATACTGGTAACTTCATGATAGCTGAACCCATAATTTATTGACAATTTTACTTATAATTTTTTTATACAAATAAAGAGGATATTGATAACGAATGAAATAAATATAAATCATACAACTGTGTAGTGTTCTTTTGTAATATTTTTGAACTTTTTTTAAGTAACTTCGTTTGTTTGTATTAACATCGATTTTCATCTATTTCTTGAAGTCTTATAGTGCTGAAATTATAAATACTTATGTAAGTCTGGTAAGAACGCAATATTATGATAATACTGTGCCAGCCTGATGATGGAGTTTGAAGGTGGTCATAGGATCTACGCTCTGATATACGTAAACATACCGAGATTGGGCTCGTTAGATTGGTCTACCCATCAAGTTATACATTTCCAGTATATTGGTGCCGATTCTCTTGTCCCAAAGTCATCTAAACTAGACTAAAAATCTCCAAAATTTAGTTTGTTCCTGTCAAACGACGATTTACCATTCTGAAATTTAGTTTGACAGCTTTAAGATTGCACTGAGATATTAGTTTAGAGAAAATAGTAATTTTGCTATTCTGAATTTGAGGTTTTTCACCTAAAATTTAGATTTTCTTACTAAATCTGACTATTCTTAATCGCGACTAAAAAGGTGTGGAATAAAATTTGTTGGCATGAATAAAATTCACACCAACACCTCGACTTCAGATGCAAAAACAGTACTGTTTTTTTATTTTCTTTTGCTTATATCTCGAAAACGGTGTGTCCTATCGCAAAAATAATTAAAATTTCGACCCCCTTTTAGAAACCCGCAAACCCCTAAAACTTAACACGTTGGTAATAATTTTTCATATTTTCCATACTAAAGTGAAAAATTCCATAAAAAAGAGGTCGAGGTTGCTCCACTGCGCACCTTCGGCTCAAAAAAAACACGGGGAGGGGCCCGTGGCTAAATAACAACAGCCGCACAGGTCGATCGATCAGGTTAAGATACGCTTGCCGCGGTTGGTCTGTGGATGGGTGACCATCTTTACATACCGAGACCCCTCCGTGCCTCGGAAAGCACGTTAAGCCGTTGGGGAGGTAGTCATTCGTGGATCTTTGACAGTCGTTACGGGTAGTCAGAAGCCCAAAAGTCTGACAACAAGTCTTACAAACGCGCCCGACGTCGGGTGTACTGGTGGTCGCGGGAGGTGGAGTCGCTACGCAAGGCGTGCGTCGACGCGCGACACCTGTACACCAGGCACCGCAGGCTCCGCATCCGCCCTCCGGATGCGGAAGCCACGGAGGCGGAGCTGTACGAGGGGTACAGAGCGGCGAAGACCGCCCTCCGCGAGGCTGTCCAGCGGGCCAAGAATATGGCCCGCGAGGAGATGGTGGAGACTCTGAACAGAGATCCATGGGGGCGCCCTTATAAAATGGTGCGGAATAAACTCCGCACCTGGGCCCCCCCGCTGACGCAGAGTCTCCGCCCCCAGCTGGTGGAGGAGGTGGTGAGCGCTCTGTTCCCTTCACGGGCGGAGCATACTCCCCCGCCCATGGCTCCGCCACTTGCGGTGCCTGAAGCGGACCACGCGGACGACGACGACATCCCTGAAGTGACCGGGGTAGATCTGAGAGTGGCGGTAAATAGGCTGAAGGCCAAAAATGCCGCCCCAGGACCCGACGGCTTGCCGGGTAAGGCCTGGGTCCTGGCCTCAGGGGCTCTCGGGCCCCGACTAGAGGCGCTCTTAAGCGCATGCATGGAGAGGGGCCAGTTTCCACTCCGCTGGAAGACGGGGAAGCTGGTCCTCATACAGAAGCCAGGGCGCCCTGCGGACTCTCCGTCCGCATTCCGGCTCATCGTGCTGCTCGACGAGGTCGGCAAGCTCTTTGAGAGAGTGATTGCGGGCCGCCTCGTCGGGCACCTGGTGAGGACGGGGCCGGATCTTGCGGACAGCCAGTTCGGCTTCCGCAAGGGGCGCTCGACGGTGGATGCCATCATGCGCGTGAGAGCCCTTACGACGGGGGACGCGGTGTCCCGGGGTGGGGTGGTCGTGGCGGTGTCACTCGACATCGCCAACGCTTTTAACACCCTGCCCTGGAGTTGCATTGGGGAGGCACTCCGGTATCACCGGGTGCCGACCTACCTCCGTCGAATAGTCGGGGCGTACTTGACGGACAGAGCCGTCATCTACCCCGGTCGCAACGGGGAATGGAACCGGCGAGAGATGTCGTGCGGTGTCCCACAGGGATCGGTTCTGGGGCCGCTCCTGTGGGACATCGGGTACGACTGGGTGCTGCGGGCCGATCTCCCCGATGGAGTCAGCGTGGTTTGCTACGCTGACGACACGCTAGTCCTGGCGCAGGGGAGGTCGCATCAGGCGGCGGCCGACGCGATGACACGCGGGGTTGCGATAGTCGTGGAGAGGATCCGGCAGTTGGGTCTCGAGGTGGCATTGCACAAGTCCGAGGCCATGTCTTTTCATGGGCCTCGGAACGGGCCACCTTCGGGATCCCAACTAACGGTAGGAGGGGTTCACATCGGCGTCGAGACAACGATGAGGTACCTGGGTCTCGTCCTCGACAGCCGGTGGAACTTCGTCGAACACTTCCGACGTTTGGCTCCCAAGTTGGAACGGGCCGGGGCCGCCTTCAAGCGGCTCTTGCCCAACCTGAGGGGGCCAAACGCCTCCTGCCGGAGGCTCTACGCGGGGGTCGTGCGGTCCATGGCCCTGTACGGGGCCCCGGTATGGGCGCGTTCACTGCGGCGGCGAGCCGCCCACTATTTGAACGCGCCCCAAAAGGTGGTAGCCGTAAGGCTGATCCGGGGGTACCGCACGATCTCGGGCGAGGCGGCAAGCCTCCTTGCCGGACTGCCGCCGTGGGATCTGGAGGCGATAGTCCTCGCGCGCCTGTACGAGTGGCGCGCGGAGGCACTACGCCGGGGGGAAACTCCGCTTCCGCGGCAAATCGCGGCGGAGCGGACCGACCTCCGGCGCGATCTCATGGCGGCATGGAAAGAGCGACTGTCGCAACCCAGCGCAGGGCACGCCACGATAGTGGCGGTAAGACCCCTCTTTGAGGAGTGGCTAGAGAGGCGCCACGGCGCCCTCACCTACCGCCTGACGCAGGTCCTCACCGGACACGGGTGTTTCGGGAGGTACCTGCACATCATCGGGCGGGAGGAAACGCCCGGGTGTCACCACTGCGAGGGTCGCCCGGAGGACACGGTGGAGCATACGGTGGCGGTATGCCCCAATTGGGCGGAGCACCGCCGTGTTCTCGCAGAGGCGATCGGCGGCGGCGGCGACCTCTCGCGTCCGGCCCTGGTTCAGGCCATGGTCCGGGGCGAGAGGGAGTGGGAGGCAGTCACCTCCTTCTGCGAAGCAGTCATGCTAGCGAAGGAGGTGGCGGGACGGTTGAGGGAAAGGGCCTCACGTCCCAGCCGCCGCGGGAGACGCTCCGGGCGTCGGGAGCCGCGAGACGACTCCCGGCCACCGTAGGCGCGGGCCTGCGGGCGGAGAGTAATGGGTAACTCTCCGTCCGATCAGGACCAGGCCCGTGCCGGACGGCGCGTACGTGTTCCACGCGCGCCTCAAAGAGATGTCAGCATAAAGGAAGGGGCCCGAAAGGGCCGAAGCCTGCCGGGGCAGCGGGATTGTCCGAAAGGGTTACCGCTACCCCGGAACACAAAGGGCTAAGGAAGGAACACGGGTGGGTTTTAGTCAGTAAGAGTCTGACACTCCCTTCTGCTCCACCCAGAGCGGGAGGGGTCATTCGATGATTTCCCATCCTGAAAAAAAAAAAAAAAAAAAAAAAAAGGGGTATCGTTATCGTATTACCCAGTAACTGGGTTGTGGAGGTCAGATAGGCAGTCGCTCCATATTCAGCTGCATGCGGTTAGACTGGAAGCCGACCCCAACATAGTTGGGAAAAGGCTAGGCAGATGATGATGATGAGGGCAAATAAGTACCTACTTTTTGGCTGAACGCACAAACCGTGCGAAGCCAAACAAAAAAAAAAGTACCTACTTACCACGTAGAGTCGCGATTGTCAAATTCGATTTGGTTGAGTCAAATTTAAATGCTCTAAGATTCTCATAGCCAAAAGTAAGGAATTTTAGTGATAGTTTAGTTAGTTTAGTTCGGTGTACAGACGCCAGCAGGTCAACCTACCCCAATCTGTCAAATTTCTTTGATAGATTTTCAACTTTAGCACAAAGGAATAAGGTTCGTATTCAATTGGGAAAATCTGACAGATTGGGGTAGCTTGATGTGCTGGCCTCTGTACAAGAGAATCGGCACCAATATATAAGCTGACGTCTCATTATAAGTACGGAAATCCTATACAATGCGAGATCAGCTTATACTGGAAATGTATAGCTGAATGTGTAGCCGTGCGTACCTATACCTACGAAATATCAAACAACTAATGAGTTTATATCAAGTAACTATCTACTATCTTTGAGTCACTTCGTACGAGTTAGCAAAGATATCTTAGCACTTTAAGCACTTTAAGCACTTAAACTAAAAATTAAAGAAATATGCATAAGTACCCAGATACCTACTTGAGTGTTTTTGTTCACATTACCTTATTTTGATTTACGATAACTTAAATATTGAATACTACGTTGGTACATTACCCCTCACTAGTTGCTTAGCCATTTGACAAATCGTGCTGTCAAAAGAATGTTTAAGTTCGGACCAGTAGGTTTTGAGAAAATCGCGGACATACAAACAAACATACATACATATGGGTCGAATAAAGAACCTTGTTTTATGAAGTCAATTAAAAACGTCAACTTGTTGTTGCTGATCAAATCGTCTTGCAAGGTTTGACCCTTTTATACATACAGATATGTATACATATACATGTATATACTTTTCTACATACAAGTGTGGTTACATAGAAGAAAGTAGATTAAAAAAAAATATAATTTCTCTAAAATAGTTATGGTTTCATCACCAATGAAGTATCGTGGATAGCTTGTTTCTTTTCTTTAGTTTATCAGTAAGAAAATAAATGCGAAACCTAGAATTTTCGGTTGGATAATGTAGATAAGCATAAAAACTAACATCCTGCAAACCGCTATTTTATCCCACTATGCAATTATATAAAGTAAAATATGTTTTCTATTTACACGTTTCTTGCCAATGTTGCCGGCAAGTTTGGAAACATTCGCGGCAGTTTTGGCAACTTTCGCAATATTGCCGGCAATTTTCATGCCTACTCCTGACTACCCGTAACGACTGTCAAAGATCAAAGAATGAAAGCCGAGACCAACGGCTTAACGTGCTTTCCGAGGCACGGAGGGGTCTCGGTATGTAAAGATGGTCACCCATCCACAGACCAACCGCGGCAAGCGTAGCTTAACCTGCCTTTTTTTGTCCTTTTGTGTGCCTATTTGAAATACCTAAATGATTTGACTTTGACTTTGTTTAGTAACAAATTACTAACACCTTTTTATGTATTTTTTGTATGCTACTAACAATACCCTACCGACGCTTGCTTTGTAAAAATGTATGGACGTATGTCTGAAATAAAGATATATTATATTATTATAATATTATATTATATTATTATAATCAGCCTATATCAAAGGAGACACACACAAACACAGGCCTCCTCTGTTCGTGAGAGAGTGGGCTGTAATCTAGCTCGCGGGCCCAGTTCGGGTTAGTATATGTAAGAAAGAAAGAAAGAAAGAAAGAAAGAATATACGTTTATTTGCGGCAAACATGACGCATAAAAATGAGCATAAACAAAAAAAAACAAATTAACAATTTGGGAATAAGAGTTCTTTTCGCATGCGGCTGAGTTCTACAGTTCCTGATACTTTTTAGAAATAGTTCTGGCGTTTTTACCTAAAAAATTCGATTGGCAAAATGATCTGCTAACTTCCCGTAGGTACCTAGCAGATCATTTTGCAGCAGATCAAAAACAATGTGAGTTCTTCTCGCATGCGGCTGAGTTCTACAGTTCCTGATACTTTTTAGAAATAGTTCTGGCGTTTCTACCTTAAAAAAGTCAATTGGCAAAATGATCTGCCAACTTCCCGTAGCAGATCATTTGCAGCAGATCAAAAGCAAATGTGAGTTCTTCTCGCATGCGGCTGAGTTCTACAGTTCCTGATACTTTTTAGAAATAGTTCTGGCGTTTCTACCTTAAAAAAGTCAATTGGCAAAATGATCTGCCAACTTCCCGTAGCAGATCATTTGCAGCAGATCAAAAGCAAATGTGAGTTCTTCTCGCATGCGGCTGAGTTCTATAGTTCCTGATACTTTCAGGAATAGTTCTAAACTCACGTCCACGTGCCAGCAAATCACGTCAGAACGTTTATAAAGTCGAAAAATACAATAGATACATAGTCATATTTTTTTATAAATTCAAATGATTGTGAAAGACTAGAACTCTTGAAAGCTAGAACTCTTTCGTTTTTCACAGGTTCATATCTGAACTGCAATCTAAAATTCGATTCGAGACAAGAACTCACGTTTGAGTGCCAGCAGATCATGTCAAAATGTTAAAAAGTCGAAAAATACCATTTTCATAAATTCAATCAATTCTTGAAAGCTAAAACTCTTTTGTTTTTCACAAGTTCATATCAGAACTGCAATCTAGAACTCGATTCGAGTCCAGAACTCACGTTCGAGTGCCAGCAGATCATGCCAAAACCATGAAAAGTCGGAAAATATTTTTTTTATCGTTACAAACAATTCTTGAAAGCTAAGTAGAACTCGTTCGTTTTTCACAGGTTCATATCAGAACTGCAATATAGAACTCGATTCGAGTCCAGAGGGGCAATTCTCGTAATTTTTAAGAACGTTCACAGTCTGATCTCAGTCTCAATCTGTCAAAAATTCGTCAAATTTCCCTACATTTTGGCAAGTTTTTGACATTTGTTTGTCGCCGAGATGAGACTGCGACTAGATTTTGAACGTTTTCAATTATGAGAATTGGCCTACTGAACTCACGTTTGAGTGCCAGCAGATCATGTCAAAATGTTCAAAAGTCGAAAAATACAATTTTCATAAATTCAATCAATTCTTGAAAGCTAGAACTGTTTCGTTTTTCACAGATTCATAACAGAACTGCAATTTAGAACTCGATTCGAGTCCAGAACTCACGTCCAAGGGCCAACAGATCATGTCAAAACGTTAAAAAGTCGAAAAATACAATTTTTATCGTTTCAAACAATTCTTGAAAACTGGAACTCTTTCGTTTTTCACAGGTTCTTATCATAACTGCAATCTAAGGTCCGTATTACAGAACATTCCTCAAGTCTAGTTTGATCGTCAATCAGTTGATCATTGTTTAAGTATAGAATCAGTACTTGAGCATTGTACTTATTCCAGAACGGTAATCAAACTACACACATCAAAAGTGTCTAGGGATCAACATATATTTTTGCAATAACTTTTCTCCTGATTGATATTAATTAAAATTTTCTTTAAGGATTCATCAAATAAAGTGTTTTCGTTTGTCACAGTAACGATAAACCAAGTCACCTTTGCATTAATAAAGAAATTTGCCATTTTCCTAATAAAGGGATTTTTGACATTTGAACCACTAACACAAAAGTTCGAAAAAAAGACTGAAATAACAGTTTTCTCTAAAATTTTATTGGGTAACTTAAACAATTAATAATCCGTGTTTCTACCGCGAACACTAACAACACAAGAACATAGGTTTGGCATACTCAAAATGAGTTCATCCAAATCACGCTGTGGAATGGCCGCCCATGTTCGTTGCAACAACAAAAAAAGGTCTTCTTGCGACTGGATACCCTCCATATTCGGCAGAGCTCTACTCTGTAGCATATCCCATGCATGCTCAATCGGGTTCAAGTCTGGCGACTGAGCAGGCCAGGGCAGGACATTGATGTTAGCTGCGGCGAGAGTCTGTCTTACAACTCTTGCGGTGTGCGGTCGTGCATTATCATGCATTAACTGAAATAAGGGACCGATTTGCACTTGTAGAGGAACGATGACGTCTGATACAATCGTCTCAGCATAAATTTGAGCGTTGAGGTTGCCTCTGATCCAAATCAACTCAGTTCTTCCGCCGATCCAAATACCCGCCCATACCATGATGGTTCCACCACTATAAGGATGGACTTCCTGGCAGGATTTTAATCGCTGTTGGCGTCCAGGGGTTCTCCAGTGTCGTATACGTCTTGTATCCGGTCTCATACCAAAACGAGACTCATCAGAAAAGCACACGAAACGCCATTGTTCTTCTGCCCAATTTCTGTGTTCAAGAGCCCATTGATATCGAATCCTACGATTGTGCATTGCTATAGGTGGTACCCGTAGCGGTCTTCGGGAATGAAGGTTCACTTCATGCAAGGGGTTTCTGACTGTTTGGTCGCTAATTAAGTTCCCTGAAGAGTGATGAAGCCTCACGGCTAACATCATGGCGGTTATTGTTGGAGCTCTTCGAGTTAAGATTTGAATGTATCGGTCTTGTCTCCGTGTGGTGCAGCGATACCGTCCTCCATGGCGCTCAGCCACGGTACCAGTGCTTCGGTAACGTGTCCAAAGTCGACTGATAACACTCTGACTTGTATTCAGAGCTAAAGCCACAGTACGTTGCCGGGAACCAGCTTCTATCATTCCCACGGCTCTGAGCATTTCTTCCCTGCTTAAATGACGTCGCCGCTCCATAATAACGTTGGTTTTAATCAGTAGTAGGGAAACAGTAGCACTAATAATGTCTTCAATGCGTTGTATGTTTTTATAGGGAAAATATTGACAGCTGATTTTCATCTTTTACTCGAATTTGATTCACAGTTCCTGATTCAAATTATGAAATGCACCAAAAAGGATCCATATAAATTTATAAAATCATAAATTTACTACAAAGCCACATCTCAATCTCAAGAAATCCGCATAAAAATGCTTGATCCCTAGACACTTTTGATGTGTGTATAATCAGCTGAAGCGAGAATCAAATCGAGCCTCAAGCAGAGATGTGTATTGTCTATGCATCAGCCTGTTTTCGTTTACTATTTATTTTATTTACCAACTATGTTCTGGTATTCACAGGATTAGAAATATTAAAATGTACCTTAAGAACCCAAATATTTAGGAAGTGAGCGTTATTTTGTTAGCTGCGAATAGTACAAACACAGATTTATTGAAGTTAAACTGTTTGGAGTCATTTTGTACTATTTCATTCCACAAATTTTTGTATCTGTCGTGACTAAAGTGCTCTGTGGTCGTGTTTTGACAATCGTATGTAAGTCAACAATTTCATTAGAAAAATTTAATTTGAATAAAATAATTTTTAATATGTCTATTTCTTTGTGTTTGCGATTATAGCAATGAAAATAATAAACTCCAATAATTGGAGTAAACAAGAAAAAGTATTTATCTCTGAATGTATATAAACTTACTAATAAAAACTGACCAAATGAATGTTGAAAGCAGTAGCCGCTAATAGGTATGTATTTTTATTGAATTTTCACTTTTAATAATTTATGTAGGTACTTGTGTCTATATTATATTACTTCCTATTGATTTTGTAACGGGGTTTCAGTGTTTTTAATAACAATAAATTATAATACTTGTTTACAGGTGCATTTTTGAATGCTGCTTCAGCCACTATCACCTAGCATCAATAGATACTATTCAACCTCGCAAAGACGGGGAGTATGGCGACGGAGGAGATCATGCTACGTGTAAAACATGAGGAATGATAGTGGCATGAGAAAATAATATGGCACCCATGTCTGGAGGAAGAATATTGGAAAACAAAAATAAAGAATTTATCACAAAAATGATGAAATTACGTATCAAAATAAATTGTTTCTACAAAATGTCTCTTGTTATTTGTATGTGGCTATAATAATGTGGCTCTTTCGTTCTGGGCCTTAGAACTGTTGTCTTAAGAAACTACATTGAATAATCCTTATTCTCTTCAAACCTCCTGAGCACCTACTGAGCTTTCCCTATAAATCCTTTCATCATGTGAACCTACTCCGAATGACGAATATGCAATAGTCCGTCACTTCCCGCTGAGGTTTTTTTTTTATTCTTCTTCAATGTTCTGAAATCCCTAGAAGGTTGTCGAAATCCATATCTACTAAGGCACAATTCGATATTAGGAACAAAATTAGCTCGAAGCACGCAATCATATTGAATCGATCAGCTAATTCCAGATTGTCACTATAAATGCAAGACGAAAAAAATATATCAGTCTATTGGAAGAAAAGCTGTTATGTAATATAAATTCTATGAATGATTAAACCTATTAATAATCTACTTCTCCAGATATAAGTATCAATTTTGATATCTATAATCTTCAATTCCACAATAATTATAAACTCGAAAACGCAAATAAACTTAAAAAAGAACAAAATTTCCCATGACAATCTATGCTCAAGCGCGGTCTCGACCACACTTGGGTGATTACAGATCTAATCACTGCTTGGGTTCGATTCACGAACTGAATAACGATCTAGAATAAAGTCAAACTCGGCTGAACTATGATCAATGAATCTATGCTTGAGGATCGTTCTAAAATTAAAACTTGACTCAAAACTAGTTTTAAACAGAGATCAATGCTTGAGTTTCCTTCTGTAATACGGACCTAAAACTCGATTCGAGTCCAGGGGCCCAAGTCTGCTATTTTATAAATTAGTCATTCTAATACGATCCCATTGTCATTTTGCTAAAAGTTCGTAATCTGCTAAATTCATAAGGGTCGATCATTGGTCGGTCAATGGTCTCAGAAAAACTACTAAATTTCATTTAATATATATTACATATTACGTATTAGTGTTTGCAATCTGAAGTAGTAAGAACTTCGTAAATAGCAATAAACATGACATTTATTCATTTGTCATTATGTACGAGATTACCATTTCTTTCAATGGAGTGTCAGTGGTTGACCATTGGAAAGTCATAATGACGCCATTATATTAGTAGATTACCAAACTTGTCAAAATCGACAATTATGAAACCAGTGATAGACCATTCTGACACTATTGTAATAGCAGACTTGAGGCCCAGAACTCACGTTCGAGTGCCAGCAGATCATGACAAAACCATAAAAAGTCGAAAAATATTTTTTTATCGTTCAAAACTAGTCAAATACTAGTCCGTCACCAGTCGAGACTAGTACAAAACTAGGCAGGACTAGACCGTCACTAGTCGAATACTAGTCCGTCACTAGTCTAGACTAGTCCGTCACAAGTCGAGACTAGTCCGTCACTAATCGAGACTAGTACAAAACTAGTCGAGACTAGTACAAAACTAGTCGAGGCTAGTATAAAACTAGTCGAGACTTGTATGAAACTAGTCGAGACTAGTCGAGACTAGTCAAGACTTGTACAAAACTAGTCCGATACTAGTCCATCACTAGTCGAGACTAGTACAAAACTAGTCCAAAACTAGTCGAGACTAGTACAAAACTAGTCGAAATAGTACAAAACTAGTCGAGACTAGTACAAAACTAGTCGAGACTAGTACAAAACTAGTCGAGACTAGTACAAAACTAGTCGAGACTAGTACAAAACTAGTCGAGGCTAGTATAAAACTAGTCGAGACTTGTTTAAACTAGTCCAAAACTCGTCGAGACTAGTACGAAACTAGTCGAGACTAGTACAAAACTAGTCGAGACTAATACAAAACTAGTCCGATACTAGTCCATCACTAGTCGAGACTAGTACAAAACTAGTCGAGACTAGTACAAAACTAGTCGAGACTAGTACAAAACTAGTCGAGGCTAGTATAAAACTAGTCGAGACTTGTTTAAACTAGTCCAAAACTCGTCGAGACTAGTACGAAACTAGTCCGATACTAGTCCATCACTAGTCGAGACTAGTACAAAACTAGTCGAGACTAGTACAAAACTAGTCAAGACTAGTTCAAAACTAGTCGAGACTAGTACAAAAATAATCGAGACTTGTATAAAACTAGTCCAAAACTCGTCGAGACTAGTACGAAACTAGTCGAGACTAGTACAAAACTAGTCGAGACTAGTACAAAACTAGTCAAGACTAGTCGAGACTAGTACAAAAATAATCGAGACTAGTACAAAACTAGTCGAGACTAGTAAAAAACTGGTCAAGACTAGTACTAAACTAGGCGAGACTAGTACAAAACTAATCAAGACTAGTACAAAACTAGTCAAGACTAGTACAAAAATAATCGAGACTAGTACAAAACTAGTCGGGACTAGTACAAAACTAGTCCAACTAGTACAAAACTAGTTGTGACTAGTACAAAACTAGTCGGACTAGTACAAAACTAGTAGAGACTAGTACAAAACTAGTCGAGACTAGTACAAAACTTGTCGAGACTAGTACAAAACTAGTCGAGACTTGTACAAAACTAGACGAGACTAGTGCAAAACTATTCGAGACTAGTACAAAACTAGTCGAGACTAGTACAAACCTAGTCGAGACTACTACGAAACTAGTTGAACTAGTACAAAACTAGTTGAGACTAGTACAAAACTAGTCGAGACTAGTACAAAACTTGTCGAGACTAGTACAAAACTAGTCGAGACTAGTACAAAACTAGACGAGACTAGTGCAAAACTAGTCGAGACTAGTACAAAACTAGTCCAACTAGTACAAAACTAGTCGAGACTAGTACTAAATTAGTCCAACTAGTACAAAACTAGTCGAGACTAGTGCAAAACTAGTCGAGACTAGTACAAAACTAGTCGAACTAGTACAAAACTGGTCGAGACTAGTACAAAACTAGTCCAACTAGTACAAAACTAGTTGAGACTAGTACAAAACTAGTCGAACTAGTACAAAACTAGTTGAGACTAGTACAAAACTAGTCGAGACTAGTACAAAACTTGTCGAGACTAGTACAAAACTAGTCGAGACTAGTACAAAACTAGACGAGACTAGTGCAAAACTAGTCGAGACTAGTACAAAACTAGTCGAGACTAGTACGAAACTAGTCGAACTAGTACGAAACTAGTCGAACTAGTACGAAACTAGTCGAACTAGTACAAAACTAGTACAAAACTAGTCGAGACTAGTACAAAACTAGTCCAACTAGTACAAAACTAGTCCAGACTAGAACAGTACTAGTTCGACTAGTACAAAACTAGTCGAGGCTAGTAAAATACTAGTCGAACTAGTACAAAACTAGTCGAACTAGTACAAAAGTAGTCGAACTAGTACAAAGCTAGTCGAACTAGTACAAAAATAGTCGAACTAGTACAAAGCTAGTCGAGGCTAGTACAAAACTAGTCGAGACTAGTACGAAACTAGTCGGACTAGTACGAAACTAGTCGAACTAGTACAAAACTAGTACAAAACTAGTCGAGACTAGTACAAAACTAGTCCAACTAGTCCAAAACTAGTCCAGACGAGAACAGTACTAGTTCGACTAGTACAAAACTAGTCGAGGCTAGTAAAATACTAGTCGAACTAGTACAAAACTAGTCGAACTAGTACAAAAGTAGTCGAACTAGTACAAAGCTAGTCGAACTAGTACAAAAGTAGTCGAACTAGTACAAAGCTAGTCAAACTAGTACAAAACTAGTCGAAATAGTACAAATTTAGTACAAAATTAGTCGAGACTTGTACAAAACTAGTCCAACTAGTGCAAAACTAGTCGGGGCTAGTAAAATACTAGTCGAACTAGTACAAAACTAGTCAAGGCTAGTAAAAAACTAGTAGAGACGAGTAAAAAACTAGTCGAGACTAGTACAATACAAGTCCAGACTAGTACAATACTAGTCCAGACTAGTACAATACTAGTTCAACTAGTACAAAACTAGTCCAGACTAGTACAGTACTAGTTCAACTAGTACAAAACTAGTCGAGGCTAGTAAAATACTAGTCGAACTAGTACAAAACTAGTCGAGGCTAGTAAAAAACTAGTCGAGACTAGTACAATACTAGTCGCGCTAGTACAAAACTAGTCCAGACTAGTACAATACTAGTCCAGACTAGAACAATACTAGTTCAACTAGTACAAAACTAGTGCAGACTAGTACAGTACTAGTTCAACTTGTACAAAACTAGTCGAGGCTGGTAAAAAACTAGTCGAGGCTAGTAAAAAACTAGTCGAGACTAGTACAATATTAGTCCAGACTAGTACAATACTAGTTCAACTAGTACAAAACTAGTCCAGACTAGTACAGTACTATTTCAACTAGTACAAAACTAGTCGAGGCTAGTACAATACTAGTCGAACTAGTACAAAACTAGTCGAGACTAGTACAATACTAGTCCAGCCTAGTACAATACTAGTTCAACTAGTACAAAACTAGTCCAGACTAGTACAGTACTAGATCAAAACTAGTCGAGGCTAGTAAAATACTAGTCAAACTAGTACAAAACTATTCGAGGCTAGTAAAAAACTAGTCGAGACTAGTACAATACTAGTCCAGACTAGTACAGTACTAGTTTAACTAGTACAAAACTAGTCGAGACTAGTACAAAACTAGTCGAGACTTGTATAAAACTAGTCGAGACTTATATAAAACTAGTCGAGACTAGTCAAGACCCGTACAAAACTAGTCCGATACTAGTCCATCCCCAGTCGAGACTAGTACAAAACTAGTCCAGACTAGTACAGTACTAGTTCAACTGGTACAAAATTAGTCGAGGCTAGTAAAATACTAGTCGAACTAGTACAAAACAAGTCGAGGCTAGTAAAAAACTAGTCGAGGCTAGTAAAAAACTAGTCGACACTAGTACAATACTAGTCGAACTAGTACAAAACTAGTCCAGACTAGTACAATACTAGTCCAGACTAGTACAATACTAGTTCAACTAGTACAAAACTAGTGCAGACTAGTACAGTACTAGTTTAACTAGTGCAAAACTAGTCGAGACTAGTACAAAACTAGTCGAGACTTATATGAAACTAGTCGAGACTAGTCAAGACTTGTACAAAACTAGTCCGATACTAGTCCATCCCTAGTCGAGACTAGTACAAAACTAGTCCAGACTAGTACAGTACTAGTTCAACTAGTACAAAACCAGTCGAGGCTAGTAAAATACTAGTTCAACTAGTACAAAACTAGTCCAGGCTAGTAAAATACTAGTCGAACTAGTACAAAACTAGTCCAGACTAGTACAAAACCAGTCGAGGCTAGTAAAATACTAGTTCAACTAGTACAAAACTAGTCCAGGCTAGTAAAATACTAGTCGAACTAGTACAAAACTTGTCCAGACTAGTACAAAAGTAGTCCAGACTAGTACAATACTAGTTCAACTAGTACAATACTAGTCCAGACTAGTACAATACTAGTTCAACTAGACCAAAACTAGTCGAGGCTAGTAAAAAACTAGTCGAGACTAGTACAATACTAGTCGCACTAGTACAAAACTAGTCCAGACTAGTACAATACTAGTCCAGACTAGAACAATACTAGTTCAACTAGTACAAAACTAGTGCAGACTAGTACAGTACTAGTTCAACTTGTACAAAACTAGTCGAGGCTGGTAAAAAACTAGTCGAGGCTAGTAAAATACTAGTCGAACTAGTACAATACTAGTCGAACTAGTACAATACTAGTCCAGACTAGTACAATACTAGTCCAGACTAGTACAATACTAGTTCAACTAGTACAAAACTAGTCCAGACTAGTACAGTACTAGTTTAACTAGTACAAAACTAGTCGAGACTAGTACAAAACTAGTCGAGATTTGTATAAAACTAGTGGAGACTTACTAGTAAAATACTAGTCGAACTAGTACAATACTAGTCGAACTAGTACAAAACTAGTCCAGACTAGTACAATACTAGTCCAGACTAGTACAGTACTAGTTCAACTAGTACAAAACTAGTCCAGACTAGTACAATACTGGTTCAACTAGTACAAAACTCAGTCCAGACTAGTACAGTGTTAGTTCAACTAGTACAAAACTAGTCGAGGCTAGTAAAAAACTAGTAGAGACTAGTAAAAAACTAGTCGAGACAAGTACAATACTAGTCCAGACTAGTATTGTTCTAGTCTGGACTAGTATTGTACTAGTTGAACTAGTATTTTACTAGCCTCGACTGGTTTTGTACTAGTCTGGACTAGTTTTGTACTAGTTCGACTAGTATTTTACTAGCCTGGACTAGTTTTGTACTAGTTGAACTAGTATTTTACTAGCCTCGACTGGTTTTGTACTAGTTGAACTAGTACTGTACTAGTCTGGACTAGTTTTGTACTAGTCTCGACTAGGGATGGACTAGTATCGGACTAGTTTTGTACAAGTCTTGACTAGTCTCGACTAGTTTCATATAAGTCTCGACTAGTTTTGTACTAGTCTCGACTAGTTTTGCACTAGTTAAACTAGTACTGTACTAGTCTGCACTAGTTTTGTACTAGTTGAACTAGTATTGTACTAGTCTGGACTAGTATTGTACTAGTCTGGACTAGTTTTGTACTAGTTCGACTAGTATTGTACTAGTGTCGACTAGTTTTTTACTAGCCTCGACTAGTTTTTTACTAGCCTCGACTTGTTTTGTACTAGTTCGACTAGTATTTTACTAGCCTCGACTAATTTTGTACCAGTTGAACTAGTACTGTACTAGTCTGGACTAGTTTTGTACTAGTCTCGACTGGGGATGGACTAGTATCGGACTAGTTTTGTACGGGTCTTGACTAGTCTCGACTAGTTTTATATAAGTCTCGACTAGTTTAATACAAGTCTCGACTAGTTTTGTACTAGTTCGACTAGTATTTTACTAGCCTCGACTAATTTTGTACCAGTTGAACTAGTACTGTACTAGTCTGGACTAGTTTTGTACTAGTCTCGACTGGGGATGGACTAGTATCGGACTAGTTTTGTACGGGTCTTGACTAGTCTCGACTAGTTTTGTACTAGTTAAACTAGTACTGTACTAGTCTGGACTAGTATTGTACTAGTCTCGACTAGTTTTTTACTAGCCTCGAATAGTTTTGTACTAGTTTGACTAGTATTTTACTAGCCTCGACTAGTTTTGATCTAGTACTGTACTAGTCTGGACTAGTTTTGTACTAGTTGAACTAGTATTGTACTAGGCTGGACTAGTATTGTACTAGTCTCGACTAGTTTTGTACTAGTTCGACTAGTATTGTACTAGCCTCGACTAGTTTTGTACTAGTTGAAATAGTACTGTACTAGTCTGGACTAGTTTTGTACTAGTTGAACTAGTATTGTACTAGTCTGGACTAATATTGTACTAGTCTCGACTAGTTTTTTACTAGCCTCGACTAGTTTTTTACCAGCCTCGACTAGTTTTGTACAAGTTGAACTAGTACTGTACTAGTCTGCACTAGTTTTGTACTAGTTGAACTAGTATTGTTCTAGTCTGGACTAGTATTGTACTAGTCTGGACTAGTTTTGTACTAGCGCGACTAGTACTGTACTAGTCTCGACTAGTTTTTTACTAGCCTCGACTAGTTTTGTACTAGTTCGACTAGTATTTTACTAGCCTCGACTAGTTTTGTACTAGTTGAACTAGTACTGTACTAGTCTGGACTAGTTTTGTACTAGTTGAACTAGTATTGTACTAGTCTGGACTAGTATTGTACTAGTCTGGACTAGTATTGTACTAGTCTCGACTAGTTTTTTACTCGTCTCTACTAGTTTTTTACTAGCCTTGACTAGTTTTGTACTAGTTCGACTAGTATTTTACTAGCCCCGACTAGTTTTGCACTAGTTGGACTAGTTTTGTACAAGTCTCGACTAATTTTGTACTAAATTTGTACTATTTCGACTAGTTTTGTACTAGTTCGACTAGCTTTGTACTAGTTCGACTACTTTTGTACTAGTTCGACTAGCTTTGTACTAGTTCGACTACTTTTGTACTAGTTCGACTAGTTTTGTACTAGTTCGACTAGTATTTTACTAGCCTCGACTAGTTTTGTACTAGTCGAACTAGTACTGTTCTCGTCTGGACTAGTTTTGGACTAGTTGGACTAGTTTTGTACTAGTCTCGACTAGTTTTGTACTAGTTTTGTACTAGTTCGACTAGTTTCGTACTAGTCCGACTAGTTTCGTACTAGTCTCGACTAGTTTTGTACTAGCCTCGACTAGCTTTGTACTAGTTCGACTATTTTTGTACTAGTTCTACTAGCTTTATACTAGTTCGACTACTTTTGTACTAGTTCGACTAGTTTTGTACTAGTTCGACTAGTATTTTACTAGCCTCGACTAGTTTTGTACTAGTCGAACTAGTACTGTTCTAGTCTGGACTAGTTTTGTACTAGTTGGACTAGTTTTGTACTAGTCTCGACTAGTTTTGTACTAGTTTTGTACTAGTTCGACTAGTTTCGTACTAGTTCGCCTAGTTTCGTACTAGTTCGACTAGTTTCGTACTAGTCTCGACTAGTTTTGTACTAGTCTCGACTAGTTTTGCACTAGTCTCGTCTAGTTTTGTACTAGTCTCGACTAGTTTTGTACTAGTCTCGACAAGTTTTGTACTAGTCTCGACTAGTTTTGTACTAGTCTCAACTAGTTTTGTACTAGTTCGACTAGTTTTGTACTAGTCTCAACTAGTTTTGTACTAGTTGGACTAGTTTTGTACTAGTCTCGACCAGTTTTGTACTAGTTCGACTAGTTTTGTACTAGTCTCGACTAGTTTTGCACTAGTCTCGACTAGTTTTGTACTAGTTGGACTAATTTAGTACTAGTCTCGACTAGTTTTGTACTAGTTGGACTAGTTTTGTACTAGTCTCGACTAGTTTTGCACTAGTCTCGTCTAGTTTTGTACTAGTCTCGACTAGTTTTGTACTAGTCTCGACAAGTTTTGTACTAGTCTCGACTAGTTTTGTACTAGTCTCAACTAGTTTTGTACTAGTTTGACTAGTTTTGTACTAGTCTCGACCAGTTTTGTACTAGTTTTGTACTAGTTCGACTAGTTTTGTACTAGTCTCGACTAGTTTTGTACTAGTTCGACTAGTTTCGTAGTAGTCTCGACTAGGTTTGTACTAGTCTCGACTAGTTTTGTACTAGTCTCGACTAGTTTTGCACTAGTCTCGTCTAGTTTTGTACAAGTCTCGACTAGTTTTGTACTAGTCTCGACAAGTTTTGTACTAGTCTCGACTAGTTTTGTACTAGTCTCTACTAGTTTTGTACTAGTCCGACTAGTTTTGTACTAGTCACAACTAGTTTTGTACTAGTTGGACTAGTTTTGTACTAGTCTCGACCAGTTTTGTACTAGTTTTGTACTAGTTCGACCAGTTTTGTACTAGTCTCGACTAGTTTTGCACTAGTCTCGACTAGTTTTGTACTAGTTGGACTAGTTTTGTACCAGTCTCGACTAGTTTTGCACTAGTCTCGACTAGTTTTGTACTAGTTGGACTAATTTAGTACTAGTCTCGACTAGTTTTGTACTAGTCTCGACTAGTTTTGTACTAGTCTCGTCTTTTTGTACTAGATCGACTAGCTTTGTACTAGTACGACTAGTTTTGTACTAGTTCGACTAGTATTTTACTAGCCTCGACTAGTTTTGTACTAGTCTCGACTAGCTTTGTACTAGTCTCAACTAGCTTTGTACTAGTCTCGACTAATTTTATTCTAGTTTTGTACTAGTTCTACTAGTTTTGTACTTGTCTCGACTAGTTTTGTACTAGCCTCGACTAGCTTTGTACTAGTTCGACTAGTTTTGTACTAGTCTCGACTAGTTTTGTACTATCCTCGACTAGTTTTGTACTAGGCTTGACCTGTTTTGTACTAGTCTCGACTAGTTTTGTAGTAGTCTCGACTAGTTTTGTAGTGGTCTCGATTAGTTCTGTACTAGTCTCATCTAGTTTTGTACTAGTCTCGACTAGATTTGTACTAGTCTCGACTAGTTTTATACAAGTCTCGACTAGTTTTGTACTAGTTTTATACTAGCCTCGACTAGTTTTGTACTAGTCTGTCGAGTTTTGTACTAGTCTCGACGAGTTTTGGACTAGTTTTGTACAAGTTTTGACTAGTTTTATACTAGCCTCGCCTAGTTTTGTACTAGTCTCGACTAGTTTTGTACTAGTCTCGACTAGTTTTTACTAGTCTTGACTAGTTTTGTACTAGTTTTATACTTGCTTCGACTAGTTTTGTACTAGCCTGTCGAGTTTTGTACTAGTCTCGACTAGTCTCGACTAGTTTTATACAAGTCCCGACTAGTTTTATACTATCCTCGCCTAGTTTTGCATTAGTCCCGACTAGTTTTGTACTAGTCCCGACTAGTTTTGTACTTGTCTCGATTATTTTTGTACTAGTCTTGACTAGTTTTGTACTAGTCTTGATTAGTTTTGTACTAGTCTCGCCTAGTTTAGTACTAGTCTTGACCAGTTTTTTACTAGTCTCGACTAGTTTTGTACTAGTCTCGATTATTTTTGTACTAGTCTCGACTAGTCTTGACTAGTTTTGTACTAGTCTCGACTAGTTTTGTACTAGTCTCGACTAGTTTCGTACTAGTCTCGACGAGTTTTGGACTAGTTTTATACAAGTCTCGATTATTTTTGTACTAGTCTCGACTAGTTTTGTACTAGTCTTGACTAGTTTTGTACTAGTCTCGACTAGTTTTGTACTAGTCTCGACTAGTGATGGACTAGTATCGGACTAGTTTCGTACTAGTCTCGACGAGTTTTGGACTAGTTTAAACAAGTCTCGACTAGTTTTATACTAGCCTCGACTAGTTTTGTACTAGTCTCGACTAGTTTTGTACTAGTCTCGACTAGTTTTGTACTAGTCTCGACTAGTGATGGACTAGTATCGGACTAGTTTTGTATTAGTCTCGACTAGTTTTGTACTAGTCTCGACTAGTTTCGTACTAGTCTCGACGAGTTTTGGACTAGTTTAAACAAGTCTCGACTAGTTTTATACTAGCCTCGACTAGTTTTGTACTAGTCTCGACTAGTTTTGTACTAGTCTCGACTAGTTTTGTACTAGTCTCGACTAGTTTTGTACTAGTCTCGACTAGTTTTGTACTATTTCGACTAGTTTTGTACTAGTCTCGACTAGTTTTGGACTAGTTTTGTACTAGTCTCGACTAGTGATGGACTAGTATCGGACTAGTTTTGTACAAGTCTTGACTAGTCTCGACTAGTTTCATACAAGTCTCGACTAGTTTTATACTAGCCTCGACTAGTTTTGTACTAGTCTCGACTAGTGACGGACTAGTCTCGACTTGTGACGGACTAGTCTAGACTAGTGACGGACTAGTATTCGACTAGTGACGGTCTAGTCCTGCCTAGTTTTGTACTAGTCTCGACTGGTGACGGACTAGTATTTGACTAGTTTTGAACGATAAAAAAATATTTTTCGACTTTTTATGGTTTTGTCATGATCTGCTGGCACTCGAACGTGAGTTCTGGGCCTCAAGTCTGCTATTACAATAGTGTCAGAATGGTCTATCACTGGTTTCATAATTGTCGATTTTGACAAGTTTGGTAATCTACTAATATAATGGCGTCATTATGACTTTCCAATGGTCAACCACTGACACTCCATTGAAAGAAATGGTAATCTCGTACATAATGACAAATGAATAAATGTCATGTTTATTGCTATTTACGAAGTTCTTACTACTTCAGATTGCAAACACTAATACGTAATATGTAATATATATTAAATGAAATTTAGTAGTTTTCTGAGACCATTGACCGACCAATGATCGACCCTTATGAATTTAGCAGATTACGAACTTTTAGCAAAATGACAATGGGATCGTATTAGAATGACTAATTTATAAAATAGCAGACTTGGGCCCCTGGACTCGAATCGAGTTTTAGGTCCGTATTACAGAAGGAAACTCAAGCATTGATCTCTGTTTAAAACTAGTTTTGAGTCAAGTTTTAATTTTAGAACGATCCTCAAGCATAGATTCATTGATCATAGTTCAGCCGAGTTTGACTTTATTCTAGATCGTTATTCAGTTCGTGAATCGAACCCAAGCAGTGATTAGATCTGTAATCACCCAAGTGTGGTCGAGACCGCGCTTGAGCATAGATTGTCATGGGAAATTTTGTTCTTTTTTAAGTTTATTTGCGTTTTCGAGTTTATAATTATTGTGGAATTGAAGATTATAGATATCAAAATTGATACTTATATCTGGAGAAGTAGATTATTAATAAAATAACTAGTACACTAGTTGACTAGTACAGTACTAGTTCAACTTGTACAAAACTATTCGAGGCTAGTAAAAAACTACTCGAGTCTAGTAAAAAACTAGTCGAGACTAGTACAATACTAGTCGAACTAGTACAAAGCTAGTCGAGGCTAGTACAAAACTAGTCGAGACAAGTACAAAACTAGTCGAACTAGTACAAAACTAGTATAAAACTAGTCGAGACAAGTACAAGGCCAGTCGAGACTAGTACAAAACTAGTCGAGACTAGTACAAAACTAGTCGAACTAGTACAAAACTAGTCGAGACTAGTACAAAACTAGTTGAACTAGAACAAGGCTAGTCGAGGCTAGTACAAAACTAGTCGAGACTAGTACAAAACTAGTCGAGGCTAGTATAAAACTAGTCCAGACTTGTATAAAACTAGTCGAGACTTATATGAAACTAGTCGAGACTAGTCAAGACTTGTACAAAACTAGTCCGATACTAGGCCATCACTAGTCGAGACTAGTACAAAGTTAGTCGAAACTAGTACAAAACTAGTCGAGACTAGTATAAAACTTGTCGAGACTAGTACAAAACTAATCGAGGCTAGTACAAAACTAGTCGAGACTAGTACAAAACTAGTTGAACTAGAACAAAGCTAGTCGAGGCTAGTACAAAACTAGTTCGATACTAGTCCATATCTAGTCGAGACTAGTACAAAACTAGTCGAGACTAGTACAAAACTAGTTAATACAAGTACAAAAATAGTCGAGACTAGTACAAAACTAGTCGAGACTAGTACAAAACTAGGCGAGGCTAGTATAAAACTAGTACAAAACTAGTCGAGACTAGTACAAAACCAGTCGCGACTAGTACAAAACTAGTTCGATACTAGTCCATATCTAGTCGAGACTAGTACAAAACTAGTCGAGACTAATACAAAACTAGGCGAGGCTAGTATAAAACTAGTACAAAACTACTCGAGACTAGTACAAAACCAGTCGCGACTAGTACAAAACTAGTCGAGACTAGTACAAAACTAGTCAAGACTAGTACAAAACTAGTCGACACTAGTACAAAACTAGTCGAGACTAGAACAAAACTAGACGAGACATGAATAAAACTAGTACATAACTAGTCGAGACTAGTCGAGACTTGTATAAAACTAGTCCTAAACTAGTCGAGACTTGTACAAAACTAGTCCTAAACTCGTCGAGACTAGAACAAAACTAGTCGAGATTAGTTCAAAACTAGTCCGATACTAGTCCATCACTAGTCGAGACTAGTACAAAACTAGTCGAGACTAGTGACGTTCTAGATTGCAGTTCTGATAAGAACCTATGAAAAACAAAAGAGTTCCAGCTTTCAAGAATTGTTTGAAACGATAAAAATTGTATTTTTCGACTTTTTAACGTTTTGACATGATCTACTGGCACTCAAACATGAGTTCTGGACTCGAATCGAGTTCTAGATTGCAGTTCTGATATGAACCTGTGAAAAACGAAGGAGTTCTAGCTTTCAAGAATTGTTTGAAACTATAAAAAAAATATTTTTCAACTTTTAAACGTTTTGGCATGATCTGCTGGCACTCGAACGTGAGTTAGAGACTCAAATCGAGTTCTAATTGCAGTTGTCATACGAATCTGTGAAAAACGAAAGAGTTCTAGCTTTCAAGAATTGATTGAATTTATAAAAATGGTATTTTTCGACTTTTTAACGTTTTGACATGATCTGCTGGCACTTGGACGTGAGTTCTGGACTCGAATCGAATTTTAGATTGCAGTTCTGATACCTGAGACCTGTGAAAAATGAAAGAGTTCTAGCTTTCAAGAGTTCTAGTCTTTCACAATCATTTGAACTTATAAAAAATATGACTATGTATTGTATTTATCGACTTTATAAACGTTCTGACGTGATTTGCTGGCACGTGGACGTGAGTTCAGAACTATTCCTGAAAGTATCAGGAACTATAGAACTCAGCCATGCGGCTGAGAACTCACATTTACTTTTGATCTGCTGCAAATGATCTGCTACGGGAAGTTGGCAGATCATTTTAAAAATTGACTTTTTTAAGGTAGAAACGCCAGAACTATTTCTAAAAAGTATCAGGAACTGTAGAACTCAGCCGCATGCGAGAAGAACTCACATTGTTTTTGATCTGCTGCAAAATGATCTGCTACCTACGAGAAGTTAGCAGATCATTTTGCCAATCGAATTTTGTAGGTAAAAACGCCAGAATTATTTCTAAAAAGTATCAGGAACTGTAGAACTCAGCCGCATGCGAAAAGAACTCTTATTTATTTTTGATCTCCTGGAAAATGATCTGCTAAGTTCACTGACATCGCAAAACGGCCATCGCTCAGCATAATGCTAAGACCCTATACGAGACAAAGCCCCAGCGCTGATTTTCAGCGACAACCGGCGTTGACTTCATGACAACTAGTGCAGCATACGATTAAATCCTACTTCCTACTAATCCTATCCTGTCCTACTAGTCCTACTAATATTATAAATGCGAAAGTTTGTGAGGATGGATGGATGGATGTTTGTTACTCTTTCACGCAAAAACTACTGAACGGATTTAGATGAAATTTGGCACATAGATACTTTATAACCAAGATTAACACATAGAATGCTTTTTTTCCGATGTTCCCACGGAATCGAAACTTACGCGGGTGAAACCGCGGGGCGCAGCTAGTAATATTATAAACGCGAAAGTTTGTGAGGATGGATGGATGTTTGTTACTCTTTCACGCAAAAACTACTGAACGGATTTTGATGAAACTTTACAGTAATATAGTTTATACATCAGAATAACACATAGGATACTTTTTATCCCGATATTCCCACGGGATCAAAACTTACGCGGGTGAAACCGCGGGGCGCAGCTAGTAAAATATAAATTACAAAAACATGTCACATTTCTTCGAATTTTTGGTTCTAGACCAGTTTCCTTACGATGTTTTTCTTCACCGTTTTGAGAGCAGTGATAATTAAATTAATTACACAAAATAAAGCGCCTGGCTGGGTTCGAACCCACGATCTACGACTCGTAAATCGGGGCCGTTACCTACCACTGGGCCGTGACTGCGTGAAGTCCCAAATGTTTATTATGGCCAAAGAGAAATGAAAACAAATATGGCAGGCAGGGGCCCGCACAAGAAACTTTTAGATAAAAGTGGAGGCAACACTCTAAATACCTAAGTGAAGACGACTGTGGTCGGACACACTCTTTCTAAATACACACATAAGAACGAGACAGTGATATGTGTTTTCTTTGTCCTAAGTATGTACTCAGAAAGAGAGCGTCTGACCACAGTCGTCTTCACTTAGGTATTTAGTGAAAGAAAAGTAAGAAAGAAAATACGTTTATTTGCGGCAAACATGACGCATAAAAATGAGCATAAACAAAAAAAAAATCAAATTAACAATTTGGGAGAAAAAATGCGTCACATCATGCCCCTTCTTGGGCCCGCACGGCAGATTGACACAAAGAGAAGGATTGAGTCACATCAGTGGAAAAAGTATAGAAAGATTATAATTATGAATCAAGTTTCAACCTCATTCATTAATCATTTCTTCCAAAATATAGGAAACGTATCTTGATTCTCGTGAAATTTTCTCAACAAAATCAATAACAATGAAGATTTTCTTTCGTTTGTTTTGAAAACATTAAGTATCTTTTAATTGAACGATGAGGCTAACCGCATCTCATTCACAATTATAACGTACTGAGCAACAGTGTCCCGGTTTTCCACAGTGCCAATAGGTATGTTAAGGATTGTCTGTTTTTTATCGTTCTTAGGTATGTACTTTTCTTTTCTTTGGACACAAACTGCAAAGTATTTTTTTCCAGTGATTCGGTAAAAATTATAATTTGAGGAAATGTTTTGGAAATTGCAAAACTCGAAGAGAAGAATCTTTGGATAAAATGCATGCATATGGCTTTAGATATTAGGGGAAATTCTATCGATTCGTATTCTAAAAAAATCTCAACCATTTATGCAAAGGTGGATCAGCTAATTGCCGTAACTGACTGTACAATGGTATTCCACATAACATTTCGCTATACATCTAATACTTGATTATAATAATAACAATAACTCAATTCCCCACAATCGTATGCGTAGCGTATCTTATTGTTTACAAGTTTACCTGTTTACCTACACGTACATGGTGTCATTGTTTTGGACAGCGTTTCTTGACTTAAAATCGTGAGCCTCTTGTTTAAGAAACGGCAAAAAATTTTTATGCTACCTTTGCGCAGTAGAGAGGAGTATAGTTCTCCAGACCATATTTCAGGCGAGCCACAACGGCCAGTCTAAACGGAGACTAGCCTTTGGCGTAGGTGATATACAGGGTGTGTCGTAAATAGCGGTCCAGAGTAAAGGAGTCGATACACTGTATTCTTATGTATCACACACCGAAATTTTAACCATTTCCAGGTAAGAGTCTCCGAAAAACAAACGTTGATTTTTAAATTTTCTGTACCTTGCTTCACAAATTTGGCTATAATTTCAACAAATATCAAAATAGAATTAAAAAAATATTGATATTTGTTGAAATTACAGCCAAATTCGTGAAGCAAGGTACAGACATTTTAAAAATCAACGTTTTTTTTTTTCGAAGACCCTTAACTGGAAATGGTTAAAATTTCGGTTTGTGATACTTAAGAATACAGTGTATCGACTCCTTTACTCTGGACCACTATTTACGACACACCGTGTATATAGTGCACAGGTGTGTGCGCAGACACAAGCGCACTCTCTCTTCCCTCACTCTCATAGTCCGATGAGACGGCCATCCGACACGACCGGAGAGATTGGGCGTAGGACAAACGGATTTTACGTGCATTCCGAAGCACGGGGGTCATGTTGTGATGTGGTCAGTTGTCATGTTGTACATGTCAGCCTACACATTACACCGCTACCCTGATTGCAGATACACTTTGTTTCCTACCTTGACATTGGCAGAATCATCGTTAAAATGATAGAGCCATTAATATAAAATTGGAATTGGAATCGGAAGACCATATTGTTGACATATACCTAATGCCATATTTAAGCTATGGTTTCCTATAAAAGCGGTGGCCGCCATATGGCGTCCGCAATCTCCGGCGAATAACGTCACTGAAACGTTATTTATGAAAGTAACTTGGTGTGTATTTCAAGATAACGTTTTTGACATCGTAATGTCAAATCCACAGCTGACAGCCGCCTCTGCGGCAGTTATGTAGCGGCCATTGCTTTTCTAGAAAACCAAACTTTAGCCCTATTTGCAGATTGATTTATTGAGCGTACATCGCAATATACCTAGGTAGTACTATACAGGCAATTTATTGCATAAAAGGAGGCTCCAATCATCAACTTGCTGTCTTGATTTGGTTAAGAAATAAACCATTTTTATTTTTTTAATTTAATTTTAACATAAGCTTTAATTAAGACAAGAGGAAGCTGCAGTCACGAAAGTCTGTCACGAAGTTTTACGACTTCAAGGAGTATCGTGTTACCCTGTTGCTGGCTTGTGGAGGTCAGATAGGCAGTCGCTCAATGTAATATACCTACTGGTATCCAGCTGAACCCGATTCTTAGACTGGAAGCCGATCCCAATATAGTTGGGAAAAAAGCTAGGCAGATGATGAGGAAGTTGCTACCATTATCATTATTCATTTATTTTTTTTTGGTAATGCCGCCAGTCTCTTGGGTACCTACTTTACCAGTCGACAGCGATGCGGATGAATTTTTCGACGCTATATTTTAGTTTTTTTTTGTTTTAGTTAAGTTAGGATTTAATTTTGTTATTTTTTGTTGATAATAATCATATTTTTAGATATAATTCAATGTCAAAGCTTTGAAATATAATAAATAATTTATTTAATACTTCAAGCACATAAATCTACAGAGGCGGACTTAATGCCATAGGCATTTTCTACCAATCAACCTTTGGGTGATGCAGCGACAAACAGTGGTAGGTGCAATCATTAAAATTGAGGAATTTAACATACACACACAAAGATATGTATAAACACAATAGGGTTTGGGCGAAGATAGAAGTTGTGAAATTTTTGTACCCTTTCGGTGCGCAGCTCAGTTTACGGACCTCAGTTATCCTTGTCAAAATAAAACAAAGGTGCGCGCCGAATGGGAACAAAAATTTCACAACTTCTATCTTCGCCCAAACCCTATTGTGTTTATACATATCTTTGTGTGTGTATGTTAAGCTGGCGCCCAACGTGGGGCCAGTTAAATATTTTAAATATAAAGATATCTACGCATAAACCTATTAAAACTATGAATATAATATATACCTAATTACATATATATAAGCACAAATAAATATACATAAATACAACAACACAATACAATACAATACAATATTTTTATTGGTTATTTACCTATTGACAAGAGATTGTATAAAAAAATGCGTTGTTTCGTTTCTTTCCTTCTATTAAAATGACATGAATGTTTCAGATACCCCATGGAGCTACATTTTCTCCATGTGAAAACTGATATGTCGGTAGTCGAAGCGTTGGGGTGGAGAAACGGACTGGCTATCGTGTCTGTGTTTAGAAATGTAAGTAACGTCACTAGGGTTTAATAATTAGATTTATATTGATGATTTTTGAAAGGACTACGCATAATTTGGGTAATAAGGGGTTAAGGGAATAGAAACGGTAAAGAAATCGTTGATTCGACGTAGGGGTAACAGAAGCGGGGCAAGGTTCCCGGCTCGACGTAAAGGGACTCGACATAAAGGGAACCATTCACTAATAGAGAAGTATGGATGAAAAAGACATTTTGCACCGACCACTAATATGTTGGGATAAAAGCAGAAGAACGATGAGACAGACAAATTTTTCAAACATATGGCGGAGATTACACTTCAGTTTGGCATCAGTTCAGTCTGTGACATTGATCACGTATTGACTGATTGCTGAATGATGGACTGACGATCAGTCCAACCGAAAACTTGTACGCGATAACACGCATACGCATTATGAATGAATTCTAACAAAAAAAAAGCTTGTCTTGCTATAAATATTAGCCCTGTCGACGAGGAATCGTAGAAAAAGAAAGCGGTGGTGTAAAAAGTGGCTAATGGAAAGAGAATTCTACACACACTTAAATTTACTGAATGAGATGAGAGACTCTTTCTCCGGGGCTAACGGTTGAGTGGGTGTTAGGGGCGGCGAGGGAGACGGCGCAGGCGGCGACATGTCGGGCGACTCCATCGCTGTCTAAGCGGTGACTGACATCAGACTGATAGCTAAGTCAAAGGTTACACGCTCAGTCTGGCGTCTTAGTTTGGTCTGGCTAAGACTGATGCCAGAATGATGGATGAAAAACACGTTTAATTTTTGTCATTCTGGATCATCAGTCAGTCAGTCAACCAGTTAAACGATAATTCTCCCGTCATTCTGAGCAGACGGATGGACCAGACTAACGCCAGACTGAGCGTGTAACCTTTGACTCAGTCTACGCGTACACAATCAGTTTCCCGTCATTCTGACATCAATCACAGACTACACTGATGCCAAACTGAACGTGTAACCTCCGCTTATGAAGCAATGGAGAAACCACCTACCTACCTACTTACTTACTTACTACACAGACGTACGCGAGTAAGTACCACCACCACCACCAGTCAGTCATTCAATTCGTTACCAATATAACATACCCTGTAGTCGACACAAATTCATTACTACTCGCAGTGTAATACGTACGTTACGTACGTTAGGTTTTGAAGTTTGTTATGGAGTTACCACAAGAAACAATCAAGAAACGACGGATGGAATGTTTGAATGATGATATGTTTAGAAAGGGGGTGACTACTGAGAAAACGACTACTAAAGAAGTATGGAAGGAAAATAAATGTTGCGCCGACCACTAATAAATTGGGATAAGGGCAGGGGAATGATGATGATGATGAAGCAATGGAGTAGCAATTTCCTTCAAAATAATTCAGATCGTGATTGTGAGATAAGGGACAAAAAAAAAAAAAATTTTTCAAAAATTTCTTTTTCAATTTTTTTTGAATTTTTAAGGCTATATAGGCTATATAAGATTACGCTAGGATCCTAAAGAGCCGAGAAAATCAAAATATTTTATTTCACTTATGCCTACAAGGGCACTTATGAAACGTCAGAAGCTAGGTGCACGGTTCCAATTGGTCGTTTCCTATGGAGAAGAACCGGTAAGAAAGTCCACGGTTACTCTTCTTCTAGTACTTCGCGCTAGTACCGACGGAGTGGGAGGGGAACAACAAATTTGACGCAAACGAAGTTACGGGCAGAAGGTAGTAATTGATATAATATATGTACCAATTAGCGAAATCAGCGATGAAACATGAGCAATCAACTAATTCAATTAAGGTATTATCATTCACATTGCACAAAAAGTGCAAGAATGTTACTTAAATTTAAAACAATAAATACTTATTGTTGCTAACGATTGCATATAGTGTGGCCTTGTACCCTTGACACGTTCTTCATAGGTTTATCAGCGAAATTGTGTAAGGTTACAATTTCTTTTTGAAACTATGTCTTTCTTCAATTTCTTGGAAATCGTACAGTAGGCCGCAGGTCAGGGTAAACCCAGATGCGGGTGCGTTTTTCCCGCGGCGATTTTTTTCGCGCACTCGGTTTTCAACGCACTGCTTAGCGTTTTTTTGACGCGCTGGGATGCGCTCTGTTGGATTCTCAACGCTCAGCTCAAGACCGAGAGTTGAAAATCCATTGCGCGATAAAATCCCGACGCGATATTTTTACGTACGTGGGCTAAGATCTAGAGCAAAACACTTCCACACAATACGCATTACTGACAGTCCCCTGTGCAGGGCTTGCATGGAGGCTAATGAAACCGTTGCGCATGTGCTCTTTGAGTGCACAGGCGTCACCCAGATTAGGTCAGAAACCCTCGGGACACCCAGACCTTACACAGATGTTCTCAACAGGCCAGGAGACTTAATCAGCTTCTGGAGAGAGGTGAGCTGGTTGCAATAACCACCGACGGCCGCCATGACACCGCCGCCATGCATGGACTAAATGCGAAAACCAAACCCATAACATAGATAGAACATAGAACACCTGGAGCAGGCCTAGCATAGTACGGAGTTTCGGAGTTCGGAGAATGAGAGGCCAGCTTGTACTGGTATTGTTTCCACTGACGTGTGGCCTACTGTACGCACGGCTACACATAAAGCACTACACATATATATAACCAGTATAAGCTGACTTCTGATTGTACGAAAAACCTATACAATGCGAGGTCAGCTAAAACAAGAAATGTATAGCTTGATGTGGAGCCGTGTGTACCTTCCGACAGCCATATCCTTCTGTTCCTATTTGTTATAAAGACACAATTCTGGGCTGTACTGATACAGTTTTTAGGGTTCCGTATTCAACAAGGAAACCTTATAGATTTGCCATGTCCGTCCGTCTGTCTGTCTGTCCGTGGCTTAGCTCATAGACTCTTGGTATTAGAAAGCTATAATTTAGCATGGGTTTAAATATAAATCACGCTGAAAAAGTGGTAGAATAAAATCTTGAAAATAAAATCGTTTTTAGGGAACCTCCCCTACACGTAGACGGAAGAAACTGTTTTACAGTTACAGAGAAGTATAACATACATGCACTACACACACACACACACCCAAAGCATCACAAGCACAACTCGTATATCACACCCACAGACACACCCTCTCACCACTACACACACAATAAACAACAACTTAATCACAAACTTACCAAAACACCACTTTTTATTCTCATTTATTTTTTACTTTTATATTGCTTCATTAGCTGTAAGCGTTCCCTGCTACTGTTATTTACGTCCTTAGCAAGGCTCTCTATAATATATTCGAGATAAGGAGACCAGGAGACCCGTAGCACAGGTTTTACTTAGTATGGGCTCCTGTCTCCCATCTTCAAACTTTTATGAAATGTAAACTGTGTACTTTTGAAACTTGTGGGAGAAAATAAATAAATTTTTATTATTATTTTATCTTTCCCACACTGAAGTAAGATTAAAATAATACTGCTAAAGAGGAGGTGGTAGGCCCCCTGGAAGTCATGGGGAGAGCCCTATGCCCAGCAGAGCTGAGTGGGATGATGCAGGATAGAGATGCCGCTTATTTAATTTTTTGTTTTTTTTTGTTTTAGCTTTTATTGTTTTACATGTACCTACATAGGCAATATACCAAACTTATACATAAATATGTTTGGCTTAAATCTGAGGCGTGATTTTATAAAAATTATTCCTAATTATCGGGTGTAAGCAAACAAAGCATTTTTATAAATCATGTGCATTGTCTTTCTTGCCAGTATTTCTCTCTTACCTCGTTTTGTTATATTTATTAATGCTTTTCACTAAATTGTTAACTAAGTTTTTAATTATTAGAGATAATCAACAAGTTTTTTTAACAAGCACGTTTGCAATTAACGTGAAATATTGAAGGTAGTTAATTGATCAAAATTAGGAAGGAATAACGAATGATTGGGCTCAATATTTGGCAACTTGATAACACTCTTCCTTTACAAATTATCTTGTTAAGGCAAATTAGGCCATCATTGAGAAATCTTGGAAAAAGGTCTGGGCATACAATATCTACCCAGTGTTCCATCTGAGACAGAAAAAATTACCTATTTACTTACCTACCCACCTCTTTAGAGATGTGTTTTTTTTAGAAAAACTTTTTTTTAGTTAGATTAATTATTTAGGTACCATGTGTTTAAGGAATCTTAGATAATATTTATGTTTAAGCACTTTAGTTAGATGGGTTTATTACTAGCTCAGGTAGAATCTCATTACCTAAACTATCTTTTGGCAAAAAATATTTCGAGTAGGCCATTACTAAAAGGCACTTTTGAACACACTTTTGAACGTCAACATTTACAAGAAAATAAAATAAAATTGATTCTAGAGCATCTAGAATTTCTAATAATGACTTACTTGAATTAAATTATTTGACTGACTGGACATTGCCCTGTATAAAGTCTATTCAAATGTTTCAAATTGATGTTATATCAAGTTAAACAAATATCAACTTTATCTTAATGGTAGGTAATTAAGTTGTTTTCAGAGTGACTAGCACTATTGAAAAGTTATAAAAATATTTCAAATTGTAGCGTAAACTGCACTTTATTGTGTAGGAATTAAAGTTATTTTTCCATAAACTCATATTTGTTTACATTGTTGACAAATAAGTCGCGAATGCAGATTAGATCATCACAAGCAGTAATCCATGTCCAAGTCACGTAGGTACAAAAAGCTTATGTTAATGTAGGTACTTACTTTGGTCTCGTTTTCCAGTAAACTGATGAGTTCGAGCAACTCAGAGACGTATTACACATACTCCGGATCCCTGACGTCTCCTGAATGCAATGAAGCCGTCACCTGGATCATCTTCACTGCACCTATCTATTTGACGGATGCGCAGGTAAAATGACCTTCAACAAACTTTGTTTATTCCGTTTTTAGTGTTTTTTAAAGTCACTACGGTCTTATGGGGGCTACACACGATGAGACGGCTGGAGAGATCCGGTCAAATCCGCCAGGGCAAATCTGTCAAATGTACCTTTTAAATCGCTTACCACAAGGCACGGACGACCAGGAGCGGCCTGTTATCGAATGAAACATTCGATGGCCGTATGGCTTCTTTAGGTCTAAAGGACTGAGAGGCAGGTACACTTCTCCGGCTGCGCCTACAGTACAAATCCGTTCAGCCAGTCCTCATCGTGTATAGACAGCATTAGAATTCAAAACGACAGGGCCGGTGCACACCTTGCGAGAAGGGTGTTAAAATTAATAGTCTAATACATCAAATGAATGAATCTTTATAATCTGTGTCTTCTTGTAACGAATGAGTTGGTAACAATGAATGTAGAAATAAAGTAGTTCTCTGGCCACTAGCCACCGTTGAAGCAACTTGTTTTAACTATACTAATATTATAAAGAGGAAAGGTTTGTATATATGTTTGTAAAGAATTGGCTCAAAAAGTACTGGACCGATTTTAAAAATTCTTCTTCTTAAAAATGCTACATTATCACTGATTATTAATATAGGCTTTTTTAATTTCAAGAAAAAAAATAAAATGTTTAAAAAATAAATGTCCACCCGTGCGAAGCTGGGACAGGCCGCTAGTTTATTAATAAAGGGCAGCGCATTTTCACTGCCAAAAATGTAACCTTCCAGTTGTTGAAATAAAGTCGAAATTGTAGGTCTAGCTAGCTAAAGCTCCAGCACCCTAATTGAAAATAACAAACCGAAATATTTTGAAGGTCAGTTGTTTTATTGGTGATTGAGAGCTATTTAGTGATGGATGATGCCTAAGATTCCATTAGGAAGTAGGTAGAATATAGAATAGGGGTAATCAGCCTATAGTGTTCCCAGCCTGTAGTGTTTCTGGGACACAGGCTTCCTCTCGGTGATAGGGAGTGGCCACGTGGGCACAGTGCGGTTTTTTCGAACTCGCATGACTTCGCTTTTTGTTGCAAAGTTGCAGTGTTGCTGGCAACATTATAATGTTTCGTATTCATGCGGAAAACAATGTTTCGCGCTTGTAGCACAACATTATTTCTGGTGTATACGGGGCTTCACTAAGAAGTCAATCTGGTCGCGCCCTTATGACAGGGAAATGAGATATAATGATAAAATAAATATAAGCTTTACATATTGTTAAATCTGTTTTATTTAAATAATATTAACAGCCGTATCTACAGTCTCACGCGCACAGTCATACATTGTCAAGTTGTTCAAACTGAGTTCTGTGTACAAATATTCTTTGAGAACGGGGATTGAAGATTTTCATATGGAAGCTGGACATACCTGCTGTTGCGCCATTTTGTTTTTTTTTTTTTCCAACGGTAACGTGACACTTTAAGACGTTTGATCCTATAATATTTTCCGTTTGCATTGATGTCAGCTATTGATTTATGTAGATATATCATGCGTGGCCGCTATTTTGCAAAAAAAATCAAAATGGCGTACAGGTAGGTTTGCCACGGATCTTCAAACCCCTTTAAACATCGATGATTCCTAAAAGCAATTGCCAAGAATGCTATTTACAGGCTGGCTGGGACATCGACGCACAAACTTTTAAGTACCATGAATTCATTTCATGATTCTTAACGCCTCAGCGTTGAAATTTTTCGTCGGTTATTTAAAAAAAAATTGCTATTCAATACATTTTTACCGCGTAGTATTGCAGTTTTCTTTAACAACAGATTTTTTTAATAATAATTCTGCCCTAGTGTGTCTAGAATCATGTGTTGAATAATTCATGGTGTCAGTTTGCGCGTCGATGACATCCTGTTTATAAATAAATATTTTGAAAACATTTGTACACAAAAATCATAAAATTTCTCTCTAAACACAGAACACGGAGATGCCTCGGCCGATGATAGATGCGGCATTGTCAACACTGTCCATAGAAACCAAGCATGTCACCGTTTACTCGCAGTAAAGTCCTTTCACAGTTATTTTACCTCTCATTTTGTATCACTGTCAAAAAAGAAAGTGATCTTTATCTACTTTGCAATAAGGTTGCGATTGGGTTGCTTCCACTCGCAAGCCTGTCAAATCACAGTGATCTTTATCCTCGTAACTATAAGGTTGCTGATGTCAGAGCTAAAATAACTTCGAAAGGATAGTACAGAAACTGACGGATTTGAATGGCGGTCCGTGACAGGAGAAAGCGCCCAACGCACTTTCGGCGCCAAGAATTTAATTAGCACTGCCGTCTCTAAGACTTGCCGGCATAGCGATTCTGAGCTCTGTGTCTCCAAACATTGGTTGTCCAATACAATTACGTCCAATACTCTCTAACATAGTTTCAACAAAATAAGTACAGGAGCTATGGCCAACACATTGGTGTTGGTGACCAATATTGGACCTCAGGTTCCATGTTATTACCAAGCATCAATTTAACTAATAAATTACATTCATACGGTATGGTTCTAACACGTATGCATGGTAACTAAACATTTTAAATTATTTGCTCAAATAAAGATTTATTCAATGCTGTTGATTTTATAAAAACAAAATATAAATTAGAATATTTTGTTCTAGAACTCCGTTTTCTAAACTCTATAATAAAAAAAAAACATGGAACAAACGCTTTGTAAGTATTGCTATCTCGTTTTATTTCATAGGAAATGACAGTGACGGAACACTCGAAAATAGTTTGAAATGACAAATAAATAAAAAAAAGATTTTTCATGACATTATGGAAAATAACCTAATGTTTTGTTTTGAATCCTTTAACGACGAGACCATAACAATTTACAAAATAACAATAACAGAATAAAAACAATGGCCCCGGTTCTGTTGCTCACAAACTAAACTAAATTTAAGTTCAGTGCATCTTTTTCTTTCTATTTCATTAAGAAAAAGACAGAAGATAAATATTAGTTTAGTCCTGTCAAATTAAATACGTAAATTGACGTATTTTTAGTAGCCAATTTTTTAATCACGTCTAAACTTGTCTATGGATTATCTAATTTTACAGGACTAAACTAATATTTATCATCTGTCCTTTTCATAATTAAATAGAAAGAAAAAGACTGAACTTAAATTTAATTTAGTTTGCGAACATCAGAATCAGGGCCTTCGTCTAAATATTATATACCACTCAGCATCGGTCGTTCGAAAAGTTATCAGGGAATGCGGGCGTGATGTTGATGTTATTTTTATGGACTCATGATTCAGAATCAGAGACTAATCAGCTCCTGGCCAAAACCGTCTCCAGCCAACTCATCATCTGCCTAGCCTTTTCCCAACGTTGAGATCAGCTTCCAGTCTAACCGGATGCAGATGAATACCAGTATTTTACATGGAGAGACTGTCAATCTCATCTCCACAACCCAGTTACTGGATGAAAGACTGGTTATCAGACTTTCGGGTTTCTGGCGACCAGTAACGACTGTCAAAGATGCACGAATGACAGCCGGGACCAGGAACTAACGTGTTTTCCGAGACATGTTTCTAGCCAACTGTGCCGCCAAATTTTGGCCATTACATAGTTCTGCTACTGCAATCAACTACAAATATTTTGTTATGTTGTGGAATATATTAATATCGCAGGATCCATATTTTTTTACAAAACAGTAATAATCAAGGTTTTCAACACTGATTAAAACACTGCTGACCGTACCTTCAAAACGAGATATATTTTCACAATATCTATGTACAGTCAACAGCAAAAGTAGATGATGAAAATCAGAAATTCAATACTAATTAATGAACGGAGTTCGCGCCAGAACTGTGTGGCGTCGAAGTAGTAAATGTTTGGTATAATTTACAATCACATGATTGTAAATTCTACTGTAAAGTCTACTTTTGCTGTTGACTGTACGTATTCCTCACCGAACTATGAAAATAATATATCGTTGCGAAAAATGGATGGTGCCATTTATCCTGTATTTCTCTCTCACATGCCGAAGTAAAATTTAAATATTACGACAGCATTCGCCAACATTCGTGGCAGCGTCGGTCATAAAATGTGGGAGCGAGATGACACCATGTAGATATTCACCGTCGCACTCGCACGTTTCATGACCGCGCTTGCTGTGAGTTTTGGCGTTGAGTCCTTCAGGTCTGCCCAGTTAACGAACAACATACATACATTAAACAATACATTATAGTACATTATCTACAGTAGGAGCCCTACGCCTGCTCCTGATTGCTGACTATTTCCTTTAATCTCTTCTCTATGTACTGTACTCTGGAGACCAGCTTGTCTTTAGGGTTGAACTCTGTGTATGGAATCTGGAGTACTTTGAAGCCCTGGAATGTACAAAAACGATATTTTCTTACTGTGAATTGTGGTTAAAAAGGCTGGGTAAGAGTGGAATAATTGTCGTAAAATAATACTTTTGACCATGAGAGAACACACTTAATTTTCGGCTAAGAAATGTTTTGCGGAAAGGAAAGGGAGACCTTTATCCTGCAGTGGGACATAGGCTAAATAGTATATTTCATTACATGTGCGGAAAGGTTGTCATTGCAAAGAGTTCCGACAAATGTCTACCCGAGCCGAGGTGCAGCCGAAGCTCGCCTTCGGCTGCACCTCGGCTCGGGTTGACAGTCGGAACAAGTTGCAATGACGGTTTCGCACGTGTACTGAACGACTATTTTTAATACAGTTGCGAAAAAATGAAGCAATTTAATAAAATTAGGTGGTGTTAATTCAAAAAAAACTAGGGTCGACATTACTCATTTTGTGCAACAAACAACTAAAACTCGCAAAGAAAATTTCTGAAAAATGGCGCCAACCGCAGATATATTCTGCGGTTGGCGCCATTTTTCAGAAATTTTCTTTGCGAGTTTTAGTAGCTGAGATTTTTTTTTCTTCACCCATTCTAGTAGGCAAAGGGAACTATGCCCATACAGCCAAGTCTTCAGTAGAATTTTTTTATTGATATGAAATGAAAATGAAATGAAATGAAATGAAACCTAATCTAACTTATTCAATCAAATCATTAAATCTGATATTGAAACAAATTAGTAGCTTCTATTTAGAAATATACGTATTTGCATGAATCATAAAAACTTCTATGAATTTTTTTAGTAAAAACTTCATGGTTGGTTTTTCTTTTTAATAGACATTATTTTGACAGTTGGGAAAGAGAACGCACGAGTTCGGGAAAGGTAAAAAAAAGCACGAGTATGTAATAGCCCACATCCCGAACGCTATACGTCCCTGCAATACTCCACTTTTTGAGCAACTGTATTAAAAAATAATAAATGTTTATGGAGGTATGAGGAACAGGGTGTAAAGTTAACTCATACTTTATAGAAAATGGAGGACCCTCCGACCAGACGGGTGCTGTGTATGGCGGGCAACTGCACAATGTTGCATGTCGGGCCGTTGCATACATGCTAATTGTGCGGTAAACTCTGCTTGCGAGATGCAGGATTTTGCGTGACGTCAGTATGACGAGTTGTTCGCATGTAGCGTTGTAGATACCGCTGCATGTTTAAACGCAAAAACTAAGTTTCGGCAACAATTTTGTGTCCTCTCCTTCTGTTGTGGTTTTGGAAACACTCAACTTTTTGGTAATTACAGGCATAAAGGCTCACCAGGTAGAGGAGGAAATGATTTTGAATCTTATTTTTATTCCCTAAGCACTCACATAACCTTGATATCATCATAAGAGGATTTGAGCATACCGTGGGCTGCTGCAGCATGCCACGGATGATTTCTGCCGTTAAATGTGAATGCTTTGCCGTGCCTATAACGTGACTATTCCAGCTGAACCTATTAAAGAGGAAAAGCAAGCTGTCTTAACGAAACTGACCTTGAGTGTAAGTAGCCTGGTCTCGAGCTGGTTGACTCCGAGCGGCACGGGCGACTTACGCGTCATGTCGTGGTAGCCCAGTCCTAGCACCGCTATCCGGTACACGCTGGAATAAACACGAGGCTTTATTAAGATTTACAAATTCAGTATGTAGCAATACTATCACAGAATATCACGGCTGTAATGCCCGAAAGGGTAGGCAGAGTGCACCTTGCCATGCGAGTCGCGAGTGTGATGTGCTATGTAGTGACGACAACGCGACAGGGCATGACGGCACACACGCAATAGAGTAGGTAAGCACACGCGGTGACTAACCGGTTAAGCGCGTCACACAGCTCACACGAGTGATGATGAGGGAAAGAGAAATGAGAATGTTTACGTGACGTCGTCAAACGAAAAGTAAAAGACGGCAACTAAACTTAGACCTTATCTCCTTTGTTTATAAGTCTGTTTCCGCTAATAATACTCAATACTCAATACTTTATTGCATTCCATAATGTGCACATATAACAGTTGTTATGTTAGAACATCGAATCAATTATGGACCTTGTCGGGCACAGCAAAGTTAAATTTAATAGGAGAGAGATAATGTATCGCTAACCACTTAAAAAGAGTGAGTGACTCGTTTCGTTCAAAACTCACAACACGTACTTGATCATACAGTAGTGTAGCTAATCTGTGGTGTGTGCTAGCACATCAAAATAAAGAGAGTGAGTGACTCTTTTTAACCAACTGAGTAGCTACAACTGTGCTAGCACATGTGCTGAGTCACCCAACACTACTTCCATGAACTCCCACTTGTGAAGGTTTTCCTTGCTGCGGCTTACTTGGGTACGAAGTCTATTTAAAAGTTCGGGTAGATCCTATTACTAATGTCTATGATCCACCATTCAAGAAGTAGCTGAGGTGTATATAAAAACTTTTTTAATTTACCTTTTGTTGTTTTCAGCTTTCTCTAAAGGTACAGGATGGCACTTGGCGTCTACAGCAAACTCCGCGTCTGTAATTATTAAACATTTACAAAAAAAATATATTACAAACATTATATTTGTGGCCACAATTTTTCTTATTTCCTCTTGCTTCAGCAATTCGGCACTAACTAAATAAGAATATAAATATGTTTTTTTATATATATACAGTATGGAGACCACATTATATGCAATAAATTATACCAAATACTTGTTAGCGCCTTTTCTAACGATATACAAAAATTAATCGGTCGCGAAAAAAATTAGCTGTTCCCTGCATTTATGTTCGCATAACTCGTCAAAATGTAGGCAACAGCTATTTTTTTTTCGCGACCGATTTCGTTCATTTTTTGTTTTTTGTATATCGTCGGAAAAGGCGATTATTAGTATGTGGTATAATTTATTACATGTATATGGTTTCCATACTGTATACTTTCACCACAAAAATACATAAAAAACAGTACAGGGTGTGTCTGAGTTTCAAGACCTAGTAAGCATTGCCAGTCGTTGATGGTTATTTTTAGAACCTTTCTTGCGGGAGTAAAAATTCATCCATCGCTTTCCGTCAGGCGAGATCGAGGTTAAGAGCAGGCCCATTCACATGCGCAAAAAATTAATGTAATTTTGTACTGAGTGTATTTAAAATGCTTGTTATAAGGTGCTGATAAACTTGAGCATTCACTTGTAATGAGCATTCTTGCAAATGTTACATTACAGAAAAATAAACGAGAGCGTTTTAGCGAGCATTCTATCGAGCGTTCTGGCGAGCATTCTAGCGAAAGAACAGTAAATTTGTTTCGAGATTTTTGCTGAGCCGAGCTTCTGTCATAAATGCATGTATAAATGTAACCCACGCGACCGTCAAGTCTGACATCTTCGTGAAGAATATTTTTTTGACGAGCATCGACTAGAGCGTTCGCTAGAAAGATCATGAAAATGTTCGTAGCGATGTTTGGCTCTATGCTTGGCTCTGTTCGTTGTTCAGTTCGTCAAATTTAAAAACGGCGAATGCTCGATGTTCTGTTACAAGTGAATGCTCAAGTCTATCAGCACCTTTAGAATTTTTTATAACGGGTGTAAAAAGACACTTGACGAAACCGAGAGTCACTTGTACTCCTGTATACCTGGGAACCTTCTGGTTACGGAGATATTGAAGGTCAAAGATCCATCTACATATTAATGACGTTTTTTTACGAAAACAAGTTCTTAATGTAACAGAACTTTAAATACCCCCACGACCCGCGTATCGTTGCATGCACCCATAAGCACAATGTTTACGTGCGTAACATTGCGTATTACCGCAAACAGCAAATTTTCACACCAAAACTATATTAAAAGTAGTTTCCCAGCAATAATTTTTGTGCAATGTTACTTAGTTTGATGTATAAAATGCGTAGTTGACGGCTATGTGATGGGTCATTTTACACCCTGTATCACTACATAGTATAAAACAAAGTCGCTTTCTCTGTCCCTTCGAACGCTTAGATCTTTAAAACTACGCAACGGATTATGATGCGGTTTTTTCTAATAGATAGAGTGATTCAAGAGGAAGGTTTATATATATAATACATGCATGCGTGTGATGTCGTAAATAAACACATTTTTTTGCGCTTACTTTTCAAACGCTGGCTGAACCCTACGAGATAGGTCAAAATAATGTACTACAGTATTGTACACCTTAAAAAGGTCTACAAAAAAGTCCGCGATGGTATATGTCTGTCTCTTAGGGATAACCCACAATAATCATTTTTTATCCTTTACTTTTTACGAGAAATAATGGCTTATTTACGAAGCAATTTTAAGCAATACAGCATTAATCCTTATCCAATTAAGTACCTTAAATACATTGTGCATTTAATATAGATAAATATGGCCCTTTACAGCATGTAATTTAAATGAATATTTTCGAAGATATTACAGATTTAAAATGCAGGGACATAGTGGTTGCTGCGGTACCGGCAGTGGCGGCGCGTGCTGGCATTCTTGAAATACCTGTACTTAGTATCAGTATTGCACCCGTGCGAAGCCGGGGCGGGTCGCTAGTACACAATATAAAGAACATTAATATAAATAAAATCACTCACCATACAAGAACCCCATCCCCGAATTACACTCCCTCTTCAAAAACGCTTCAGCAGACACTAGACTCTTGAAGGTATCCATGATACTCTGCACATATAAGGATTTCTCCTTGGTGTATACTACAGGCACTCCTACTGATATGTCTTCGGGGAGTCGCGCGGAGCCAGGACTGGTGAGGTTCAGGTAGGCGTCGATCATCATCAGCTTTCGACGACAAGGAATTGATATTTCTAGAAAAGATAACGCTAGATTTTAAAGTTCTGTAAATGCTGGCGCACATTACAGCTGCAATGGGCCGCAATGCATCGCATTCCAAATAAAAAAGTGCGGTGCGGACCGCATGTAGTGGGTGATAGTTCATACGAAATGAAAGAAAGTTATGCAACATGTTTGGGGCCTTTTGGCCTCGTACAGGACTTTCTGTTTGGTTACTTTTCTTATATAATTATTTGTTTTATTTTTTATTTTTGACTGTGTTTAGTTTGGTTTGTGATCTTCCTGTACGAGTAAAAATAAATGCTTTTATTTCTTTCTTTCAGAAGGATTTTTGCAATGGGGCGCGACCCGCACCAGCGTCTTATAACTCTCTAGCCTCCTAATAATCCTCTAAAATGTTCATGAAGAAATATGCCAAAAATAAAATAAACAATAACTACACTAAATAGTTTGAGCTTAGTAGCTTTTTGATAATTTTAGCGCAAGATAATCGCGTAAAAATGTCATTTTCATAAATTGACACAACATATTTTATTTACAGGATCTTTAATAGCCACACTGTAGCTCATTACGATAATACAAGCTGGTATATTTTTGCAAAAAGAAGGAGTTCGAAACAAAGGAACGCCTCTGTAAAAAAAAAATCTTTGGTTTTTTTCTAAAAATGGATCTTGGCTGCACTTATGTTTATTTCTCAATCACCTTTAGCTATCAAGATCTATTAAAAAAAAAACTTACCACCAGAAGACAGTAGCTTGTCAATAAACTCAGGTTGTAGCGTGGATTCCAGGTGTTGCTTTGTGGCTTTGTTCAGGGTCAGCAGAGAGAACACCAGGTCCAGCCATGAGGAGGATTTGGTCATTTCCTCTTCTTTGAGAGATAGAGCCGTCTGTGGGTACGGCAATGTATTTAGTTACTAAGAGACCTGTGGACAGTGGTGAGCAGTGGTGGCCCCAGTGATAATGGCTCTGACTTAGACCCCATTCAGACTATACCGACCGCACAGTGGCGCCCTCATCGTTTGTTTGGTTATTTCATACAATTTAGAATGGAAATGCAGAAAATAAGCACGTTAAGTTGTGCTTCACAAGATTATACGTTAATATTATTAGAAACGGTAGTTTTATATTCTTTAGTTTTATTATAATCCTTAAAACGGATAACAGTGGCCACTATATTCCGTTTCGAGACGTAGGTTGTGTCTTCGAACCCAACCAGGCGCTTTGATTTGTGTAAATAATTTCATGATGTCTCAAAATGGTGAAAGAAAAGATCGTGAGGAAACTGACATGTACTAGAACCAAAATTTCGAAGACATGTGACATCTATCAACACACTGGGCCTGCGTGATAAGTTATGGCCCATTCTCTGTGGAGTAGGCCTGACGGCAGGCTGATTTGATAATACTGTGGATAGAGACCAGATGCGTTAATGTTTACTGGACTAGTTATACAAATGATTTGTTTCCGCTTTTTCGTATTATCAACCTCGGAACTGCACAAGTAAATGTGTCTACGAAATAGACATTGAATATTCGTCCTTTTCTGGATGCTAGACAAACGACAGTGGCGCCACCTATTTATTCAAGCTTTTTCTTGCGCAGCTGTTACTAATGGACTATTGAACTGTTTATTCTTCAAATGGTTATATTGTCAGAGCAATAAGCATGCATGCAGACCATACCATAATCTTGAAAATATTGCTTTAGTCTCATAGAAGATTTAATGAAGACGTGAACTTACTAATTTTATTACACTTACTTGAATCAACGCAATCCCAGAATTCGAAGGCGGCAAACAGTCGACCGTAGCAAATGTGACAACAGCGGACGCTATATCAGTGGCCCTGCACTGTTGTATGTGTTGCTGCAGCCAATCAGCGATCGCGGTGAGGACAGGCTCATGTCGGTACTTCAGAAGGCCTAGGGAGACGGTGATGGAGTTCACCACAGCAGACTTGTCTTCGTTTGATGGTAGGCATTCTATTACGTCGCTGGAAAGGAGGTTTTATCATTCATTTTTGTGTGATTTAGGTCTTTTGTCTTTTTAATGTGAACTTGTGTAGTGTCTGTCATATAAGCCCTATTTAATTTTGTGCAACATCATGACAGCTAGGAAACATTTTCAAATGAGTTCTCACTTATTTCTACCAAGTTTGTATTTAATATGCAACATGGGAAACAAACTATCTCAATTACATATACTTAATGCTGTGTATCAGATTTTTACTCAAAACTTTATGGTAAGGTACGGTAAGTTAAAAGGAATCAAACAAACATCTAATTGGTAATTTTTTTTTATTGGTCAATTTGTGTGTTTAATTTGTCATTTCTTACCATAGATATTCTGTGACGTTGATAAAGACTATTTAGTATGGCAACACCATCTTATCCTTTTATATTACAAATGAAATTCTGTAGATTGTTAGCCCAACTAGCAAAGTAATCCTATAAAGAAAGATTATAAGTCTGTCACTACTAATAACGATCGTATAAAGACATTGCGGTAGACTATTTATCTTATAATAGCATTTTCTAAGCCTTAACATACTCAAGTGCATTAGTTTTTATATCTCGGTCTTATAGTTCGCTACAAGACTGACCTATAAAACATGTATAGGACACTTTTACTAGTAATAGCATTTCACAACCGTAGATATTCTTAAGAGCATTTGCTTTTATATCTCAGTTTTATAGTTAGGTACAAGATGGTCTTTTAGGACATTTTTAGGAATAAGTCTCCTATAATTGTTTACAGTGAAACTACATAATCCAGAATAATATTTTGATCCTATGGTAGCATTTTGTGAGAGAACATGATATTATAACAAACTTTGCTGAGATCACTATAAGTTTGCGCCTTTATAGTTTTGATCGAGATTCTTTTAAATCTAATAGTACTTGATAAGAACGCTATATGATCAAGGAATCTTATAAGCTACTACATCAATAACTTTATCGTTAGCCATTTTGTTAAGATTCAGTTGTTCACCTTCGTCTTGAGGAAATAAGTTGAATATGAATTTAAGCCATGAAAACTATTGCCAAATAGGTAAAAAGAATAAACGAAGCGAAATTCTTCAGGAATAAAATCAGAAACACGGTTGTATTTCTTGATGTCGACTGTTTATAATTAAATCTTAATAAAAGTAAATTCAAACATTAGCAGGTATATTTCAAGGGACCCCTAATTTCTTTTAAAATGGAGGCGAGTTATCTGAACTGAAACTGCTACAAGCACTAATTTACCTACAATGGTTCTACAAAGTACTTAATGAAGAGCAATTTCAAAACATGGTGAATATTCATAAGAATTGTTGAAATATTTTATTTACAACAATATACTAATGTGCTATTTTTCGGAGGGGCTTGTGAAACTAACTAAATTGCGGTACACATTTACAGTAAAAATGACTTCCCCACAAGTTCAAACACTATAATTACAATTTATATTAGTAATTAATATTCTACAATAATGTAAAATAATAGTAATAGAAACTGTCGTTTTTATTAAGTATTTACCACAAAACTAAAATATACTTTTAACTAAGTACAGTACTAGTGCATTACAAAAAAGATTGCTTTAGTAAGATACTTATGTCAGATACTAACAAGAGCGTTTGTGCTTGTAATTGTCTTGTCTCATATCATTATAGAAACTATTGCGCTTCGTCAAGTATTTTATAGGATATAGTAACATTGTATAAGTTGATTATAAGATAGTTATAGAAATAAACGCTCCTGTAACTGCGCCCAAATCCAGCTTTGCAGCATGCTACAAGTTTTTTATAAGTAAAAATAATAGTAGTCGTGAGATCGTTTTAAGTACTGATTTTGCTAGTTGGGAGCTTTCACTTACTTGCATATCCTATCTAATAACACTGGATCTGGGAAGTTTAGTGAAGCCATTGCATACAGGAGATCAGCTGACTTCTTGAGGTCAATGACCTCAGCCTGGTTGGTGATGTTGTGTGAGAGTGCACGAAGGAGGGGCGTGCTGCGGCGACCTTTTTGTTGAAGGGCTTTCATTACCTAGGAACAGACGAAGATTTTCCTTAATGATAACTTTACAGTAGAAAAAATTAGTGTAAATATGCTGCTGGTCTACAAACAAAGGGGCACTTAATAATGTGTCCAGCGTGTCCTGTTGTTTACATGTTACAGGTACTGAAAAACGTGCCAAATCCTGGGCCGTCTCTACTTAAGATTGCTATCGACACGCTAAGAAGTACAAAAAAGGCTGGCAGTGTACTGTAAGTACACCTGTCTTTGTGGAATACAAACACAATGTTATATTATAATTTTAGGGTTAATTGCAGATTGGGGGCGGAAATTGCAGTTATTTTCAACATAAATGTAGAGATGTATATATATATATTTATAACGTAAGTATCTAAGTAACGCAAGTATCACAATCTGTATGAAAACCAAGCGTGCCATTTTTTTGACTACCTTCTATGACGTCACAAGCGCTCTTTCTCACTCACGCTCACCCAGCCAGCAGTACTAAGACTGAGCGCGAAAGTGGCGATTTACGATTTTTGGCACGCGATGCGTTACCTAGGTGTATCTATATCTATGCAGGACACCATGATTAATATTTCCCCATCTGCTATATCTTAGATCTTTCTTTTTTATTTACTAACCCACTTTAAATCCGCGGCACAGTGGTTCGATCGCCGCCCGGGCAATCAATCCGCTAGTGTGAGCGCTTACAAACCGGACCCGATCAGTTTTAGTTATTAAGTAAACATAGGCTAAGCTATTTTGTTATTAACATTGTGGATCTGATTGTAGTCTGAATAAATAAAGTTTATTATTATTATGTGAATGTTGCTTAGCCAAATTAAAGATAAGATTATTTTACTTCTTTTTATTTATATCCATACTATGGCAAAGCAACTTATACAAATATGTTGTACATTCTAAATAGAAAGAAAAACAAGAGGAACTTACTTTAATCATCTGTGGCAGTGTCAAATTCGTTATAAGCCTGGCTGCCTCATCATCACCAGTGATGCCCAACACAGTGTTTAGATCCTCAGCCATGGTCAGTGAGCCTATAGCATGGGTGGTGGTAGACCTGGCCAGGATCCGGCACAGTTTCAGGAATCGAGGGTCTTTCTCAAAGTCTGGTAGCTTGACTTTGTTACTGCTTGTCCATTCTGATAGGATTGACACCATCTGGAAATTGGGATATAACACTATTTACCATACATGGAACACTGTAATTCCCATTACGAATTTAAAAATTGAAGTTGAAGACAGTTTTCTTTTATCAACTCAACCATTCATAAAATCATCATCATCATCCTCATCCTCAGCCAGACTTCAGCCACTGCTGGGCACATGCCTCTCTTTTGATGTGCCAATCCTCACGCCCCTGTGCCTGCCTTATCCAGGTTCTACTTGTGATGGTAACAATGTTGTCTGCCAATGTCGTCACCAGACAATCGAAACTTGATGATGTCATACTGTCATTTTATTTTTTTTTTTTAATATCTCAGAGAGAATATTTATGTAAATTGTTATCATTTGCTCGGGTTTTTGTGTTGTGCTATTTTGTTTGTGTGCACCAAATAAATGTTTAATTAATCTATCTATCAATATATTGCAAGGTATATTAAAATCCTTGTTTTACCCTGACACAATTTTTGTATGCATACTTAAATAATTTGAATTCAAGAATGTATACTATATCTGTGTATTCTGTACTCAAAATTTTAAATTAATTTTCTTCCATCATTTAATTTTAATATACACAAATAGTGGATAAAGGCAGTAAAAACTATCAGTAAAATATTATTTTAATATTGTTTAAGCAATCAATAAAAATTGCACCAGAAATTGTCAGAAAATATTTATATTAAGTTTGTTGTTTATCAAAACTGACCTTTAGAGCATGTCTCCGTGACACAACAGGGTTTTCGGCAACAACAAGCAAGCTGTTCAGGTCCATAGCCTTTGTGATCTGTCCGTCTATCTGAGCCACTCGACTAAACTTCACAGATTTCGGACTCTGCTTCCTTGTCTCAACTGTCTCTATATTCTGTAGGGAAGCAAATGCTGCTGCTACTAAGCCTGAAAAATTATGGTAAGGATTATGAAAGAATGCTTTAATAATTAATAAGTAACTGGTTTGTGGAGACATACTTGATGGCACAATTTTGTTATAACTTATTTCTCTATGGTGCAGCGCAGACGACAGACTATCCGTGACGCACTTTTAGTCTGTGAAAATAGAACCTATGCAATTATATGCAGTAACGCACACGACGCGCAAAAAGTCCGGCGCACAAAAAATCCGTGTAATTCGGGCAGACCGCGCCGCGCCGCTCCGCACAAAAAGTGTGTGTAAAAAATGGAATGTTTGCTTCAACGCGCGCTAACGCAGACGGCGCACACTTTAGTCGGCAATCTGCATTTGCTAGGGGTGGACGTAGCGCACGCGATCTATTATCATGGCGCGATTTACTATCAAAATAATACTTCGCGATCTCTGCACGATTTCCATAGCGTCTACGTCCCTACAGCTCTGCCGACAGAATGATCGAAGATGTGCGTCGTGTGCGTTGAGTCTGTGTAAAATCCGTGACCGACTTTTTGCGCGCCATGCAGACTTTTTGTGCGCCACAGACTCGATCGCACAAAAAGTGTGCCGTCTGCGCTGCACCTAAGTGAATCTGTAATTCTTTTGAGAAATAAATATCTTTAACCGTAGATTTGGCAGTCGCTCCATGTAAATACTGATATTCAGCTGCATCCGGTTAGACTAGAAGCCGACTCACAGATAGTTGGGTTTTCCTAACTACGTTAGGTCGGCTTCCAGTAGGCTATACCTTATTCAGTTAGGCTTGAGACAAAGTGTAAACAACATTTGACTGCTCTTAATAAAAGATATTCTATAAAATATATCAAAACATTATTTTCTAACAAAAAAAATGTGTGATCTTCTTGTGTAACAAAAAGAAATTGTGTTTCAAATTTTTCATTAAATAAGTACCTAGTTTCGTATTTCACCACAAAAGGATACAGTATGATTATTTATACTTTGTCTCAAGCGAAACTGTATAGGATATAGGCAAATTGATTGATTGCTTTAATGAAAGAATTATGTTTCCGTGAAGTTGTTATTTAAAACCTCTTTTTTATGTTGGATGCAGGTGGCATTCTGTAATTTCTGTCTATCACCGTGGGAAGAAGGTGTGTGTTTATATATGCTTTCAGTTCCATCAATTGTAAAATATAAAGTATTACTAGAACAGTAAGCAACTATATAATTGTATAGCAGGATAATAAACTAGTTTATTTACTAAGATAATTGATTACTTTACCATTTTCCTTATCTTCTGCTGTGAGTTCCTCAAGTCTCTTGTCAGGTATATTTGTAGAGAGCTCTAGCTTCTCAGTTTTGAATACTGTGGCACTGGGACCGGAATATTTCCTTACGGCTGCCCTTGATCCTAACCTCCAAATCACTAACCCGCTTAATTTCAACATCTATGACCAAAAGAACATTATTTATTAACACTTTCTCATAAAATATACTTCTTTTAACATCTTATTGAACTTTTATAAGTGAAAACATTGGAATTATGTATTAAAAATGCGTAAAATTCAAGTTCTTACATCACGACTAAAGTGATCAGAAATTATTTTGTTTATATTTATTATATTCCAGATTTAGAGTAATATTATTAATAAATATACCTTTAAATGTTAAGGAAACGGCCTGAAAAGGAATTAAATATAGTTTTTACAGCATTTACAAAAAGAGAAATTATTTATCTTTTTGACAGTGGAATGACAATGTTGCTAGCACAGCACACCCACACAGGACCATTAGCACAGCATGCTATTCACAACTTCTCGATAGGCTTCCGTACCGTATCGACTACCAATCAATGTTATCGTAGCAGTCCTCTTAGCGCTGTTCACAAGTCTAAAATACGAAAATTTTGTCAGTTTAAATCAAATAGACGACCACTATTCTTCCGACAGCTGTTTGCTGTAGGGGGCAAGGCAAATCAGGTTAGTGAAATGTGTCATTTAATAACTTGTCGTATGGTTGTGAGTTAGAGACATTAGAGTGCTGTTTGCTAGTTTGAGTAGTTTCATAGTTTGCTACCCTGTCTTTACCTCGGATATGGTAAACTAAACGTTAAGAAATGACAAGAAAAGAAATCAAGAACCATGTTTCATTAGCAATTACTAAACGTTGCCTTCGTCATTGTCTGTGACAATGACAATAGAGTTGTCCAGGCACGATTGAATATTATGTAGTTTTAAGTTTTTCTCCATAATAAACTAAGGATTCTAGACAATAGGCTACTTTAAAATTGTGGAATTTTATTATTCTTATGCTTTTTTGACCACTAAGATGTTTTTATTTCGAGCTCGAATTTACAATCGAGCACCAATTTAATTGAATGTTTTAATAATCAGCTGAAATCACATCACTAGTCTAGAAAATTGCAAACGGCGGTCGTGGGAGGAAGTTTTGTTGTGATATTTTGTTATTATTTTACTAAAAACAGTGAAACCGGTATTGAAAATAATGAAAATGGTAAGTAAATCGATCCACACACCTCAAATATTAGTTATTTAAAGTGTAAATGTGAGAGAAACATTAAAATCGTTACCGTTTTAGACTGATCAGTCTGTACGAATTTGAATTGGATTTCCTTTGAATTTCTTTCATAATTTGTAGTAAAATGCCTTGTGTATCGTCTTAATAATGTGAAGCCTTTATCCCCTACACGTTATCAACCTCAATTATTGTGTAAATATGGGGAAGCATGGTTTTCGTGTCTGTATACATAATTATGTGTAAACGGTAATTTGCCTACCTTCATTAAATTGATAAATTATTAGCTACCGGCGTTTCGAAGATGTTATCGCATTTGCCCTTTTGCTACTTTCAACGTTCCGTATTGCGATGTCAATAGTATAATAATTACCAAGTGTATTTAACTGTAGAAGACAAAGAAATGAGTTAATTACAGACTTATGGAGTGAACTTGAATACTGTTTAGAGCAGGGATCCCCAAACTATTTTGGACAAGTGACCCCTTTTCCAAAATGAACTGTTACCTCAGACCCCCATGGCCAAATTACCTACTTTTAAGATCAACCTGTCGACTCCCAAAATCAGTTTTCATTTATGTCGACCCCTAGGAACGCGATATCGAACCCTTGGGGCCGGACCCCTTTGGGAATCCCTGGTTTAGAGTAACAACCAATATAATTACCCTTCTGCTTGTAAGAAATCTCCTTGTAACATACCTTTTTAATTTCAGCAGGTATGGTAAAGTTTTAATTGATTTTCTTTCTTTCTACATTAATGAAATACATAAAATATATTGGATGAGTTGTTCAAAAAATATAATTATGGTTCTAAGCCTGGGTCTATGCACATATTTCAGTAAAATAAATGCCACTTCAGCTCTCCGCCATCATACATTATTGTTTAATTTTCATTCTTTTCCTCTAACACAAACCAGTCTTCAATTATACTTGTGTAGTGGCTGATGGCTTTGTTGTTTGTGGGTACAATGGAATATGCTTTCAGGTAACAAATTAATTTTAGGTTCATACAGGCATTATACTATGCAGAATCCCATGGCTCATACTTATCCTTTTCCATACCTACATTACCGTTTCCATACATTTCCTTTCCAAAACAAGCCTTATTATCTAGTGATATAATAAACTACCTTCTGCCCGCGACATCGTCCGCTTGTAATTTCGGCCCCCGACCCATCGCGTCGCATCCCATCACTCGTCCGTGCTACTACTTCGTTTTCGCTTAGCGTTTTTGCTCGGCTCCTAAAGGTCGTAGCATGATGTTAAATAGCCTAAAACTTTCCTCAAGAATTGGGCTATCAAATGCGAAATTTTTTTTTTAAATCCAACTGGTAATTCTGGAGATTGCCCCCTTCATACAAACAAAAAAAGAAAAACCTCCTTATACCAGGGTGTCCCTGGAAGTATGGATCAAATCAAATAAGGGCATGGGCAAGGTCATTTCCAAATTTTTTGATCCTGAGAATGATTGATGATTGAGAATTATTTTACGGTTCAAAAGTTGTGACCAATTTTTTTTCAATCGTTTCGCATAGTGCTCAAAGAAAAAAATGATTAAAAAAAACTATCAGGGCTGTCTAAAAAACTTAAATTGACAGTTCCTGGTAGTTTTTTTTTTAAATGATTTTGATCTTTGAGCACTATGCAAAATGATTGAAAATAACAGAAGTTGGTCATAACTTTTGAACCGTAAAAAAAATTCACCAACATTCTCAGGATCAAAAAGTTTGGAAATGACCTTGCCCACGCCCCTATTTGATTTGATCCATACTTCCAGGGACACCTTGTATATTAGTATATGTAGATGTTTAATGGTTAAAAAGATAAACACCCACTTAAATAGTCACAAATATAATTAATTTTGTAGAAGATAGAAGGAGAAATCGCAGTAGTAGCAAGACAGATATATTGACATAGATTTAGAAGAAACAATAGTAGAAAATACACTATCAAAAAGTTTGCATACGAACCTAGCCACATACTACCGGGTGTCATCCGGCGATGCTTGTGATTTATTTTAATGTGAGTTTTTATATGGTTTTGTGAAGCGGATGAATGTAAGTGTGTTTTGTATGAGTAATGTATGTATGTGTGTTAAACAATAGATAAATAAAAGATAATTAAATAAATAAATACAATAAGTTGCCTACATCACTCCCCTCCAGAGGCCGTGTCTACGGACGATAATAATCTGGGAAATGTACTCGTCTTCCTGATCGTGTCGTTTGTGTGGCTGGAGAGTCTGGTAACTGAGGCTGAGTTGGTTGAGGAGTTTGAGGAGTTTGTGGTGGATGTGTAACGCTTTGTGGTGGTCTTAGGTCATCTGACAATATATAGGCTGGTTTCAAGCGGTCTATGCTTACTGTCGAGTCTTTACCCTTGACGCGAATTACAAAATATTTGGCACCCCGCTTCAGAACTTCGTGTGGCCCTGTGTAAGCAGGCTGAAGTGAACCACGTAGCTTGTCTTCCCTCAGAAATACATGGCTACATGTGGCAAGATCTTTGTAAACGAAGATTCTGCGAGTAGAATGGTGCTGGGCCGGGACCGGTCGTACTTTCTCGGCATAGGACTTCAGTCGTGCTGAGAAATCGGTTATGTCGGTGGTATATCCTGTTACGTCGTGGCCAAAAAATTCGCCAGGGAGGCGCAGTGGCTCACCGTAAACCAGCTCGGCTGATGAAGATTGCAGGTCTTCTTTGAAAACACTCCTTAAACCGAGTAGTACGAAAGGTAACGTCTCAGTCCAGTTTGCGTCAGTGTGGCAGGTGATAGCTGCCTTCAACTGCCGGTGAAATCTCTCAACCAAACCGTTGCACTGTGGGTGGTACGCGGTTGTCCTGCGGTGATCGAAACCGATCAATTTGGAAAGTTGCTGAAACAGCGCCGATTCAAACTGCCTTCCGCGGTCAGTAACAACTTGTGAAGGACAGCCGTATCGGGACACCCAACAGGATATGAACGCTTTGGCTACCGTTTCGGCGGTGATATCGGTAATTGGTACAGCTTCCGGCCATCGCGTGAAGCGATCGACGAGTGTAAGGCAGTACCGATAATCACCAGCTGGCGGTAATGGTCCGATCAGGTCTAAATGGACATGTTTAAAACGCGCTGATGGTAAATCAAGCGTCCCTAAAGGTGACGCGACATGCTTGTTTACCTTCGTGCGCTGGCATGCTAGACATGCCTTAGACCATTCACGACAATTTTTGCGCATTTGAGGCCAGACAAAGCGCTGCGCAACCAGTTGGGCTGAAGCGTTAGCGCCTGGATGACTGAGTGAATGCAAGCAGTTAAATACTTGCAGACGCAGTTGCACGGGGACAAAAGGCCTTGGAGTCGTTGTACTTACGTCGCAGTACAGCTCAGTACGACTACCAGGGACCTTCATCTTGTTGAGGCGAAGAGACGTTTCACCTTGGAGAATCGCTGCAAGGTCAGGATCTGTTTCCTGGAGTTTGGCCATGTTTTCCAAATCAACTGGCATCTGCAGTTCATTCACGCGGGAAAGCGTATCAGCGACGATATTATCTTTACCCGAGATATGGCGAATATTAGTTGTGAACTGCGAGATAAAATCTAGTTGCCTAAACTGGCGTGGAGAGCAGTTTTTCTTTCTCTCATGAAAAGCATAACACAGCGGCTTATGGTCTGTATAGATGGTGAAGAGAGTGGCCTCCAGCATATGGCGGAAATATCGAATACTCTCGTAGATTGCCAGGAGCTCGCGATCGTATGGTGAGTATTTGGTCTGTGCTGGACTCAGCTTACGCGAGAAAAATGCTAGAGGCTGCCAAACTCCGTCTTTACGCTGCTGTAGTACACCACCTATCGCCGTATCTGAGGCGTCAGTGACGAGTCCTAACTTGGCGTTCGTGTCGGGGTGAGCTAAAAGAGCTGCGTTACAGAGGCTCTTTTTGCAGTCCTCAAAAGCTTGCAGATAAACTCCTGTAATGACGACAGGGTGGGAAGCTTTAACTGATCCAGTCAACAATGCGTTCAGAGGGGCTTGTATCTGTGCAGCGTTGGGCAAAAATCGCCGGTAAAAATTGACCATCCCCAGAAAACGTCTGAGTTCCCTAACGGTTTTGGGGACGGGGAAGTCGGCAATAGCTTTCACCTTACTGTCGAGAGGTTTGGTGCCTTCTTCTGAGATGTGATATCCCAGAAATGTTATTTGTGAGACGCCGAAGACACACTTGCTGGTGTTAATAAGTACGCCGTAGTTTCTCATTCTGGTTAAAAGCTGCCTCAGATGGTCTTTGTGCTCGTGGCTCGTTCTAGAAAATATTAAAAAATCATCTAAATAAGGATAGCAAAAATCTAATCCCCTTGTCATTTCATCGACGAATCTTTGAAAAGTTTGGCCTGCGTTGCGTAGGCCAAACGTCATAAAAGGAAATTCCCATAAACCGAAGGGTGTGGTTATGGCTGTCTTTGGAATATCGTCCTTAAATACAGGTACGTGATGGTAGGCTTTCACTAAATCAATAACTGAAAAATATTTACAACCGGACAAACTGTGTGAAAAATCTTGTATGTGTCGAATAGGGTATTGATCGGGTATAGTTCTAGCGTTAAGTAACCTATAGTCACCACACGGACGCCAACCGTTATCCTTTTTGGAAACTAGGTGGAGAGGAGACGCCCATGGACTGTCAGACGGACGTGCAATGCCATTAGCTAACATGGCTTCAAATTCTTGTTTAGCTATCTTAAGTTTATCGGGCGCGAGACGTCGAGGTGAGCATGAGACTGGTGGGCCTGGTGTAGTGCGAATATAGTGAACAGTGTTGTGCTTGACGACACCCGGAATACCAGCAGGGCGTGTTATTTCCGGATATTCGGACAAAATTCTGTGAAATTCACTATCACCAACAACAGTCGAAACTTTTACACTAAGGACATTACAATCTAATTTATATATGGCGGCTACAGTGCTAACAGTGGTTAAAGTATCAATAAGTTTTTGTTTGCTGACATCGACAATCAGTTGGTAATAAGAAAGAAAATCTACCCCTATTATAGCTTTCGTGACGTCAGCAATGACGAAACGCCACGGATAGTTACGACGTAACCCTAAGTCTAGGTTTAATTGAATGTAACCATACGTATCGATAGAAGAACCATTGGCAGCACTTAGTTGATATGAAGTTTTACAACAGCGGCGATCACTAAGCGCGGCCACTGGATAAACACATATATCACTGCCCGTGTCTATTAGTAATTGTAAATTTGACTTGCGATCCGTAACAAAAAGGCGACCCGTAGAACTAAGGCAGTCGTTCGTCGCCATCACTGACTGCCCGGCGTGTTTTCCGCCTTGAAGTCACAGGGCTTGATGCATATCTTTGCCTTGGTGCCATGTTTGTTGTGGTACCAGCAGGTAGGGAACCGTCGATAACTGGATTGCGACCTGTGCGGTGTTCCACTCCGCTGTTGTTGTCGGGGTCGTGAATCTCGTTCGCGAGGTCTGGACTGCCGATTTACCTGAGCCGTGAGTGCGCTCACTTGACGAGTCAGCTCCGCAACTTGCCGCGTCAACTCGTCCACCGGTGACGATGAAGCTGCTGCAACCTGTTGCGTAGGCGTCGCGATGTCGTTTATACGGTCTGCAAGTTCGGCTAGGTTATCCAGTGACAACGTGGATTGCGACGCAACGATCGACTGCATACCTGTAGGTAGACGACTGCTCCAGATTGTCCTCAAAAAATCTTCGGGTATCTCAGGGCCCGCAAGGTGCTGAAGATGCCGTAAAAATTGTGATGGTTTGCGGGTACCAAGCTGCTCGTGCATCAATAATTCCTTGACTTTATTCTCTCGAGACACTGATAAGCGTTTTATAAGCTCGTTCTTTAACCTCTTGTAGTCGGGTGGGCCAGTAAGAACATCCTCCACTTCCGCTGCGTATTGTCTGTCCAGTGTGGCCAAAATATGGTAAAATTTTGCTGTTTCATCCGTAACTTTCATAACGGTAAACTGCCCTTCTACTTGCGCGAACCATATCGCCGGTTTTTCCGGCCAGAAAGATGGTATTTTCAGCATTGGTGCAGGCGTAGTGGATATGGTCGCAGTTCCCGGATTAGATTCCGCCATTTTGTAGCGACGCTCACGTGTACGCTCAGTCACCTGAAATTTCTTGGAGTCCTCGCTGCTACTAGACATTAATCTTCTTTTCTTCTCTGCGTCGGAGGTCACCAGTTGTAGATGTTTAATGGTTAAAAAGATAAACACCCACTTAAATAGTCACAAATATAATTAATTTTGTAGAAGATAGAAGGAGAAATCGCAGTAGTAGCAAGACAGATATATTGACATAGATTTAGAAGAAACAATAGTAGAAAATACACTATCAAAAAGTTTGCATACGAACCTAGCCACATACTACCGGGTGTCATCCGGCGATGCTTGTGATTTATTTTAATGTGAGTTTTTATATGGTTTTGTGAAGCGGATGAATGTAAGTGTGTTTTGTATGAGTAATGTATGTATGTGTGTTAAACAATAGATAAATAAAAGATAATTAAATAAATAAATACAATAAGTTGCCTACAGTATAGATAGAGTAAATTCTTGATTTAAGTTAGTCTGAACCTAATCAAAGGTTATGTAAATATGACCAAAATAATCTTGCCGTGGCTGTGGTATTTTTTACATTTTTTTTTTTATTGCTGATTGGGCCCACTCTTGACCTTGATCGATCCTGATGGAAAGTGATGGATGGTTTCTGTGATGGAACAAGTGTTCCCAGAAGATGCCTAAGGCACTAGAACTCCCACGCATCAATGAAACACAGCAGGCTGCTTGACGCCGGGCTCTGGTGGGAGGGGTTTTCTGGATATGGATCCTACATTTTACATAACATCATTTATATTTGCCAGAAGGGTTAGGTAGAGGGGCCTATGCTGCTGGGGAGTTTGTTGCTCCTTTTCTTCCTAGCGAAGGCAATAGGAAGTGGTGAAGGGCGGGCATCTTGGGGAACCATCTTATGTAATTTTGACATTTAAAAGGTACTGATTCTCAGCCTAATTTGAATAAACGGCTTTTGATTTGATATACTACACCCACATTTCCTTTCTTCTGAAAATACCATACCAGTGTGATGATGATACTATTTATTGATGAACCTTATAGAGTGACTTGTAATTTGAAGTATTTCTACCAGAATGTGGTAGAATGAGACCCATTTGCAACAATTATGCACCACCTTAAAGCCAAGGCGAAAATTCATAGGACTTGAGAAAACCCATTTTTTAAAATCCTTCAAATTACAAGTTATTCTGTGTATTAACTATAGGTACACAACAATAAACATAATATAGGTGCAATATTTTGTTGATGAAGTAATATCTCAAACATGTTGTCTCACAAAAATAGGTGTATGCCAAATCTTATCAGTACCTAACGTCAATCAGATCAACTATATTCAGACTTTCATGTAAACATTGTATTATCTCTATCTTATTCATGGTCATATCTATAAAAATCTTGCAATGATACAGATTTGTTTACACTTGTTTTATCTATTTTTTTAAATTAATATTCTGTTTATTTAATCTGCATTCGCGTTTTATTTGCCAAAAATGTAAACAAATACGAGTTTATCCTACTAATATTATAAATGCGAAAGTTTGTGAGGATGGATGGATGGATGTTTGTTACTCTTTCACACAAAAACTACTGAACGGATTTTGATAAAACTTTACAGTAATATAGCTTAGACATCAGAATAACACATAGGATACTTTTTATCCCGATATTCCCACGGGATCGACACTTATGCGGGTGAAACCGCGGGGCGCTGCTAGTGGAAAAATAACATTGAATCCTACACAATAAAGTTCAGTTTACACTATAACTTCAAACATTTTTATAACAGTTTCATAGTGCTAGTCACTGTGAAATCAACTTAATTGCCATTAAAATAAAGTTGATATTTGTTTAACTTGAAATAATAATAAAAAATGTAAAAAAGATTTTTTTTTCAAAATTTCCGTATAAATCAAATAAATAAATAGGTAATATTAATTTGAAACATAAGTTTGAATAGACTTGTTTGTTAAATAAATACAATGCATATATAAACTCACGCCTTCTTCCCATGGGGGCAGGCAGAATCTACAGAATACCAGCTGCTACGATCCTTATATTACACTCCTTTTACTTAATTTACGTTCATACATCTGGGCATACACGCTGACGGATTGCGAGTACTAGGCACCTGACCTTTTTGAAGAATTTCACCAATAATAATAATATTTTTTTATATTTTTAAATGTTTTTATATTTTTTTATATTCTAATATTTATAAATATAATTTATATTTATTTAGATAAATAAAGGAGATAATAATAATAATCTTTATCTATACTAATATTATAAAGAGGAAAGATTTGTATGTATGTTTATAACGAATTCGCTCAAAAAGTAATGGACCGATTTTAAAAATTCTTTCACCATTTGAATGCTACATTATCACTGATTAATATAGGCTTTTTTAGTTGCAAGAAAAAAATAGAATGTTTAAATATTAATGTCCACTTGTGCGAAGCCGGGACGGACCGCTAGTTCAAGTATAAAGTAAAGTACAATTATGATTTACATTAATTACAATCGAGGAAAGTTAACTAAGTATTTTTAGCAATAAGTTCACTAAGTATTTCGTCTTAAGGCGCTCCATCTAAACTGTACCACCCACTATTAATTTATTCAACCTAGCATCGCAATCATTAAAATTTTAAAATAATTTACTTTATACATATGTGTATTGCCAAAAACAATAAATAAAACTAAAACAGTAAAATCAAAAGACTAATAAAAATCCATCAGTTCGAGCGTCATTCTGCAATCAAAAATAGCCCATGAGTGCCATGAGTCTTCTGTAACTTTTATATTTATAGTTTGTTGATATAACTGCTTGCTTTTAGTTTGTGTGATAGAAGATGGATGGGATGGGCCATCTAATTAACGGTAGGTAACGTGATTGTCAACAGATGAAGGAATTTGGACAGCTTCCCATTTTTTCGTCAAAATATGCTTTGATGATCTGGGTAAATTAGTTTTAGAATGAAAGTTGATAATTAGGTTAGACATCAAAGCTTCTGATGGGAGCAATTCAAAATCACAGTCTTATGGTTTCCACAAACCATAACAGTTACTGTTAGCCTGCATCATACAACTGCTGGGCAAAACCTCTCCCCATGATTTCCAGTTCTTTTGATCCAGGGCTAAATTGGTCCACTGGTCATTTGTTTTCTCCATCTCGTACCGCCACCTTCTACGGAGATAACATAACAGTAAACTTCAATAAATCAATGGCCTTCAAATAAAAAAGACAGTTTAATTCTGGACATAGGTTTGTCCCTAGTTGAGCAATTCGCTAATTATTGCGCAACTGTAAAAAATAAAAATCATTTATTTGCGTTAATAAGGTAGGTACAGAGAGATCTTAAACATAAGGTATATGAATCTCTTATTCTGCCAATAATGTCGGCGTGCAAATTTCACATAATTACTAGCTGACCCCGCAAACGTCGTTTTGCAAAAAAAAGAAATAGATAGTAGCCGATTCTCAGAGCTACTGAATATGCATATAAAATTTCATAAAAATCGGTCAAGCCGTTTCGGAGGATTATGGTAACTAACACTGTGACACGAGAATTTAATATATTAGATTTTATAAATTAATTATTTATTTATTGAAACCACAATTATAACATCTTTACAGAATTATCCAAGGCGATGTTACAAGTCACCATATCCTTTACAAAAATAAAATAAAATAAAATCACCTGCCATGTATGCAAAATTGCAACAACGTTATAACGCTGTTGCAACCACGCCCACATGGCTTGAATCAATCATTGAAAAAGGTCTGTTATTATAATATAAGACCCTTCTCAATGATTAATTGTACCATTTTAATTAAAAAATAAAAGAAATTATTAAGAATTATTATAAGTTTGAATCAGGCATGCAGTTAGTAAATATTGTATTAAAATTCTAGTCTTATTTGGTAACAATTAATTATTTATAATAGTACCTGATATTACAATGTAGGACTTACACCTTATAATCTAGGAACTCAAGTACACTATAAAAGCATTTATCAATCAATATTTTTGTAATTCGTAAGATGTCAGAAGGTCCCTGAACGGACTGGCTTTACATTATATTTAACTAAATTACATATTCAATATCTCTCCGCCTACTAATTGCAGTAAGTAGCTGCGAATGCCGACTTCGGAATATGTACAGATGCCAGCACATCAAGCTACTACAATCTGTCAAATTTCTTTAATAGATTTTCAACTTTATCGCTAAAGCATAAGGTTCAAAGTTTATTGCGAAAATTTACAGCTTCGAGTAGCTTGATGTGCTGGCGTCTGTACTTGTACAGTCAACAGCAAAAGTAGATGATGAAAATCAGAAATTCAATACTAATGAACGGAGTTCGCGTCAGAACTGTGTGGCGTTGAAGTGATTCAAAAGTATGTGATTGTAAATTATACCAAACATTTACTACTTCGACGCCATACTACTTCGACGCCATACCGTTCTGACGCGAACTCCGTTCATTAGTATTGAATTTCTGATTTTCATCATCTAATTTTGCTGTTGACTGTACATACATAGGTACCTACATAGAAATATTGAAGTCTCGTTGGTATCCTATAAGAAATTCTCCGTGCATAAATGCCTTATATTATAAAGTTCTAAATAATAATCTACCCCTAACGGGGAGAAAAAGGGTAATTAATATGATATATCTTGGTGAGTGAAGGTGCAGTGGTGGCTCAGTGGTATCGACCCCGACAGACGAGACGTGGGACGTGGGTTCGAATTCAAGCAGGCAGGATATATTTCATCACCACCGTTCTCAAAACGGTGACGAAACCGGCATGTCCTAGAACCAAAAATGCGAAGACATGTGACATCCTCCATCCTCAACCTGAACTGGGCCCGCGTGGCATGGCCCACTCCCTCTCACCGAGAGGAAGCCTGTGTCCCACCAGTGGGCACTCTATAGGCTGGTTATACATGCCTTTTGTGCATATTGGGCATTTAATCAGTGGTTTAAACAAGCGAAATCAAAAGAAACCTATATTTATAAGGGCTTAGTAAATAGGTATATCAGTAAAAATTACACATGGTAAATAGAATAAGAAAAAAAGAGAATATGAAATAATAACGCTGTTGGTATCGTCGACAGACCTCGTAATTGGTTTACCATTTTTGACAAAAACTGCCAGTAAATTGAAACTTCACTGAGTTTGGAACCATCTTTAGCGCGAATGGCACACTGCACCGCATCACGCAGCGAGGTGCGTGAAACGGAGCCAAATTCCCCGCAGTGATACGCGTTTTTATTGAAATTTTATGTAAAAAATCACGCGCGGGGGCACGTTACCCGCGTCCCGCTGCGTGATGCGGTGCTGTGTGCCAATCGCCTAACATTGCAAAAGTAAAACTCTACTAAGTTCTTATGGCGCCTGGATGACATTGACGGGGGCGTTGTTGGTAAGAAACATTAGTGAAATTGTCACAGAAATTATATTGTATTGTTGTAGACTAACGTTGTATGATGTGCAAGTGACATTCAACCTTAGGGTGGTCAAACTGGTAAAGGATAAACGAGGTCGACTATACCCATTTATAAAGCGTTCAAAAAGTTTTTACTGACAGGAACATAGTTGTGAAAAGGGTAAGCAGATTGATTTTGGGTTAAAGCCGGAAAGTCACTTGTGTGGGTGAGCAGTAATTAGTGTGGTATCTAACGGGTTGGTGATTTCCAGGCGGGGGCTGAAGGCGCCGGTGCGGCTCGCTGAGCGCGCCCGCTCCGCGCCCCCTCCCGTCATACAGCACTTCAGGTGAGCACAGATTTAAATAAATATGTTGGCTTCAGGCTGCCTTTTTGTCAGAGAATAGCTATGCCTGCGACATCGTTCGCGTGTGAAAACCTGAAAGTGAAGAACTGAAACTGTTTTTATCTACGGGAATTTTGTAAGAGTTATTACAATTTGGACAGCACGTTTGTCTGGTCAGCTAATTTTCTATAAAAATACTAAATTCTTTCAAATAAGACCTTATTGTGTGTACATATTTACTAAGTTCTCTGATATAATGAGTAACTCCAATATTTTCCAACAGGTTCGCCTAAGGAGGTGTTGTAAGTGCGTCACGCTATGCGAAGGAGTTCAGATGGATCACACACCGGCTTTCATGTATAGGTAAGTTTTTAATATCAATATAACCTTACCAAATAACATTCTGGGCAGGTTGCCTAGGTTTTCACCCTGGTAATCAATGTCGGACTGTACAGCATCCTAATTGCGTAACACTTTCAATTTGAATCATCAATTGCTTCATATGTTCGAAAAATGTGTCTACTCAACAACTTAAATAACGCAATGAATTTTGTTGAACGGTCAAAATGTCAGCCATTGCTACTGTTAGTGATGTTACGCAATTACCCCGCAGTTATCGAGATAAACTTTAGCTTTAACTTGAGCCTGAAATCGGCCCAACTACGTTTATCATCTGGCTGAAGCGTGTCTCCCAATGACCCTCAGTTGGTCATTTAAAATGCACACATACAGTCGAGTTCATTAATATATTGGCAGTGACAATGTTTCAAAACATTGTAGGCGTTATAATAATCATATAATTCTATACAAACTTAGACCTTATGAACAGTTTATATGATAACATTTTATTGATGTAAGTTTGTATAGAATTATATGATTATTTTAACGCTTACAATATTTTGAAAAATTGTCACTGCCAATATATTAATGAACTCGACTGTACAAAGGAACGCTCGCCGCTTCTTCGCGACAATTCATGGTGGCCGTGCACACGACGGTAAAGATTACGAGCTATCAAACTTGCCAAAAGTTTTAACTTTAGTTAGGTACCAGACAGGGCTAAAAGTTTGGTTAATATCGATAGACATAAACATGCCCAACACGTCTGACTTGCAACCTCACTGACGTTGTTCTAAAATGTTTTCACATAAAGATTATCTTGGCACATATGGGCAAACATTTTATCCGTCTACTTATAAAGATACTAGCTGACCTCGCAAACGTCGTTTTGCAAATAGATAGTAGCCGATACCTACTCGATATGCACACAAAATTTCATACAAATCGATCCAGCCGTTTCGGAGGAGTATGGTAACTAACACTGTGACACGAGAATTTTGTATATTAGATATTAGATGAACATAGTTTATCGGTGCAATATTCTGTAAATAAAGTGTCATTATCTACTGGTTTAATAACAATATTTATCTTCAATATATTCAATCAGTTAATATCGGATATCGTGCGTTTTATGGAAAACATTTAAATTAATAAATTGTTCGTGTATTTACCATTGCCTTTTAATAAATCGAGGACGAGTAAACAATTTATTATCTACTAATGTATCGTGAACGAATTGGTTTCATGACTAGTGGGTCTTTAATTCTAATAAACCGGTCAAAAGCGAGTCGAAATCGCGCCCCGGGGGTTCCGTACCATCATGTTTTTAAATTTTCATCGGCGAGGCCTATATTCGTCACAGAATTTTAACACTGCGGTGTAGAATATTTCAGTTTTAGATCAGCGCCATCTCTTGAACGATAGTGAAACTAATGTAACTTTGATGATTTCTGAAAAAGTGTGCTATTTAGAGACATCGTTTTATTTTTCTGTAATCTTTACATAAACTTCTATCGCATAGAATAATTTCAGAATTTTCTCTATGCAATCTTCGGAGATAATGTATAAAAAAATACCGTTCCCCCCTTGGAACGGTATTTTTTTATACATTTTTTAATCAAAAGTCGAAAACTATGCGTCCTAAAGAAAAAAGAAAAAAATGATTGAAAATGTGAAAAAAAATGCGCTCTTTCATATGATACCCTCATGCCCTAATAGCCCCACTTCGAATTTTTCAGACCCGCTTTCAGTAACTGTAGCAAAAAAAAAATCTTATTTGGAAAATAGGTGGGCAAACGTCATCTAAAACTATTCCAAATTTCAACTTGATAGCATTTATAGTAGTTCTTGAGATATCCAGCTGTGACAGACGGACAGACAGACAGACTGAGTCTCACCATAAGGGTTCCGTTTTACCATTTTGGTACGGAACCCTAAAAAAACGTGAGATGTAAGCTCAACTCGATATCTCTGCGTCTTGCTTGAGTTTTCAGAGAGAAAATCGGATTACTTTATTGTACCTACATTTACCTACTAACTAAAGGTTTTACCTAACCTAAATCTTCGGTGCACATCATTAAAATTGGAGCTAGTAGAGGACACAAGTTATGTTAGCGTTATTTCCTATTAAAATTGCAATACTTTGTAGAAAAATAAAAAGTCTTATGTACCAAGAAACTGTCTGCTTTTTAACATTTAAAACACGGCAGTTTTCGCCGTAGCTGTCTAAAGTAACATTTTCAATTCTAGCTAAGTGTATATTCCGTGCTTGCTCGCTTTTACTTACTAAAAGCTGCAGTAATTTAACAATGTCTACAGAGTTCTAAACCTCGAACTTTGTAAGGAACAAAAATAAAACACGAACCGTCTCCCCCGTTTCCATTCGCCATGGTGGTTTGCCGGATCGATACCGGCACCGCTTCGATTCCCGACCTACGGATCTACACACACTCGGGTAAACATTTCCCTTGGGCGGACTACGGTCAAAGAATAAGAGTTTATAGAAAGGATAATTCCGCACCAAACATTGAAAGCGCTAAGGTAGCCACGAAATTCAAATTTTCTTACGATTTTTGCAATTTTGCAGTTCAGTGTTTGGGTGTAAGTTGATTAAAATATGTTTCGCGACTGTAACAAATGTGTATTTACAGAATTATACAACTGCTTTACTTAGTGTAAATTATTTCATCATCACTGCTCTCAAAATGGTGAAGGAAACATCGAGACGAAACCGGTATATCTTAGAAGGGTCTTCGTATTTTTGATACGAAGACCCGCGTGGTGGGTTGCGGCCCACTCCCTCTCAACCAGAGGAGGCCTGAATCCCAGCATTGGGATCATTATGGGCTGATCATTTAACTAAGCATACGTACAGAGGCCAGCACAACAACCTTCCACAATCTGTCAAATTTCTTTGATAGATTTTCAACTTTACCACAAAGGAATAAGGTTCATATTCAATTGGGCAAATTTGACAGATTGGGGTAGCTTGATGTGCTGGCCTCTAATGAAACTTCTTTACCTGATCTTCAACAGTGTTGAAGACAAGGTGTTGCTGATCGGGAATATTGACTTTAACGTGCCAAATTAACGGGTGTCAATTCAGGCTTAACTATTAATTTTCCTGACTGTACATAGATTTCGCTTCTGTATTTTCTTATTCTGTGTTCCGGTACGCGTAGGGGAACTTGTGATTGACGTTTGGGACTTTTTAATGGTGTTAGTAACGTTGGCATTAATTCAAATGCTTTGGCTTTTTGAAATTGTTTGGCTTAATTTTATGGCTTCATTTAAGTAAAATGAGATTGCAATTATTTTCTCTAAATCTCTGTTGTGACCGCCTATTGAAACAATATCGGTAGTTCGATTCTAGATAAAGATGAAGGTACTTAGTTTTTTTTTTTACCCAAAAATATTTACCCCTTTATTCATAAACGTTGCTTAAAGTTAAGTAGGTAGTGATTAGCGACTGTTTAACATTTAAACGTCACTTAACTTTAATCATCGTTTATAAATAAACTTCTTATAGGATTAGCGTATCTATCTACTACTACTAGCTGTAGTACTGGAAACAATAAAACGTTATTCCACTCTACAGGGTCAAATTAAATTAGCTAGCGAAACTCTGCAGACCTGATGGGTATTGATATGTATCATTTAATCTTTACAATGTTCGACGAATAGCTAGAAGCTTGCGTCTATTGCGTTAATATTATCCTGTATGAAGTGAGAAAACATAACATTATACTTAACAAAAATATGAAATTCATTCATTCGTTCACTGACAGACAACGCACAGCCGAAACCGCTGGGTCTAAAAGCATGGAAATTTATAAGTAATGAAGGTGATTATTACAGAAAGATGTTTTGTCAAGGTTTTAACGAATTTCGTCATTTTGGTCGATCATTATATTGTCACACGGATTTTATTATCACGACTACCTTCTGCCCGCGACTTCGTCCGCGTGAAATTTTTGTGCCCTCAACACAAGCCGATCACATCGCCTACCCGCGCTATTACTTCGTTTCGTTTAGCGTTCTTTCTTACTTTTTGCTCGGCCCCTAAGAGTCCTAGCGTGATGTTCAGCCTATAGTCTTCCTCAAGAATTGGGCTATCAAATGCAAAAATATTTTTTCAAATCCTACTAGCAGCTTCAGAGATAAGCGCGTTCAAACAAACTCTTCAGCTTATACAGGGTTATTGGAAAAATACCAGCAACCTCTTAAGATGTCATTGTACTCATCGTTATGAACAACTTTTACTATGGGACCAAACCCGAAATCGGGAAATAAAAATCAGCTGTTCCCTACATTTATCTTCGTCTATGTCGTCAAAATGTAGGGAACAGCTGATTTTTTTTTTCGCGATTTCAGGTTTGGTCCCATAGTAAAAGTTGTTCATAATGATGAGTACAATGACCTCTTAAGAGGTTGCTGGTGTTTTTCCAATAACCCTGTATAATAGCGTATAGATATTTAACATTTGTAAAGAAAAGACCCAATCAAAATGAATTCCTCTGTGCTGATTAACCCTCCATTTGCATAATATATGAATTCAAGGCAACTTATCCAAACTGTCACTCCAAATACTCAAAACAAAAATACATCAAATTCAAATAAACATCGAATTAACATCGAGCCCCACACCACCGCGTGTCGAAATAACAAATCACACGTTTTTGTAGTAAATTAATATTAGGATGTCTGCACACGACTGGGGGATCAGTAGGGTCGGTCGGTGCAACGAAGGGGCAATGTTCTTGCAACCGTGTTGAACCCTGCCTTATGTTGTAAGCTATATTTTTAGATGAGAAATGAAAGCACTTTTTCTTTTCTGAAAATTGGAGATGGTAGATTAGCCTCGTAAGCTCGTTACCTTTTAATACATGAGGCGACTATAAATATCTTCTAGGTATGGCTGGATATAAAGTGTAAGCGTTTGTTCTGCATACTTTCTGAATTCCGACTTTATTATGGGTACCACGTAAAATCTAAGTACGCCTGCAGTAGGTAGTTAGTAGGTAAGTGTAAAGTCGGTTTTTCCTATTCCGTGGTTTTTTTTTATCTCTGTAAGTAGTATAGACTATAGAACCATTCATTATTCTTGTAATTTACCAGCGTTTCAACATCCCAGCGTTCGAAGCAAATGTATACAGGTTCAAATTAAATTAGCTAGCGAAACTCCACAGACGCGATGGGTAACGATATCTCAAAATGATAAAACAAAAAATAAGTTAATGGTTTTTTTGTGGCGTCATCGACCACAGAGTGTAGTCACTTGAAATGTCAGTTTTAAAAATCGGTTTTTTTGTTGTGTAAACTTCACTCGCGTGATGGGTTTCCCTATCTAAACTCGATAAAACAAAAGAAAACTAGATTTTCTCAATTCAAACTTCAAGTAAGTAACAAAACTACCAGCGGTCGTTGACCCCAAAAAGAACATGTAATGGTTTTTATTTTTTATTTTAACGTGTTTATATCGATATCTAAACATGTCTGCAGTTTCGCTAGCTAATTTAATTGAACCCTGTACATTCTACTAAACCCACTATTGGTTGAACCCAATACCGGTTAATGAAAACCATTTCTACTGTAATAAAAAGACAGCTGAGAATGATCGCTAGTACTTAAATCCAACCACGCTTTTAGCTCGTCTCCCAACCAACCCAACGTTCACTACGTAAAACCAGCTCCCCCTGTATCCTTCACCAGTGAACCTGCTAACATGTACTCAATAGTTCCCATATATCAACAAAGGGGTGCTAATAATGGGATCGATTCCCCTGGATGTACAGTCAACAGCAAAAGTAGATGATGAAAATCAGTAATTCAATACTAATGAACGGAGTTCGCGTCAGAACTGTGTGGCGTCGAAGTAATAAATGTTTGGTATAATTTACAATCATACTTTTGAATCACTTCTTCATTTTGATAGGCAGTCGCTCCATGTAAAATACTGATATTCAGCTGCATCCGGTTAGACTGGAAGCCAACCCCAATATAGTTGGGAAAAGGCTAGGCAGATGATGATGACTTTTGAATCACTTCGACGCCACACAGTTCTGACGCGAACTCCGTTCATTAGTATTGAATTTCAGATTTTCATCATCTACTTTTGCTGTTGACTGTGCGACTGATGGCTTTGTTGACAGCGCGAGGGAAATGTTCAACTTTACGTAAAAAAGAAGTCTGTTAGCAACGAATACGGTTTACAGTTTGTAACAATAATGGCTATATTTTTTTATAATTTCCTTACGAAGAATCCCTAACGTAAACCAAACTTAAGTAACTTCCCCCCGTTTAAATATAGACCCCTCCGTTTCGTGGAAGTTCTCAAATTAAACAATATTTCCCGTTGCTATAATAACCCTAAAAATCAACGAATCATTTTAAAATTTAAACGGATAAGTAACGTTTTAATAAACCATTAGCCGCGGAAGTCATTAAGTCCCCATCATAAATATTTAATCCCCATGGTGTAACACTATTCATGTAACTAACTAACTAATTTATCCTCCGAAATACTGAGAGTGCAAAATTGCAGCGCTTAGCAATAGGGAAGGAAATCTAATCTCCGTGCAATAAGTTGTAATCCCCTCAAGGGAGGGCTACCTCCGGCTGAGAGAAACGTTTTGGTATTATATTTTTTTCGTCTTGGTTGAACGATTACATACTGTCTTAGTATGATAGGGAAGGTTAGAAACGGTAATATCGACACCTACAATTTAAAACATTGTAACTCATTTTTCACTACTTTTCAGGATAGCGATTTAAACTTTCAACATATTCTCACTTTGTTCCTATAAAGTCCTAGCGTCTTCCAATTTTGTAAATATAAGTAAAAAGGGATTATCTACTTTACTGTATGACTAATATATTGTTTACTTATATATTTTATATGTTTTTATGACTTGCAATGATTTTTCATTAAAAAGTGAGTTAAAATATTTTAAATTGCAGGTGTCGATATGTTCCAAATAAGCTGGTGTTTTATTAACACGCTTTTTTTAGCTTCACTTGTAACTAACTAACAATGTAACAAAATCTTAGAAGTCAATTTTAACCTACTTCTAATGATCGTATCGAACTTAAACTTTGTATGTATATGTAGTTCGAAAGACAAAACTATAATTTGGTATCTTGGAGCTGATCTGATGATGTAGCCAGGAGGTGGATAGTGGAACTCTTCAGTGGCTACTAGTAAACCCACGGGGTCTCATTCGCTCGCTTTGCTTGCTCAGTTGAGCCCCCGTTATCTCCTTCGATAATGTATACTAATACAGAGAATTTCTGTGTTGAAATACATTTTTTTCTTTATTGTAACGAGCACAAGGTGGTCCAGCACAGATTTTGGATGTCTGTGGTAGTACTCGTATACAGTCTGGTATTACGCGGCCGAGTATATTTAATAGTACATAATCACGCAACGCTAGGTCCTAAATATACCCGATTATGATACTCCACAGAACAGCTGTTCTGTGTGATACTCCAACTTAGGTATATTTAGTAGTTAGAAATTTCGGAAGCCTCATGCTAACTATACGTCTATAACCGACCAAAACCGTAATTCAAACTTTATGGCGGCTCGGAAAATGGGGCGAGGAGCTGCGCAGTAACAAATTCACGTGCCAGAGAAGGTGAGCGGTGAGGTACTGTGCAGCGAGTGGCGCACTTCAGAGCCGCCATGAAGTTTGAATAGGGATGTGTCAAAGATAAATATTTGACAGTAGACATACTGGAACACGAATGCTCAATAAGTATTTGTCTAAGTACATCGAGTATTTTCTATCAAGTCGAGAATTTCATTAATAGTTACTTTTATTTGTACCATTTATAATATTAATAACGCTTTAGAATGTCAACCCTGAAACGTCACACCATTTTCATGATTGAACTATCCGGATTTAAATACAAATCAAATCATTTATTTGCTTGAATATGAGTAGTTGAGTACATATAACAGAAGTTCTTTAAGCCATAATATCCTACCCTAACATATGCGTACCAAATATTTCAATCTGTTTAGCCTTTTCCCAACTATGGGGGTCGGATTCCAGTCTAACCGAATGCAGATGAATACCAGTATTTTACATAGACCGACTGCCTATCTGACCCGTACAGCCCAGGAACTGGGTAATACGATAACCCTTGGTAAGATTGGTTGTCAGACTTTCGAGCTTCTGAAGACCCGTAACGACTGTCAACATCTACAAATGAAAGCCGGTAGAAACGGCTTTCCGAGGCATGGAGGGGTCTCGATATGCAATGGACAGTCACCCACCCACGAACCGACCGACGCAACCGTAGCTTAACCTTCGATCGACACATGCGGCTGTTATTATTTAGCCACGAGCCCGTCCACACTTCGTTGTACAAATATTTATGGTGATAAAAATATTAACTTACATTCATATTTAATCATGAACTTCTAATAAAAAAAACTATCCTCATAAAATATTTCTCCGGTACAGGATGCGGTCGTATTGATTCCGTATTCAAGTATTTGGTGAATTACGTATCGCGACTTTAATGTATAATATATGTTAAAGATTAAAAATGACAGATTGTACAAATAATCTAAAACTTAAAAAACGGAACACGTGTCTGAGGATTTTTCAAAAATCAACCCCAACACATTGACCAAGCTAGGTCTAAAATATGACCTAAACGACTTTATCTATTATGTTTTAAAGTTACGACTCAATTCGTTCCCTTCGGATCCCCACACATTTAAAGCAAGGCACATACTGTGGGGTGGATCAATAAGCCACGTGCCTTGTATTTACGTGCAACGTGCAAGCCTGCGGCTTCCGACATGGCCACCTACCTTTATATCAGTACCTAAAGCTGGAACATAATACTGGTAAATGAGTTTAAAGCTAAGTGCGGCTGTGTTGAAATAAAAACCTTTTTCTTCGTTTTGCGAATCGTCGTAACTCGTACTTTTCCATTTCGCTCAGTTTTCAGCTGACTGAACAAGTTACACGTGCGACCTAGATCAGAAGTTTCTCCGTTTCTATCTAACTCGTAAATAAAAATTGTGGCTTAAATGCTTAATACAACAACCTTTTTACGCTTTTTATAAATGTTGTAGGAATTTTCCCGTAGAAAAAATATAAGTACTTATAGATTAATACTCGCAGTGCTCCTCCATAACTATATATCATTAATCAGGTCATATTATTCATCCCTATTTATTTATCCCTAAATATTTCTACGGCAGTCTGAAAAATAATGTCCTCTACTAAATCGTCCTGATTTTTCAAAGTAATCATAAGCAAATTCATTTCAATGTTCCCGTTTGTAACGCAGGCTGTCAGTGAGAGGGACTGGGCCGTAATCCACCATGCGGGCCCAGAGCGGGTGATTTGAATTTGCAGAGGGTATTATGTTTTTCTCGAACAGTTTTGGTTAGATAATACAATAATCACGCTTTACAGACTGATTGCTGATTGCTACTGCCTTTTTCTCGATGTAATCCTCTTACAAGTCAGTTCGAAGGCATCGGATGTCCAATCAGACAATCAACTGAGCTTTTTCAAGTCTTCTAAGCAGGCTTAGTTCCATAAAAAGTTTATTAATCGAAGCTTATACAATGTGTTAATGAAATAACCCAAAACCTGAAACTAGTTTGTTTAGAATCGGCAGCAAAATCGAATACAATAATTTTTAATATGGGTTATTTTTTTTTTTTCAAAAAATTATTATTTGTCATACCGTGTCTAATATTTTTTAACGACGCTGTACGCTACTGTCCAACGCAATGAAAACAAACAGCGCGGGCGAGGGTGAGGAGAGGGGGTGCTAGAGCTGGCGCCAAGGCCGGGAAGCGCGCCGGCGGCGATAGAGCTACGAATCTGTAAGAAGTAGCGCGACAACAACATTTACAAATATCTTTTACTATAATTTTTGAAAATAAATAATTATATGTCATATCAATTTATTAATATAAAAATCGGTTGGGGTGTCCGAGGTTTTGGGTTATTTCATTACCACTTTGTATTGTCAGCTGCATGATGTATTACACTAGTAAAATAATACTAGTGTGCTCCACTGTTTGTGAACCAATCCTACTGTAATCCTACTAATATTATAAATGTGAAAGTTTGTGAAGATCTTTGAATATTTGTTACTCAATCAGGCGTAAATCGTTGATCAGATTTGGATGAAAATTGGCACATAGATAGACCATTTTTTGGATTAACACATAGAATACTTTTTATCCCGATATTCCCACGGGATCGAAACTTACGCGGGTGAAACCGCGGGGCGCTGCTAGTTATAAGTACTTAACTAGCTTCTGCCCGCGACTTAGTCCGCGTGAAATTCTTGTTTCTTCGACCCGCCCCGTCGCATTGCATCGCCCGTCCACGCTATTACTTCGTTTTCGCTTAGCTCATCTTATTTCTGACTTTTTTCTTTTGCTTCGCTCCTAAGGATTCTAGCGTGCCTATAGCCTTCCTCAAGAATTAGGCTAAAAAATATAGTTTTTTTTTTATTCATGGCTTGCCTGCCTTTTGTAAGCAGATCTCGGTTTCTCCCTAATAAAAAACTAAGTAGTCTGCATGCATAGCAGGGGTCCATTTCACTTCATAACGCTTTTCAATTAAAGCATGATTACCTACGAAATATGCTATGATTTTGTTTCCAATTCCCGGGAAATTTTGAGTAGCTGCATATCCTTGTTCCGTTTGTATTATTCCGTTAGTTTTATTTCTACAGTCGTATGTGTTCTAGACCTAACTTCAATCTGGGCTCGTGGTAATTGGAAATCGCGCCGGTGTATTGAAGCTCGAAGTTACGTACCTGTAGAAGTATTCATCCAAAGTGCAAGGTGCTTATTAAGTTGATTGAATGAACACGCACGCTTGCAGCTGGATTAATTAAACTTGATATAAGTGTTATGTGTGCTGGCTTTATACATACGATATAATATATAGGAATATAGTTATATTATATAATGAGATAGTTATTCTAGGCTACTTATATGAGTACCTAGATACCTAATCTTTTCACATGTAGGTACCTAGATACTTAATCTTTTCTCAGCTTAGAATCACACAGTTACATTTTTTGGTTTATATCAGAGCAGAGCATCCATTACGTAGAAGGCAGATTCCTCGTGGTAGATTTTTTGGTGTACTTACAGCGCAGAAACAAGGATGGGAAGCCTTTACGCTGCACTGGGTGAATATAGGCTAAAAACAAATATATAGTATTAAGCATTGATTAGAAACTACTCATTATTTTACACAAATTAGCCACCCGCCCTTGCTACGCACAGTTTTTACGACTTGCCAAAACATCGAGATTTCTTTATTATATGGAAGTTTAGCATTAATGTTACATAATCACATAAATCTTTCAGAATAAGTTCACTAAATTATAGTGAAAACCGTATCAAAATCCGTCGCGAAGTTACGAAGGACAACGCGGTCACACAGACAACATGAAAAGCGTCATTAGTTTATAATATGTATAGATGACCAGCAGTTCCTTTATGCAAAGTGATCCTTATTAATAGCCCGGGCATAACCTCCAACGCCCCAAATAGTTCCTCACACCCACGCGCCACTCGAACCCTATCACTTATGCAGATCGCAACGTTTACGCCAACTAGCCACACAGTGGGCCAGTGCTTCCGTTCCTGATATTTTGTTCTGTTAATTAATTGTGTAATATGCCTTTTGATTACCCTCTAACTTCTAAGCAATCTTGATTTTTTTTCCGTTCCTATGGACCACAATCAGGAATTTGTTATCATTAGCATGAGCACTTTCTACAACGAAAGCTCTCAGTGTTTCTGCTGCTGGTTCAGCTCGAGCAGTAACAAAAAATTAATATGGAGGTAAAAGTTGCTGCGGTACTTTTTGGTCCTTACTCGACGCGTGCGACGCATAGAATGAGACAACGCTAATGAAGCCAACGCGGTTTGATGTATTTTTTAACTTAAACCCTTAATAACCCTTTAACCGCCCGACTTTATATAAGTTGTCGTGCCCCCAGCGCCCGAAGCGAAAATATTTGTCGGATCAATCCGACGTAGGCGGTTAAAAGGTTAATATTTCGAAAAAAACCCTCCACCTGAGTGATCTTTTAACGTCGCATCCCAAATCCGATAAAACGTTTTAAAACTGGCCAAATCTGCATGTCCTACTTGCGTTAGTTTACGCCTAATGACGCTAGTTTGGGGAGAAGAATACTTAAACCAGGAATATATCTGTTCTACACTAATATTTTCACACCGACACACACTACGTCACCCACCTCGCGAATCCCATCAGACATGCAGATGGCAACATTTCACACCAGCTCGGGAAGCAGTGGGGCCAAGCTTCCGTTCTTAATATTTTTGTTCTGACACATTTGTATGCGATAGCTGCTGCTTCCTTCGGGGCACGCGTCGTGAATATATTTACTTTGTGACGTATCATCGTAGTTTTGTTCTTTGTTTTTACTTTGAAGTGGTCTGTAAGTATTCAGGATATTGCAACAAGTTTGTACCTTTGCACAATTATCGTCTACACTGTCTACGAAAGCTTCGGCGGTCCATTTTTATTGGCCCTCTTTCTTTTTCTTATTAGAAGTCTGCAGCTCCAGCAATTTGCATTGTTGCATCCTACTTCCTGCTATCTTTCTTCTAATATATAAAATTCTCGTGTCACAGTGTTAGTTACCATACTCCTCCGAAACGGCTGGACCGATTTGTATGAAATTTTGTGTGCATATCGGGTAGGTCTGAGAATCGGCTACTATCTATATTTTATTTTTGCAAAACGACGTTTGCGGGGTCAGCTAGTAATATTATAAATGCGAAAGCTTTTCAGGATGGATGGATGTTTATTACTCTTTCACGCAACAACTACTGAACGGATTTGGATAAAATTTGGCATACAGATAGTGTATAACCAGGATTAACACATAGGCTACTTTTTATCCCGATATTCTCACAGGATCGAAACTGATGCGGGTGAAACCGCGGGGCGCAGCTAGTAATTCCTAATTCAAAGCTCAAACAGCACTTGCGGAGATTGGTCCGTGGATGGGTAATATGCTGACCCTCCGTGCCTCGGAAAGCATGTTAAGCAGTTGGTCTTGCCGAAGGGTATCGTAATTGGGTTTTGAAGGTCAGATATGCAGTCAATCCATGTAAAACACTGGTATTCTGCTGTATCCGGTTAGACTGGAATCCAAGCCCAGCACAGTTGTACCAAGGCTAGGCAGATTGAATTCCTAATTCATAGCTATCTTATACTTCTAAGTCATGGCTTCTATAATTATGTCCTTTTATTGATGATTCTCACTATGATCCTATATAGGGTCAAATTAAATTAGCTAGCGAAACGCTGCAGACGTAATTGGTATCGACACCTAAACACGGTAAAATAAAAATTATTTGATGTTTTTTTCTTAGGGGTCAACGACCGCTGGTATTGTTGTAACTTGAAGTACGAGTTGAGAAAATCTGTTTTATTTTTTTAAGATATCGACATCAATGACGTCTGTGAAGTTCACAAAAAAACCTTATTTCTCAACTGATATTTCAAGTAAATAAAAAAACAGCGGTCGGCCACAAAAAAAAAATCATCGAATTCATTTCTTTTTTGTTTTATCGTGCTTAAATATCGATACCCATTATATCTGCAGAGTTTCGCTAGCTAATTTAATTTGACCCTGTATATTTTGTTTTACAACGGTTTCCGTCTCATACGTTCGCAGACACTACCAAAAGACCAGAAAGACCAGCAGTGCGATTCTGTAACCATCTCACCGTGAAAACTTAGGTGAAGTGAGCTGTCAGTGTCATCCTGATGGGATTGATACTCTTGACAGCTAACCTAACTTTTAACGGTGAGATTTTTTCAGAATCGATCGGCAGAGCCAAGCTATCTTTAATATTAAAAGAGCACAACTACACTTAACTGTATTAACACAATGAGCGACAAAGCTTACTATTTCCTACGACCAGAGGGGCAATTCTCGTAATTTTTAAGAACGTTCACATTCTGATCTCAGTCTCAATCTGTCAAAAATACTTAAAATTTCCCTACATTTTGACATTTGTTTGTCGCCGAAATGAGACTGCGACTAGATTTTGATCGTTTTAAATTACGAGAATTGGCCTACAGGTCCGCAACTTCTAATTAAGGTAAGCGACTGGAGCTCTCAGCTTTTCTTTCATTCAGATAAATTAACTACGACAAAGAAATGCTCTCTGATTACCCTCAACACAATAATCTTGTCTCTTTATTGCGGGTACTTATGAAATGACCCAACAGTATTGGATTATTTGTGTATTTATCCTTGAACAGACGTTAAGTGATTTTCCTTGCATTCATTATGCAATATTAATATAGTTTATCCTTTGATTTATTATGTACTTTCTGCGCCCCGCGGTTTCACCCTCATAAGTGGCGATCCCATGGGAATGTCGGGATAAACAGTATCCTATGTGTTAATCCTGGTTATAAACTATCTGTATGACAAATTTCATCCAAATCCGTTCAGCCGTTTGAGCGTGAAGAAGTAACAAACATATGAACATACACACTCATAAACTTTCGCCTTTATAATATTAGTGTGATTAATCACTGTTATGTTTTGATTTCTATTGTTTTGTTTTATTCTAACTTACTGGTGCAGTTTCAAAGAACGCACCAGCCGATCGATTCTGTAAAAATATCACTGTGAAAAGTTAGGTGAAGTGAGCTTAGAGTGAGCTGTCAAGAGTATCAATCCCCAGCATCAGGAAAACACTGACAGCTCACTCCACGTTCACTTCACCTAAGTTTTCACGTTGAGATGGTTACAGAATCACACTGCAGGTTAATGTGGTGCCATTTTGTCTATAAAATAGATTACAATATCAAAATACATACCTATTGTGTATTGGTGAATTTTTGGTCTTCATCATCATAATCAACCGATAATGTTCCCACTGCTGGGACATAGGCCTTCTTTCGGTGACAGGACCATACTTATCTCCTCCCATCAATGGTCTGGAATGAGGTTTTCAAAATTATTTTGTACAGCGCGCCACTTTGAGAATATTTTTTAGTGTTTAATTTTTTTTACTCACCTCCGCTCGCGAATCTGGAACAGCTATTGCACGATTATATTTAAATGAGTAATATTATTCAGTGTAAAATTCGGTATATAATTTTATCTGGGTCTTCTACTGCCCCTCTGAAAGTCTGTGGCGCCCACGAGGGGGCCTTATCGCCCACTTTGGGAACCTACGTGGATAATTAATGTTTTACAGTAGTAGTTAACTAATCCAACACGCAAACACTCCTCTCTGACATCGTCAAATGATGCCCTTGTCCAAACATTTACAAAGGTCAGCTCAATTCCAGTGCTTGTTCAAATATTTGTCTATCCTACTCTAATCAGAGCTCTAATAGAGAGATCTAGTATATCTGACATAGCGGGGTAATTGCGTAACTCACTAACAGTAGTGCCTAATGGTTTTCATTTTGACAGTTCAACAACATTCATTGCGTTATTGACATTGTTGAGCAAATTTGAACATACAGGGTTACTTTTCAATGACCAGCCAAATTTAACGGTGTGGTACAGCCACACCGTTAAATTTGGCTGGTCATTGAAAAGTAACCCTGTATAAAGAAAGAAAGAAAATACATTTATTTAGCACAGATTAAAGGGCACACAATATAATATAAATCAGAAAAAAAAATCGATAAAAACTGAAAAGTGCGAAAGAAATTTGCAGAAAAGTGTGCCTCACGGCTGCGCCAAAAAGGCCCAATTCAGCGAAAATGCCAGACAACTAGTGCCTGACGCTGGTTTTCAACTGGCCCTGATGTGTGAGGTGACGGATGTGCATCAGTTTTATAGGTACCTACTGCAACATGACGTGTATGTATTCTTAAATAAAATAAACTTGTGTCAGATAAAAATAGTAACGAATTTGTACCCATAATGAAGCAATGTATTAGCAATATCCTTAAAAATGTGATTGAAAATGTGTTACGCAATTATTGTGCAGTAGTCGGTAGTACCAAAACGTTAATATGGCACTGGCACAGTTTTAGAAAGAAACTGCCTCACAGGAGTGATACAGACGAAGCTCCACAAAGGCCGAAGTTTTTCTGAAATTCGTTATGTCAGAAAACGGCCATGTACTGTACCTTTTTATTGATTGGGACTAAAGTCCCGCTCACGTGGATGCTGCATCTGACGGCCTCACGTGTACACCCTATGGGTTGGGATGAAGTCTGTGGTCAGACGGGGGTGGAAAATTCCAACAGGGAGACGACGAAATTATAAAAAGCGGATGGCAAAATAGCGGATTTTATTGGATGGATCCAGCAGCATTATAAATGAGCTCCTTTTAAGCTTTTGAATAGAGTAATTAAAAGCTTTGTAAGTAGTCTTTGAGAATGGCAGGCATTTTTTATTGAAAAGAATGGTGGACAAAACGCAATTAGACTTTTCCCTACTACAGAACACTGAAAAATAATATCGCCCTAATGGAAAATAGACCTTGTTGTTGAATATGTGAGCAACATATGACCCAGAAGAGTGCTAAAACATATCCAGCTGGTTATATTGACGTGATAACAAAGTGAGTTTAATGAAAGCGCCCGGTAACAGCCCTCTAAGCGAAACAACGCCCACCCCGCGTTTATACCCCCATTCAAGTTCACTGCGACCGCGCCTCATCCCTAGCGTTTCCCTACAATTTATGGCCAAACTAATTTCCACTTTATGCTTTCAATATAAGCCTGATTATAGTACTTGCGCCGTAACTTCTTGCGACGTTTTACAAATGAAAGGCACGTGTTTGGTGAATAAAAACAGTGTAGTGGAATTACGACCTTATGTGGCTAGATTGGAGGTGGAAAATTGATCGCCGGTCGCGCGCACTTACGCAGCCTCCCCTAGGGTTGGCACGGTCGATCCTTGCAGTCGCGTCGCCGGCTCGGTCCGGACGTGTCCCGGTGCTCAACACTTTTATTTTCATAATCAAACAACAGTAACAAAACAATCCACTCTTTCCTTTCTCTTGGAAGGAAAAATGTTGGATTTCTATAAAGCAAAATTATTTCGCGTTTTTAACTCGCGCAGTTAATTTCGTAGAGAATCAATTTTTTTAGTATTTTTTCGTGGTGGCGATGAAAACTTGATGAGTGAATCAAACTGTCGTGGAAGTGATATTCGAAGGATGTGATGTGTTAAGTGCTAAAAGAAAATATTATACATTACAGTGACGTCGGTGTGTTCGCGAATTTTCTGCAATTATATTCGAGCTTAGTTTAACAGGCTTAGTAATTAGGGAAACAGTATTATTTTTTGATTGAGGAGCCTTTTACAAAGAGGTATTGTTTGATGATTTCATGTGTTGGATATCGTCCTGTGTCCGCTTGTAGTTAGGAACGCATTATGTGACAATGCTTTTGTCTTTGTGAGACAAATACGCTTCGGTACTGCAAATGACTACAATAGTTCGCAGGATGACAATTTGATGCACCAAATTGATTGCATACAATTCAATTGGCCTAGAACTGAACACAGTAAATTCACTTCAAATCCTGCAGTGTTATTCTGTAAAAATCTCACCGTGAAAACTAAGGTGAAGTGAGCGTAAAGTGAACTATCAATGGAGTTAATCCCTAACATCAGGTGGAATGACAGCTCACTTCACCTTAGTTTTCACGGTGACATTTTACAGAATAGCACTGCTGTTATGAAACGCTTGCAGTGCAGTGAATCATTTTCTAAATTGAAACACAAAATAAAGTCAATTTGCACCGTGAATAGACCGAGGTTTAACCGTTAAACCAAGATTAATGGTATCAGTAATAGATTCAGCTATGAAAGTTCGCGTTATAAATCGCTGACGTAATCGCTGTCTAATGGCATTGTCAAGATATGACGTCATCAGGTTTATTTTGATAAACAGACGAATAATGGAGAATGGTACAGCACGGCAAAGTCAATGCCTACTTTTTGGTATAAGAAAATATTTGTTCTAGACATGCACTGAGTTTGTTTGTACTGAGAAATTTTGTACAATGTTGGAATTTGATATGACACGCGATTCAGCGATTAGATATAATATTATAGAACCTTGGTGTAATTGTTACGATTAACGAATAAAACCTTAAAGTTATATAATTATGACTGTATGTAACTTAACGAAGAGATCAACATTGCAAATGGTATTTCGTTGTACAGTATACGCTTAAACATAAACAATTTCGAGCATATGAATGGTTCAACAATCTAACTAGATAATCTGATAAGTCTACTACTGGTGTAGCGTTACATAACTCCTGCACGATGCAACCGACACCCACCACTTTGTGCGTCGGTTTCACCAAATTAAATTACTTATTTATTATGTGAATTTTCCTTTTCTTACTCCGGCACAATAAGTGTTATCGTCACCCCCCTTTTCACGTACAAAATAGAGTTTAATTTAATACAATGCCTCCACAAAATCTGTCAAACGATGCAGTATTTATTAGCTACAAGGATTCCGTGGGTGTTAACACAATTTCAAGTGAGTAGGAAGATGGTATGTCTAAGCCTGATAGCCTACCTTCATTGCCCTTGCTGACTCATAAAGGTTCCAAGATTCCAGAAATTCTTAGCTGGTTTATAATGCACATTTTTTATTCACTATAATTATGCAAACACGATTCATTCGTTATTGTGCAACTAACCAGCCATGTTTAAACCTGCATGGTGCATTCAACCGACTGTGTTCAAGAAAGCAAACGACTTCCGGGGTGAGCGTCGAACGAACGATTTTTATTTCAGGACAATAATATACAATGATTTTAAACATTCTACCAATACTTTCGAAACAAGTAAAAATTTTACCCATACCTACTCCATTAATAGTTCAACCACAAGCACCATGACAATCTGACTCAACGTCCTTATTTATATCCTTCAATGACTATTAGACCACAAAAAAATCCCATAGAGTCTGGCCAACGAAAGCTGACCACGAATTATTTATCAAACTTTTTAAAAGGCAACATTTCAAGACTGTCAAAATTGTCACATTGACGTTTCGTGCTTTTGTTTACGTGCATCTTGTTTTCGTTGGTTTTGTCTAAAATAATGCCGAAAACAATCACTAGTTCCACGAGGAGGCTTCTATTTAATATGATTGACAAATTTAAAGTCATAAAAAGTGATTTAAATCAGAAATTTGCAGAGAAAATACGACTATTGGATTCAATTATTACAGTTCTAGGTTAGTTTTTTGAATTTCTACTGAAACAGCTTGATACTTTTCGACTATTTGAAACAAATTGCAATATTACTCACGGTGTATTATACTTTTTAGGAGGTATCGACAATGAGCAGACGAAACTCCAAATTGAGAATGCAGTAAAGGCATTGAAAACTCTAGAAGAAATAGAAATGTCAACTTCTGAAACACAATTTATAGAAAAGATATCTTCCATGACAGGTATTTTTATCAGTTCAGATATGAAGTAACAGTTATTTATAAGGGTACAATTATAGGATATGTGTAAAGATGTCTAAATTGAATAATATGCATATTATCATTGTATTAGATTATTGTACTTGATTTTTTGGAGTGAGTTTTATTTTTATTGATATTCAAAATAATTGTACTTGTTGGCTTCAGATGTAAGTGTAACAACACTTAGAAGAATAAAAAAGGAAGGGTCTACAAATCAAGGACAGTGGAACACCCCAGGAAAAAAGCGTCCACATTCTGCAACAGTTTCCAATTTGGATAATTTTGATATTTCAGCTATAAGAAATAAAATAAATGAATTTTATGGTGTAAAAAAACAAGTCCCTACGCTGAGAAGCCTGCACAATGAGTTGAGGGAAGCTATTGGATTTACAGGATGCCGTGAAACTCTTAGAAAAATGTTACACAAAAATGGGTTTGAATTTCTAAACAATAAAAATGAACGTGCTTTGCTTACGGAAAAATATGATATTGCAGCTTGGAGACACAGATTCTTGAGAACTATTCATGAAAAGAGGTTAGAAGGTAAACAGATTATTTACCTTGATGAGACATATGTTCATCAGAACTATAAAGTAAAAAAATCGTGGCAAGGACCTTCAACAAGTGGTGTCATTAGTAATATATCCTCTGGAAAAAGACATATTATTGTGCATGCAGGATCGGAGGAAGGGTTTGTACCAGGTGCTTTATTAATTTTCAGCACAAAATCCAAATCAGCTAACTACCACGATGATATGAATTCCACCAACTTCATGAAATGGCTAGCGGAAATGTTGATACCAAATTTAACTAAACCTAGTGTACTTGTGATGGACAATGCAAGTTACCATGTGAAACAAGTGAATAAACCTCCTAATATGTCTGACACAAAAACGAATATCCGAATATGGCTTCATGAAAATAATATTACTTTTGAAGAATATCATACCAAAGCAGAATTAATGTGTTTGGTAACAAAACATAAACTTGCACCTGTTTACGAAGCAGAAGAACTATTAAAAAAACACAACCACGAAATTTTGTTGCTGCCACCATATCATTGCGACCTCAATGCAATAGAGCTTGTATGGAGTCAGGCAAAGAGAAAAATAGCAAGCAAAAACATAGGAATACCAGGGAATGAAATGGAAAATTTAATTAAAGAATGTTTTCTGTCCATAACTGCCAATGACTGGAAGAAGTACACTGATCACATCCTGAATATTGAAAATCAGTACAAATTGAGGGACCGTATTGTCGAAAATGAGCTTGAACGGTTTATAATACATGTTGGGGACAGTAGCAGCACAAGCAGTGAAGAAAGCAATGAATCAATATTATCAGGTGTAGAGTTCTTGGAATCCGATTTCAACTATGACTCTTAACTTCAATGTTTTATCTTTATTTTATCAGCTGTCTTTTTTCTATTTTATAAATAAACATACTACTTAGTAATATTTTCTGGTTTAATTAAACCTTTTCTGTATAAGCCCAGGAAAGTTGAGTGGTGAACATTATTGCGCCGAAGATAAAAAAACAAAGGTACTCGTGGTCAGTGCTTAAGGCAATTAGTTCCCTAGAATGAGAAGTAAACAAACGAGAGCGAGCGAGACTAACAATAATAACATAATTTACTTCAAGCTTAAAATGTTCTTGATCTAGTGAAAAAAAAATCGCTTCAGTAGTTTAGGAGTAGTTTGAAAATTCATACTTCCATACAAATATGTAACACAAACGTAATATATATATATATATATATAACAGAAAGAGAGATAGACAGAGTTACTTTCACATTTATAATATTAAAATGGATATGGAAATATGGATAATTATGGATTTGTGCATTAAACATGCCTAAGGTTTATGATTAATTTCAGCATGTGTGAAGGAAGCCTTATAATTAATGTATCATATTTTCATGAATAATCAAAGTATTAACTCCGTTTAAGCAGCGTATAGCCAGGGTGCACAGCTACAATTTTTTTAAAATTGCCGCCTTTAAGTTGTGTCAGCTTTCGTTGGCCAGACTCTACACGTCCCTACCCAATAAATAATGTTGCCATATAAAAAAATAAGCTTGTTGAACATCGCAGCTCCAAGTTTGTCAATACGAGACTGTTTACCGACGCAATGCGCAAGTCTGCCGACAACCCTGGCTGGGCGCCAGAATATCAGCTGATTTGGACTCCGGTGGCTAGGTGGAATTTTTATATCCATTGTAGTGGTTATTGGTTATAGACTTATAGTTGTAGGCTTGGATTAATGCCTGGAATTTGAATAAGTGTGTGTGGAATTATGTCAGATTGTATCACTTGGCTAAGAGTCATGGGTTCCTCAGTCGATGGAACTTTTATATACATTTTAATAGTTGATAGGAATTATGTACACTTGGTTAAATACGCTTAGGACAGATGCCTGGTATTTAAATAGCTACGCGTCTATGGGATTATGTCAGATTATATTGATTTGGAATCATTGGTAGTCGATGGAAGTTTTATGTTCAGTGTGGTGTCTTGAATATTATATTTTTTGTTAGAAATTATCGGTCGTTTCTCTTTCACGGAACTGATACTATGATTCATGACTTGTAATCTATAAATATAATGGGGATACGGTGAAAGGTTTTATTTGCAATTACGTCAGCATTTAAATCGCAATATTTCAGTAATTGATTGACAGAGTTTATTTCTTTTCAGACTTAGTGATTGAAAACTGAAAATCGATTGATACACATACACTTCTTCCTCCTTTCTCTGTAACCACCGAATCATTGTGTTCGAAGCAATGTTTTCTATTCCACATTAGATTACTTTCTACAAAAAGTTAGCGCCATTTTGGTTACGGCTTTGTCGTCTTGTTTTCCATTTAGCTAACGATCAATCTCCTTTTTAATAGTCTTTTTTAAAGTATGAAAAAACTGCATATTTGAGCCGGCTATGTTTTCTCATAAATCGTTTTCCCCCATCCTCGTAAAAGTGCGATCGTCTGTCTATAGTCTTTTACTGCAGCCGCGGTAATACTTTACGCCTAATAGCCATTAGTTCAACGCCCCTTGCTGGGCGCGCCCGCGCCTTGTCGTAATTAAAAGTATCTAATGTCATTATGATCCATATTTTACTGCCATAAAAGTTTAGGTGTTTTAGAAAAGCCTTTTTTGTGAACCTGAAACTTCCTTCCCTTTTCAACAAACGATTTAAAAGACTTGGCACGTGTATAAGTGATGGCAGCGAACTGCCATCAGTTTCACGAACAAGGTTCTTGGCACTACTAAACTTTTATCGAAAAACTAAACGAACTTTTTCCATTAAGGTTTTCATGCCCAAAAAACTGCTACATCTGATTTTCAATTTTTCACATAACACAAACTGTAGATATTAGAAAACGCTATACATATAGATGTATACGAAATGAGCTGCCACATTAATCTAGTTTCAGATTATCTCCTAAACAAACTCAAGATTACCCTAAAATGCTCAGTTAGTTTTAATTTTGCTATCTGACAGTTCAAACTGTGCGATTATTGCCTGTTATCAAACCATGTACAGATTAATAATTGCATAATGACAACAAGTAATACGGACCATTCAAACATAGATGATTGATATGCTTCGATACTTCCTTATATACATTACAACCCACAGAATTTTTTGCTTCGGACGACGAATAAATACCAGCTAATTATTCTAAACGAAATACTCAGTCATTATTGCTACGCATACGTACTCTCTGAGAGCAGTGTTGGCCCAGTGGTAACCGCCGGGATTTACGAGTTGTAGGTCATAGGCTCATAGGTTCGAACCCGAACAGGCGCTTTACTTTGTGTAAATTATTTCATCACCACTGCTTTCAAAACGGTGAAGGAAAACATCGTGAGGAAATCGATATGTCCTAGAACCAAAAATTCGAAGATATTATGTGACATCCACCAACCCGCACTGGGCCCGCGTGGTGGATTACAGCCCACTCCCTCTCGAAATGAGGAGACCTATGTCCCAGCAGTGGGAACACCTGATTACGTACTCAGATTAATTTATAGGTTTTGAAGACTACAAGCCAGAGAACCAATATTTTCGTGAATCAAATTTATATTTAATCTCTTTTGCGATGAAACGTCTCGAACTTTATAATGTTGTAAAGAGCTCTTTAAAACATGACAGTGTTTAATTAAAACATCCGATTTTTTCATTACCTTTCTCGCTGAGACAGGCATCACATAATATACATACACAAAGTATCACATGATGAACCAATAGTCGTAAGATTCAGAGCATGACGATGTCGCGCAACCCCGATACGCGATCCACTTCGCACCTGTACTGCAATCGTCTCGGCTATGGTAATGAGATACAATTTAGGAAGTTATAAATTGGAGCAGATTTTAACGTCAAAGAGATTTTCATCATCTGCCTAGCCTTTTCCCAACTATGTTGGTATCGGCTTCCAGCCTAACCAGATGCAGCTGAATACCAGTATTTTACATGGAGCGACTGCCTATCTAACCTCCACAACCCAGTTACAAAGTAACAAGAAACCTCTTTGTAAGAGTTAGGCTTCTGACGACTGTTCAATATTTACGAATGACAGCCGGGACCAACGGCTTATCGTGCTTTCTGAGGCACGGAGGGGTCTCCATATGTAATGGATGGTCCCGCATCCACGAACCGACCGCGGCAATCGTGACGGCTATTATTATTCAGCCAGGATCCTATCAAAGAGCGTACTGATAAAAACCGGATAGAAGAAGACAATAGGATACATAGAAAAAATGAACACAAGCAAACCAAAAGGTCCAGAGATGTTGATGGTAACGAATTTCAAATGCCAGTATGGTCTCCAAGGTATGCCTTTGTAGGCACTTTAGCAGTGACTAGCATTCATTTACAAAAAGGTATACATTCTAATTAATTTTGTGACTGGCTTCTGGCTCGCTTCACGAGTTTTCATAAAACAATTATAGAAAGCTTTTTATATTCGCTCTGTGCTTTTTGTCTTTGATTGAGCGAATGCTTCTGAAAGTGATTCTGTTACTAGGTAAATTGCAAAAAGGGAATAATAAATGACGTCCCTAATTTAATTTTCAGTAGTAACTTACTTGCCAGTTTTATTTCTTCAAACAGTATTTTCCTTCTAAATCCAGTTTTCTACAAGATCCTATGTCACGTTGCGTTTCAATTTCATCTAACTATAATTAGCTACCACAACTCGCGTATCATGTCTTGTCAGAGAAACCGAAAGAATTAATTAAATATTACAATGTAAATCACTCTTGTTTAATCGAGTCACTTCTCTAATAGCGATTGCTGATTGCATAGCAATTGCACTTGCCTTTAGTTTGTGTCCATCGCTTTCTCGTGTTACCTCACGTTACGTGACGATTATGTTATTGCACTTACTGATATAGACAATGCGTTTAATTTACGTAATAGTTCTGATGTTATTTACTGAAAGAATTTGATCATCATAATGAACAATATTATGGTCTTTTCGTATATGGTTTGTTCAGCGTCTGTGTTACCTTCCACATTTAACCCATCTGTCTTCAAATCAAGAGTGAACAAGCATCTTCTGGGTATGCTCGTTCCATCATAGACCTCATCCATCGCTTTCCGTCCGGCGTGATCGAGGTCAAGAGAAGGCCTATTTACCAACAAAAAATAAATTCAAGTGTTGTGTGCTTACATTATAAGTTATCGTTAAAGATTAACGCCTGACAGGATGAAAGGGCAAGGCATTACGCACCCAAGCACGTCCGTAATATTAATATCATCCAAGTTGATGTAAGCTATGGTTCCAAGTAAGCCTCTCGACTGTTTTCTGTTTCTATTTCGATTTAACACTGTACAGATGCACTGGTAAACGAACCCGCGTTAAGTAAACATAATTATATCGGCTGAAACAATATCCCACCATATCGGCTTGCGCATGCGGTTCCATGCACGCACGCTGCGTACGCGCCGCTCCGCGCTCAGTCTGCGCTCCACGCGGCCAATGGGCGCACAACCGCCGACATTACTTTCTACATTCGAATTTCGATGCGCGTTCGCGAATACGAAATTGTTTTGTGTATTTTTTAGTTTTAGTTATTTTTTTATCTGTGAACATGGAAAGTGACTAGACTTGTGATTTTATTCTTCAGTGCTTTTTTTTTTTAACTTTTCGCAAACAAAACCACAGAGTTTAATTGAATAGTAAACGGGCACGAAACGCAAAGTTATCGACGGTATGCGTAGAAATCGTTCCGCATGAACGATCCAATAGAAGACCTATCATGGAGGTAACCATCGGATTGTGAACTAGTGTACCTTCGTCGATTTCAGGCATCGCTGGTTATTGTTTCATGGCTGGTGCGTCGGCAGCCGTTAGTACGCTTCTCTTTATTTTTTACCACGCACTCGTGTTTACTAACAATTATTGTAGTGGTCCACCGGTTCATCTTACCATATTAATGTTTAACCACCGTAAAGTACCTCATTATGAGCACTCATCAAACTAGCGAACACTTAAATTTCCACAAAATGTCTTTTCCTGAAATTCACGACATTTCTTTAACAAGAAAAAGCACTTTATAGAATGAAGACATCTCGAATACGGGTTTAACTACCGGATGTTTACTGTGGGGGTGCATCTTGACATACCACCTCCCATCTGCGTTCACCTTGTACCTTAACACATTAACAATACGGTGTATACCTCACTAGCAAGAGTGTTTTATGGTTCTTCAGTATACTCATTTCTAAATCCGTATTTTCAGGAGTTGGATATTCGGTAGTTAGGATCTATATTTATGTTTCGTTCAGGAGTGTTAATGAGTCCCTTATTGTGGGTGGTAACCGTGAAGCCGATATTTTGAATGAAAGTGATGAATAATTTATTGATTCACAAAATGTATAAGTTATTGACCGGCTTGCCATGATGTTCTTAAAAGCTATGAGTTCTAAACTTTTAATTGATGGCAATAATTGTATTGATATTAAAAATTACCCACGGGGTTTATGATGGTTCGAATTGTTTATGATGACCGCTGTATAATTTCGCTCGTGCCAAGAGTCCATTAAAGTACTTCAGTAATCCCTTTCTTCCTTACGTATTCGGGGAAAGCTTGCAAGTCTACCATATGAATAACAGTGTAGGTAAATGTGCATTCCAATCTTTATTCAACAACATTATTCATTTATTGATTTCAGAACATGCATAATTATGTTGTAACAAAATAACACAATGCCTTTAGATTGAAGAGTTAACGGTTGAAAAGAACAACCTTCAAACATAGCATCAGCCCACGTCGCCTTAGTGGGAACACATTATGAGAACATTAAAGCCTGAATCACTGTCATGAATGCTAAACTCAATAATAAATCAAACAATGAATATTTTATTAGGAACTTCAATGATTACGAAGATCTGTTTTTTGCTGACAGTCCCTTAGGTGACCCTATAGCATAACAGTCCTTACATAGGTCACTCAGATCTCTTCTCTGTGAGACAGACCATTATTCACCAGGCGGGCCCAGTGCAGGTTGGCGGATGTCTCATTCCTCCGATTTTTGGTTCTAGGACAATATGCCGGTTTCCTCACGATGTTTTCCTTTACCGTTTTGAAGTGACGCTATAGGCGTAGTCACAAATTTTTAGCTGTTGTAAAAGAAAGTATGACAGGCCTATAGTTAATTAAGTAAATGGAGAATACACGCTTAAAGAATTTTAACTGTAAATGTCGGCGTCGGACATAAGGTGACCGCTATATTTAACACCCATTTTAATAACGGTAAATACAATTTTCGGTCGAGTTACAGACAATAGACGGTCCCCTTGATGAAATAGAAGATAATCAAATAAATTCAAACGAAAACAACGTCACTGCAGACTACAGTCTTTGAACCGGCAAGTTTAGTTGTCAGACACAGTATCGAAAACATTTGACACGGAAAGGAAATAAACACCGCTACAAGAAGTGGTTAATATATTTCCACCATTGAGCAATTAGGGTTACTATCTACTTAGACATAGATAATAACGTAGTGTAAATATTTTGGATTGTAGAAGAGACGAATGAAAACAGTTTGCGTAACAATACCCAAGGTGTTCATTTTAGACAATCGTTTGCAATACTAGCTCCTTAAATGAATGAAACTAGACTTGATTGAAATCTTTAGACAATTGAATTGAAGAATGACGGAGCTGCAGCCTGAAGTAGGGTTTCCTAATTTTAAATTTTGCGGCCAGTAATGCCCTTTGCATTATAAGAAACTTAGTTCCTGTCTAGCACCAACACTTACCCTAGTTACCCTAGCAGTACGAAATGCCTTCTCAAACTCAAATATTTTATTTCACTCATGTGACCAGTAAATGTTATATTCAAGGGGTCCAACCCCTCACATGAACCCTGTGCATTCCTCTGCATCTCTTTGTTTCTTATCAAGTTCCATACTTCATCTGGCATTGATAATGACTAATGGCTATAGTTTTCTTTAATTTACATTGGCATCGTGCATTCTTACATCTATTAGAGCATAGAACCTACTTGCATCACGATCACTTAGTTTCTCAACTTGTATGATTCTCAGTATTACTGTTTGTGGCGCATGTGCAATATTTATTTGTAATCATAATCATTTGGAGCTGTGATTGGTAACTAGAGTTATCAATCAATACCAAAACATTAATTAAAATGCTTCCCAAGATCCAAAAAGGTTAGGAATCCAATAGTAACTAACTTTTAAGCTTAGTCTGACTGTTTCTGTAAATTGATATAATGTGAATCAGTTAATTCAATATTTGCTGCATAACATTTGAGATTGGTTGCTGTTCCAGTAGTAACTTTGCTATAATCATTTTACCAAGATCATAAATAGCGTGAAGTATCCTCAGAATACTGTCATCTATAACCTCTCCTTTGTTTAAATGTTTTTGAATAATTGTACTACTTAAGAGTCTCACTATTGTTCCATGCAGTCAAAACATGGAACTTACGTCAGATATATTATACGTCTTGCGGGCCAGTGTTGTCTTTTACATCATCATCGATCGGTGACTATGTCCAAAACATCTCCAATACCAAAATTTGCAGCGTTCTTGACCTACGTTCACCTAAAAATAAATACTGAATTACCTAACTTGTTACAACCGGTCGGTGGAGTAACGACCGTGCTCGAGTAATTTTGCTTATAATTAGTACAGTGAGTCAGCCTCAGGAATAGAAGCGTGGCACTACAGTAAACGGGTCAACACTAGTGAACAAGGAGTTATTACTTGAGAGAGTGCACATCTGTGCAACAATTGTTTATGGTTACACTTTTTATTAACGCCTCATTTAATTCAAAAGTTTCAATTAGGAGTTGTAGCAGGACCATTTAACATGTGGCTCAAATTTATGTGTGAGACTGAAGAATTTTGTTGGTGTGTTGTTTGTTTTCGTCACACGCATCATTAAAAACTGATTAGTGTTAGGTAGAAGACCATGGGTACTAAAAATTACTCCATGGTCATAGTAGTATTTATATCTCTATCACAATAAAATATTGCTATTTACTTTCTGTGTTCTTAGATCTAAAGAAAATCTCAAGTGAGCTAGTTAGAATGACAAGCAAGTGTAGGAAGAAAGTGGGTTATTGTGGTACTTCTTGACAATCAACCAGAGTAAAGTCTCATCTATTAGTTACCGCTACGTTACTTTCTGTGTAAACGCACATTGTTACTACTATTTGGATTAACCTGATACATGTGGGAACACAAAGTGGATCGACTAGATATACGATTCTTAAGTTTCGATTCTAAATATTTTTTTGTATATGGTTACTTTCATTGTGCAATTTTATCTTTACCAAATTCACCTTATGTGACTGGATATCTTGCGACAGAGTATTACAGCGTTTTTGTGTTTAGCGAAGCGACCCCCGTTAAGTCTTGTTATTTTAATAATAGTGTGCACTTCATCCATTCAACAGTTACTGTCACACGGAGACATCAGCTGAAATAATAATTTATATGAACTAAGATTTTTATAAGCTCACATTATCGTCTAGAGCATGGCAGTAGCTGCGACGTGTAGTCCATCTGCTTCCAATTTCCATTGAAACGTGTGATCTAAATACAGTAGAGGCTATCCATCATCAACGTATTCTTCAAAAGCGTCCAAAACAGAGCGGAACACACTGATTTTAAATAGAATTCTCTAGAATAACATCTTTTCGAAATATTTTTTTCGTGTTCTATATTTCGCTCAGGATTTTAAACAGATCATGGAACTCTCCCATCTTTCTACTAAACTAATGAACCACAAATGTGACTTGTCGCGGGTATTGCATCATCTCCTGTATTGCTATTAAGGACAAAGGAAACTTACCGTTTGATATTTTCATTTCTCTTTGCATCTGTCGCGCCCAGAACGTTCTGTTATACACAAAGCTCGAGCTTGCACTAAACTGCACCAATGCATACATTTACATTTTGATTATCAACGTTTTGATTTATGGTTTGTACTGGTGCAGGAATAGTAACAGGTGGCTGGGTTAAATAGAAGCACTAGCAAGTAATTTGGTTATCTGAACACTGAACTGCTATATTATGTGTCTGTTCTTATAATATATATATTTATTTGCCTATTCCCAATACTAATGCTTTTAGCAAATTTTTCGCTTGCCTCGTGTTCAGGTATTTTTAAGTTAGTACCCAGAACTGTACTAGAATTTACATAACTATTTACAACAGTTAGGTTGTTGAATCGATAAAACATAAAAGCGTCATTGGCAATGAAAGCTCGGAATAAACGACATCGGTATTTCCATCGAACGATCACGAAACATGTAAAATATGTAAATTACATTTGTACTTGTAACTTTTAATTCCGTCTATTTGCTTTCTACTGATTAGAAAACTATTGGGTTTACTGTTTCTTTAATGACGGCTGTAGATGTGTACCATTTGCGAGTTTAATTGCGCTTTCTTTCTGCGGTCACTACGTTTTATTTCGCACTACGTGTCCTTGTACGCCCGCATGTAACATTCTTCGCTTAATGGTTTCACCTTAGTTACCAGTCTTTATATCTTAAGACTATTAGCAGCGATATAACTATTACCGGTACTTATCAAACTCAATAGACAGAACATTTCCTGAACAGTCGTCATCATCTCTTCTCTTAGATTTACTTGGACTTCCACCCTTAAATCGCTGAGTCATATTTCAACCATTAGCAAACAGGTGCACTCGCTGTTTAATTACTTCTTAATTAAACGCTCTAAATATATCAGACAGCAATCTCAACACATGAAAACATTAAAACACATTACAGATGCAAAAAAATTAAGCTAAAGCTCTAACGATGACTCACACGCAGGTGAGTGAGCGTCTGTGCGTCTGCGCAAACCGGTGACACACAATCGTGTCAACGTCCATCACTTTTTAAATTATCTTTGACCTAGTCCTATAAAATATATAGCGTAGTATTTTTATATGAATTATTTTGAATTTTTGACATTTCAAAAACTGTCTATGCGGTACCGCACAACATAAACACAGATTTAACAGTCGGATCAATATTGAAGAAAATGTATGAATTTAAGAAAATCTTTCTTTTTTATACAATATAGTCGCAAATGATATTATATATTCCTCAATGAGGAAATTCAATGCTGCTACGGTCAAGTATGATGGATAGGTGACCATGACACGCTCCTGACCCCTTCAAAGCTCCTGTAGATTCCGTGTAAAGGAGACAGTTACCCATTGTTAAACGGGACGAAGACCTGGTTATACGTAATTAAGGAAAACGTACGTCCTCAAGTACATTCATTGCAGCCATGTGAAAGACTAGCCTCATTCTTTTGTTACATTTTAAAGTAGTTTTAGTGAACTCGTGAATGTTCGTAGCTTTATGATGTCTGCAGAAAGTTAGTGTGCAGTTTTGTTTATTATGCGTCTGTAATGTATTCTTTGGCCTGCAATTTTGACCTAGTAAGATTTTAGAATGGTCTTCTGAGTCGGTCATTGCTACCGAGATTTAGTGTATCAACCCTACCACCTGTGATAGACACAACATAAAGATAAAGCTAGATGATCATTTGGTAGGATTACCCATGAAAAATGTTCTGTTAAATTGTTTAAAAAATAGTAATGATACAAAAACTGATTCGAATTATTAACCGTGTATTTATTAAAATTATGAAATAAAAGAACAATTTGTGAACCGACTGCTCAATGCGGAGATTAAAATATATTTGACCATAATCTGTTTCAACGGTCTTCAATTTACTTCATAAAAACTATTCAACTAAAACAAATTAACATTTCTATACTTCGCAATCGATAACAACAACATAACTAAACTTTACTAGATTCCAATAAATAAATCTTCGTTTCTACATCTCCGGATCTCCTACGATCATTCCTTACATTCCTAGGAGATCAACTGGCTTTGGTATGTGTTCTGGGCGATCGTAACTCATTCATTTAGGTATCTTTGAATACGACATTAGAATTTAGTCAGTCCTCAGCAACAAGGGCCTTATTACTTTCGCTGCCTTGTCTGACCTAACCAGTTCAGAGCCACGATTAAGCGGTGTTATAATCTGAACCTTGCTGTGATGATCACATTCTATTATTATTTCAGTCCTAGGTTTGTTTGGGCTGGCAGCCTGGCACTACTATTAATCTAAGACAATAAGTCTTGCAAGATCAGAACAGTTTTGCCCTCAATCTGTCTGAGAATGAAAACTGGTTCAACATTTGGATTGACCCAAATGTACCTAAGTGTTTAGATTATTTAACGCCAACTTTATTTAAATTTGTCGTGGTTATTCGGTGCATTGGATTTAAACACTATTCTTATTTGTTCTAGTCTTCATCAAAAGTCTGCTGTTTGTACTCTCTTGGCTTCTAAATTCCCTTCCTTGTTCATTAGTATTCTCTCCTATTTTTTGTTCTTCTTCTAATCATTTCTTATTTATTGTGGATCTTGTTATTTCGATCCTCCAATCCATAAGGTATATTCTCCTAAGTCCGTCAACAAAGTTACGGGCCCGTCTGAAAGTAGTTGATCCGTCAAAACAAGTGTAAAATTAAATTTTTCCGACGGGAAAAATTTCATCGGGATTAGGGACAACTGTCAAATCGTTTTATGTCCGTAAGTTATAGTGTAGCATTTGCTACACCATAACCCGTAACTTCGGGCGCCGAAACTACAGACTACTTGGGGATTGGTCCCTATATTTTCTTGGCCAGAGTCTCGATCAGGCTTTTAGCAAAACCGAGTGGTTAATGGTTGCTCAGTGTTATGCGTCATGAGCGGTCAAATAGTTGGCAAGCCTGCAGTATGTTGTCGTAATTAGTCACTACTACTATTGTAATCTATATTCAGCTATCAGTTATGCATTGATAAGCAATACCGGTCATATTTGTTGGTATTAATAGATGGCTCATCTGTAGGTTTTGTTTTTGGTAAGCTTTCCTTGTCTTTAGCTTTTAATCATCCATTACTGTGCGTAGGTCGTCTTTATCAATGTCCTCTGGGTCTCTACTTCACGACTTTCCGGAGAGTAAATCATAAGGACCCAACATTTAATCATCACGGTCGAAATATTGTATGGTGCCAAATTGCCAATGTTATATCTACATGACATAGTGAGTGAGTTGGTAACAAACATTACCACTATTGTAATAATCGGTGTGAATTATTCTAACTGCAGTTGCTGCAATGTTGCCATGTATTCGTTAAATTGACTGACATATCATTGTCTTTTCGCCCACCATGATAATACTCTACGTTTGATAAAATTACAAACATAGTGCCTCGTGTAAATTAATATTATTTGCACAAACCCAGTATTTAAATATGTTGACGCAAAATCCTTGATGTGACTAGGATGTAGGCGTGTTACTAGATCAAAGACCTCTAGGGATTAACTTGAATTGGAAGCTTATTTGCGCGAATTTATCGATTTGATCCATTTTAGATCGATTGGTGACTTTGCAGACAATCGAACAATTGTCGCTATTTACTTTAGATACCAACTTTAATTATCTTGCTAACATTCTGTATATACAGACACACCCAGGACCATTAACAGTATCTGTAATAGAAGTTGTAAATAATTGGTCCTTTCAATTTAAATTTATATTCGTTTTGCAAAGACCTTTTATAGATAAGAGATTAGAATTAGCTTCTATTAACACTATAATCCTAAATGCCTCGCTCGATAGGTACTTAGCTAGTTAACTCTTCTGTCGTATAAAGAAGCCCACGACACTTCACTTAATCCCTTAAAAGGCTTTACGATCCCATTTATAGTACAAGTGCTTATTCGAAATATCGATACGGAATCGATGCATCGCCCTTATCCTTAGGAAGTTAGTTGGCTTCCAGATCAACTAGATGCGATTGCATTTTATAGATCTGTCGTCTGCTGCCAATTAGTGTTGAAAGTAGATCTTTTTATCTCCTTGTCGCATCATCGTTCGCCCTTATCCCAATTTATTTTTTATCTCTATCAGCCGTTACCTCAGTGTTTACTTCCTTTCCAGCTTTAACATCTTGCACAAAATACATCTTTTTTTTCTCATACTCATCGCATTTTGACTACTTATTATAACTGTCATAGATATTCGCAAGGGTCATCTTGAAGTGGTTGATCCGCCCACTCGATGTTGTAATCGAGATATATCTCGGATATCGATAACCACAGGGTACCGTGACCATGTCGTTAGCTTGATTGGCGATCATTGAGCGAATCGCTCCAAGCTTCGACCGGCTTCTATAACCTGTTACCTACATGAGCTACATAGAATGGAAGTAGGCTGTAATCTAGTTTGTAGCAGATATGAATCGATTGTTAAGTATTGTTATCAGGTAAACCGATGCTAGGCATATTTTGTGTGATATCTTATATGTTTATCAATTCGGTTGTTTTTTTTTTGTTACCTCAGAACTCCGTTATTTATAAGCCGATTTGCAGAATTCTTTTTGAAAGGATTAACTTAGCTTCAATAATACGTATTTTTGCCACTTAGTTTATACTAGCTGTGCCCGCGACTTCGTTCGCGTGGTTGTCGAGAACAAAACAACGTCGTTTAGATAAGAGTATATCACCTTTTTGATGATTTAGATAAGAGTCCTGACTTTGGTATAGTTGATTACGTTAATGCTTCTCTATATACTATGTTAGCGGTGGAATTACCCGGAGCATATACAAAAAGGTTGTTTGGGTTGCTAACACGTGATAGAGAAACATAGAGTTGGCCGTGTGAAAAACAATCAAAAGTAAGGTCTACACCCGCAACGGATAACGTCTGGCCTTGGGCTTTATTAATAGTCATAGCGTAACAGAGGCTTACAGGAAATTGCACACGTTTGAAAGTAAACGGAAAATTATTGGGGATAATGGGTATCCTGGGAATGAAAACAACATCACCGGAGCCGCAACCTGTTAAGATTTCGGCTTCGATGACATTTCGTTGGAGATTTGTTACTCTCAACCGAGTTCCATTGCATAGTTTTGGTGGGCTTAAATTTCTGAGTAGAATGATTGGTACTCCGACTTTTAAATAAATTTTGTGTGCTGGAAGACCTGGTGTATTTAGAGAGTCTAAAAACTCTACTGGATAGTGGGTGGCATCTCCTTCTTCTAAAACCGTGTTAATAGATAAATATTCCCTACTTTCTCCAGAAACATGTACCAATATTTGAGAATTTATTGCTGCTGCTTGGTCGTTGCGAGGTGCCAAAATAGCTCGTTGGCATAGCCAAGCAGCGTCATGGTTCGAGATCTCTGATGGATCTCCGTATACAGAGGAAATGAGTTCCTGCTGTGAGGCAACAGAAGAACACAGGCTTTCGACTAAAGTTACTTTACCTCCTTCTTGAGTCGGGTATGTGCCGTTACCAATTTGAAGTAGTAAATTTGAGAAAACCTGCGCGTTTGCGTCACCTCCCAAATATGCTCGCATATTAAAGCTCAAATTAGTTAATATGACACTACGCCATAAAATAGAGCTCTTTAAACAGGCACCTATTTCATCGGCCCTCGTTCCTCTGGGTATTATAGGGAGTGTCTGCCTGAAGTCTCCACAGAATAGCACCGTTAAGCCTCCCATCGGTCGGTCATTTTGTCTTATATCTCGCAACATTCTATCTACAGCTTCCACAGCTTTACGATTTGCCATCGTACACTCGTCCCAAACGATAAGGGCGCAATCGCGTAAAACCCTTGCTTTATCACTATTGCGAGACACGTTGCAAACAGGGTTTTCTGTGCGGTCCAAGTCGATTGGTATTTTAAATGTTGTATGTGCAGTTTTTCCTCCTGGTAATAAAGTGGCAGCTATTCCTGAGGAAGCGACGGCAAGGGCAATTTTGTTTTGGCTCCTTATTTGAGCCAAGATAACTTTAGTGAGGAAAGTTTTACCTGTTCCACCAGGTGCATCTAAAAACAGCATTTCTCCTAATGAATGTTCTACACTACAGCATACTCTATCAAAGATTTGACGTTGTTCTGACGTCAAATTTGAACAGCCATTTCGCAATATTTCTGCTAACTCTTCGGGGTTGTAATTTATTTCAGATGTATACTCCCTATTAATTTGTTCCCCACCAACTGTCGGTGTCGGCAAGCCGTATTGACTGAGGGGGTTCCCTCCTATACTTGTAACTATATCTTGTATAGCCAGCAAAGCCCTATTATGGCAGCTTTCACGTACTTGGTCAGAAGTTTCACTATTTATATTTTGCTGTCTCAAAAAATCTTCGGCAAACGCGTCTTTATATTTTTGCCACAACTGCCCAGCGTCCGATAGGCCACAAAATGTCAACAAAATGGCAAATAAATGGCGCAAACGATGTGGACTATCACTGACGCATGCTTCGGCTAAAGCATCATCCCAATGCTGATCGCCATCTAATAAATGCCGTGCGCGGCAAGCAGCTTGAAATGTGGGATATTCTATATCGTCCACTTTGCGGAGCTCAGCAAAAGAAGTAGGTCCTCGCACTGTGTGAAGAAGAAGGCGTAAATAATAACACTCTGCATTATTTGGGTGCACCGTGTATACTCTTCCAATCACGTGTTCTTTAAAAATGCCGGACTCGCCTTCTACAGCAGTTCCACGTCTCCTGCGATTAAAAACACCTTGCTGCTTGTTATAAGTATAATAATGTGGCACTTCATTGTACAACAGAGACTTAGCGAAATTGTCTCTTTCGCAAAGGCGAAAGAATGCGAGCAAGGTGGTTTGTCTTGGGTTGTTCATTCTTTCTGCCACATTTTCTGGCTGAAAGTAAACTCGCTGCCCGCCTTCCAGGTGCACGTCAAGATGGATGACTGGCGGATACCTTTCATGAATAGGGAAACTCAAAATGCGCCAAACTGCCTCCGAAGAGCTTATGTATCGGCCAGATTGATACCTTGTCACTTCATCAAATTGGTTGTTATTTCTTAGTGCTATCATGGCTTGATCACTACCTTTATTAACATATTTACATATATATTTTATAGATTCGACGCTATTACAAATTTCAACATTAATGTGTGCTTGAAAAGCGTTTGACAAAACTGGAGAATACGGTACCACCCAACTATTATTTAGAATTATTTCTTGTCCACGGAATCTGACAGTAGCTGTGAAACCACCTTGTGACGGTGATCTTCGCCGGTATTGCGGATACCCATTTTCCCCAGCCATAGTTAGTTCTTTCAGTGCTCTGGGGTATTTTTTTGAGCATTGACCATCTTTCATGCACGGTGATTCCCTGTTTAAGAGGCCACATGGCCCGTGAACCATATGTGTTTTTACTATGTCATGCAAAATCGGATCTGCATTATAGTCCGGAAATTCTGCACTTATGACACTGTCTATAGCATCGGGACGAATTTTTTCTTCCAGCCACAGAAGAATGTGCGCGTGGGGTAAACCACGCTTTTGCCACTCGACGCTATACATAAAACAAAGAGTTGAACCGAAAACTTTCTCCTTTGTAAGTAGATTAATCAAGACTTTGAGTTTTAAATGAAAAATCCTAGCAATAATGTCATGTCTGTCGTATGACGCCTGTCCTGTGAGAAGTGCCTGGCAAATCTCCGTCCACTTTGGATTTGTTGTAAATGTTATAAAAAGGTCCGGCCGGCCGTATTTACGGACGTAACAAAAAGCATCTTGCGTTCGTTCGTGCATATACCGCGGACCGCCTGTGAAACTGGATGGCAAAATAACCAATCGACCCAAGTTTTCGACGTTATTATCTGATTGCATGGCGTCCCGCAAGTGCACGTATTCTTCAGCGCGTAACCGTCGCCGGTTAGTGCGAATATACACTAAACGTTCAGTTTCTATTTTTGCGTACATGTCCACAATAAATTGGCTGAACAAACCACGAAATCGTTGCAAATATACGAAACTGTTTTGCCTTATTTGTAAAAGGTAGGAATAGTATTGTTGAGCAGATATTTTTTTTTGATAATTAGTGACTCTCGTAGTAGGGTTCACTTGGTACAGCCCAAAATTGTACCCATCTTCACCATGACAATAAATTAGTGGATATTGCAGGGCGTCGTAAGCTCGGTGGGTTTCCAAAATGCGTTGAAGGCGATCGTCGCGTGTACGCAACACGATATAACGTCTCTCACACTCCTGGTCGACTAAAACAACTGCAACTTCATCTGCGACGGGTGCATTGTGTCTTCCACGGTGTTCACCCACAGGACGTCTATCGGCACTTATAACAATTTTGAAATCATTGCTGCCTTGTGGAATTGACTCCAATGCAGCTTTGAATTCACGAACGTACTGGTTAACGTGATGCAGCAATTCTTGAAGTTGACCCAAAAGCTCAGCATTGAGCTGGGGAAAATTGTGATTTCTAACATTGAGCTGTTGCGTGTAATCGGATACAAAATAAATTTGGAGAAATTTGGGTTCATTTTCTGGCAGCAAAGATCCAATAAGGTGATAAACTTGACCTTGTACTTTGAAGGTTGGCATGAACGGTCCTTCCGTTATTTGTTTTGCCCCAAAGGAAGTCATTTGGAAAGCACTGTTATATAAACGAATATTATCCAAAAAACGGTTCGACTGGGGATGATCGCCATTCAGGAGACTTTTAAGTAAGTGTGGTGGATCTTGGAAATTTGGAAGAACAATTTTTCCATTTGAGCAGCACATTCCATCTGTCTCTTTCCTCCATTTCAAAGCATGACAAAAATTACAAATTTCTCTCATGTCACCCACGAAAGTAAAGCCAGCATAATTAATTCTAGACGAATATGTGAACCCTGATTTTTCCCTATTGTCCCAAGGTAATAAAATATTTGCATCGTCATTTTCCATGGACTCATCAGCTCCGCTATTTGTTTCTCTATTCATATGGTATCGAGCTCGTTCTATTTCTAGGCGAGATTGACGTTGTTCTGCTGTTTTTGCTCGTCTTAGTTCATCTATTCTTTCCCTTTCAGATGCAAGATAACTTTCATTGTTTCTTTGTACACCTACATAGTTATGTCTAGCTATTTGTAATCGTTCTTCTCTTTGGGAGAGAGATTCAGACTCGCGCGAGAGAGCGTGTCGCTCTCGGTCAGATGACAGACGTGCTTGGCGTTCCTCGATACTCTCTTGAGAACGCAAAGTCGCGGTCCGAGTTCTTTGCGAACTTAAGCGCGACTCCCTTTCTGTGAAAGTCTCTGACTCGCGTGAGAGAGACTGGCGCTCCCGATCAGCAGACAGCCGAACTTCGCGTTCCTGGATATTCTCTTGAGAACGTAAAGTCGCGGTCCGAGTTCTTTGCGAACTTAAGCGCGACTCCCTTTCTGTGAAAGTCTCTGACTCGCGTGAGAGAGACTGGCGCTCCCGATCAGCAGACAGCCGAACTTCGCGTTCCTGGATATTCTCTTGAGAACGCAAAGTCGCGGTCCGAGTTCTTTGCGAACTTAAGCGCGACTCCCTTTCTGTGAATGTCTCTGACTCACGTGAGAGAGAGTGGCGCTCCCGATCAGCAGACAGCTGGTCTTCGCGTTCCTGGATACTCTCTTGAGACCGCAAAGTCGCGGTCCGTGTTCTTTGTGAACTTAAACGTGACTCCCTTTCGGTGAACGTTTCCGATTCACGTGAAAGAGCGATGTGCTCTCGGTTAGCAGATAACCGTGCTTCACGATCTTCTTCCGATTCCTGAGACCTACAAAGTCTCATCCTTTTCGCATTTCGGCTACGCAGCGAAAGGTTAGTTTTTTTTCTTTGAGGCATTTTCAAGGAAAATTAAAGCAATAAACAAAACTAACAACACTTATGACTGAATAGCCTACAAACTTAAAAGAACGGTGCGTCGAACAGTCTAGTGTGACAACGTATCGTCTGTTCGTGGTCGTGACTCAACGAATTGGCAACACTAACTTACTGTATAACGATTGGCACTATTGGATTCAAACTACGAAGTAAATCAAATACAATCTTTACTTCGTACTTCAAACCAATGACCAAAGTTGACCAAACGAAACCAATAAGATAAGCAAATACTTTTTTTTCGACCAATTTAGAAAATCGATAAACCAAGCAACCAAAGAACTTTTACGACACACGTAAGAACTTTTAAGACACCTAACGAAACCCAATTTGCCTAGTAAACACGGTGGACGTCATCCTCGCGCGGAAAATCTTAACACCGCGATTCAGAAAATGACGTCATTTGCACAACGCCATCTATCGGATTTAGATTTCAACTATCAACATTAGTTCTATTTTTAGTCTTAAGATGTCGTTGCAAGTACTATACTTAATTGCGTAACGTAATATTTTACTTCTTGAACTCACTAAATTAATCATATCTTTTGATAGAGTGAACCGATTTCGATGAAACAAAAACTAAGTTAAACCTCAAGTTGCGTATAATTTTTGTATATAAACATTGTCAGCATTGAATTCGTAGATTTTACGTGATGTGCGCACAAACAAACAGACAAACAGACAAAAATTTCAAAAATGATGGAAATGGGTTCTGTTACTTATCTTTTCACACGCTGGCTATTTTTTGTTTCAATTTCTTCAATGTACAAAAATGACTTTTCTACAGATTTATTATATGTATAGATTGATTATGTTATAATGACTTTCTGTCACTGATATTTACATAGCAAGTAGTGTTATACGAATTTGTGTGGAGTAAGTACCTACAGTTTAAAAGTGAAAAATAAAAACTTTTTTTACAAAAAAATAGTCGACTTCCAAAAAATACACTGCAAAGTGAAAAATAACAATTTCGGAAGTCGGTGGCAAACAACGAAAATGCAAACCTAAGACATCGATTTCCGAAATTAAAGTAGTTTTTTTTTTTTTTGTAAAAATTTTTTTACTTAAAGTTCTCCAAGCCTACTTGACAAAAGAAAAGATGTTTAAGTAATGATAGAAGAATTTCAGTTTCCAATTTCTTTTCATCACTGATGAGGATTCCTATTCCCTGTGCAGTTTTAGAAAAAGGCTTACGATAATTCACAAATAGAAATGAGACCAAACAAAGGACGTTAAACGACAAAAATTTTGACAACGTTGCTGGAGTCGTCTTTAAAACCAGCACCCTAATTACGTAACACACGATCAGCCACAATCTGTTTAATTTTGACAGTTCAACAACATTCATTGCGTTATTTACGTTGTGGAGCAGACAAATCTTCCGAACATATGAAGCAGTGGATTAGCAATCCGTTTCAAAATGATTCAGTTTATGATTGATCGTGCGTTACGCAATTAGGGTGCTGGTCGCACAATTCATTACTATCAATTAAAGTAAAAGAGCAGTAAAGTCCATTCCCATATAACTGCAACACAAGAAACATAATATTAGGTCAACTGGGCAACATTAGCCGTATGCGACTGAATGCGGACACCGATCAGCCGACCAACTGTAATAGAAACCTTACACTGCTTTTATATGGCGACCCATTTTACTATGAAACTGTTTTAAATAAGAAGATTAAAGAAGGTTTAGGATTTGGGATTGTGTTCCACCATTTTGATACGATTTCCGTGGTAGAGTCATGTTTCGTAAATTCAATAGATTTTCTGAGAAATTAATAAAAACTGATGGAATTAGTGCTCGTTTCCGCTGTTCTAAAAGAGCAGGCACTTGAAAGAGGCAAAAATAGAACATTTGCTTGAGGTGGATTCTTCTAAAGTTCTAAAATGTTATAGTCTTGTGGTTTTCAGGCTTATAAAGGATAATAAAACAAAGGTAGAAAGGTTTTACGGCACGGGTTTTTCAGAAGCTACTTCACCCAGTCACTCGTAGATAAAAGAATCCACATAGTATACTCGAAAATGAAACCAACGAGATTGAAATATGCATAAGTGATGCTAGCCTGCAAGTCACACGAGCGCTGCGGTGGCCTTTAGCTATCAAACATTACATGCTGTTCATAGTTTCTTAAGAGCGGTAGTCTGAAAATGGTCCTAATATTGTCATGAGTCATAGGACTAACGTAAGTGGTCTTAATTGATTTAATATGTTAATAAATCAATGGTAACGTCAAGCTATCGTTTGATGTGCGCTTTTCTATTGCGATGACGTCTCCACAATTCCACATTGTTTTAATTGAAACCTTAGCGAAGAAACACTCTTTAGGTATTCTCGAAGTCTTTGTCGGGTCTTGGGATTCCCAAGATATTACTCAAGACTCGACAAGTTACTGTACAAAATTGAAGTTAGTCCCAAGTTGGAACTAACGTCAATTTTGTACAGTGACTTATCGTGCAAAGCAAATTCTGGACAGTTGACAAACGAATTTCCCCGATAACTTTCCAAACGTTAACAAAGAGCATTCCGTATTAAACCTAACACCTCTTCTCAAAATCCAGCTCAATGTACTACACGTCATGACCAAAGTATGTCGGTTATTGTTTTAAGCACCACTACATTATTATTTATGAGTGAAGCGAAGTGGCGCCTACAATGAGCTATTGATTGCGTTCAGTTTTTTAGTTAATTGATATGTTGCTCAGGTTGTGGACTTACGTTTTGTTTGTCGAGGTCGTGCTTCAAAGTAGCACTGTAATGTATATTACACTGATAAAATACAGCCGGTTCTTCTTTTACCTGGTCATCGACTCACTAACTAAGCGCAATTTTGACCCACGGGTCATAATTAGCTAAGCGTTTAAAAATTGTAATCCTCGCTACCAAACTATTCTCGACTCGAGCAACTATTAGACACAGTTATGCATCTTTCAACAATCAGAGGCACTTCAACGATATTTATTCGTCCATTACATTCTAAAACTAATATTTGTTCAAGCATCGAATGCAATTATTTGGCTCATCCCAATGTCAAATTCAATTTACATATTGCATACTAAATGCATCATCGCACACCTACGTGCCGACGTAACATGCGCCTCGGCCTATCATTACATCACGCGATCCAACCTGGATGACTCACCCAGTGGGCGATGACAACCGGTCCCAGGTAGAATGTAGACCGTTTTTACCGGCCCTATCGGGAAAATACTCTGCACATTTTGTAATTTGCAACTCACTAAAGTAACTTGTTTTGAAGTCTGTGCCCTTATTTGTAGCGTTGATCAATCAATGTTGTGCCATCAAAATTGTTAAACATATATATCTGTGCCTCCTGTGATAAGTGATATAACTCGAGTTGTACCATTTTTGTGATTTTCACATGAGCATTATCAAAAAAAAATACGTCTTTTTTGGTCTAACTCACGTTCTTCTATCTGCTATAGTTTCGGAGATAATTTTGTGCAAAGTGATACAACTATAGGTATTTTGGCAAAAAATTCGTTACAATCGATATTTGTCAAGATGTAACCCCAAAACCGGTCACTTAACACACAATTTTTCGTGCTTCGTGATTTAAATGCTATTGTATTTTACTTCACATTCACAGGAGGCACAGAATTACTTCCAAAATTAAATATCTATCAAAAAATCTAAATTATATAGAGAAAGAAAATGTTTTGTTCTACAAAAGAGTGCACTGATATTTTACCTAGCCCACTTAATTAACGAACTAGATTTTTTTGAATCTTGTTTTTGCTGTCCTGTAAAATGACGTTTTTTGACTTGTATCACTTATCACAGGAGGCACAGATATATTTCAAGTAAAAAATTTTAAATCTTTTCGGGAGTTGCAGTCGAGCATATCTGAAGTCCAAAGTAATAAGTGGCAAGTGGCAGCACTCGCTACGCCTCTTCACCTTGACCAACAGGCTCGTTTTAAAGTATTCGATAAGATTGTCTTTTTATTGATTTGTGTCTAGAATCAGATGTACAATAACCCTGCCAGCAGCGTCTGGTACATTATGACCTGTGTATGTATAGTTGTATACCCATCGAGGTGTTATTTAGCCGTGTTTGGTAAGGTCGTCGCTTCAAGACGTATCCAATCCATATACCGCTTATGATTCATGCGAATTCTTTGTGCTTGCGAATTTTACTTTCTAAAGGCTTCAGTTTATTTTTTCGTTTGCTTTAATTTAAAGTTGTAATGTTTTCATTCAAAAAGTTTCTTGTCTAGATTTCTAATCATTTCATGCTGATAAGTATTCACGGTCCAATTTTAAATCTACATTATCTCAGCTGATTTTGATTGTGCAATAGAAACTGATATTTGTACCATGACAAATAACTTCAGTATTGTCTACCTTCGCGTATTGTCTGTGTATCTTTGATTACATCTGCAATTATTTCGAATTCCATTCTGATTTTACTTTTTGTTACACTATACTTTCACTAAGCAATCAATTATACGGAACGAAATGCTCGCGAAGGCTTGTCAGAATACTATGATTTATGCTATCTCCGTTAAGTGTTCCTCGAATTGTGTTTTCCTCCTAAATCTTCATATTGTAGTCTCATCTCGTTACTCGTATATTTTCTGAAAGTACTTACTAAAACTGTTAAGTTAAAAGATTAGTACTTTCAAAAGGGAGGTAATGATTGTGATTTGGATAATAAAACTATTACACCTCTAATGGAGATACCACTGTTGTATAACTGTAAGGAAATCTATAGTATCAGTAATAGAGGAAATAAACTTGTAAAAGTATATAACCACTGCTCAAATAAAAATTATCATAAAGGATATGTCAGCTGTTGCTCTGTGTATTACGAAACGGACGAAGACTATTACGAAAGGGAAACAGATAAAGTTAGCTACTAAGCTATTTGTAATGATGGTCTAACGACCTGGCCCTAATGAAATGGTTAACAACAAGAAATTATTACTGCCGCTACTATAAGGAAAAGTTCTTGTTGAACAACATAAATACGGTGAAGTGTTTTAAAAAAAGTCAAATATGCAGGATGAAGTTGATCAGTTATAGTGTAGTGAACCAACATTGCAAGTGACAACATACCCGAAACATCTCAGCCACTCAAATCAACGAATGCACCAATGGGCTCGAGCACAGAACATGATATTAATGCTCTATTCTACGAAACACTGGCAACAGTCAAACATATGATTGAGGAATAAACCAATTGACCTGGACACGAAATCTAAACGCAATCTCTAGCAAACCGGCGCCACTTACGCACTTAGTAACCAAATTCTGGTCCTTACCATATAATTTGGTCCTATTAGCGTTATTGTTGTAAGAGTATGGTCCTTTGTGATTCGCCCACGGAGGCTTGTCTACATTAAACCTCACTAAACAGTGTCTTGGTCATCCCACTCCAAGAATTTGTAAGCTACCAAACCTCCCATTGCGTTTTATGGAGCTTAGATGAAGGTGTGCGGTCAGTTATATTAATGATTGCATACAAATACTTTGAGTTTATTTTTCCATTGGCACTGTCGTTACCAAGTGGAGAACAAAATTTTATAGCGTTTTTATTGGATTGATGACATAAAACTTACAACGATATCGCTTTCAACAAAATGCCTGTTAACACTGTAATTTGAAAACGTTTTAAAGGCCATTTTTTAAAGAGTAACCTTGGTATTTCTAGCCGGCTCTTCTCCTTAGGGAACGACCATTGACGTTTCATTTCATAAGTGTCCATGTAGGTTTATGTGACATAAAATATTTTGATTTTGTCGTAAAGAACTTTGTTCAGAATATCGTGTAACTAGTGATGTGCCGCTGGAAATATTGAAAATTTACGGGAACTTTCCCATTGTAAATTTACACAATATTCCCAATATTCCCGTAAGTATTGCCAAAGTTTCTAAATATGTATTTAATACATTTTTCGTATATACTGTATAATTACACATGTGCAACTAATATTACGCGATATTTATACTCCTATTACCACAGCTAAAAATGTCGTTACATGTTTGTACCTGCACTAGCTTGCGCCACGGCATAGTGATCGCCCCCACCCCTTGTAAAACAAGCTTCAGTTAGTATACAAAGTTTCATGATCTAATTTAAAGTATTTTTTGAATACCAGCGGTTTATTGTTCGGTTTGGAGGTAACTTTGGATTTTTTTTCTATCGAGAAACTTTTATGAAATCGTGTTTTCGTCAAACATAAGACCTAACATTAATCCTCAACTTTACCATATATTTATTTCAAAATTAATGCTGCAGTATTTTCGACATAACGGAGGATCATGCTAAGCCATTTGAGGTAGTATTGGCCCTTAAGGTGCCACTTTTCGATATTTTTTCTATACAAATTTCGGGAGAATATTACTCCACTGTTTGACATTCTGCATCCAAAGTTAAACATGATATCGTTTTGACTTATTAATAATTGTGTCTGTACGGAAACAGAATAGTAAAATAAAAAGCCATTAAAAAGTTATGAGCCAACAAAGATTCGTTTTTCTTGCTATTTTTAACGTAATTTTTTGTGTCAATAAGTAATAAAAGAACTGTAAAATCTTCAAAACCAAGTCCGTACCGACAAAGCTCAGTTATCGAAGAGATAATAAACTTTATTTGTAATTGATTTATGCAGTGGTTTTTTCATAAAACTCGATTCTCCGAAGCACTTTTCAAATCTTTTTACGCGTCTATCAGTTCGGCACGGTGTTTCTGTGCGTGAACACTAGACGTTGTTCGTGTAGACTAGCGTCTAACTGCTCATCACTGATATTAGCGCTATCGGACACGAAGCCAGGCGAGACAGCGTGCTTTTTGACCATGACCACCAGCGAGTTCGAGCTCGCGACTAGTTTACTCTTAAGTCATAAAAATGGAAACGTAGCAAACGCTTTTTTATTAGAAACAAGCCCTGTCGTGATGAAAAGGGAGGACAGTTTATTTGAAACATCAGTAGTTTAACTAAAAAAATGGTCCGAATACTTATTTCTCTAAATATAAGTAGTATAAAGATCGTAAGCAATAATTTTAGTAATAGGGAAGGTGGAGAGGGTGTTAAATTTATTTGAGGAAAGTACGAAACCCACGCGGACAAAGTCGCGGGCAAAAGCTAGTACGAGTATATTTAGTCTTTAGAGACAGATACTTGTTAATTTTAAACAAATATAAAAGTGTGTTGATTCCGTGGTTTATTAAAATTATTAACTTTGTTAAAAAGTTTACAACCCTCAGAATCTGATTGTAAAATTGTGTTAATAAACCAATGTGATTAAAAAGGTTTTAATAAAACATAATTTCTGATGCTTTGTGATTTTTTTACTACGAGAATATTTACGGGAAAATTGTAAATTTACAGGGAATATTCCCGTAAATATTGGAAACTTTGGAAATTTTCAACTTATATGTATAATCAACTATCGACGTAACCACGATAGTACGCAAATTTACCTAATTAATTGGCTAGCATATAATAAAAAAACACTAAAGTACATTATCATCAATATTCCCCTAAATTTCCAGTTTTGGGAATATTGCCGGGCACGTTTACGGGAATATTCCCAAAGTTTCCAAAATTCCCGGGAACGGCACATCACTACGTGTAACTGATAACTCCTTGCATTACTTATGGAAATGTATAGTCTGCTCCAAAATGTACCATGGAGGTAATTCTAACTTTTTCGTAATTAATGAAGTGGGCGTTAGTTTGATTTATTCAATTCACGCCATCGTTGTTTTTCTTTTGAAACATGCTTTTAGAATTGTTCTCTTCCTATCAACGTAACATATATTAATCTTGAAAAAAATAACTACAGCATTGGAGCTTACGTAAAACAAACAAAACGCCTCTAATTCACAACAGGAAAAACACTTAATAACGTATATTTTCCAGCATTACACCGCAAAACAGCAACTTATGTCCGCCCATCGATCGGCGACTTCCGAAGACTCGGGCCGAAAATTCAGGCCGCGGTTTCCTTCCAATCTTCGTGGCACATCACCGTGATTGTCCCTTGGGTACTTGACCCCGTCCGCCTCGGAAATTGCTAGCACTTCCATAGGAAGTTAAGAACTCAGGAACTACCAACCTTTTATGGTTATTAATGAGTCTATGGTTGTCGAATTTTACTAAGATTGGTTGTTCAAACTTCCTCTGACTCAAGGTCAGTTATAATGTAGTGTTTTGGAACGGGATTATGTAAGACTTGCTTGATGTTTATTTAAGGTTGGTCATTAATTGTTTGTGGAACGCTCGTATAGAAAACAAAAAAACGAGTGTGCTTATGACCACACGACTGAAGTGACACTTCTTTCTTTTTTCTTTCTTTCTTTCCTTTTCTAGCATCGCTTTCATACTCAGAGTCTGTGTCACTTCTTTCCATAATTTGTTATTATTTACCCGAAAATTCACAAAACATGAACTCTAAAATGAATTTACAGTTTTATTCACTTTAAACGTAGAATATTGAATGTATTGAACAAAATATTAATTCATAAAATTGTTCAAAACGAAATAGAATTACGAAAAATAACCAAAGAATCACCGTTCGCGTAACGCTAGTAAACTCGCAAACGAACTACTGACTGAAATATATATATATTTCATTTACTAGCTATAAGAGAAAGAGAGAAAGAAAATGTGCGCGCGCACTGCTCTCTCTTGCTCCTACACTGTGATACAGACAATAAGCCTGCAGTTTGCTTAGATATACGGAACGTATTTGGCTATGAGAGGAAGAGAGAAAGAAAATGTGCGCGCGCACTGCTGTCTCTTGCTTATATCCCCCACTTAACTTCCGTTCGCCTTGCCCGATCACACTTTTCGTAACGCTTACGTCACGCGTTCGCCAGCTTACTCCCCAAGTCAAGCGTGCGTAAAGAAGTTTCACTTCAAAAATGATATTATTAATAAATTATGAACTTTCTTTTTGCGGCTCTTGTCATTCTTTTCTCATGTGAAATGTGACAGTAATTTTTAATTTAAAAAATTACGTGTGTTCGAAAGAGGGTTCACACCGAATGTTACTAACCTTTTTTGTTTGACACATATTTCACATTGGTGGGGTTTAATTTGATTTTACCCCACGTTTCAACCCTTTTTAATGCCGTGTCTGAATCTTTTAAGTACCTTGTGGTCATAGGGGTGCCTGATAACACCTACGTCACATTTGACTTTACACGTAACCACGTTATTAATTCCACTGAGCATTGACTCGTACATACATAAACTCGGTCCTTTTTCCTTTGGGTATAGGCATTAACTAGCACAATCCACCTGCTTCAATCCTTACATAATACAGGCAGCAATGATTACCTACGTTTAAAAAATAACACAAACGTTCAAGTAAATGACATACAATCACAGATTACGTCTTCATCATGCGTAATTGCTGCTATTACTGAGGCTTCCATTCTATGCTATGATGTCAGTGAGGTCGTCTGGTCATCTTACTCTCTCTCTTGCCGTTCTGTACATAAAGACCAATTTTATCATCGTCAGCAAATTTTTGTTAATTGATGTCTTTATAATTTTAGTTATTAGGTAAGTTTTTAAGCGTCGTTCTTGTGTTACTTTTAGATTCATTGACAAATTCTGCCCGCCATTTCGTACGCGTGAAATTTCTAGTACCCCCGATCACCGCGTCGCGTCGCATTAACGGCCTTCAAAAAGGAGGAGGTTCTCAATTCTGATGTTTATATATACATATATATTTTAGATAAGGGGTTCGTTTTCGCTTAGCTTTCTTTCCGTCTTTTTCTTTTCGCTCGGCTCCTAAGTATCATACCGTGATATTAAGTAGTCTATAAACCCTTTTCAAGAATTGCGCTATCAAATGCTTTTTCTAATTTGGCTAGTAATTCCAGAGATTAGCGCGTTCAAACAAACAAATAAGAAAAAACAAGCTCTTCAGTTTTATTATAAGTATATTATATTGACAAATTGTGGATGAAAGTCACCTGTATCACAAGGACCATATTTTACAAACGGAGTATTAAATTTTAGTGATATAAGATTCATGAAAATTGTTACGACATTTTCAATGTCTCTGTTTATTTTAGATTCACCATCGTTTGTTACATAACTGCAGCAAGCTAGCTTTCTAAGCTAATCTTTGGAATATATTTTTTTTCTTTTTATCCTCTGACGAAGAAATAAATGTCCATTCGAAATATATCACGTCTTGTCTAAACTAATTCAAAGAACATTCCTTGTGTAATCTGTAAAGCGTGGGAGCACTATCTACTTATTATACATACGTAATACTCTGGTATTTACTTTCATTCTTAATGGCAACACTTACGATGTTTGTCTCGAGATACTTTGTCATCTCTCATTATGAGTTTTCTCTTGTTAGTGTTAATTAATTGCTGTGTTTGCTAATGAGATGGGTTGATGACCTGGGGAATTGTAGAAAGAAGGATCTTATACACCTAATCTACATACATATATGAACCCATTCCCTGTCCCCTGAATCATATATAGTTCATGTTGATTAACTATTGTGTCTACTTTGTGGACAGTGAACCTGTTACGGAAATAATGTATCTATATGTATATAGCAGAATTTCATCAACCGAATGTTAGCATAGATGATGATGATTTTGTAGGAAACCTTTGAACGAAACAAAACATGAAACTCTTGTCAAAATGTGCACTAGAAAAATTCTATATGATTTTTTGACAACTGTTTTCAAGCGGAGAAAAGAAGGAAAATTATGCCCAATCCGGTAACTATCAACTCTTCCAAGAAATGTGGTTTAGGTTTATTTTAGTATAATCAACCAGGTGTACTAAATTCAATAATTACTACTCTGTGGGTGGAAACAAGGCAACCAATAATAGTCCTTGGGATTCTAATACAGTTTTTGCGTAGGTTTTTGCCGATAGTTTATAAAGTATCATTTGCAATTCTATTTCTTAAGGGCCTATACTACCTCAAATGGCTTAGCATGATCCCTCGTTATGTCGAAAATACTGCAGCATTAATTTTGAAATAAATATATGGTAAAGTTGAGGATTAATGTTAGGTCTTGTGTTAGACGAAAACACGATTTCATAAATTTTTTTCGATAGGTAAAAATTCCAAAGTTACCTCCAAACCGCTGGTATTCAAAAAATACTTCAAATTAGATCATGAAACTTTGTATACTAACCGAACTAACTATAAAGCAGGTCTTATGTTATTTACTTTTTTTAATTACCATTATTTTCACCGTAAAAGGCAAATACCTAAAATATTGGCGCTGCCTGCCGCCTAGCACCGCACTCTGTCTCGCTCTCACTCAGTCTGCGAGCAGTATCGAGGTAGTATAGGCTCTTAACAACGCAACTTAATACTATTCGTAATTAGTTTGACAGGGTTACAAATATTGTCTTTATGCACGCAATAGAAAATTAATTATACGTTGAGAGTTTTTTTTTAATAGATATAATATTATAAATTAAATTCGCTTGTCGTGTCTGTCGTGCAACCGCGTTTTTCTTATGCAACGGATTTTGATGCGGTTTTCATTATCATTTAGAAAACTTACTGTAGAAAGTTTATGATTAATTAATATTAAACTTAAATATAATAATGTATCTCCATGTTTATCCGGTTGTAAAAAATAATGATGTAGATAATGTACAAAAAGCTAAAAATAGTTCGGCAGGTCCTAGGTACCAGTCATCACACCACATTCCTCATCAATCGAGGGCATTGATCAGACAAAAAAATAAAATCGTGGGGCTCATATCATTATAAATGCTATTTACATTTACTCAGGTTACGCTACACCCCACGACTTTCAAGTTTTTATTTAAACTCTATGATCCGTCTTGCACTGTGTTCTACTTGTAAAGATACCCATTACCCATATTGAAACATATGAAATTTGAAATATTAAAACCACTGGTGGGGATTTCTGGAATAAATCACAAATATATGAAATCTGTCATTTTGTAGCTGCCATCTTTTTTTTTTTTTGTGGATGGGAAATCATCAAATGACCCCTCCCGCTCTGGGTGGAGCAGAAGGGAGTGTCAGACTCTTACTGACTAAAACCCACCCGTGTTCCTTCCTTAGCCCTTTGTGCTCCGGGGCAGCAAATTTGACTCAAATAAATAAATAACAAACAGGGCAAGCTAAATAAAACCCTGCAAATCTGAGGTGGGTCGCTAGTGTAATATAAAAAATCACCTGCTCTCGCCGCATGTTTGTCGCCTGTGCTCAAATTTTGACGGAACTTCTTCCGCTTTATCCAAAACCTGTTAAATAGGTACTATATTCCGTAGAAATACTGGTATTCAGCTGCATCTTATTAGACTGAATGCCGCTCCAACATAGTTGGGAAATGGTTAGGCAGACGACGATTTTCCGTAGAAATAAAAGAATCCAATTTGAAGATAAACATCGGATCAAAAAACTATATTCCTATCCGAATAACTTGTCATATAGCATCTGAGCAATAAGCATACAGGCTAGGCTTTCATCTATTCCCACATAAAATAAAAAAATCCACCTCTCAAACGGCATCACGGAACTTGTAATACTCAAAGTATCGCTTGTCAAACAATACTCACATTCACATAGATGGTTTACACGTTACAGAATCATTGTTACACTTCTTATGTGTACGACAACATTGATAACTTCCTCTACATAACATTTCGTAACTTCATCATTGTTATGTCCTATTAGGTAATTCATTGTTTTCCTGCCATCTTTTTTCGGCTGTACGACCATTTTGATTTTTATGTGCTTTTGTTTGGCTTCGCTTACGTGTTTGTTAATTACCACCTAATTCTAGGTTGTTGGATTCAAATATTCTTGTAAAGATTTGTCATTTATTACAAACTATCGACCAGCCCCGGCTTCGCAATTTAATAAATTTCATTAAATAATTAATAATTTTAATGTAATGTTTTTTTTTTACTTGCTGCCAGCCCCTGCCGCCGATACCGCAGCAACCGCTATGTCCCTGAATTTAAATCTGTAATATCTTCGAAAATATTAATTTAAATAACATGCTGTAAAGGGTCATATTGATCTATTTTAAATGCACAATGTATTAAGGTACTTAATTGGATAAGGATTAATGCTGTATTGCTTAAAATCGCTTCGTAAATAAGCCATCATTTCTCGTAAAAAGTAAAGGAAAAAAAATGGTTATTGTAGGTGTGTTATCCCTAAGAGATAGACATATACCATCGCGGACTTTTTTGTAGACCTTTTTAAGGTGTACAATACTGTAGTACATTATTTTGAATCTCATAGGGTTCAGCCAGCGTAGAAACTAGAAACCTCTAAAATTATCAGTGTTTCTCTACTATATTATACATGTATTATACATATAAACCTTCCTCTTGAATCACTTTATCTATTAAAAAAAACCACATCAAGATCCGTTGCGAAGTTTTAAAGTTTTAAGCATACATAGGGATATACGGACAGAGAAAGTGACTTTGTTTTATACTATGTAGTGATGAAGACTAAACTTACTGTTTCTGTAAGCCTATATCATCCCACTGCTGGGCATAGGCCTCGCCCCATGACTTCCAGATCATTCGATCTAGGTCTAAAGTGGACCACGGGTCGTTCAACATATACAAACGTGGGTTTTATTTTTTTTTTCCAACACCACTATTTGGTCCGTCGTGTTCCTGCTAATCGTGATATGTCGTCCTGCCTGTTGTTCCATAGGCATATCCTGAGTTTGATTTACGAGCAGTAGTGTTGGTGTCGTCACGACTTTTATCTCCATTTTCAAAATATTGTTCTGATATAGGCTCGGTATCAAACAGTGACGAATAATAATGTAAATCGTCTTTCTGACCTTATTATTGAAACCTCAAAGCATTTGTTTTAATTAGGTAATTAATACAAGACTAGCTAAATATAATAAAAGTTGTATATCTATGTGTGTACGTATATATAATAAGATACCAAGTAATCTCAAAACGCTAAATATGAGATTATTCAAAAATAAATTGCATGAATGGTTATGTAGTCATAGTTTTTATAGTGTCAAAGACTTCTTTGACAATAAATGTAAAAAAATCTCTTAAAAAAATTTGTACGCTTATCACTGTTAAGCAAAAACATGTAAGCTCTTGTTTTTTGTATTTTACCATCTTTTTATACCATGTTTTTAAGCAAATAAATATTATTCTATTCTATTCTATTCTATTCTAATTCTAACAGCCCTATTTTCAGTTTCTATTGCTGAACTGATTAGTACTAATGTCTTGTTTGCGTGAAAATGTTCGCCTCTAAGCTGGTAATTAGAATTTGGATTATCATTTGAGAAAATGATAGTGGTAGTACAGACGCCAGCACATCAAGCTACTACAATCTGTTAAATTTCTTTAATAGATTTTCAACTTTATCACTAAATCATTAGGTTCAAAGTTGATTGGGAAAATTTGACAGTTTCGGTAGCTTGATATTCTGGCGTCTGTACCTAGTAGGTTTGTTATAGTGTTTTCAATTAATTAGATGTTCAAAACAGTATTAATTTCCATACTGAAATGAAACCTCTTGTGGATACTTACTTACGTATAAAATGTTCATTGCTTGAATTTTAATACACCCGATTTAAGAGTATTTACATCCCTCGCTTATTTGAACCACTTGACTAATATGAATATGTTAATAGCAATATTTATGAACCTGTGATCAACGTAACTTAGGTTTTTAATTTACATATTTCATCATTTTTCGCCAGCGTGCACTGAATATTTTTTTCCAATTATTAAGCAAATAAGTGTTACAAGTACGAAAAAAGGTGCATGTGAAGCCGACCATGACTTACTGGGCACTAAGCCCTTGACTTTTAAAACTGCCCAGCCTCCAGAGGTCGATTAAACATAAACATATCTATCACTACTGTCTCGTAAAGACCAGCACTATCGGAAACTCGTAAAATTTAATTATTTTCTCCGCTGAGCCGAAAACATATCCGGGTATGTTAAATGACGTACGATGTCGTAAAATTCCATATATTTCTGTCAAGATGAAATGTTCATTGGATTTTGACATGAACGCTATTTGAAATTTATTTTGAAATGAGTATTAATGAATGGATTGTGTTGGAAAAAGAAGCATGAGTCGCGAATGAATTATCATTCTCTGCCATCAGCTGGTAACGTCGCAAAGTTTGACCGTAGGGATTAACAAAACAATTTAACACTAGCCATATAGAAAGAAAGAAGAATGGTTTATGTAGTCTAATTAAAACAATATGTAATGCGATTTGGCACTTAACCATTGAATCTATCTTCCATATTTATATAAAAATCAACTGCCGTGAGTTAGTCTCACAAAAATTAGAAAATGGCTCGACAGATTGTGATGAAACTTTGGTAAGTTGTTGTGTGCGTGTCAGAGAAGGCTCTTAAGAAAAAAAAAATGATTAAGATATTATTTTTATAAAATAATCGGTTATAAAAATAATATATTAATCAATTTATTTCAGATAAAAAAGCAATCCATACAATTACAAATTATAAATACTTACAGAAAAATAAATAAATAAAACACATAGAAATAAATTATTACAAATAAGTAGGTACATTGTTAGTAAAATCTTATACACTATGTTAGTCAATATAGCTATACCAAAACAAAGTAGCAATGAAACACAAAAGTAAATAGACCGACACGCACATATAGAAAAAGGCGCACAATTAGTCAAATATTTGAATTCTACCATTAATTTGAACAGGATTCTATTGTCACATCACAATTCGTATCAATTAGCTGAATTATCTTCATCTTCAAGAATGTCGAATGGCGTGCTCTGTCCATACAAAGCTACTTAAAATTCCTCCATCTACGACAGACGGCAATGCTTTCAGATGTAGACCATCTCTAATATGCTCTTCAGCGTGTCTTAAGAACTATATTTACTGTCGGATTGTTATTCGGTATTGACGTTTTTATGATGATGTGCTTTAAAAAAATATGCTCGTTTTTTTACGCAATGAAAATGAAAATTTTAAGGTAGTTTGAAACAGTGTGTTAGTAGGAAGGTTTTTTAATAACTTGTCAAAGTGCTCTTAAGACTGTGCCGACCGCACAGTGGCGCCCTCATCGTTTGTTTGGTTATTTCATACAATTTAGAATGAAAATGCAGAAAATAAGCACGTCAAGTTGTGCTTCACAAGATTATACGTTAATATTATTAGAAGAGGTAGTTTTATATTGTATAGTTTTATTATAATCCTTAAAACGGAATATAGTGGCCACTTTTATCCGTTTTAAGGATTATAATTAAACTAAACAATATAAAACTACCTCTTCTAATAATATTAACGTATAATCTTGTGAAGCACAACTTAACGTGCTTACTTTCTGCATTTTCATTCTAAATTGTATGAAATAACCAAACAAACGATGAGGGCGCCACTGTACGGTCGGCACAGTCTTAATCTAATGGAAGCGGGGCTATCGGTATGCTTTTAGGCTAAAATACTTTTGCATAAACCTACACATCCCTCGTCACAAGAGGACCTCTCTTAACAACGTTAATTTTAGGAGAATACCTTTCATATTTGTGGCATACAGGTGTACTACGATATTTCATGCGGTCACCATCTGCGTAACCTAGTTATGACAGCAATAAGCCGCTCCAGAGCCTCTTTGCGGAGGTAGATACGGCCCAGGGGACGTTTAGGGACTCGTCTTACGCTATATTAGGTTACCCTTCCATTTCAGACATTGTTATCCGAAAACATTTTCTGTAGACGGCTAATTCTGGAAAATGTAAATCTATAGAAGGCAGGAAATACTATATCTCCATTATAAAACGCACATTTATGTAGTTGTTAGATCTGTCGACACGATCAATCATGCGGCCACAATGCGCGGGCGATCCAAATCTGCCTCGATGTGTGGTCTAGCTCTTCTAAAATAATTGTTTAGCTCTGAAGTGATTGTTGCGGGAGGCAATAGCATCGGCTTAATATAGCCAATCTTTTTCGTCATCTTATCATCTATTTTATTTGTTAAATATACGGCGTTATGTGCACGATTATAGTTTCTCAAGAAAATCTTGCTGCAGTTTCTCTTCTATTGGCAGGTTTACTGGATCGTATATTGATGAAAATACCAACTAAAGCATATTCTGCGCTAGCTCTAAACTAAACTTTTAGATCTCCTCTATAATATTCCAGAAATTGAATGACCATAAAATGAGAAATATTATTCATCCACCAAAAATATGCTTGCAAGTTTCAAATTCTAATACCAAACATATAATATATGTAACCTGGCTATAACATTGTTTACGGTTGCACGAATAAAGAATTAAATTGTGCTGTTATTGTGAAATATTTCCCAGTATAAAATGGAGATAGCATTCGTTTTGAAGGTCGTCTGCCGGAGCCAAGAATACGAGTGCCGCATTGCAGCCTAGATGCACTGACCCGGCCAGTGCATTCTCAGAATTATATATAGGTTAACTGTCGATTACCCGTGTAACAGTGTCGCAATTTCGCAATACTAGTCAACACAAGTAAACAGGGTGTCTACTCCGAAGTGACATAATCGAATGATCGGAACCGACCGACACACGGCCGAACCGAATATTGTTGTCCTACTACGAAAAAGGTTCGGATAGGCTCAGTTTGATCGGGACCATAGTCAATGTTCGAAAAGAGTGACGGACCGAACGAAATGTAGTGCTAGAGGTGAAAGTTCTATCGATATGTTTTTATTGGTCATTAATACTCATTTCGACATAATTGAACTATTGAAATACATGGTAAAATTATTTTTTATAGTAAGAAAATATAACTTTACTTTTAATTCAATATTTATACCTAAGAACATTGTATTATTTCTCGAAAAAACAATATATTTGTAGCTGGCATACAAACTGCTTTGCCGATTGTCAAAATAAATAGAATAAAAAGAAAAAGGATAAAAGTCAAAGGATGACAAGTAAACAAATAAGGAGAAAGAATAAAATTTTATAATTGCAAAATTTAGACAAAATACTTTTAAACTCAAACCAAATCTTGTCGTCGCTATCGCTATAGCGATAACCGTATTTCGGTTGTTTATCGTCAAGTGCTGGCTGAAATGTAGTGTTAAAGTCAAGTTATGAGATGTATACAAAAAACAAGCTAAATATAATCTGAATATAATAGAAACTACATAAATTATTCACTTTACGCGTGTTAAAGTGCCCCTTGAGTTTATCGTTTTCTCATGTTCGTATTCTGGAAGTTTGGAAATGAATGTAATGAACAAACATTCTGCAAGAACAAGTCACCATGTCCAGACCAACAGCCCCACAAATTGATGCTCTCCTCATCGAGATTTAGCTCAAGCCATCTTGAGGGGCATCGACGGTCGTACGCTGAATCATCGACTGTGGGAAGAAATTTGCACCACGCTGAATGCTATATTATTTTAGTTTTACTTATTACTATACCTACTTCCTGAAGATTAGTTCTAGTATTGTAAAAAATATATTTTATTAATTATTTTCTAATGATTGCATCAGTCTTTCCCTTTCTCTTTGTACCCTCCCCAAAGCATCTGTGACAAATGTAGCAGGCTGATATGTCACTTGCCGCCTTGCCGGGAGTTATCCGATTCTAAATCATCTTGGGTTAACACCGGAGCACTCACACCGGGCCTTATGTGTGCATAAGGCTCGGTGTGAGTGCTCCGGTGTTAACCCAAGACACATTGAATGATGGACATTTGGGATAGTCAAGAATAATCTTACCCTATTCTTACCCTTATATTACCCTTATTCTTGACTATCCCAAATGTGCATCATTCAATGGTGGAGCGGGCTCGCTTGTGCACAGCATTAAACCTGCCTTTTGGACTGTCTTCCACAAGTCAAAATGAAATATTATCGCCCCACAGAGCATTGATGAGCTGCCCCGAGCGTAAAAATTCAAGTCAACAAGAATGATTAATTGTTATTATGTTGCTAATAATATGCTAGTCTAGTATTTTTAGTCTTTATTCATATTAAATAACAATATTTAACATATATGTTTACAATAAAAAAATCTAGAACATAAACCTTAAAAATGTAGGTTGGTACATTTTCCTTACACAAATCTTCTATTATCTTCCGAATGCGTGGTCCGATATACATAAATCTAATTGGAATATTAGTTTTATGCGTAACTCTATCATTTGAGACTAAATTTATTTAAATATCTACATAAACAAGAAATCACATTTTCAAGTTACGTAATTATATGACAATCCTTACATATTCCAAAAAATGCCTTACAAACTTACTTTAATTCAGTGTTATTGGATTAAAATATGAAAACTAATAATAAAACTAAGCTAGATAAACTAATCACAAACAGATAGACTTCAAATTAAACAAAATCTCTTTAGATAGTGAGTGGACTGCTGTGGAAAACTTAGATCTTACATCTACGTTTTATGTATCAAAAATGCTTTTGTAGCAGGGTCAATTGCATGGCTATTATACTTTAGGGGTAACAGGGGCACTATATCCTGGCTGACTGAGTCTGTAATTAGCTACAAACTCAAGGTCGGGCACTAAATTGTTAATGAAGGAGTCACGAAGTCTTCTGCGATTCCTTCTACGCTCCAAATGCTCTTCTTTGGGAGCCTCTTCCAGTAAACGCATACGTACTGCCATTTTGCTACAATTTCAAGTATAGCACATTCACTTTAACATTTTGAACACATATAAAACTCAATAAAATTGTAATAATTCAAACTTACGATACTCAAAAGATAGCTATTTTGTTGTCGTGTATTTTGACATTAATTTCACGACGTAACTCTTGTCAAACTCAAATCATCGGTCAGTCTTTTCTCGTTCAGAGTAGGGTAACGATGCAACTAGTGTCAAAATGAAGTTCAGTCGGATCGGTACCGACCGAACCAAATAGAATGAACTTCGTAGTAGGAAATGACCGAACATTCGGCCGATACGAGGCCGATACGATAAATTTACCACTTCGGAGTAGACCCCCTGGTGCGATGAATCTTCACTAGTTTTGATAAACAGCCAAAAACCATTGTTAATTCTAATTTTACGAGAATTTATGTCCAGTTGTTTGTCAGTGTTAAATCACGCCGAAATGTCTACTAATTTTGATGATGTTTAACGCAAAAGTGAGTCACTCGACCGAGTTGTTGTCGTTGAAACGAAAGTTTCGTGTAGAACAGTGAACTTCTAATAACTTTGAGTTGAAATCTGAACTCGGATAAAAATAAACATAACAAGAAGCTGATTGACATCTGTTGGATCTCCCAGTCATTGACACCAGCTTGAACCTTTTTAGGCTCCTCTAAATATAATATCAAGTGGTTGAGTAGTGACTTTCATCGTATAGTGTGGTTCTCCTTAATACCGCATCATAAACGGTTTCTTTAACCTGATATAAAAAAAAAAAACACTTACTCTCTACACATTAGTTCGATAGAATGCTGTAGACAGAAATGCCATATAGTCGATATCTTCACACTTAACAAAGGAGATATATTTCTGCCTTTCTATTATACAATAAATAAATCACGAATGCTTTTCCTTATTGCCATCTTATACCTGTCAATATATTATATTGGTTCTATTTGAAATACTGCTACGGTATATTAGTTATCCAACATCACTTAGTTTCCACTTTCCACGCTGACTCGTAGAAAAATATTGTTTAACCATTTATCGACTCATAACTAGTAAAAGCGTACTAAGAAACTGTCCATTGCATTGTCAGTAAAATGTTTATATTGAAAGACAATGCACTTAGTACCATTGCTATCTTTAAACTTATTGTAATGGTACAATACAGTTCTGGACTAGCATTACCTAATACGTATTGAATGGACCTTTGTTTGTTGTCCTTTATCCTTATCTTCTTTAATTAAAATTAATTCTGTACAACGTTGTTTTGTTGAACATTACAGATTGTTTATCTCTAAAGTTACTGTGGAAATATCTCCCTTTGGATTCTTCTATTTCGAATTTATACAGGACCCAACTTTACCAACGGATAGGTATATTATGTGCAACCTGAGCTAGATAAGAAAATGTTCTTGAACTTTATCTGGTTCTCTCGAGTTTAGATGTACTTCTACCACTATTCTTACACTTTCACTTTCCTATCACTTTGCAAGTTGCACTACTCGTGTTTAATTAGCGTGGTAAAACGCTTTGAGAATACTTTTCATTTGACGATGTAAAATATTAGTTTGACTGAATTAACTAGGTACTGGTTTGGCCAGCGCATCTGTAAATATCAATCGCCCATTTAGAAAAGATAAAAGCAAAAGTTACATGAAATCAAGACTTTCAAAAGATTCAATCAAAAACTTAGATTACTTCATAAAATAGAATACAGAAATTCATCATGCATAGAATTTCATTCGTGTTCGAAGATAAAATTTCGCATGGCCTTTATCGAAGTTATCTATCTAGGTGACATTGGAGTCACTTATCTTGGCCATGACGCTGACATTGTATAGAAAATAATTTTATTGCATGTGACATCGAGATCAATCAATCAATCAACTCAGCCTTTCGCAGTCCACTGCTGGACATAGGTCTCTCCCAGGCTGCGCCACAACACACTGATCTCCACCTTCCTCATCCAGTCCGTTCCAGCCACTTTCATTAGGTCGTCCGTCCATCTAGCTGGACCATCTAGACATCGAGATAACAACTGATTAATGCGAAGAAATTAAGATTCAATAAGGATAGTAATAATCTAGAAGTCAACGTTTAATCAGAACTAATTAAGCATGACACATAAGAAGTCAATAGACTCAAATATTATTGCGTTGATTTCTAAGCGCCTGCGATGTCGGTGAACGTCTCCGAGCGTTGCACCCCATCCATCACGCTGGTCTCTGCTATCTCAGCCGACTCTTCCATCGGTCTAGACGCACCGTCTCACTCCAATTACAATAATGGCCGGGTGCATCGCGAAATTCCATAACACTTTCACCGCTGTAAGTGGCTTTGCTTTCATGTGCCTAATGGCTAGAGAGTATGCTCTTGTTTTGTTTTATTCTTCGAAATGATTAATGGCTGCATCTTTTATCGCTGCTCTGTTACTTGGTGTTACGTCTGCTGATGAAATTATCTTTTTTTTTTTCGTTACCTTGTGCGAGAATTGTTATGATGTATTGTGTGATACCATAATTATTGTGTCGTTACATGCAAAGAGTTCTCACGTTTGAATTATATCAATCGTGCTCGAGTGGATTAACTTCCGCAGTACCATTTTGGAAGTTTCCGAATTCCATGTAAGAATTTTATTTCTGAGTTCATCTTTCTAGTAAAGCCATTTGAATCCTCAAGGCTCAAAGGACCCTCATTATTCAGTCTTATTTACTGCTTCCCCAAATGCTACTATTGCATCATTTAAATCGTTAGCGGTTTACTTTGCGTCTTCGAAAACTAATATGCGTTCTATTTTTAATGTTCCCTCTTCCTGTACGGTTGTCACAGATCCAAATCCGTCATTTGTTCTCATACGTCTTCCTCTGTCACAATGTGGTTTTAGAAACACACCAGGATTTATTCTGCGATTGTTTGTTAAACCTTGGAGTGTTAAATAACAAAAGCTATCAATTTAAGTCGTAAATGATTATTTTTGGAAAATCCGTGATGTTCCTCGCTATTGAATATTGGATTTGGCATTTATAAATGTTGGCTTTTGTCCGGTTTCCAGTTTGTTTAATCCCGCAATGTTTCTGGTTACATTAATCAATTCAAATGAGTAAAACGGTGAAACTGTTGTTTATTCATTACTATTTGCAGTTTTGCAGTGCTTGACTTGTGACTAGCAGTTTTTATAGCCCGTTTGGCCTAAAGTTTACCATCTGTTTAAAATATTAATTTACCTTATTCAAAATCTCCAAAAACGGCAATTCCAGTTTCGCTGGAAACGAACATAGCTACTTATTCCAATAAATCTCGTTTCATAATGTAATTTATTGCGGTAGGTTTTCATAAACGCGAATATATTCCACCACAAGGTATAATAAAGAGTTGCAAAACTGCAGTTACCGGTAAGTTCCAACTCCCCGACCTATTTGTGAAACAACCACTCGTGTGGGTACATTGTTGTTGCCCAGATTCGGGTTTTGCGGCCACTTTACAGCTCCTACACGTGTATATAGAACCTGGTGAACGTAATAGCTTGGAACGGTCTTCGCTAATGTTTTCACTTACGCAACGCTAGTTCGACGACCCGAACCGTTTTTGGTCAACTGTTTGTTTATGGTTTTTGTGTTTGAGTGTCACCTTGAATTTTACGGCTGTGAGCCTTTTTAGCCTAAACAGTTTATTGGAAAGCAGTGGGTTCAATCAATTAGCTGGTTGTCCCTCGCCCACCATGACTGATAGACCGTATTTAGTAAACGCCTTGTTCGTTTTATGACTTGGCTTGACTCATCCTTCCTCAATTTGGTCGGTGTCATTAGATGTGCTAACAGATGTTAGATCAGTGTCTGCTTTAGAAGCTTTGATCAATGTATACCTAACTTTTTGCCTATCTGTGAATCACTAAGTACGCTGTTTCTCTAAGTGCCTAAGAGATTTCAGGGAAAATTCTCTTACTCAGAGATTAGCTAACATCCTGCCTCTATTTTTACTTCAACGCGATCTTTAAGCCCAAGTTGTTTATACACATAAATCACTATCACTTCTTATAATATAATTAAGCTTTCATCCTTCGAAGAAAAACAAAACGTTTCCACATCATTTGTAAAGTCAGATTTTGCAACATCATCATTGATTCTCCGAAGGGGCTTGAAACCGCGGACTGAAGAGCCATCGAAAAACCGTCAAAGCACCGTTCGGGAACTGGGTCGAGGGTGGTTAGAACAACTACCAAGATCTTAGCTCACATGATGGAACCCTTCACAATAGAGAACTGACTCATGGAGTTGAGAGTTCTTCGAGACCCTTTTTGTTATGAAAATAAAATCGACTTATAAGGCAAAATTGTTTTTGTAATTCTTCTATTTCTGAATGAATGACATTATCTTATCAAAACATGTCAAGGTCTACTGTTACTTCATGCTTTACATGTTTACTTTTCATTCATGAATTTCCTAGTTGAAGAAGATTTCCGAATTCGTAAGTGCAATATTATTCTGGTTGGCGCGTTGCCAGACCTCTATTGCAACTGAGTCGTCACTTATCTCGGGCTGTGCATCATCGACTGCTTGTGGGATATCGTATTTATTTATTTATAATAAGCACACCAACAGCACAGTCACTTACAATTTATATTAAATATCATCTAAAATTATCATTTCAGTAACCATGCAAATAACACGTATGCATGACATCTAACTTTAAAAATATTAGAGACAAAGGAGAACAATAAAAAGTGTGTCTAGTAGATCTACAAAAACAAACCAATTTGAGCTACATAGACGTGCACTCTTCACACTGTCTAAATAGGGAACGTCTGTATGAAGCAAAACTCATGGAGAAAATATCAATAGGAAAATCTGACAAGTTGAACCTTTCATTATATTGCCTTGCCATACGCGTTAGTGGGCTGTTAAATGTGGTATTTAAGGTGGATGTAGGCAATTCAAAAATACGATGATAACGCTTACTACGTTGGCAAGACCTAAAGTTAAAATGGTTTACCAATTGTGCATCGATGGAGCCGCTTATAATTTTATAGAGTATTAGTAAGTCAGAGTGGCTACGTCTTTCTTTTAAACTAGTCATTTTAAAGTGCTTTAACCTGTCATTGTAATCAGGTATAGCTTTATGGATCCCATTTTTCACACATAAATACCTAACAAAACGGGCCTGAACAGATTCAACATTATTCGAATAAGTTGAATAATAGGGCGACCAAATAGTGGAACAATATTCCAAGGAGCTCCTTACTAGTGCATTGTAAAGCAAAATAATGCTACTATAATTACGAAAAGGTTTCGACGTTCGGATTATAAAGCCAAGCATTCTTTTAGCCTTAGTCGCTATACCATCTATATGATCGCGGAAAGATAGAGATGTATCGAAAAGTACCTCTAGGTCACGGATAACCGACACTCTGTTCAGTACTGATCCACCAATATGATAATCAAATTTAATGTAATTCACTTTATTAGTGAATGTAATTGTCTGGCATTTTTTAACATTGAGCGTCATTCTGTTGTTCAAACACCATTGCTGAAGGACTTCAAGATCTCTTTGAAGGTTCATACAATCACTTAGGTCCAATATCCTACAGTATATCTTTAAGTCGTCAGCGTAGGCTAAACAATTGCAATTTATTAAATCTAAAAGATCATTCAAAAATACCAAAAAAAGCAAAAGGCCCAACTTAGAGCCCTGTGGAACACCAGAACCAGGAGAAAAAGGTACAGATTCATAACCCGCTAAGGCAACTATTTGAGAACGATTAATTAAATAGCTCTCGAACCACCTCCTATAATGGGTCCTCTTATAATGGGTCAGGAAGTGATTTCTGCACACTCAGGATTTATATTGTAGTATCCATATTGTCAAATTGTTTTAAACTCATTGATTTAGCTTTCTACGCAATCGTGAGAATTTCATGAATCACCTTAGTATTTATTGTGATAAAGTAACATTTCAGTAGCATTGCCTGTATCCCAAGGTTTTTTAAGTAACTACCTATTCCAGATGCTCTTTTTATATTATTGTTAAATAAATCAACACAGGAAATGAGTTTAGTATTATATTTAGTTTATCTATATGTTCTTTTCGGTTCATAGACTATTCTTTCCTTGTTGTCTTTCTATCCGAATCCTACCAATTAAGGGCAAATAAATAGAACCAAAACTTACAAAATTAATGTTAAAACCAATTAAACCCACATCTATTCGCAAGGTTATCAAATTGCATGCACAATTGATTCTAACCATGTGTAATATAAGTATGAACAAGGCTGGTACTTTATAGTACTATTTGCAGGTACATCGTTAAGTAAACGGTCACATACCCACTTGGTAGATTACAAATTGATATAACTTAAAATGTTCTCTGTTAACCAAAGTGCGGCGTGAAGTAAAAATGTTAGGTTAGTCCTTGAAATATAAAAATCTGACTACATATTAGATAATTTCTTCATAATGTAGATTCAGTTCACTATAATGAAAGCAGAGTATAAATATTGTCTCGTTAATTTTTCTTAATGTTTAATCTATATGTAGTCTTGAGTAAGTCCAATTTAAATAGATACCTAACGCTATTTCTACAAAACATTTACGAGCGGCGTGTATTTCTCAACTGTGCTCCAAATTTACGAGTCCAATGTTAACGTGAAATGTTTATACTACATTTAGTCTCATCCGCTCACCATCACAACAATAGAATGTAGGTAAATAATCAGATTACGGCGTTCCTAATTAACTTAACCGTGACCCAATTAATATGCCTCGAGAAATTCTACAGTTTTCTCTTTACTACATAAAATTTTCATTCACAAGTTTATTTTGAGAGGATACATGTGAAAACATCGACTCGACTTGTATACTATACAATGATCGTCACAATCTGGCTCTCGTCCAAATAAAAGAGCGGTAAAATTACGGACCACTATAATCAAATTTAAACTTGCGCCTCCCATGAGAGCCCTTCTAAATTCGCCATACAGCTGACCTATTTCGTGTTTAATCTGGCACGATTCAGTGCTGGTTTGTTTATTCGAGGGCAACGCTTTTATAATGGGATTTTAGTGTTCGCTACTATGATTTACGAGTACCATTTTCTGTGCGAAAAGTACACTTGCCATTCGGCACACGGTGGTATCCAATACATGGTATTTTCGGCTACCGACGCCAGCATACTCTAATTTCGAAATATTTTAGGAGCTTTTAAACATTATGAAATAAACGATAAAACAAAGTGCTATCAAAATGAGTTCCCGGGACTATTACAAGGTGTCTTACATGAGCAAGGGAGCTGAACGCTCCAGGAGATCTATGGATCACGACGTTCTGGACAACGATACGGAGTTCAACGCCAACCAGTTCAAACTTTACGATGACTTCACCACAGACCTTCGCATCGCCTTCAACCCTCTCAGGCGGAACTTCCACGACATCACCAGGACTGATATGATGAGGAGGAGGGGAGATCCTAACGATTCTGGTGTCGATATGGAAAATGGAAACCCTCTTGAAGATGTATCAACTTCTAATGATAGTGACTTGGTAAGTATTCGTAGGAGTCGTCTAGTAGCCATTTTTGATTTTGTTCTTTGGATTTTGTTTTGAAGCATTCAAAGCATTATTTACTATGGTTATTTCGCTGAATATAATACAACCATGTGTACTTATCAATTTATTCAACCACTCATACGCTTTAAATCATATAGCGTGAAGTTTCTCGTATAACTGGTTACTTTATCTCGCTTGGCTTCAGAAATAAATGGGAGTATAAAATTTTGCAATTGGCTGGAGCTTTCGGACTGAAATATTTTTAACGCAATACATTTTAGCAGAGTATTTTTTTATTTTAATGTTCGGATTATGGCTTTAAAATCTCGGCTTTAGTACAAATATGCAAATTTTTCAATATGCCGTAAGTTAGCTGTGCGAAATAAAAAGTTTTGGCAACTGAAATCTTTTTCGCGTTATTCCAAATTATATCTGATAACGTATTCTCTATGACATAACACAATGAACGAAACCGCGCGAAATTAACACCTATACTTTAGCTAAGGAATTGACGTGGTTTCGAAGTAAGGAATCATTGAGTGATCATAGTAAATTAGGACCCTGATGTAATCAATACATCACATTTATGGCGACAAATATAGATTTAAACAAAACAACCAACAAATACAATAGCAAATTCCTATAAAATACAAATCTGTGTCATCCGGGAGAACGCGCGTCGGATCGAATACTACACAGTACAATTAGTGATGGCCGGCGCCATCCATTGTGTCCGGCCGGACGGTAGCGCCTCGTCTAGCCATTGTCCGGCCTCTGCGCGAATCGGTAGTGGTAACATAAGACAATGCTCAATGTCACAATCACTCGATTTGGACACAAGGAATGGGGCAATTCTTTGTAGGGTCATAGACATGATTCAGGCTATTGAACTTAAAATTGGCAGTTTATTCATGATTATTAGCGAGAAATAAAGAAAACAAATTATATCGCCTAAGTAAGTTTGTAGCTTGAATTTTCAACCAACAATAAAGAAAAATAAACAAACGCTAGCCGCAGAACTTGCGTTATGGGCAGTCTTTTCTTCTAACTAACCCGGTGTTTATTAAACTTATGTACTTAAACTTCCTCAGAACAACTATTAAGGAACAACCACCCCTCAATTAGGTATCTAGTCCAATCAAAACAACAAACTAGCATATTTATGACGATCCTAAACTTTCGTGTTATAAATTCATATGCCACGTTCAAACTTGTTAAATTCCCATTTAACTGACCTGATTCAATCATACAGATCTTACGTTTTGTGAAACTAATCATCCAAAGGGAACTCGCAAATTGAACGTTATGACGTAAGCGGTTACAATATTATATTGTAGACTGTGACTCACTCATTGCAATGTTATACGCATTAGCCCCCATACGGGTGGTCATACGTGACATACAGACATAATGCGGCTCTCCGACGACTCCATATTTGTACTACTTAATTAAGAATTATGCTTTTATTTGGTAACATCATCCACAATGTCTGCACGACGAACCTTGTTAAATAGACAGACAAACGTGCATATTTTTCCTTGAAATTAATGATTAATTTTTCCGTTAACTGCACTTTATTGAAGCGCATCGCATTACGTATTCAAACTCCGTTATAACTCGCCTTGTGGACTGTTAATGTAGTAACCGTAGCGTTTATGACGAAGGTATTTAATAACTAAGCACAATGTCACCCCTGTCTTGCCACTCTGGTAATTATGGATATTGCACGAATGGGCTCGCCCCGCGCACGAGCGTACTTTTTTCGAGTTGAGCCGGTATTTTAACCCGTCCACAAATAAATACAATCTTAAGTACGCTACGGTTACTCTGCGACCGACTAGCCTTGACCATACGTGTAATTTAAGTGTACTGCTCATTTCGGGCAGCATTCGTCTTAAGCTGATTACATCACCACTAGGAGTCCTTAACCTTGACTTCTTTACCCTTAAACGACCTGACATTTAAATGACTATTTTCTATTTGTTGCAGTTGGAGAACGAAGTGATGGTAGATCCCTGGAGCAGCATGGACTCCTCGAATTCACCGTTAACTGATTCCGGACCCTCGGCAAGTGAAGACTGCACCCCCTCCACTTCGAGCGAACCACCTCGCGGGCCTCTAGACGCGTCCTCCCCTCTATCGCCTGACTCGCGCCGCTTACCCGACCCAAAAGACACCATAACCAAGATCGTCCCCAAAAACATTCCCCCAAAGACATCCGACAAGGCGCGCTCGCGAGACCTCACCCTTGAACTAGAGACCCTAGAGCCCGACCTTCTCTCTCGCCGCCCCCATTTTCTTGACGAAGATTACCAGCCGCCGTCCAAGTCGAACATCGAATGCCGAATCCCCAAGCCGCACTTCCTCGATCACTCGCCATCGCCTGATGAATTCGACGAACGCAGTGACATCACAAACCCAAACTTCTTGGACGATGATGTCGAAGGCGACGACAGTCAAGCACAAAAGAAGGCTGGAGCCCTTCCAAAGAGGCCACAGAAAAACCAGGCTTCCACTTACTCCAGTTCAGAAGAAAGACCACACAGAACTAGTTACCGAAGCGCTCTACATTATGGGTTAGAAAGTGCGGCCCGATCGAGTGAGCGAGACAAAAGAGCTTCCCAACTCTACCGGGGGACCTGGCCAGGAGAACGCGATTTCTGGACAGGTCATGACTCCGCCAGCGTTCGTAGTTTCTCTAGTAACGGTTCCGCAGAGGGAACGAGACCTTCTTCTAATTTAGAAAATAAGATGGAATGCGTTTGTTCCTTAATTTCACTTTTAAGTTTATCACCAGAAAACAATGCAGACCTGAGCGGCCCTTTATTGGATATGAGCAGGTCTGTTGAAAGTTGCATCGCCATGCGGCAAGCAGGATGCATTCCGTTACTAGTTCAGTTAATACATTCGAAGGTCCCTAGAGAAACTCGAGACCGCGCGGCAAAAGCGCTTCGTAACATAATCCACACACAGACTGACGACAAGGCAGGCCGAAGAGAAGCCAGAGTGTGGAGGTTGTTGGAGCAAGTTAGAGAGTATTGTTACGTATTAGAAGACCTTGTGGAAATGAGAAAAGAAGGAAAGGAGGTAATAGAAGATGATGCTACTAAGCATCCGAGTCAGAGCGTTGCAGCTCTGATGAAGTTGTCGTTTGATGAGGAGCACCGGCATGTGGTGTGTCAGTTGGGAGGACTGCAGGCGCTCGCTGCGCTGGTGAGCGGCGACCAGGCGGCACACGGCAGCAGAACTGATGACAATACGTGCTTGACCATGAGGAAGTACGCAGGAATGACATTAACAAACCTAACGTTCGGAGATGGCAACAACAAGTCATTGTTGTGCTCCTTCAAGGACTTCATGCTAGCTCTGGTTGAGCAGCTGGAGTCACCCAACGACGATATGAGACAGGTATGTATTTTTAATGGACTTTTTTTTCTATTAATCTACATTAACCCGCTGCTGGGCAAAGGCCTCCCCCCACATTCTTCTACCTTTCTTTGTGCCGAGCCTTGCTTTATAATGGACTACGTCTGAAAAATAAATGAATTATCATAGAATAAAGCTTTTAAATCAATTATTTGCAATTTATTTCTATTCACATAACTTATAATGTGTTCATGTTACAGGTAACAGCAGCCGTGCTGCGAAACCTTTCCTGGAGAGCAGATACCAACAGCAAACAAGTACTTAGAGAAGTAGGAGCCGTCAAAGGTCTTACTAAAGCAGCAATGACGTGTCAAAAAGAGGCCACACTTAAGTCGGTCCTCTCTGCCCTCTGGAATTTGACAGCTCATTGCTCAATGAACAAGGTAGCCTTATGTTCCGTTGAAGGAGCACTGGGCTTCCTTGTTGATATGCTCAGCTACAACTCACCAACAAAAACACTAGCGATAGTGGAGAACGCAGGTGGCATCATGAGGAACGTGTCGAGTCACATCGCCGTCCGCGAAGATTACAGGCAAATTCTCCGGGAGAGAAATTGTTTGAGTGTCTTACTGCAGCACCTTAAGTCTCCGAGCCTCACTGTGGTCAGCAACTCGTGCGGTACGCTATGGAACCTGTCCGCGAGGTGCCCACAAGACCAGCAGTTCCTATGGGACCACGGAGCGGTGCCAATGCTTAGGAGTCTCATACACTCTAAGCATAAAATGATAGCGATGGGCTCAAGTGCCGCCCTCAAAAATTTGCTCAATTCCAAACCGGGTAAAACGCACATCATTTCCCTGGACACGACAGCTAGAAATATGAATCTACCAGCTTTACCAACATTAGGAGCTAGGAAACAGAAGGCTTTGGAGCAGGAATTAGACCAAAACTTGGCTGAAACTTGCGACAATATTGAGCCAGCAACATCTCCTTCGACAAGTAATAGAGAAGAGAAGAATCTCTTCACAGCCACGGAAAGACAAATCGCCATGAACTTAGAAAGGCATAGGATGACGTCCAGTTCACCTCTCATGGGTACATTAACATCACAAATATCTTTAAGTCACAGCGCACATTTGGCAAGCTATTTGAGCTGCAGTAACACTTTGCTGAAGGGTGCTTTGGTCACTCGTTCAAACACAGGCAGTGCGGGTAACGTCAATAGATCAGAAAGCAAGGACTCGGTCACCAGCACTCATTCAGACTCTGTGTTTGACCGTGTCACGCGCACCGGCAAGGTACCTGTACCTACGCCCAGAAATAAAGATCTGATGAAGAGTGAAATGTCAGGTGAATCGTTCAAAGCGTCCTCGAAACAACACAAAGACAACTCTTTCCTTCGGTACCCCACGCAACCTCCAATTCCTCCGCCAAGAAGTACCACAGAAATGAGAACAAATTACACAGAATCCGGTTTTGACGTCGACCAGGATTCTTGCGACCAGCCCATAGACTACAGCAGGAAATACTCGGAGACCAAGAACACCGAGTCCGAGGTTGAAAAGCCAAAGACTGAAAACAAAAAGTATTCGAAGAAGGACAGTCCTACCACCTACGGGGACTACCAAGAGACTGATTTGGACCAGCCGACGGATTATTCCTTACGTTATGCTGAACATCAATCTGAGACTGGGTCAGACATGTCGGAGCCTGCAGGGCCGTCAGTACACGAGGACACCATCAAACACTTCGCCACAGAAGGCACTCCTTACGAGACACCGGCGATCTTCTCAACAGCCACCTCAATGTCAGATCTCAGGGTAATCGGAAAAGACAATAAGAAAGCAGTAGCGACCGCCAAACCGCACCCTGAAGCAATGACGCATTCAGACGAAAAGGACACTTGTTCCATCGAGGACCCGCCGAACCATGACAACGATAGGGCAGCAACAACTCCTCAAACGTCAGTACCGGAACCGATTCCCGAAAAACGAGGGGTTTTCGATACAAAGTTCAGTTCAGGAATGATAAGTCCCGAGAAACCGGTGAACTACTGCGATGAAGGCACTCCTGGCTACTTCTCGAGGGTCAGCTCTTTGAGCAGTCTTGGCGAACCGACTGAAGAGGACAGTCTGGCTAAGAGGAACGCTATGGCGACCATTAACGTGGACCCGAGCCCTCCGGAACAAAGTACCAGCAGTTCTGCTAAGGACAAAGAAGGTAAACGCTTATTTCTCATCCCAAGTTATAGTGGAAATGATGTTAACGGAGTAATAAAGATACACGGGATACCTAAAAATGTTACATTCCTAACTTCTTCTTAACTTTCTCTAAATCCAATGCTTTATTCTTCTAATACACATCTTCATCATCAAATCTTAAACTTTAATTCAGAATCTGAGATAACTATCATGTTTTGCAACCCCAAATTATACATCATACACGACAAAATTTCAAATGACGTTGAAACTAAAATTTTAAAGGCCACTCAAAAATCAACTTAGGTTAAATAACGCTGAAGAAGATAGTTTCAAATGACAAGAAATGTAAACGATCTAAGATTCTGAATTCAAATATAGTACAAAAACTTACAGAACAACTAACGACTTCAAAATCTTCCCAGGTTCCAAAGCAGTAACGTTCGCAACTGAACCCGCCTCAGTGTGCGAGGGCTCCTCGCCTACGTCGACCAGGGCTTCGCCCCCGCCGCAGCGGTTCGTGGAGGACACGCCCCTCATGTTCTCTCGCTCCAGCTCGCTTGGCTCCCTACCTGAGTGCTCGCAGCAAGATGATCAGGGATCTGTGCTGTCTGAAGTCAGGTAAGGCGATGGTTCCGCTACAATTATTCTGTTTCTTTGCCGAATTGAGTTTTGGCCGTTTAATCCATACTAATATTATTAATTCGAAAATAACTCAGTCTATATGTTACCTTTTCACGCCGATACCATTGAACGGATTTCGATAAAGATTCACAAGGTTGGACAAACGGCATTCTGAGGAAGGAAATAGGCTACTTTTTGTCCCGGCAGCACGTCCCTGTTCGATAATTTCTATTTGTAATTAAATATGCTTTTAACTAAGACTTTCTAGCCAGAACTAGTCGTAATGAAATAGATCTGAGGAAAATCTCCGTATGGTTAAAATTAATGATTTTGATTTTAACTAAAATTGTACATCGGTTTGTAAAAGAGAGACTATAAATTCGTCAAATCTACTCACACGTGGAAGATGGCGGGATATTTTAGACAAATCCGATATGTAATGGTACGCATGAACCCTGGACCAAAATAAATGAATGTCATGGGACCTTGGCACCACAGCTGACAGTCATTATTCAATCTAGCCACAAAAAAAAACCTGTTGGTTAGGTTATGAGCATAATTTAGATGGTCACAAGACTGTTGCGTTGTCCAGCCGGCTGACCTCGGGCTGCATATCCCCGAGCGAGATCCCCGACTCGCCCGGCGCCTGCGCACCGCTGTCGCCGCGCACCCGCGCCGCGCCCGCCGCCGGCTCGCTCACTGCGCTGTCCACGCCGCCACAAGGTACACACGATAGGCTAGTTTCCACCATCAATAAATTGAAAATCTGTTTAGTCCGTCAGTTAGAGTATTGGAAAATAATGGACACGTATTTTTTGTTTTTTTAAATCAATGAATATTGACAAATATAAAACGCATCAAAACTCGGGAGTGGGGGCTCGTGACGTCAGAACGCACTCAAAATTATACAAAGGTGTGACGTATTGAGAATTTTAAAAGGGTCTACGTAACAAAAGAAAAAATACGGGTCAAATATTTTTTGATAATCTAACTGACGGACTAATTAGGTTTTCAATTTATTGATGGTGGAAACTAGCCTATTATAACAACGATGACCTACGGGTCTATTTCGGAATTTCTTCTCAAGACTCAGTCAGCCAGGAAATGCGTGTTAAAGTGTATTAAAAGATCTAATTATAGAAATAATCATAATTTTATTAGAATTAACCGCGATAGCTAACTAAAGCTGCGAGCCATACAAAGTAAATACCTCATCATGTTATTCTGCTCTTCAGAACCTGCATGCGTCGGTTCAGTGTTCGAAGAGCGTGTGTCCCGTTTCCTGGTGGAACATACTCCGGCGCAGTTCTCAGCAGCCACCAGCCTAAGCAGTCTTACCATTGATGATGAGCCCAAGCTGCCTAAGGTAAGTCAATAGTCTGTAAACGTCCACTGGTGATCGTAAACGTGGGCGTCCTGGTTAACGTTCAGCGAAAATTGGTGTGATTATTACCACCATGATCATCCATTTGTATTTTGAGAATGTAATATTATGAGAACGAATGCAGGACTCTTCAGCTGGTTATCTTGATGTAGTATTTCAGTTGCCTCGAAAGAAACTAAACGAGATCATTTTTCGAGAACCACAGGACTGCAAGATTATTCAGTCGACTTCGGTGTCCAAGTCCTTAGCTCCGCATTCCATTCACACTGTACCGTTTTGTGACATCCAGTTTTTATTTATTTGCAGCAATCGCTAAAATTGTTACCGAGGGTTACCCATCAAGAAGAGATCGGCAGTTCACCGCCCAGCAATAATCCTGATGATGTCTTACATGATAATAGAAATAGGTATGTATTTTAGCATACATACTTAAACATTCAGCTAGCACATAAATAATTGAGGAAAAATTTCATGAAAAAAAAAACGTGTGAATTTTTTTTGCATGGGGTTCAAATTCAGAGTCAGATTGTACCCTGTATAGCATAAAAATTAGTGAAAAGTACAGCCGGCCCATAATCACACTAATATTACGAAGGCGAAAGTTTGTGAGTGTTTGTGTGTGTGTGTGTGTTTATATGTTTGTGACTTCTTCACGCTCAAACGGCTGGACAAATTTAAATAAAAATTTGTATGGAAGTAGCTGACATCCTGGATTAACATATAGGCTGCTTTTTATCCCGATATTCCCACGGGATCGACACTTATGCGGGTGAAACCGCGGGGCACCGCTAGTAATGTAATAAGGCTAAGCAGAGATAGAGAGGTAAATAATACATTTTAATTTACTTTTACAGAGACCAATTCCGGACTTTGCCTTCGTCGAACCGCGTAGCTAATGAACCGATGAAAGGTAAGGTTTTCACTCTCATTTTTTATACAAGCAATGTTAAAAAAAATACAAGTGTATAGCGTAAAATAAATACCATTTCAGGAACTCAAACTCCAGGCGAGGTGTGCAAAGTATACTTCACAGAAGACACGCCAGCCATTCTATCGAAAGCGGGTAGCAACTCGAACCTATCCGCGCTATCCATCGACTCGGCGCCCGCACCGACGTCCAACGACTTGAACGACACGCACGACACGTCCGACAGCTCGAATTTGAGTGACGCGGGTGACTTGCTGGAGGAGTGCATACAGAAGGGCATCGCTAAGGTATGTAGCGCTATATTGTTGTTTGTCGCACTATTACTGGGTGTAAAAAGACACATCACATACCCGTCAACTACGCATTCTGTACATCAAACTAAGTAACACTGCACGGGCAGCGGGATTGTCCGAAAGGGTTACCGCTACCCCGAAACACAAAGGGCTAAGGAAGGAACACGGGTGGGTTTTAGTCAGTAAGAGTCTGACACTCCCTTCTGCTCCACACAAAGCACACTGCACACAAATAATTGCTGGGAAACGACTTTTTTATTTATCTATTTATTTCAGGCATCAAGGCCCATATAAAAACATACAATACAATAATAATATTTAAACTTAAAAATACTATAAATATATACACCTTTATAATTGTACTAAAAAAATTAACACACACGAAGTGTCTGAGTCGTGTATCGCTGACTGGTGTCATGTAGCCGGGCACGAAACCGGCGGTACACAACACCAACTCTTCCTTGAGGAACTTCTCGAGATGATGTGTCGGAACACGCACCACGAACGACTTGAAAGTTCGTGTTGTGACGCGACTCCAACTTCTCGACCCTCAAAGTCCAGTTGGTCTTCACGTTAAAAACTTATTTTCGTAAGAAAACGTCACTAAAAGTTGAATTTTCGACCTTCAATATCTCGGTAACCAGAAGGTTCCCAGGTGTGGTCCAGAACAAAAAAAAATATTACAATGACCTGAAGTACAAGTAACTCTCGACTTCGTTAAGTGTATTTTCACATCCGCTATGTCGCACGACGAATACGACACGACGTTTTAAAGCCATCGTTAAAGTATGTCACACGATGACACGATATACGCGACTGAATGACGGCAGTAATGTGACCCCATTGGGGTTTACACTCTTTCTAAATCATTTGTCCCTCCTATATATTTTAAATGCCAATTATATGCATTTTCGCATTACTCTTGAAGTTTTTGAGAAATTAATAACAATGAAATGTTTTCAGGTGGTGAAGAACAAGGGTCCGTCATCTGACGTGTCCTCCATCAATCCGTACAGAGATGAAGTATACGTAAGTATTTATAATAAAAAACAATTTTAAATCATTTTAACCATTATTTATGTACAGAGACCAGCACATCAAGCTACCCCAATCTGTCAAATTTCTTTGATAGATTTTGGACTTTACCACAAAGCAATAAGATTCATATTCAATTGGGAAAATTTGACAGATAGGGGTAGCTTGATGTGCCTCTGTACAATCACATCCAAAATAATATGTTCGTCACCTTAAGGACTATTTTTGTCTGCTTACACGACGATACAATCTGCTTTAACGAAGCAGCATTATACAGTCCGTTTTCGCAGCTATTTCACCTTTGACAGCAGCAACATAACCTTATTATAATGAGAATAAAGATCACTGTGATTTAGACAGTGATGAAAAATCAGAGATAAAATTCAAAATAACTCTAAAGGGACTTTACATTGCGACGTAATGTCAATATCCCAGAACATCTTTTTACATGCTAGACCGAATTAGAAATGTGACAGAACAGGCATTGAAACTAAAAACCAAAATTAATTACATTCCATAAAATGGAATTTAGGTTGATGTCAACTCGACATAGGTCAAAAGTGTACGCTATTTTGATTTTTATCATCAAGTAATTAAATATTGATTTCTATGCAATAGTCTGCTATGTATCGTAGCTTCAAAAGGTTTGTTAAAAAAGGAAAGAATTTGACGAAGATATAAAAGACTAGACCAGCCGGTCTATTCTATAAAAATCTCACTTTGAAAACTTAAGTGAAATGACCTTGAAGTGAGCTGTCATTCTGCCTGATGCTAGAGATTGACACTGTTGACAGCTCACTTCATCTATATTATCACGGTGAGATTTCTACTAGAATAACATTACTGTACTAAATGTAACTTTGTTTACAGAGATCACTGCCACCATACTTGCGTTCGTCCACGGAGACTGTTAGGATGTCTCATGAATTCGCCAGGAACGTTCGTGACAGGTGAGAAAACTGGAGACAGAAATAATTAAATCAATGCAAACGCTTGTATAGATAACTGAAGGCCAATAATTCTCGTAATTAAAAACGTTAAAATTTATTCGCAATCTTATCTCAGCGACAATCAAACTTGTCATGAGTGATAAGAGGTATTTTTGACAGATTGAGATTAGAATGTGAACATTCTTAAAAATATGTGAATTGTTCTTCAGAATGGTTCCATAAAGTCTGGCACATAGAGGGACATAGTTTATTGTTGAAAAATATTAAATTCGCACTATGTCATAATGCTTCTAATGGTGCTTAATCTCTATTCCTAGATTGTATACCATAATCCGAAAAAAAAATGCATGTGTTTTAGGTGAAGTGCATTAGGATTGTTTGAAAAAAGTCATTTATCCAAAATAGGCTGAGAATAAGCATTTTTTGAAAGCCAAAATTATTCATGACAGTCCCTCAAAACGCCCCGCCCTTCACAACTTCCTAGTGCTTTAGCTGGAAAGAAGAAGTGGCGCAACAAACTCCCCAGCAGCACAGCTGTCTGTTAATATGTTTCATCATCATCTTATCTGTATACAGGGTTACTTTACAATGACCAGCCAAATTTAAGGATGTGGGTACAGACCATGAAACTAAACAATTTTTTCCATGGGACCAACATCATAATAGCGAATAAAAATTCAGCCGTCCCATACGTTTAGGTACGTTTAGGTCGAGCTGAGGGGCAATTCTCGTAATTTTTAAGAACGTTTACAGTCTGATTTCAGTCTCAATCTGTCAAAAATACCTAAAAATTCCCTACATTTTGACAAGTTTTTGACATTTGTTTGTCGCCGAGATGAGATTGCGACTAGATTTTGAACGTTTTAAATTACGAGAATTGGCCTACAGATATTGAAGTTTTCTATGGGACAGTTGATAAATTAATATCGCGATTACGATATTGGTCCCATGAAGAAAGTTGTTTAGTTTGATGGTCTGTAGCACATCCTTAAATTTGGGTAGTCATTGAAAAGTAACCCTGTATAATAATAATAAGTTAATAACAAATCGTGTCTGAAGGAAAACATCGTGAAGAAACCGGCATGTCCTAGAACCAAAAATTCGAAGACATGTGACATCTACCAACCCGCACTGGGCCCGCGTGGGGGATTGCGGCCCGCTCTCTCTCACAGAGAGGAGGTGTGTGTCCCAGCAGTGGGAACATCATAGGCTGATTACACTAGTTTACAAAATTTAACTTTTTTTATACCCCCAAATAAATGTTTAGAAATAATGTTAATCTACCTTCCTTAAACCTAAAAGTGTTAGCAGAAATATTTTATTACGTCACAATTTCTTCCTGCAGTCAAATGTTTTCTTTTAACTACCTAACGTGGTGAAGACAGTTTATTGTTTATTTGTTCGCTTCAAAAGACAATTATCTTGTTTTGAGTGAATTAAAATTTCGAGTAGAAAGTGTAAACAAAATTCTGATCGTTTTTGTTATGTTTGTGGACAGTTTATATTTTCAAAAAAGAGAAGACCCATTGTAGACCCATTAAAAAGTGCATATTTTCATTATTCATGGATTTTGGGATGAAAACATGTTACGGGATTACTGTTGGTCCCATTATAAGGGAAACTGACTCTAATAACTATAAAAAAGGCAAAAAGTTGTCATTTTTTTTTTTTTTTTTTTTTGTATTTTAGTTCAGTTAATAAATATTTCTCAAACCAGACGTGACAGAATTTTTTTGGATAATTTTACTTATATGAATAATAAAATAGCAACTTTTAGCTGGTGTATGAAAACCGTGTAAACTAGTGTTATGTTAAACCGTGTGTGTCTGCCCGCAGCCGCTCGGCCAGCCCGCGCCGCGCGCCGCCGCTGCCGCCGCGAGCGCCGCGCCCGCCCGCGCCGCCGCGCCCGCCCGCGCCCGGTGCGTGCGCACACACACACACACACACACACGACTCCAACGACTCCCGACTCTAACGCTGCCCTCGTACTTGCAAAATGGCGGTTCCGAGAAAAACGCGTTTAAGTGTTTTTTTTTTTGACGTGACAACGTCTTATAATTCGATGAAGCTGGCTGCACGCACGAAAAAACATGACGTCATGCGGCGTTACCTCGCTCTGAGGCGTTCCATTTAAGACTTGAAGTGCAAGCGAGAGCGCGGAACGAGCGAGAAAGAGGCACAATCGAAAAAAAAAGAAAAAATCTTTTTTTTTTTCATTCTTTATTATTATTTTTTTTTAAGTATCTTATGACGTTGTCACGTTCAACTATCTTCAGTAAACCGACTTTACAGACAACCGATTTTTTTTTAATCTCTACTTTAACTGATATAAAACTCATATGTTTTGTTACGAAAAAGGTACATAAAAATACAAAGTCTCCCCATGTCATTTTTGACAAAAACGGAAAATCGTAAAACTGTCGATTACTGCATTTGCTGTTACGAGGGCAGAACGGGTGTCCTGCTTGAGCGACTAATACGACGTGACGCGAGGCTGCGAACGCGACGAACGCAATCAACTCAACGGCATACCCTGCTTTCGGCCTATATGACAGTCTACGGCGAGACGCGACATAACGCGTACTTGTTTTAAGGGCGACCAGACACGACACCACGAACTACGAGTTGATTCAGAAGCGTTGATCGCCGCAGTGCGTAAGCAAAGACTGTTGTGGGACAAAAAAGTTACTTACTTTAAATATGAACTTTCAAGCAAAATTGTACTGTACTTCTCATTGATTCGAGTAGTAATGACCAAAATCACGTAGGATATGGATATTTGTCGCGTGTAGCGTCGCGTCGCATTGCATCGTGTTGTGTCGCGTTGTATTCGTCGCTCACGCGGGACACCCCGTAACACCCCAAACTTTTAACTAAAACCAAATGTGCCATAATGAATGCTGGTTAAAATACTTTAACAATATATTTTATTTCATTCTACAGTGTGAATTAATGTGAGAAGTTATAAAGACATGATGTTTATAGACAGTCGGGCACAGCAAACTACAAGAGAATAGTTGTCTTTATCACTTTTTTATTACGCCGTAACCGCGCCAATTTTGACGCATGTGCTTCGTAAAATTTAACAAGGCAGGAACCTTCTCAATAGTTAGGGAGGCGAGGTAGCTAAATGGCGTAATTCAACGGCGCCGTCGAGACCTATCAAAATCGAAAGATAAAATGATTTTGAAAAGAAAAGCTCGTATGGTAAAAACCATTTTAGCGGTGGGTTTGGCGTGTATGGTTTTTCAAAAATGTTAAAAAAAACAGTTACTTGGGCATTCTCGAGCGCGTCAGATATTCATACTACGTTTGCCCCAAGTGCCTCTGATAACAACGGTATACTAATCTGCCGGTTTGCGTGGTGGGGGTAGGCATATAAAGTAGTCAAAAATGCAAAAAAAAAAAATTTACTCGAGCGCGTCAGATTTTCGGAAGGGGTGTTAAGTAGGCCCCAAGGAAGCTCCCTTTAAAAAAACTGACGATTCCGGCGTGACGATAAGTTGCGATGAATTTTTGAAAATGCAAAAAAAAAAAGTTTTTTTGAAATACTCGAGCGCGTCAGATTTTCATACGGGAGGTTTATCTCGGTATCCTGAAAGCATATTTCCTTAATCTGACAAAAATGTTGGTGGGTTCTCTTAATCTGATCGAAAAAGGTTTTTTGGTTTCTTTTATTTCCTTTCTTTCTCCTTGATAAAACGGGGAATTTAAGAATGACAATAAAGCGATAGATACAACCAACGTAAATGTAGATGAAATGTAGTACGAATTGTATTATTTATTGTATAAAAAAAATTAAATGAAATACAAATTGTATTATAATTGTATTGTTATGTATGACCTTTACATTTTTGCTCAATACAATTCATCAAAGTTCCATCCAGCACATTCGAGAAATATACCGTCGGGTCTTTTCTCTCTCTTCAATCGTCGTTATACTGAGGGCACATAGGTCTACGGTAGGGGACCATAAACATATATAATATATTATGGTGTACCGAAAATTCCCTTCTACCGCTTCTTTCCCCACTATCAATGTTGCGAAATAAAGGAAAAATACTGGTAGGACGGCATATTTCCGCGAAGCGCTCAGTCTGTATTACATGTTTATGACAAATTCCTCTTTTTTGCTTCAATTCTTCACTTCGTTTTGCTTACGGTACGTCCAAAAAACAATTTGAGGATCAACAGGCTATTGAATAATATATATGAAACTGTACATGTTAATAATACTTTTGTATACAGATACGCGTAGCTTTTTCCGAGTCCACGAAAATTGTCGAGAAGCTTTAGAAAAAAAAAAATTTGTGAGATATAATAAAAGTCACATAATTTAATTATCGTTATTTCATATCATTTTTTTTTAACACCCTCAATTTTCGAGATATACTCAAAAAACCGGGAGTTTGAGTTTTTATGATGTTTCAAGTCAAAAAGTTTTAACTTTGGACAAAAATGTAAAGAGACCTTTTTTGTGTAAAATAAAATTACCTTTTTTGTTTATTTAAACTTTTTTTTTGTAAGATGAATCGTTCGCGACTTATATGCCGCAACGCGTTTTTCGGAAGACGAAATGGCTCCTCCACACTTCTGGTCATGCGGAAACCGGCAGATTTTGCATTTTTAGTTAGTTTTAGATTATATTCTTCAAAATAAAAGTAAAAAAAATCGCGCTCGAGAATGCCGGATTAACGTTTTTTTTTTACAAGTTCGCGACCCTATAACTCGGCGGCGTCAAGGACTTATCGTCAGATTAGTTAAATTTAGTCTTAAAACACTAAAATCAACCCCCAATATCTTAATCTGACGCGCTCGAGTATTTCAGACTATCGATTTTTTTTTACTAATCTGATCGTCTATCCTAGGCGCGCGTCACTACATATAGAGCTAAATACTTTACAAGGCTGTTCTATTAGGTCTAAGGTATCTCTCATATCTCAAACTGCCACGCTCGAGTATTACCGAAAATTCCCCTATTCGCCTCCCTAACTACAAGGTTCCTACCATGTTAAAAAGTATTATTGAACGCGAACTGTATGTAGGTACCACTGTGCGATGTCGCGATCGCAAGAAGGCTTTATATTGGCCGAAGTGGAGCTGGTACTTTATAGCTATGCATGACATTGCAAAAGTGAGCGTGTCTTATGCAAGGTTTTATCATCACACAGCTTGCCACCCTAGTTAGAATAAAATTTTTAAGTCCAGAACAGATTGTTTTAATTGAATACGATTTTAAATAATTTATCTTTGTCGTTTTACAGGTCGGAGGTACGAAAGTCGTCTACCAGTCAAGGCTGAAAAGCGAGACAAACCGCGTCCTGCGGACACTGCCAACCTCGCGCGAAACGACTCTTTATCATCACTCAGTCTCGACTCTTTCGGCTCTACTGACCGCGAGATCTTCGAGGAAACCGTGAAGGCTGGACTATCAAGTGTCAACCCTAGAGCTAAGTATGCCATTGATGACAGAACAAGAGCTCATTCAGCTGAAGGCGTTGCTGAGAATATAAGAAGAGATCGTGTACCACGTTCATTGGACCGTGCGGCGTTAAAGTCCCGTGTTATCGAGCCAGAGTTGCCGGCCATCGCCCGCAACAGTCGCCCTCGCCGGCGACGGTCGCGCGACCCGGACGTGCGCACGTCGTTGTCGCACGCGTCGCCGCGACTCGAACGCAGTACCTCGCTTTCGTCGCTTAGCAACGACTCTTTTGGGTCTACTGACCAAGAGGTGTTTGAACGTAGCGTCAGAATTGGTATGTCAAGAGCCAGCGGTAGCGCACATAGTTCTGGGGCAAGGAGACGAGGGCGCAGTGATGACAGACTGGAGGCATCACGACGCAGACGTGGCGGTGGGGCGGGAGGGGCTCTAGCTCGCATGGGGCCAGCGCGGGCGTTGTTGGAGGAAGTGATCGCGCGCGGGGCTGGGGGGGCCCCGGGGGCCCGGGGCGGGGGCGGGGCCCGCGGGGCGCGGCGGCCGCCGACAAAAAACGTGTCCCCGCCGTCTGCGGCCCGCGCGCCCGCAGGCGGGGGGGGACTCATCACCCGCGCCACACCTGGCTCTGACGTCACGACAGAAGGCCCCGACGTCGATGAGCGTGACGTCACGGCTGACCCCGCACCTAACATGTCAGGTTCGACCACGTTACACCGCTCCAACGAGTGCCTGGCGCCGCTATCAGCTAACACAACGCTTGAATCAGAACCGCCCGACGAACTCAACCGCTCCAATGAATCCTACGCCGACGTATTAGAAGGTGAGTGGAGCGACGGCGAACATCAACGCGACGCGTGCGACGGAGGCACTCTGACACGACACAGCAAGAACAGGAACAAACTCGAATGGACTGACATCAAGTGCACTGACATAAAACCACTAGAAGACCTTCCCTTACACATCGACGATGTATCTAAACGAAGCACAGACACATGGAACGACAACACATGTCCCGATGACGTCACTTTCCCTACTATCAGCGGTTCCGTACACATGGTGTCCTCAATCCGCAGCGAGGTAGCCGACCATGCCATGACATTACCAGACTTACTTGAAAAGAGCGAAGCACCTACCATGTCGTTCTCACGACCAGATTTAACAAACAAATTGGAACTAGACAGAGAAATCCCCCAATCTCCGCTAGTTATCATGATGGACAGCAAATTAGAAGCTGAACGATTGATGTTAGATAGTGTGCCGGAACCAAGCTTCACATCCTTAGTGGACGATGGCCAACAGAACTTTGACTCGATTCTATCAGCTGCTATAGAGAAGGAAGCAGCTAGACTGGCCGCGCAACTGAAAAGCTCTCACTACGTTATGGAGGCTAGCGTGACGTCATTAACATCTCTTGACCTTGACAATGTCAAACCGCCGTCAAACCTTGGCAGCTTGCTCTCGCTCAGCGCGTCAGGACACTGGGATGAAACTTCACAAGTCTCGAAGAAATCCCAAAAGAGTAGGAAAAAGTCGCTTCCCGTCGCGTTGATGGTCAAACGAGCTCTTAGTAACTCCATGAACCAAGGTAGCTCTGAACACCTGGATAGTAATCCAGTCAGTTTCCTCGACAATGTAAAGCCTCCTTCTGAAATGGACAATATTGACATGGAGAGCAGCATGATATCCGTCTCCAGTATAGTGTCGGAAGTAGCAGAGGTCAGAGACCGCATACCTATCGTGTTTGACTTCAAGCAGCCCGTGCAAGACTTCCCTCTGTGCAGCACCTTCACTAACGTCTTCCATGACCTTGACAAAGTCAATCCGCCATCTTTATTCGACGAGATCGCAGAATCGACGGTGGAAATTGAACCAACGACTGCACAGCAGATGTTTGACGATTGTGTGTCCAATACATTGAATGTAGTCACCGATATTCCGTCGGGTTCGGAGAATTGCACGCCCATACCTTCCGACATCAGCAGCGTGGAATCTACGCCAAAGAGACAGAGGGATCCGAAATACTTGACTCCCAAAGAAAAGAGACATGTATCTAAAGACAGATATCAAACGTACACGATCACTGATACTGTCGCCGAGAGTGATGTAGTGCTCGAAGTTGAAGAAGAATTCGTTACGTGGACAAAGTCAGAAAGCGACCGATCTGATGAGTACGTTTCGGCGACCTCTGAGATCAAGTCCAGAAGGAAACTCAGCGCCAAACAGAGGAGGTTGGAAGACAGAGCTAGGTACCAAACTCAAACTGTTGACATACACACCATCTTACCGCAAGAACCGCAGAAAGTCGTCGACCCGCACCTGGAGAGCCTAAAACGACGACTGGCCGCCAAAAAGACAATGAAACAAAAACGAATGGAGGATGCCGAACGATTCCGAACGCGAACACTAAGCGAAGACATTCCTCCTTCACCGACGTTCGTCACCAAAGACGCGAACTTTGAAAACGTCGAGACTACGACGGGATACGACAGCTTATCATCAAACGAGCTGAACCACCAACAGATATCAGACGACCGACAGGACGATGACGTGTTCTCACGGGAAACTGACAGCGGACATAATGAAGACGACTTCGAACTGAACTCCACTCAGATGCAAACTTACACAAAGAGCTTCAGGAACTACTTGCCTGTCATCGAAAGTCCTGCCGCGGTCGACATGTGCGTCGTATACAATCTTAAGAATATAGAAATGACGGCCTCATATAAACGCACAATGCAGGTGCAGTGCGATAAGAACCAGAACCCAAGCAGCAGTGACTTCGCCAGCTATGAGGGAGATAGTAATTCTGAAGACAGGGCGCAATCTGAATCAGACCCAGAGACTTCTCGACCGAAGCCGAAGATAATCAAACCAACTCGACGCGATGAAAGTCTTGACTCCAATGAGTCTTTAGAAAAGGAAAATGATATCCCAAAAGCTATTAGAGGGAGAAAGAAGGCAATGTATGTATCGCCCTACAGGCGAAACGTACCCGCCGCCGCTACCAAAAAGCCCACGGTCCCTCAAACTAAAGCAGCACCTAAGAGTGCTCCTCCCAAACTCACGAACCCCGTCAAAGCCCACACAAGTGCCAAAACGCCAAAACCTTCAGTTCCTAAGGCTTCAAGCGCAAACACTTCGCCTAAAAAGTCTCTTCCAAAGTCTCCCACGAAGTTGCAACAGAAACCGATATGTATTCCTCCTGTCGCCACAAAACCGATACCTCTAGAACGTCAAGGAACGTTCACGAAGGAAGAGAGTTCTGTGCCGGTGAAGGACTTGCCAGTCTCTGTCCCTGACAAAAAGACTACTGTCCCTAGGACATCTAAGGCTCCCGCGCCGAGCAAAAACAATACATCTCCTTCAAGACTGCCACAGTTCAATCGTACTCGACCACCTCCGGCTAAACAAAGCCCTCAGCCCAAACCTTCCACGTCAAAGGTCACTAGACGATCAGAGCCAGTCATGAAGAACTCGCCTTCGAACCACAGCTTGCAGAGCAATGATAGTGGAAAAACCATCACGATAGCATCAAGAAGTTCTCGACAAGGCAGCACCTCCAGTGTCAACTCGATACAATCTTCTAAAACTAACTCCAAAGACATAGAAAGCAAAATAGCTAGTCTGTGGAAAAAAGTAGAACAAGCGAAAAAGTTGCCAGCCAAAGCTGAAAAGAAGGTTTGGATAGAACCCGATAAAACGGAACCTCCCAAACTTATTAGAAGTTCTACATTCGAAGGGCAACCAAAGGCCCAAGTGTCTTCAGCCCCGAAGCAGAAAACTGCTATAGGTATTAGAGTGTCACAAATACCTAGTTTGAGGCCAAAATCTGTGCCGAGTAAGGCCGCAGGGCCAGTGAACAGTGCTAAAAAGACGAACACTAGAGTTTTTACTCGTAAACCTGTCAATGGACAGATCACATCGTAAATAATTAAGAAATTTTATGAGATTTTAATGTTCTAATGGTGTTATGAGGTCCTATCGAATGTTATCAAGACCATCCTATAAATTACCCATGAAATGTTATCAATTATTTTGTGCAGAAACTTAGTTATTTATGTCTATTGATTAATATAATAACGTTGACCTCATGACTTAAAAACCAGTGACGAATTATGAAAACGTATTACAATTTTGGATTATTATTGTAAGGCCTAGTACACACTGTTGTATAAAGACCGGTCAATTACGAAGTAATTTTGTAATATTAAAAATGTATTGATAACTACTGCAATTCTGTAAACGAAATAGGAGCTTTGTATATTGTGTGAAAATAATAAAAAGAATAAGACGCACGCTTGGTTTTTCAAGGGCTAATTAAACACAAAACTAACAAACTATCGAACTCACGTGAAGTGATATGATTGGCTGTTGTTATTTAATTCAGCCAATCACAGCATTTAACAGGAGTTTGACAGTCTGTTAGCTAGTTTTGCTGTAATTTACCTTTCAAAAATCACGCGGTAAGCGTAAACTCGCAAATAATCAAAGTTCATATTTCGTCACAGATGCAGTCAGCAATATTTCTTGATTATATTTGAACGTGACGCTAAACTTAGCTGCCTAATTGACAATGATGATTTCTTCTAATTAAGATATTAATTAAAGTTTATAGGCGAACAGTCACAGCCCACGTCGAATACCCACATACAACTTGTTACTATAGATGATTATCATGGCTTCAAAACTTTTGACGAATAATATTCTTATACTAGCTTACCTACTTATAATCATTGTCAAAGGTTTGGGCGTAATGCAGTGGTACTCCCTAATTAGAGCCCTAGATAGTACTAACATATAACATACTAGGGAGGTATAATTTCATCGAAATATAAGTGCAATATTGATTAAGAACTAAATTATTAACCAAACTGGTTTAGATCACATATTCGACGTAATGAGTGCACTTTGAACGACAATTGGAGTACCACTGATTAAATAAATATAAGAATTAAATAATTTCTTGATTGTGAACTTGTTCGAGTGAAAAACCAGTTAGTGACCTGTTTTCATGTATTTCTTTTGTATATTTGTTGCATTTATTCATATTTTAGAGACTATATTTGGAGAACCCTATTTCGACTGCTATTTTAGTTTTTTTAAGGAGATATATCGAAAGACATAGTCACAATTCTTTTTCTACTGGCATAATATTTTAATTTACTGTAAAATTTTCGAGATCGATGAATAAACTATAGAAATATATTTTAAAGTAACTAAGAACTGGCCCTAATTTGAGTCAGTTTTATTTAAATCTATATAGTTTATTGATATATCTCGATATCTATTAGCATAAGTCGCGTTTTAACTGCCCGAAAGCAATTTCTTTCGATCAATATAATCTTTTTAGTAAACCCGTTTCTTCAAATTCTTATTTTCCAGTCATAACACTGGAATTTGTAGTAAAAAACATGATGTTTTGTCACTATAAATACTATCGTGTATGACAATTATTTGTAAATATAATCCCCGCTAAATTATAGTTAAGGTTACCGTTATGCAATTTGTATATTTTTTCATAAAATTTACATCGGAAATGTCATATTCGCTTCGGAGTAAACATTGAGACAAGATGGCGCCGTTCCTTCTCGACGAGGGCAGTCGATGGCTCAGTGCTCAGCTTGCCCTGCCCTGTGTACGTCGTCTCAGTTTTACGTCTAGTCAGTTTTAATATTAGATAAGCGGGATTAGTAAATTTGGCGTAAGAAACGTAATTTTTACACATGAAAGTGGATCGCATCGATTGTTACAGTTAACTGTAGGTTATTATTTAACTGGCTTCCTGTAGTTAGATCGCAATTTACGATTTTTACTTGTGAAATATACATCATTTCTGCGGGGAAATCGTACGATACTTCAAACTTGCGGATCTCTATTTACGAGTCTAAATAATTCTTGTAATTAAAATTTAAATCGTCAACAGGCTTGCTTTTCTTCCATTCAAAATACTTTACCAAGAGTTTTCAATTTAAAATATTTAAGGCATCTAAGGGCCCGTTTCCATGATCGCGATAGCTAAAGAATTGTTACATAACATCGGGCTCAGTGGAAACGCGACCTGATATATACCTACCAATAAATATAGTAATACATTATTACCTTAATAATCATGTTTAAATTTCATGATTAGTACTGATTCCTTTATTATATAGATTTAGTAGAGGCATAGATAATTTTCTTTACTATCACATGATGTAGCGAACGCCATCAATTTCATGTAATAAGCCAGTTTTATATAGTTAAAATAAAATAGATTTAAGGTGCGTAATTTGATGGTAAATAAAGGATACTTACCGCATCTCTTTGTATTATTTTGAAACCAGTCTCCCTATTTATTATGCCTACAAAAATATCATATTAGGGTCAGCGCAGACATTGCAAAATACTCATGTTTTCTATCTAGCTGGCGATTAGACAGGTACATTCAACAAGCTAACACAGTCTACACTAGTTTTGTTACTGTGGCTCAGGGGGGCCAGCTAGATATAAAGAAAGGAACATAAAATACTGTAGCAGTTTTTCATTCATACATTGCTAATGAACTTATTATATACTGAAGTAATTGTTCAAATGAGCTTGCTAGAGACACCTGTGGCACACGTTCTAGCATGCTCGCGCACATAATTATTGTCACTCAAAACTTGACAGCAAGGAACATGCTCCAGGATTTGCTGCTCAGACTAAGCTGGTCCTCATGCGTGTACGTTACCCCAGCAAGAAAGTGTCTCCTAGTTATATGAGTAGAACGTATAATTTGTGCCTTATCTGCTGTAAATGTGCCCCCACATAAAAAATGTGTGCCCCCTGTCGTTTTGGAAAATAACGGAAAAAACGATTCTTGCTAGGGTAACGTTTTTCTAGCAGGAAAATTCTAAACGAATGATCGGAGAGTGAAAAATTGTGCATTGCCAGAGAGCTTATATGTGTGCCAAAATGTGCCCCTTCAGGTTTTCGAGATATTGCATTTTCTGCTGGAGTAACGTTTTTATGAATCGTATATCTCTAAAACCATTGCATGTGCCCCTGTAGAATAAACATACACGAGTAGCTCTTAAGACTATGCCGGCCGCACAGTGGCGCCCTCGTCGTTTGTTTGATTATTTCATACAATTTAGAATGAAAATGCAGAAAATAAGCACGTTAAATTGTGCTTCACAAGATTATACGTTAATATTATTATAAACGGTAGTTTTATATTGTTTAGTTTTATTATAATCCATAAAACGGAATATAGTGGCCACTGTTATCCGTTTTAAGGATTATAATAAAACTAAACAATATAAAACTACCGTTTCTAATAATTTTAACGTATAATCTTGTGAAGCACAACTTAACGTGTTTATTTTCTGCATTTTCATTCTAAATTGTATAAAATAACCAAACAAACGATGAGGGCGCCACTGTGCGGTCGGCATAGTCTTAATGTGTGCCCCTTAGTGCCCCAATTAGATTTAAGAAAATATTTATAGTTTTCAAGTTATCGCGGTTTTATGAAAACCCGAAAAAACATCGCAGCGCTTAAATGAGACAAGGCATAAGTTCGCTGAAAACTGTATTCGGTCCTTCTTGACGCTAATAATAACCATACAAAGTTTCAAAACTGTTCATGCATGCGTTTTTGAAAAAAGTCAAAACGATGGTGTCATAACATTGCCGGCAAAATACAAGGAACCGGCTCAATCCGAGATGTGTAGGTGTAAACCAAAATCATGTGCCTTTACTCAAAAATATATGGTGAAAATATTCAGCTTGGAATGTTTCGCATTAAGTAAATATTAACAAAAAACCAAAATATGTAAGCAACGGCTGGTTATCCGACCAAATTTGAATGACTACTAAAAAGCGACAGATTCATACATATCGATGACCTTCTTTACTTTACTCACTAACCGGTTCACACGTGTTGTGCCTGAGTACACTGAAGTAGAAAAGTAATAAGTAATAAAATAAAGTTGTTATTGGATTATATTCTACTAGCTGTTTCTATGACCTTACAAATGATTAAACAAGTGTGGTGATCAATGCTTGTGTCTTTTCTGTATGATACGAGACCTTTGCCCTGCAGTGGACAATAATAGGCTGGTATTATTATAACTCCATCTGTGCGCAACAATGGCCCCGCTTCTGTTGTTCACAAACTAAATTAAATTTAAGTTCAGTGCATCTTTTTCTTTCTATTTCATTATGAAAAGGACAAAAGATAAATATGAGTTTAGTCCTGTCAAATTAGTCAGCGCCTGACGTAAATTGACGTATTTTTAGTAGTAAATTTTTTAATCATGTCTAATCTTGTCTATGGATTATCTAATTTGATTTTTTTTTCTTCTGTCCTTTTCTTAATTAAATAGAAAGAAAAAGATGCATTGAACTTAAATTTAGTTTAGTTTGTAAACAACAGAATCGGGGCCAATGTTGTCTTCCATAGATTAAAATTCCAACTTCACTATAGGCCGACCGCTTAACTGAGACGTTGCCTGAGGTAGGGGACTGTGGTGACGTGAAGTGAGAACTCAGTGATTCGTCAATTTGTGACATCTATCACCCCTCCCGCACCGCGCAGCTACCTGAGGCAACGTCTCAGTGAAGCGGTCGGCCTAAAATGAAATAATTCCTATAGTTTACGGACCAATTTAATGGTCAAAATTAAGACTCTTGTATCTTTACCAATAATGAAGCAGATTTCATAGTTTTGCATAGTAGACCCTCCCATATGGAAGTAGCAATCACATGTCAAATTAACTAACGAATCTATTCATTTAAAAAATGCTACCATTGGTAAGCAAAACGATTCGATTTTGTTTATAGGAACCGAGCATTAGCCACGATTTGAAAAGAATTAAGAATGGTGAATCAGGGAACACAAACATAAAATAAATAAAACATCATTTTGAACTAGTCAGATTGTATTATGTAATGTATAAGGATCAATAATTCCATTCAGATTTGAGTAGCGTCCTACATAAACGGAAAATTATCTTGCACACATCAATCGTACATCTTGATTATAGCAACTCTATAACTGTAAAACCTATTTCCCTTATAAGTATCTGTTTAATATAACGTACAAAATATATCAATGTGTAAATGTAAAGTTACTTCGCAATAATAACAAAAAAGAAATCTATAATTACTGTTATTCATGGAGGCATGCAGAGGTAGTTCGGTACATTACTTATAAACTGAGCCCAAACAGAAAAGTCCAGAAGTCTTAACTTCTACATTTTTCTGTTTCGGTTTTTAGTGCTAAATATATATGAGCCTACGTCTTAAAACAAATCCCGTACAGGTATCAAAGAGTAGAAAAAAATGTAACAGCGTTTTTATTTACAATTAGAAGCTTGACGCACAAAAAATATAGTTTCTTAAAAGTATACATATGTCAAAAGTTTAAAATATCAAATTGACGAAACTGTATTTTTTGTGCGTCATGCTTCTTGTCGCACAAAAAATACAGTTTCTTAGTACATATCATGTCAAAAGTTTAAAATATCAAAGCGAAAAAAGCTGATTAATATTATCCTTTCCACCTAAAACGCGTAGTAGGCCATGATTTGGCTAGAAACCACTAAACCCGCAGTTCGCCATCGCAAGCTCGATGGAATCATGGCCGACTCATCCGCAGACTAACATCAACATGTGCTTTAGGCCGATTACATATTTAGACGACAAGACTTAGCTCCTATTACATCATTATTTCATCATCATTATCCCTAAAGGTAAAAGCTTTAAAATAAAATAAGTGCCAAAACACTATTTTAAAAACCACGTCTGGCATAAATATGATTCGATAACAATTTATCAAATAGATAAAAACAAATACATAAATAATCATACAATCCATTGATATAAAATAGTCTTGCCGGCAAAATAAGTTCACAATAATTTAATACATTATAGATGATAAAATAGGTTTCAAGGATAAATTTGATTACAGAATTATGTACAAAATATTTTCACAATACCAAAATGCGACGCCAAATAAACCAGGAGGTACGTAACACTATGTATACTTATTATGCATTTTTACTTCTTTTTAAATCTCTAAAATGAAGAATTTTGAATGAAAACGTAATTAATTTAGCTTACTACATGAAATACCGACCGGGTTTTGATAAACTTTACGACTGTGCCTTACTTTACATATTTCCAAACATTTCTATATAATATGTTTTCATTAAAATATTTATTTGAAAAATATCTTCTATTTAACTTTACTATCGGTGAATACGTTCATATCAAAACTGGCCAAACTTTAACACTTACTGTAGACAGAAAAACATCGTAGATGTCGTCTACACACAACTCGTTATCAATACGATCCGTTACATTTCCTCCCACGATTGAAATGAACATAGTCTGCAAAATCAGTTACCATTTTATTACAAAACGAAGTTTAAGGAATTCGTTTTTACTTTATCGTAATACGTTTAGTAGGCATTACGTTTTACAAACACATTTATATTTATTTTATACGTATTTCTCAAAATTCGTTTTAGATAAATCCCTGTAAGTAAAATCGTAACCCGGCCTGAAATCCTTATATTTTAAGACAGATTTAGAACGGTACCTATATTGTACACTTGTTGGGTATTGGGGTAGTATTATGTAGCCATCATGTCTCGGGTGCGATGTGTCGCTTACTAATCGTTTTTTAACACTTCCGTTAAAATAGAACCACAATACCCTGTGTTCGACTATAACCTAACACCTAAAAGCTAGGGACAAATACGGTCGCAAAGGGTACAATGAGACAATTTCGCGATAGTCTGTGAACCGCTGGGCTCGCTCCGATGATCTCTCTCCTCTCGCTGAATCAGCGTGTTGTTTCGAGCCTAATTGTTTTCTTATTCACTTTCAGATACAGGTAATGCTACAGTTTAGTCTTTCCCAGGTGTGTAAAGTGAATTATTTTATAACGCAGTTCGAGCTCCGTTCGGGTCACCGAGCAAAAATAAGCATAGGCGTTTTCTGCCAATGGCGGAGAAGTATTGGAGCCAATACATTTTTAGCTATCGACCGAAGTTGATTGAACAACAGTTAAAAACTGATATGGATCGTGGATTGAGCCCTTGAGATTTTCTGCTTATTTCTATTAATATGGACATAATTATTAGGATCTAGAAACGTCTACCAGTAACAAGCCTCATAAATTCTCGCAGACAGTACCACGGGAAGTGCAAAACGAGCACTACGCCATGCGTCTCATAAAGGAACTCATCTTATGCATGTAAATAACTTTCTACCTACAGTGTTACTGGACCCTAATATTAGTATAGTGTACTTAACTGTTTTATTATGATACCCAGCCTTTTATTTAATATTTATAATACAGTTACGGGTATTTTTCCACGAAAATATACAATTGTCCCCTTTGCAACAAATTTTAACATCAAAATGGTTTTTCATGATTACAGAAGTTCGAAATAAGTACTATTTATATTGAAATAATGAAAGCCTCAGGTGAGGTTAAGACATTCTTATATTGTATGTGAGTTAATGCTATGTATATTATAACTGTCACAAGCTCGCATTGAACTGACAGCGTTGAACGAACCGCGCGGTGGAGACATTTTTTTAATATTTTTTTAATTTATAATTTAGACATACAGATTTACAAACACCGACCACGACAAAAAGATATAGAATACTGCTATCATCGACTTGGCAAAACCTGTACAATTTAACGCCACATGAAGATTATTTATACTATGTTTTTTTTTGTTTGGTCCACCGCGCAGCCGCCAATTGAGGAACCAATCTAGCGTGGTTATTGGTCGCGCCACTACCGGCCGGACAGTTCCACTACTAGTGAAAATGCAGACAAAAATAATTTACGATCCTTGTCCGGTCGGCGTGTGCGCGTTTAATTTTCTTTTTTGTAATTTTCCAAAGCATGGGATCGTCGGATCCGCTCATGCCGACTCCCGGGCGCGGCCGAGAGCTCCAGCTCGTGTGTGATCGATGCAACTCTGCCCTGTACCTTCTGCAGGTGATTCGAGGCGCCAAATACTTGATTCATTGTTAATTTAGTCGTTTTCTTGTCAAAGCCTATGATTATCCGATAGCTACGCCGTTGTCTATTACATATTTTGCTTTCGTTACGTCTGACTTTATTCCGCATAAATCCCTGACTTATAAGTCGAATTTCAAGTTCAAAGAACTCATAATACCTAGCAGTCTTTGGATATCTTTATCACTAAGACCCCTCTCCTTCACACTTGTAAATAATTCTCTCCAAAATATATTTCGGAGTTAAATATTTTTTCTCTTTTTTTTTTAACATTTACATCAACATTTTAAGTTTGCAGCTTGATTCTGCTTAAGTAAACATTGTCAAGTTTTTTTTTTTGCTTTTGGTGTGGCAACACCTGTATCCTTCAATTTATTTAGAATGCTCGCGCATCTATTGTTGTACCAACGTCACTTCTCTATTTCCGAATGTACTGCGTGCGACCCGCCTCGCCTGCCGCGAGCGGGCCGCGTGTGTTCTGTCTCCGATCGCCGACAACTCGCGATGTATAACATTGTTTGTACTCACTCGTTACGTTACACTCTCTAATCTTAACACTAAATATACATAAAAAAATATCACAGCACTATCGATTCACTTACACTAAAATCACGACGCTTGGCGTCGCGACTTCCGAATAAAAAAATAACAATAATAATAAAGGAATCGAAATTCAAATGCATGAGCACACCGCCGTTGGTCTCGACGCGACACTTCGACGACAGACCTTTGGAACCAGCCACCGATACAACGTCTCACTCAAGTAAATGCTTGTTAGTTTCTAACATAATTTAGGTCTTATACAAATCCCTGTACAAAGGTACGCGACTATCATCAGTCGAAGAAGAATCTCTCAGTAGAACGTGAGGCAACACACTGATGACTACTAACATCTGGACTAGAAGTGACTTCAATTGTGTTCAGTGAAGTCACACGATTATATAACTCGAGCGCCAGCTATTCAGCTGATATCCAACAAGCAGTCGAGATACATTCCTTGCCCTACTCACACTAATTATCCTAGACACGACCAACGGCGGCCTCAAAAAGCGTCGAAATGCAAGTGCCGCAAGTACCAAAATATTTACAAATTTAATGCAAATAATTTGTTCACCAAATCGTCTTACCCTAACTTTGGATCATAATCATCGAATATAATACAATATTGGAACCGAATAGTTTAAACAGCAATTTAAAGATTTTACTGGCGTCTGTCGACCGTGAGGCGGCGAAACGTGGGATAAACACAACTAGATGCCGTACAGCGGGCTTGAGAGGCGCAGGCGCAAGTCGATGTCAAATATTACTTAGATATTCGAGTTGGAGGCTTTTAGCCAGATTTAACGTCAGTTTAAACGTTCCGTTTGCGGCTCTGACATAGATGTCACAAGGAAATAATATTTAAGACATCAAAATGCTCCCTCCACATTTTTACAAGATTTGGTCTTAAATCTAAGAAAGTACCCGCAGTACGCAAGTCTACCCCAGGTCCGCCGGCTCTTCATAAAATGGCACATATAACTACGTTCTGTTCAACATCTGAACGACGAGGCATACGTTTAAGCTACAATCTAAAGCGATAAACTTAATCAACTAAATGAGGTAGCATTAATATGAATATGATTAAAAAACATTAACCAACTAATGTTTGGTGGGATCTATGTTATATAAATGTATATATCAACAGTTACATTAAAATATTTCCTATGGATTACTGAGGTATATAGTCGTTTGCCTGAGGTAGCTGTGTGGTGGCCAAACGGTTTTGATCGTTCACTGGTGTAACATAATCAACAGAGCAGTGTTTATTTTTAAAGGAAAACTATCTATCCAACGCGATCAAATCCGTTCGGCCGGAACAAAATACTATTTAATTATTAACATCTAGTATTAATATGGTATCGCACGTATACAAGTGTAGTGCGGAGGAGCATCTAGGTTATACAGCGGGTAAAAAGAGCCATCACGAAGCCGTCGTCTACGTATTCTGTACATCAAATTAAGTTACTGTGCAAAAATAATTGCTGGGAAAAACTACTTTTATTTTTGAGTGTGAAAAATCGCTGTTGACGCACGCAAAAGGTTGTGCTTATGGGTGCATGTAAGTCATGCAACAGTACAGGAGTTCGCTAGTAAAAGTTAAGTTACTTATAACATTAAAAACATGTTTTCGTGAAAAATGGTGGACCTTGAATATCTCCGTAACCAGAAAGTTCCCAAGTATGGTCTAGTACAAAAAAATCATCGTAATAACGGGAAGAACAAGTGACTCGGCTTCATTAAGGGAACTTTTACACCCGTTATATGTTTAGTATATGTCGGTGTTGATAATGGAGAGTCTGTTGAGTTCGGTGTCGTTGTATACCTTGGTGATGAGTGGCTCCCACGCCGGCGCGAGCTGGGCGGGCGGGGTCGCGAAGTGGTCGCGGCGGATGGTGAGCAGCGGGTCGATGTGCGGCAGGTAGTGGTCGTCCAGGTCGATGCAGGCGCCGCCCAGCGCGTCGGGCAGCGCGCACACGTTGAACTCGGGCCCGTACTCGCGCGGCACGCCCGCTGGCTGCGACGGTACCGCGCTTTCTAGCTGAGATATTTCTGTAAAAGTTTGATGATCTTTAGTCGACTGTGTGTTTAAAAAACCACATTGTTGAAATAATGTAAACCTATCGAGAATATCAGTGGTGAGTATTGCCTGCGGTAAAAAAAAAACTGACACTACTACTGTATCCGGTTGCCTTTTTAGCTTATCCATATATTATCTCTGTTGAAAACAAATCTCTTATTCTGCTTACTTATTTCTGTATAATCCAAAAAACAGCTTGTTACAGTCAGTACTTAAAACTAACTTTTGAAGGGATACCCTACCCTCTTGATAAATGTACAGGGAGGCCAATGTACACACCAATTTGTGGTGAATAGTTTTGTCTTTCAGTAGCTTTTCCAAATGCGTTGATACTGTATACTATACAGTATCCACGATGTACAGTCCTGTACATCATTGAGGTGTACAGTCAACAGCAAAAGTAGATGATGAAAATCAGAAATTCAATACTAATTAATGAACGGAGTTCGCGTCAGAACTGTGTGGCGTCGAAGTAGTAAATGTTTGGTGTAATTTATAATCACATAACGACACTTCGACGCCACACAGTTCTGACTCGAGCTCCGTTCATTAGTATTGAATTTCTGATTTTCATCATCTACTTTTGCTGTTGACTGTACTAGGCGGATAACTGCCTACGAAAAATTAAAACTAACTTACCAAAATCAAATGTAGTGCTGTTTACTGGCAGCATATCTGTATATTGCAGACTGTCGTCTAGGATAGAGTTTTCATTCGAGATGCACCAATCTTTCTCTATGATTGACGGATCAATACTATCCATCGTGCTGTCATCCGACATAACGAAACAGTATGTCTCGAGCGACATTTCCGAACTCGCAGAATCGATTCCTGATTCGATCTTCATTTTAGTATCGTGTTTATCGATTATAGTAACAGGGGGTGGTGAAAGCAGCTCAGGAGCTATGATAGGTTTGTTTGTCTTCTCTTTTATGTCATGTTTTTCGATATTGTGCATGCGACGCATATGTTTGTGCCAGTTAGGGTAGCTGGCGAAGGTTTTGGAACACTCGGTGCACTTGTAGGGTCTGAAGCCGGTGTGTATGTTGAGATGTTGTTGAAGCATAGAGGCTTTTATGAAGCCTTTGTTGCAGACGTTGCACTTGTGTGCGCGCAGGTCGGAGTGGGTCTTGGAGTGCTGCACGAGACGGCTGCGCAGGTTGAACACCTTGGTAGATAGATAGACTCTTTATTGGATGTATAGCGTTCCAAAGACTAGTATGCGCTTGACAACGATATGTTTAAAAAAGTTACAGAAGATGTCACAATGGGCGTCACTAGAAGCGATTTTGCGATTTTTTACACAACTTTTGGACGGTTTAAAAAGACAAAGAATTGGCAAATCTAAGTATGAAATGGAGGAGGAGGAGGAGGAGGAATGGATGGATGGTAGGAGGTGTTATCCCGGGTTGGGGAAAGTGTTATTGAGTTTTTACATATGGAATTTCTCAGTAGCAGCCCGGAGTCTCGATTTGTGCCCGGCTGATGGCAATAGGCTCGTCCCCTGTTATATGGGACTTAACATAACTGGCGAAATGTGGGTGTACGAGGGGCGGCTGAAAAGTTTTGAGCCTAGGTACCATAATGAGTCACTATTTACTCGGGCAGCTCACATTAATTGAGGGTACCCTTAGTAATATAAATGACAAGTTTAATGTAATTAGCATCATTACGCTTAAAGTTATTGAACCGTAAACATCACTGCACGCGTTGCAAAACGTGCCCTAGCCGAGACAGGATTTGAAGAAATCGACCACCTACCCTACAGTCCAGGGGGCTTACTCTTCAAACTAATTTTAATATAATGCTAATATGATTCCAATGTAAATATTACAGTCACGTGATTCGGTACTCTTGAAAACAATATTGTCAACATTGACATTAAATTGACATTGATCCGCTATTATTTTGATACATGTGAAGTTAGCTATGTGACGGGTTGCAATAGTGTGGCTCAACTCATTACGATAAACCGGTATTATGCCTTTAAAATGTTTTATCCTTTAAATAACAAGGCTAATAAATAAATATGGTATAAATAGTTGTATAATTGGTTATTTGTAACGTATTTAATTCATTTGGGAGTAAGGAAACGATTAAAATCATAAAATTTACCATGACTTTGGCTGCATGCGGTAGATCGTTGCCTACACTACAAAAAAAAGACTGCGTATTATACACACATCAAAAGTGTCTAGGGATCAACATATATTTTTGCAATAACTTTTCTCCTGATTGATATTAATTAAAATTTTCTTTAAGGATTCATCAAATAAAGTGTTTTCGTTTGTCACAGTAACGATAAACCAAGTCACCTTTGCATTAATAAAGAAATTTGCCATTTTCCTAATAAAGGGATTTTTGACATTTGAACCACTAACACAAAAGTTCGAAAAAAAGACTGAAATAACAGTTTTCTCTAAAATTTTATTGGGTAACTTAAACAATTAATAATCCGTGTTTCTACCGCGAACACTAACAACACAAGAACATCGGTTTGGCATACTCAAAATGAGTTCATCCAAATCACGCTGTGGAATGGCCGCCCATGTTCGTTGCAACAACAAAAAAAGGTCTTCTTGCGACTGGATACCCTCCATATTCGGCAGAGCTCTTCTCTGTAGCATATCCCATGCATGCTCAATCGGGTTCAAGTCTGGCGACTGAGCAGGCCAGGGCAGGACATTGATGTTAGCTGCGGCGAGAGTCTGTCTTACAACTCTTGCGGTGTGCGGTCGTGCATTATCATGCATTAACTGAAATAAGGGACCGATTTGCACTTGTAGAGGAACGATGACGTCTGATACAATCGTCTCAGCATAAATTTGAGCGTTGAGGTTGTCTCTGATCCAAATCAACTCAGTTCTTCCGCCGATCCAAATACCCGCCCATACCATGATGGTTCCACCACTATAAGGATGGACTTCCTGGCAGGATTTCAATCGCTGTTGGCGTCCAGGGGTTCTCCAGTGTCGTATACGTCTTGTATCCGGTCTCATACCAAAACGAGACTCATCAGAAAAGCACACGAAACGCCATTGTTCTTCTGCCCAATTTCTGTGTTCAAGAGCCCATTGATATCGAATCCTACGATTGTGCATTGCTATAGGTGGTACCCGTAGCGGTCTTCGGGAATGAAGGTTCACTTCATGCAAGCGGTTTCTGACTGTTTGGTCGCTAATTAAGTTCCCTGAAGAGTGATGAAGCCTCACGGCTAACATCATGGCGGTTATTGTTGGAGCTCTTCGAGTTAAGATTTGAATGTATCGGTCTTGTCTCCGTGTGGTGCAGCGATACCGTCCTCCATGGCGCTCAGCCACGGTACCAGTGCTTCGGTAACGTGTCCAAAGTCGACTGATAACACTCTGACTTGTATTCAGAGCTAAAGCCACAGTACGTTGCCGGGAACCAGCTTCTATCATTCCCACGGCTCTGAGCATTTCTTCCCTGCTTAAATGACGTCGCCGCTCCATAATAACGTTGGTTTTAATCAGTAGTAGGGAAACAGTAGCACTAATAATGTCTTCAATGCGTTGTATGTTTTTATAGGGAAAATATTGACAGCTGATTTTCATCTTTTACTCGAATTTGATTCACAGTTCCTGATTCAAATTATGAAATGCACCAAAAAGGATCCATATAAATTTATAAAATCATAAATTTATTACAAAGCCACATCTCAATCTCAAGAAATCCGCATAAAAATGCTTGATCCCTAGACACTTTTGATGTGTGTATTTACAAACAAGTTTTACAATGAATTTGAACTATGAGTTTGTATAACAATATTGTTCGCGTTTGATTCTTTTTTAGTAAGAAATAAGTACTGTCCTTTATGTTACTTAAGTAATATTACAGTTTTAAACAAGTCGTAAGTACTTAAAAATCGATAGATAACTTCTATAAATTAATGTTTTTGTAACGCACGCCGAACGTGCATGTGAATAGTGAACATGACTGAGTTAAATACCAGTGAAGTGATAAATAAGTTATAATAAGTGTAAAAGTGATTAGAATATGATAGTTATAACCCTATCCGCGCTCCGGGGCTCCGGGCGCATCTTCACTGTTTTACTGAGTAAGATTTTGATTTTCTAATTAGATCTTAAGTGTTTTGCATTGTTCTAATTAGCTTTACTTGTTTTTATTATTAGTTTTCGTATTAGAATCTGATAGGAATATTTAACGAAGAATTTTTGAGAATTTTATAATATGATGAAAAATTATAGAATGTTTACGTAACTTGAAAACGAGGTTTTCTGTTTATTGGAATATTTGCGTGATTTTAGTGTCAAATGAGTAGATTATGTTTAAAACTGATATTCCTGTTTGAATTTTGTAAATTGGTTCACGGGTTTTAGAGATAGAAAGAATTTTGCAGAATGAAAACATGCCAAAGTCCGAATTTTAGTAAGTTATTGTTCTAAAAAGTTTTTATTGCATAGAAATAGGATTTATAAATGTTGTTATGTAATACGAAAGAGGAATAAAATCCTTGCTCATTCTATAATTTGCTTTAAATTAGTATTCATTCATAGAAAACGCTTTGTCCCTAAAACGCATCATCCGACTATCATCTCGTCTTTATTTCAATTGTTTTTATGGGAATTAAGTAAAACACTATATATCGCACCTTCGGTAGAACAAGGGCACAAATGTATCCCTTCCTTAAAATTAAAATTAATTGAAAAAAAACTAAAAGTTCTTAATTCTTGTTAACTATACGCCTAAAAAGGATATAGTATATAGTTTATATCATGCAAAGAAGAAAAACTTTCGAGCAATATTAACAGAGCAAGACCTCACTGAATGCAATAAATATCTTAAAATAGCTCTCCTGTAAAATAGCAAAAACTGCAATTATGCCCTTGTTCTACCGAAGGTGCGATATTACTGCTTATCGTACCATATTATATACATATTACATACTGAAAACCACTTCAAAACGCATAATAATTCCTAAAAAGTTACACATTTGTTATTGGAAAAATCACAATCAACAAACTATCCCAACGCAATATTGACGCAATACACGAGCTGTCAAAATGCACTCAAGAGTACCGTTTACCCCACGCCAAGCCCGATCTTAATTCCATTTAGTTCCCCAAAATGGACACCCAATTTAAAAACCATTTGGCGCTAGCATCGAACTCAAGAGTACGAAACGTCACAATTCCAATGTCGATCTATCGGAATTAAATTCAAGAGTAAGCACCCAGACCTGGCCCCCCGCGATTATTTCCTCTTTTCCAATTTGAAAAAGGATCTCCGAGGACGAAGATTTTCCAGCGACGAGGAAATGAACGAGGCCATAAATGAACATTTTGAAGCCAAAGACGGTGAATATTTTTTGAACGGGTTAAAAGCCCTTTTTAATAAATGTAAGAATTGTATTGAAATAGAGGGAGATTACATTGAAAAATAAAATTTTTATACATTTCTATCACCATTTTTTATACCTTAGGCTCAAAACTTTTCAGCCGCCCCTTGTACTATAGGTATACCTTTGCCTAACCGTTCGGGGAGTACAGGCATATGTGTTACGTTACCTTGCCGCAGACTTTGCAAACATGCAACACACACTCGAAATGACTCGGTATGTGTTTGAGGATGAGGTACTTCTCGCGGTAGGCGCGCCGGCACACGGGGCAGGCGTAGTGCTTCTTGCGGTGCACGTCGAGGTGGCGCTCGCACGACGCGAGCGACACGAACTGCAACCCGCACTGCCGGCACCAGTTGTCGCGGCACGAGCGGTGCGAGCGCTGGTGTAGTAGCAGCTCCTTTAGGGACTCGAATCTGACAACAGGGAGGCTCACTGTCATAGAAGGTCCGCATGGATGGCGCTAAGTGTTCGTGAAATAATTACAGCCGATTTAATTGGGGTCGGCACAGCATGCTTTCTTCCATAATCTCTTAAGTGTGCATACACATGAGAGGCGCAAGTCAACGGCAGAGGCAACTGCAGCTGTCGACACCCGCCACCGGCGCTGCCGTCGTCAACGTACCGCTCGTGTATTTGAGTACAGTCCGCGAGTTCTAAGCTGAGCTTTGCATTTGTGTGAGTGCGCCTCAGGCCGATTGCCTAAAAGCAGTATAAGCCGGTTTAAACCAAATAAAGGACGCGCTCTAGGCCGCCGTCACACCTACACTATCTATGTGCACTCACACAAATGCGAAGCTCAGCTTAGGCCTCGCGGACTGTACGATGCTCAAATACACCAGCAGCACGTTGTCGACGGCAGCCGTAGACAAGTGCCGCTCATGTGTATGCAAATATCTCAGTATCTCCCCAGGAAAAAATATAGTCCTCGACCAAAGATTCTAATCGTAGATTCACCCTACCGCGTCAAAAGATTGTCGCGTTTCTGTTTGGTTTGGCACCTCTGGACACACACAATGTCGCAAAGAGTTGACTTGATTGTCACATTACTTACATAACTAACGAATTGTGGCTGAACTAATACACCTCTAACCTAATCAATAACTCATCATCATCTGCCTAGCCTTTTCCCAACTGTCTTGGGGTCGGCTTCTAGTCTAACCGGATGCAGCTGAATACCATTATTTTACATGGAGCGACTGCCTATCTGACCTCCACAACCCAGTTACAGTTGCGATATCCCTTGGCAAGACTGGTTGTCAGACTTTCGGGCTCCTGATGACCCGTAACGACTGTCAAAGATCCACGAATGACAGCCGGGACCAACGGCTTAACGTGCTTTCCGAGGCACGGAGGGGTCTCGGTCTAACCTAATCAATAACTAGCATAACTAATGTGACAAGTACTTACAGCATATCGCAGCCGTCCTCAGTGCAGCGCATGGTGCTGGTCTCGTGCACGACGCGCGTGTGCTCGCGCAGGCGGTTGGGCGACTTGAAGCCGCGCCCGCACTCGCCGCATAGGAACGGCTTTTCAACCACCACAGATGAGTGGTAGGCCTCCGTGTGAGTCACTAAAAGAGACAAGCGAGGGAACGACTTGCCACAGTCCGTGCATCTGTGGACGGTCTACAAGTTAGTGCTGCAAGGATCTTTTGGTCCTTAAATGACATTGACAGGGGGGCGCTCTTGATAAACATGTGGGTTTATTCCCGGTTGTCCCCGCCCCGTCGTCCCCGCTGGGCACGAGTGGGAAAAAAAGTTTTGTTTCCCCCAGTGATGATGATTGGAACTTTTTATTTCCCACTAGTTCCGCTATAGACCGAGAGTCAAAATGCAATAATGGGGATTTCAGAGATTTCAAGGATTGTTGAAATGTGCCCAGTGGGGACGACGGGGCGGGTACGACCGGGAATAAAGTAACATTTGTTGAGTTCAATTGTTTTGCGGAATGTTATGAAAAAACAAGATGGCAGCATTCAGCCACGCGCCAAAAAATCTTGTACACATGGCTACACATCAAGTTATACATAACCAGTATAAGCTGACTTCTGATTGTACGAAAAACCTATACAATTCGAGGTCAGCTAAAACTGGAAATGTATAGCTTGATGTGTAGCCGTGTGTACAGTTAAAAACCTTTTGAATTGTCAGGTCTGATGCTACCATATTATTTATGCGATACCTTTTAATAATTCTCTAGCGCAAAAGTTTCATGAAGTTTGACTGATACTGCAATTTGTAACTCGGAATATTTTCGCTTGTATATTCAACTATGCATTTTATTTACTATGACAGGAATCATTATGTAAAGAGCTTCTTGCATTCTTGATTTGGTAAAGAGAAATTGTAAAAAATAATATTCAGTCAAAATACTCACTCAAATCTACCTTTGGTCATATGATTGTAGCAATGGTTGCCGAACAAATGATATTTGTCATACTGCTTCCCACAAATGTTGCAGGAGTATACCAGCGGTTGGTCACCATGTTCTGTGGCAAAGTGTGTGTCAAACTCTATTCTATTTTTGAATAACTCGTCGCAGTAATTACAGAGGACTCCTCCAAGGATGTCTATGGAGCAATCTTCACCAATTTTGGAATCGGAAATGTATTCGTCAATAAGTACTTCGCCAAAGTGTTTCGTCAGATGTTTGGCAGCATCCAGCTTGTTGTTGGTGGTCTCGTCGTTGCAGATGGGGCACGAGTACAGAGCCGTGCAGTGCTCGTCGATGTGGTACTCGCACATGTCGATACTGTCGATTGTCTCCCCACATTCTTGGCAAGGGTATGGAGGTTTGTCCTTGCCATGGATAACTTGATGTGTGTGTAGTTCTTTTTTAGATGGAAATCTACAAGTGTTAAAGTTAGTTATTTGAAAATTATTTTTATGAAATTTCACAAAAGAAAGAAATTTTTCTGTAAACTTACTGTTTTTGGCAAGGTTCACATTTAAAATTGTGAGTTGTGTCAATGTGACTGTTCAGAATTGACTGTTTTGAAAATGTTTTGGAGCAATGTATGCATCTGAAATAAAAGGTAGTGCATATATCAAACACTGAACATACTGCCAAACAAATCAAATTAAAAGTACTCTACATTACATTATACTTTTCAACATATTTTTATCACAGCACGAGCACATGTACCATATTAATTTATGTTTTAATGCAATCATGATTCTAGTGCTAAGGCGAGACAGAGCTATGTATGACCAATAACACCATCCTTTTTCCAAATAATGATGGCATTATTACTTCATAACCTGGACCCAGGCCTCTGCAATTAAAGACATTAAAAATATGTTGTATTGTGCGCTCCGCATCTTATATTATTTATCCATGTCCAACCCCAAAATTATATTGTATACTTAAAATTATTTATGATGCTTTATACTTGTTGAAAAAGTGGAATATCAAAAAAATCATTTATTTCAGGAATCATAGATTAGTTTAGAGGACAGAAAATTTCTTTCTGTTCTAAACTGATCAGTATGAATCATCCAGTCAGAAACATTGGGTGATTCAGAATCTGAATTGCCTATTTATTTATAGCTATCTATAGAAAATCTATGAAACTTGAATCTATATACAGATACCCAAGAATATTGTGCTTTTGTCAAAACATATGCCTGTTTAAGTTAGAAAACTTGATTGCTTCAATAAATTCATCAAGAATGTGTAAAAGGAATATTCTTGAAGGATTTGAAAATGGACAACTTATTTATATTTTGTGTCCTTCTGTAGATCAGACTTCACAAAACATATTAATAATATGCCAATCCTACTTCCTACTATCCTACTTCCTATCCTACTATCCTACTTCCTATCCTACTAATATTATAAATGCGAAAGTTTGTGAGGATGGATGGATGGATGTTTGTTACTCTTTCACACAAAAACTACTGAGCGGATTTTGATGAAACTTTACAGTAATATAGTTTTTTTTTTTTAGAATAACACATAGGATACTTTTTATCCCGATATTCCCATGGGATCAAAACTTACGCGGGTGAAACCGCGGGGCGCAGCTAGTACTTATAACATTTCTTGCTTTATAATGCTGTCCCATCCTGTTACCAGCCCTCGTTAAGTTTAATGAATCAATACTCACTTATGTTTGTTTCTAGCAACGTGAATCAAGTAGCAATGGTTGCGGAAGCTTGGGTAGCCGGTGAACTGTTTGCGGCACACGACACAAGTGTAGCCTATGTTTGCGTCTCCTATGTCGTGGTCCACGTAGTGAGAGTCATAATCCTTCTTGTTACCAAATGTTGACTGACAAATGCTGCAGTATATGCCGCCAACCAAGTCTATGGAGGTGAGCTTGCGGCCCAGCACGGTCTCCGCCTGCTCCAGCCAGCCCGCGCCATCGGGCTGCGACGGGGAAGCCAACCCGTCTGGCTGCGACGGTGAAGCCATCACTACCTCTACGTGCTAAGTATGATCCATCTATTACGTTTACATCGGTGTCAAATGGGTGTTGGGAACGCTGCTATTGCAAACATCGTATTGTAATTTATTTTGCGGCTACATGTTTATTGTACTTTATTGTTGCCTGAAAAAAAATGTCGGCATGAGCGATCGCTGTGACCTTGGGCTTTGTGTGTGACGGTAACATCTTGCTCACATTAGGCCGATGACCAAATATCGCTTTAGTAAGATAAGTAGGTACGTAGTTATTTCAAAACTATTACTTCCGCAGCGTCTACCTTCATTGACGAATTCTAGGTTGTTCAGCCATTAGTACTGAGGAGTGAGGAATCACTAATCATCCTATCAGTGAAAATAACATGCAATACTCACAAATTTTGGATAAAAACATATAAATGAGCATCGGACAGTTACCCCACACTACATTTTATATTGTAACAGCGGAAATAAACGATAAACTTTAATAAAAACGCAACGCCGGATAACAAACAACGCCAAGAAAACGTGTGGTTTTTGATTTTCTCGGCGTTCCCTTAAATAGTTTATACAATTTAGCATTACTGCAGGATAGCTTTATGCATTTTGCTCAAAGAAAAGTGAAATAAAGAAATAAATGCTTAAAGTGCACCTACGTTTGTTTCTGGAATAAAACGCAACAGACTGACAAAAAATCAATGAATGGAGAGATTCGTTCAAAAACATTCTTGAATTATTGAGTTCGAAAACCAATATTTAAATCTAACAAACGTTAATAAACTTTTTATTCTTACAAAAATATAAATATACCTAGCTAAAATACATAATATCAACAGAATGTCATTGGATAATCCGAAAACAACAAAAAAAAAATTATTCATGATTTTCTGACAAAGTGAAGTTATCCATCATATTCATGAATGAATTTGGACAATGAAGTGGGCAATGATCAAATCCATGGTCTTTTCTTGACAGTTCTTGTCATTTTTGTAAAATTTTACCATTGTGACTCAAAATGCGAAGTTTTAATTTATTTCTAGTAATGGTGTATGCTTAACAGTATCTACAATAAGTCAAGTGATTTGTGAATATTATTGCAATAATTTAATTCAGTGTTTAACAAAGAAGTGAATGTTAAGCTATGATATTTCGCGACCAGTGATTGTAGGTTTTCGAGTAGTAGGTAGTAGTTTTCCATCTGAATGTTTATGCTATTGATTTTTCCTATTTGTTTTTTAACTATAATAAATAACTAAGATTATTTTTATTTATTCAATTGAAAAAATGTAAACGATGTTTTAATGTAAGTATTACCGTCATTGCGTCTTTATTTTATAGTTAAAAAAATGTCAATTTTTTGTCAAGAATTTGTTGGAATTGCTTCATTTGACAAATATTAACGAAAGCAAGAGTTTCACTCCGTAATGTTTTGTAATCAATGACAAACAACACTATTGGCGCCATGCCAGCGCTAGTCCCGAAATAGTTTACGCCGGCGGCGTGACGATATTTTCCGTTTACTCCGCTCCCTGTTTTATTTAACGTCAGTAATATATTATGGATCGTCACCACCATCTTAGTGCGAGTTTCCACGGCTCCATGAGGAGTCGCGACTCTTCATCAACAGTTGGCAGTGATGCAAGAGAGAAAATAAAAGACTGTTTCAGAAAATTCATAGCTTTTATGTTTACACAAGTGGGTGTCGGCGCCCTTGTTGTTTGTTACGCGATCCTCGGCGCCGCGGGCTTCATGCACATCGAGAAGGACAGCCCTGATGAGCAGCTGGAGCAAGTGAGACAGCTCAGACGGAACTGTGCGGAGGCTCTGTGGAACATCACAATAACTGACAACCTATTCAATGAAACTTCTTGGGTGTTCAAAGTGAATGAAGTACTAAAAGTGTTCCAGAACAACATAACAGCTGCTATTCACACTGGCTATAATGGCAGAGCAGCAGAGGATATATGGTCATTCCCCGCAGCTCTAATGTATTCTCTCTCAGTGTTCACTATGATTGGCTATGGTAATATTATCCCCAAGACAGTTTGGGGCAAGATTGTGACTATAGCCTATGCCTGCTTCGGCATACCAATCTATGTATTGTACTTCTGCAATATGGGCAAAGTGTTGGCACAGACTTTCAAGTGGCTGTACATTACAGCCCATGAATGTAGCCGAAGAGATGACACTTTATTTGAAGATGGGGAAATGCAGCCAATTAAACGGAAGATTACAGTGCCATCAACAGCTTGTTTATGGGTGATATCATTTTATATCTTAACTGGGACGATTATGTTTGGAGCCTGGGAGAAATGGAACTACTTGGACTCCACATACTTCTGTGTGATAAGTTTGTGTAAAATTGGATTTGGTGACTTTGTGCCGGGTGCAAATATTGCTGATTCCGCAGGAGGTTCTCACTTGAAGCTGGTCATAAACTTTATTTATGTTCTACTCGGTATGGGTCTTGTGGCCATGTGTTACAACCTCATGTGTGAAGATGTCAGAGTCAAGGTCAGGGAGTTACGGGAGGACTTGAAGAACTGTCTTGATGATATCACTCTGAAGATCACTGTGTGCATGAATGATACCAAGTATTACCATCAGAAAAATAGCAGAAACGTCAAATGACATTTAGTTGTAGATGTAGTTGGAGATTTATTGATTTGTATTATTGCATATTAAATCTAGATTTTAAGTCCAATGTTTTATTTTAAAAATAAATGCAATTAGTATTATTCTTGTGTTTTATTGTCAATGTTATTTTATCTAGATTTGCAAAATAAAATTTTCCTAGATCAGGCTATTATACAAATCTGGCTGGAAAGATAGAACCCTGGAGATGTCTTATTATTTAAATGCTCTAGTACATCCAACCAATAAATTTAACTAATAAAACTGCTATATGAATTGCCTGCAAATGCATAATTGATTGATATTCATATTGACATTGCATATTCTGCATTTCTTGTGCAGAATATTTTATATCGTAAGCACCTAGCTTTAACCCGGTCAAGCATATCATTATTAAGTAAGAGTGTGCCGACGGCACAGTGGCGCCCTCATCGTTTGTTTGGTTATTTTATACAATTTAGAATGAAAATGCAGAAAATAAGCACGTTAACTTGTGCTTCACAAGATTATACGTTAATATTATTAGAAACGGTAGTTTTATATTGTTTAGTTTCATTATAATCCTTAAAATGGATAAAAGTGGCCACTATATTCCGTTTTAAGGATTATAATAAAACTAAACAATATAAAACTACCGCTTGTAATAATATTAATGTATAATCTTGTGAAGCACAACTTAACGTGCTTATTTTCTGCATTTTCATTCTAAATTGTATGAAATAACCAAACAAACGATGAGGGCGCCACTGTACGGTCGGCACAGTCGGAGTGGCAGCAAAAGCAGTTTCCCACGCCTTTCGACGACAAAATAAAATCGACTTTCAGTGGTTACAGAATTAGGTCGCTTCGCTGCCACTCCGTGCGTCGGTTTGCGGTGACCCTTTTTTTTGTGGATGGGAAATCATCTAATGACCCCTCCCGCTCAGGGTGGAACAGGAGGGAGTGTCAGACTCTTACTGACTAAAATTCACCCGTGTTCCTTTCTTAGCCCTTTATGTTCCGGGGCAGCAGTAACCCTTTCGGACAATCTCGCTGCCCCGGACAGTCCCGCTGCCCTTGCGGTGACCCTTAGGTGCAGCGCAGACGACACACTTTTTGTGCGATCGAGTCTGCGGCGCACAAAAAGTCTGCATGGCGCGCAAAAAGTCGGCTGCGGATTTTTCACAGACTCAACGCACACGACGCACATCTTCGATCATTCTGTCGGCAGAGCTGTAGGGACGTAGACGCTATGGAAATCGTGCAGAGATTGCGAAGTATTATTTTGATAATAAATCGCGCCATGATAATAGATCGCGTGCGCTACGTCCACCCCTAGCAAATGCAGATTGCCGACTAAAGTGTGCGCCGTCTGCGTTAGCGCGCGTTGAAGCAAACGTTCCATTTTTTTCACAGACTTTTTGTGCGAAGTGGCGCGGCGCGGCGCGGTCTGCCCGAACTACACGGATTTTTTGTGCGCCGGACTTTTTGCGCGTCGTGTGCGTTACTGCATATAATTGCATAGGTTCTATTTTCACAGACTAAGGTGCAACGCAGACGGCACACTTTTTGTGCGATCGAGTCTGCGGCGCACAAAAAGTCTGCATGGCGCGCAAAAAGTCGGTCGCGGATTTTTCACAGACTCAACGCACACGACGCACATCTTCGATCATTCTGTCGGCAGAGCTGTAGGGACGTAGACGCTATGGAAATCGTGCAGAGATCGCGAAGTATTATTTTGATAATAAATCGCGCCATGATAATAGATCGCGTGCGTTACGTCCACCCCTAGCAAATGCAGATTGCCGACTAAAGTGTGCGCCGTCTGCGTTAGCGCGCGTTGAAGCAAACATTCCATTTTTTTCACACACTTTTTGTGCGGAGTGGCGCGGCGCGGTCTGCCCGAATTACACGGATTTTTTGTGCGCCGGACTTTTTGCGCGTCGTGTGCGTTACTGCATATAATAGCATAGGTTCTATTTTCACAGACTAAAAAGTGCGTCACGGATAGTCTGTCGTCTGCGCTGCACCTAAATACTATTTTGACTGTAGATTAATTATTATCCTAATACCGGTAAATATTTTGCAACAGTGTAAGAAGCCGCATCATGCTGCCGGTGCGTCTGCGGCGCGTGACCGGCCACGAGGGTCGCGCCAACGACACGCTGTTCCAGCCGGCTGCGCGTGCGCCGCCTGTATCACAACACACGCTCGTGTTCTTCGGCGGAGACGTGCAGGTGTGTATGTACTGCTCGAGGATACAGCACAGTACGGAAGGCGAGAGGTGGAGTAAAGACGGCCCATTTTTACTTGCAACACTGCTGTATCATGATCAACAAGCGGCGGGGCTCTAGGACGCTTTGAGACCTACGAATAAGTAATAAGTCAGGAACTCTAATTCAGAACAAATTCCACAGAAAAAGTGGCCCTACTTCAAAACAAAACGACGTATGATTCCAAATACGAATCACTTCCAAGGTTACAAAAAGACATGCTTGGTGATTGGTTTAAATTCAGAACGAAAGCCGGGATTGGTTCTCGCGCGTGCTGCAATGTCTGCTATGACAGTTGAGTCAAGTGACGTGGACGATGTTATGCAATAAGTGCACCGGACCAAGTCAAAGAATATTATTGTACAATGTTTTTTTTTATAATATATATATTTTTTTTTGGGTTTCTTTTTACAATCCAATGGCCTCTATGTCCTGCGAAATATGATTAATTTATTAAGTTTTTGTCTAGAGGACATTAAAAGAGAATCTTTCAAACTAGTAGGTACAGCAGTTTTGTGTAACATGGTATATGCTTTTAATGATTTATAAAAATATTTTTCGTCAAAATGAACGGAACATACTCTGCTGGCTTTCACAGGCATTCAGTCGTACTCTTTATTTCTACCTTAACTGAAGCTATCCGCTTATTTTGCCGAATTGGATCGGCAGGGAAACTAAAAGAAAACAAAATAAGCAAAATAGAATAATGTTATAAAAATAACTAAATTTTATGGATTTACTTTTCAATATTTCATCAAGAAGAAAAGAAAATTAAATTGGTAAAAAATTTACTGACTTCATTTTGCATAGTATTGACCACCTCGGTTTGATAACGTATTTGAACATCTTTGAATATAATTATAATTTTGCTACTATTTACCAGTGAAAAGTGATCACTGGACATTTTAATCTTGTATGGCTCCTGCACCACTCCACAACACATGCTAGCATGATGATTCACAGCTGTAGTTCACCATGATAAAAACGAAAACGTACCCGAAGTGCTCGCTTGCAAGAAAAATGTCCGACTGATGACGCGCTGGGTACAATTTTTAAGCCCCGCCTACTTGGGCCTAATATTTGTTTGGTCATTTTTTTATCGCAGTTACATTTCCTGACTTATTACTTATTCGTAGTTTGAGACCCCAAAAAAAGACTACATAACATAATATCACGCATGTATTCCCCGAAGAGTGAGGTATAGGTGTACCTATAGTACACTCTCAAAAAATATTATCACAGGTCTTAACACCATAGAGCTCATAATGACTCTTTGGTACTCTTTTCCCCTGACTACAGCTAAACTAAGTCACCCAGTGATACCATCATTCACAAAATTCTTCTCCAAAGACCTTTAAAATAAATTGTATTGTGTATTTATTTTGTTCAAGGTCCTAAATAAATAAAATACCATCTCAACAGCGAGAGTACGAGTTGTAGGACACGATATTTTCCTTTACAGTTTTGAGAGCAGTGGTGATGAAATTATTTACACAGTAAAGCGCCTCTCTGGATTCGAACCTACGAATAATAAAAATCAAGAAATGTAACTCAAGGTCAAAAATGGCACCACGTAAATGTTTACCGCGGGGGGTGTTGCCGAAAAGGTCACCGCGCAGCAGAACCAATCACGGTGCTTGCCGGAATACAACGCTTTTACGCGAGCGCATCTGATTGCCTTATTTGCATGTTTGTTCTTTCGTTCGAATTCTCGAGGGTATTTTAGTTACGCTTCCTGACTTTTTATTATTCGTAGGTTCGAATCCAGAGAGGCGCTTTACTGTGTAAATAATTTCATCACCACTGCTCTTAAAACGGTAAAGGAAAATATCGTCTGGTAACTGGCATGTCTTAGAACCAAAAATTCTAACACATGTGACATCTACCAACCCGCACTGGGCCTGCGTGGTGGATTACAGCCCGCTCTCTCTCCCTGCCGTAGGAAATATGCATTATGTATCTCATCAAGCACCTCTTTATATTCTTCACATTGAACGTTTTCTCTTCTGTCCAGGACTACCCAGAAGTAATGCAAGCGCACCGAGACAACCGGAACTATATGAAATGGAACTTAGAGAATATGGTGCGGATGCTGGGGAACAACTTCCCCACAAAACATATATTGGTTGTGAGACCTGCTAGGTATGGTGTATTGTGTTAAAGAACTTCAATGTGCCAAAGCGACAGCCCTCAAAACTCCACAGTGCAATAATCACAAGTAAAGCCTACGATTTTTCACGACTGCACACACTAAAACTCTCGCTCGCCTTTTTCTCCTTTTTTTGATGTTCAGTACGGTACTGAAGCGAATCGAGTGGTTCTGTATAGCTATGCAGCCGGTCGATTCTGTAAAAATCTCACCGTGATAACTTAGGTGAAGTGAGCTATCAATAGGGGTAATCCCTAGCATCAGGTGGAATGACAGCTCACTGCACCTTAGCTTTCACGTTGAGATTTTTACAGAATAGCACGGCTGGTCATACACGCACGGTTGCTATCATTACGCATCTGAATTTTCTGAAGAACTTCACCAATCGGTCACTATGTCCTTCTGGAGCGTCCCCTCTCGGCGTTTCCACTCACATCTGCCTTGTAAATCATTTTCTAGTCGCCTTTCATTCATCTCTCAACATGACCAAACCATCTAAAAATACTCTTGTCCATATTTGTCCTGAGTACTTGTTTATTAATATTTAGGCCCGTATTACAGAACGTCACTCAATATTCAAGCATTACTTGCCATTTGATTGGTTGAAACTAGTTTTAAGTAATGCTTGAGTATTGAGTGACGTTCTGTAATACGGGCCTCAGACTGGAAGCTTCTCCAGCGTTGGAAAAAAGACGATTCATATTCAAAGAGTTGATTTTTCCCAACGCCAGAAAACTTTATCTGAGGAATAATTTTTATTTTTTGACGGTTCTTCCATACAAAAACTGTCAAGCGTCAATTTTATTTCACGAATAAAAAATATCTGTCAATTGAAAAATCAGCCTTATGATTATTAAAACTTTTAAACCATCGGACTTTTTAACTGACCTCTCTTTCTCTTATGGAGCGAGACCGCAATATTTTCACTCCCTTAGATCTGATGAATCTCCCTATATCTAAGGTCTATTCAAATGTATGTTTCCAATTGATGTTATTTCAAGTTAAACACATCTCAACTTAATTTTAATGGTAATTAAGTAGATTTCAGAGTGAATAGCACTATTGAAAAAGTTATAAAAATGTTTGAAGTTGTAGCGTAAACTGAACTTTATTGTGGAGGAATTAAAGTTATTTTTTCATAAACTCATATTTGTTTACATTTTTGACAAGTAAATCGCAAACTCAGATTAGTTACCCATAGCAAAGAGGCTGAAGAAAAGAAGGTTGTTCTATTATGTTCTATATTATAGAAGTAGGTACATCGGTGGTTCCAGGATAGAGTACAAGAGTTTCAGCTGCTATGACAATTTCGTGCCGAGCAACAACGCGGGCGTGCCTGAACACACTCCTACGCATGGTGCGCTGCTTCACTTAGAAAGGTGGGAAACTCTTCATTGCTGTTTTCGTTGGTAGGTATCCTTTAGAACTGTCTTAAAGTTTTTTTTAAGTATACAGGTTCCGAAGTTACATTTCTGTCCAAAATCATATCCGGTATTGTATTTTTACTTTCGTATTGAACAAAAAAAGCTATAAATAAACTCACTTAAATTTAAAACAATATCTCCTTTTGTGAAGATTAAGAACTAACCATTAGTTGATAAGTTTTACTAGCCAATGGCCCCGATTCTGTTGTTCACAAACTAAATTAAATTTAAGTTCAGTGCATCTTTTTCTTTCTATTTTATTATGAAAAGGACAGAAGATAAATATTAGTTTAGTCCTGTCAAATTAGGTAATCCATAGACAACTTTAGACGTGATTAAAAATTGGCTTTTAAAAATACGTCAATTTACGTCAGGCTCTGACTATATTGACAGGACTAAACTAGTATTTATCTTCTGTTCTTTTCTTAATGAAATAGAAAGAAAAAGAACACTGCACTGAACTTAAATTTAGTTTAGTTTGTGAACAACAGAATCGGGGCCTTAAATGAAAATAATAAAAAGTTTTTATTGTTTCTCATACAATTGTTCTACAGCACAAATTTGAGGCAGCCCCGGTAAGTTATAAGGATACTTGTGATGGGTTACCTCGCAACTTCTCATGGGTTAATCTACAATTTTGAGACATAATTAAAAAAAGAAAAATTTAGATTCTAGGATGTTACAAAATTGTCGTAGCATGTTCTGGTATGTGTAGTGTTTGTGTGTGTGTGGTGGATATGTGTATGCCACTGCCATAACCATTAGACCTATGTTGTCAAAACAATTAATACATTATATTCGTTTAGATCTAATATGCTGAACTTGATTTTTCGCCATTTTTAACGCGCATCCACTACTGCCAGCACTTTGATCCATTCTAACCAGCTCCTTTCTATTGGCCTGCGCACGACGGACTTTTCTCCGCGGCGGAGAAAAAAGTACGCTCCGCGAATAAAAAGTCCGCCGCGGATTTACCGCGAACTCAACGCACACGGTGTGCAATCATGTTCCCCGGCAATACGGGCATACGTACATCACTCTCGAGCGCACAACGCGGACTAAAGTCCGCCATGTGCGTTGCTTCGCCTAGTCACACGAGTTCTATTTTTTTCGCGGACCCCCCCGTACTTTTGTCCGGTCCGCTCCCCGCATGTCCTCGGTTATTCGGGGGACTTTTTGTACGCGGTACTTTTAATCCCTCGTTTGCGTTACTCGATACAGTGTAAGCGATCTATTTTAGCGGACACAAAAGTCCGCGGACAAAAATCTGTCGTCTGCGCAGGCCATTACACTATCTAAATTATCCTCTGTTCTTATTACAGGCTTCTACAAGGAGTCAGCAACAGGATAAAAAGTTTCTCAACATCGGAACTGATTGAGGCTTTCTCGCCAGTCACATTGCCTGAAGACATCGATATTGAAGATTTGCATGTGAGTTTTTAAAAATTATAAATGGAACTGAATGTTGACACAGAAGTTCCTTTGTTTTAAACCCTAGCGGAAACTAAGTAAGAAAGATAAGTTTAATAAAGCTAAGTGAGTGAGGATAAGTTTATTTCGAAAGCTATAATGTAAAGAATATCGAATAATATATAACGGGTTCAGGGATGTAAGAAGAAGAATAATAGAATTTAGGTACACGTTTTAATCCTCTCTGTCTCCTAGGGTTGCCAACTTTTTTTACGTCAAATATAGTATTTTCGATGCCAACTGTAGTAAAACTGTCAAATTCCGAATACAGTTTTTAGTTAGTTGCATGAAAACTACCGACTCTCTGTGCAGTTCAAATGCCAATATTTACCCCAATTAAAAAAAAGTAAAAAGTTTATCTATATATATAAAAAGAGAAGTCCTGACTGACTGACTGACTGACTGACTGACTCATCAACGCCCAGCCTAAACCCTTGGACCTAGAAAGCTGAAATTTTGCACAGAGGTTTTCTTTATAATGTAGACGAGGAATAAGGAAGGAATTTTCGAAATTCAACCCCTAAGGGAGTTAAATAGGGGATGAAAGTTTGTGTGAAAACTCTTATTCCTTGGGTTAATAAACTTGAAACTTGGCACAAATACTTATCTAAGTAAATTATGAAAATTGGTCTTTTTTGTTTTTCTAAACTACCTTCTAAAGGGGGATGGGGGGTGTCAAAATTTGTATGGAAGAATTTTAATGCACGGTCCGATTAACTCAAAACTCAGTGTTTATACTTAATACCAAAAATAAAGAATTACGTGTATCAGGGTTTTTCGAAAATCTACCCCTAACGGGGAGAAAAGGGGTAGTTAATTTTACAGGGAAAATTTTACTGCCTGGCTTAATTAACTCGAAAATTGGTATAAATAATCTGTGGGTCAAGTAATGAACACATTCCAAACGATTTTTCAAAATTCCAGCCCTGTGGGGGTGAAAAGTGGGGATACAGCTTATATGAAAAATCTTATTCCTTGGGTTAATAAACTTGAAACTTGGCACGAATACTTATCTAAGTAAATTATAAAGTTTGGCATTTGTTGTTTTTCTAAACTACCCCCTAACAGGGGATTGGGGGGTGTCAAAATTTGTGTGGAAGAATTTTAACGCGGGGTCCGATTAACTCAAAACTCAGTATTTATACTTGATACCAAAAATAAAGAATTACGTGTATCAGGGTTTTTCGAAAATCTACCCCTAACGGGGAGAAAAGGGGTAGTTAATTTTACAGGGCAAATTTTACTGCCTGGCTTAATTAACTCGAAAATTGGTGTAAATAATCTGTGAGTCAAGTAATGAACACATTCCAAACGATTTTTCAAAATTCCACCCCTGTGGGGGTGAAAAGTGGGGATACAGCTTATATGAAAAATCTTATTCATCCTACTAATATTATAAATGCGAAAGTTTGTATGTATGGATGTATGGATGTTTGTTACTCTTTCACGCGAAAACTACTGAACGGATTTTGATGAAACTTTACAGTTATATAGTTTATACATCAGAATAACACATAGGATACTTTTCATCCCGATATTCCCACGGGATCAAAACTTACGCGGGTGAAACCGCGGGGCGCAGCTAGTTTGGTTAATATACTTGAAACTTGGCATGAATACTCATCTAAGTAAATTATGAATTTTGGCATTTTTTGCTTTTCTAAACTACCCCGTAAAGGGCGATTAGGGGGTGTCAACATTTGTATGTAAGAATTTTAACATGCGGTCTCCGATTAAGTCAAAACTCAGTATTTATACTTAAGACCAAAAGTAAAGAATAACATGTATCAGGGTTTTGCGAAAATCTACCTCTGACGGGGTGAAAAGGAGTAGTTAATTTTCCTTTTTACTGCGTGGCTTGATTAACTCTAAAATTGTTGGACATAATCTTTGAGTCAAGTTATGAACACATCCCAAACATTTTTCAAAATTCCTCCTGTGAAAAGTGGGGAAAAACTTTATACGAAAAATCTTATTCATTTGGTTAATAAACTTGAAACTTGGAAGGAATATTTGCCTAAGTAAGTAATAAGAAATGGGTCTTTCGAAAGTAGACCCCTGACGGGTAAAAAAGTGGTAATTTGATTTTTAAGGCCGGTATTATAGTGCGTAGCTTGATTTACTCCAAAAAATGGTATGAATAAATTTAAGCTTCAAACTTGGCACAAATACTTATCTAAGTAAATTATAGTTTGTCATTTTATGTTTTTCTGCTCTAAAGGGAGATTGAGGGTGTCAGTTTGTATGGAAGAATTTTATCGCGCGGTCCAATAATATAAACTCGGAACTCAGTATGTATACTTATGACCAAAATAAATAAAAAAGTGTGACTGATTTTTTCGAAAATCTAACCCTAACGGAGTGAACGGGCCAGTCCATATCACAGAGGAGTATTTTATTGCGTGGCTTGATTCAATGGGAAATTGGTATAAATAATCTTTGAGTCAAGATATGGAAACGTCCCAAACATGCTTTCAATATTTCGCCCCTATGGGGATAAAAACTGTGAAGGTGAAAAGGTGGTCTTATTCGTTTGGTTAAGAAACTTGAAACTTTTCAACATTTGCCTCAGTAAATAATAAAGATTGTCACTTTTAGGGGTTTACTACTTACTTACTTAAAATAAAAAAGTATGAGTTTTAGGGTTTTACTTATTCGACTCCTACCGGGGTGGAAAGGGTAATAAAGTTTAAGGAGTAGAAACTTGATGATGATGATTGATGATTTAATGATTTATTTACTAAAGAATTCTTATAGATAGGTACATTGCCCCACAAAACTGCTTACGCAGTTTAACTGTGAGATCATAACTTCCATTAACACGAAAATGGGTATAAATAATCTTTATATCATAAAAATGGAAATGTACCAAATGCAAAAAGATAAAGATTGTCACTTTTAGGGGTTTACTACTTACTTACTTAAAATAAAAAAGTACGAGTTTTAGGGTTTTACTTATTCGACTCCTACCGGGGTGGAAAAGGGTAATAAAGTTTAAGGAGTAGAAACTTCAATTTCCATTAACACGAAAATGGGTATAAATAATCTTTATATCATAAAAATGGAAACGTACCAAATGCAAAAACAAGCCCTGTCGTGATGAAAAGGGAGGATAGTTTATTTGAAACATCTTAGGTAGTTTAACTAAAATATTGGCCCAAATACTTATTTCTTTAAATAAAGTAAGTATAAAGATCGTAATCAATAATTTTCGAAATACCTTTCAGGGGGAGGTGGAGAGGGTGTTAAATTTATTTGAGGAAAGTACGAAACCCACGCGGACGAAGTCGCGGGCAAAAGCTAGTTGATAATATAAAAGAAAAAACCTTATACACAAATTCCGACAATCCCGTAATTTGTGTCTACTAGTACAAAATATGTATGTATGTCTAATAAATACCTGTGTATATGCGGTTGTTTGAACTAATTCACACTGACCTCCATACTAGTGAAAACTGTATCACAGCAGGTCAGTCTTCCTCGTTCACAAACACTCACACACTTCCACACAGTTAACGATAAATATTAGTACTAGACTACTAAATAAAACACTGAATTGACCGTTGCGTAGCAGTTGAACCTTATTTATTTATTGGATCTCCGACAGAGGCTACACAATTACATGCAAGTTTACAAGAAACATATGATAGCCTAAAATGTTTCTGCTGGGACACAGGCCTCCTCCCTTCGAGAGGGAGTGGGCTATAATCTACCACGCGGGCCCAGTACGGGTTGGTAGATGTCACATGTCTTCGAATTTTTGGTTCTAGGACATGCCGGTTTCATCACGAAGTTTTCCTTCACCGTTATTAGAGCAGTGGTGATGAAATAATTTACACAAATTAAAGCGCCTCTCTGGGTTCTAACCGACGTACAACTCGGCAAGTCGCGGCAGTTAGGTACCACTGGGACACCACTGTTCTATACTTTACTAGCTGACCCCGCAAACGTCGTTTAGCAAAAAAAAAAAAAAAATAGTAGCCGATTCTCAGACCTACCCGATATGCACACAAAATTTCATACAAATCAGTCCAGCTGTTTCGGAGGAGTATGGTAACTAACACTGTGCTGTGACACGACAATTTTATATATTAGAAGATTATCTCTAGGTACCTTGGAGGCTGTTCATTTATTACGTAAGTCAATTTCAGGTGAGAGAGGGAATCCTCATGTAAGAAAAATTAAGACTTGTTCGGAAACAAGTCTTAATTTTTCTTACATGTGGGTGGGAGGGGTCTAGATTATTCTTACGTAAGATCACAAAAATAAGCAAAAAATTATAAGTTTTTTTTCTTTGCAATTTTGGTAGATGATCTTACGTAAGATTCAAAAGGCGGAGGGAGTTCATCATTCGTCTTATTTTTTCTTATGTAGGGGGAGGAGATTAGAAATTGGTTGAAATTGTCTTACGTAATTAATGCGAACAGCCCCTTGAAAAAAGGAGTAGGTATGTAAGGATCATAGCAGGACAGGCGTTCTGTCGTTTCTGCCTAACCCCATGGGCTGAAGCCGTAATTTATGAATGTGTAATGTGTTACTACAGAACTCTGCCATCCACCCGGTCGAGTCCAGCAAGTCAAACGGCACGCAGGCAACGGCGGGCGGGTCCGCCGAGCCGGAGCTGCCCTACCGCGACTTACCAGAGCACAAGCCGTGAGTAGGTTTAGTTCCAATGGATGTTGTACTGTATACCTATATTTTATTACGTTTTGGGCCGTACTCTGTCGTACCAGCGACACGGCGAAGAAGAATGTGTTTTTATTGCTATTTTGCATTCAACATTTCACTCTTAATTTTTCTAATGAAACTTTTACAACTTGTAATAAATAGAAACCATATAAGGCAGTTATAAAATTAAAAATTAATTAAATAAATTATTATTAATTTACTAGACGATTGAATTTATAAAAAGTTGATTTATAAAATTGTATCAATATCAACATGATTTACAATTTGTGTACTTATAAAAGGTCAAATTAAATTAACTAGCGAAACTCCGTAGACGTGATGGGCATCGAATAGTATCGACATAATTTTTTTTTTTAATGGCTTTTTTGGGGTTTACGATGTTGTTACTTGAAATTTGAATTGAGAAAATCAGTTTTTTCTTGTTTTATCGTGTTTAAATATCGATACACATTACTTACTTATGCGGAGTTTCCCTAGATAATTCAATTTGACCCTGTATATTTATAAAGTCAGTAAAAGAGGCTGGATTTCCATAAAGCCGATGGTATAGTAGCCTAGCCTCTTAGTGAAACGATTCACCTAAATTCTTGAATTTTCGAGCCTCCTGTTCTTATCCTAATTTATTTTGTATCGGCTAATTAGTATTGATTTGTTAGAAAAAAAATATGCATAGCTATTCACAACCACTCGATGGGCTTCCGTAGCGTATCGAACATCAATCAATTTAATCCTAGGAGTACTTTAAATGCTGTTCACAAGTCCAAAACCCGAAAATTTGGTCAGTTAAAATCATTTGGAATTTTCGACGACCGCTGTTCTGCCGACAGCTGTTTGTTGGGGGCTAGGCAAGTCAGGTTATCGAAATGTGTAATTTTCAATACGTTAACCTGTCGGGTGGTTGTGAATAGCTATGCAGGTGTCTTACATGTTTCACCTTAACAAAAGAAAAGACCCCAATGACCTCAGGTATAATATTAGATGTTCCTCTACTTGCAGTGAGGTGGACCCACTCTGGTGGCGGGACAAACTCGCCCTGGACGAGTCACAACTGACCCTGGTGGGCTTCAGCAAAGGCTGCGTGGTCCTCAACCAGCTAATCTACGAGTTCCATTACGTTAAGACCTTGACTCCTGGGGACGCGCATATGATGAGGTAAGGAACGGAATAATTTACTTTGAAGGTCTCCGTTATATGTAAATGGGAAATCTGGCCGTAACTGCAAATAATTTTTAATGATTAGGAATTATTAAATGACTAGCGGCCCGTGTCCAGGCTTCGCACGGGTGGACATTTATTTTTTTCTTGAATTTAAAAAAGCCTATATTAATCAATGACAATGTAGCATTCATATGGTGAAAGAATTTTTAAAATCGGTTCAGTACTTTTTGAGCCAATTCGTTACAAACATACATACAAATCTTTTCTCTTTATTATATTAGTATAGATTAGGAATCCACTATAGATGGCGGGTACAGATGTTCCTGAATTGAGCTTCAATAGTTTACATTTGTATCCTAATAAAAAAAAAGCTTTTATAATACCCTTGAGGGGCCCGTGGCTAAATGATAACAGCCGCACAGGTCGATCGATCAAGTTAAGCTACGCTTGCCGCGGTTGGTCTGTGGATGGGTGACCATCTTTGCATACCGAGACCCCTCCTTACCTCGGAAAGCACGTTTAGCAGCTGGTCCCGGCTGTCATTCATGGATCTTTGACAGTCCTTTCGGGTAGTCAGAAGCCCGAAAGTCTGACAACCAGTCTTACCAAGGGGTATCGTATTACCCAGTAACTGGGTTGTGGAGGTCAGATAGGCAGTCGCTCCATGTAAAATACTGATATTTAGCTGCATCCAGTTAGACTGGAAGCCGACCCCAACATAGTTGGGAAAAGGCTAGGCAGATGATGATGACCCTTCCTGACTGCATCATGTTGTTACAAATCTTAGAATAGAATACTCTTTATTATGTACATGCTATATAAATTACAGACATAAATATAGAAATTTTGCAAAGGGTGACACAATGGGCGGTCTTATCGATAAAAGCGATCTTTTAAAGACAACCTTTGGATGGATTAAAAAAGGAGGAGGAGAGACAAATACTGTAGGTAGTCAGTGGTGTACTATTTACATAATATAATAAATTCATAAATAAAGTAGGTATATTATACTAATTTAAATAAATATATATATACATATATACAGGGTTATTTGAAAAACACCAGCAACCCCTTAAGAGGTCATTGTACTCATCATTATGAACAACTTTTACTATGGGACCAAACCTGAAATCGCGAAAAAAAAATCAGCTGTTCCCTACATTTTGACGAGATAGACGAAGATAAATGTAAGAACAGCTGATTTTTATTTCGCGATTTCAGGTTTGGTCCCATAGTAAAAGTTGTTCATAATGATGAGTACAATGACCTCTTAAGAGGTTGCAGGTGTTTTACAAATAACCCTGTATAAAAATAAACATAACGGGAGCAAAGAAAATATAATAATGATGTTTAAGGAGAGAGAAAGTGAATCTTTTGTTTTTTCAATCTAAAACAACCCTTCCCATATACAAGCAGTAGTTTGATAGTTTCTTTACTGGTCAGGTTCATGTCCCGTATAGTGGACATGTACTGGCTGGACGGCGGGCACGCGGGCGGCAAGAACACCTGGATCACGTCACGCAGTCTTTTGGAAACGCTCACGAGACTCAGTAAGTTAACACTTATTTGTTTGGTACACCAACAGCAGTACGTCCAAAGAAATAAAATAGAACAATAGCATATTAAAATTACTGGAATGTATGCCTAATATAGGTAAAGGTATACACAGCATTCACTGTAAAAAACAACAACACAATTAACTTAAAAAAAAATCTTATGAAAATATAAAATACAATTAAAATTGTATTGTAACAGTCGGTTAACACTTTCCTTTTCAACAGTCGGTTTATAGTTGTGCACTTTAAAAAATAACAAAATATGTAAATGCTGAATATGCAACATAGATTGTTCATCACATACTTGTGTGTGCTATGGAGTGTACCGATTGTCTCTCTGTCTACCATATGATGCTGGGGAGCAATCGTGGCATTGTGATCTAGCAGATATTCACAGATGTTAATCACATCTTTCAGCATGAAAGTCTTGCCAGCAATAATTACTTAAGCTGTTACTAATTAGATGGGGTTGAGTCTAACCCATCAGTGTTAGGGATAACCGTACGAAATACAGTACCCGGCGATAAATATTGCACATAGACCTTTGCAAAGGGACAATCGGCTTATTTCGGCTTCGTAGAGCGTTATCTCTGTCGCACACTACCTATGTGACGTTTTGTCAGTCGTTGTTCAAGTACGATAGAGTGCGGTCGTGTCCAGCTCAAAATATATATTTAGAGTATTTAACACCCCCACATTTAAATAATTTAAAGTTGTACTATGGCATCTTTAGGAAAAAGAGGGAAAGCTTTACGAGAAACCCCAACCTAAAGCCATCACTTATAGAAAAATTGGTGTATTTTATACAAAGAATAAAAAGAATTATCAAAAGAAGCAAATCATAATTGTTTTAACAGCTCCTAATAGATACCGGACTGTTTGTATTTCGTGCGACAGAGATAACGCTCTACGAAGCCGAAATTAGCCTATTGTCTCTTTCCAAAGGTCGATGTGCAATATTTATCGCCGGGAACTGTATGTATTAGGTAACGTTTCTGTTGAACAATCGAACAATCACCATGTACAGACGCCAGCAGGTCAACCTACCCCAATCTGTCAAATTTCTTTGATAGATTTTCAACTTTAGCACAAAGAAATAAGGTTCATATTCAATTGGGAAAATCTGACAGATTGGGGTAGCTTGATGTGCTGGCCTCTGTACTTTCGCATTATCACTTTTCTGTGTCTTCTATAAATAATTGTAACATTATTCTTTTGCAGATGTGAACGTGTTCGTCCATGTGAGTCCCTACCAAGTACAAGATGAAGGTAGACCCTGGATCGGCAGGGAGGAGAAGGCATTCACAGGTCTACTTAAGAGACTTGGCGCCAAAGTAAGTATAAGTACAAGTTTAGTTAATCGTTAAATAAAATTGAACCTTATTTTAGTGCAGGAATCAGGGGAAACGTTCTACAGTTGATTGAATCATACCTCAGAAACAGAATGCAGTATGTTGAAATAAGTCAATGCAATCATGTAACTAAAGAAGAGCAGATATTTACATCCAAACGCAAATCAGTTATGTATGGCGTTCCACAAGGGAGTGTCTTGGGCCCTCTACTTTTCATAATTTATAAAAACCCGATAAATAACCCGATGTCACTTTTTGCCGATGATAGCACAGTAACTATTAAATGCATAGATGATCAAAATTATGAAGATGAAATAAATAATACAGTTGATTCCATTATTATGTGGCTAAGTAATAATAATCTAAAAATAAATATTGATAAAACAAAATTTATGTTATTTAGTCAGCGTTTGGACATTAATAATAACTTGAATATACATAGCAATAACAAACGGATAAGTGAAGTTGATGTAAGTAAGTTCTTAGGACTCACAATAGATAAAAAATTAAACTGGAAACCACATTTAGAGGAGTTAAGCAAGCGACTCAGTAAATCAGCGTATATGCTCTACAAAATCGCTCCTGTTCTGGGTGTGGATGCCAAGCTCACGGCGTATCATGGCATAGTTGGTCCTCTTCTGAGATTTGGTGTTATCTTCTGGGGAAACTCAACCCTCAAAGAGTTAATATTCAGGTCACAGAAGAGATGTATTAGAAACATGTTCGGCTTAAAAACAACCGACTCATGCAAGCCATTCTTTGTAAAATATAAAATTTTAACCCTACCATCACTCTATATCTTTGAAATTGCGATGTTCTTAAAATCAAACCCGCATCTGTTTAAGAAACAATCAGATGTGAATAACCGTAACCGGCGAGATAAATATAAGCACAGATTGTGTGTGAGACCATCCAATACAGCACTAATGCGTAAAAGTGTTTTCTGTATGGTACCACGTATTTTTAACCACCTTCCAAAGGCACTCAGAGATATAACTGAAACTAACTTATTAAAAAAAAAACTAAAAGAGTATTTAGTAGCCAAATGTTTTTATAGTATTGATGAGTGAATGGAGAAAACATACTAATTCTAATGTGGGGGCGAAATTTGTATCTGTTGACTTTTTGTTAGTATTTTTATCTTATTTTGACATTTGAATTAATTTTGACGATGATATATTTGTTCTTCTATTTATCTAATTTAATCGATGTTTGAGTTGCATGCGGTACCAATATTATATGCAAATGTAATTTATTGCAATCGTTAACAAATGAATTTCAATTAATTGTATTTTTTTTTTTATATTTAATATTGAATAGTTATAATTACCTAATTAAATAATTGATCAAATGTTATTATAATACATAGATATTTGTACGCCGTCAAGGTAAAACATGACTGTGATCCTTTCTGCAATGTACTTAACATCTTGCATGCTTTGTGTGTGCATACTCATGTTTCTGACAAATAAATGAACTGAACTGCAGTAAAGGTTAAGCTTGCTACATATTAGTTTATTATGAACCTGGTGATGTTTTGGATCCAGTGTTGCTAGTTTTGTAGTGGTAACTCAAAAGATGTTATCGAAATAGAATAGCCATTATATCTAATACTAGCTGACCCCGCAAACGTCGTTTGCAAAAAAAAAAATAGATAGTATAATTCTCGTGTCACAGTGTTAGTTACCATACTCCTCTGAAACGGTTGGACCGATTTGTATGAAATTTTGTGTGCATATTCAGTAGGTCTGAGAATCGGCTACTATCTATTTTTTTTTTTTTTTTGCAAAACGACGTTTACGGGTCAGCTAGTTTATCTATATACTAATAAAGCTGAAGAGTTTGTTTGTTTGAACGTGCTAATCTCTGGAACTAGGTACCAGTCGGGTTTGAAAAAATCTTTTTGTTTTTGGTAGCCCAATTCTTGAGGAAGGCTACTTAATGTCAAGCTAGGACTCTTAGGAGCCGAGAAAATCCACAGAAAACCTGAAAGAACGCTAAGTGAAAACGAAGTTAAGTGAAAACGAAGTAATAGTGGGTGGGTCGGGGGAACAAGAAATTACAATAGCTAGTATTACACCGCGGCGCACGGAAAGGTCACACACGTGTGTCAAGCTTTGCTTTTCAAGAAAATTATGTGATTGTGTCCACTGCAAACCACGGACACTCTACGCATCAATTGACGGCATTATGTACAGCTTGATGTGTAGCCGTGCGTAGGCTACAAGCTGTACATAAGCAGTATAAGCTGACTTCTGATTGTACGAAAAACCTTTACAATGCGAGGTCAGCTAAAACTGGAAATGTATAACTTGATGTGGAGCCGTGTGTACAGACGCCAGCAGGTCAACGTCCAGGGGCCACGGTATCCCTCTCGAACAACCCGCGACCCTGGCAGGCATCGGCCTTAGCGGACCCGTCAGTTAGTGCTGATATCTTTTTGAGGCGCGCGTGGAATACATCGCGCCGTACCTTATCCTTACCGGACGGCAAGCTCCCCATTGCTCGCCGTCCGCAAGCCCGCGCCTACGGTGGCCGGGAATCGGCTGTCGATTCCCGACGCCCAGGGCGTCTCCTGCGGCGACTAGGGACGTGAGGGCGCAATGATTGCCTCTCCCTCACTCGCTCTGCCTCCTCCTTCGCGAGCATTATTGCTTCGCAGAAGCAGGTGACGGCTTCCCATGCACTCTCGCTCCGTATCATGGCCTGGACTAGGGCCGGACGCAAGAGATCGCCGCCGTGAGGACGCGGCGGTGCTCTGCCCAAGCTGTTCAGACCTCCACCGTATGCTCCACCGAGTTCTCCGGGCGATCCACGTAATGGTGATACCCGGGCGTTTCCTCCCGGTGGGTCTGTAGCGATATCTACAACGCCACATCACCACATGCGAACAAACGCGTCATACTGACGTCACAAAATTCTGCATCTCGCAAACAGAGTTTACCGCGCAACTAGCATACATACAACGGTCCGTCATGAATCATTGGGCAGTTGCCTGCCAGACACAACACCCGTCTGGTCGGAGGATCCTCCCTTTTCTATGGAGGATGAGTGAACTTTACACCCTGTTGTTCCTCATACCTCTATAGGTCTGCGCCTTTAGTCTGAAATCGCCAACAAGCCTTGAGCAAGCGTGGTGATCAATGCTCGTGGCATCACTACATAGTATAAAACAAAGTCGCTTTCTCTGTCCCTTTGAACGCTTAGATCTTTAAGACTACGCAACGGATTTTGATTTTGCGGTTTTTTTAACAGATAGAGTGATTCAAGAGGAAGATTTATATATATGATACATGCATGCATGTGATGTCGTAAATAAACGCATTTTTTTGCGCTTACTTTTCAAACGCTGGCTGAACCCTACGAGATAGGTCAAAATAATGTACTACAGTATTGTACACCTTAAAAAGGTCTACAAAAAAGTCCACGATAGTATATGTCTATCTCTTAGGGATAACCCACAATAATCATTTTTTATCCTTTACTTTTTACGAGAAATAATGGCTTATTTACGAAGCGATTTTAAGCAATACAGCATTAATCCTTATCCAATTAAGTACCTTAAATACATTGTGCATTTAATATAGATAAATATGGCCCTTTACAGCATGTAATTTAAATGAATATTTTCGAAGATATTACAGATTTAAAATGCAGGGACATAGCGGTTGCTGCGGTACCGGCCGCGGCGGCGCGTGCTGGCATTCTTGAAATACCTGTACTTAGTATCAGTATTGCACCCGTGCGAAGCCGGGGCGGGTCGCTAGTATCTGTATAAGAAGTCTTTGCCTTGCAGTGATAATAGGGTATTATGAACCTTTCTAGGCCGTAATCTTTTTCACAGAATCTTCCCCACATCACCGAAGTGTCTTCGACGTGATCAACACTATTATCTCTCTCTTACAGGTGAACAGATACCTCCACGACCAACCCGGCATGGCACACTCCCTAAACATGCACTTCGAAGTTCTGGCCAACTTCAAGAGTATGCAGGACTGCATACCAGAGGGCATGTCCGACACTTCTGATGAAGACGCTTAGGAAAGCTCGAAGATGGCTTAAAAGGAGACTTTTTTTTATAAAGGGGATATTTTGGTGGCAATACTTTATACAAGGAGCATAATTAACGCAAGAACTCATACACCCCAATTAGAGTATTGAGTTAAAAGCACAATACAATAGCCAAATCAATATTTTTTAAAGCTTGCTATTTTTATTAAGAAAACCGTGTTGACACTAGCATTAATTTATGCATTTAAAATTGAGTCTTATTGCCTTGAAATAAGATTTAGTTTTATTTGGCTCAATCGGCGGTTAGTATGATCAAATAAATAATTTTTGAACAAAATAAAACCTATATTAAAAGTTACTGAAATCGATTCAGTAGTCAATTATGAACAAACTACTTTCAGGACTTGCGTTTATTCTGTTACACCTTGTATATGGGTAGTTCTACGATAAGAGGTTTTAAGTCCATAGAGAATACGGCCGGGGAGAAAAGTTGCAATTTTTTCATTCAACACTTATATTACGATTTTTGTCCTATTTATGTATTTTTTCACGTAAGGGCAGGTCACTTTATGCATATTTTATTACTTTTGACAAGGCCAGGGTAAATACATTGGGCAGGGTAGAGACACTAAGATCAGGGTACTATACTTATTTAGCCAGGGGAGAGAATTTGTGACAATAAAAGTAACACAATTAGTAAAATCAACTTTAATTAAATATTGTACTTAACATAGAATCAGACTATCATTTTTACTAATCATATTAAACATTAACAGACTATTATTATTTCAGCCTGCTCTGAAATTTAAAACAAAAATGTCTTTAGTGTCATTACAATACAACAAATAATAAAATATTCTTTTATTAATACTAATTATACAACCTGTAACGTTAAATGCGCAAAACCTCATACACCCCAATTAGAGCATTAAGTTAAAAGCATAATACAATGACCAAAACTATTTTTTTAAAGCTATTTTTATTAAGAAAATCGTGTTGATCCTAGCATTAGTTTATGCATTCAAAATTGAGTCTTATTGGCTTAAAATAAGACTTAAGACTTCTTTGGCTCAATCGGCGGATAGTATGGCAAAATACATACCTAATTTTTGGAAAAAAAAAAACGTATATTAAAAATGACTGAAATCGATTCAGTAGTCAATTATAAACAAACTATTTTCAGGTTTTGCGCATTTAACGTTACACGTTGTATAGACTAGCGTCTTTTAAGTAATACAAATAATCAGACTTGCGATAATCAGGATAATTTTCATATTACCTGTATCTATGCTACATTTCACTAAATGAACATGTTTTAATCATAAAATAAAATTAAAAATATAAATTAAAGTCACTCTCTTGCCTATATTGCTCTCTAGGAGTCATTTGGTCGACAGTTTTTATAATTCCTTTCTCTTTCTTTTTTAAATCTTTTGCCTTTTCTTTTTGCTTTTGCGATTCATATATTTCGGAATCATTTTTAATATTTTCATATCGTAGTCTCGCTGCTTCACGTTTCTTCTGTAATCTTTCTTCACGTGTTAACTTTTTCCGCGGTTCCTTGATCTGTAACAATATTAGACAATAATGTAATAACAATATGAACTGAGAACCTCCTTTATTTTTCAGTTTTAAGAATTTACCAAAACTATTTAAATCTGTTTGTTGATAAAAATATGCTATAACTAAGTTTGTTTGCACTAACATTATCTCCCCTGGTCAACAAGTCTCTCCCCTGACAGTTATCTTGCCAGGGGAAATATGGCAGGGAAGAGACGTTTTCATGATAAATTTTATTGTTTTAATTGACATAAGAAATGTTTCTGTAAATTATGTATCACACTTTAACTATTACATTATTACTAAATTAGACCAGTAAATGCAAATAAATTAAATGAATAATATAACTTTTATGACTTACCAGTGGAGAGACACAATGACCTCGCGAAACCACCACTTTGAACCAACGCGTCGCAACAACTAACAAATGTCGGCGCTCTTAAGGGCTCACGTGTTTGCATTGCTAATTTCACGTTGATAGATGACCTGGAGCGCTATTTGGAATATGGCCGTTTTAAAATTTGTGTTTGTAGTAGCCGAATGAAATTTGCCAGGGTAGATACCCAAAAACATTGGGACAAAAGTTAAATTTGAAAAATATTGCAAATAAATAAATTTTGTTCTATTTTTCCTTAACAATACTTAAATATATTTATTGAAATTTGTGTTTAACTTACTTTAGTTTAATAACTGATACAAAGAAGGTATGTATCGTTTGCAAATTAAACTGAAACCGACAGGGGGACAGGCCAGGGTAGAGACTTTTTTAGACTTTACAAGGAATTTCAGAAAAATATACTTTAATTAGGCATTTAATCGTGACGTTATTTAATAAAGTGCATTTAGGTGATGTGTTTCATTGCAAAAAATAACAACTTATAGAATAAAATTTATATTTTAAACTGATTGCCGCACAAGTTACCTCTTATCGTAGAACTACCCATATAGACTTTGGCTAAGCGCGCACTGCGAAGAGATTTTTTTTTTTTATCGCATGTTCATGCAAAATAAAATCGCGGACGCTAATATAATTTTTCAAGTGATTATTTACTGCATTGCGCGGGATCTAGTATACTGATATTGTTGACGGATTGGCTATTATTTTGCGCAACAATTAAATTTCGTGGTGCGCGCTTAGTCTTATAGGAGGAAGAATCCTGGACAAATTGGCTAGTTTCCACCATCAATAAATTGAAAATCTATTTAGTCCGTCAGCTAGTATTGGAAAATAATGGACACGTATTTTTTGTTTTTATAAATCAATGAATAATGACAAAGATAAAACGCATCAAAACTCGAGAATGGGGGCTCGTGACGTCAGAACGCAATAAAATTATACCAAGGTGTGACGTATTGAGAATTTTAAAAGCGTCGTAACTTCGTCAATTTTGGTTTACGTAACAAAAGAAAAAATACGGGTCAAATATTTTTTGATTATCTAACTGACGGACTAATTAGATTTGTTCAGTTGACAAGCCTATTATATTTAACTACGGAAATAGACGTTTTTCAAACGGAGTCCAGCAATTTTGTATGTTTTCGTCCGTACTTGTCCAACTTCAGCCTTAGCTAAGCATGTTGGTCCGCATGATTGGCGGCAAAATCGATTGTATATTTTCCGTCCGGCTGTGCCAAATTGACCCGAACGTGGGTGTAGCAAGCCTAACGCAAAACAAAACACAAAGAATCGGTTAACAAAACGATTATAAGAGTTTTTAAGAAAACTCTTGATGAAGCAATACAAAGATTTTAGACAATGAGAAAGTTTTTTAATTTGAAATTACTGTTTTAACATCCTACTGAGAATTTACGGATTTGCCCAACTGGCTACAATGTACCAAAGAGGTTGAATTTCCATTTTAAAATTGCTTTTTCTACGGGAATCGAAAGTTGTGCTAGAATTTTATTTCGGCTTTTGATAAAGAGAAGGTAAATTTCTGAACGAAGTTGAATCATTGGAATGAAGAAGGTTGTGGGGAAAAATTGTGAAAACTCAAGACTGAGAGACTTGAGAAAATATCAAATATTAATTTATTTATTTCTGATGTTTTTGTGGGCAGACTTTTTTTTAGCCCAAAAAAGCCATCGAGGCCTAGAAATAAGATTATTTTTCTAAAGTATACTTTTAATAACTTGACTATGATAGATTTTAAAAAGAGTTCTAAACTCATGTTTTTTTTTTGCGAGATGTCCTCTCAAGAACTGAATTTTCGTTAGTTAATTTATTATATAATTATGTATTATTCATTTAAATAAGTTATTGACATTATGTTGTGAGATTAATTTATTTAAACGGGTCGAATTTGCACCTTGTCTTGTCATTAATGAATTTTGTCATATTAAGCCATATATACGAGTTGCCAATAAATACATTTTACAGTATTTAAACCGTAGTAATAGTAGCTGTATAATAAAGCAAACTCCCCGCCTTTTTTTAATGATTACGATTTACTGCGCCCTCTCCAAATCGCACTGTGGCAATCGTAGATATAATCGTTTTATAGGGACCCGACCTCCAGGAACAAGATATTGATCTATTGGAGGTCTGTGTCAAAGGATTTCGGGAGTATACTTACCGATGGTATAATTACTCAAAGTTTTATGTGTCTAAAGGTTTGGTTTTTGGTTCGGAAAGCGGTGAACGGTCACACAATAACAAATACAGAGCGATAACAGATAACAGATTTTCATGACGTCCGATAGTAACATGACGGAACCACTTTATTTTACTTTCCTAGAAAACCAAACCTTTACCCCCGAATTCTCAAACGACAAATTACACAAAGATCTGAAGGCCAATTCCCGTAATTAAAAATGTTAAAATCTTGTCGCAGTCTCATCTCGGTGACAAAAAAAATGTCAAAAATGTAGGAAAATTAGAGGTATTTTGATAGATTGAGACTGAGATCAGACTGTGAAAGTTCCTAAAATTACGAGAATTGCCCCTCTGATCGTATAAAATTCGTCGCTAAAATGCATTTTGTATGAATTATTTGACAGTGTGACTGTTCAATTTATAGCGTGAAACATAGCGGCGACTTGTGTTGTTGAAATATTTTGAGAATTCAGGCGTAAATGTAATATGTGCAATAAATGTATTTTAATTTATTGACTTGTACTGGCTGCAAGAAAGCAATATTAAATGTATGTGTACTACTATTATAATATTCGCCTTAGGCGAAACTTTCAACCGGTGAATTTATATTGTATGTTATTATACAGGGTTATTTGAAAAACACCAGCAACCTCTTAAGAGGTCATTGTACTCATCATAATGAACAACTTTTACTATGGGACCAAACCTGAAATCGCGAAATAAAAATCAGCTGTTCCCTACATATTGACGAGATAGACGAAGATAAATGTAGGGAATAGCTGATTTTTATTTCGCGATTTCAGGTTTGGTCCCATAGTAAAAGTTGTTCATAATGATGAGTACAATGACCTCTTAAGAGGTTGCTGGTGTATTACAAATAACCCTGTATATACCGCCGTGATTACAAGTAGAGAATGTATATATTTATGTATATATTTTGGTTTGTTGTTATATTATTTTTCCATCTTTCGAACTTCCAAAATTATTGTTTATTTTCGAGCATTCTCCCTCAATGTCGTTATGTTAAGGCTAGGCTGGGCCTACACTACATTCATGATTAAAATTAAAAGACAAAATATTTAGGCTAAAAACGAATTCGTGTAATTCAATGTATAGTGTAAATAAATTGCTTTAAAATCGATATTTATTTGGATAGAATAGAATTGATCTCAATTTGGTGAATAAAATTATTTTTAACACAAATATTGTATTTTTTTTTTGTAATTATACAACCTAGTCTTCACGTGAGTAGCGAGTGGCTGTAAAGATATGATTTCCTTGAGCGGTAGCCACCACATAGCGTCCGTAATTTATCGGCAAATGGATGTTAGGTAATGTTAAAACGGGCTGGTGTCCGCAACTCTACGTCAATGCGCGTATTTTGCGGGAATATTCCCAATAGTCCCCTCTAGCCCTGTCCTCCGGGGTGACAGCTGGGAAAGTTTTCAAAGACTGGGAAGGCTATTCCCAGCTGTCTGTGTTTTTTTTTTGTAAAAAAGTTTTTATTTCTCGCTTTTTAGTGGGTCTGTTTATAATGTATCTAAGGTACAATAGCCTAATGTCAACTTGCTCATCGCCTTGTACAAAATATTGCTTTTCCCGATGCAGGGACGTTAAGGAGTTCTCTTGGTACTCCATCATCAGCTCCATTTCACCATTCGCATTGTGACGAGCATAAATTGTGCTTAGCAAACATATTAAAGTAATCGAATCGCAACCTGTGAAATACTTATTATTGAGTAGTCCCGGTGGCCATCTGTGGTCTTCATCAGTTCCACTTCACTAAATATTGCTATCCCAGAGCAAATACCCATGCAAATAAGGTACTTAGCTAAATATTGCTTACACTAAAATATTTTCGTTTAAATGACCTACTTAACTATAAATAATCGGTTATTATATCGCATGGTATTAAAATGCGATATCTTACAAACATTTATGTAAATACAAATTCGGGAAAGCATCACAATATCGAACCATCGTGATTAAAACTCAGATAAAACTTTTAAATCGCAAAATTGTGTGTTCGTGTCAGCAGTACAGTGCTGCGGTTCTTTGTGAGCGCCCCGAGCTAATGAACCGCCGATAATGTCGCGGGTGTGCGGAGTGAGGTGCGGTATCTGATGTCAGCGCGGGGTAGGGAGTGGCCATTCTGTACGAAGTACTATTAGGTATTCTGTGGCCTAATGTCAACTTGCTCATCGCATTTTACAAAATATTGCTTATCCCAATGCAGGGACGTTAACCGATTCATTGCCACCTTCATTTTCGTGAACATTTCAGCCAAGCCCCATTCATTGGTCGGTGGCTCACCATTTGAGTCATCGGCCTCCCTGAAGGATGACTCAACTGATGAGTCATTGGCTCCTTGTAATGATTTAATGCTTTTCGCAATCATTCGAGCCAGTCTGACAACCAGAAACGTGTTACTGTGTTCTCCTATTCGAATTTGTGGATATTAAAAGTGAATATGGCGTTTCAAGGTAGTATTTTTTGATTTTAATGAAATATTGCAGAGGTAGTAAACATTTTAGTAACCTTACCTACATGTATTCAATCATTATTTATTATTGTAATATTATTTGTAGATAATCAGGACTACGAATAATAGTTCATAATACACGCTACCGCAAGATGGAGACGCATTCGCATGTGGCGCTAGTGGTGCAGCGTAATGTTGCCATGTTAAATGTATTTTTGCGTCCTTTGTTAGGCTGTTTGTAATATAATCTTATTAGAGAAATACCTGTATAAAAATATACAGATAGTATGTATAAAAATCGAAGTAGATAGATTTAACTTCACCCATGTGCACATAACATTTCGGCCCATAACGTGTCGGCACACGTTTGACTCAACTATTGAGTCATTGGCCATGAATCGGCCACCTCGGCAATCGGCTAACAAAAGGTTTATGACACCTGACTATTAAAAATATTCTGTAAAATGAAGGGCCAGGTCTGATATTTTTTTTTTTAATATCCGTTTTTATACAATTTTGGTTTGACTCACCAATTGAGCCATCGGCCTTCCTAAAGGTTTTTTAATGACTCAACTGTTGAGTCATTGACCATGAATCGGTTAATTGTTGAGAAGTTCTCTTGATACTCCACCATCAGCTCCATTTCACCATTCGCATTGTGACGAGCATAAATTGTTAGCACCCATATTAAAGTAATCGAATCGCAACCCGTGTAATACTTATCATTGAGTGAGTAGTTACGGTGGCCATCTGTGGTCTTCATCATCAGTTCCACTTCACCAAATGGTGCTTTCCGAGAGCAAATGCACGAGTTACTATAAATAATACCCAAATCGCTATAGGTGTGCCTATAATATTTGAAGAGTTCCTTCGATTTCTCCAGGTTCCCGTCATCAGAACTAGATTTTGTCAAAAATGAGACTAATCTGGAAGTATATCCTTTTAATTAAAAAATAATTTTCCAAATCGGTACGGAGCGTTTCAAAGCGGAGCAGACGAGACGAGAAGCGATGTGGAATGGTAGAAAAAGGTTCAAAAATAAAAAAAGTAAGTCCTCCTTAACAGTTTAATAAGTAAATTCATTCGTATAACTAAATACAGTAACTCGCAACCAGAAGAAATATTATGCTACAAATTAACATCGAAAGGTTAGGTACGCGCAATTTTGCTTGCACTGTAACTCTAAAGAGGTCACAAGTAAAATAAATGTGATTCAAATCTTTGATTTCAAATGTATCACATATTTATAATTAAAACTTAAAAGACAAATCAATCTTAACTTTGTTAAAAATAAAGATGGAACTTAGAAGTTACATTGTTTAGATTTTCTTTTTAAATAATATAAATATCACTGGCCATATTTACACTGGCGTAATTTCCATTGCTTTTTGACGACGCACTATAGGAAAGCCCCATACAAAGCCGTTTCAAAACAATTTAATGTGAAAGTCGTAGTTATTGTTTTGTATTATAGTAAATTATTATAGTCTAATATAAAAGCTTTCTTTGCGCATTTTTTTTTTTTTAGGTTTCCGTACCTACTTCAAAAGGAAAAACGGAACTCTTCAATTCACATCCCTTCGTTGTCCAGTCTGTGATCTGTCAAGACCCTTTTTCTTAGGAACAGGTGGAGTTATAAAGTTGAAATTAATATCAAATAGGACTGCAATCCCTTGAAGCAGTTAATACCTATTTTCAAATATTAGCAAAAGTTGACTGATTTGAAAAATGGGTGTTTTGTTTTTAGCAAACGAGAGTGTTATTCAATTTGCTGATAAATTGGCATAATATGGAAGACTAATACAAGAAAATTTTAATTTTATTTGACATTTTTTTCAGAATTACTCTTGCTCTGCAGACACGACAGACGTAAACGTAGAACTTATAAAACGAATGTACATAATACTACAAACTATGTCATCTAGAATGGCTATTATTCCAAAAAAGTTCTGTGAATACGCTTAAACATACACCCCAACTGTACTTAAATATTTATAATTGATATTGATATCATATGCCTTCCTCCGGGGATAAATTATTCTTGGAGAAAAAATCATTGGGAACTATGCTATTTTAGCTATCGGACAATTGTCCGAAGACGCACAAGAATCCCCAAATAAGGATTACAAAAATTTTAGAATTCATCATTCTAGAAAGTGTTCAAGAGCGGCTACCAATAAAGACGTGTTCCATACCTTATTGTACACTTCTGATCCATATATATATCAAGTTTGAGAAATACCTCAGACAAAATTATCGAAAGAACTTTTAGATGAAGCCAAGAAGCTTGCTGAATTTTGTACATATTTTTTTTTCTCGTTTGGTACTATTTATATTCCATTTTATGTAAATTACATAAAAAAAGAGAAATTTTGTTTTTTTTTTTTTTCTTATAGAATGCATGTACCTATTTTTTAAATTCATTTTTAAAATTTATTAATAAACAGAATTTTCAAAATCAAAGTTATTTCCATAAAAACTTTATACATCCAAGTATATGTGTGCAAAATTACAGCTCATTTAGTTTTGAACCAACTGAGATACGGAGTTTTGAGACGCAACATACGCGATTTTCTCATAGTGCGACACTTGAAAGGCAAAATTGAGTAAACGACATAGGGCTAAATTTACAGAAGAACAGTTAATCATAATAAATTATTTTTCTGGTGATAAAATAAGATTTCTAAAACAGCAAGGATTACGCCTGTAGGATAATTACAAGAATTTATATCATTTTTTTTCTGAGAAGTTAAACTTTAAAATTTTCAAATCAAATCAAATTTCCTTTTTTTCAATTTTCCCAAAATTTCCTTTCAAACGTCAGTCAGTAGGTTACACTGCAAGCAATAATTGATAAAATACCTAACACACAATGAAACGAGTGGACGAACACAGCCTTATACTGACCTATACGTACACATAGAGAGGAATGCTTTAGTCCATTGATTAAATCAAAATTGATTTAAAACAGATATCTAAACATGGTATTCGTGACTACTTCAAGTAGTAATATGAAAACTAAACTACAGTATTCAATATCGAAGAAAAGTCAACGCACATCTGCCAAAGTGCTGCAGAGATGGTTTACGATGCCAAAGAAATATCACCATTGCATCCATTAAAATAAAGTTGAAAATTACTTTTTCTAGAGCGTGGGCACTGGCAGAGGTTTCCCTCTGCCAGTGCCCACGCAGGCATGCAGTCAAGTTATTTTCAACTGTATTGCAATGTGTGCAATGTTGATGTTTTATTGGCAGTAAATTGCTTTTGGAAGATGTGTGTCAGCCCTATGGAACATCTGATGAAAGAGGTTCAATATTACTGATTAATGGATGAAGAGACCTATGGGGTGGCTAGCAAAAACATACAGTTTGATCAGAATTTACACTTAACATAATGTACTTCCGAGGCAGAAAGCTGTATTTTATAAATGGATGCTTACATAGAATGTCCTAGCTAAGTTATTTATATATTCAAACTTAATTGTAATACCTCATTAAAATTCAGTTGCGCTCCTAGAGTCGTGAAAATTATCCTATTATGTTATTTATACATACTTATTTTTGCTTCAACTGGGGCACACATTAAACTTAACATTATTTAATCAGAATTGCACAATTCGAAGACATCACTCAATCCAATTCATGGCTACATACCAATATAACTTTATCTATTATGCACGCACTTATTAGTAATTCATTATACAGTACCCAGACATTAATATGACATGTTTGGTATTTGAGAGACACTGTCGCAGAGGTACCATCGAGGAAACATACATCTGCCCAATTTGAAAACAAAATTCCGTGCACACGATGACCACATCTGTTAGCAAGCGTTACTATTGCGGCCGAGCGATGCAAGCAAGAATAGCCCTTACGGTGTATAGATGCAAGTTTCCTCGATGGTATGAGTGAAAATACGACACTCTAAAAAACAATAATAATATAACATCACGCCTGTAATCCCCTAAGTGTTAGGCAGAGGTGTACTTATAGCACACCCCGGAAACTTCATACAGCGCTCGCAAAATAATTACCTATTACTGCTACTACATAACCAAATGACGTTTGTACACGTGCAAATGCGTGCGTGAACTCAAGTAGGGTTGGACGTCGTGCGTTGCGTAAAAAATGGCGCGGAAAGTGCAGCGTTTTGCATCGGGCGAACCGAACGACGACGGCGCTGGCCGAACGTGTGCATTATTATGAAGTGACCTTGTACGGGCGACGTTCAATTATAATAGTTATTATGTAAAAGAGATTTATTTATTCAATCAATAATGACAAATTAAGGTACCTAACTAAATATTGCTTACCATAAAATATTTTCGTTTAAATGACTTCTCTAAATAATCGGTTCATAAATCGCATGGTATTAAACATGCGAAATCTTACAAACAGTTTATGTAAATACAAGTTGGGAAAAGCATCACAATATCCAATCATCGCGGCATCGTGATTAAAACATAAATAAAACTTTTAAATCGCGAAATTGTGTGTTCGTCTCAGCAATACAGCGGCGGCGCTACGGTTCTTGCCGATTAGGCGAGCGCCCTTGTTATAGAGTCGGCGACGAATACCTCGAAGTGCGGTATCTGATATGAGCGCGGGGAAAGGACTTAAAAGGAGCGTCCCTTCTGTACGTAGTACTATTATGTATTGTGCTTACACCCACATTTCAACAGTTATGTTCAAGGCCCGTGTAATAAGGGGGCCAGGCTATTGATATCAACTCATATTAGTGGTTGCAATGGCAATCATATCACTTGGTTTTAATAGGTTTTTGTGTTTTATTTCTCATTTATCCTTTTTATTTTTCATTTTTTATTTGCATGACAATATTATTATTTTTAATTCCTTATTTTGTTGTTTGCTGTATTTAGGATAATTTTATTTTCAATGACATTGTAATTTATCAATTGTTAAATTAACAGTTAAAATTCTTGTTTTATATTTGCACACCTTATAGGGTTATTAACAGTGTACCATTTGACCTTTTGTAACATCTACTGAACCTGTTTTATGCAAATAAAGGATTTGATTTGATTTGATAGATTATTTTATATTTTGTAAATGTGAGGGCTCTGTAGGCCTCGTAGACTTTTGATCTGTAGATCATTTTTTATTTTACTAAGTACCTGGAACTTTTGACAGGCCTATGCTGTCCTCTTATATCTACTGTAATTTGAAAATAATGTAAAAGACAATTATTTTTAAAAGAGTAACCGTGGAGTTTCTTTCCGTCTTTTCTCTATAGGAAACAACCAATTGAAACCGTGCACATAGCTTCTGTTCACATTTCATAAGTGCCCATGTACAGAGGTCAGCACATCAAGCTACCCCAATCTATCAGATTTTCCCAATTGAATATGAACCTTATTCCTTTTTGCTAAACTTGAAAATCTATCAAAGAAATTTGACAGATTGGGGTAGGTTGACCTGCTGGCGTCTGTACGTTTATGTGAAATAAAATATTTTGGTTTTGGTCAACCAAACACAAATCTCGATATGCCATATTTACGCCCAGATACTGTATTTCATCTAACAATATCATAAAATCTACTCTACCTATGTAAGCATCCACTTAAACCATCGCAGGTCACCTCACATGTTCTCAAACTGTCCATCCTTGTCTAACAACAGGATGTTAGGGTTTTCCTTCTCAAATTCCGTGGGTTTCCTGAGTCTTTGCTGGTCAGTCCACTCGCCTTCTCCCGCCCCCCACTCTCCCACCTTCTCTCCTATTACGTCGATCTCATCTTTAGCTCGTTGCTTCTCCACCTGGAAAGAAATATTGTATATTTTAAGAGATATAAAGTTCGAGGAGGAGTAAGTGACTAAGCTTGGTTAGATGAGGTTGTGTCATGAAAACTACGGGATTTTTAATTACACACATTATTATTATTATTATCAGCCATTTCTGTCCCACTGCAAAGGTCTCCCTTGATCCTTCCACTTATCCTTATCCAGTGCTGTTATGCGCCAATCCTTGTGTCGAGTTCGTTCCACCACCGTCTCACATCTGACGACAGATGTGACCAGCCCAGTTCCATTTTAATCACACACATTGGACCAATCAATTATATTCATAGACAGTTATCATAGAATCGAAGAAATCTGAGAAGATCACACTAATATTATAAAGGCGAAAGTTTATGTGTGTTTGTTACTTCTTTACGCAAAAACTACTTCACGGATTTGGATGAAATTTGGCACACATATAGTTTATAGCCAGGATTAACAAATAGGATACTTTTTATTCCGATATTCCTACAGGGTCGAAACTTATGCGGGTGAAACTGCGGGGCGCTGCTAGTTGATCATTAAAAGTGGAGGCATAGGCTAAATTGTAACTACAGATCTAGAACAAGTTCACCGAATTCTAACTAGCGGTTGATAGCTATTTCTCGTAATACAAGCTGTGTGCCCAATGGTTTCCATCGGCTAAAATGACGAACTTAAACTTTTTGACTCCTTTAGGGAGGAATCCTTCCTTAGTACTCACCTTCGTTACAAAATGAAATCTTGTTCAAAATGTCATGCTTCTAGACCAGGCTGTTTAGGCTAGGATTTTTTATTAACCCTTTAACCGCCCGACTTTATATCAGTTGTCGTGCCCGCGCCTGATACAGTGATGCGATTTTTTTTTGTTTTTCGAATAACCTGATAGAATACAGCTTAATAAAAAAACAGAGTAAACGAGCTGTGGTATTTGGTCGTAAATATACGACCGTGGCGAAATGGGCACGAAAATATTTGTCGGATTTATCCGACGTAGGCGGTTAAAAGGTTAAGTAAATGACAAACTAGTAAGGCGTAGATAGATTGAAATGTTAGTGGCAAAATAGATTGGACAGACTTGCTCTAGAATATTCTAGTCTAAGATGAATGGCAGTGGTATGGGAATGAGCGGTGTATAATAATTTCCCGGACCTGTTACCTCCGTGTCGTGTTTGGCGAATTTGTCGAACATGTTCGCGTAGAGTTGCTTCTCCTTCTGCTTTTGTTTAGCGATCGTTGACTTACAGACGATGATCTGGTTGGCGGCAGCCTGCGGAAAAAACGAATAAGATGGTATTATAGGCATTGAGAGTTATCATTATAGGTTTTAGAATGATGAGTTGATAAAATAAACCGAAAAATATTACCTAAGTCAAACGAAGACCAATATAAATAAAATTCCAACTACATAATATTTAAAACATTAACAGGTGTGACTGAAAAACACAAGATATCTTTATGACATATTTTTTACGCTTTCCAGATGGTTAATTAGATTTATAATAAGTACTTGCAGACAGTCCACACAGCTGCATAAGATTTGCATATTTTTTCCTGACATCTGCAATCAATAGATTTTTTGCCAAAAATAAAACGTCCATGTCACCTTATTCTGTGGTTCAGCCTCAACAATCTTTTCGAAGTCCTTCATAGCCTGTTCAGCTTCCCCAAGCCCCAAGAGGGCCTGGCCTCTCCTAAACAGTCCCTTGACATTGGTCTCGTCAAACTTCAGTGCTTTGAGCGCGTGTTCCTTGGCCTCAAAGTAGTGGGCTGGCGTGACCTTTAGGTAGACCAGGGACAGGTTGAGGTGGGCTGATAATAGAAGCTCCTTAGCTTGATTTCGGTTTTCTTCTGTTTCACTTGTGTCTTCCGGCATGTCTGGAAAGATTTAAAAAGCATTTTACATACACGCTGAAGCAATTCAGATGAGCTGTGGTCCAAAAGAACCATCGAGAAGGGTGTAGGGTAGCCATTTCGAAATTTGAAATGTCCTTGCTGGATATTCGCAAAAAAAAAACCCGACATTTCACTTTTTAATATTTGTTTTTCAGTATTAGTTTAGCTTTTATTTCCAAATAAAAATCCCCTTAAGACGAAAAGTGACACAAATGATAAGGCCGAACCAAGTCTGGATGGAGAGTCAAAAAGCCGGACGGATTCGGACCCTACATGGAACGCTGGGCTACACCGCGGCAGGCCAATACGAACGATAAGAGATCAGCTTGACGCTAGGCTAAAGTGTAGCACCATCTAAAATTCTGACAAAAAAACGCAGATACAAATTCAATTGAAACTCACCTTCAATTAAGGTAGTAACCCTCTTATACATCTTGATAGCCAGCTGGAACTTGCTTCCCTTGAAGTAATTGGTACCCTTCTCCTTGAACATCTTAGCTTGTTCTACCTTCTCTGCGCCATCCATGGACCAAGACTCTTTGGTTTTCTCAAAACTGTTCAATTTCACTATGTATTCTACTGGGGAGTTTGGTGGTACTCCTAACTCTGTGTTCCCTTCAGATTTGAAGGCGTATTTTGGCTGGATGGATAGCCGGGACTTCTCTCCTTGAGCGAACTTTTCTAGGGCTCTCTCGATGCCCTCGCAGACCTTGTGTTCACTGCCTTCTCCCAGCGGGAACGTGACCGTTCTTGTGTCGAAGACTTTGCCGTCCGCTTGCAGTCTGCCTTCCAATTCGACTGTTGAAGATTTTTTTTTAGTTTACATCATTTCTTTCTTTAGCAGTGTAAATTTTATAACAATTTTACGAGCTTGTGATATTAACTTCGTAAACATACAGTTGGTTACTTTTATTTTTCTACTCCATATCAAAATTCTAGCCGGCTGTCACCGCATTCACAATTACATTTCTTTATCATATTATTATGTAGGTATCGCACTTCATTCTATTCAGACCGGCAAATGTGAAACCAACGATGAAGTATCATGTTACGGCAGTGAAGTGAAATGCACCTTTTGTATAGTATTGAAAGCAACCTACATGTCAATGGGAATAAAATGAAGGGTAGAGAAAGCAGTGACAAGTTAGTAGGATTTTGTACCTCACACATTTGTAATACAGTCTATTTTCAAATTCTTTGGTGTAAAACAAACAGTTAACATGAAAAAATTAAAAAAATGCGCGTACAGCAGAATTTTCACTTTTGTCACATGTAGGATACACACAGTGACAGAAGTGATAATTCTTAAAAAAAAACAAGATTAGGAGAGATTTAGTGTGAGAGACAGAGATAGTTATTTATATCTTTCTTCTCTGTCATGTAAGGAAATACGCCTAAACGTGGCGCGTCCTTAAAATTTCACTCTCCATTCTCGTTCCTTTATCAAAACGTCGCCTACGTACGCTTTAATTAAAACTATTGGTGAATACAATAATAAACACAACATCAAAAACCAAAGGCATATTATGGCTTTTCTGATCTATCTTCATAAGTATTAGCGTGACTATTATGAACACAGTACTTACCTGTAATTACACCACTAACAAAATACATTTACACAGATATAGATACACCTAGATAACGCAAGAGCAACTACTTCGCGTGCCAAAAATCGAGCCAACTTACGTTCAAAAATCGTAAGCCGCTACTTTCGCGCTCAGTCCTGTGTACTGCTGGCTGGGTGAGCATGAGTGAGAAAGAGCGCTTGTGACGTCATATTAGCTAGTAAACATACTTGACGAAAACATGTAAATGTATTATTGTATAGCAGCTGTCCACGCGAACGCATCGCTCACTCAAGTAGGAGAGAGACAGATGTCGAACGCTGCCGAACGCGGAGGCCGATTGTGCCTCTTTGTCGCTCGTTCCGCGCTCTCGCTTGCACTTCAAGCCTTAAATGGAACGCCTCAGAGCGAGGTAACGCCGCATGAGTCATGTTTTTTCGTGCGTGTGTTAGATTGCTCATATTTATAGGAAACAACGGTTGTTTAACGATGTTGTAAAACCAATTGTCCGTATGTATAATTTGCTCTGTTAAACCAATAACTACATTTAGAACTTGTTTATTTATCAAACACACTGTCAGCTGTCATAAAACAGATGACATTGACTTATGGATGTGTTCCATTTCAACATCATTTATTCATTCTATTCTCATTGTAAATTAATATTCTGTGAAACTGTGTTCTGTGTTCTAATTTAAAATAAATGTAATTACCACTCCTTGAATTGATATTTTACAAACAGATAATTTATGTCAATACTCAAGACAAGTCAAGTATTTCAAGTCACAATAAAATATTGAGACTTAAAAGACTAGATTCCAAACGAATAAATTATGATTTGCGGTTGTGCATAATCAAAACAATGTTTATTAATTTTAACATTACAATTTGAGAACTTAATAATTAATAGTATGATACTTTAATGTTTCTTAGATTTTACATTGCAATTTCTATGTACCAAGTTGTTTATAAACGGTTCTCGGAACTTTGATGTGATGTTACCAATTTATCAACTTTATATAAAGATAACAATTATATACTTAGTAAATTTCTAAATTATCTTAATAAATTCTAAATTAGTACCACTATATAATATTTGTTTATTATTACTCATGTAAGAAATTAGTTAGTCAAAACTGTTTGACGATCTGTGATTGGTGGATACTAAAATCTTATCAGATCTTAAAATACAAGTTATTTATAAACACAAGCTATATTGTTATACCTTCTCATTAAGTTTTAAGATAGTCTCGCTATATAAGTTTTGTTTATTAATATCTATAAAAATAGTTAATTATCCAAAGTCTGTATGATGCTCTATGATTGGTCGAAAATGGCGGTACTTTTAAAGGGTATAAAAGAGTAGGTGACCAACGGGGCGGGAACCACTTCCCTTGGATTCAACTATGGTAAAAGATGGGCTACCATTCATGTAAGTTGATTGATATTAAATATTGCTGTTAACTATAACTACTATGTTGTTCCTTATGTGTTACCTACCTATAATATGTCTATTGTTGCATTTTTGTGTAAAATCGAAATAGGGAATATTCATGTTCTGTTCCTTTCCGTTGCTAAGTCGCTATGGCTTTGAGAATAATGTGTTAAAAATAATTGTACTTTAACCAAATGTAAAAATGGGTTGCTGCTTGCTACAACCTACAATGTTTTAAAACAAGCTGCCATGAAGTTTACTTGTCCTTCCTTCTTCATGATGACCTAGTTTTGGGAACGGACAACTAGTTTTCTCACTAAAGAATTTAACTGACAAGCCTAATTGAAATAAATGCCTAGTCTTGTCTTTCTGTGCTTTTCTTCATAAAAACCCTTTCCCTACATACCTATTCTTTACTTCATATAGTAATTAACACCAGCCAGACTCACAGCTTGCTAATTAAGCTGATATTACTGACTATCCTTATAATCTCCATTCACCATTCTGACACGTGCAGCAAGCTTCATCGAATTATAAGACGTTGTCACGTCAAAAAAATGGGACGCTTGGTTTTTATACAGATCGTGATACTTGCGTTACCTAGGTATATTTATATCTGTGGAAATGCCGGGAGAGGAGCTAGAAGGACACCTAATTGACATAGTGATGTACTGCAGAAAAGTCAGGTGTCATACGCGCAACCGACGTTCGTATATCGCTACTTTAATTTGATAACGACAGATCTCAAAAAATCAACATAATTATGAGTTTTATTCACATGATGTTACAGATTAGTTTGTATTGAATGGTAACATTATCAAAAAAATTACACATTTTTGTGATGTGCCACTATCAAATTAAAGCAGCGATATGATCACTTGATCATAATATGTACAGGGTGCATTTGATATCATGGGCATTATTTTAACCTAAGGTACTACTTATGATACTAATTGCATTAGGGCTACTATTACGCAAATCAAAAATATTATTAATGCAAGTATGGAAAACCTTAAAATGTAGTAAGTCATACAAAGTATCAAATTAGTTGCGCTTCTCGATAGCAAATGCGTAGGTACACTACGCCGTACGCGCGTCATTGGGCGTGAATTCTTTGACCCCGCCCGACTCACGTGACATTCGTAAGTTGCCAATGAATTGATTCATAATAAATTCCAATTTTCCCTTCGTACTTTGCCGGCTTAGGACGGTCAAAACTACGTCAACTAACATACATTAAAAAAAAACATTTACGTACCTAGCTTGTGGATTGTTTTGAAAAAACCTTATTTGTCGGTAAAGTGACAGAGGGTAAACGGGTGCTCTTCCACGAGCTTGTGCATGTGCTGGCACGTGAAAAGACGAAAAATCCAACAGGTTCTGAGTGGTTCTGGTGGAATGAGACCCCGTGAAGGAATAGGGTCGTTCGGGTAGCGCCGATGGAACATTTCACGAGTTCATACTAAATTTCTTGCGCGATCGTAAATTACAACCATTTGTGGGTATTGTTGGTTGGTGTACCTAGCCTGCACATTACGCGGTCGAGGCATCGTGTACACAAACACACACACAACACACAACTACTACACTAACACTTAATACACTGCAATCCAAGCACCGTATGCCGCGAGCGGCGAGTACGGCGATTACGTCACGGGATCAATAAATCAATTACGCGTCAATGCACCTGCGCAGTCGTTATGACACTGGTTCCGGGTTCGTGACTTCGTGTTGCGGCGGGAAGCATACCCCGCGCGGGGGTGATATTCGTATTTTTGCGAGTGAGGGAGTGGGACGGAGAGAGTTCAGGGAATCCCGCCGGACGGAATGTCTTGTAGCCCATTGTTATTATTACTTGTAAGGAAAAACCCGCGCGCGCGCAGGTGATGTTTGTTTACATTTCGCTTTGCGCTGTACTGCGCTTTAAGATTTTGATATTTCAACAATTATTGGCGTTAACGAAGTATTTTGTTTTAATTACTTTAAGTGTTTATTTGCAATAATAAGCCTTGTGCAATTTGACTTACTACATTTTTAAGGTTTTCCTTACTTGCATTAATAATATTTTTGATTTGCGTATTAATAGCCCTAATGCAATCAGTATCGTGAGTAGTGCCTTAGGTTAAAATAATGCCCATGACTTCGATTCCACCCTGTATAAACGTAAATGAAGCAAAAAGGAGTATGTAACTATTGTAGCAGGTGGCATACTGTAGTTTCTGTCTACCCCATGGTAAAAACCAGTAATTTTATGTGTGTATGTACCTGTGACCATGGCGCCGTCATTGGGTGCGTCAGTTCCGGTACCCTGCTCGATGATGTGACGTAAGATGCCCTTGTTCTTGCTAGGAGACAGGTCTTCCACCTTCCAGTCTATCATTTCGATCTAAACAAATCAATGAAGACATTACTTAAGGTGATTGCGCAGTGATTACCGCGAAATTCAAATTTTCTTACGTTTTTTGCAATTAGCAGGTCAGTGTCAGGTTGTATCTTGATCAAAATATGATTCGCGACTATAACAGGTACTTATTCACAGAATTATAGTCATTAGAATCATTAATACATCTTCCTAAGTTAGATTTGTACCACAAGAAGAAATCTCCTAGGGAAAAGTGTTTATGGTACAAATCTCACTTATAAAGATGTATGAATGTTTCTTATGATTATAATTCTGTAAATACGTACCTGTTATAGTCCCGAATAAAATTTTGATCAAGGTACAACCTGACACTGACCTGCAAATTGCAAAAAACGTAAGAAAATTTTAATTTCGCGGTCTACCACTTCCCATTCACCTTAAATATAGCCTTTCAGTATCGTATTATTAGAATGAATATAAAAATTAATACTAAATTTTCAATTAGGTATTATAAGGACTTGCATTCAGTGTTATATGTAAAAAGAGCTATTTATACACGTTAAAATTTTAATCACCATTTTCCTCTTAAGAGGTCATAGTACTCATCATTATGAACAACTTTTACTATGGGGCCAAACCTGAAATCGCGAAAAAAAATCAGCTTTTCCCTACGTTTTGACGAGTTATGCGAACATAAATGTAGGGAACAGCTGATTTTTTTTCACGATTTCAATGTCGGTCTCATAGTAAAAGTTGTTCATAATGATGAGTAAAATGACCCCTTAAGGGGTAATTGTACTCTTGCAAGTGAGTACAATTTATCCCACTTCTGATATATTTATTTTTGTAAAGATCGGATCTTTAAGTAGGTTCGATCTTGTAAAATTTTTGCAGCGGGATTGTCCGAAAGGGTTACCGCTACCCCGGAACACAAAGGGCTAAGGAAGGAACACGGGTGGATTTTAGTCGTCCAAATACAATACAGTTTCTTTCGAGATGCGGAACCGTGAAACAAACTCCCTGTCGTCGTACTTTTCAAAAGCGTTCAACTTTTCTTCATTTCTGCGCCTCACAATTGGCCTTTCGTGATCCGAAAGTGAAGATAAGGACGATAGAGACATTTTTATTCACTATTTGAAAAGTTTCAATAGATATAACTTGATTTGAGGGACCTCGCGACCACTCTCAGATCTAATGGCTGCTCAAATCAGTTTGACAGTTGATTTGACAGTTAAATAACGTTGAGTAGCGTTCCTGTATACGACTTTCTATACTGAGTGGTGTTTGAGCATTACTTATTTTAAGAAACACTTATATTTAACAGATACTCAAAAAAGACGTTTGGGTATACGAAATTAAAGTTTAGGAGCTGCTCAAACGCTTAAGCAGCCCTTAAATATTTGAGTGGCGTTTCAGTATTCGGCCGTAAGAGTCTGACACTCCCTTCTGCTCCACCCAGAGCGGGAGGGGTCATTGGATGATTTCCCATCCACAAAAAAAAAAAAGGGGTAAACGGTGATTGAAATTTCACCCTGTATAAATAAAAAGAAAAGTCCTGACTGACTCACTGACTCATCAACGCCCAGTCCAAACCCTTGGACCTAGAAAGCCGAAGTTTTGCATGGGGTTCCCTTTATAATGTAGACAAGGAATAAGAAAGGATTTTTTCGAAATTCAACCCCTTAGCTACCTAAGATTGTCACTTTTAGTTTTCAAAAAAACTCCTCACAGAGAATTTAGGGGGTGACAAAGTTAAGAAAAATGGTAAGAAAACTGTTTAAAAGAATTAAAATCATTAAGTTTCTTGTCAATATACAACGTGTAACGTTAGATGCGCAAAACCTCATACACCCCAATTAGAGCATTGAGTTAAAAGCTTAATACAATGACCAAAAGTATTTTTTTATGAAAATTGTGTTGATTCTAGCATTACTTTATGCTTTCAAAATTGAGTCTTATTGCCTTAAAATAAGACTTAATTTTCTTAAATTTTCGCAAAATACATAATTTTTGAAAAAAAAACTATACAAAAAATTATTGAAATCGATTCAGAAGTCATTTAAGAACAAACTACTTTAAAAAAAACTACTGTAAAAACTTATTTTATGGGTTTCTGTGTAAAATGTTGTAATAAAATACCACTCGATATTCTTCAACGAAATGAGAAGAAATTTAAAACATGCATTAAACACACACTATGTAGACAAGTATATTATAAGTAAAAAAAGAATGCAGCTATGATATTTAATTTATTATTAGCATATATGTATAATACGCCGTTAATGGATTTCCGCGGATTGACCCTCCTACCTAAGCTGATAACAATTTCAGGATATTGTGGTGAAAAATGAAAACCAGCCAGATAAAAATAAGTGGTTATTGTAAAACCACATTTCCTGTGTATCACTAATGGAACACAATTACATTTTCACTCCTGGCTAAATAAAATTGTCTCGCCTGCCTGAGCTATTACTTCGTTTTTGCTTAGCGAAAACTTGACTTTTTTTTCTTTTTGCTCAACTCCTAAGGGTCCCAGCGTGATGTTTAATAGCCTATAGCCTTCCTAGAGAATTGAGTTACCTTTTGCATTTCTAAAAGATTTTTATAAATCCGACCGATGCTTCCAGAGATTTAGAGCTTTCAAACAAACAAACTCTTCAGCTTTATTATTTGACAACCCCATTTTTATATACCCACGCAATCACTGTCCATTCCAAGGTTGACTTGGTTGGCCGCCCATTGTATGTTTTGTAGTAATAATTGTTTTTTTTTTTGTTATGTATTTTCTGGTGTACAATAAAGTATGTATAAATAAATAATAGTATTAGCACTGCCCCGCGGTTTCACCCGCATTTATTTTGACGAAAAAGACTATACTTACTACTAAAATATATTATTAGTTTATCTTTGTAGGAATCATAGGTTGATGGTTTTGTGTTATCTACCTCAAACTGCAGTGTGGAGTTAGGTGGAATCTTGGGTGGACTGCCAGCAGCACCATAAGCATACTGCGGAGCACAGGTCAAGACACACACCTCCCCCTTCTTCATCGTTGCCACACCAATGTCCCATGCTTTAATTACAGTGCCTGAGAAAAGACAACAAGCCTTGATTCCAAATTGTTTTAATAAAATATAGTGTTTTATTTCAGTATTTTTATTTTTTAAAGATGGATAAAATATCTAATAGGCCTGTCCCGGCTTCGCACGGGTGGACATTTATTTTTTAAACATTTTATTTTTTTCTTACAATTAAAAAAGCCTATATTAATCAGTGATAATGTAGCATTCAAATGGTGAAAGCATTTTTAAAATCGGTCCAGTACTTTTTGAGCCAATTCGTTACAAACATACATACAAATCTTTCCTCTTTAAAATATTAGTATAGATTTGGTCAGAGGGTCTCATTCTTATTTCCTTTTTCACTTCTACATTGAGTATTGATAACAGCATCATAGGATAGACTTGAAAAAAAGCCTGTCAGAAAAACTCTTACCAAACATGCATAATCAGCCTCCCACTGCACACACGGGGACACAGGCCTCCTCTCTCCGAGAGGGAGTGGGCTGTAATCTACTATGCGGGCCCAGTGTGGGTTGATATCAATTTAATTTATTCATGAGGATTTGCAATGACTCAACACAATTTTTTTTAAAACATCTATGCAAACATTGGATCAGGTGGTTCTAGATTATTTCTTCAATGTATTTGACGTGTTTCAACTCTTAATGCGTTTTTTTATTCTTCACGACTTCAGAGAAGTCCTCATAAATAAATTTGGTTGATAGATTTGGTAACTTTAACTGATTACTTAAATTTAAAAAAAAAACAATTAGAAGTGTATAAATTCGGGCTCTAAAAATAGACTAGGTTAAAGATAAACCGATCAAGGCACTTAATCAAGAGGTCAAGAACTAAACAATTAGTTGAATAAAATATTACCTTTTCCCAAATTGAACTCGAAAGGGTCGTTCCTGTCTCTGCTGGAGTCGAACTTGGTGCCATCAAGAAGTGTTCCTGTGTAATGCACCGTGACCTGACATCCAGTGTTGGGAGTATCAGTCCCTGTACCCTCCTTGATAATCCTCTTCAGCACACCGCGGTCACCGGTCTTTGTGATATCTACGCCTTCATCGACAGTCATGTCGGGTGTCGAGTGATTTTACTTTATTATTTTAATTAGGATTAATATGTACTGCAACGCGCACGTTGCTACGACAAATTTTGTCTAAATTGATTATTTTGTCTTGATAACTCAATGAGTCTGAGTCGCGCGCCGGCGTAAATCTTTTTGATTGAATGCTTCTTTGCGTGTTTGCGCTCTCCACAGATAAAACACGAGGAAGCGTGGTTTTTGGAATTTTCTAGATTGACTGTGTATACAGTGTTGCCAACTCCTAGAAGTTCGAGTCGCTAGACTCAACATCAAAAGTCGCTAAAAAGTTGCTAAAACTAATTCCACCAGAAGCGGACGCAGGATTTTGTATGGGAGAGGCAGAAGAGGCCACCGGCATGCTGTGTGAAAGGTTGGCATACGTGAAAAGTAATTAGATTATAATTCAAATACACATCATGTGCAAAAAAGGTGCCTACATATAAAAAAAAATTATATAATCATTGTAACAATCACTTCTAAATCAAGTGAAATTGAAGAAAAAGGATTTTCTCAAGTTTGAATTTGGTACGTTTGTTTTCCATAATGTATCTCTTGGCACTGTATCGAGTTGACTAAAAATTTATCCAATAATGACTCTAGAACTGATTTAATTTATACCTACTACAAAAGTCGCTAGATACGTCGCTAAACAATTTTTCTCGTCAAAACTTTTTTTTAGTCGCTAAGACTATAAGCAAATGTCATTTCTAGCGACAAAGTCACTAAATTGACAACACTGTGTGTATATGTCTGTCTCTTTCGTTTGTCATAGATAGAAAGAGATGTGTCATCATTTATAATTATATCTGTGGCCTGGTGCTAAAACGGACAAAGTCCGTTTTATTGAGAATTTTGTGTGAATATGATTCTTTAAATGTGTGTTAAAAGGGCCTAAGTATAACGATAATATTAATAACGTAATATTATAATAAATTATTGTCGTTACTCGGACCCATTTAGCAGACATTTAGTAAATTATCATATTCAAACATTTTGGCAGTAAAATCATACTTCTCACAAAAATGGACTTTGGCCCTTTTAGCACCAGGCCACAGATATTATAGTCCTAACTCTGAAACTTAACATAGCAAATTCACCCTTACCTTCACAACGTAATGCACGCGCACAGACACCAGCACATCAAGCTGTCAACTTTAATTGATTTTCAACTGTATCGCTACACTGTAAGGTTCAAAGTCGATTGGACAGTTTCGGGTAGCTTGCTGTGCTGGTATCTGTACAGAGGCCAGCACATCAAGCTACCCCAATCTGTCAAATTTGCCCAATTGAATATGAACCTTAGTCCTTTGCAGTAAAGTTGAAAATCTATCAAAGAAATTTGAGAGTTTGGGGTAGCTTGATGTGCTGGCCTCTGTACATACATTATGTTGTGGAAATTAGGGTGAATTTGCTATGTTAAGTTTAGACTCTGCACTAATATGTATTATTGACCCTTAGGGACTATAGTGAGTTGTACAGGGTTCTAAGGAAACAGGGAAATAATATTACAAATATTCATATTTACAATTCATTTAATATAAGGTTTCAGTCTTTATAAGTTAGTTTTAATGATAATGTAAGCAGCTGACGTTATGCATTACAATTTAAACCTTAGACTGATAAATTTTAAGCATCATTTCATGTATTATTTTGCATTGTATAGTGACTACACTTATTTGGTATTTTTTTTTACAGATATTATAATAATATGTACACCTGATTAAATTCAAGCCACCTTCACCTACTTGTTACAAGTAATAAGTATAACTTCACAGCGGACTTAAAATTACTTTTTCAACTTCTAGAATTATCTAGACTTCTTATCAGCACTTTTACATTTAAGTCTTTATATTACAACCATAAATAACAAATTGATTAACAATTGTTAGGGCACTTAGTTACATAATATCTATAAAACTTTGCTGAACTTTGTGATAATAGTTTATGGGCTGGGTCGTTTTTCCACTCGTCTGAACCGTCACAACAATCACAAATACCATCATTTACTTGGCTTGATGGTATTTTGTTAACAGACACTGATTTGCTTCTGTACTGTGTTTGACAGTAAAATGTTCCGTTCACACATGCACTTGTGCTGGGTTCATCAGTTCCATCCTTACAATCACAGAACTCGTCATTCACCTGCTCGAAAGGTATTCTTTGGTCCGATTTCACACAAGTGAATTCGTTTTGATAATTTGGTCTGTACTTCGACATATGAGAGAACAATACACCATGAATTATCCCATTTGTGTTTATAAACCTATCAGCTTCAGAACGTAAGTGTGTGTAGGCCTCCACTTTCGCATGATCTAGTTCCAAATCCAATACTGGTGCATTTCTGCTGTTAGTGCCGGCTTCCGACGATATAGTCAAGAAAAAATACAGTTGATAGAGTATGAAACATATGACCATACACATAGTTAGGATTATAATGTTCTTCTTCTTTTTAAGACCCATTATGCTGCTCATTCAGATACACGTCCAATCACTGCACTCTTGTTTCAGTTCTTTTTTTAATATTTCACGGATTCTAATGTAGGTATACACGGAAGTCAGAAACCAGTGAACATTTGCATTACAAACGGTAATATACAAAATATCAGTACGGCAACCTCCCCGTCTTCTGTCCTTTTCTTTTCTGTTGGAAAAGATGTGATAGAAACAGTAACTAATGCAAACGAAACCTACGTTAGCCAATGACATGGAATGTGCAGTCAAAACATAGTGAAATGTCAAGCAGGAATTGACTTAAACGTTTCAATTCACAAGAATTCACAAGTTCCTGATTCAATGAAGCTTGCAATGTATGAATTGTTTACAGAAAATCAAAACTAGCTAAACCTATGCACTTACTCACTAAATTGTGCTTTCTGCTGTCATTACTTTTGTTTTGCTGCTAATTAACATTCTACGCAATTTTTTTTTTCTAGTTTTATAGAATTTATCTTGAAAAGATTTTTTGAAAACAAAATAACCAAACATTTCCGACATTCAGTCAAATGTCAATCAAAGTTGACATGCTTGATGTATGTTACGTCACAAACGGGTAAATAGAGTAGAGTGCTTTTATTGACGAAGAATTTCGTTTTGTGCAGTAACAAAAAAAGAAAAAAAAGCAATATTTACTTGTGATTTAAATGTCTAAGTTTTAAGAAATTTATCATGGATTTCTTGACGGTGGACCGTCAGGTTTCGTCCTCCTCCGATAAAAAGGGGGACGAATCTGAACCTAATGAAGATCTTGAGGTAGATTCTTATTGGTTTTAAAGAAGTGTTTGTATCGTTTTGTAGTGTATATTTTTAGCAGTGTTCCCTTTATAAGCCATGCCTTAAAGTTTTAAACTTGAGATTCTCAAAGTAATAGCTGCTTGTTCAATAAAATGATATTTTTTGTTTCATAATGTTGGATGTTTAAGTAAATACAATTTTCTTTAAGCTCAGCCTTTTGAGCAGCCGATTTATGGTATCCACTTTATGTATATTTGAAGTTTATTGACAACCATGAGAATCGTTAAGTAGGTAGTAAGTCCAACATCTCACATAAAATGAATTAGGAAAATATCTAGCCGGGAATCACTAATGAATGTCACTGTTTGTGTCGGTCTATTTTAGTGTGCTTAGCACTGACAATAACAATGCTATTAACTAAGAAATAATGTCATGATGCAATTAAAAGGCAGAACAGTTTCTGCCTTGTTTAGTCTATTTTTATATTACTTTTACCCTTAGTAATTTCATGGTATTACATTGAATGCTATGCAGTGTTGTGCGGCAAATATCTTAAATCTAGAATTGTAAGGGGTTTGTTTTTATTTTATTTATTAAGGGATAATAAACAACTACAACATATATAATACATAATGCTAACAAAAGTTTAGGAAGTAATGTTGCAGTCCACTGCATTATCCGCAGATAGAACATATTAAAAGATCAGAGGTAGCCACTAGACGAGCATTACCCAAATTAACAAATATTTTGAAACAAGTTAAGTTTGCTCGCGGATCACACTGCTTTCAACTATATTGCAAAGCATTTTTATGGTTGTATATTAATGAATGCAAGATACACACTGTTTTTCTATTTAATTAACTAATAAAATAAAACGACAGACAATGCACAACCATAACCGCTGAGTCAAGAAGCTTGAAATTTTGCTTAAGATTTCCTTGTATAACAAAAGCTTTCGAACTGATAATTAAATGTCAGTCAATTTACTTATTTAAGATTACATGCACAAAATTACAGAATTTAATTATATGTTGTTGTGCAAAGCAATTTACTAACTAAAAAGTGACAAAAATAAAAAAATGTAAACATACGAAAATAACATTTCTATCAAACAAAAACAATACAATAACAAATGACACAAAATATATAAACATTATTTCTACTTATACAGGATGATTGGAAGATGGGTGCAAAGCTCTATGGCGAAGATATTAAAGACAATTTAGAACCAATTAAGCCATGGATGTCTTATACAAACACTTACCAATTTTTTTTGTAAAAAAAATTATAAGTGGTTGTAATAATAACTTTTATTCAATTTACCCTGTAACACTTCATTATCATTCAATGTGGCCATAAATAGGCAGTTTACTAAATAATTTAGGAATTTTCGAAAAAAATAACAAAAACTATTATCTTTCATCCATCTTCTCACAAAATCTTAAACATTCAAAAGCGCATTCCATATTAATCAAAATATCAACTTTAGGTGAATATGCATCCGAATATCCGATCTCTATTCATATAGCTACAGTCAAATATTTTTTTTAGGTACAGGGCCCTTGCAGAATTACCCATTGTCATTTGTACTTTTTTCAATTTTTCTCTTAATTTTGTAAGTTCTGCTTATACTCAATTTAAATTTTAAACTTTTATTATATAATATCTTGACTCTAACCGTTGTCACACCCCGGACACTTCGTACAACGCGCGCAAAATAATTACCTACTACTACTACATAGCCAAATGACGTTGGTACACGTGCAAATGTGTGCGTAAACTCTAGTAGGGTTGGTTGTCGTTCGGAGCGTAAAAAAAATGGCGGGAACGACGACGACGCGACTAGAAAGGCCTAGTTTGATTGTTTATCTAATTAGTCGGGTTCGTAATGAAATAAAAATAATATTATAATAGTTAAGTAATAAATGTAAAACTTTTTAACAATAACTTTAATTTCGGAAGTCGGTGTCTTTGGATCTGTATTTTACTTTATTGCCACCGACTTACGAAATTAAAGTTATTTTTCACTTTGTACTTAGTGTTTTTTTGGAAGTCAGTTTTTTTTTTGCTAAAAAGTTTTTATTTCTAGCTTTTTAGTGGGTCTGTTTATAAAGTATCTAAGTTACAATAGCCTAATGTCAACTTGCTCATCGCCTTGTACAAAATATTGCTTTTCCCGATGCAGGAACGTTAATTGTTGAGGAGTTCTCTTGGTACTCCATCATCAGCTCCATTTCACCATTCGCATTGTGACGAGCATAAATTGTGCTTAGCAAACATATTAAAGTAATCGAATCGCAACCTGTGAAATACTTATTATTGAGTAGTCCCGGTGGCCATCTGTGGTCTTCAGCATCAGTTCCACTTCACTAAATGTTGCTATCCCAGATCAAATACCCATGCAAATAAGGTACTTAGCTAAATATTGCTTACACTAAAATATATTCGTTTAAATGACCTACTTAACTATAAATAATCGGTTATTATATCGCATGGTATTAAAATGCGATATCTTACAAACATTTATGTAAATACAAATTCGGAAAAGCATCACAATATCGAACCATCGTGATTAAAACTCAGATAAAACTTTTAAATCGCAAAATTGTGTGTTCGTGTCAGCAGTACAGTGCTGCGGTTCTTTGTGAGCGCCCCGAGCTAATGAACCGCCGATAATGTCGCGGGTGTGCGGGGGTGAGGTGCGGTATCTGATGTCAGCGCGGGGTAGGGAGTGGCCATTCTGTACGAAGTACTATTAGGTATTCTGTGCCGTTGTATAAAGTAACATGTACTATCTATGAGAACCGGGTGATCTGTAACTCAGGACCCTCCCATCTCAGACACTTTTTCATATTTAAGATTGTGCATTATTATTGATCAGTGCCTGTAATATGATGTTGAGATAAATAAAGATTTGAGTTTATGATTATTAAAAGTGAGCCCTAAGGCCCGTGCACACCACGTTTTTTAAACGCGCCGTTGACGCGCGTTTTAGAAACGCGCCGTTGACGCGCGATTTAGAAACGCGCCGTTGACGCGCGTTTTAGAAACGTGCGTCGACGCCGACGGCGCGCTTTTATCCTACAGAAGGTAGTAAAAAGGAGGGTAGTATATTCTCATAATATTTTTTTAGTTCTATTAAGTGAATTGTTTATGATTTTATGTTTTTTTGTCTCCTTTATTCTTTCACACGCTGTCTACATCTCTTTATTTATTGTCCTATCGCAAGTATGCTGGGAGAGATTTCTTATGAAATAAGCATCACCTTTGTAGTTCCTGTTTTTTTTCTTGTCTGTTTATATATGTGTGTAATAAATGGTAAAAAAGAGGTCTACAGGCTGCGTCTGACTCGCGTGTGTATCGCGTCCGTATCGCTACAAACGCGCGTCAACGGTGCGTTTAAAAAACGTGGTGTGCAAAGGCCCTAAGAAAGGATTTTTTGAAAATTCATCCCCTAAAAGGGTTAAATAAATTAATAGTATAATAATAAAGTCCCAAATAAGCTCAGGCATTACAAAGAAGGTGTATTAACAACCTGTAATTTATTTTTAAGGTGGACAATTCCAAGAGTGTGCTACTAAAGATAGCAACACTATATGCTGAGCAGTTGATGAGTGACCTGATCCTAGAGGTGGGGGGTCATGGGTACCCTGCACATCGGCTGATATTGTGTGCTAGCAGTGAAGTGTTTCAGGTATGAATTAACTTAATGTAATCATCTTTGTGGATGTAGTTTGAATTGTTATATCTACTAATATTATGAAGAGGGTGGGTCATGTAACAAGAATTTTCATGCAGAAGAAGTCGTGGGCAGAAGCTAGTATTGAATAATAATTTAAATGGGACTTAACACACTGTTGATTTAAAGTTATATGAGTTTTGACAAGAATTTGCACTGTTATCTAACAGATATCTAGTTCTGCTAGGACTAATCCAATTGCTATATTATTTTCCCTTAATATTCATAGGCAAGTTGTTAGTTCTTGCACTAACAATCAAAACTTCAAGTACATTGGAGGCCTAAATTATGCATGTTGACTGTTTTGGAAAATATAAACTCAATTTGCATCTATCTCGATCATTCCACAGGCATTAATTAATGAACTATTGGTTTTTTCTCAGGTGATGTTAATGAACCGTGAGTGGAGTGAATGGCGAGAGAGCCGCATCGTGCTCCAGGAGACTCCCACAGCAGCCTCAGTGTTCCCACACTTCCTAAAGTAAGTATAGCAATATCAAACGAAAATCAGCTCATGATGACTAACAAGCATACCATCATTTAGCTCTGGCCAAACTGACGCGATATCTCGCGTGGGGGGCGCGACGAAGTTCTTTCACCCCGATTGTGTCGACTAACATGTAAGGAAGTGTTTTTATAATTTCGAAATTATAAAAGCGCACAGTATTTGTATACAGGCATGAGGAACAGGGTGTCAAGTTCTCTCATCCTCCTTACAAAAGGGAGGATCCTCCGACCAGACGGGTATCGTGTATGGTGGGCAACTGCCCGACCTCTATGTGCCCGACGATTGATGTCGGGACGTTGTATTTAAGCTAGTTGCGCGGTAAACTCTGTTTGTGCGATGAAGGATTTTGCGTGACGTCAATGTGTGTTCTCATGTGGCGATGTAGATGCCGCCACAATTAATAATTAAAACAATCGACGTCATCCCGCGCAGGAATGACTTCAGTGCGGTCATAGCTTTATTTTTTAGTATTTCTTAAGGTTATAAAAATTAGTTATCTTTCTTTAACCTCAACAAAACAAGCAACATTTTTTATGCTTTTTTCCGTTTTTCTAGAAATATTTCAAAGAACAAGCCAGTTATATACAATTTTTACCTTGTTCCAGGTATTTTTATACTGGGCAGATTAGAATATCTCACCATACCGTGTTACCAGTGCTTTCTCTTGCTGATAAGTATAATGTTAAGGTAAAATACTAATAACATAAAAAAATAAATGTATACTAATATTTGAAATTGCCTTCTCTGTATGAGAAGAGGCCTTTACCTTGCAGTGGGACACTAATACACTGGTATTATTATTATATTAATGTTTGAAAATTTAAAATATAACTAGCACAGTCAAATATTTTTTGATGATTAGGTATATGGATTCTATGGTGACCTCTGTCATTGGATCCTTCAGCATCTTGTGCTATTGTGTAACCCATCCACCTGACCTGTTGACATCTTAGATCTCTAAACCAAAAATATAACAATTGGCGTTTGGCCTAAATCGGAATTAACGCCGCCATTTTTTTTTTCAAAAGTTTTCTTGCGTACAGACGCCAGCAGGTCAACCTACCCTAATCTGTCAAATTTCTTTGATAGATTTTCAACTTTAGCACAAAGGAATAAGGTTTATATTCAATTGGGAAAATCTGACAGATTGGGGTAGCTTGATGTGCTGGCCACCGTACATTTCACGAGCAGGCAAAGAGCAGTGATGGTCCAGTGTAAACGGCCGCGACTTATCTTATAAGTTGTAGGTCGAATCCAGACAGACACTTAGTGTAAATTATTTCATCACCACTGCTTTAAAACGGTGAAGGAAAACATCGTGAGGAAACTGGCATGTTCCGCACTGGTCCCGCGTGTTGGATTACAGCCCACTCCCTTTCAAAGAGAGAAGGCCTGTGTCCCAGCATTGGGAACATTATAGGCAGATTATGTACATGTCACAAAACAATTGCATAAATCTTTACCAACAGCGCAGCACCCCCCCCCCCCCCCCCTGTCAACGTCATTCCACCAAAAGATCCTTGTAGTACTGTACCTGAAACTCATGACTTATTCTCAGGATCTAGTCGCCCTCTGCCTGAGCTACATGTCGCAGCACATCGCGCAAGCTGCCAAGCGCGCTCAGCTCATCTCTTGGATGCAGTATACCATGGCGTGTGGACACAATGACGTTGCTAAGGTACTACAATCTTAAAGTCAGAGCATTTATTTTAGTTAAACTAAAAACTAATTACAGGCATCAGGCACTTCTGAGTTGTTCAGTCACTTCTTAGTTGTTCAGTTCAGTGTAGTTCTTCCTCTGATAGTGTGCTTTTTATGAGAATTGGCCCCGTTTACGTTCATGATGCCAGCTAGTATTTGTAAACCGGATTTTTTGCTGATAGTGTGAAAGCTTTCATACTTACGCTGTTTCGTCTATTAAGCAAGCTTATGAAGTTCGGTAACAATAGAAAAAAGTAATTGTGTCGCAATAGTGACAGTTGAGCTCATATGATATGCCAACATATGCCCGGTCTGGGCTACCCAGCAGCCTGAATGTGTGAATAGCTACTAATTGCCAGTTCTTGATGGCCAAAAATTGTCTGATATTTATTTGTATTTCACCATTTGAGTCTGATAAGTTAACTGACAGTTATCGTGGGTTATCTTTAAGTGGGAGCGGCAACGTGGCTAAAGTTTTTACTATTTATTTGCGTGAATAAGTGGATGATTTTGCTTTTAAAATCTTTTTTCACTGTCAAAAATATAGTGAAGCAAATATAAAATAAAAGTAAAGTTACGTGGAAAGAAACGCAGAGCGACGCTAAAAAATTTGACACTGACAGTGATACTTGACTGTTGTTGTTTTGTTATCGTAATGTCAATCAGGTGCAAAATAATTGACGAATCTAACGAGATTTTGAGAGAAAATTGCGTTAGTGAAAAAAATTCAAACGATGTGGAAATAACAACATGGAATCCACAACGGACAGAGTCAAAACAAAACGAGAACGAAACGTCAACTATACTCGCGAGGAGAATGAAAAACTGGTCACTCTCATACAACCTAAGATAAATATTATTGAAAATAAGAAAAATGGTGCTGGAACCTGGCACGAGAAAGAAAGAGCTTGGAAGGCCATCGAGATGGACTTCAACAGAGTAAGAAATGGTACAGTATATCGGGATGCTAAGCATCTGAAGTTAAAGTATGAGGCTGTCAAGAGGGAGATTAGAAAGAAGTGTCGTCTAATGTGCGCGGAAGGCTCTATTACTGCTGGCGCTGGTGTGGACCCTTTGACACCAATAGAACGGAGAGTTAAGGAAATGATTCTATTGTCTGTTGAAGAGAATGAGAGTTTCTCAGACCTGGATCCACTGGGTGAGTTTTACATGATTCAATTTATTAAAATGCCGCGAAATTAGAAGTAAGTCTGTATGATAGACCATTCCTCGTTACATGGTTTGTTATTATAGATATTTGATATTGAAGTACTCTTTTTATAGCCACCAATTTTACCAAGTTAAATAATTTCTCGTTCTCGTTTGTTTTCCCGTTTTAACATAAAATATATCAAATGATACTCTGAAATATTGTAGCTTCCCATTAGTGAAGATTACCCCCTACATACCTACTAAGTTGCAGATTAGTAATAATATTAGTAGAGAGGAAGTCAGCCGCACAGGTTGATCAATCAGGTTAAGTATACGCATGCCGCGGTCGGTCCGTGGATGGGTGGCCATCGTTACATACCAAAAACCTCTGTACCTCAGAAAGCTCATTAAGCCGTTGGTCCTGGCTGTCATTCGTGGATCTTTGACAGTCGTTACGGGTCATCAGAAGCCCGAAAGTCTGACAACCAGTCTTACCGGGGGGTATTGTATAACCCAGTAACGGGGTTGTGGAGGTCACCTAGGCAGTCGCTCCATGTAAAATACTGGTATTCAGTTGCACCTGGTTAGACTGGAAGCTGACTCTAACATAGTTAAGAAAAGGCTAGGCAGATGATTAGTAGATAGTAAGTATGTATTTTTATCATTTGCTATTTCTTTTAGGGATTGGTGTGAATTTGGAACCTGATATAGCTGTTCATACAAATAATATTACTGTTTCAATCAAACAGGAAGAAAACTATTCAGATAGTGATTCAGCTGACTGTAAGTATTATTAAATAAATGTTCACGTTGTATCATGAGCCAAAAGTTCAAAGGATGTCACATCCACCAACCTACAACTGGCATTGTGGATAATTGCCTACCCCGTCTAAATATACAGGTTAAAATTGAAAACATGCGACAAACTGAAATGGGACATTGCACTCATCATCATGAATAACTGCGATCACAAAAAAAAAATCAGCTGTTCCCTACATTTTGACGAGTTATTTGAACATAAATGTAAGGAACAGCTGATTTTTTTTCCGCGATTTCATGTTTCTCCCATAGTAAAATTTGTTCTTAATGATGAGTACAATCTCTCATTTCGATTTGTCGCATGTTTTCAATTTCACCCTGTATATAAGATTCAAAGTCCTGACTGACTGATATATCAACGCACAGCCTAAACCGCTGCTCCTAGAGACATGAAATTTGGAGGGTGTGTTCTTTGTGAAGAGTAGGTAACCACTAAGAAAGGGTTTTTCGAAATTCCACCTTTAAGAGGGTGAATGGGGGGAGGGTGAAATTTCACGTGGACGAAGCCGCGGGCAGAAGCTAGTTGTACATAGAGGAGGCCTGTGCCTCAGCTGTGGTCCCAGTATAGGCTGATAATTATAAAATATTATGTATCTACTAGCTACTGACGGCGATGTTGTCCGTCTTAAATTTATTGCTTTAAGGCCATAACTCATAGCACACATATGTATAGTTAGGTATTTAATACGGAGAGATGTGAAACACGCGACAGCTATGGACACACTCCTTTATTTTCCGTTGAACGCCTCGCGTGGGCGCAGCCACGCACACATAGAAACGTTCACACACATATACACAACAATCCCTCCCCCTATTTTAACATAAATAGAAAATTACAAAGAGAACTGTTTATAATTAACCCTGGGTATGTCACGCAGCAGTCTGCTGGTACATCTCGAATTCCGGGATGAAGGTGAGGATGACAATTCCACCTACTCCCTCCCCACTATCAAGCGGTTGAGAACCGCTGGGTTCGCTTTGAATTGTGTCATTGTCCAACGTAAAATCGTTGAAGTCCCCGGGTCGTGAAGTAGCTTTATGTAATACTATTTGTTTTTTATGCTTTTTGACGTCTGACGAAGAAACATGTCTTTAATTAAATATAACACTACCCAGTCTTTTAATTACGGTTCCTTTGTATGCACGCATACATAGAAACGTTCACACGCACATATCAACTCTGAAAGGGATCGTAAGGCCTCGCCTCTGGACAAGCTCACGAACCGCGGTGCGGTGCGTGGTCAACTTGCAGTTCCCGCGCTTACGGCTCGTCGTCCCCGCGCCTGTCACCCCTCCCGCGGCCTGCCTGCAGCACCAACAACCAGCGGTCGGCGAGCCGTAAGCGCGGCGTCGCCTAGCCGTAGCCGACTCGACGTATCGGAGCTGCTGATCCGCTTTGGTTACGTGCTTACGTTAGGTTGACGCCTGTTTGACGGTGAGGCTTACCCTTTCCGAGTTGATATGTGCTATGACCTTTAACATAAAATATATCTTATGATATTTATCAATACTGTAGTTTGCCATTAGTGAAAGAATTTTTGGAATCGGATCAGTATTTTTGAATATTTACCCCTACATACAAACTCACAAAGACCTCTTTATTATATTAGTATAAAAATTTATACGTTTACACAATTCTATTGATCACGAAAATCAAATCAATGTAAGAAAATAAAAAAATATCTTTCAGATTCCAATAATATTAAATATGAAGTGCCTGTGGAAGAACCATTACCTAAAAAAAGGTATTTACCACATGAAAATGGTTTCCCCATAACATCAAAAGAAAAGGACCCGGATAAAAATGAAATGAGTAAGCATTTTTGTAATATAATTTTTTGACTATGTTTTGAGACTAAGTCCCGTATTACAGAACGTCACTCAATACTCAAGCATTACTTAAAACTAGTTTCAACCAATCAAATGGCTTGAATCTAGTTTTAAGTAATGCTTGAGTATTGAGTGACGTTCTGTAATACGGGGCTTAGATTATCTGCATCTAAAACTAAATCTGGCTAACCTCAACTACGTTGGGTTCGGCTTCAAGTCTAACCGGATACAATTGGATACCAGTATTTTACATGGAGCTACTGCCTATCTCACCTCCACAACCCAGTTACTGGGTAATACGATACCCCTTGGTAAGACTTTTTGGGCTTCTGACTACCCGTAAACACTGTCAAAGATCTACAAATGAAACAGGGACCAAAAGCTTAACGTGTTTTCCGAGGCTCGGGGGGTCTCGATATGTAATGGATGGTCTCCCATCCAAGAACCGACCGCGGCAAGCGTAGCTTAACCTTCGACCGACCCGTGCGGCAGTTATCATTTAGCAACAAGCCCCTGGAGGAATTGCATCTATACTTTAAAATGTCTTTTTCTTGTTTTAGGTGAACCAACAGAAAAAAGACCTTTACTACAATTAGAAGAAGAACAATTAGAAATAGTTAATTTACAAAGACAATTAGTTGAAGAAGAACTAGAAGAAAGAAAACTAAAAAAACAGTTAGTAATAGAAGAATTAAAACATAAAAAAGAAATGTTTGCTTTAGAAAAAGAACAAATCCTACTTAAAATAGAGATATTAAAAGTAGAATTAGGAAATAAAAAAACTTTATGATTTTTGACTTTTTATTTTATATCACCTTAGCTTAAAGACAACTACTGCTGGACATAACCCCCCCCCCCCCCCCCCACCACCAAGCATTGCCATAGCAACTGGTCCTACACTTTCTGCATGCAGCGGATTCCCGCGCTACTATTCTAAACTCTCGGTCGCGCACTGGATTTTCAACGCACTGCTTAGCGCCAAGTGTTGAAAATCCAACAGTGCTATTTTTCAACGCACTGGGATGCGTTTTGTTGCATTCTAAATGCTCGGCTCCATACCGAGAGTAAATCCACTGCGCAACTAAAAAATCGCATTATACAATCGCGATTTTTTTTAGGGCTAAAAGTTATAGCGAAGTAGTATTTTCAGAATACTACAAGGAAGTGGAATCGGGTATTGTAAAAAGAAATATTGGCAATTTTATGAAGAAATTCACGAGCTACATTATGTGTTGAACTCTTGAAACAACAGTATTTTAGGGTTCCGTACCTCAAAAGGGAAAAACGGAACCCTTATAGGATCACTTTGTTGTCTGTCTTTCAAGACCCTTTATCTCGGGAACGCGTGGAGGTATCGAGTTGAAATCAAAACCATATACTCAGGTCTACAGTCCCTTGAAGCTGTGAAAAAACCAAACTTCTAAGTTAACGTAAAAAAAGATATGGCCGTTTATGCTGCAAAAAACCGTATATTTCGACTCTCTCAAGGAAATCAAAATTTATATGGTACTTTCCGTTGACCTACAAACAAGAATGTCATGTAGAACAAGTAAAGGAAAAAATCCGAAAACCGTATATTTTTAGTTACATACCTACAAAATGTGTACGGAATCCTTGGTGCGCGAGTCCGACTAACACTTGACTGTTTTTTTTTAACTGAAATTCTGATTTTCCAGACAAATCTGTTGATGTGAAAATATTCAAAATAGCATGAAACAAAGCAAAATATTATGTTGTTATGTGAGTTAGAAATATCTAACAACCACTCGATTTGGATAGTTATCTCTTAGATAGATAGATAGATAGAGATATCTGTAAAAATATCTATAGATAAAATAAGTTCGAATCCAGGTCATGGTCTACCTGCAGTGCTATTCTGTAAAAATCTCACCGTGAAAACTAAGGTGAAGTGAGCTGTCATTCCACCTGATGTTAGGGATTGCTTCCATTGATAGCTCACTTCACCTATGTTATCACGGTGAGATTTTTACAGCCGATCGATTCTGTAAAAATCTCACCGTGATAACTCAGGTGAAGTGAGCGTGAAGTGAGCTATCAATAGGGGCAATCCCTAACATCAGGTGGAATGACAGCTCATTTCACCTTAGTTTTCACGGTGAGATTTTTACAGAATAGCACTGCTGAATCGATAGGCTGTGTGCCATATTTAATCGAAATCTGTTTAGCACGCCTTAACTATAGTCCGCGCGGAACTAGTTGGCCGCTGAGGTGGGGAAAGGGGTGAGGCGGCGGTTCGCAACGCGCGTACTGAGTAATGCGCCCCCGCCCCTCCGTCCCACCGCTTACATACCTAAGGCGCGGCCAACTAGTTCCGCGCGGACTATAGGCGTGAAAGGTAACAGACAGAGTTACTTTCACATTTATAAAATTGATATTGGCCCCGATTCTGTTGTTCACAAACTAAACTAAATTTAAGTTCAGTGCATCTTTTTCTTTCTATTTCATTAAGAAAAGGACAGAAGATACATATTAGTTTAGTCCTGTCAAATTAGTCAGCGCCTGACGTAAATTGACGTATTTTTAGTAGCCTATTTTTTAATCACGTCTAAACTTGTCTATGGATTATCTAATTTGACAGGACTAAACTAATATTTATCTTCTGTCCTTTTCTTATTGAAATAGAAAAAAAAAGATGCACTGAACTTAAATTTAGTTTAGTTTGTGACCAACAGAATCGGGGCCATTGTATAGATATATAGATAGTATATTAGTATGGATGTGTTATTCACCCCCATTTTGTCTTGGCAGGAATGTCAGAACTTCGTGAAGTGGAACCTGGAGTGGGTGTGGTCGGACAATGACCTGAGCGAGCTGGAGGGAGAGACGCTGGTACAGCTGCTGCAGCAGAGCGACCTAGTGCTGCACAATGAGATGAGTGTATACAGGTATAGTTTACCAAAGAAAAGTATGCGCTTCGGGTATCATTGGCTATTTTCGGCGCGCGATGATGAGATATAGAGCTGTTTCAACCATGGAACTACATACTTGCCTATTTCGTATTACCTGGCAACTTTTTTTTACAAAAATTAATGAAGTTTTACTTACTTTTAAAAATAAATGAATGTTTCCTTTGACTGAAACATACTTAGTCCTAATTATTTAAATTAGGTAATAAATTAAATAATTAACTGTACAAAAACAAAAGGACACTTGGGCCCTTTGTACACGGCACAGTTTGTTTAAAGTATAAAACGCGCCGTAGACAAAACGTGTTCGTCAACAAGCTTCCATGGTGATCCATACAACACATGATGTTGCCTACACAGGGAGAATAAATTGTAGTTTATCACGGCAACAAAAACGTGTACAAAGGGCCATAGTTGTCGGAAGTATATATTCCTCGCTGTCAACACGAAACGTTCCTAGAATACTGGCAACATTTCTTCTATATTTATGGTACTTTCCCTCCGAACTGTCCATCTTTAATATTTCTGAACCACACTTACTTTTCACCCAGGTTCGTAGTCCGGTGGCTGAACAAACAACGGGAGCGACTGGCCGCGAGTGACCTCACTGAAGCAGAGTTCAAAGTCCACTGGGAATCTCTCGTCGCCGCAGTCTTCTCACATGTCAGGTCAGGATTACCTATTTTTTTTTGCATAATACATTATTTATATTGTGGAGGCTGCTAAACGGCTTGTTGAGAATAACTCCATTATGGCCTGCGCAGACGACGGACTTTTCTCCGCGGCGGAGAAAAAAGTACGCTCCGCGAATAAAAAGTCCGCCGCGGATTCAACGCACACGGTGTGCGATCATTTGTTCCGGGCATACGTACAGACGCCAGCAGGTCAACCTACCCCAATCTGTCAAATTTCTTTGATAGATTTTCAACTTTAGAGCAAAGGAATAAGGTTCATATTCAATTGGGAAAATCTGACAGATTGGGGTAGCTTGATGTGCTGGCCTCTGTACATCACTCTCGAGCGCATACCGCGGACTAAAGTCCGCCATGTGCGTTGCTTCGCCTAGTCACACGAGTTCTATTTTTTTCGCGGACTCCCCCGTACTTTTGTCCGGTCCGCTCCCCGCATGTCCTCGGTTATTCGAGGGACTTTTTGTACGCGGTACTTTTAATCCCTCGTTTGCGTTACTCGATACAGTTGTAAGCGATCTATTTTAGCGGACAAAAATCCGTCGTCTGCGCAGGCCATTACTGCCTGTGATGTAAGGTGTAAGCAACAAAATTAAATGATATAGTCATAAATCGCCTTGGGGAGCTTGTGACTAAGTAATAACATCCGCACAGGTCGATCGATCAGGTTAAGCTACACTTGCCGCGGATGGCCCATGGAAGGGCTACCATCTTTACATACTGAGACCCCTCTGTGCCTTGAAAGGCACGTTACGCCAGGACCAACGGGTACTGCATTCGTGGATCTTTGACAGTCGTTACTGGTCGTCAGAAACCCAATCGTATTACCCAGTAACTGGGTTGCGGAGGTCAGATAGGCAGTCGGCCCGTGTAAAGTACTGGTGTTTAGCTGCATCCGGTTAAACTGGAAGCCGATTCCAACATAGTTGGGAAAAGGCTAGGCAGATGATGAATTTCACTACTGCCTGTAATTTTTGGTGTAAGTAAACAAATCAAAAGATATAATCATCGATTGCCTTGTTTTGTCTTGATTCTCGGTTAGTAAATGTTGAAAACTGTTTTCGATTTGTTTTATGATAAAACTAATTAATTAATTGGTTGACTTGTTTTTAAGAAAATAACCCTGTTTTGTTCCACAATGGTTTATTATTTGATCAAATACAGTAGCCAATCTCTTTACTCAGTTTGCATAGTATATATTTTCTGAATATTTCGCATCTTCTTAATTTACCTTACCCACGTTTCAACAGATTCCCGATGATGTGTCCGAACCAGCTGGCGAAGCTCCTCCTGTGTCCACTCACACAGGAGCACAAGGACTTCTTCATGGAGCGGATGGCCATCGCCATGAGCTATCAGTCCGGTAACTGAATTCAGATTACTCTTGATTAAACAAGGATATTTGCCTCTTCCAGAAAACGACAGATCAGAATACCAAAAGAACGTATGAGTCGGCAACTGTAGGTCGTCATTTTAATAAAGTGGTGGGGTGGTGGTAGTGGTAGGCTCTTAATAGGGAGCGAGCGGGTACAAATCCAGACTGGGCTGCAACTTATAAATTCCTGATGGAATAACCCAATAACACTGCTATTCTACAAATCAATCCCAAGAGCAATTAAATGATTTGATATTGAGCTATTATGGGTTAAACTCTTCATATAAGGCTTTATGTATGTCGAGACATGTAAAGATAAAATAAAGTACAGATTAAAAATGCGTCCTTCTTTTTTATTTTGGGTGGGAAATTATCAAATAACTTCTCCCGCTGGGCGGAGCTGGCGTGTCAAACTTTTACTGAGTAAAACCCACCCGTGTTCCTTCAGTTGCCTGTGCCAGGGGCCACGGTATCTCTCTCGAACAACCCGCGACCCTGGCAGGTATCGGCTCTAGAGGGCCCCATCAGTCAGTGCTGACATCTACATCATCATCATCATCGTATGTCGAGACATGTAACGATAAAATAAAGCACAGATTAAAAAAATCGTCCTCCCTAGGTCCTATTTAACGCAGCCGTGAGGCACACATTTTTAAAAAAATTAACTTTTTTATGTTTGTTTTTTTTTTTTAATATTTTGTGGACATTGTTTCAAATAAACCAAATTTTATTTCTTTAGGTCAATACGAACGCGTGTCCGAAGTCCAGCAAACGGAAGCAGGCCGAATGCTGTTCACTCCTCGCCTCTACACAGAAGACACGTGGGGCTCAGTCCTGGCCGTGGACAACTTCCACTCGCTCCCCTGCTACCACACCAGAACCTTCATCTTCTCAACCAGACCTTCAATAGCTGACGTGGCTCCACAGGACAAGCTGACGGAATGGACTGTGGACTTGTATCCGAAAGGCGTCTGGTTCAGGAAGAGTTTGCTGATAGTTTGGGCTGGGACTTATGACGTGAGTATTCTCGTGTTAATGTGGTAGCTTTCAGCTTTTTAAAGTCAAAACACTCTTTTGAGCTAAAGCGATTAGTGTAGCTTTCGTCCCACCATTTTTCTGTCTCGAGGGCTAACTCCTTGACCATTTATACTTCCTGTTTAAGTGCGCAATGTAAGTCTGTCACGTCATGTTTGTAAAGCTAGGGTTTCCTGAGAGTGCGGTGGCCATATAGCGTCCGCAATTTACTATCGAGTGACGTCACTGAAACTTTATTTATAATGTTGATGTGTTGTGAGAGAAACCCCGTAACTGCGGCCGGTATATGGCGGCCAGCGCTATCACAGGAAAGCCAAGCTTAAGGTGAATGGGAAGTGGTAGACCGCGAAATTCAAAGTGAGAAATTCAAGTGAGATTTGTACCACAAACACTTTTCCATGAGAGATTTCTTCTTGTGGTCCAAATCTAAGTTAGGAAGATGTATTAATGATTCTAATGATTATAATTCTTTAGATACGTACCTGTTATAGTTGCAAATCAAATTTTGATCAAGATACAACCTGAAACAGACCTGCAAATTGCAAAAAAACGTAAAAAAAATTGAATTTCGCGGTAACCACTGCGCAATCACCTTAAGACACCTTCTCTTTTGTCATTAGTTGACATATTGCTCCATGTAAATAAATCTTAGTTGATTTTGAGTGTTCAAATGGTAGCTTTTGGACATAAATCTGTCTTAATTTTTAGCTGTTGTGTTGTTGTTGTTTGTTTTAGCTTAATTATTTCTGTGACCACACAAATCTATTAGGCCATTTGTACACGGCACGATGTCTTTACGGTACGGGCGTATAAACTGCGTCGTAGAAAAGCGTGTCCGTCAACAAGCTTTCATAGTGATCCACACAACACTGACGACCGTGCTTACACATGAATAAACCGTAGTTTTTCACGACAAGAAAAACGTGTGTGTACAAAGGGCTTTAGTCTTCTCCATGCTGTTTTCAAACGGGCCTAAATGTTGTTGGTTAAATAATACTAAATAGTAAAAGAATCGCTTGCTCTTTATTTCATAATAAATGATTTAGTTTAATTTATAATAATAATTAAGAGTATACCAAACGATTTATTATACTCCAGTCTAAAAGTAAATCCTCCTTTAAATACGAGATAAGTTGTACTAAAGTGAAGTATGTGTAAATTAACCGGTTATTTCATTTTCTTGCCCTAGCCTTTTTTCCCCCGAACGCGTCGAGGCTCAGGGCGGGTACGTACGGCCATTACAAGTACTTTTTGAGCCACCATTTTAGAATAACCACCCGCGAATGACACGTTACATGCCGCTTGCCATACGAATTTGTTATATTTTATTGATCGAAATGACTAATCGCGTCTTCAAAACCTAGCTAGTTTGTAGGGCCTTATTTTTTTTTAATGTTTGCTTTGTCCTGTACTTTTTATTAATGCGAAATTGCAAAAGTTCACATATATTATTTAGAAATCGTTCATTGTTTTTGCATTTTACGTTGGATATTCATATACGTTTATTAAATCGAGGCAAGGCGAAGCGCGAATGAAGTCTGTGTCGCGTGGAAACGAGATATTATTGTTTTTGCAAAAATTTGCCGCGCTTGTTAAACCGAAAAAAAAACTGAAATTAATGTAGGACCCGTCGAGGGGTCCTGAGTGGACGCGCTATTCCGTATAACGTCTATAGCGCGTTGGGAGCATTTTACCTCTCATATTAATTTTCCATTTTAAATTTATATTTTCACGGTTTAAGTAAAATATGACAAACAATTCATAAGAAAACAATGTATTTATTAAAAGATGAAGTATCACGGTCCATACAAAATTAATCCACGTCCTACAGCAAAGAGAAGTATTTGAAAAAAAAAAGAGTATAATAAAGATGGCATACTTACGAACGCCAACCTTACAGTCTAACATATAAAAAAAAAAGTATGTAAATTCGTTCAGGCGTAGAAATATGTACAAGTATACAAAGTGGAGATGACAAACAACAATAAATTAAACTTCGTATACCTAATGACGTTCCCAGTCTGCATACAAAAATTCGTTCAAATGTATCCAATAGTATAGTCACTGGACAATTTTTTCCATTTTTCTAATTTTCTACATGATGTATCTGTGTTGTTCAGCACCGACAGGTTAAAGATATCTGCAGTTAAACACAGCACGTTGCTAGCTCGCTAGTTTACCACAAGTAAACGTATTTTTTTTCTTTCTTCTTTCTTTAACCGCTGGAGAATCATGACTTTTTGCACAAAAGTTTCATAATAGCGAAAGTGAGTACTAACGAAGGATTTTTAAAATTCATCCACTAAAGGGGTTACATTGAGGATGATATTTTGTATGGAAGTTCGTCATTTTTGCCGATAGGAATTCAAATTCCGTCCAAAAAAAAAAAAAACACGAAGCATAGATAGCGTTTACCTAGTAGCGAAACAGCTTTAGAAGTTAGAAATAAAACGAAGATTGTCAGACAGAAAATATTACCCTTAGTTGGGGGTAATATTTTCTGTCTGGTTTAATTTCTGGTTTAACATAAATAGAATTTAATAAAATAGAGTGTGAAAGCGAAATAAATAGATGGAATAATAGTTAACATTCTTCTTTTGTTTTTCAGCCTTTTTAGATGCCTACAGATTTCCACCATTTTCGGTAATCTCGATTGACAAAATGGCGGAAGTCTGTAGGCACAACACGCAACAATCACTGCTAACTACTCGATATCTCGTAGGTTCCCGAGGTGGTATTGAGAACGGTTCGCATCTCGATCACGTGTCAGAACTGTCCCGAGTACACCGTCAACCAGTACGGGGAGACTGAGCAGCTGGAGCCTGACGTCAGGGTCAAGGTGAGATGACTTTAGAAAAAACAGCTGTCAACGCGGACGCATCGCTCACTCAAGTAGGAGCTCGTTCCGCGCTCTCGCTTGCACTTCAAGCCTTAAATGGAACGCCTCAGAGCGAGGTAACGCCGCATGAGTAATGTTTTGTGCGTGCAGCCAGCTTCATCGAATTATAAGACGTTGTCACGTCAAAATGTTTCAGATTAATTATTTTCCCATAATTTACAAAGGTCTTAAACCTATGTTAGATGTGCATCATTAATAAAATTCAAATAATAAATAATTCAATTACTAAAAAATAATGATACTTTGAGGTCAGTTTACTTTATGCCAAATGAGCGAATGCTCATACAATTCCTACGGTACCAAATTATTTTTGTGTAAACAGGGATACAGCATTCTTTTCCATACGATAACGTCAAGAATATCAAGAAAAAAATGCTCGTGTTCTATGGCTGTGTTTAATTGGTCTAAATCCACCGTTTCACTTCTTCTTCTTAGCATATTGATGGCAAAAACTAACAAGAATGTTTGTTAGTATTAGTAAAGAAAGTTAAATAAGTCACTAGAGTTTTACCTGTTTTGTGGGTGTATTTATGCTTATGGCTAAAATCTAAAATGCACAACAGTAGCCAATCACTAAGCGGTTGCGTCAAACGGTCTCTAATTCGCCATCTCCACCGGCGAGAGAATCGTGGCGATAGTATCGCCATGCCATAAAATTATCGTCGCGATGATATTGCCGTGTGGAGATTGATTCTCTATTGACTTTGATGGCACGACGATGCTCTCGCTCGTGGAGACCGCCCCTAAGGCCCATTTGCACAAATGGCTAGATAGAACGATGTTTTGAATGACATCGTTCTATCTCTACTATCTTCAAACTACTGACAGAAACAAAACGATGTTTTAAATACGATTAGTGCTAAACACAGTTAGTGATTGGTGGTGCAAGCAGGCCTAAACATAGCACGGTATTTTTTTAAAGCCACGTTGATTGGTGAGCCCGACTCACTTTTCGATTTGTTTTAAGGAGTTGGTTTATAAAATGATATTAAGAAATTATTATGTTTTTCAGATCGGCATCTTAGTTTGGGGGGTGCAAAAGGGAGTCGAGCATGTGTCTTCAGTCGTGGAGCGCGTGCATCGCTTCTCACCACAAAACAGGTCAGTTCTAGTAAGCGTTTTTATGTTTTGCAATCTTAGCTGCTGCCCTGGCTACCCTGACTGAATCAAATCTATGTATAATAATAATAAAGCTGACGAGTTTGTTTCTTTGAACGAGCAAATTCTGGAACTACTAGTTGGATTTGGATAATTATTTTTGCATTTGATAGCACAATTCTTGAGCTTAGGCTAACATCACGCTAGGACCCATAGGGGCCGATCAAAAAAAAAAGTAGAAAAGAACGCTAAACGAAAACAAAGTAATAGCGTGGGCAGGCGATGCGATGCGACAGGATGGGTCGGGGAAACAAGAAATTTCAAGCGAACGAAGTCGCTGGCAGAAGCTAATATAATATATTATATGGTGACTGATAATTAGTGACCGATACTTAAACACGTGCACAAGCACGTGTTTAAGTATCGGTCATGAGTACAAACTCATGATAACAAACAACTTTTACTATGGGACCAAACCTGAATTCGCAAAAAAAAAATCTGCTGTTCAGTACCTACATTTTGACCAGTTGGGCGAACATAAATGACTGAACAGCAGATTTTTTTTCGCGAATTCTGGTTTGGTCCCATAGTAAAAGTTGTTTGTTATCATGAGTACAATCACGTGTTTAGGTATCGGTCACTAATTACCAGTCACCCTATATTTTGCTTTCGTTGTTATGTCATTCTATAACCTAATGGTCCTCCCCTTATTTTTAATTTTTTTGAGTGAAGAATTTCACTCAAAAACTTGCTTTCGACTGGCTGCCTCGTTGCTCTAAGGTTGCAAGTGGGTCCGATTCCCAGGTTGGGGAGGAGTTTTTGCATTCGGAAATCCTCGATAGTAGCCCGGAGACTGGATTTTGCTGGAGAAATATGGGTATAGGTGTATTCTACCTCTGCCTGGCCCTTTGTGGTATACAGATGATGATGATAACGTTATTCCTCAGGGTACTAAACATAGACGGCGCGCTAGACTTCGACGAGCTGAACACGCCCCTGTACTCGCCCGCGCCAGGCAGCAGCGCCTTCACGCGCGACGTTTCGCCGCAGCCCGCCAGCAACAAGTACACGCCTTGCAATAGGTACTATTAAACACCAAAATTCGTGGCAGATGCGGTCATAAAAGGTGCGAGTAGGACAGTGAATCGTGTCATCTCGCTCCCAAGTTATATGACCATTACTGCCACGAAAGTTAGTGTATCTATATAATAGTAGATCCCAAGGGGACAAAGCAGTGTCTTAATGTCACGGGCGCTATAAAGCGTCCAAAGGTTTAAGCTTGCCCAAGACGAATACACCGTTTTCCCCGATGAGAATACTGTATATTTCACCCCTTCTGTTAGATAATAAAAAAGTTAGTACTCAATTTTTTTATACTTACGAATATTTGGTTGAGGTTCCAAATTTAAATCACATTATTGACCAGCGGGTTATAATGAAAAATCAGTACAATATTATTGCCCAGCTAAACCCCAGGGCTATAATGCCTTAGTCTAAGTTATGTTTACATGACATATAATTTGTAACCCAATATAAAGTTTGCTGTGAAAATACTTAAGCGTGTTTCTTCCATGCGATCAAATTGTTCCTAAGCTTTTATTTTTTGATCTAAGCCAATATTAACCAAGTGATTAGTTCTATTTCCAGCAAATGTTGTTCGAAGTGTTCCGAGACGTGCGAGATCCCCGAGCCGAGACACTTGTTAGGACCCAACAAGGATCAATTGAGGGTGAGCTCATTTACTACAAGCTTACTACATACAAATCACTAACAGATTTTATTTAATATTTTATTTCTCGTTAAATATTTACTATTTAAAATTGCACCATCTAATTCTTGCTCTTTTGGCAAAATTTTGTAAAAATCAAGAAACCACTAATCTTTACCAGCACTATACCTACAGATATCCCAAGAAAAGTATGCGCTTTGGTAATCATCGCCTATCTTCGGAAATACGAACGTGCGATGATGAGATCTAATAAAGAGCTGTTATAACCATGAAAGTACTTGTCTATTTTGCATTACCATGATTAAAAAAAAATAAGATTAACAACTCTATGCAATTCCAAAAAACTTTTTGAAACTTTCAAGTGACAAATGACGATCTGTGACCGGATTTATTACCATGACTACTAATTTATAGATTACTAGCTGACCCCGCAAACGTAGTTTTGCAAAAAAAAAAAAAATAGATAGTAGCCGATTCTCAGACCTACTGAATATGCATATAAAATTTCATAAAAATCGGTCAAGCCGTTTCGGAGGAGTATGGTAACTAACACTGTGACACGAGAATTTTATATATTAGATCTACTCTATTCAGTTCTAAATCATTTTTGAGTGACTTGTGAATGACCGGAGTAGGTTACCCGAGAGAGAGAAAACTTCATACAAACACGCAATGATAGGTGCACTACTACAAAGTGCGATAGTGCAAAACTTGGAAGCGTTGCCTCTGTTGGGGGTTACTCTGTGACGCGACCTTAGTGCTAATTCGGAATCACGAATATTACCGAGGCGCATACCTTTTCTGGTTTAACTGTAACTTTATAGTAAAATTATTAAAATTTACAAAAGTACTGACTATATTTTCTAATAGAATATTTCCTTTTCCAGATACAAGTAGTGATCGTCCCCCTGACTGACTACTGCCACGTGGGCGTGAGCGACAACGCACAGGGATGACCTCGATCTGTCGCGCGTCTCTTTCGCACTCAACCGGAAGCGGCGGCGTGAAAAAGACGCCTATACTTCTCTGCATATATGCTGTGTTTTGCACGCCCGAACCAAAGGTTCGAAGAGTTTCTTTGGTTTGTATTAGGCCTTGATCTAAAACAATCCATTTTCACAAATCGTGTATCACCCGATACACGATTTGTGAAAATGGATTGTTTTAAATAATACCCTTGACATTGAGCGTATTAATTAGTTTCTTGGGTTGGCTTTACCTAAGAACTACATACATTTTATTTCTTACCTAAGTCGTTAAACAAAAATGCTGTTATAATTTTTTGGTCAGTTTTTGCGATCAAAGGTTGCCTTGCGCCTTTAAATTTGATCAGACTTTCTATATGCTAGAATGATTTTATTAGCAAGAAAACTTTAGCAAAGTACATGTTGCTTGATGAGGCTAGATATAAAAAAGGACGATCGATGTTTGACGTGATACAACTTTATAGTTCTATTGTAGATTTGATGTCGAACTGAAGAATTAAAGAATAATGTTTATAACTATGCATTATTTATAGTAAGAAAGGGAGGATTTGGACTCACTAAACTTTTCAACAAATGACTTACTGTACGTAAACATAATATTCAGTATAAAACCACCATTTCTAAATAGTTCTAGTAGTTTCTAAGTAGTTTGCAAATAATTTTAATATAATACTGCCAGATAAATGTTGAGTTAAAAAAATTAACTACAGTTGTTATCATTTCAAGTCCTGTTAATGATAAGAAGCGTTAAGTTTACCAGCCATCATTATTTTATTACCAATTTAGGTAGCTAATAGTAATAATTTACATATTTTGTTGTCAGTATGTAAGATATTGTAAGCTTGGTGATAATATAAATATACACGATATTCTGGTGTTGGTGAAACTTCACTTTAGAATTTTTTCATTTTTCAAGAATAAGAATGTTACAAAATATTTTATTTTGTCCCTGTATTTTCGCCCGGTTGATTGTAATAGGCTCACCGCCTATCATATGGGACTTGAGACTTGGCGAAATGTGGGTGTACCATAGGAACACCTCTCCTAAGCCTTCGGGGATTAAATGATTAAAGTTTCGAGGGTTATGAGTGTGTTTGTAGACAAGGATTCTTCAGCCGTTCTATAACGTAATGTGATAGCAATTTGGTTACGATTTTATAATGAATACAGTCACGAAATGTATAGATAATTACACCGTAAGGTATATATTTGCGTGCACGGTTGACGAAATGTACTTATGGCATGAATTCCTTCCATTGCGAGAAAGTACCAAATTGATATTGGTATATTTTGTAACATTATTATTTAATATAATCTATACATATAAATGTCTGCCTATTTCACTTCAATATTATTATGTATCATATTTAAATTCACTTATTGTTAACAATAAAATGGTTGATGTAATTTGTCGCACTTTTTAGACTTTCATACTTATATATGTTTACTTCTAAGACGCATTCGCACAGCGGCTAAAGTGGTCACACTTATGGCTCCATTACACGGTACAGCTAAACTGATTCAGTATGGCGAAAGAAACATTGAATGATTCACTTTTATGTTTTAAATTGGTTGCTTCATCCGAATTAAAAGACTCAGCACAATTACGCCTGCAATGCTATTTGAATTACTGACGCCACACTATGCCGAAATTACGTCGCGTCATAGCGTACAGCCTAACTTCGGTCGGGCGTAAGTTCAGCGGTAACTTATTCTATGAGCACACATTATACGCGACCGAAGTTCGGTTCGATTGCCGACGAAAATCCGGGGGCGGGGAGCAGCGGGGAGTTGCGGAACTGAATTTCTGCCGCGTAAGTTCGGCACTTATGGTGTGTCATATCAGCCGAATACGTCGGAACGTAAAATCAGCCGCCGAACTTCGGTCGCGTAACTTCGGCATAGTGTGTTTAGACACTTACACTCAGTTTCTGGGACGAAAATCATCATTATTTCAGCCGAAAGACGTCCGCTGCTGTACATTGTCCACCCCCAAGCTCCGCCACTTCGACCGGTTCTGTGCTTCCCACATCCAGCGGATTGCTGCGGCCTTCACCAGCTCTTTGGTCCACCTTGTGGGAGGGCTTCCAACGCTACGTCTTCCGGTATGCGGTCGCCACTCCAAAACATTTCGGCCCCATCGGCCATCAGTTCCGCGAGCAATGTCCTACCCACTGTCACTTAAGTTTGGCAATTCTTCGGGATCTGTCGCTTACCTTGGTTCTCCTGCGGATCTCTTAATTTCTGATTCTTTTGCTACGTAGGGAAACTCCAAGTATAGCCCTCTCCATTGCCCTTTGGGTGACTTTTAGCCTTCTAATGAGACCCATTATTAGCTGCTTCATTCAAGTTGAAAGACTTAGTTGGACCGTGTAATTTTGCAATCACATGCCAATAGCTCAGTTAACTTCAGTCTCTATTAATAAAAGAAAGCAAAGTGTAGCTGCGGTCAAAAGCACCTTATGGTGCTCATTAGGTACTTATGTAATGATTAAAATAAAATGTGACACCAAACAGAACCAATTAAACAGGTTGTATTTGCTATAAGTCTTTCTAATTTGTCTTGTAACTTCTTTTCTTGAGCATTTAAACTGGAAATTCGCACAAAATATAACATGATTTTGCCAATTTTTTTTTTATTATTTACCCTTTTGAACCAACTGTGCGTCGACTTCAAATGAATTGAAAAATTATCAATTGCACGGATTGCACCTAGAATAGAAAAAACTGCCATTTAATGACAGTTAATAATATCGACACCACATTAGTCGAGTCGATACCCAGTTTAGTCACTATGACGACAAATATCAACTTTATGTCCTTACAAATAAAGCTGATTCTAGAATGATTAAGACGTTGTAATTTTATCAGTGCAATGTGATTTGAACTACGTAACTAAATTGTGTTCCTTCACCGGGAGCATTCACCTGTACTTGTTACCTAGCCGTGTTACTTTACCTATTTAATTACATGTATTAAACCTATCTTGCTGGTTTTAATTATCTCTCTACACTACAGTTGCGCACTCTTCTTGCAAAACCCTAGCCCACGGTAATGTTATCTAACAGTATTCTATCTTCATACAAACGGTCGGAACTCGATTCATACTTACGTGCCTTGAGTTCGGTATACACTAGGCAAACAAAGACAGTCGCGAATGCGCCGCAGTGACGAACGGACTTTTTGCTTTTTTAAGCAGTAAGCGTGCGATTTGTGAAAAATAGAATTCATAGAAAGAAGTACAAATACTTATTTAATATGACAAAGAGCAATTATATACCTACCTCGTATTGTGCTGTTTTTGGTTGCTTGAATCCGTCAATAACACACCCAGAGCTAACATTTTTTAAATTACCTGGAAACCGAAAGGCAAGACTAAAAAAATATTTATAAAAATTATTTACGTAATTTCTTTCTGTTTTTATTAAGTAGGTATTTCGCTTTTCCACCGAGTAAAATACCTGGATTAATAAATAAGTGGATAGGGTGAAAAAAGTGACACACGGTAACCTTCCTACGCTCGCGTTAGAAAAAAACTAGTAGGTAGTTTTTTAGGCTAGGCTATCTACTTACTTATGTACTTAGCTACTTACATATATTATTGAATTAGACGAAATTTCATTATAAAATTATTATGAGAGTAATATAATAGGTAAGTACTAGTCTAGTATCTACCATTTATTACTAGGTACCTACTTAGTAAGATTTGCATTATAATTTACTTTTTAGGTAAGATTTGTACTAGGTAGTTAGAGGTTTTGATTCGTATTTAATTTTTTTAAATAAAAAAAATATAATATTTACAATCACAAAACTAGAACGGAACTCAAGTAGGTTGATGAAATTAAAATACTGTAGACGGGCAGCCCTATCGCGTGTTTGCGTACCGCGCGGCTGTATGTAATTATTTCAAGAACAGGGCCGAGTCACAATACTGTTAGATAACATTACCGGTGCTTAGCCGTTACAGTAGAATCTTGGATTGTTACATTTCAGGCGAATGATCCAGGTGAGGCAGCGCTTTAATAGTGTGAAGGGTTATTTCCCCTAAAGCATGTTGCGGGTGATGTTATTTCTTTGTCACACTTTCCAGCACTTTCCCCAGTTTGAATGCTCTGTTCGCAAGTTTATACGGTATATGTGCCATGTTTGTCTTTTGTATACTGTTCGCTGAAGTATTATTTGTGTATTTGTTCATAAGTTGTTGTAAAGTTTGGACTTGAATATAATAAGTTGAAATATTTATTGGCAATTTTTTTTCTTCCTCAACGAAAAAGTGAGACATAGGACGCGTTCCGAGTTGCGCTGTAATCGATGTGAGCGTGATTTAACCCGTACCGAATTAGCGTGAGCGCGATAACGATGTCCCGCGAATCGTCATACATCTATGACGATTCGCGGGACATCGTTATCGCGTCATGACATGCGCCATCTTACGATAACGCCGACCATGCCTTTTATTAATATCACCGTGAGCGCTGTCAAAAACGACAGTGTGTGTGCGTGTGTTTGTGTCAGTGACTCAGTGTGTGTTTTGTTTTGAGTTATATAATATCCTTAAATTAACGTGGCATTTTCGTGATTTTTCGAAATTGTGTTTCTGGCTGACAGTCGCCACCTAACCAAAGAAGAAGAAGAAATATGGTGTTTAAACAACAAAGAAATACTGTAATATCGTTTTAACATTGAGTAAGCACTGTGAGCGCGTTCCGAATTGTTGACAGCTCTCAGCTGTCATAATCGTAATATCAAAATCGGAACGCATGTGAGATGATGTGAGTGCTGTGAGCGATTATAGCTAATTCGGAATGCGGCCATAGATAGCTACAAGGGGGGTGACTAACGACGTGACGACAATTACAGAAATATGGAAGAAAAAGATATGATGCATCAAATAAATTGGGATAAGGGAGATGATGATGAGACTACAAAGTGATGAAATGGGTGAAAATCTCTAATCTCTTCACCACCCTTGGTTGACTGGTAGAGAATGGGTTAAGTCCGCCTTTGTACAGACACCAGCACTTCAAGGTACTGCAATCTGTCAAATTTCTTTAATAGATTTTCAACTTTATCGCTAAAAGTATACGGTTCAAAGTTGATTGGGATTTGACAGGTTCGGGTAGGTTGATGTGCTGGTGTCTGTACCTTTTTTGTGTGCGAGAACTTTAAATAAATAAATGAAATAAAAACCGTATGCATTTATACGTATAAAGTATTTATTACACAATTGACGATACATGTAAAACGTAAAATAATACAAAGCTCTTCATAATTTTTAAACAAACCTTACATTCTGTATGTCAACAGAAAATTAAAAAAAAATCTAAGCAATTACACGATTTTCGTCGCAATAAAATGTAACTAAGTATAGTAATTAAAATAATATAACCATTTAACATTTATTGACAAGCATGGATTACATTCATGACACCCATAGTTTTTAAAAAAATACTCGAAATTACTTACAGCAACTTGACTATAACATGACTAAGGGTTCGTTCAGACGAGCCTTTTGCACGCGTACTGTTCGTGCGACTTCAGGCTTTTCAAGAAACGCGCGGTATAAGTCTGGCGGCACGGCATGGGATTTTTATGAACTTAATATTATGACAATAAGTATTTCAATGATAATGGCCCTGATTCTGTTGTTCTCAAACTAAACTAAATTTATGTTCAGTGCATCTTTTTCTTTCTATTTCATTATGAAAAGGACAGAAGATAAATATTAGTTTAGTCCTGTCAAATTAGCGCCTGACGTAAATTGACGTATTTTTAGTAGACAATTTTTTAATCACGTCTAAACTTGTCTGTGGATTATCTAATTTGACAGGACTAAACTAATATTTATCTTCTGTCCTTTTCATAATGAAATAGAAAGAAAAAGATGCACTGGACTTAGTTTGTGAACAACAGAATCGGGGCCAATGCCTAAGGACGTCGCGGCATACCTATGGATACCGCGGCATCGTTGCCTCAGAATGCACTTGCATGTAGTGATGTCGAAGGATCCTCTGCCGTGCCGTAGCGTCAGCAGGAGTGCGCCCTAAGACGTGCAGCAAGCCCTTTTGAACATAGCCCAAACACAAAATGATCTCAATTTTTAATTTCCAACTCTGGTCAACTCAATTTAAGCGCTTAATATTAACGTTGACTTTTTCTTACACTAGGCTTATATAACGCAATATACTTAAAAACCTTGTTTCGGGACTGAAGCACATTTAAAAGCGGGTAGACGAATATTTAAACAATACAGTTGCAACTCTGTGTGCCCTCAGAGGGTGGGTAGTTTGTCCTGACTACCTCGCATTTATGTAGTTTAAAACTTTTTAATGTCGTTTAGACCAGTTAGCCCAGATTCGCACTCGCGATTTTTTTCGCGCACTGGATTTTCAACTCTCTGTATTGAGCCGAGGATTCAGAATCCAACAGAGCGTATCCCAGTGCGTCAAGAAAACACAGTGTCAGGGCGTTGAAAATCCAGTACGCGAAAAAAAATCGCCGCGATAAAAATATGCGCTCGCTACCTGGGCTTCTTTTACTGTATACAGTTGTATTTTATACGTGTTTTTTTTTGCATTCTTGCGTCTTCAATTGTTAAGTACTAGGTTATTGCGGTCTGTTCCAAAATTTTGTTTTTATTAGTATTTATTCCGGTCTAAGTTATCACGAAAAAGAAGATTTTTTTTTCGTTAAAACTTAAAATATAGTTAGGCCTCGCCTTGTAGAAGACGGAGATACGCTCGTCATGAAGATCTTTAAGACTTTTTATTATAATATTTTTCTTAATTAAAGGTAACGATTTTTTTCGCGCACTGGATTTTCAACTCTCTGTATTGAGCCGAGGATTCAGATTCCAACAGAGCGTATCGCAGTGCATCAAGAAAACAGTGTCAGGGCGTTGAAAATCCAGTACGCGAAAAAAAATCGCCGCGATAAAAATATGTGCTCGCTACCTGGGCTTATGTTACTGTATACAGTTGTATTTTATACGTGTTTTTTGCATTTTTGCGTCTTCAGTTGTTAAGTACTAGGTTATTGCGGTCTGTTCCTAAATTTCATTTTTATTAGTATTTATTCCGGTCTAAGTTATTACGGAAAAGAAGATTTTTTTTCGTTAAAACTTAAAATATAGTTAGGCCTCGCCTTGTAGAAGACGGAGGTACGCTCGTCATAAAGATCTTTTAAGACTTTTTATTATAATATTTTTCTTAATTAAAGGTAACGCCTAAACTTCTTTTATGATATAGTGTATCAAAAAAATATAAGTAATCCGTAAAATTATCATAAGAGAGTACAAAGAATATACTTTAAAACTAAATACTTTCGCACCATCATTGAATAAAAAGGAATACTTTTAAGTACTACGCTAGGTTGAGCCCTTACTCGAAATACGTTAGATATTATTAGATACTAGCTTCTGCCCGCGACTTCGTCCGGTGGAAATTTTTGTTCCCCCGACCCGCATCGCCTGCCCGCGCCATCACTTCATTTTCGCTTAGCGTTCTGACTTTTTTATTTATGCTCGGCTCCTAAAGGCCATAGTGCGATGTTAAATAGCATAAAGCCTTCCTCGTTTGAATTGAGGTATGAAATGCAAAAAGTTGTGTTTTTAAATCCGACGTGCAGTTCCTGAGATTACCTCCTACATACAAACTTACAAACAAACATGTTTTTTTCTCTTTAAAATATTAGTATAGATAATAACTATTTCAATTCACCTTGGATGGAATAGTAAACGCAGAATTTCGAAGTACGACTTTTAAAAAGAAAAGCAAAATGATTGACTTGCTTTTTGGTATTCACAGTCTTCGATTCCTTACTAAATAGACTATGGTTAGATTTCAAAATGTCGTTTAAAAAGTTATTGTCACAATTTTTATAAAAAATACTATAAGGGAAGTTTTCTTTAGATCTCAAAACATCTCTTTTATCACAGTGTTGCATTAAAAATATAATGAATCAATAGAAAGTTATGTCGAACATTACTTAGAGATTATTTGTTAAAAATAATATTTTTTTAATGGATTTGGGAAGCGATAAGCATGTACATGGGATCTATTGACATTGATACACTGAACACTTATATTTAAACACTACACAGTGGGACTAAAAACATGCAGGTTGACTGTAAACGTTGAAGACATAAAACGGAATCCCCGTTTTCCATGAGGAAAACACATCTTGGGTATACAACGTGGCGCCACAATGGTGACATTAATTTAACAAACATATACGTTTTCACATTTTCGTTTCATTTAGAAATTATATTTCTATTAAACGTTATTATTTACGGATTTATTTTAAATTTTAGAAAATGGCATCTTAGAGCAACCTGTATTTAAAGAACTGTCGCGCAGCGGTCATTTGCCGGGGTCACGGATCATAACATCGCATCAATGAAATTAGAACGAATAAGCAATACTATTAGGATGAAACAAATGCAAAGAGTACCCAATTGAAGGAAAGAGATAGCCCTTTGTCGGCGAGCGGCGCAGGCGACGCGCGCCCTCCCTTCCACCCGCCGCCGCACCGAACTCGAATTCTTTTTTTGCATTTCTAGTGATAGCCGAACCCGTGTCCTTGATACACTTCTTCACACTACGGTGTCTAATATTTTTTGCTTTATTTATTTATTTTTGTGTAATTAGATACTGCGTTAAAGACGATTTGCTTTGTTTTCGTTTTGTAATCTAGTAGGTACGTTTACATCTCTTGCGATACGGACGCTTTTATTTGTGTTATTTTATTAATGCTTGTGTAAACTTGTGATCGTGATGGCAAATACACATCCGAACTACACAGCAGCTGAATATGCGGACATGATCCTAATTTTCAAGTCCATCACAGAGCCGTCCATAGGATATTAAAGCGCGAAAAGTGGCACCCATTCATATTTAGAAAAGTGCTTACTCCGTTAGACACTAAGCACCTCCGCTGTAGGTACCACTTGCGTCGCTCGGTTTCTTTGATAAGCCGTCAAAGAATCGGACCGATCACGAGTAGGTACATACAAGACGCGTTGCGCGATTGTTAGCGCGCGAAACGACGCGTTGCCGCTCCGAGTTAACGTAAGCCAGCAGCTATACACCTTTTTTACAGCTTATTCAACCGATTTTGACTTCTATTCCGTAGGAATAAGGATGGCATTAAAAGCAAAAAAAGTGCTTACAATAACAACTGTTTGCTGCTTTTAATGCCATCCTTATGCCTACGAAATAGAAGTCAAAATCGATTGAACCGACGGTAAAAAAGGTTTGTTTAAATTTCTAATCTTATTGCAAATGGAGTATAGGTAAGTGATTTCATGAATGAATTTTTGCAAGGGTGATCCCAATTTTAGTTACTTTTTTATTATTTAGTTTGTTTGAAAACATTTTTTTTTCAATTTACGAATTATTTTAACCTATCAAAATTTATATGATTAATAAGCACTAGCTCTACCCGTGTGTTAAATTAATGTCGCCATTGTAGCGCCACGTTGTATACTGACTATTCTAATAACATTATTGAAGGTCTACTAAACTCATCTATATTTTACGTTATATTTGAGAAATACTTGTGACCGAATATAGCTAAAACAATCGTCGAAGCAAGCGGAAACGCAATATAATGTGCATAATTTTTTTTTTCATAATTTTCGTATTTGATATAAAATGGCTGTTCGTATAAAAATAGGTTAGTTGTTAGGTCATAGGAGCAGCTCCTTGGGGAACAAGTTCATGGAAGCGTAGTCTTCCAATACCTGGAAAGAAAATTAACACATTTGAGTAACAAAGTAGAACTCTAGATGCAATATTTCATTGGGCTTGTTCCCTGTAGTCAGGATTCAAGAATCACTACAGACCAAAACTGGGTGAAAAAGTATTTATAATCTCTTTAATGATCTTTCTCCTGGCTAATGAGTGCTGGCTAATTAGCCATCTTATCCATGGTGATCAGAGACTATCTATTTTTTTTTATTCTGTTGGGGAAACTTACAGTTGCAGCTGGCCTTGCTATCAACCTGTTTGCATAATATGTCGATTATGGGTGTCTTTGGTGTCGCCTGCTCAGAACAGAACTGCTGCAAACCCACACTCCCTACCGCCACTGATAATTTTTCACACATCAGAAACTCTTATATACATAAGTCTCTTGGAGATCACGTCAAAACCGTCAGCTCCGGGTAGTCGGAAGCTTAGAGCATTGGTAACTCACCTCCCGCAACTTATCCACAGTAGGCTGTGGTACATCCAGCTGCATGACCGCCCTCAGCTTGCTGCCGTCCAGACACAGCTGTTTGTTGAGCAGTAGTTCAGCTCCGGCTGATGGCTCCAAAGGAGTGTGGTCCAGCGAGTACTTGCGACACACCTCTGCCCAGGCAGTGAGATGCTTGTCGTTCGCTTCTTCGGCTACTGAGGCTATGTCGGTCTGGAAAAAGTATGGTGGATTTTGAAATGTTGGTTTTCAATGTTTTTTTTTTTGACAGAATGTTGTGCTGCCGGGGAGTTTGTTGCACCACTTTTTCTGGCCAGCTAAACAACTAGCATCTAAAATCCCATTTAATTAGTTACCTAATAACATTATGATTCTATTATTGTTACTTAACCAATTAGAAGATTCAGGTCCAGTTGAAAACCAGCGTCAGGCACTATAGTTGTCTGGCATTTTTGCTGAACTGGGCCTTTTTGGCGCAGCCGTGAGGCACACTTTCATGCTAATTTCTTACATCGGACTTTATACTATTTTTTTTATTTGATTGATGTCTCTGGTGTACCTACTGTGTGTCTTTTGGTCTGCGCTAAATAAGTGTATTTTATTTCTTCTTCTTTCAGATTTAACTGCAGATTGGCTGATCAGAATTAGACTTCAATTTGTTCCAAATATTATTCGGTAAATATTTAAATCGATTGCCTCTTTTTCAAGAGTATCCATGCAGTTCTTTGGAACCTCTTCTCAACAATGCAACTTGTAATTGAACCATTAATAGGGTTTGATATCAAAAAGTTTTGGATTGATTTAGTTACTTGTATTATTGAAATCACCAAGAAGATTTACCTTAGCCAGCGTGGAGATTGCAGTCCCATAATAATCGTGATTAATCTTGAAGATATCGGCGACCAGCTCAGCCAACGCTCCCTGGGTGCTATTAGCCTCATCCACCACATTGTACGTCTGTTTGTTGGCTTCCGGTTTCCGGCCCAGCGTCCATATTGCCCGGCACACGTCCCGGACGTGGACGGTGTTCATCTTGAGGTCGGCTGTCCAGAGAAGCTTCATAGTCTCGTTGAGGTGTTTGTAGATACCACCGTAGAGGAGGCGGGGTGCTGTGGGTGAATGTGCGGTTAGTAACACATCTACTGAATACAAATCGTAAAGGACAATGCCAGAAACTATAGAACTTTGCCCCGTTCAATACAATTATTCGTTTACATGCAATATGCAGCATCGTATTGCTTTTGTATTACTGATAACTAAACATGTTTCCTAATGCCTGTAGAACTTGCGGTTTCCGAAATGTTTGATTAGGAAATAGCTAAAAGGAATTTCAGGGGTTGAATTCCATATAACATTGATTTGTAATCCGCAGGTCTTAAAGAGAAACGATTTATTATGATGATGTTAGGATTCATTACATTTTCTGTAAATTGCTGGGGCAGGATCTGGCATTGCCCTTTATTCACTGACACAACGCACAGCCGAAACCGGTTGGTGTAAAAGCATGAAATTGTGCACAAGAGTTTCTTATAATGAAGCTCATATTTTGGCAAGATTTTGTGAAAATTCAAGGGGTAACACAGTGGACGAATGTTTGTATGGAAGTCCGTCATAAATTATCTGACGATGGGAACTCCCATCGGACACACAGCTTGTCGCTAATAAAAGGTAACACAGTCGGTCCACTTTTGTAAACGTCAGTCTATCCTGCCAAGGTTGCAACTTATGTCAACCGAGAAAATAAAGTCGTTATAAGTAGCATTCAGACTGCTTTCAAAACTTTTATTGGCCTTTTCTAATCCACACTGGAGCCGCCCCGATTATGGTCCACTCCATCTCACAGAGAGGAAGTCTGTGTCCCAGCAATGTGGACATTGTATGCTTAGTAGCATCACAAAGACAATAATCAGTTATCCTTTAGATGAGCCTTTCATTCAGAAATCCACTTTTGAGCTCTATTATTTAATAACATACAGACGCTAGCACATCAAGCTACCCGAAACTGTAAAATTTTCCCAATCAACTTTAAACCTTATGCTTTAGCGATGATAAAGCTAAAAATCTATTAAAGAAATTTGATAGAGTGTAGTAGCTTGATGTGCTGGCGTCTATACCATCGCGATTGATACGATTATTAACAGCATTTACACATATGTTTGAACGTAATTAGTGTGGGGAAAACAAAAAAATACACGCGAAAAAAGCTTTAAGTGGTAATGTTAATAATAATCTCGACAAGCGCCAAGAACCGTAAACATATGTGTATATTATGTATGCCACAAAAGTGGATTACGGTGAGTATTAAATTGTCCGTGATAAATAATCCACTTTCCTTCACAACGGACGGATTAGAAGACTAATAAAATTCATTATGAACGATAAAAATCTATCAGCGTTGTAATCCAGTGTTATAAATATTATTCTGAATAAAATATTACAATAGACTAGACTGTCGTGTTTTGTTTTTTTTTTTTTGTGATTTGCCGACCTTTCTTATAAAGTAGCTCGCTTGTTTTTGTACTATACGTGCGTGACGGTAGACTATCATAATATAATTAACCATGAAGAGTTTAGCCGATAATATCCAACATTTTCAACAAAACTGGGGAAACCAAGTACTATGGACTATGGTACACTTTGGATAACTGTAGTTCTTGAAGGTTCCTCTTATGTTTATGTAGTTTATTATTTGAAAACGACGGCTATTTCTTGTAAAACCTCAAAAGATGCCAACGACATATGTGCATTAAATTTATGGAACAACAAACTGAATGTCATACTTAACAAAGTTCAAATTCCATTGCAACCAAAAACTTATTAGGACCTTTTTGTTACAAATGGTCACTCAAAAATCAACTTAGAATATATTTAACTAAAGTAGATAACTGATTAAGTGGCAATGGAGTGCAAACCATCTGGGATTATGGACACTGCTATAGATCAAATTAAATAATAATTATGAAACATCCGAGCTTTCAGAAGGAGAATGAGCGACTTTGTACAGACAACGCCGCGAAGGTCTGCTAAAACTCTTCTAAAAATCGATGCAACATATTTACGATTAAGTACATGCTTCGAAAAAGACTTCTTTACAAGAACTACTTACTCAAACTCCGTCGGTCCCCGATGCCGTACACGATGGCAGGTCTGATGATGGTGTAGTTCAGCTCGGCCGCCATATTCTTTAACTCTTTCTCCACTTTGCTCTTCATCTTAGCCTCCGTGGTCCATGGCTCTATTGCGCATTCTTCTTTTTGGGGCTAGAAAATGAATTTATGTCTTAAGACTGACCAATTCAATTAATTGATCCTCAGTTTTAATTTCAAGATTCACAAAAATATGTATTACAAGCTTCGCCCCCTGGTTTCACCCGCTTAAGTCTCGATCCCGTGGGAATATCGGGATATGTCCTAATCCAGGTCATGGTCCACAAATGTGCCAAATTTCATCCATATCCGTCCAGTCGTTTTAGCGTGAAAGCGTAAGAAACAAACATACAAAAAATCAAATGTTTTCTCTTTATAATATTTGTTTAGATTTTAATAGGGGTTGGTAGTTTGGCCCTTCGAGAAATCGACCCAATAAAAGGATGTCTTAGGAAAAAACTAGACGGCCGACAGCTAGACAATGAGGATCCAGTATAAAGGTAGGTATTCCTTTGACAAATGACAATATTTTTGAATATTTTCAAATCAGTATTACATGATATGAAACAATACATCGACTTTAATAAACAATGTTTCGTTTCAGTCTTGGCTCTCATGTTAAGAAGTCAATGACGTCACACGAAGTGAGCTGATCAATGTCACCAGCGGACAAGTTTTACGAGCCCGACCGGATCCTTGTAGTAATTATCACTCTCTGATAAGTACCGAATTGATTAACCATTTCGTCGCAGCCAGAGTACGCTTTTATTAACATCGTTAACGAAAATTAATATTGGTGAGGGAATAAATTGAGAGTGTATTCAGTATAGGGGAGGGGAGTTCATCTATTATAAGAGCCCGTTAATTAAATTACGTACGTAATAATTTATGAATAGAGGTATTCTAATATAATGTGTGCGGTGCCAGATTCGCTGTTAAGGATCATCCATAAGGCAAATATAAAAACAGCTTTATAGAAGAGCTTTCGAGCGAAAATAACTCCCAAAGAGTATTCACCTTCATTTCACTCAATATTCAACCTCAATAAAACACTTTGTCACGCACGTTGTCTGGACAACCTTTTTCCATTCTTAGCATTAGTATCTGTTTAACTTTAAAATAAAATGATTTGATAAGTACTGAAGGGTTTCTACGAGCAAAGCAAAGCGTGGAACTAGAGTGGATACGGCATTGCCGCTACATAAGATGCAATACCGGATTTCAACCATTTATTTCAGGCCGTCGTATTTACTTTTACGCGTCTTAAACTAATGTTTTATTTTAGAACAAACGCCTCTCTTACAACTTTGAAACTGATTCTAAATTCGCGTGTGTGTAGTGATCGAATGCAGAGAGAATTACATTGTAAGGTACCCTTTTGCAAACGATCTTTACAGTACACACGGCGACACATCAAGAAATTCCAGTATTAGCTGACCTCGCATTGTATTGTTTTGTCATACAATGAGAAGTCAGTTTATACTGGAAATTTATAGCTTGATATTTTGTCGTGTATAGGTATACTTGTAAGAGCTAATAATAAAGTAAGTACCAACCTTATCGCTGCTATGCATCTGTCCGCTCGAAATCTCAACCAGCCTGTCGACCTTCAGCTTGGCACACTGGCGGGCCACGTTGGTGCTGAGCGTGAAGAGCCCCTCGGAGTACACTGCCTCCGTCTGCCCTACCCTGGTCTCGCCGGAGCAGTTGACCACTAGGCCCCATGGGGCACCGTCGCCAGGGTCGAGGGCTGATGCGCATGATGCTGGAAAGACAAGAGGTGATGAAGGACAGCTGACAAGTGATGGCCAATCTTTATTATATGGAGGGATAGACGAAGAGGCGTTTTTAGATGAGGTATCTCTATTGGGAATGAGACGCGACTTCCCAAATTAGTGACAGTTTTGCGGAAACTTTTTTTTAAAGAATCCGGCTACAACCATGGTTGTCGGACGCACGGTGCGCATACCGTATGTTGTACATACGGTATGCGCACTTGGGCGTGCGAGTTAGAACGGCGAAGAGCCCCGGATGTGTTGTTCGAAGGCCCGTATTACAAAACGTCACTCAAGACTAAAGCATTACCTAAAACTGATTTAGGCATTTGATTGGTTGAAAATAGTTTTAAATAAAGCTTGAGTCATGAGTGAGATTCTGTAATACGGGACTAAGATTTTGAAATCGATTTCAGGTTTGGTCCCATAGTAAAAGTTGTTCATAATGATGACCTCTTAAGAGGTTGCTGGTGTTTTAAAAATAACCCTGTATAGTTGGTAAACCGAGAAGAAGCTTTCCCCAAAAAGTTGAGATTTTTTAATGTACTAGACTCCATGTTGCCAAGGTTTTCTGCGATTGAATTGTAAAATCAAGGTAAGGACTCTTGATTCTGGCTATTGAAGCTATCGTGTGTCATTTCGTCATAACGCACAAGCTAGTCTGTGATTTCAAACAATGGTCAAGCGCTGTATGCTTCATTACTAATTAGAATTTTTCTCTCATCATAAATTCAATAAAAAGGAAACCTTAAAACATTAACGAATATATTCCCACGCTAACATGATAAATTCAATTATCATTCCTATTGCCCTAGCATCGAGGAACTATGAAGAAATCGTTGAATAACTGATATTAATAACAATACGTGTAATATTTGTTATATTCATAACTAGCAGGTATGCGCAGGCGCATTGTATGCACAAATATGTGGACGTATCGAGCATTGGCGGCGCCACGTGCGACCGACGTACGTTCTAAGTTACATTTATGTGTATACTAAATTATGCATATGGAAATGACGGTTTCGGCAGATTTGGAATTACGCAAAAATTAGGCTTGATATAAAATTCTGAATAAACCGGATCTTAAGACAAATAAATAATGCTTCGTATAAGAGCAACGTAAAACCGTTTCTGGGCGTCCGTTTCTAAGTGTGGGTACAAGGTACGAAATAAAAATAATTTGGTTATTGTTTTACGAGTGAACACCTTAACAATTAGTGACCTTTGTTAGAAATGGGTGAATCAATCAAACAGCAACTTGATTAAATCTTTGGACACGGCTTTGGACGTTAAATGGCAAACCAAAACTTCAAAATTTTTGAACTTATTAGGTCCAGTTTACGAGTACATGCAGATGACTGGCGGGATGCATACATTCCCCGTTTGCAATATTTTTTACCTTTACCTACAAAATGAGTAATACTACTAGTAACCTAATATTATTAATTTATTTATTAAAACTTTATGCACAAATAAAAAACAAAACTGAACAAAGGCGGACTTAATGCCCTTTTTTGTGGATGGGAAATCATCAACTGACCCCTCCCGCTCAGGGTGGAGTAGAAGGGAGTGTCAGACTCTTACTGACAAAACACATCCGTGTTCCTTCCTTAGCTCTTTATGTTCCGGGGTAGCGGTATCCCTTATCTCTGCTTTGTGCTCATGTATAAAAATATATTTATATTTTCTTTTTATTATATATGCTGTCATTAGAATTAATTATCTTTTTGTTTGCATCTTTTTCTTTATCTTTCTTTTTGTTTTTTTGTGACAAATAAACCTATTTTTCTTTCTTTCTTTCTTTCGGACAATCCCGCTGCCCCAGCAGGTTTCGGCCCTTACGGGCCCCTTTCCTGGACTTAATGCCCTAATATGCACTTCGTTGTTTTCTTAGGCTATTTAGGAAACGCTGTATTTATTTTAAATCATTAAAACAATGACATTTAGCCTATTATCAATAATACCTAGAAACACTGCTTTATTTTCCTGTGTTCCTTCCTGCCTAAATATCTCATTGGCAATAATAACTATTGGTCTGTTTATTAACTCATTAGTACTCAGTGCATGCGCCTGAGTCGTTTCGAATATTAACACGTCAAGTTAACATCCTACGTAGGTATAAATGCCATCAGACTCATTTATCTTGTGGGAGATTTGCCTTATGGGATCGATGAGTGGAATTTTAATAGGCGTGAGCGCACGTATGGTAATTATAGTTATTTTCTGTTTATGGAAGCAATTGGTGGTGTTCATAATAGTCCAAGGAACCGTATTCTAGAACGTTACTCAGTCGGGAATCCGGGAATCTCGATTTTAATTTTTCTCAGTTATGTGAGTTTTTGACCAGTGGGTGTTGCCAGTGATGACCTACAGCACTGCAACGTGGTCGCTCACAATAGACCTAATTAAAAGGCTAAAAGTCACCCAAACGGCAATGGAGAGGGCTAATCTTGGAGTTTCCCTACGTGATCGAATCAGAAATGAAGATATCTGTAGAAGAACCAAGGCCATAACCCAAAGCCATCATAGGAACCGTAGCCCCAAGGCGAAGAATTGCCAAATTTAAGTGGCAGTGGGCAAGGCACGTACTTCATTTAACAACACTACTCGCATCCCAAAATAAACATTACAACATTTTTTCTTGCTATGTTTTGTATTGAAGTTGAAAAAAGTGGTTCAGCCACATGCAAGTAGACCATATAATGATGTTGATGATATTTTTTAATGTTCAAAATCAAAAGTAGTTTCTTGTAAACAGATAATCAAACGTCAGTCTCGCGTCATTTTTCGGAAAACTTGTTGCGAAATTTAGTGATTTTCCATGAATCCTTAATTTTTAAAAAAAAATCCCTTTCAGCCACATGCAAGACAAAGAACTAAACTCTTCAATTCACAAATAATTTTGTTTAAATTTTCTTTCCCTTTCCCACAACGAATACCTAAACAAAATTGATCAAAATCCGCCAATTTCGTGCACGGCCCCTTAAATAGTGATGTTTTTCCGGGAATGAATTATGTTTGTTTGTAGTGCGGTCATTTGTTATGATTATTACTTCTATAGCTAGGTTTAGATACGGACTTATGTTCGGACTACTCGACAGTTTGAGTGCCAATACATTAAATTAATAAACAAGTACCTAAGTAATTAAACTACTAATTAACCTCGTAGGTCCGCTCGTGGCTAAATAATAAGAGTTGCACGGTTATCTTCTAAGTGAAGATGAAGCAACGCTTGCCGAGGGTGGTCCGTGGATGGGTGGCCATCCATAAAATACCCAGACCAACTGCTTAACGCGCGTAAAGCAGTTGATCCCGGCTGTTATTTGTGGTTCTTTGACAGTCGTTACAGGTAGTCAGAATTAGCCCGAAAGTCTGACAACCAGTCTTGGCAAGGGATTTCGTATTACCCAGTAGCTGGGTTGTGTAGGTCAGATAGGCAGTCGCTCCATGTAAAATAGTGGTATCCAGCTGCGTACGGTTAGACTGGAAGCCGACCGCAACATGTGGGGAAAAGGCTAGTCAGATGATGAAATGATGACTCGTAGGTAATTTTTGCAATACATCAAAATCAAAATATTTTATTTCATGTCATTCAGGTTGGCTGGACAAATCTTCAAAATAGCTCGCATTTAACTAGGTCAATAGTGCATTTTATGTGACGGCTAAACACCCTTATTTCAGAATTTGTGACACTACAGAATCTTAGATAATCGATCGAAAACGTGTCCAGCCATCTTGAAAAACCACTTTTCGCTGGTCTCTCAATCTCGGTAACGGAAGTGATTTTGACGACTTTTTGCATATCAACGGGCGTCACATAAATTTGTGACAGGCATCGAGCTAAAAGTTTTGTGATACGAACAGCGGTTTTGTAGAAAAATGCAAAAATCTGTGTCCAGCCATCTTGAATTTACGTATAAAACTTTTGGCTGGCACTTCTGAATCTCAATAACGGGAGCGTTTTCGAATATGGTTCCTTTACTAACATTTAGTGACGCAATTTGTGACAGTAATAACGTTCGATTTATGGCGTCACATGTAAGGGTTTACGAGAAATCAGTAAAAACTTACATGTCCAAATAACCTGCTTTCAAGCTGGCTGGACACATGTATCTCCGCTGCCTGATGATCTACGGCCTTCGAAATATATTCAAATTTTTGTGACGGGGACGATAATGATTTACTGAATTTGTGACGGAGAAACTTTGAGTAGTTTCAAAGATATTGATCATTTAAATTTTCCCATACAAACATCCATTAATATTGTGAGGTGACCATATTTTTTACATAAATAAAGTCTCAATGGTATTGAGATAGAAAGTGTCGATTCCATCTGGTTTTTTTTTTATTTTTATTATGTCTGTCCGATACTTATTTTATATAATTATGCCGATATATACTTTTTCATTTAAATACCTTCGAGCATTAGTTATCCTGACACAATGGTGTCAATTCTCTTGTACACCGAACTACACTATGACTAAAATTACTTACTTTTGGCTATGAGAATCTTAGAGCTATTCTGCATTAAAATATCTATAAATTTAAAAATAATTTTGACACAACCAAATCGAATTTGACAATCGCGACTCCACGTGGTAAGTAGGTATTTTTTTTGTTTGTTTGGCTTCGCACGGTTTGTGCATTCAGCCAAAAAGTAGATAACTCATTTGCCCTCATCATCATCATCTGCCTAGCCTTTTCCCAACTATGTTGAGGTCGGCTTCCAGTCTAACCGGATGCAGCTGAATACCAGTGTTTTATATGGAGCGACTGCCTATCTGACCTCCACAACCCAGTTACTGGGTAATACGATACCCCTTGGTAAGACTGGTTGTCAGACTTTCGGGCTTCTGACTACCCGTAACGGCTGTCAAAGATCCACGAATGACAGCCAGGATGCTTTCCGAGGCACGAAGGGGTCTCGGTATGTAAATTTGGTCACCCATCCACAGACCAACCGCGGCAAGCGTAGCTTAACCTGATCGATCGACCTGTGCGGCTGTTATTATTTAGCAACGGGCCCCTCCCCGTGTTTTTTTTGAGTCGAAGGGGCATAGTGGGGCAACCTCGACCTCCTTTTTATGGAATTTTTCACTTTTATAGGGAAAATATGAAACATTATTACCAACGTGTTGAGTTTTAAGGGTATGCGGGTTTCTAAAAGGGGGTCGAAATTTTCATTATTTTTGCGATAGGACACACCGTTTTCGAGATATAAGCAAAAGAAAAGAAAATCAAAAAACAGTACTGTTTTTGCATCCGAAGTCGAGATGTTGGTGTGAATTTTAGCTTATGCCAACTAATTTTATTCCACACCTTTTAAGTCGCGATTAAAAATAGTCAGATTTAGTTAGAGAATCTAAATTTTAGGTGAAAAACCTCAAATTCAGAATAGCAAAATTACTATTTTCTCTAAACTATTAACTCAGTGCAATCTTAGTGCTGTCAAACTAAAATTTAGTTAAGTTGTGTCACTTTAGTTAATTTCAGAATGGGAAATCATCATTTGACAGGAATTAACTAAATTTTGGTGATTTGTAGTCTAGTTTAGACGCATTTGTGACAAGAGAATCGGCACCAATACCTACCTATGTACTTACCATGAAAAACACCAATACCTACCTACTAAAAAGAGTAGGTATCTGCACGTAAATAATAACATCAAAAAGTTACCCCCCCCCCTTCCTCACTTCTACACTTTTGTCATCTATCGATTTAAGGCGAAAGCGCTAGGGTAGCCCGCGAAATTCAATTTTTTTTACGTTTTTTGCAATTTGCTGGCAGTATTAAGTTGTACGTTGATTAAAATATGATTCGCGGCCGTAACAAATATGTATTTACAGAATTATAATCTATAAATTCATCAACACAACTCTCTAAGACCAAAGTAATCCCCAAGAATGACTATTTCATGAAATTTTCACATTTGGGGATTATACTAACTTAACAAGTTGTATTACTGATTGTTGTAATGATCATATTAATTCTGTCAACTACTATCACCAAAACACGGATTTTCGTCCATTAAAGAAAACACCTTAAAATATACTTAGTCCTACATAAAACCTACAATATTGGTAACCCTACTGTAGTGTTTGTATGGGAAAATTTAAATGATCAATATCTTTGAAACTACTCAAAGTTTCTCCGTCACAAATTCAGTAAATCATTATCGTCCCCGTCACAAAAATTTGAATATAATTCGAAGGCCGTAGATCATCAGGCAGCGGAGATACATGTGTCCAGCCAGCTTGAACGCAGGTTATTTGGACATGTAAGTTTTTACTGATTTCTCGTAAACCCTTACATGTGACGCCATAAATCGAACGTTATTACTGTCACAAATTGCGTCACTAAATGTTAGTAAAGGAACCATATTCGAAAACGCTCCCGTTATTGAGATTCAGAAGTGCCAGCCAAAGGTTTTATACGTAAATTCAAGATGGCTGGACACAGATTTTTGCATTTTTCTACTAAACCGCTGTTCGTATCACAAAACTTTTAGCTCGATGCCTGTCACAAATTTATGTGACGCCCGTTGATATGCAAAAAGTCGTCAAAATCACTTCCATTACCGAGATTGAGAGACCAGCGAAAAGTGGTTTTTCAAGATGGCTGGACACGTTTTCGATCGATTATCTAAGATTCTGTAGCGTCACAAATTCTGAAATAAAGGTGTTTAGCCGTCACATAAAATGCACTATTGACCTAGTTAAATGCGAGCTATTTTGAAGATTTGTCCAGCCAGCCTGAATGACATTTTATTTCACAAAGCCTACATTGGCACTTATGAAACGTCAGGAGCTTATAGGTGCACGGTTCCAATTGGTCGTTTCCTATTGAGAAGAACCGGCAAGAAACTCCATGGTTACTCTTTTAAAAATAATTGGGTTTTAAAAATTTGGCTTTGTTTTCAAATTACAGTAGGTATGGGAGGACAGCGTAGGCCTGTCAACAAGTACCAGGTACTTGATAAAATAAAAAAATATGGTCTACAGATTTAAAGTCTACACGGCCTACAAAGGAATCTATCAAAACGATAAATCTTCTAATATATAAAATTCTCGTGTCAGTGTTAGTTACCATACTCCTCCGGAACGGCTGGACCGATTTGTATGAAATTTTGTGTGCGTATCGGGTAGGTCTGAAAATCGGCTACTATCTATTTTTTTTTTTGCATTACGACGTTTGCGGGTTCAGCTAGTAAAATGTGGGCAGCGGGATTGTCCAGGGCTAAGGAAGGAACACGGGTGGGTTTTAGTCAGTAAGAGTCTGGAGGGGTCATTTGATGATTTCCCATCCACAAAAAAAAAGCTAGTAAAATGTAAAAAACTATTAAAACCAAGTGATACGATTTCCATTACAACCACTAATTAAGAGTTGAAAAATAAAATTATTTGTAAAATGTCCATCCATAATGTTATCTTAACGGCATAACTTGAAATTAAGATACCTTTACTCAACTTTAGTTATGTTATGAGGAAAACATTATATTTTCCCTATGTTAGACTTAACAATGCGACAAACACAGACAACGTGTTCATATTATTTGTGGTGGATTCAATGTGAGCTTGAAAGGTATGCAGTGACAATGGCAGGTGCAACGTACGTTAATTTTGAACGTGTAATGATTCACATTACTTAAGGCATATACATGGAGCCATTATTTGTAGAGGTAAACTATTATAAAATGTTTGTTGAAGTTTATAAAGCTCCAGAATTCACAGGATATAAAATTATTTCAATGTAGGTATCAATTCTTGAAGATGACAATGGATGAAGGTTTTTCCTTATGTAGCCAGGAATTTTCAAGTTCATAACTGATTAAATGGCAATGGAATGTAAATTGTCTGTGATTATGAACACCGCTAAGGGTGTGGAGTTGTTCAATCAAACCATTTAGTGCAGGGATTCCCAAAGTGGTCGATATCGGTTTCCTAGGGGTCGACATAAACGAAAACTGATTTTGGGGGTCGACGGGGTTGATCATAAAAGTAGGTAATTTGGCCATAGGGGTCTGAGGTAACAGTTCATTTTGGAAAAGGGGTCACTTGTCCAAAATAGTTTGGGGATTCCTGATTTAGTGTTTGGCCAGACTAGGGTGCGGGCGAGGGGCGGTCATGGCGCGGCTAACTCAAACATTTGAACTTGCTTTGAGTGTCCATAGTGGGCACGCGGGCGCGGTGACGGGGTGTCCTGCGTAAGCGACGAATACGACGCGACGCGACGCGACACGACACGATGCAATGCGACGTGATGTTACACGCGACAAATGTCCTACGTGATTTTGGTCATTACTTCTCGAAACATGGAGACGTACAGTACAATTTTGCTTGAAAGTTCATATTTAAAGTACAGACTTTTAAATTTTTTTTGTTGTCCCACAAGAATCTTTGTTCACTCACTGCGGCGATCAACGCTTCTGAATCAACCATTTCGTAGTTCGTGGTGTCGCATCTGGTCGCCCTCAAAACAAGTACGCGTTACGTCGCGTCTCGCCGCAGACTGCTATATAGGCCGCAAGTAGGGTATGCCGTTGAGTTGATCGCGTTTGTCGCGTTCGCAGCGTCGCGTCGCGTCGTATTCGTCGCTCACGCAGGACACCCCGTGAGCGGCGCGGGGAGCGCGCGAGCAGCTCACGCGCCGCGGTCACGCCATAGCTCGTTCATACAAAATTAGTGGCCGAAGTGCAGTGGGTTCGCGGCGAGAGCGCGGGCGGCCCGCGCGTGGACCCGGGTTCTCAAACTAGTTCGAACTAGCTAGTAAAAATAAGTCTTCTTCATCCATATTATATTTTGACAAACACTGGACACGACAACACGCAGAACACAGCCGCGCTACAGTGCGGACAGGCAGCCCGCGCACGTTCCCGCACCCGCACCCAAGTCCGCCCGCCATGCTTGACCAGTCTGGCCAAGCACTTAGACGTATTTTTAATAAAGATCGAGATAAGCAACGGTTGCAAATTCTGCAGAACCATTAAAGTTTCAGTTCTTTTGCAGGGGAGGAGCGTTGCATAAAGTTTGTACCTATGTCCATAACAATGGTCTTAATACTGATTTGATGCACCTACGATACACAAGTACCAGAGGGGCAACTCTCGTAATTTTAAGAACGAAAAAGAAATTTTATTTTTGACAAATTGAAACTGAGATCAGACTGTGAAGTCTGATCTCAGTTTCAATTTGTCAAAAATACCTCTAATTTCCCTACATTTTCACAAGTTTTTGACACGGCGACTAGATTATGAACGTTTTTAATTACGTTGTTGGCCTTCAAATTAGCTGACATTTATAATACCATCCATCACTTTCAGGATGCTTTCAGGCGAGTGCTTCGAAGGTGTAGGAGTAAAACAAGAAAAGCGGGTCTCTTAACAATACCGCAAATGCGTAACGCACTTTCTATCAAAATCCAACTGATTTTTAAGGGAAATACTAATCCATTTCTTTATATGTTTGAAAAATTCGTCTAATTTATATATATAAAAATGAAACCCGTTTTCCGTTGTCACGACATAACATGAAAACGGCTTGACCGATTTGGCTGATTTTTTTTTTGTAGTTTTCTAATACTCTGTACAAGGTTCTTACGGAAAAAAATATAAAGAAAATCTCATAGGTACTCATACATAAGATAGGTCAGCTATACAAAATAAAGTAGTGCATCAAAGCTACGCTAAGGCGGTACGAAGTTCGCCGGGTCAGCTAGTCTACAATATAAATGAATATTGTAGAGTTGTCAACTGAAAGACATTACCGTTTTGTGTTACGAAATTGCCCCGCAGAGCAAAATAAACGCTAGGAGGAAAACATCTAGTTTGTCTGTAAAACTAAGACTTTCTACCCAAAATAACTGGCCCACTCTCTGCGTTACTGCTACAAGTTGACCGATGTTCGTCATTCGTGGTCTAGTGCACACATTTACATAATTCTTTTTGCATTATTTGTAACCGGGTTTAAAGCGACGATAACGGATACACAAATAACTTGGTATAATCTGTGGAATGACACGTCATTCTCAAATCGAATGACATGACTGACGGCGCCCGACGGATCGTTGAGTTTCGAATGGAGGACATACAAGTTCTGTGGCACATATTGGACCGCAGAATCGTATTGGAAATTCTCGTTACCTACCTGCAGCAGTTGTTGAAGCTAGCTGTCTATCGGGTTTGTTTGAACGAGACTATACAATATGTGGGCAATTTCGAACCGTACTTCAGACTCCAAGGGCGAAAACGTATTGGAACTTGGCCAAAATTAAACAGCTTTTTTATCATAGTCCTGAACTACGTATAATATGTCATATATGACATGTATGTACAGATATAAAAGCTCTCCGCATCAAAAAGTCCTATAAGCCAATGGTCCAAAGAAGATGATAGCAAAACGACCTATAATTAAAACGACAATTTAGCAAAATGCTGTATTCGTAGAACATCCTATTTGTAAATTCGTCAAGTCTCCTAGCGAGACTGTTCTTGACCGAGAACAGCTCGTTATATGCCTGTCTTAGAAGTGAGATGAGGACCATGGGTGGGTTACGGTTTAGGAGACGGTAAATAACTACTTCGCGCAAATTTCGATGTGGTGGAGGTAGCGTAGAGGTCGGTTTTTAAAGCTTACTCTATTTTATAGTGACTCGAGCAGAAGATAAATAAAATAGTTCTTTTAAAAATCTCATATTTATATTGTGTGGTATAACTGTTTCATTTCCCTTCATTTGTTAGTAGTTTTCTTATTAGGATTTTTTGATACGGAGGGTATAAAAGCTTCGACATTATTAACCTTCCGAGATTGTATTTAAAACATGACTGCGGCTTATTGGCAAGTAGGAAGGTAAGACAGCAACGCAGTTGAAAGGTTTTGCACGCCTCATTTTACAAAATCGAAGCAACACAGGTTACACATTTTTTAAGTTAAACATGCCTACCCTTTTAGCTTGATTTAACGAGTGCGCTAGCTACCACAGAATACCTATAAACCGCTAAAGTTCAGAGGGGTGAAATTTTAAAAGCCTTGGCCATTCACCCGAAAATACACCATGTGGCAAATGTCGAGCTTAATATGTAGCTTTTAATATGTAGATACTTCAGTTTACTTTACCTACTGCTGCTGTAGGTAGCTACTATCTTTTCTCACGACTTAGTCTGCGTGTATTTTGTATTTCATCATTTTTTAATACAAGTATCCAAGATGAAAGTAGTCTATTTCCTCCAGGTCCCAGGGAATCTGTCAGAATCTTATAACAGTGTTTATTGGTCAGTCAGTGGTTTAAGCGTGACAAAGTACGTAAGACAATTTTGACCACTTTCTGACCCTCCTTTCGTAGGGGACGAAAGAACAAATAAGACTTGGATGAACCCTCTCCGCCTCTTTCAATCTTATGTAAGATCAGTATCTACCAAAATTGCAAAGAAAAAGTAGAAAAAAAGAATTAAAGACTTATAATTTTTGTTTACTTTTGTGATCTTACGTAAGAACAATCTAGACCCCTCCCACCCCCAAGTCAGAAAAAATAAGACTTGTTTGGACCCCCTCCCCCCTCAAAATCATCTTACGTAATAAATGAACAGCCCTAACAGACAAGAGTTATTTATTATAATAGTAGGTATAGATGGATTAGTATAGATTAGGCTATTACCATAAATAAATAAATAGGTAAACACCGTAAAATGATTTAGATTCCGGGATTTTAGACAAACCTATCATCAACGTTTTCGTCTTGTCTAAAGGAGCGGTTTACACATTTTTAACTCAAAAGGTATCACAATACGTTTACTGCTAATCAAACGTGTTTACAACATCGCTTACACCCCTATTACACTTTACGATATTTAGGGCCCGATATTTGGGTGTTTTTTTTTTTTATAGGGACTCTTCCACGGCCTTTTTAGTGGCAATTCAGAGGTCACTTTGCCTGCATTTTTGTATCACACAGGACAGGATAGGAGATGTAGCATGGTTTGCGACATAGCTCCACAGTCACACTCATCATCTGCCTAGCCTTTTCCCAACTATGTTGGGGTCGGCTTCCAGTCTAACCGGACGCAGCTGAATACCAGTAATTTTACATGGAGCGACTGTCTATCTGACCTCCACAACCCAATTACTGGGTAATACGATACCCCTAGTTGTCAGACTTTCGGGCTTCTGACTACCCGTAACGACTTTCAAAGATCCATGACAGCCGGGACCAACGGCTTAACGTGCTTTCCGAGGCACGAAGGACTCTCGGTATGTAAAGATGGTCACCCATCCACAGACCAACCGCGGCAAGCGTAGCTTAACCTGATCGAATGACCTGTGCGGCTGTTATTATTTAGCCACGGGCCCCTCCTCCACAGTCACACTCTCAAGTGGAAAAGTTTTTGGCCAACAAGAATAAAATTCAGTCGTGCCAGCGACACGAAGAAGGGACTTACAAAAAGGCACACACAAACACCATTTCGATTATGGGAAATGGTCCTTGAATGCGTTTGCGTTTGAAGGTGACAGAGACAGAGTTTTAAATATGTTTAGCGCTAAACGCATTTAGTGATTTGTGGTACAAGCAGGTTTTAGACTTAGGCCATTTTTGCCACGTCTTGCCTATGATGGTGGTTCCGGTGGCATCACATAGATAGAAAATGTGTGCCGTGTGGTCGCGACTTTAATGGGCAATTCGGGAACTTGAAAGATAACCATAACAAATATGATTTGTACATCCATACTAATATTATAAATGTGAAAGTGTATATGTGTGTCTGTTTGTTTGTCCGTCTTTCACGGCAAAACGGAGCGACGAATTGACGTGATTTTTTAAGTGGAGATAGTTGAAGGGATGGAGAGTGACATAGGCAACCGTGTTACCCCGAATTTAACGCGAGCGAAGCCGCGGGCAAAAGCAAGTAATATATAATAATATGCATGCACACGATCACGCAATAGCAGCATGCATGAAAGAATATTAAAAGTAATTAGCTGTGGACTAATTAGGCAATTATTACGAAATGTACGCGTCTTGTGTTTCAACGTGTACTGTAATCAAGAGGTTGAAATATTAATTTTGAGACCTATTAAGAGCCTACACTACCTCAGCTAAAATTCACTGTTTATCTCGCTCGCACGATACTGCTCGCGGACTGAGTGAGAGCGAGACAGAGTGCGGTGCTAGGCGGCAGGCAGCCCCAATAGTTTAGGTATTTGCTTTTTACGGTGAAAATAATGGTAAAAAAATAAATAACATAAGAACTGCTTTATACTTAGTTCGGTTAGTATACAAAGTTTCATGATCTAATTTGAAGTATTTTTGAATACCAGCGGTTTATTGTTCGGTTTGGAGGTAACTTTGGATTTTTTTTCTATCATATTTTCTATCATATCTAAAATTTTATGATATCGTGTTTTTATCTAACATAAGACCTAAAATTAATCCTCAAATTCACCATATATTTATTTCAAAATTAATGCTGCAGTATTTTCGACATAACGGAGGATCATGCTAAGCCATTTGAGGTAGTATAGGCCCTTAAGTGAAAAAATACGTAATGCATGTTTAACAGTACCTACCTAGATGTGCGCCAAAATTCTGTCTGCCCCATGTGTTGCGTTATAATATTTTTAAATAAAATAAATCATAATCAACCTATGTTGCCCACTGCTGGGACACAGGCCTCCTCTCTGCGAGAGGGAATGGGCTGTAATCCACCACGCGGGCCCAATGCGGGTTGGCGGATGTCACATTTCTTCGAATTTTTGGTTCTAGGACATGCCGGTTTCCTCACGATGTTTTCCTTCACCGTTTTGAGAGCAGTGGTGATGAAATAATTTACACAAAGTGCCTGCTTGGGTTCGAACCCACGACCTACAACTCGTATGTCGCGGCCGTTGCCACTGGGCCAACATTGATTAAAAAAAAATGAATAGAAAAGGAATCCTATGTCCTTTCTCAGGTTAAACTGCTTTAATAGTCCTGTAAAAAAAATATGTACTGGGTACACATAACAGATTTTCGATTTGGTCTAAATAGAAAATTATACAGGTTTTTTGGGAAAACACCAACAACCTCTTATGAGGTCATTGTACTCATCATTATGAACAACTTTTGCTATGGGACCAAACCTGAAATCGCGAAAAAAAAAATCAACTGTTCCCTATATTTTGACAAGTTATACGAACATAAATGTAGGGAACAGCAATTTTTTTTTTAGTTAAGTATATACAGGGTTATTTGTAAAACACCAGCAACCTCTTAAGAGGTCATTGTACTCATCATTATGAACAACTTTTACTATGGAACCAAACCTGAAATCGCGAAAAAAAATCAACTATTCCCTACATTTTGACAAGTTATACGAACATAAATGTGGGGAACAACTGATTTTTTTTTTTGAAAATTGGCACGGGTTGGAGGAGGCTTTTACCCGAAAGGGATCCATATCCAAACAAAATATAAAAATATAACTATAAATTTGTGAATACATACATATGTACTTATAAAAAAATATGGAATAATAATAATAATAAAAATATATATATTATTATCACTATTTTTTATATTTTTAAATGTTTTTATATTCTAATATTTAAAAATATAATTTATATGTATATATAATGAAATAAAGGAAATAATAATAAATGGGATGGAAAAGCTTATCTATACCTACTAAGCTTTATTATTAGTAAATAATAAAGCTGGAGAGTTTCGAAAAATTCTTTGCTTTTGATAGCCCAAACCTTGAGGAAGACCTATATGCTGCTAAACATCACACTAGAACCCTTAGAAGCGGAGCAAAAACAAAAATAGTCAGAAATAATTCTAAATGAAAATGGAGTAATAGCAGCAGCTGATGCGATGCAACGGCCACCCCGTTGTCAGGGGACAAGAAATTTCACGAGGACTAAGTCGAGGGCAGAAGCAAGTAACTGACATTAAAATAGCTGCATAGTGACTGATGTGTTACGAGGTAGGTATCTATCGCTATGCACTAAAATGTAAGCAACACTAGAAATATTATAAACAAATTAACAGTGATAAATGTGACAAAATGCAACAGAATGGATATGAATCATCGTGTAGGTACATTGATAACATAACCAGAGGCTACTAGAGAAGTTAATTGCATTACACAAATAAATTTAATGAAGCACACTGGACAGTAACAATTAATTGTGTGGACTTTTAATTTATCTTTCGTCAAGTACTGTGATTATTTTGTGTATTATTAAGTTTCATGAGTACATCATCATCAATTCATCATTCTCCTGAACTTAACTTATTTGGGTTCAGCTTAACATGTATTTTTCTTCTATAGTTCTCTATTAGTCTTACTGATATTCGGCTGCATCCGATTAGACTGGAAGCCGACCCCAACATAGTTGAGAAAAGGCTAGGCATATGATGATGTCTCTATTACTCGTCATCCCCATAGTTGCCCCCTTGGTAATCATATTCACACAGTTCCACCCCATAATTTTTTTGGTCTTCCCCTAATCATTCATCAGTACAACTATACCCAAAATTCTAGAAAAAATCTCAGGTTTATAAGTAACCCAGGAGTTAACCCATTCGCAAAAAGTGAACAATTAGCGCCAGAATTTTTTAAAAGTAAAACTCACGCTTGTTTCAGTGTGGGTGTAAAGGGATACTAATAATATTATAATAAAGCTGAAGAGTTTGTATGTTTTTTATTTGAACACAATAATCTCTCTTCTTTATTTTGAAATAATTTACACAATGCATAGAGCCTGTCTGGGTTCGAACCAACAATCTACAAGTTACGGATGTTACCACTTGGCCAACTCTGCTCTCATGGTACACCAGTAAGTACAAAACCACTTGACAATAAGAGTCACTCTTCCTTGAACTTTTAATGCTCTGAAATAACCAACTCTCAGTGAGAGAGTGTGGTTATCAATACCTTGTCTGTATGAGATGAGGTCTTTGTGTGATAACTGATAAGAGACAAAAGGCTGGTAGGTACACCTTCTATGTGAAATGCAGAGGTACTGTTTCACCTTAGGCTAAGTTAGGTACTTCTTATAAGAAAATTTTGCTACTGTTTTAATAACATTTCCCTACAGAATGTTTCCATAAGAATTGTGATAATATAGAAAATTACAGCTATTGTAAGTTGTCTACACTACTATGTTGCATTTTATGAACAGCATGAATTATAATTTTAATGACTGGAGCTGAAAAGAGTTTTTATCTTATCTGTAGTTGTTTTGCAGATAGTGAGAAAGTTGAAATTGATGTGTTGACTGTCCTTGACTTGTATGCAGATATAATATACATAATGTTAGAACTCCATAAGTGCAGAGCACAGTTTACAGTACCATATCAGGATTTTTGGCAGATAGATAGTCATAAAAGTTGTTAGTTGAGTAATCCTGAATATAAGTTCAAGAAAAAACCACGAAATTACTGATAAAATAATAATTCAAAATAGAATATTTCCCATAATGCATAAGAAATAATGAATTTAAAATTATAATATATTTTAAATAGGTACTTACTGGGATTAATAAGATTCGCGCTCTTGTATTCTATACGAGAGTCTTCAAAAATCTTGCTATGTGTTGGATTCAAGAAGGCCAGTTGCGGCGGCGTTTTGTCCACGACGCGCAGACCGCTCACCAGGTCATTGGTTATCAAGTACTCCACCAGGTTCCGCCCGATGAAGCCGCACCCTGAATCAAAATCACACCGTCAACCAACGAAAAAGAATCCTCGCAGGCCGGATGACTAACACTCCAGAGACCGTTACAAGAATATAAAAAAAAAAAACACGTCACTTCACAGCAGTAAATGCAACATCAATGGTGTTGCATTTGTTACCAGATTCTAGCAAATTTACTCCGAGTAAAACAAATTAATTACCTCCTAAAACCACAACTCGTGGTTTTGAATTATCACCGGTACAATCAGACATTTCGCTGGCCTTTTCACTGAAATGAATGACAGTTAAAGTTTTGACAGCATCCGTCCGACAGCCGCAAAATAGAAATGTTACCAGATCAAACGTAAAATTTCACACCTAATTTAGTAGTTTTAAGGGAATGGGTGTAGGTTTTATTTTGTAGTCCATTATTTGTTAATCTCGTTGGTCTAGTGGTGGTATAAGTGCTACTGCTGAGCATGGGTTCAATTCCCAGGTCGGAAAAAGTGTTTTTTCGTTTTTTGTTTTTGAATTTCTCAATAGCAGCCCGCAGTTATTGGCAATAGGCTCGTCCGTAACATGGGACTTACTCGTAAACATAATCTGTACCCTAATTCACAACCATACGACAAGCTATTGTATCGAAAATGAGACATTTCAATATCCTGATTTGCCTTGCCCCCGATAGCAAACAGCTGTCGGAAGAATAGTGGTCGTCTATTTGATTTAAACTGACAAAAGTTTCAGGTTTTGGACTTGTGAAAAGCGCTTAGGACTCCTGCGAAAGATTTGTTTGTTTGAAAAGAGTAGGCTCCGAAACTAGTGGACCGACTTGAAAAATTCTTTTTGTGTTGGATAGTCCATATAACGAGAAATTCTAGAGGCTATTTAATATCATGCTACAACCAATAGGAGCGTCGCACCAATGAAAACTGTTGCAAAAACGGGAAAAATTATTACTTTTGAGAGCTTTCGTTGCGTGCGCTGCGTAAACGGTTAAAGTTAGGCAAAAATAAAGTATCACGGAATTGTTCGCCCTTAAAAGTTCTAAAAAAGTCCACAACAGCATATGTCTATCTCTTACGGTTGACTCACTGTAACCTTTTTGATGATAATCAAAGAATCATGTCCAGTTTTGACCTGAAAATTTTCTAAAACGTCTAGTGATGTAAAATATCTTAAAAAATAGAATTTATTTTGCTTATTTCTTATCGCTTCATTGAATTTTCAAATAAAGCCAGGAGAAAAAGCTATGTATATAATAGACTTTTAGAAACGGAACGTGTTATAAACACGTTCCATTATAAGTGTACAGTTGACAGGTTATGCGTGAAACGAACTTCTTTAGCCGCAACGTTAAGTGAATGACATGCTGTCATTTGTTGAAATAAAACTACATTTTTAACATTCGAGCTTATATTTGTAATTAAAAATACAATGAGAAAATACTTAGTACCTTTATTGTATCGACAGTATCTTCACAATAAAATTTATGCGATCATAAATGTAGGGAACAGCTGATTTTTTTTCACGATTTCAGGTTTGGTCCCATAGTAAAAGTTGTTCATAATGATGAGTACAATGGTCCCTTATGAGGAAAATGGTGATTAAAATTTCATTCTGTATAAAAATAAATCAGAAATGGTAGTTGTTTAGTTGACTGCATTGGTAACACTGAATTTAGTGTTACCAGTTTTTGACCAAGAATAAATTGGGATAAGGGCAGTAGAATGAGAATGGTCCACCGTCCACCGAGCCGGGCCCGCTGCCGCGCTGGCGACATTCCACTTCGCTTGTCAAATCTCAGTCTCCACCTCTACCCATTTTGGTAGTCACCTTTCTGGCCCATATCAAGTTTCACACAGTCCATCCATCGTTTCTTTGGTCTTTACCTACTCTCATAACCATCCTTCTATTCATACTCAAAACTTACTGCTTCATGACCTAATGTCCTGGATAAAATGGTATTCTATGCCGCACAGCCCATTGTGGCTAGCTGATATTTAAATGGCAAATAATTTAATTTAATGTTTTGTGTCTCGTAATGTTAATTAAATTGCATACCTGCTATTGTATAGAAGCAAGTTTTACTAACTGAACAGACAGCTGTGCTGGGGGGGAGTTTATTGTGCCACTTCTTCTTCCCAGCTAAAGCACTAGGAAGTGGTGAAGGGCGGGCGTTTTGGGGGACTGTCTACGTTCGAAAAGTGCTGATTTCGGCATTTGGCGCACGGACTGTGTACCTACCAAACATTGATATCCGATCAGCTACAGCACATTCTCCAAGAAAGCAAACAATCACTATCTGTAAGATAAAGGTTATAAATTGTCTTCCGCTTGTCTTGCCTAACTTTACAACTTTAAGCAATTCATTAAGGTACAGACGCCAGCAGGTCAACCTACCCCAATCTGTCAAATTTCTTTGATAGATTTTCAACTTTAGTACAAAGGTTTAAGGTTCGTATTCAATTGGGAAAATCTGGCAGATTGGGGTAGCTTGATGTGCTGGCCTCTGTACATTTATATAACATGAAAAATAATTATAGTTGTTAGGGTTCCGTACTCGAAACGTCTTCTGTATACAGTCCGTTTGTCTCTCACAGGGTTGAATTTTGATGGGCATAGCGGTGTACAGAGGCCAGCACATCAAGCTACCCCAATCTGTCAGATTTTCCCAATTGAATAAGTATGAACTTTATTTCTTTGTACTAAAGTTGAAAATCTATCAAAGATATTTGACAGATTGGGGTAGGTTGACCTGCTGGCGTCTGTACTTACGAAAAACTTTCACAAAGTGCGTGTTACTGAGATTATTTATAATGTAACATAAAATCCCTGTATTTTACGAAGGGTTAAGTCCCATGTAATGTGTGAGGTTGAGTGTGTGAATGTTTATGATCGTTCCCATGTAATGGGGGCGAGCCTATTGCCATGAGGTGCCAGGAAAAAGGAAAAACACACTCCACCAACGAGAGGCATGTCATAGCTATATAAAACCCAAGAACACCCTTTGGGCTCCTCAATTACCTACTTAAGATACCACAAAAAAAATGGTCCAATGTTTTTTTGTTCCTGCCCTACTGAACGGGTGCAATTGTGACTCGTAGGTACTTGACTAGTTTTTAATTACGATTTTCATCTATGTAAACTTTATCACAGAATAACAAATACCTGTGGAATCCTTATGTATGTTACAGCCGTTGTCGGTAAACTCTGAGTTTCGGAAAAACTCGTTTTGCCCACGACGAGAAAATCGTCCTTTAGCCAATAGCCAGTGTTATCTTTATAAAAGGTTATAGAATCTTGCAAAATACAATTTAATATTTACGTAAATTATTAACTAATTATTATGATACTTACTTCTGATTTACTGATAGTTTGACAAGCTTTGAATACATAATATTTTGTGTTGTCTGACAACTCCTTGTGGTTTCTACGCCTAAGTGCGTAACGTGTCATTACTTCGACTGGTCGATAAGGGGAGTTAGGTTTAGCTCGGCATGCTTCATCAGCTCTGCTAGGAAACCCTAGTAGAGCTGCACCCTAATTACGAAACACACTATCGATCTCAATTTGAATCATTTTGAAGCATATTGCTAATCCATTGCTTCATATGTTCGAAAAATGTGTCTGCTCAACAATGTAAAAAACGCAATGAATGTTGTTGAACTGTCAAAATGAAACTGATTCCGATTGATAATGTGTTACGCAATTGCCCCGCAGATCTATGTTCTTGGGGCGCCTACTGCATAGCCTTTTCTCAACTACTTATGTCGGGGTCGGTTTTCAATCTAACCAGATGCAGCTGAATACCAGTGTTTGGAGCACCTTGTTGTGGTCGGGAAAGTATAAAGCGACTTACTAACACACACTTTAGGAAGGGCATGTAGTAACCTAGGTGTCTAAGTCTATATTTACCTACTCCTCTACTTAAATCATGAACAAGTTACATGTAATGTAATAATATTGAGTTTCAATTCCGTAATACAGTCATGGATTTTAACAAAGTAGATAAGTAACGCCTGATTCTTACATTCACATTCATTCATTGTCATTAATTGTGTCTGACATTCGAAGAAATGGCAACCATAAACCAACTACCTACCATAAAGCCCGGTTTCCACCGCGAGCGGTACGGACCCATTAATGACTTCGTTAAACTCGCAAACGCAAACTGCATACTAGTATTTCCATCAACGGTGGAACAGTTTGCGTTTGCGAGTTTTGTAGGGATGCATGAAGAAGCCTCCTCGTGTAGCGCAGTTTGTTCCGCTAGTTACTCAAATGAACCGAGCGCTTGGCGCATCCTGAACAGTCACACCCAACACCCTATTTGACCCATGGTACCATGATTTGACTGGCCAATGCTTCCCTTGCGGTGGTAGGGCTAAAAACGCCCGCCTGGTTTGCGACCTCCCTCCCACCGGAGTCGAGCAGCCTGCTGTGTTTCGTCGATGCGTAGGAGTTCCAGTACCTTAGACATCTTCTAGGCACGCTCGTTCCACTATAGACCTCATCCATATCTTTCCATCAAGCGTGATCGAGGTCAAGAGCAGCCAATTCAGCAAATAAAAAATTAAAAAAACTAATGACAAAATTGCTAATCGTTAGCTACTGGTAGTCAAAAACATGACAAGGCATCATGACAGTCATAGCGGCAATATTCCAACAAATAAAAAACTGGTTTACAAAAAAAAAAAACAACCGACTTCCAAAAAAACACAAAGTGAAAAATAACTTTAATTTCGGAAGTCGGTGTCGTTGGTTCCGCATTTTCTTTTATTGACACCGACTTCTGAAATTAAAGTTATTTTTCACTTTGTAGTGTTTTTTTGGAAGTCGGTTGTTTTTTTTTTTGTAAACAAGTTTTTTAGTTTTTCACTTTTTAGGGGGCCAGTTTCTAACTTATCTAAGTTACAATAGCCTAATGTCAACTGCTTATCACCTTTTACAAATTATTGCTTTTCCCGATGCAGGGACGTTAATTGTTGAGGAGTTCTCCTTGTAAGAACCAGGAAAACTGGAGCTGATTGTGAACTCACCATCAGCTGCACGTCACGATACGCATTATGCTTAGCAACCACATTAAAGTACCTAATCGAATCGCAATCCATGAAATATTTATTATTGAGTAGTTCCGATGGCCATCTGTGGTCTTCATCGTCAGTTCCATTTCACCGAATGCTGCTTTTTAAGAGCAAATGCACGAGTTACTATAAAAAATACCCAGATCGCTATAGGTGTGCCTACAAAATTTGAGGCTTTCCCTCGATTTCCATGGGATCCCCTCATCAGATTCCAATTTGGTGACAATGGGACCACCTCGGATGCATACCCTTTCAAATAAAAAAAGGGTTTTGAAAATCGGTCCACAATTGGTGGAGTAATCGCGTAGCAAACACACAAAAAAAAAAAACATACCGTCGCATTGAGAACCTCCTCCTTTTTTGAAGTCGGTTAAAAAAGTCATCAACCATGACTGTGCGTTTTCTTTGCACTCGGCTCTCGCACTATCCTACTCGCAGAGTTAGTGTAAACATGGTGTAAACGCAGCGCCATTCGTCAAAGTGGTAACAGTAGCTACGACACACTGCAAACATCTGATTTTCCTTATGATAACATTCAACTGTCAGATTAAACGAATTCAAAGAATAAATTGACACAATTAGAGTTCATAACTCATGAATAAATATTTAATCTGATAAATTACCCGCAATCCTTTGTAATTTGCGGGTCGATGAAATAAAAATGTTGTTTTAAGTTATAGAAAGATGCGTAAAAGCTGGATCTTATTGTGGCTTAGAGGATAAGGGGCAATTGAGGAAGAGATAAAGATAAGGAGAGTAATGCTGTTTGAGAGAAGATAATCAACTCTCAATTCGTCGCCAACGCCGCAAAGGGGCGAACCTCATACAAACTGTCAAAAATTAGTTTAACAGACAAAAATGCTCCATTTGTCGAGCTCTATGTCGTCACAAAAGGACGAAGCTCTAAGACTAATAGAAAAGAAAAAAGATTGACGGCGTATCTCAAAATCACTTCTAGCGAAATTTTACGAAAAGACGAAACTCGAAGTTTGCCTTTTAGCGGTGACATCTCGTCTCATCTCGAAAAAAATCGTTTATTGGCTTTCCTGTAAATTTTGCTCATTTGAGGTTCGCCCCTTTGCGGCGTTGGCGACGAATTAGTGTGTTACGTGACTGATAAGGCCACTTATAGGTAGGCGAAAATCCCACGAGGCTTGTATAAATTAAAAAAAAAATCAATAGTAGGTACCTACTATATGTCTTTGAATATATTGGTTCTAGGACATGTCGATTTCCTTATAATGTTTTCTTCACCGTTTTGAGAGCAGTGGTGATGAAATATTTTAGATAAAGTAAAAAGTTCTTGTCTGGCTGGGTTCGAACCTACGACCAGTGGCGTGCCTAGGGGTCAAAATTAGGGCAAGCCAACATACCTATAAAAAAAAACTGAGGAATTGGCTGATTTACTTGTTGTTAATGGTTGTTAGTAGTACTAACATCATTATTATAATATTAGTAAGAAGACCTTTAAAATACGAAGAGTACATAATTATTTCAAGCATCAGTACGTAATTGCCATAAGCGCCATCTATATCAATCAATGCGCATAGCCACAGCGCATAATTCATAATTCGCACCAGATGACCTTACGCAATAATAAAGGAATTCAAAATTTAAAGTCGATTGAAAATGTTAACATGAGATAATACCCTATAACATATAAACATAATCATGATGAGAACGTCTTCGACACTTACGAGCATGGAATCTAATAGGATTGGTCATTTTTCAGTCGTTTACCAAAACTACGAATGCCACACAAACAACATTATTGCCTAAACAAATTTTGGCTTTTCATGACACCAGCTATCTAATCTATGTTTTGTTAAAACAATCGTATGAGTAGGTAGGTACCTATTTTGATTTAATCCGGAATCTGTCTTCTTGACTGACAAAAATACTTGTTTTTATTTCCGAGAAGTACCCTACAGTAATTTAGGATTGGTTACGGTGAAGAGTTACATAATGAAATAAAACTCAATGTATTTACATACCTTTTCGAAGCCTTTTCGATGATAGTTTCCGATTTCACACGATAAAAGAACACTATATTCATTAACCATTTTCAAAATCATAGGGAATGACATCGACACATCAATAATTTTAAATTTAAATTATAAAACTACCTAATTCTCAAAATATTCAAAACTTCAAAACAATAACAAATGCGGCATCGCGCCATGCGATGGCCATGCGTGCATTCCTTTCGCAACTCACTTTACGCGGGTCAACGCGGCGGCTATGCATTTGCGCGAACTTCATGCCTCACAAAAGCCGGGCTTTTATTTTCATAAGAAATTGTGCAAAAGTACTTACCAATACATCAACAAATGTAAACGTTTCTATATCAATTTGTAGGCGAAAACTGCGAGACAGAGAAAGGAAAGGCAAGCCAGATAAGAAGCCATATTAGTGTGTGAGCGAGATGGCGCTATTGAACGCATTGTATAGCGTTTAGAGGCGAAATTGGCGCGTTTGGCAGCAAATCGCATAAGTACTTTTATTCTATGAATGATTGCAACCTACCTAGCTCAATGCGCGGCTGCGCACGGCAGATAAAGTTCGGATTTCGAAATTTTATCATTCTTATGAATGTTTGAGTTCAAGTTCATTGACTGGTCCTTTTTTAATATATTTTTTATTTTATAGATTGAAACGTACTTAAGGCGGGGATGACCCGAGCGCCGTAGGTATTGAACGTTTACCTCAGCCCCCGCCATGAGTAGCGATACGTAAAAAATTACGATGCCCGGAGACGCGCGCGCCGAGCGCACCGCTCAGAGTTCATGAACTCGAGTAGGTACTAAGTTGCGTCACAAAATAGAGCAATGCAGAAGATCAACTTGAATGAATTAGTGTGGTTTTTTTATTATTCGCGCGGAGTGAATTTTCAGTGGGCAGGCCGTTAGACCGGTTTGGAGACAATAATATGTACCCAATGAAATGTAAACAGTTGCAAGAATAAAATAGCAGGGACCGAAAGGTTAACCCGTATGAGGCTTTTACCCGGGTTAATTTTTAGGATTAGGTTAGAAAACCCACAATAAAGGTTAACCCGTATTATAGGGTTACTCAGCCTATAAGAACCGGTTTCGACGTAAGGTGCATTTTAGCACATAAAACATCTGCAAGAAAGTGACAGAGATAACTACCACGTTGTCTTTGATCGTGGTTAAGTAGTCACCGCGCAGGATGCATTGAACTTTGAGCCTTATTGATGTTGCATAATACTGTTTTTAATATTGACAAATGTTCGACGCTAATAATATTTAAAATATTATTACGATTCTAGCGCATTTCACCGACAGTGGTGCCGATTCTCTTGTACTACGTACACCGCACAGTGGGGCAACCTCGACCTCTTTTATAGGGAATTTTTCACTTTTGTATGGAAAATTATTACCAACGTGTTGAGTTTTAGTGGTTTACGGGTCTCTTATTGGGGGTGGAAATTTTCATTATTTTTGCGATAGGACACACCGTTTTCGAAATATAAGCAAAAGAAAAGAAAATAATAAAATAGTACTTACTATTTTTGCATCTGAAGTCGAGGTGTTGGTGTGAATTTTAGTTCAAGCCGACTAATTTTATTCCACACCTTTTTAGTCGCGATTAAAAATAATCAGGCTTAGTTAGAAAATCTAAATTTTAGGTGAAAAACGTCAAATTCAGTATAGCAAAATTACTATTTTCACTAAACTAATATCTCAGTGCAATCTTAGTGCCGTCAAACTAAAATTTAGTTAAGTTGTGCCACTTCAATTAATTTCAGAATGGGAAATCGTCGTTTGACAGGAATAAACTAAATTTTGGTGATTTTTAGTCTAGTTTAGACGAAAACTTTTCACCAAAATTTAGTTCACCAAACTAAATTTTGGTGATTTTTAGTCTAGTTTAGACGAAAACTTTTCACCAAAATTAAACTAAATTTTGGTGAAAAGTTTTCGTCTAAACTAGACTAAAAATCGACCAAAATTTAGTTTATTCCTGTCAAACGACGATTTCCCATTCTGGAATTAACTAAAGTGACACAACTTAACTAAATTTTAGTTTGACAGCACTAAGATTGCACTGAGATATTAGTTTAGTGAAAATAGTAATTTTGCTATTCTGAATTTGACGTTGATCATGTAAAATTTAGATTTTCTAACAAAATTTGAGTATTGTTAATCGCGACTAAAAAGGTGTGGAATAAAATTAGTTGGCATGAATTAAAATTCACAACAACACCTTGACTTCAGATGCAAAAACAGTACTGTTTTTTTATTTTCTTTTCTTTTGCTTATATCTCGAAAACGGTGTGTCCTATCGCAAAAATAATGAAAATTTCGACCCCCATTTAGAAACCCGTAAACCCCTAAAACTCAACACGTTGGTAATATTTTTTCATATTTTCCATACAAAAGTGAAAAATTCCATAAAAAAAGAGGTCGAAGTTGCCCCACTGCGCACCTTCGGCTCAAAAATCGGTTTTCAGAAATCAGAAAAAATTTCATATTAGGTAATGTTAGTAAACATTTTATATCAGCAGTATGGGAGCACAAAAATGACAAAAAACAAACAACTATAAATACCATAATATATTGTTCGGAGTGATTTTTCTGTACACTAGTATAGTATACTCCATTTACAATAAGATTAGAAATTTAAACAAACTTTTTTTACAGCTTGTTCAACCGATTTTGACTTCTATTCCGTAGGCATAAGGATGGCATTAAAAGCAAAAAAAGTGCTTATAATAACAACTGTTTACCGCTTTTAATGCCATCCTTATGCCTACGAATTAGAAGTCAAAATCGATTGAACAGACGGTAAACAAGGTTTGTTTAAATATCTAATATTATTCTAAATGGAGTATAGGTACTTTCGACTAAGTATTCTAGTTCTTCTCTGCTGTTTTTTCGAACAAATAAGCCTTTCTTATTTCGATTCATTTTTGATCTGAAACAATAAGTTATGGTATTAAAAAAGATTGGGGATAACTTTACCTAAGCGTAAGTACAGACGCCAGCACATCAAGCTACTACAATCTGTCAAATTTATTTAATAGATTTTCAACTTTGATGCTATCAGAATTAGGTTCAAAGTTGATTGGGAAAATTTGACAGTTTCGGGTAGCTTCATAAGCCATCTGTACACGGGCGGCGCGGGCGGTGTCGCCCGACATCAAAAGCGGTTCACTAATACTGTAGAGAAATAATACATTTGTAATACTGGGACTGTGGTCAATAGGAATAAATTAAATATAACTTACCATATTTCTTTCGCAATTTTTTTTGCCTTCAACCGTGATTTAGCCCTAATTTTATTTCTTTTATTTGCCATTTTCACAAAACAATCATAAATATATTGTCTTAAAAGTTGCATACAAGATATTTACACAATGAGAAATAATCACTTAAGCAAAATCTTAACTGTGGTCTATATAAGTACAGTAATTATTTTATTTCCTATTAATATTATTTACGAAGCAGAAGAGAAGCGCGCGCGCAAAAATTTGTCATAGATCTCACCTCGGTAACGTCCCGCGGGACACTGGCAGCCGACGCGCGGATCGAAAATCACTTAAATTTGAATGATCAATAATTTTTTGTAAGGAAAAAAAAAAACGATCGGGTAGAATCGATTCTAAAATGAATTATCTATATTTTCATATTAATTATAGAAAAAAAGGAGTATTAGTACTTGATGAAAATGAGATTTTGGTTGTAAAAAAACTGCAAATCGAAGTTAGTTCGGTATTTTTTTCTATCGAGAAAATTGTACTGTATCGTGTATTGAACGGGTACATGGTAAGGAGAAAGAATGTATCTAAAATATATATTTATTTCAGATTCTAAATATTATAATTTGCCTATCGAAAATGAATTCTAAAACAAGCAAAAACAGGAACACCTGGCCTTAAACGTTCGTTGTTGTGAATTATGATTTTATTAGGGAAAGCCGGGCTTTTTGGCTTCTATGAAGGTACCGCCACTGCCTACGACCTACAACTCGTAAGTTGCAACCGTTACCACTTGGCCACCATTGCTTGTAACAGTGGGGTACTTATACTGAATACTATTATAAAGCTTAGATTGGAGTGTCTTTAAATCCGTTTCTCTATATTGAAATGATCTTAAACTTTGGTGCTAGGGATTTATTTATATCAATTTGATTCTTCTCTCCTTTTGATTTCGATCTGGTGATAAGAGAAATGCAACAAGTAATCCAGCTGAAACAATGACAATAAAAATATATTAAATAAAGCCTGCAAACTCTGTAAAATTAAAAATATTACCACATTCATTTCACACATACACATACACACACCAGTAGCGAAGGGTGGATTTATGATAGAGGTAAGCCGGAGCAAAAAAAAAAAAAGTCAATAAAACTTTTCATTATATTATTTTTACCCGTCCGAACCTGTAATTGGCTTTACGTCTCATATACAATTGTTATGCATCTGTTATAGCTGTTAGTTTTCCTGTAAATCCCATCCTACTAATCCTACTAATATTATAAATGCGAAAGTTTGTATGTATGGATGTATGGATGTTTGTTACTCTTTCACGCGAAAACTACTGAACGGATTTTGATGAAACTTTACAGTAATATAGCTTATACATCAGAATAACACATAGGATACTTTTTATCCCGATATTCCCACGGGATCAAAACTTACGCGGGTGAAACCGCGGGGCGCAGCTAGTAATATTATAAATGCGAAAGTTTGTGAGGATGGATGTTTGTTACTCTTTCACGCAAAAACTACTGAACGGATTTTGATGAAACTTTACAGTAATATAGCTTATACATCAGAATAACACATAGGATTTATCCCGATATTCCCACGGGATCGAAACTTACGCGGGTGAAACCGCGGGATGCAGCTAGTAAATAATAAAATTTCAATGATGAATCTACTATAGGGTGGTTGTGTTCTGAATTTTCGAAGGGAAGGCGGCGGGAATCGAGTTGTATGGTACCTTCGCCACTTACACACACAACACACACATCACGCATACAAGAACATACCAGATATACCATACAACACCTGCGGGGTAATTGCGTAACACACTATCAGTAGCAATGATTTTCATTTTGATTTTTGACAGTTCAACAACATTCATTGCGTTAGTTACGTTGCTGGGCAGACCATTTTTTCGAACATATGAAGCAATGGATTGTCAATACTCTTCAAAAGAAAGGATTCAGATTCTGATTGAAAGTGTGTAACGCAATTAGAATCAACTAACTAACCGTCTAGTTTAGGGTTCACTAGTAAATAAATAATACTTTTTAACCTACATATGGTAATATTTTAAAAGCTACTCATGTCATCTCAAGTTGGTGTTAACCTGTAAACTGCTTACCGTATTACCTGGGCAATAAATTATTTTTCAATTAATTGTTTAATGTAGGTAATTGTGGTTAATTGTTTATGTGGGTATGTTGTTTGTGTGTGGTGTATGTTTGTTGTGTGTGTGTATTCGTAGGTCGCTTTTAACGGTGGATGTGTCCTGAACATAACTCTACTAATCAACTTTGTACCTACCATATCCGACGAATAAATATCTTTGTCTTTGCAGTTGGAAACTAGTCCCGTTCTTAATGTTAAACATGGTACATTTAGAAGCACTCATTCCAATATTACCGTATTTTTTTTGTAAACGTGTTTCATATTAGTAGGTACTTGTAATATTTTAAGTTTATTAAGGTGGTAAAAAATTAAACCTAAAAACTTTAAGAGGTACTATTTGGACCATCGAACTGAACAACTTTCACTATGGGACCAACTCTGAAATCACGAAAAAAAAATCAGCAAACAACCAACCGCAACAAAGCAACCGTAACACTACCGGCCGTGGGAAGATAATTTGTGGCTTCTTTTATTTTGACTGTTTATAGTCCCCCTTTTTAGGGTTCCGTACCTCAAAAGGAAAAATGGAACCCGTATAAGATCACTTCATTGTCCGCCTATCTGTCCGTCTGTCAAGACGCTTATCAAGTTGAAATTAATATCAAATACTCAGAGCTGAAATCCTTTGAAGTAGTGTTAAAAAATAAAACTTCTAAAACAACGCAATTAAAAGATACGGGCGTTTATGTTCTGTTTATGCCGCATATTTTGACACTCGCAAGGGATTCAAACCTATAGGGTACTTCCCGTTGACCTAGAATCACAATCAGAAGCAATTTCCTGTAGCACAAGTGAAGGAAAAAATTCGAAAACCGTAAATTTGTAATTACATACCAACAAATTTGTACGGAACCCTCGGTGCGCGAGTCTGACTCGCACTTGACCGGTTTTTACTTAATTCTACTCACAGATGACTAGGGCCACGTACCCGCATAGCATGGGCATGCAATAGCCTTTTTGCAGGCTGGCGATGATTTGCACGCTGAAGAAGCCAGAGCCTCGGGCTACCACCACCGACAAGCACGTTGTCATACCTCTGCAATATCAATCACAGTTATGGAAATAAAACTGACGCACATCCGTCGTCCACACATCAGCAGTGCTATTCCGTAAAAATCTCACCGTGAAAACTAAGGTGAAGTGAGCTGTCATTCCATCTGATGCTAACATATATATATATATGTTATATAGCTCACTTCACGCTCACTTCACCTAAATTATCACGGCGAGATTTTTACGGAATCGATCGGCTGGTCCAGTTGAAAACCAGCGTCAGGCACTAGTTGTCTGGCACTTTTGCTGAACTGGGCCTTTTTGGCGCAGCCGTGAGGCACACTTTCCTGCTAATTTCTTACATCGAACTTTACACTTTTTTATTTTTATTTGATTGTATCTGATGTATGTCTCTGGTGTACTGTGTGTCTTTTGATCTGTGCTAAATAAATGTATTTTCTTTCTTTATTTCAAATATTTTTATGTTCACAACTCTGGGAGTTTTTTCACTCTGCATTTAATTTCAGATAAGTGATTATATCACCGAGTAATCTATTAAGTCAATAACCTGCAATGTTTCGATAAGGACATGTGACTTATAAACACAACGAGGAAATAAAATTAAAGTACAAAAACTATATAGTATACAGGGTTATTTGAAAAACATTAATAACCTCTTAAGAGGTCATTGTACTCATCATTATGAACTATGGGACCAAACCTGAAATCGCAAAAAAAAAATCAGCTGTTTCCTACATTTTGACGAGTTATGTGAACATACATATATTTTACGGTTCAAAAGTAGTGACCAATTTTTTTCAATCGTTTCGCATAGTGCTGAAAGAAAAAAAAAATCATTAAAAAAAACTATCAGGGCTGTCTAAAAAACTTAAATTGACAGTTCCTGATTGACTAGTTTTTTTAAAATGATTTTGTTCTGTGAGCACTATGCAAAGTGATTGAAAATAACAAAAGTTGGTCATAACTTTTGAACCGTAAAAAAATTCACCAACATTCTCAGGATCAAAAAGTTTGGAAATGACTTTGCCCACACCCCTATTTGATTTGATCCATACTTCCAGGGACATCCTGTATAACCAGACGATGAAATTGAGCGTTTTAGCACGTAGAAGCGTAACGTCACGAGGGCGCGTAGCAATCCGTAGACGTCCCGTCGTAGCGTAGCGTCACGAGGGCGCGTAGCAATCCGTAGACTTCCCGTCGTAGTGTAGCATCACAAGGGCGCGTAGCAATCTGAAGACGTCCCGTCGTAGCGTATCTTCACAAGGGCGCGTAGCAATCCGTATCCGACGTCCCGTCGCAGTGTAGTGACACGAGGGCACGTACACGCCGCGATGTTGTAAGCAGTTTCGATACAATCGTTATTAATGGTTTTGTAACGAATGACTTTATTCCGGATTTATTGCGAGAAATCAAGGCGAAAACCACTTCACTTTGCAAACTTTAGTTAGACAAAAGATACCTAGTATATTCATAAGATCATTATAAAACTAATCAATAATATCAACATAAATCAAAATAAATAAATCATAAATAGAAAAAAAAAGATTTTTTGTATGTTTGTTTGTCACGCTTTCACGTTGAAACGGCTAAACGGATTTGGATGAAATTTGGCACATGAGTAGACCGTGGACCTGGATTAGGACAAAGCATACTTTTCATTCAGATATTCCTACTGGATCAAAACTTACTTACGCTCCCAATTGTAGTAATTTAGGGTGAGGAAAACAAACAGCTACTTGCACTCTAATCTCAGGCGTTATATTAAGTACAAATTTTAGATTTTGCGGAAGATAGATACTTTAACTACAAACATATACTTAACTAATTGCATGATGAACGCGAGATGTTAATCAATGTTGGTAAGTATTATTTTGAAAGTCTTAGTGTGTTGTCTTATTTACAGATATCGACAATAATGTAATACTATGGTGATAAGCCAAGCGCTTTGTGTCAAGATACACACTGTACATAGAAAGGGTAAGTTTGCTATGTTAATCTTATTCGGTCTCTACGTGAACAATGCTTTACATTTCCCGTTTGCCCTGAATGAAATCAGCTGAGATTTCTCAAGAGGGGTTGGGGTGACTCGGGGGCGTTATTGTAAGTATGTCTCTTTCTTGCGTTAGGGAAAGTGGACTGTGGGTGGTCCCTTTCTCGCGCGTCGTAGAAAATCGATAACCTCCTTGTAGAATCTGTACTCCTGGTAAATATGACGAAAATGGCGGATCCCTCTACAATTTGGACTCGTAGAGGGCCACAACCGTCATGTTGTCTATGGGGCCAAGGCCTAAACGAGGCCTCAAGTAATGTTCATTTTCTTAAATTGAATGTGGAATTTTCTCTTTGAGAGGGTACTTAAGGATCATATAATAAGTTCGGATAATAAAAATGGAAAGCGAAAATGACACCAGTGGATTTTTATACTAAAATTTTCTTTAAAAAATCTTTTAATTTTCTCAAAGAAAATTAAGTGGTCCTTCCGCTTGGAGAACCGCCTGATATCTTTTCAACGAATTTTCCACGACATCTGACTTACTAGGCGCACTGGGGATCGAGGAGTTAGGGAAATTCCTTTCTCGGCAGTAGGGACTTGGCTAGTCACATATATTCGGTTGGAGTACGGTACGACTCTGAGCTACGAAAACCACCTGTAGATATATATATTTTTTGCCTTCTGCGTTCACCACGTGCGACGAAATCTAAAATAAAAAGTTTCCGGTACTGGTTGTTGTGGAGGCCTAAATAACGTTTATCTTAGAAGTCGACGACATAAAATAAAGTTTTCTAGAGTAAATAAATGTAATAACATCAGCTTATACAAGCTTCTGATAAAGAGCACACATACACACCTCCGGTTCGCTTCTGTATTAAGACTGAGTTCATTATTGTGTAAATAATTGAACTAAAAATAGATTTTTAAGTGCTATTTTTTGTCATATTAACGTAGCTACTTATTCTGTATTGTTTCGTATCTCAATGTGTAGCACACTGTTCGCGGCAACGGCGGGAAGGGTGAAAGAAAATCGATACAAGACATTTGACGCATGCGTACTCTTCGCCTTCGCTCCGCGCGATTCCGTCGCAACCCCATATCCTAACGTTTCTGGTAGCCTAGTACCGCCGCCCACAATTCTGAAATTTCCCTGCCCTCGTCGCCAGGTTTCCCGGAAGTAGGAACCTTCGACTTCCGCTGTGTAGGGCGGCACAACGTTTTCAGTTCTGAACGCTCTATGAAAGCTTCCGCGATGGTTTTCCTGAAATATATTCGGTCGTTGGGCGCTGTTTGAGGTTATATTACTGCGCATCTGTTCCGCGCAGCTCAACAAGTTGGAGCTTGTTGAATGAGCGCTACTTTGTGACTTGAATGAGACTTTCATTCATTGTATTTTGTGAATAGGGTAGTTTATTGTTTGTATTTAATTGAATCGTATAAAATTATGGTTCGCAAAAATTGCAGCTGACATTATTATTGTATCTCATCTGCCTAGCCTTTTCCCAACTATGTTGGGGTCAGCTTCCAGTCTAACCGGATGCAGTGGAATACCAGTATTTTACATGGAGCGACTGCTTATCTGACCTCCACAACCCAGTGATACGATACCCCTGTAAGACTGGTTGTCAGATTTTCAGGCTTCTAACTAACTACCCGTAACAATTGTCAAAGATCCACGAATGACAGCCGGGACCAACGACTTAACGGGCTTTCCGAGGTACGTAGGGGTCTCATTATGTAAAGATGGTCACCCATCCACAGATCAACCGCGGCAAGCGTAGCTTAATCTGATCGATCGACTTGTGCGGCTGTTTTTATTTTTATTTTCATTTATTATTGACATAATCTACCCATTACAATATTTTTTTAGGGTATCGTACCCCAAAAGGGAAAACGGAACCGTTATAAGACCACTTCGTTGTATGTCTGACTTCCGTCTGTTAAGACCCTATTTCTCAGGAACTCGTGGAGTTATCAGGTTGAAATTAATTATCAAATACTTAGTTGGGGCTGCAATCCCTTGAAGCTGTGAAAAAACTTCTTCTCTAACTTCTAAGTCAACGCAATCAAAAGATACGGGCGTTTATATTCCGTGTATGCCGCATATTTTGACACTCGCAAGGGAATCAAAACCCATAGGGTATCTACTTTCCGTTGACCTTGAATCACAAAATTTGGCAAGAAGCAATGTGATGTGATGTAAGTAAAGGAAACAATCCGAAAACCGTAAATTTGTTTGTTTGTTTGTTGGGAAAAATATTCGAGACACGATTCCGTGCAAATTTGTAATTATAGCAATAGCCATACCTACAAATTTGTACGGAACCCTCGGTGAGCGAGTCCGACTCGCACTTGAACGGTTTTTTTGATGAGTTCTATTGCAATATGTTGTTATCAAGTGACCTCGATATTTGATCATATTATACTTGCCGGAGCAACCGGCAGCAAGTTCGTCATGCTTCCTTAGATATCACTGCTTGCGGTAGCGTCGGAGGTCCGTGTTGCCTCCTTCCCTCAAGACGTCGCGTTGACCTGACTCTCGAAAAGTGCTGATTCTCAGCCTATTTTGAATAAATGACTATTGATTTTGATTTTTGAAAGCGGTGACTACTAAGTTGTCGACTAATAGAGAATTATGGAACGAAAAGACATGTTGGTTGACCCCAATTGGGAAAACAAGGGCGATGATGATGAATAAATGGATCTAGAGGAATTTAAGGATTTAGGTATGCAAAGTTAAATATTTAGTGCAAGCTGGCAAAGAAGCTATAAAAAGGACGAATAATTTAAAACTAGCTGTCGATATAGAGACTAGACTTTTGAATCCAGGATAAGAGGGATTAGGTAAGTAGAAAGCTTAGTTACTATAAAAACTGCAGTAAAGTTTTATTAACAATACTTTATTAAATTGTTCGTTTACTTATAAATAAATAAAAAAACGTAATGGCAGTAATCATAATCACAGAACTTGAGAAATTATGATAAGATTTATCTGTTTATCTAGTGGATTGTTGTCGTTCGCCATAATCGTTTTACCTTTTAAAAGTTCATAGAGGTCGGTACCTATGTATGGATTATTCAAGACCAGCTGATCTTTTCTGTAAAAATCTTATCATGAAAGCTTAGGTGAAGTGAACTTGAAGTGAGCTGTCAGTAGTACGGTTCACTCCACTTCAGCCGGTCTATTCTGTAAAATTTTTACCGTGAAAACATAAATAAAGTGAGCTTAAAGTGAGCTGTAAATTCACCTGTTGCTAGGGATTAACACTATTGACAACTCACTTCACGCTCACTTCACCTAAATTTTTACAGAATAGTTCGGCAGCTTTCACGGTGACCTTTTTGCAGAATAGGCCGCCGGTATTTTATTTACTATCACAGTATCGAGTTAAACCATCCATCGAGAGTGTTTCTTTGAATAGAATGGTTACTTTAAACAGAGTTCAAATAATCTTCTTCGTGATCAATATCAATTAACACTTCTTATATTGACTGGGCTATACAGGGCTACAGGTCAAGTCGACCTAGACCCTTTAAGAGGTTTTAGTTTCCATCATTCCTGTCTGATTTGAAACAACTGATTTGAACAAACTTAACCGTTTTCAAGATAATTGTTGGACTTTAAAGTTTTTTTTTTTGCAATTTTAGTGTAGAGAATAATAAATCAACTTATCTATTACACAAAAATCGCAAACACAAATAATCTAGAGGCAAAACACAAAAAAAAAATAGGTCAATAGACAAAAAAACCTTTTTGTTTTAATCTTCAAAGTCGCGCATGCGAGCTAGTTCCAACAGCATCTTGAGCGTATTGACGGACCTGTGGGATTCTCCGATGTTTGAGCGCTGGATGCGGCTGCACGCAGTGAAGTAGCATACATGTGTTCTGCAGTGCTATTCTGTAAAAATCTCACCGTGAAAACTAAGGTGAAGTGAGCTGTCATTCCGTCTGATGTTAGGGATTGCCCCTATTGATAGCTCACTTCACCTAAGTTATCACGGTGAGATATTTACAGAATCGATCGGCTGATGTTAGGAACTGCCACTATTGATAGCTCACTTCACGCTCACTTCACCTAAGTTTTCACGGTGAGATTTTTACAGAATCGATCGGCTGGTGTCGGATTGTCCTAAAATCTGTTTATTATATTTGTTTTGTTTACTAACATTAGCTCTTAAGTGTTTTCGTGTTACTAACAATTTATATGGAGAAATCTGAAATAAATTATTATTATTATTATTATTAAAGTCCAATATCTAGATAATGGTTAAGTTTGGGGTACGGTGTTTTATAGTCAAATCAATCAGGAATGATGGAAATTACAACCTCTTACAGCAGTGCTATTCTGTAAAAATCTCACCGTGAAAACCAAGGTGAAGTGAGCTGTCATTCCACCTGATGTTAGGGATTGCCCCTATTGATAGCTCTGTTCACGCTCACTTCACGTAAGTTATCACGGTGAGATTTTTACAGAATCGATATGCAGGATCTAGATCGACCTAACCTGTAGCACTATAATCCTTTACTTAAAACACTCAATAAAATAAGTACATTTCGGAGTCCACGTATCACTGGTCACTTTTCCTCAGGCGTCAGTTTATTTAATTTGTTTGTTTCGTTGATTAGTAATTTTCAGTGAGACGTCAGTTTTTCCAATTAGACAGATCGTATTTGGTTGTAAGTGAGCGCTAAGGCCCGTATTACAGAACGTCACTCAATACTCAAGCATTCCTTAAAACTAGATTCAAGCCATTTGATTGGTTGAAACTAGTTTTAAGTAATTTAATGCTTGAGTATTGAGTGACGTTCTGTAATACGGGACTAAGACTTTCTAATTCTATCTTTGTTCTCGTATACAGGGTGGGCAAAAAATCGTGGATCAAACGAAACAAAACAATAGCTGGGGTTAATTGAATTAAAAAAAAAGCATCATAACTACAAAAGTGCTTTATGATAGTGGGTACCATGATTTTATATCAGTATTGGCATTTTTTCCAATATCTTTGTCTAACGAAAAAATATTTGGAATTTTAGAACTGTAAACACTCAAATTGTTATAACTTTTAAGGAGATCAAGTTACTACTACCACAGAGATTTTTTTTACTGCAAATAACCCCAGCTGTCGCCCTGTTTCGTTTGATCTACGATTTTTTGCCCAGCCTGTATATTTGAAATTTCTTAAAACTATAATTATTATAATATTAAACTAACAATATTTGGTCGATTTTGTAGGTATGCACAGTCAACAAAGTAGTTTGGTATCCACACTTTCCTCTGTATTCAATCACTGTAAAGCTGGTTACTAATCTCTTTCGTTGTCTGTACACAAACACAAAGCAAAATAATCATTCATTCATTTATAACTATTCAGGCACTTCACTTTACTATAATACAGTTAAAAACTTCATTCATAGCTCAATTATATTGCTGGAGCAATATAGAGTGTTAGGCTTTTTATTGGCGATGGATTAGTTCCATTTTTATTTCTCTTTCATATATTATAAAACGCAATGTCTGTCTGTCCGTTAGTGCGTTCGTAACTCGAGAACCACTGTTCCGATTTTAGTGATTTTTGTTCTATCTATAGACTATGTTCTCTGGCTAGGTGTCAGTGTAGTCTCAAATATATTAATGGAAGTAAGTGCCAATAAATAAGTCCTAACAGTGGGTCCGAGTATTTTTTCAAACATTCTTCGGTTTTCGTCGCAAACAAAATTAACTAGTTCTGTCCAGTACCCTGTTTCTGGTGTGAACTGGTTCATACTGGTTCGTGGGACTCATTTTGGGTTGATTCCACTACGATCTTCTTGTGGGGGATCCTCTTCTTGTTTGGTAACGTTAGGCAGAAGAGCGAGTTGACTGGAAGAAGAAACAAAGAAATGTTAGCTTTGGTCATTATTGCTGTCAGCAGCATAAGTAACATCCAATTCATTCCACAGCTTTTCCTGACATAAAAGCCCGTTTTAAAAGTTTCGCTCTGTTAATAGTAAACATAGCATGAACAGTCGCACAGGGCCTTAAGTCTGCAATAGCAGACTTGAAGCCCTGTGCGGCTATGAAATCAATGATAGACCATTCTATCATTGTTTTCATAATTGTTGATTTTGACAAATTTGGTAATCTACTAACATAATGGCGTCATTATGACTTTCCAATGGTCAACCACTGACACTCCATTGAAAGATATGGCATAAAATCGTAATCTCGTACATAATGACAAATGAATAAATGTGATGTTTATTGCTATTTACGAACTTATTACTACTTCAAATTGCAAACACTAATACGTAATATGTAAAAATATATATATATTAAATGAAATCTAGCATGAAATTTAGTAGTTATTCTCAGACCATTGACCGACCAATGATCGACCATTATGAATTTAGCAGATTACGAACTTTTATCAAAATGACAATGGGATCGTGTTGGAATGACGAATTTATAAAAATAGCAGACTTGGGCCCCAGGTTGATCGATCAGGTTAAGCTACGCTTGCCGCGGTTGGTCTGTGGATGGGTGACCATCTTTACATACCGAGACCCCTCCGTGCCTCGGAAAGCACGTTAAGCCGTTGGTCCCGGATGTCATTCGTGGATCTGTGACAGTCTTTACGGGTAGGTAGAAGCCCGAAAGTCTGGCAACCAGTCTTACCAAGGGGTATCGTATTACCCAGTAACTGGGTTTTGGAGGCAGTCGCTCCATGTAAAACACTGGTATTCAGCTGCATCCGGTTAGACTGGAAGCCGACCCCAACATAGTTGGGCAAAGGCTAGGCAGATGATGATTATGGGATTGATAGTAAGAATGTAATATAGGGGACCATGAATCTGGCAGTTTTTATAATAAACCATTAGAAAGATAGGTGAGGTGTCTAGAATAATCAAGTAAAGAAATGTACCTACAACTTTATACATATTGGAAGTTGGTCAATTTATGATACTTACCAATAATAATGGAGCCGAATAAGTAGAATCCTGCGCCGCAGTTGACCTCGAGGAACAGACCGATGAGGTTGGAGCCCACCATGGAACCCACTCGACCCATCATCATGGATAAGCAGATCGCCATAGCTCTGTAAGAAATCAAAAATCTTAATATATATAAATTACGTGTCACGTTGTTTGTCCGCAATGGGCTCTTAAACTACTGAACCGATTTTAATAAAATATTGCACACTGTGTGCAGAGGAAAGCGGAAAAAATCGGACTTACTCATACATAATCAGCTGCCATTTCTACAATTGGCGAAATTTTCTCGTTCTGTTTTTTTTTATGTTACTCCTGAATATTTGTGTCGTCAGACCAGTATCAAGTTTTGTTTTGTTATAAATAATCTAAGATAAGTTCGCAAAAAATACTTATTATATATTTTTTAGGGAATTATGGATTTTTGGGCCCCTGTACCGAATATAGGCATATGGTGATATAAGTAAATGGATTAAATGATAGATGATAATCTGGCCAGTCAACAGTTTCAGGGTTATCCATTTACGCCACACCTGTATAATCAACTAGCGGCCTGTCCCGGCTTCGCACGGCTGGACATTTATTTTTTAAACATTTTATTTTTTTCTTGCAATTAAAAAAGCCTATATTAATCAGTGATAATGTAGTATTTAAATGGTGAAAGAATTTTTAAAATCGGTCCAGTACTTTTTGAGCCAATTCGTTACAAACATACATACAAATATTTCCTCTTTAAAATATTAGTATAGACTAGGAATAACCTGATTGCCTCTTCTCGTAAGAGGCAATAGTTCCTAACACTCACCTATACTTAGTAGGGAACAGCTCAACAGCGACTGCATTCATTAACCCAATGCAGGCTCCACACATCTGGAAGATGGCGAACAGTACCACAGCCAACTGCTGGTTATAAGCAAGGTGGGCGCAGATCCCGCTGATGCCGGTGAAGCCCAGGATCACCACAAGGATCGGCTTCTTGCCCACGTAGTCTACGAGGAAGCCCACGATGATGTACATGGAGGAGAACACCAGACCGATGTAGATGGAGCGTTCGAAGGTTGAGGTGTGGATGGTGTCGTCGCAGATCTGTAGAGTAAGGAATCCGAGTGTTAATACCAGAGCGCAAAGAAGAAATTAATGCTGAAGGCGTAGTGTGAGTGATCATCTCTCTTGTGAAAGTGATAATTATGATGTAATAATACGCGGCGAGAATAGTCTTGCTTAGTTAAATGCATTTGGTGTTCCATTCAAAATTGAGTGTCATATATATACGGTGACTGATAATTAGTGACCGATACCTAAACACGTGCTTGTACTCATGATAACAAACAACTTTTACTATGGGACCAAACCTGAGTTTGTAAAAAAAAAATCTGCTGTTCAGTCATTTATGTTCGCCTAACTGGTCAAAATGTAGGTACTGAACAGCAGATTTTTTTTTCGCGAATTCAGGTTTGGTCCCATAGTAAAAGTTGTTTGTTATCATGAGTACAATCACGTGTTTAGGTATCGGTCACTAATTACCAGTCACCCTATATATTCTTGTTTCCCTTAAAGCATTTAAAAATCGAATTGAACGGTTATGTTTATTAAATTCCATAATACTTGTACAGACGCCAGCACATGAAGCTACCCGAAACTGTAAAATTTTCCCAATAAACTATGAACCTTATGCTTTAGCGATAAAGTTGAAAATCTATTAAATAAATTTGACAGATTGTAATAGCTTGATGTGCTTGTACGAAATCATTAGAAGAACAATTTTTATGAACCCAATGTAAGGATACAATTTTTTTAAAAAGTGAATTAAGTTACCATAGTTCCATTAGATACTGCTATTCTGTCAGCGTCAAGCACGTCACAGATCTTGGTCTTCTCGCCACCTTCGTGGTTGGCAAGAGAGTTGAGGATGGACGGGAACCACACGTAGAAGCCGTTCGTTCTGAAAATATACGAGAAATAAGAACTAGATCGGTAATATTAGTAAAGATTGTTCGGTAGGTAGGTAGATAGAATTTGTCATATTGGGGGAAAAATTCTTTAGAAAATTATGAATTGAGCGTTGGTATACGTAAGTACTGTAGCCTGGAAAGTGACGTAAAATCGATATCGACAAGATCTTATTGGGTTGTGTGTATTATGCCATGGTCGATTGGTCATGATCCCAAACCATATTGAAAGAAAGTGAAACTTACGTGGCAAAGATTCCAAACTGGACGAAGCAGGTGAGAGCAGTCCAGGGCAGCAGCGGTCTCTTGAAGAGAGGAACCGTCTGCTCCTTCATGGAGGCCCAGATGGCGGTCACACCTTTGGCGTTGGTGTTCTTCGTCATTTGGTTCTCAACTATTAGAGATTTCACCTGGAAGGATTAAGGGAAATAGCTTAGATTTGGAATTTGAGATCTATTATAAATCGATACATTGTGTGTATAAGTAAAACGTATAATACCTAATAACAACCTAAAATAAGACGAGTATCTATAATAATAGGAAGTGAAAAATAAAGGACACTGAAGTGAAGATATTGAAAAAAGATATTAAACAATCACGATACTACAATTAATAAACGTAAATAATTATTTGGATCCAGCAGACAATCGTGCGTTAACGACTGATCAAATTAAAATCCAAGCAACAAACACTATAGTAAAACTATTGTTCGCGGGCGCTTCTAACTCATAATGCGATCGCAGTGGCAACCTTATTTTTTTAATGTATTAATTAATATAAATTATTAAATTTTGTATGATTTCTCTTTTTCGGCAAACTATCGATGACTGATGAAAAACGTAAGATTTAAGTGCTATGCACCATACATACCACTTAAATTAATAGTAATATACCACTGATACTTACAGGAAAAGTATCTTCAGCCATCTTGGTGTTTCTGAAGTAAATCCTCTTTACAACATTCAAGGCAGCATCATACTGGCCAGTAGCGAACAAGAACTTGGGGCTCTCCGGCGCAAACATCAGGAGTACGGTTCCTAACGCGAAGGGCAACGCACACGCCACCACCAGCAGGCGCCAGGGACGGTACTCGATGCCCAGGAATGGTATCGGGTAGGCGAATTCGAGAGGTAGAATGAGCCAGGAGATACCTGAAATTGATTGAAGAATGGTGTTATACAGAAGTGAGTTTATTGCAGGTAAGGATCGAGTTATATTAAGTAAAGAGTTGTTCCTGCTTAAGTACAGTTGTTCCTGCTTAAGTGTTTATTTTTTACGTAAGCACATTAAATTTATATACTAATGTATATACTAACACTAGATATAAGGTACTTTACTAACACCACGGATCCCTGTTATCTGATTACTTGAAATAAATGATTAATTATTATTTCCTTTATTTAACTAAATACATATAAATTATATTTTTAAATATTAGAATATAAAAAATATAAAAACATTTAAAAATATAAAAAATAGTAACCCACCGGTATCGGGAACAGGGTCCAAGCTACCGGCGGTCAGGGCTCCAGAGAGAGGAACCTCCTAACAATGCGAGCCGTGTCCAGAAGTACTGCTTTCTGAATCAAGCCCTTGATCCAGCCGCTCAACGAGAGCCTCCTCAGATGTTGGTCGAGGCTCTTGGCTATTAATCCATTGGCTGTCACGACTATCGGCACAATGATCGCTGAGTCCACATCCCACATGTCGACAACCTCGCGAGCCAAGTCAAGATACTTGATTTGTTTATCTTTCTCGGCTTTCACGAGGTTCTCATCATGCGGGATGGTTATGTCAACAATCATTGCGCGCCGCTCTGATCGATCCACCACCACTATATCAGGCTTATTGGCAACAATAGTCCTGTCAGTGATGATGGATCGATCCCAATATAATGTGATATTACCATTTTCGAGAACTGGGTCGGGCACATACCTGTAGTTTCAGAGCAAGTTGCTGATGGATTATCCTGGCTACAAGGTTGTGTCTATGCAAGTACTCTCCGTTAGCCAGACGAGAACACCCGGAGATAATATGCCTGATTGTTTCTCCCGGCCGGTGGCATGCCCGACAGATGTCAACCGTGCCGTCTTTCACAATAAATCTCCGGTAATTATTCGTCATCATAACTTCGTCCATAATTGCACAGACAAAACCTTCGGTTTCTCCAAAGAGGTCACCGAAACGTAGCCAGGCTACGGACGCTATTAGGTCTACATCAGGTCCATGTAGCGCCCGGAAAAAGCGTCCGTGAAGCTCCTTACTCTGCCATACCTCCATGCGATCATTAGTGTCAAGTACGACTGGCTTGCACCAGTTCTCTTTAGCCAAGGAGAGCGGAGTGAGGCCCTTGTCGACCGTGACTACATCTCGATGCATCCCCACGTCGGTTTCTAGGAAATATTCCCTGAGACTGCATATCTCGCGATTGTGGAGGGTCTTAGCATTTAAAAACCCTCGACCTCCACATGTTCGCGGGATATACAGCCTCATTACCGATGACCGTGGGTGATGCATTCGATTTGCAGTCAGCAGCGTACGGATCTTCCTATCCAGGGCGTCGAGTTCGGTCTGAGTCCATTTGAGTATGCCGAAAGAGTACATCAAAACCGGCATGACCCAATCATTGAAGGCGCGCACCTTGTTTCCGCCTGATAGAAGACTATTAAGTACTTTTTTCAGGCGGCCAAAGAAGCGCTTCTTCAACGATTGCTTCATGTCAGTAACATTGATGCCTAACGCTTCCGACATACCCAAATATTTATAGGTTTCGGATGCGGAGAGGGCTCTAAGGTTTGTGGAATCCGAGAGTTGGGTTCCCACGGATTCCACAATCTCCCCTCGCTTTACATGCATGACCGCACATTTGTCCACACCAAATTCCATCCTGATGGCGCTACTGAAAGTTTGAGTTGCTTTTAGTAGCTCCATCAGTTGCAAATTGTTAATTGTTAAATTTTTTAATTATTATTATTATTAAATGTTCAGGTTGGCGTTGGCCCCGATTCTGTTGTTCACAAACTAAACTAAATTTAAGTTCAGTGCATCCTTTTCTTTCTATATCATTAAGAAAAGGACAGAAGATAAATATTAGTTTAGTCCTGTCAAATTAGTCAGCGCCTGACGTAAATTGACGTATTTTTAGTAGCCAATTTTTTAATCACATCTATACTTGTCTATGGATTATCTAATTTGACAGAACTAAACTAATATCTATCTTCTGTCCATTTCGTAATGAAATAAAAAGAAAAAGATGCACTGAACTTAAATTTAATTTAGTTTGTGAACAACAGAATCGGGGCCATTTCAAAGAATAAAAATAGAAAACCTTTGAGTAACCTGAGTAGCAAAACGCCTTCACATGGATAACTTTTATACCACCATGATGTAATTTTAGTTTATCTACTAAGTATCAGCAGGCACTTCGCGTGATGTTTGAAACGTTTACGATATAAGAGATTCGAGACGTAATATATAAGGGGACTTACATGGCAGGATAACGGTACCGATTCCGACGAAGGAGGACCCGAAAGCCACCATCTTGTCTCTGTGTCGTAGATTGTTGAACTCGCCAAGGTAAGTGTATACTACAGCTGATGAGCCTGACATGCTGGAAATTGTGACAGAAATATTAGAACCTACATTCGGATTTCATTTTTTTTTAATTCTTAGCCATGCACTCCCTTCTGCTCCACCCTGAGCGGGAGGGGTCATTTGATGATTTCACATCCACAAGAAAAAAAAGGCATGGCCTTCTCTTAAATATATGTATGCATAAGAAGCAACTAAGTATAATTCATTCAATATCGGATATAAAGACATGTAGGTACTATATTCTGCAGGGTAATTGCGTAACACACTATCAGTAGCAATGGGTTTAATTTTGACAGTTCAACAACATTCATTGCGTTATTTACGTTGTTGAGCAGACACACTTTTCGAACATATGGAGCAATGGATTAGCAATATGCTTCAAAATGATTCAAATTGAGAGTAATAGTGTGTTACGCAATTAGGGTGCTGGTGTATTAATTACAAGAAACTTTTAACTCCGCAAATCTCGCCTTTGGCCATACATTATGTATATTTCCTAACCCGCATTTTCGTCGATTTCATTCAATATTAAGTTATTCCAGATATAAGGATCAAATTGTTATTTTTTCACTTTAAATTAAATACCTAAGAGAACAAAAAAACTTAATAAACTTACAATATAGCGGACATAAAGACCAGCACGCTGAATGAGATGACATCAGGTGCGAAGCTGGCGAACGCGGAGAATATGGCAGAGATTAACATAGAGAACAACATGACTGGTCTCCTGCCCTGTGTATCCGCCATCCAGCCCCAAATGTATGATGTCAGAATTATAGCTGGAAACATGAATTTGAATTTGAATTAGAAAAAAAACCAACAGCTATAACAGATGCATAACAATTGTATATGAGACATAAAGCCAACTACAGATTCTCACGGGTAAAAACAGAAAATGCGGTAGAAATCTTAGGATCACTAACAAACACAATAGAAAAGAATACATATATCGACACCTGCAATTTAAATAATTTTAACTCATTTTTCACTACGTTTCAGGATAGCGATTTAAACATTCAACATATTCTCACTTTGTTCCTATAAAGTCCTAGCGTCTTCCAATTTTGTAAATATAAGTAAAAAGGGATTATCTACTTTCCTGTATGACTAATATGTTGTTTACTTATGTATTTTATATGTTTTTATGACTTGCAATGATTTTTTTATTAAAAAGTGAGTTACAATGTTTTAAATTGCAGGTGTCGATATAAGGTTTATAAGCACTATGCGCTTTTGAAAAAAGTCAGCGTTCAGCCGAAAAAAAAAATGTGTTGAAATTTCAAAATTAATTTGTTCATTTTGTGCTAACTGTACTTAAAAAATTACTAGGAGCTTCTTTCGTCTGGAAAGGTAAAAGTAGCCAATAGAATTGTAAAAGATTAAAAAATCAAAGAAAATGAAAAAATCCAAGCCAACATCCAATTTTGCTAATCTTTTCAGACAAAAAAAAAAGCTAGCTTCTTAAAAAATATAACACGATAAAAGTGATTTCGATACCCTATTGACAGAATATATAATTTCGTTTAATTTCTAAACCGTTTTTATACTCGTTCCAGGGATCGAGTATAAATCGTCTGTAACAAATATGTATTTACAGAATTATAATCATTAGAATCAGTAATACAACTTGCGAAGTTAGTATAATCCTAAAATGTAAAGATTTCATGAAATACTCATTCAATAAGATTACTTGGTCTTAGAGAGTTGTGTTGATGACTTTAATGATTACAGTTCTGTAAATAGATATTTGTTACGGTTGCGAGTCATATTTTAATCAACGTACAACTTAATACTGACCAGCAAATTGCAAAAAAACGTAAGAAAAAAATTGAATTTCGCGCGCTACCCTGGCGCTTTCGCCTTTTCGATGACCGCAAAAGCCATTCTCACCTAAGAAAGGTATAGCAGAAAGCCATCCTCTTTGCTGCATCGTTAGGTCCAGGTCACACTGAGCAGCTGGCAGGATGTACCCGAGGGCTAAACTCTGCATGATCATGCCCAGCAGAATGACCCCAGACATCAGCATGTGACAGATGTTGTATATACCGAAACCTGGAACAATGGATTAATTATTTAATCTTTTCGAGGCAACATAGAGATTCTTGAAAGATTTCAAAGCAAGACACTGAGAGCCATGCTAGATATACCCTATACTATGTAAACAACAAATATATACACGAGGACCTAAATATCAATACCGTCAAACAAGAGATCGCTAGATATAGTGAAAGCTATCAGACGAGAATATCAACTCACGTCAATGAACTGGTATCCAAACTAGAAGGCACAGGAAGTATTACACATTCCCGATTGAAACGGCATAGTGTCTCTACACTTACCGTGAGATTTGGTGACACCAGATGAAAGGGATTCAGAGGAATTCCTTCCGCTAACAAGACATTGATCGAGATACCTCATCTTATTGTGTTAACACAGATTGCCAAGTTACAAAATTCATTAAAAAAAAATCTTTTCGAGGAATGATGAGAACCGACAAGATGGTGTTCTCTGAAAAACTCCAGGGATCCTTAGATGAAAAGGTGTAGGACCTTCATAATTCTTTATTGCATTCCATAATGTTGGTAAAGCAGCTGGTAGGCTATGTTGGTTGATACCCTATTGCGTAACACTTTCAACCACAAGAAATGAAAATGAATGAATGAAATCTTGGGATGATTTGTGGCAAAGATCTAGGGTAATTAAGGGCAAATATTTTGGCAATATTCAACCCAACATCCCAACTAAACCCTGGTTCGTCAAAAATAAGAAATTTAATAAATTAACCACCTCTATCATTATACGTCTCAGATTGGGTCATGTTTGCTCCCCAGTGTTTTTGGCTAAACTACGCATTCGGAATCATTCCCTTTGCGAGTGTGGTGTAGAAGAGGGTACTCTTGAGCACATATTTTTCTCTTGTCGTAATCTTTTGGTCCCGCTATATGATATTCTTCCCTCTAATTTCCCCAGACCTATTAATATCCCATTCCTGTTAACACTGGTCGATTCTCCATTAATTAAAACTCTTAAAAAAATTATTTTAATAAATAATATCAAACTATAACAGTAATTCATAACGGTGGTTCAATGTGTTCGTACCATAACAAAATTAATTTGTGTTGTCTGGTTATTAACAATTTATACTAATAAATATTTTGTGTTGTCCTTACAGGCTACTCAAACAGATCCACTTGTAATTATACCGTACTAAAGGCAATATAACCGGTCGTCCTCAGCAAATACACTTTGTTTCCTTCAACCTTGACATTGCCAGAATCATCGATAAAACGATGGAGCCATTAATATAAAATTGGAATTGGAATTGGAAGAAAATTCCTAATCCATTGGTTAAAAAATGGTTTAAAAAAATCGTCTGCTCAAGAACTTAAATAACGCAATGAATGTGGCTGAACTGTCAATACTAAATATTATACACCATCGATTGTATATGAGTTACGCTGTTACCTCGCAGAGCTTTTTGTAGTAGCTCATGATACAGACCTGGGGTTCTTTTTGGTGTTTGCTACCATAATCTTCATAGTGTTACTGAGACAGCAAAGGAGAGTTATGTAATCAGACCAACGGTAAAGGGTAATGGAGAAATGTAAGTAGAAAAAATACAGCATCGTTATCTATTAATGCAACAACAATAATGATGTAAGTACTTAAGTAGTACAAACAGTCTGTTATCATTGTGATGAACATCACCTGGTGGAGTTTCCCTAATTACAGCGTTTGTCTAAAGACTTAAGACAACATTTTCTGTTAGTTTAAAATAGATTACGTTGCTTTTCTCAAATGTTTGCTCTTTAAAACAACTACCTATGATAATACTCCTACTTCGTATTTTTGACGGCTACACGTGATGGCAGTGGAAAGAGCAAATAATCTTTATTTTAATAATGAAGTTAAAAGATAAATATGGCATGTGTCGTGACACGTTAGGGAATTCGACTTCTAGAAGACAATTAGTTTTTATAATTTTACTAGCTTTTGCCCGCGTGGAGGTCGGCCTGGGTTTATTTTTTTTGCGCGGAACCCTAATTCTTTTTCTAAAATAAAAGAAACTTAAGTTACTTCTTATAACATCAGCCGTCTCTAAGTCTCGGAGATTAGCCGGAAAAAACAGACAGACAGTCAAACAAAAATGTTTAAAAAATAAGTACTTTCATATATGCATTTAGTAAAAAACTGTTATTTTGTCACTAAAAACTGACACTACAATTTTATGTATAACTAATAAAAATATTTAAAACTAGCACTTCGCCCGCGACTTCGTCTGCGTGTATTCGTGCCAAATTTCAAGTTTATTAACTCAAGCAATAAGATTTTTCATACAAACAAAATTCCCCCTTTTCACCCCCTTAAAGGTCAAATTTCCAAAAACCCCTTCTTAGTGCTCCCCCACATAATAAAAGGAAGCCGTATGCAAAATTTCACGTTCCTAGTCCTTGTAGTTTCGGCTGTGCGTTGATATGTCAGTCAGTCAGTCAGTCAGTTTCTCTTTTTATATATATAGACAGTACATTGCTTCTTACATTAGCTATCACTTCATTTTTGTTATTTATGTCTTTAATTTCGATTGATTGCTGTTCAATTTTTCCTTTCAGTTACGTGCTCCTTTAAAATCTTTCTTCATTCAAATGTCCACAGATGCCTAAGACCAATAATTGACATTGCACTCAAAGATATTGGTACAATTATCTATGTTCACAAACTAGTATTTACTTATAGGTTGCTAAATCGAGCTACCTAAAATAAAAACAACTCTACTAATAAAGATACAGGTAGGTTACCTACAATAAGAGGCTCATATCATAGCTTGGTGTAGTTACTTATTATTTTTGTACTCTGAAGAATATGAGCAGAATTCATCTGATTCACTGCGTGGTCCTTCGAGCCTACGTCAGGCGGAATCTTTCAGATTTATCCCTGCATATTGCGCTAGCTGCAGGAGGGTGGGGTTCGTAGCTAATAATAGCACGGGTTGGTCGAAAGTAAAGCCGTTTGGTTCGTGGATGGATGACTATTCATTACATTTCGAGACCCCTCTGTGTCTCGGAAAGCATGTTAAGCCATTGGCCGCGGCTGGCATTCATAGATTTTTGACAGTCGTTACTGGTAGTCAGAAGCCCAAAAGTCTGCTTATTATCCGACTTTTTGGCTTCTGACTCCCTGAACTCTTAGCAAGGAGTATCGTGTTACCTGTAACTGGGTTGTGGAGGTCAAATGGGTAGTCGCACCATGTAAAGTACTGGTGTTCAGCTGCAGCCGGTTAGCCCACGTTCGCACGGCCGTAAAACAATTGCGGCGGGACTTTATCGCGCACTGGATTTTCAACTCTCGGTGTTACGCCGAACATTGAGAATCCAACAGAGTGCATCCCAGCACGTCAAAAAAACACACTGTTGGGTTTTCAACTCTCGGCGCTAAGCAGTGCGTTGAAAATCCAGTGCGGGAAATGCAAACGCCGTGGGGAAAACGCGAAGTAGATTGATTCCACTATCAACTTTAAACTAGTGGATGTTACATACAGCAATATGATTGTCTCAGATAATAGCTGAATAATTTATATTAATTAATTATTGTTTTGTCTTTATTATGTTACTGGGTCACGAACTCACGACTCGTTATCTCTACTTATACTAATTATAGTTCGTAGAAATTAAAAATATTCGGGATTTGACCTATCAATATATTTGAGAACTAGCTTCTACCCGCGACTTCGGCCGCGTGAAATTTCACGCTCCGTCACACTCTTAGGGGTGGAATTTCGAAAAGCCCTTTCTTAGTGGACCTACTCTTCACAAAGAACACACCCTCCAAATTACATGTCTCTAAGATCAGCGGTTTAGGCTGTGCGTTGATATATCAGTCAGCTTCAGGACTTTGAATTTTATGTACAGGATGTTCGTTGATTAATGGATAACCTCTTAAGGGGTCATTGTACTTATCATTATAAGCAACTATTACTATGGGGCCAAACAAGAAATCGCGAAAAAAAATCAGCTGTTCCCTAAATTTATGTTCGCATAACTCGTCAAAATGTAGGAACTAGCTAACATAGCCCGGAGTTTGGAAGTTGGCGGTGTGATTTTCCCGTGCCTCATCTCTCTCCGGTCATGCTCATGTCGGATTGACGTTCCTTCGGACTATGAGAGTGAGGGAAGAGGGAGTGCACCTGTGTCTGCGCGCACACTTGTGCACTATAATATCTCCTGCGTACCTGGCTAATCTCCGTTGAGATTGGCTACCGTGACCGAAATCGGCCGGGGAGGCTATTATAGGACTTGAACCACGGAGTACAGAAAGAAGACTTAAACTAGGTAATTTATTTTCAGTTACCAAAATAGAAGCCCAAAATTGAATTTATGATTGTTCTTCATCATATTCAATTGAGAGTGACAACATGTCTCACAGTTAATGAAATACGATGCAAAATGGTTAAATTCATCAAAACAATTAATAGAACGAGCTTATAAAACTTACAATTTTTTTAAGCCATCTTCTATTAAAGGAATGAGCTTGTCGAAATAAACTAAGATTAATAGATGTGATCTGTAAATGAATGAACTTTGAACATCGTCTGACCGGTCTTTGTCTTAACTGAAATTATTGAGAGTCGTTTTGATAGCAATTAATATTTCGCTGTGATCAACGAATCAACGTCATGACTCATGATTGACGTTGATCAGTGGGTACCTAAGTTGTTCATATAACCAACTGTAGTTTACAAGAGTTTGCTTTATCATATATACCTATGAGAAATATACTTATTCTTACTTTTATGTAATTGTATCAACAACTCTATGCATTTTAGCAGCAAGATATGGCATTGAAAATCTCTTTAAATCATGATAATTATATCCCATTCTGTCAAGCTTTTTACCTAAAAATGTGTGCAGAAAATCTTTCGTTCCTGACTTCAATTTTGCAGAATGTAATCGTACTTATCCGATTTGAGTAAAAGTTTTGCAATGAAATCAGTGTTGTAATTATTTATCATCTTTTCTCATGCTGTATTTGAATTCAGAATCTCAGATAATTATTAAGTTTTGGAACAATAAACTCGATATCAAACAAAACAAAGTTCAAATTCCATTGCAACCAAAATTTATTAAGGGCCTTTTTATTACAAAACTGGTCACTCAAAAATCAACCTTTAGAATAAACAACCCTGAAGTAGAAAGTTGAGTAAGAGGCAGACGTAAACAAGGCGCATATTATCTGAGATTAAGAATTGAAGTAATAGAAACAATAATATTATTATTATGTAGACGTCACTTACCCGATAACAACATGGCGTCATCGAGGGTCGCAGCTGTTTTGTCAACTTTCACGCTGCTTTTGTCCATTGAGCCGTTCATAGCCATCGCTGCCTCTAGAACCTGAAAGAATTTGTTCATGAATGTCGTCCTCATAGGAACATCATCATCATTTTTATACTTAATTATTGAATTAAACACAAACATTAAACGCATTCATTCATAAATGTTTCATTTCATTATGCTAATGAGTATAATGATTCCAAATTCTGAAACCATATGGACCAATTCACCTGTGTTTACCAACACCTAAGTACAAAAAAAAAGGACGCAATAATTTAAAAAACGGGAATCCAACGCAGTCTTCGCTATAAACCTTTTTTTAGCTAATTTTGGGTGTGTGATGCAACACAATAAAAAAGCTTGAAAAATATTTTGGTCCTAGATCCTTTAAAAAGCGGCCGATCTACTTATTCTCACCCCGAAAACTGTGAACTGTCATTCCACCTGCAGGCCAATTCTCGTAATCACAAACTCGTAATCACAAAACGTTCAAAATCTAGTCGCAGTCTCATCTCGGCGACAAACAAAAATGTCAAAAACTTGTCAAAATGTAGGGAAATTTTAAGATCAGACTGTGAACGTTCTTAAAAATTACGAGAATTGCCGCTCTGATGTTAGGATTGACAGAATTCTCAGCTCACTTCAACCTTATTTCACCGAAGCCATCACGATGAGTTTCTTACAGAATACCTTCCCAGATCAACGATCACAAAAAAACACTGAGTGGTTCCGACAATAACTCGAAGCGGTGAGACAAGAACTTATAGCTAAAAGCGTGTTTTGTGTATTTTAAGCTGTTTTTCACACAATGTTGTCGTTTTCAGGCACCAGAATTACCTCTGCGTCAGGTACTATGTCATATTCATATGTTCTTTCTGCTGCCATGATAAACGTCGTTCAGTCTAGTCGAGACCTAGAAATTTGAAGGTGATAATGATTCGTTCGAGCACTGGTGGCCCGGTAGTGACGGCTGCGACTTACGGACTGTAAGTCGTAGGTTCGAACCCAAACACCACACCAGACAGGCGCTTTACTTTGTGTAAATTATTTCATGACCATTGCTCGCAAAACGGTGAAGGAACCATCTTGAAGAAACTGGCATATCCTAGAACCAAAAATTCGAAGACATGTCACATCTCTACCCGCATTGAGCCCACGTGGTGGATTACGGCCCACTCCCTAGCACGGAGAGGAGGCCTGTGTCCCAGCAGTGGGAACATTATAGGCTGATTATGTATATGCTTATTGTCGTTTTCCTACGATATGCTGGTCACAGGATACAGTGGATGATGTGGCAACCTATATACTTACATGTCACTACATAGTATAAAACAAAGTCGCTTTCTCTGTCCCTTTGAACGCTTAGATCTTTAAAACCACGCAACAAATTTTGATGCGGTTTTTTTTAATAGATAGAGTGATTCAAGAGGAAGGTTTATATATATAATACATGCATGCATGTGATGTCGTAAATAAACACATTTTTTTGCGCTTACTTTTCAAACGCTGGCTGAACCCTACGAGATAGGTCAAAATAATGTACTACAGTATTGTACACCTTAAAAAGGTCTACAAAAAAATCCGCGATGGTATATGTCTATCTCTTAGGAATAACCCACAATAATCATTTTTTATCCTTTACTTTTTACGAGAAATAATGGATTATTTACGAAGCGATTTTAAGCAATACAGCATTAATCCTTATCCAATTAAGTACCTTAAATACATTGTGCATTTAATATAGATAAATATGGCCCTTTACAGCATGTAATTTAAATAAATATTTTCGACGATATTACAGATTTAAAATGCAGGGACATAGCGGTTGCTGCGATACCGGCCGCGGCGGCGCTGCTGGCATTCTTGAAATACCTGTGCTTAGTATCAGTATTGCACCCGTGCGAAGCCGGGGCGGGTCGCTAGTCTTTGATATTAGAAGCTTTTACATTCCGTTCAGCTGTGTTTCCATTTGAGTTTCCTATAAAATGTTCTTGTGTTGTCAAAATTGCATGCTCCGAACAAATTAGAAACTATCTTCGTCATCCCCAAAAAGAAAAAGATATTTCTTTCGCAGGATCTACGTTATCAACGAGTCGTGAACAAGGAGCCTATGAAGAAGTTTCTTCTTTATTTTATAGGTTCATATTTTTTGACATTTGGATAAGTAATAATCATTTTTATTTTAACTTTTAGGTTTACCCTTTGGGTCTAAAGGTGTGCTACAAACATGTTCAAACAACATGAATGTGACTGATTGATTGTGGGCATGATTCGTCAAATCCCGAGCGGTAAAATCTAAAGTATATATTGCCGCGCGGCTGAGCCGAACCATGCTGAATCATGTAGACCCGAGAAATTGTTTAGCACGCCTATAACAAAGAACTTCTTACACTTCAAATGTGGGGTCGCCCTAGAAGCCCTAAATACAAAATTTGCTTTAATTAGTAGTGTGTTATCTTTAAATAGCTGTCTAGAAAGGATTAGAACTCTTATTTAACCGTTATCTTGTTTTGCTGAAAGCCGCAATTCCATGCGTTCTCGATAATTGTTTTGCGAAATATTCCATTGACTCCAATGATTAAAGAATCTTATCAAATGTACTTACATGTTTGTCTCTTAACTGGCACACACTAAGTTTTATGATATACTTAACTAGTATTTTTCTACACTGATGATAAATAACGAAAGAGAATCTTAGATTGTATCAATTGACGTTTAGTTTGTTAGTCATTCGGGGAAAATGTAAAATCGTAGCGATAGATTGTAAAGATTTAATTATAAGTAGTAAGTCAATAATTAGAAAATATTAATAAGTTACGAAAAAATCTACATCATCGTCTCATCTGCCTAGCCTTTGCAACCGGGTGCAGCTGAATACCAGTATTTTACATGGAGCGGCTGCCTATCTGACCTCTACCACCCAGTTACTGGGTAATATGATACCCCTGAACCTGATCGACCTATACAAAAAATAAAGATAGAATAGATGAACCGTTTTTCAGATTAGCCAAAGTTCATTGACATCTTTTATAGGGTACTATGTTAAATGTTACAACCTAACATCCTTTGTTTTTGAAGTCGGTAAAAAATACCTTGTGATACGGGCAGAAGCTAGTATCGTTAAAAATAGGTAAAGATAAATCGTTCAGTAACAGAATCAAGAATTGTATAAGGCTCATGCTACAGCAAAAAATATAACTAATTATATAATTAAAGATTACAATTAATTAAAATCACCTACAGGCCAGGTGAGTAATGAAGGTATTAATTAATATCAGTATGCCTTGTCCGCGATACGATATCTATATCATATGTAACATTATTTACAGCGGCCACATACGGATTATAGGCTTTGGCGGAGATCTAAACGGTACTATGTCAGTTACTAGGGGACGAAATCAGAGGCATTAATTCTATCTAGGTATATTATATTGTATCAGAATACCAGCGCTGCGACATTTATTTTTTAAATGTCGCAGCATCATTCTGAGATAGGAGCCTTTTGGCCTCGTATAGGAATTTCTTTTTAATTATTCTTTTCGTTACTTTTTTTAAATATTATTTGATTTTTTATTTTTGACTGTGTTTAGTTTGTAATCTTCCTGTACGAGTCGCTTACACACTTTTCCTTAATTTCTTTATTAATTAATACCATCCTATTATTTTCCAACTACAGGTATAGGCCTCTTGTTATTCGAATAAGGTTCGAACATAGATCACTGCGCTTGCTCAAGACGGGTTGGCGATTTCAGATTTCTATGGATTTAATCAGCGGCATTGTTTTTCATCAAACTCGTTGTACTTAAGTAGTCGATGAACTCAATGTTATTAAAGAACTAGACCTGTTATCAGTGAACTCAATCGTTGTTTTTGTCAACGAAAATATTGACAAATAGTTGAAAAGAATAGGTGCTTACATTCGGGGGAGTTCTGAAATAAGTACTCAAATATAAAATAGTTATTCCTAAATGATATTTGTTTGTTTTGATTTGGGATATTTGTTTGTTTGGTTTGGAGAGACTTTTTGAAAAAGCCTAAGTAAAAGTCGGGCTTTATTTAAAAGGTTTGGCTCTCAATTATTTTCTCCCCTTTTTTGAAGATACATTATTTTTATAAGCACTAGAACCCTAAAAAAATGCCGATTTCAACCGCTGTCAACAGAGGCCTAGTGTACAAATTTGACAACTATTAATGAAAAAAGAAAAACATAAGGACACAATATATATATCTTTCTTATTCAGTTTATGAAATATCTTTTAAATTGGTCCAATATTGGAGGAGAAAATAGGTTAGAGCCAAACTTCGAATTATGACTTTTTACTTAGACTTTTTCAAAAGTCTCTCCGACGGCATTTCCTCTTAATGCTCCATTTTACGTGGTACTATAAAAGTGTTTAGCACCCACGTGCCGAGCGGTAGTGTCGTCAATGTCCAAACCGTTGCGTAGTTACATAATTTTAGAGGCTGCTTGTATATTCATGGGGCAATGAACGTCATACTGGTAGCGTCAGCTTTTAAATTAACGTAGTACTTTAGGCAGGACGTAATATGTGCTATTAATAGCTATATTAGGCTAAGCTGGAATTTAGAACCATAATTTTGGGTGACACCTGCACCTCAATTGCGTAACATACTTTTTTTTTCACAATCTGAAACAAATTTCTAATCCATTGCTTCAAATGTTCTAGAAATTCTTCTGCTCGACAAAATAACGCGATGAATGTTGTCGAATTGTCAAAATTAAAGGTAATGCAACTTATGCTACGCAATTGTCGCGCTGTTTACTGAAAGCTAGTAACTAAATGACCGAAAACTAAGGATAATTACTGTGTTTGTCTAACTAGAATCATTGAGTCTGACAGTCATTATAACCGATAGTGTTGCATTTCAATAACCGTATCGTACCGTTCATAATAATAGGAACATATTCTTTTAAGTTGCCCAGACGGTTTTGTGTCTTTAATGCCACTATTGATCAACTTTTCATTTTAAACGTTTAGCTCAGGGGCCTCTCTAAGTTCGTCAACTAAGATATGGGCCCGCCCAAAAGTAGTTCGGTACTTCAGAGTGAATCTTACTCTCTACTAATTAACTTTTTAGGACGGGCAAAAAAATCGGAAGTAAGGACGACTGTCGAATCGTGTTGTCATTCTATCTTTGTTCGGGCACCAAACTAATCTTATGTCCGAAGGTGATACAGAGGAGTAAATGCCTAACTTCAGCGGAAACTACGGATATCTTGCACTAGCTTCTGTCCGCGACTTCGTCCACGTAATTTTTTTTTGTTTCCCCGATCCACCCCGTCGCAACGTGTCGCCGGCCTGCGCTATTACTTCGTTTTCGCTTGGCGAAAACTTCAGACTTTTTTTCTTTTTGCTCAACTCCTAACGGTCCTAGCGTCAAGTTTAATAGAATATAGCCCTTCCTCAAGAACTGGGCTATCAAACGCAAAAATATTTTTATATATGTGACCAATACTTCCAGAGATTTAGAGCTTTCAAACCGTGTTTCAAACAAACAAACTCTTCAGCTTTATTATTAGTATTATTTTAAAACTATGATATCTCCTAAGATATACATTGAAATCAAATGATGTCAGAGGCAATTTTGTTCAAAATTAAATACATGTGATGAATAACGTATTTATTTGGATAAGGATTAATACCATGTTTATAAAAACACCTTCGCAAATAATGCATTATTTTAGAACAAATTTGGTTAGCATAAAAGAGGTTATAGTGAGCTACCCTTAAAAGATAGACATATGCTGTCGCGGACTTTTTTTTAAAGCTTTTAAAGGGGAACAATTCTGTCATATATGATTTTTGCGAAACTTTAACCGTTTACGCAGCGCACGCAGCGGAAGCTCTCAATAGGAAAAAAATCCCCCGATTTTGAAACATTCTTCATTGGTGCTCCGCTCCTATTGGTTTTAGCGTTATGATATATAGCCTATAGCCTTCCTCGATGAATGGGCTATCTAACACTGAAAGAGTTTTTCAAATCGGACCGGTAGTTCCTGAGATTAGCGCGTTCAAACAAACAAACAAACAAACAAACAAACTCTTCAGCTTTATAATATTAGTATAGATAGGAAGTAGCCCATAGATATAAATAGACCTAGATAACGCAAGTATCACGATCTGTATGAAAACCAAGCGTGCAATTTTTGAACTACCTACTATGACGTCACAAGCACTCTTTTTCACTCACGCTCACCCAGCCAGCAGTACTCAGGACTGAGCGCGAAAGTGGCGGCTTACGATTTTGGCGCGCGAAGTAGTTGTTCTTGCGTCCGGCGCCGAGAGTTGCAAATCCAACAGTGCGCTTTTATTACACTTTACACTTGTCAGTGTTAGTGAAAAAGGGCTTTAAGTAATCTCAACCATATGTGGACCATACATGGATGAAAGAAGGTGGCTGGGACATACTGGATGCAGAAGGCGGTGGACTATGTATTGTGGCGCAGCCTTGGAGGGTCCTATGTCCAGTTGTGGACTGCAATAGGCTGAGTTGATTGATCGAAGCCTATTATAGTGATGTTTTTAATTTGCTAACTTTTGACGCAGGGTCAGAGCAGGTTAACAGAATGTTATCGTAAACTTGACAGTCAGGGACGTGAAAGGTTGTTAATGAATCAAGTTCATCTGACGGTTAATGCACTTTTGTTACGAACATCAGTGGGTTTTATCACATTTTAATTGGGGTTTAATTTGAAATCTTAATTTTCTTTGTTTATACACTGGTTGGCATATTCGCAGCATAGACGCGTAACTTGTTATCGTGAATGCAGTCGGTACATGATTCTAATGACCTCCATGCGTTAAAATTTTTCGTCAGTTATTTTAAAAAAAAATTGCTGTTCCTACATTTTGACCGCGTAGATATTGCACTTTTCTATGGAATAGCTGATTTTTGTTTTGTTATCCGATGAAAAATTTCTACGATGAAGGAGTCTAAAATCATGTGCTAAATTCTAAAATCATGTGCTAAATTCTAAAATCATGTGCTAAATTCTAAAGTCATGTGCTAAATTCTAAAATCATGTGCTAAATTCTAAAATCATTCCTAAATTCGTGGTTTCAGTTTCGGTGTCCCTGCCAACCTGTATAAAACAGAACATTCGCTTTTGTCAGTGCTTTACAATTTCAATGTATTTTTTGGTTCGCGTCTCGAAGTACCAAAAAAATATACTGAATGCTTTTTCACCTCAGTTAAATCAGCGTAATTCAAGAAACGAGCTGCACCTGTTCGCTTTTTTATAGTTTACTGTCTATTGGTTTTCGTTAATAGTCGTTTGTTTCGAAATTATTTTTAGAGAATTTTAATTGACTTTACTTTTGAGTTAATTGACTTTAAGTTTGAAATGCTAGATAAATCTGTGGCATTAGTTATTTGCAACGTTAATTACAAATCCTGTTAATACAGTTAAGTAGCTAGGCTAAACGTAAATATTTTTGTGCGTAACTGCCATTGAAGCAATTCATTATTATTCTTCAGTTAACTAGATAAGAAATGCGTATTTAATTAATCATTAGGCTTCATAATAAAATAACAACTAGTTAATTATAAGGCAATATGCAAGAGCTTGATTAGCTATAGGTATAGACGCCAGCACAAGCTACCCGAAACTGTCAAATTTTCCCAATCAATTTTGGACCTTATGCTTTAGCGATAAAGTTGAAAATCTATTAAATAAATTTGGCAGATTGTAGTAGCTTGATGTGCTGGCGTCTGTAGGTACCTAAAATCATCGAAAAAAAAAATCGAAGGCCGATATAATTATCGGCCTTCGATTTTATTTTGATTTGTATAGCTGGCTCCTTATAATATATTATTGTATTAGCTTAAACAGGGGGCTAGTGGCTAAGTAATAACAGTCGCACAGGTCGATCAATTAGGTTATGTTACGTTTGCCGCGGTTGGTCCGTGGATGGGTGACCATCTTTACATACCGAGGCCCTCCGTGTCTTGGAAAGCACGTTAAGCCGTTGGTCCCGGCTGTCATTCGTGGATCTTTTACAGTCGTTACGGGTCGTCAGAAGCCCGAAAATCTGACAATCAGTTTTAACAAGAAGTATTGTATTACCCAGTAATTGACAGACAGACGATTAGACTGGAAGCCGACCCCAACATAGTTGGGAAAAGGCTAGGTAGATGATGATACTGTTTACTAAACAATCTTGATGAGTTAATATAAGCTACACATTGCGGGAAGGTTACCTACCCTGTATCACTTGTATGACTTGATGTACAGAACTGATGTAAGGAATACGTTTGACATTATCAATCCTATTAGTTCTACTGGCCCAATTTCCACAACTTATCTCCATTCTCGTATTAATAGTTAATGAAGATAGTGAATTAATTAATTATTCATTTAAGGGCTGATATTTCCATCGCCAGAAATGTCGCCAGATAACTTTTATTCGAGGAATAAAATTGACGTTTGACAATTTTTGTATAAAATAATTATTGTCAAAATTTAAAAATTATTCCTCGATAAAGTTATCAGATGATTGATAAATCACCCCCTAATCAAAGAACATCTGCACTATTTTATAAAGTGGTAAAATTTGTAAGTTGGTTTATGTAAATTAAAGAACATCTGCACTAATAAATTTTATAAAGAGGTAACATTTATGAGATTGTATGTAGGGATTAATTGTCGTAACTACAGATCCGATTCCGAAAATTCATTCAATAATGTGTTAAAAAATTAAGAAAGTACTTACAATAATATATTAAATGAATGTTTTAGGTACATCTCAGTTCACAGCATAATCCATTAAAACATTGGACTCTAAAAGTCGGATTTAAAAAATATCTAGGTTTTCTAATTTTAAAACATCTTGACACAAAGTTTTCCCGCGCAAATACAATTTTTTTTTTTAATTGTCTTTTAGCGATTAACTTCGTCCTCCTTGCTTTATATATTTTAATAACTTTGTATAGTAAAAAAAACACGTGCGTGTACTCACTTATCGATAAGGTTCAAGTAGAAGCGCGCGTGGTGCGGTGCATGCTATGCCACTGAACATAACACTGATTACTTTTGACAGTCTCGCGTCTGTTTTATTTCGGTTAGTATCGTCAACATCGGGATAGTAGATAAGAGTTCGCGAAGCGCTTCGCTTGAACTTTGGGCGTTGTGAATAATATTAGGTTATCACTGGCGGAATATACAACGTGGCGCTACAATGGCGACATTAATTTAACACACGGGTAGAGCTAGTGCCTATTAATCATATAAATTTTGATAGGTTAAAATAATTCGTAAATTGAAAAAAAAATTTTTTCAAACAAACTAAATAATAAAAAAGTAACTAAAATTGGGATCACCCTTGCAAAAATTCATTCATGAAATCACTTACCTATACTCCATTTACAATAAGATTAGAAATTTAAACAAACCTTTTTTACCGTCGGTTCAATCGATTTTGACTTCTATTTCGTAGGCATAAGGATGGCATTAAAAGCAGCAAACAGTTGTTATTGTAAGCACTTTTTTTGCTTTTAATGCCATCCTTATTCCTACGGAATAGAAGTCAAAATCGGTTGAATAAGCTGTAAAAAAGGTGTATAGCTGCTGGCTTACGTTAACTCGGAGCGGCAACGCGTCGTTTCGCGCGCTAACAATCGCGCAACGCGTCTTGTATGTACCTACTCGTGATCGGTCCGATTCTTTGACGGCTTATCAAAGAAACCGAGCGACGCAAGTGGTACCTACAGCGGAGGTGCTTAGTGTCTAACGGAGTATGCACTTTTCTAAATTTGAATGGGTGCCACTTTTCGCGCTTTAATATCCTATGGACGGCTCTGTGATGGACTTGAAAATTAGGATCATGTCCGCATATTCAGCTGCTGTGTAGTTCGGATGTGTATTTGCCATCACGATCACAAGTTTACACAAGCATTAATAAAATAACACAAATAAAAGCGTCCGTATCGCAAGAGATGTAAACGTACCTACTAGATTACAAAACGAAAACAAAGCAAATCGTCTTTATCGCAGTATCTAATTACACAAAAATAAATAAATAAAGCAAAAAATATTAGACACCGTAGTGTAGTAACTATTCAGTAATCTGTGCCGTAGTGTGAAGAAGTGTATCAAGGACACGGGTTCGGCTATCACTAGAAATGCAAAAAAAGAATTCGAGTTCGGTGCGGCGGCGGGTGGAAGGGAGGGCGCGCGTCGCCTGCGCCGCTCGCCGACAAAGGGCTATCTCTTTCCTTCAATTGGGTACTCTTTGCATTTGTTTCATCCTAATAGTATTGCTTATTCGTTCTAATTTCATTGATGCGATGTTATGATCCGTGACCCCGGCAAATGACCGCTGCGCGACAGTTCTTTAAATACAGGTTGCTCTAAGATGCCATTTTCTAAAATTTAAAATAAATCCGTAAATAATAACGTTTAATAGAAATATAATTTCTAAATGAAACGAAAATGTGAAAACGTATATGTTTGTTAAATTAATGTCACCATTGTGGCGCCACGTTGTATATAAAAAAATTAAGATAAATGTATATTAAAGCAACTTAACATCCTCAATGCTGAAAAGAATGAGCGCCGGAACATAATAGCAATTGTATCTTATAGCCGATAATTTTCTTTTGAATACGTCATTACAAGGTTAGATCCAGATATAATATATATTATAACTAATATAATCACTCCTGATAATTTCTTAATCGATATGACGTCAGCACGATGTCCATCTATCTATGTTTAATAATAAAATTAAATGCGAACAGCATTTCATTTTATTGTTGATAAGCGCATTACTTCAGAACTGCTGGACTGATTTGGCAATGTTTTGTTTTAAAATGTTTGTAGAAGTCCGAATCATATTCGTAACAAAATAAAAATGGAAAATTTGCCGAGAAAACTGGAAAATTTGGGAAAAAAACTGAAAGTTTTATATTCTATAAGCTTGAAATTCAGACGGCTAGTTGTTACATAAAAATGGTCCGGGACAGATTTATCTTGATTGGGTCTCAATTGCTGCTGGATTCGTCCGGCAGGGGTTTGCTTCTGTCATGATAAAGATTTCCATTTGTCCTGATAATATTTAAGATCACCGCGAATTCACGACACCATTTTAATGGAAATTGGTACAGTATATTACTTACACCCACGTTAGAGTTCTTTCAGATAGAATAAGTTCAGCTGCTTGTGCAGTAAGAAAAATAAGGCAGTTGACAGATATAGTCACAGCTAAGTTAGTATACTTTGCTTATTTCACAGTATTATGTCTTGTAGTGTTCTGCTGTGGGGATCGGCAGCTGACGTAGATTCAATTTCCATTTTACAAAAGAGGGCAATCCGCGCAATCTATAAAATGGGTCATAAATAAATACCTATATAAATACACGTTGTAAAAATAAAATTGTGATACCTAAATTTAGATTAACTAAAACTAGCAAGTCATTTCTTAGAAACAGTATCCGCTTTTATTACAAGTTGCCAAAGCCGCGGGGCAATTGCGTAACACATTATCAATCGGAATCGGATTTATTTTGACAATTCAACAACATTCATTGCGTTATTTACGTGTTGAGCAGACAAATTTTTTGAACTTATGAAGCAGTGGATTAGCAATTGCTTCAAAATGATTCAGATTCCTATTGATAGTGTGTTACGCAATTAGGGTGCAAGTTACAGAACTTAGCGATGGAAATTTCAAAACCCTCAACAAACGTGTCCTTATCAAAAAAGCATATTAACTGCTCCCAAATTACGACGTTTATTTTTTATTTAATTTTTAAATATTTCTTTGACATAATCTTTTTATTATTTGACATTATGTATACAGACAATTTTAATTCCAACTCTTTATTAGTGGTTGTAATGGCAATCATATCATTTGGGTTTAATAGGTTTTTATATTTTATTTATTTTTTAACCGACTTCAAGAAAGGAGGTTCTGTATTCGACCCGTATGTATTTAAGTATGTCCGCGTTATTTGATAGATTCTTTTCTATTTTGTTTTGGCCTCGTAGAATTTAGATCTGTAGACCGTTTTGTATTTTATTAAGTATCTGGTACATGTTGACAGGCCTACGCTGTCCTCCTATACCTACTGTAATTTGAAAATATTTTAAAAGTAAATTATTTTAAAAAGAAAAAAATAAAATAGTAAATTATTTTAAATTATTTTTTTTTACCTTAGAGTTTCTTGCCGGCTCTTCTCCATAGGAAACGACCGATTGGAACCGTGCGTACACTTATCATCTGACGTTTCATAAGTGCCCATGTAGGTTTATGTGAAATAAAATATTTTGATTTCGATTTTAATTTTTTTTACTTATTTCTGATCATTTTTGGCTGTGTGCACTATAGTGGAAATGTTCTATCGTCATTGTATTGAAGACAATAGTTAAAGGAACACAATACATAAATGAATAAATAAATACTTAAATAGATTTTCCTTGAAAAATTGCACTGGAGGAAATTTAAGTGCGCTTTAATACCTACTGAAATTACTATATTTAATTAAGTAGTTCCGTTTGGGACAAAACTGGAATTAAGTGGAATTTAGCGGTTTAAGAAGCACTTAAAATCCCCTAAAACTCCTAATAAATTCTCCTTCGGGACTCTTTCCCTAAAAGGGGCAGAGAGAGAACAACTACTACTGTAATTATTTACTTGAGGTACTTCTGTTCGAACTGGAATAAACTGAAATTTTGCGGTACACTTAAAATAAAACAAAGTCGGGTTAACACCATTATTTTTTAACTAATGAACGGCTGGACTGATGTTTATAATCTTTGATTTGTTTAATATGTCTCCGCCCCGAATAGCAGAATAACTAATAAAACACGGGAAAATTCACAAAAAAAAGATAATTCGTTATTTGATACATTTTATATGAAACGACTTTTTTGATGATATTATATCGAGAACGGATTGACTGATTTTTATGGCGGTACGAAGTTTGCCGGGTCAAAATAACACATTTTTAACTCGCTTCATCCACATTTAAGGGCCTATACTACCTCAAATGGCTTAGCATGATCCTCCGTTATGTCGAAAATACTGCAGCATTAATTTTGAAATAAATATATGGTAAAGTTGAGGATTAATGCTAGGTTTTATGTTAGACGGAAACACGATTTCATAAAATTTTCTCGTTAGAAAAAATATCCAAAGTTACCTCCAAACCGAACAATAAACCGCTGGTATTCAAAAAATACTTCAAATTAGATCATGAAACTTTGTATACTAACCGAACTAACTATAAAGCAGGTCTTATGTTATTTACTTTTTTTAATTACCATTATTTTCACCGTAAAAAGCAAATATCTAAACTATTGGCGCTGCCTGCCGCCTAGCACCGCACTCTGTCTCGCTCTCACTCAGTCCGCGAGCAGTATCGTGCGAGTGAGATAAAGAGTGAATTTTAGCTGAGGTAGTGTAGGCTCTTAAGGTGTTTACTCACTTTTAAAACTTCCGAACTGACCATAAAAAGTTTTCGCCTGCTACTCATGACACACTCAAATATGTTGTAAAACTGATGAATTTTGAGAGTCCGAGCTATATTTAATGGTGAACATCTGACATGAGATAAAGAACCGCGGGAGGCCTGTATCTGTCCACTTGAACTAGAGGTAGGCTTCAATGGCTGTCTACATATACTTACATAAGTTTGTAGCTAAGTTGAGTAAGTAGTATGTGTTCAGTTTTCTCATGGGATGATTCTTCTTTTGTGCTTTCGTATCATCATATTATTTTTACCCCTATCTTAATTTATTGGGGGTCGGTCCAGCACGTCATAATTTTTGAAGCATCTCCATTAATTTTTTTATTGCTGAATAGGCCCGCTCTTTACTTCGATCACGCCTGATGGAAAGCGATGGATGAGGTCTATCATGGAACGAGCGTGCCCAGAAGATACCTAAGGCACTGGAACTCCCACGCATCGACGAAACACAGCAGGCTGCTTGACACCGGACTCCGGTGGGAAGGTGGTCGCAAATCAGTTCGTCATTATCATCATCATTTCAGCCGAAAGACGTCCGCTGTTATACATAGGCCTCTAAGCATCGCCATTTCGACCGGCTCTGTGCTTCTCGCATCCAGCGTATTCTTGCGGCCTTTACGCTACGTCTTTCGATACGCGGTTACCACTCCAGAACCATATCTACTTCTGGTTGCCATGATGCTGCATGGGCTGTGTAACAATAAATTTGATTGTACTGAAATCACAAACAAGTTACGCTACACAGTACCCCGAAATGTCATAAGACGGGCGGCCCGCGTGCCCCGGTTGTTCCATGTGGATTCATGTAAGACCAACGCCGGGGCGCGAGTGCCTCTTCGACAGCTTGTGGAAACCTATAACACACACTTCATGGAAATTGATATCTTCTCTCTCTCTAGTAAAAAATTCAAATATCTGGCTATAAAAACTTTATCACAATAATCAAAGAACTTGAACTTGTAATGCGATGAGCAATCTCGTCAACTCTTCCGTTTCCAACTCTGCACATATTAATCCGTGGACAATGGTGTGGGTTATATGTTTACCAATTCATTATTTTACTCATAGTTTTAATTAAACCTTAACATGTAACTGTTTTCTTGTCCCTTAAATAAATAAATAAATAAATAAATATCAGTAGAGTTTCTTGCCGGCTCTTGCCTATAGGAAACGACCAATTGGAACCGTTCACCTAGCTTCTGACGTTTCAAAAGTTTCATGTAGGTATCAGTGAAAAAAAATATTTTGATTTTTGATTGGAATTTTTCAATTTTGGGTATTTGTGAAAACATCGCTTATTTTGTATAAACCAGTCAGCAAGGTTTCAGCGAGGCTTATTGCTCAGCGTGGGTCGAAAGTACCTACATTTAAATATCACCGCGACTATTTTATGCTAATGGGATGATACTAATTTAGGATGAATATTCAGTTGACATCAACATAGAAGAAGAACTAGCGGGGGATCCAGTGGAGGGGGGTGGAGGGGGGGTTCAGGGGCGGTCTGATCCCCTGAACCCCGGAATATATAATAAATCAACAGAATATACTTAATTAAAAAACAATCGACAACTAAAGTCCGGCCGTCGAGAGAGAATGCGTTCTTGAGCAAGTGACACGTGTCAGTTACTTAAAAATGAATACACGTTTTGCGAATTTGATCTATAAGAGTTACTAAAATTGTCGCAATGACAAAAAAAAAAAATATAACACCTGTTAGGAACGCATTCTCTCGACAGCCGGTCATATGTTACGTACATGCATTTTTGATAAAATATTTCCTAACCAGTATGTCATTGTGTCCTCATGCCTGTCTGTGTTAAGAGTTGTCGCATTTTTATTTTATTTTTTTATTCATTTTTTTTCATTTCATTTTCATTCATTCATTCATTTTTGTCGCATTGACTACATGGGCGTTTGTAGAATGTAATATTCAGGGTAATTAGCAATTTATTAGAGACTAGCTGTTGCTCGTGACTTTGAGTACTCTCCAGTAAGACGCTCGGTACCACCTGATTGTGGGTTCGATGCATTTCATGCCATATTCACAACACAGACAATTCAAAATCTCCTCCCCAGGTAGGTAGGGCTGTCCTGAATCCCACACAATTTTATTTAGTAAAACTTTTTTTAATTTCTAACTATATCGCTAACCTACCCCGTTCCATTAATTATTTATTAAGTAATCACAATAAAAAAAAAATAACAAATAAGCAGGTTAAGCTACGCTTGCCGCGGTTGGTCTGTGGATGGGTGACCATCTTTATATACCGAGACCTCTCCGTAAAGCACGTTAAGCCGTTGGTCCCGGCTGTCATTCGTTGATCTTTGACAGTCGTTACGGGTAGTCAGAAGCCCGAAAGTCTGACAACCAGTCTTATCAAGGGGTATCGTATTACCCAGTAACTGGGTTGTGGAGGTCAGATAGGCAGTCGCTCCATGTAAAATACTGGTATTCAGCTGTATCCGGTTAGACTGGAAGCCGACCCCAAAAGAGTTGGGAAAAGGCTAGGCAGATGATGATGATGATGATGATGAACAAATAAAATAAATGACAATTATTTTATATAATCTATGGTAATTTTTATACAGTTTCATCATGGTATTTTGTATGGACCCTTTTAGTCTTTCAACGAATATAATTAAAACATCGATTACATTCGTATCAAACGATCGCAAACTTACGCTACTATTATTAAATGAATAGTTTTAATGAACATGAAACGCTCTGGGTTTCATAGATTTGCGCGCGACTGAAAGCCGTTCAATGTTTTTGCGTAGAGCGGAGTTAGCCGTAATTTTATAATGGGATGATCAACAATGATGAGACGATGTTTGATGATTGCCAAACTTATATGGCAGGGCACATTGTTCGCAGAACAGATGGCCGATGAGGCCGCAAAGTTCTGGGCCTCAAGTCTGCTATTACAATAGTGTCAGAATGGTCTATCATTGATTTCATAATTGTTGATTTTGACAAGTTTGATAATCTACTAATATAATGGCGTCATTATGACTTTCCTATGGTCAACCACTGACACTCCATTGAAAGAAATGGCATAAAATGGTAATCTCGTACATAATGACAAATGAATGACTGACTTAGGCGGTAATCTGCTAAACTTCTTACTACTTCAGATTGTTCTAACACTAATACATAATATGTACAAATATATATATGTAAATGAAATCTGGCATGAATAAATGTTCAAATTTAGTAGTAGTTTTTTGAAAATCATTTATACTAACGGGTTTTATAATAATGGCAATACGACAATGTCATTATAACATAATTCTATCATTATGAATTTAGCAGATTACGAAATTTTAGCAAAATGACAATGGGATCGTGTTGGAATGAGGAATTTATAAAAATAGCAGACTTGGGGCCCAGGAGTGGTTACCACGTACCGGAAGACGTAGCGTTGGAAGGCCTCCCATAAGGTGGACCGGTGATCTGGTGAAGGCCGCAGGAATACGCTGGATGTGGGAAGCACATAAACGGTCAAAGTGGCGGTGCTTGGGGGAGGCCTATGTCCAGCAGTGGACGTCTTTCGGCTGGAATGATGATGGCATAAATATAGCAAGCAATAAGATGCAGATGTCTTTAAAAAAATCCAGTTTGAAAAAGACATGCATCCTGTAGATGCATCTAAATGATGTAATAGTAATTACGATTGTACTAGGTCGGGTTTAAGTCATTAGATAAATGTGGCAGCTTCGTTTTCTATCATAATCATATATTATTATGTCTCAGATTCTATGATAAATGCATGAATCACGCCTTCAGCTCATAGGCAAGTTAAGCAAAAATTATGACATCTCGGCTTAGAGTATGTGTGTGTGTGTAATTAATTATCACAACATGACACTACCCTTTGTCCACTACACTACTCCTTCGCGTTTTTCTAGTACCTATACTATAGCAACAGTGGGGTATAGCAAGAATTGCGTAGCAGCGGTGGCGTAGCGGCGGCGTCGTAGCAGCGTCTTCGCGGTAGGGGCGTAGCGGCGGTGGCGTAGCGGCGTCGGCACCGCCGCCGTAGCAACGTCTATGCGCGTCTATTTTTAAGGTGTATTTATTTTGCTGTAATGCAATGTATGTAATGTTTGGACTTCACGACCTACAGACCTTAAGAGCCTACACTACCTCAGCTAAAATTCACTCTTTAACTCGCTCGCACGATACTGCTCGCGGACTGAGTGAGAGCGAGACAGAGTGCGGTGCTAGGCGGCAGGCAGCGCCAATAGTTTAGGTATTTGCTTTTTACGGTGAAAATAATGGTAATTAAAAAAAAATTAATAACATAAGATCTGCTTTATAGTGAGTTCGGTTAGTATACAAAGTTTCATGATCTAATTTGAAGTATTTTTTGAATACCAGCGGTTTATTCTTTGGTTTAGAGGTAACTTTGGATTTTTTTTCTATCGAGAAAATTTTATGAAATCGTGTTTTCGTCTAACATTAATCCTCAACTTTACCATATATTTATTTCAAAATTAATGATGCAGTATTTTCGACATAATGGAGGATCATGCTAAGCCATTTGAGGTAGTATAGGCCCTTAATTGCTATGGCCGCGCGGTCGCAACATGGTGAACATGGAACAAAAAAAATCGAAGACATGTTACCAACGCGCACTGGGCCCGCGTGGTGGATTACGGCCAACACCCTCTTCCAGAAGAAGAGGCCTGTGTCCCTAGCAGTGGGAACATTCTGATATGAATACGTCATTGTTTCGTAGTAGTCATTTTCAGGTTTGTGAAAGAATCTCAGGTATAAATCTTGCTCGCACATCTTATGTTGTGTTGGCATAATCTCTTACCTACATTGTGACAGCATAATTCTTATCGGTTTAATAATAATATGTTCACCTTATCTCATTTATTAAACAACCTTATAAAAATGTTGTAGTCATCCTTATGTACAGAGGCCAGCACATCAAGCTACCCCAATCTGTCAGATTTTCCCAACTGAATATGAACCTTATTCCTTTGTGCTAAAGTTGAAAATCTATCAAAGAAATTTGACAGATTGGGGTAGGTTGACCTGCTGGCGTCTGTACATTAAGTCATGATAATGTGATCTTGTGAATATCGGTAGTGATATTGTTTGCCAAAGAAATCCGACGTACGAAGAAAGGATTTTCATAGTTAACTGGCTTCTTACTCTTAACTACGAAGAAACGGAAAAACATTTTATTGAGTAACTAGCGACCCGCCCCGGCTTCGCACGGGTGCAATACTGGCAGTAAGTACAGGTATTTCAAGAATGCTAGCACGCGCCGCCGCGGCCGGTACCGCAGTAACCGCTATGTCCCTGCATTTTAAATCTGTAATATCTTCGAAAATATTCATTTATTACATGCTGTAAAGGGTCATATTTATCTATATTAAATGCACAATGTATTTAAGGTACTTAATTGAATAAGGATTAATGCTGTATTGCTTATAATCGCTTCGTAAATAAGCCATTATTTCTCGTAAAAAGTAAAGGATAAAAAATGATTATTGTGGATTATCCCTAAGAGACAGACATATACCATCGCGGACTTTTTTGTAGACCTTTTTAAGGTGTACAATACTGTAGTACATTATTTTGACCTATCTCGTAGGGTTCAGCCAGCGTTTGAAAAGTAAGCGCAAAAAAATGTGTTTATTTACGACATCACATGCATGCATGTATTATATATATAAACCTTCCTCTTGAATCACTCTATCTATTAAAAAAAACCGCATCAAAATCCGTTGCGTAGTTTTAAAGACCTAAGCGTTCAAAAGGACAGAGAAAGCGACTTTGTTTTATACTATGTAGTGAAGTGAACACACCCTCACACACATACACACACCCTTACACTCCACATCCACACACTACTTTCACACTACATTTACTATCTCTATTGTTGTTTCTGCATGTGCAATTATCGTGCTCTATAAAAATCTTAGTTGGTATAACAAATAAAAATATCATGTAATGATTTGGGAGAAGGCGCTGAAATCTGACATACAGGTTTTTACCTAGTTTGGGATTCAGAGGCTTCATAGGTTTTTCTAACACTAATTTATTTCAATAAAAAATTTCCGCTGGACAACAGTCTACACACGGTGGGTATCTGAGGATGACCGGCGCTGCCGAGGCCGGCCCAGGAAGAGGTGGTGACTTAGACGCATACAGCAAGGGTTGGATCGAGGTGGCTTTAGACAAGGATTCCTGGAAGAATTTGGGGGAAGCCTTTGCTCAGACGTGGTGCACAGGGACAGGGTAGGGCGTAGGCAAATAAAAAAAAAAGGAATGGCTTGTGTGATCCCCGATGTTTACGACAAGAGCATGGCAACGAGTGGACTCTCTTTGTACAGAGGCCAGCACATCAAGCTACCCCAATCTGTCAGATTTTCCCAGTTGAATATGAACCTTATTTCTTTGTACTAAAGTTGAAAATCTATCAAATAAATTTGACAGATTGGGGTAGGTTGACCTGCTGGCGTCTGTACAAAAACAAAATCTATAAAATCAAGTAAATTTGTTAAATTGTGTAATTGTGCTTGTTTTTTTTTAATGTTTGTGCTGTGTGTTTGTTTGTTGTTTGTGTATATTCGTGGGCTTCATAACAAATGGGCGTATAGACAGAAGTGCAATATTATACAATATATTTACAGGAGGGACAAAAATGTGTTTAAAGTTAAAACTAGTTCATATATCAGACTGGTATTTGGAACAAGTATCTTTCTAGGTAAAATACGTATGCTGGTAGGACTTTGCAAGTTTTCTCACACGTAGGTAGTTTTTGAAATATGGTCATAACACCTCTTTGTTTAGATCATAACTGACAAAAATATCGCAAATGTAGGCAAAATGGGGCGTACAAAAACTCATTCTTCATTATATAGAAAGACCGTTACTTCTTATTTAAACAACTTTATACATTTCGTAATGTCGTAACAAACCTAAAAGCGCTGGCTGAACTTTAAATATTAAAATAAATAGAATGCGTAGGGGAAGTCAGCTCAAAGCGGCCATAGAAGGCAAAGCGGCCACGATTCATTTTTCGGCTATTTGAAGTGATATCGCGGCGTTGCCATTCTGCACGCGTAATAAACCTCCCGCCCCGTACCGATCAGTCATTCGGTAGCGGTGGGATCGAGCGGGTGGCTCTTAGTGACGAAAAATACGTTTTCGCGTCTTTTGTTAAAATAATAAAAGGTAAGTTTAACCTGTTTTGATCAAACCTGTTTAAGTTTAAATGCTTGCATTTACACGTGTATTGTTACTTGTCTATTCGGCGTTGTTTCTTTAGTATTTGCTCCAAAATTTGATAAATAATGTGGGAGTAGTTAATTTTTATAACAAAATGGGCGATAAAGGCAAAGCGGCTCGGGCAAAGTGGCCAGGTGACCGCTTTGCCCTTATTAAAATATTATGATTCGATTGATAATGGTCAGTTATTTTGTTTAGATGGTCAACAATTACAAACGTAAAACTACCCAGGCGTCTTGGGATGAAATTACGATGTGATGACTGCCAGTTATGGGCTCATGAATCGTGTATGACATATTCCGGAACTGGAGCTTACTACTGTGATAACTGTCAAGAAATCTGATCTCTGTTGTTATAATTTAATTTTAATTGTTTTATTAAAAAAAGAGGATTAATTTTGATAAAAGATAAAGACTGTTGAAAGACTTAAGTAATAGAAGTAACTGTGATTGATAAAAATGTCAAGTATCAACCTAATAGGTAGTATGTAGTTCCTAAAAAATTAACTAACTTTTTAAACTAAATATTACAAAGTTAAATTACTTTTAAGACCGATTGTGATTATTAACCTTTTGACCGCCACGGTCGTGTATAGACGACAAATGAAAACGTGCCCAAAACGCCACCGTCGGCTAATTCCGACAAGAAAACACCATGTTTTAAGTACAAAATAAATAAACTAAATTCAGTTTTCTGTGTTTATACTTAAAATATGGTGTTTTCTTGTCGGCATTAGCCGACGATGGCGTTTTGGGCACGTTTTCATTTGTCATCTATACACGACCGTGGCCGTCAAAGGGTTAATTAGGATAAAGCAGAAAATATTGATGTTTTATACAAAAAGTTTTATTTTATTTTATTGGTTTTTTATGAAAGATTTTTAAGTTTTAGAGGATTAATTATTTCAATATTTTAAGACTGTTGGAAGACTTAAAGTAAGATTACTAACTGTTGATTAATAAAATTAATAAATATTAACAAAAACTAAATCTGTATCAAAGTTCCTATTAGTTCAGAAGTTTTCAAACTAAATACCTAATTATAACATTAAATTTAAGTCAAATTAATTTTAAGACTGATTGTGATTAAAACGGGTAGAAAATGTTGATTATTTTATTAAAAATATGTTTAATAATAATAAATAATGTTTTTAATATATATTTTTTTTATTTTTATTTTGTCTTGCACGACATATTTCAACAAAAAACAAACATTTCCGAAGAATTTTTGGGGTGGCCTCTATGCCCTTACCACCATGGCCGCTTTAGGCGACCTCTCGGGCAAAGCGGTTTTTTGACAAGTTTTTGTAATCTACAAATCTAAGGCTTACATTTAAATTTGAGCGAAATTTAAATTGCAAATTACAAAAATTAAATAAATTCTCTACCTATTAGTATAAAATTATTTTCAAAAATGAATCGTTTTATAGGTTTTTTCTTAATTTAAAGTTAAGGTGGCCGCTTTGAGCTGACCTCCCCTAAGCCCATAAGTTACCACTAAATATGTTCTATTTTCAAAATGACAGGCGTATGAACCTGACGTACGCGACGCCTTTAATAATTGTCTACATGGAAATTAGTTAAGACGGACCTGAAAGCCTTTTTGTTTCTACGTATTTTTTGGCGTTTAGCTAACGCTTATTTATTGTGCAAGTTTCTTCAAAATAAAGATACACTAATGGCGTAGTTTCCGCCTATGTGTTACAGCCGTTTTACTGTGCGATGACATTACGCCAATTATTTTAATGGCCTATAAATATTAAAAAAAAAAACTGAAAAATATAAAGAGTTTAATTAGGTATGTTATGGACCCCGTTTTGTACTATTTATTGCAGCAAAAAACGAAAAATGCAATTTTTGCGTGTACGCCCATTTGTTATTATATAATGAAGCCCTCTAATTATGATTGCATCGTCGATGGTCCATTAATTATTTACTATGTCAATAGTCGACGAATAATCGATAATAAGCAATATTATCAACTAATTATCGACTAATGATACAGGAAGTTTGTAAATAAAGATACGATCAAAATATATAAATGTGGAATTTCCCGTATTAGTAATCCTGTAAAGAAATAATATCACGAATGACGATCTTCTTTAATATCACCTACTGCATCATTCGGACCTAACACTTATTTGAAATGGCATTTAGGATAACGCAACTTAGGCACACTGCGGTATACAGCGAGCAAAGGATTTCAGCCAGCGAACATCGCCTCATAGACCGGTTCTGTGCTTTTCGCATCTAGTGGATTTCTCTATCTTTATCGGGACGCAGTTGTACTAAAGTACCATCATCATCATCTGCCTCATCATCTGCTTAGCCATTTCCCAACTATGTTGATGTCGGCTTCCAGTCTAACCGGATGCAGCTGAATACCAGTGTTTTACATGGAGCGACTGCCTATCTGACCTCCACAACCCAGTTACTGGGTAATACGATACCCCTTGATAAGACTGGTTAACACCATAACATAGCAATGGGTTTCATTTTGACAGTTCAACAACATTCATTGCGTTATTTAAGTTGTTCAACAGACAAATTTTTCGAACATATAAAGCAATGGATTAACGATATCCTTCGAAACGATTTCCAATTGAGACGCAATTAGAGCGCTGAGCCTCTAGCACGAACGCGGGAAGTATAGGTACGTAATGTATTTAATTTCGAACGATTTTTGAATCGAAAATACAATAATGGTTTTTGGCGACAAGCACTTGAATAAAGTCATAAAAAAAGTAAATATTACGTGTAACGTCACGTATTTTTCAGCGCGTTCGTGGTAGCCCACAGATTCGAATCCTTTATATGACGATACGAACAAAACATCACAAGATGTTCTAAATTCCAGGAACAACGGCTTAACGTGCTTTCCGAAGCATGGAGGTGTCCCCCATCCAGGGACCAACCCCGGCAAGCGTAGTTTAACCTGATGGATGGACCCGTGCGGCTGTTATCATTCAGTTAAGAACAAACAATATACACGGTCAGATCAAATGCAGTGCCTAAGCAGTGGCTCTTGTACAAAGGAAAGACAGATTACATCACTAGCAAGAATAACTGCTGAGCACAACAACAACACTAAATGTGACAACATTAACACACACACACACACCCTCACTGTGTGTGTGTTGTTGTGTCTTGTTTAAAATGTTGTAGTTCTTGTCCAGTTGTTGAGTTTTTTTTGTCTAGTGCAGGATAGCCTTTACCAGAAGTGGTAATCATATTAGTGGTTCAGCAGCTTCAATATCGTCAGGATCGTGCCGGAATATAGCAGTTCGTCGTGGTGCGGCATTGGCTCCCCTGACCATTGGCTCATCCGTCATTAGAAGACAGCCGCCAGGCAACCATCATGCAATGATGCGATGTTCTGCTAGAATGACCAGCGTTATTCTTGTCCAATCTTTCCGGTGATTCCACTAACGTCGTTATATGTATGTATTTAATTATGAGGAGAAATGTCATTTGTATAATATTTATTTATTTATTTATTAAATCTTTTTGCATAAGTAAAAACTGTAGTACAAAGGCGGACTTAATGCCTTGGGCATTTTCTACCAGTCTACCTTAGGGTGATGCAGAGGCAAAAAAAACAAACAGTAGGTGCAGTAACAGAAAACAAATTAGAAAATATTTATAACTAAAATATATGAATTAATACATAAATACATACATACAACAAAATATTAAAAAAAAAATATGAGAGATAAACAAGAATCTACAACAACTTAATTTTGAGACGAATCTGCCAATTTCTTGAGAATATGTTTCGGATTAGCGAAAAACCGGCAAAAACGAGCGTATTAACACTTGGATAAGGATCATATTAACACTTGGTTATGGATCCAAGTGTTAATACGCTCGTTTCGAGTCAGACTGGGTTTTTATTACGTACTAAAACTGCGCGTATATTTTCTCATTTGATTAATCATATTGCATAGTTTAGTTCCCTTAGTAGGTTAACAAGAAAAATAGTCAACATACACTGTATCTGCTCTAGAGAGATATGGAATTGAGAAGTAGTTACTGTGAGAGCTAGTTTGTGCACGCTGCATTTTTCCCTGAAAACGTTAAAAAGCCTCCACCATAACGTGGGAGCTTTGCGAGCTCTCAGTACCAGGACGAGTAAATAAAACCACAGTTTGTCATATTACTTCAATAATTATTCCTAGAAGATTTTTTAAATTTTTTTCCTTGTTTGGCTTATTAGCCAAATCTCATCCCTACCGTTGTTTTTTCTATCGTTTTTAAAAATCAATGTTTGTCTTTTATTTCTGCCATTTAATTGTCAAAGTATTAATTAAGAGGTTATAATCTCTACAGCGCCTACGTAAATAAAACGAGTGCCAGTCCCCGTTTGTGGGATAAAACTGGGACGCTTAAAAAACTAATTTTAATATGCAAATAAACATATTTTCATCTAGTAGAATTTTTAGTTCAGTCCATTGTCATTATTTCACATCATTGTCAGTATACATCATTACATACTATATTTATAATAGACACCTGCCGATCGATTCTGTAAAAATCTCACCGTGAAAAGTTAGGTGAAGTGAGCTTAGAGTGAGCTGTCAAGAGTATCAATCCCTAGCATCAGGATGACACTGACAGCTCACTCCACGCTCACTTCTCCTAAGTTTTCACGGTGAGATGGTTACAGAATCGCACTGCTGCAGTGCTATTCTGTAAAAATCTCACTGTGAAAACTAAGGTGAAGTTAGCTGTCATTACACCTTCACCCTAATTGCGTAACACACTATCAATCGGAATCTGAATCATTTTGAAGCAAATTGTTAATCCATTGCTTCATAAGTTCGAAAAATTTGTCTGCTCAACACGTAAATAACGCAATGAATGTTACGCAATTGCCCCGCTGATGTTAGGGATTGCCTCCATTGATAGGTCACTTCACGCTCACTTCACCTACGTTATCACGGTGTGATTTTTACAGAATCGATAGACTGTTTCACATCTCTGTTTGTCTTATACCTGAACTATTCTAAATTGTTTCCCCTTTTTAACAAGTGCTTGAAAACATGTCCTTGTCACTGAACCCTCAAAGAAGTGAGAAAGTCATGAATGTCACATAATATCACCACTTTAGTACTGTCTTATGAATAAAGGGGTCAAATATAAAAGTATAAAATCATATACAACTATTTGTCAATAAGTCACTTAAAAGTATCAGCTGTGCGTGTCCAGTTCTTGTGGCTTTTTCTCTTGTTCCGCAGCTGGTAGAAGGAAACTGAGGCCCGCACATACTGTGGACAAAGAAAATACTCATACAAATGGTCACTCAAAAATCAACTTGAAATATATTTCACTAAAGTAGATAACTAGGCATCTGAATAAGTGGCGATGGAAGGTAAATTATCTGAGATTATGAACAGAATCAGAACAGAAAAATCTAATAAAATAATGTTGACATACTAATAAAATACGTATCATGTCCTTTACATAAGTTCTGTATTTGACTTTAGTATTGTATAATTACTGTTATTTATTATTAATTAAGTAATTGTATCGTATTATGAAAAGTGTGATTCTTTATAAGTAATCGTTTTTTTATCGTCCAGGCTTAATTATTGAGACTCGGCTGGCTTGATTAGGTGATTAAAAACATTTGTACTGGCATAACATAGGGCACTCTCTATTATACCATACTAGTCAATGCCCGGCATGCTTTGCAATGCCTTTTTTTAGGAGCCTTCGCCGGCACGCACTCCTTCATTCTTTACCAAAGTTTCATCTTTTGCAAAACATGCCGCGATGAAGATTAATGCTGAATTGATCGCCAATGTTTGTTGTTGAGTGACTGTTGTGCTGTTGGATCCATCCGAAGCTATTTAAGCCATGATGGCTTCTTCTTTAGATGTGGAGATCATCAGTGTATGTGTGATCCAATTTGGACAAGGTTTTGGCCCGAAACTACGCTATCCGGTCAGATGTAAAGGTGTTAATAGATAAAAATTGGTGGTATTATAATGTACAGAGGCCAGCACATCAAGGTACCCCAATCTGTCAAATTTCTTTGATAAATTTTCAACTTTACTGCAAGGGAATAAGGTTCATATTCAATTGGGAAAATTTGACAGATTGGGGTAGCTTGATGTGCTGGCCTCTGTACATGGTAAAGATACTAAAACCTGCCGATTGATTCTGTAAAAATCTCACAAGAAATCTCACATCTGTCAAGAGTATCAATCCCTAGCATCAGGATAACACTGACAGCTCACTTCACCTAAGTTTTCACGGTGAGATGGTTACAGCACTGCAGCAATGCTATTCTGTAAATATCTCACAGTGAAATCTTAGGTGAAGTGAGCTGTCACTAGTGTCAATCCCTAGCATCTGGTGGAATGACAACTCATTTTAAACTCACTTCACCTAAGTTATCACGGTTATCTTTTTACAGAATAGCACCGCAGTATCGCACTGCAGTACTTATACTTATGCATAATACTTATAATCTTATGAATTTAATTGAATAAGATGATGTTTTATATGCAGAATTGTACTTGTTATTAACCTAGATTTACTATCTCAGAATAAGTTGTTACATTCTTTACTTCTATTGATTAGTCAGATTTTTCTAATCTACATCTGGATCACTATCAATTCGTGACGTAAGTACGTGACATCACACAAAATCCCAGCCCATACAGCCACACCACAAATGAGGAAAAGTATATGGCAGTAGCCCAATGGCTTCGTTTACAAAGGTTACTTTTCTTGCAGGACTAGGGTGTGAAGAAGCCTTTGTCCTGCGGTTGGAATGTGGGACACTGAAACTTTCGTATACAATACAGACTTACAGAAGTACCTATTATTAAGAGGCTGCTTCGTCATCGCTTGACATTCGGATATGAGTGAGTTATTTTACAATTACACGGCGCAAATTGCTAATGCAATTTTTTTTATCTAAGTCGCGTTTTTGTGATAGTACCTACCCAAGACATATCTACCATAAAGCGATAATTATAAACAGAGCTACAATCACGTGTCAGCAAATTTGACTTCTTTTCTATTTACACACGTGGCGATAAAACCAACTGAGTGGTTTATATTTATTTTCCAAAATTTTCCTTCCACTTCCTAATCAGTGTAGAAATATTTGTAAATTTTGGTTGGTGTTACCAAAATTTACAATTATTATAAAAAGTTGTCTGATAAGTTTTATAACAAGCCTTTTTTGTCTCAAAAGATAAGCAGGGTAATTGCGTAACACACTAACATTACGAATGACATTCATTTTGACAATTCAACAACATCCATTGCGTTATTTACGTTGTTGAGCACACTAATTTTTCGAACATATAAAGCAATGGGTTAGGAATATCCTTCAAAATGATTTATAATGCGATTGCTAGTGTGTGACGCAGAGTGCTGCATGGACGAAAGTGAAAAAAACTGCAGCAGTGCTATTCTGTAAAAATGTCACCGTGAAAACTAAGGTGAATTGAGCTGTCATTCCACCTGATGTTAGGGATTGCCTCCATTGATAGTTCACTTCACGCTCACTTCACCTATGTTATCACGGTGAGATTTTTACAGAATCGATAGACAGGAGTCCGTGATCTGACATCTGGCTTAAGGCACCTCGCGCACTAGACGGAAACGACCAGTGGCCGCAACGACCAGATTAACTAAAGAAACTGTATGAACGTCGTGCACTTGGCCGCAACGGCCAACTGGCCGCACACCGGGCCCCGATGACTGCTCGTTGCGACCAACTTACGTATTATGTAGTTTAGCCACAGACATTTTTGTGTATTTAAAAACTTGTCATCGTACGGCCTTAATTTGCATATTAAGATATTTATGTTGCGAATTTTCAACACAGAATTTATCCAATAACGTCTTTTCGTATTAAGTCTTTTCCACATCAAGTACAGGCACACAATTTCTATGTCCATACTCTTCGAGCCCAGAACAACAACTGCAGCAGCTCAACAAATGGCCGCTTTACGACCAGTCCTGGTCGCAAACTTGGCCGCAGCCCAACCGTAGCTTCTGCGACTAACCGGTTGCGGCCACGACCACAACCGGTCGTGGCCTCAACCATGGTCTAATGCGCGAAGTGCCTATGACGACACCGACCGCACAGTGGCGCCCTTATCGATTGTTTGGTTATTTCTTTTAATTTAGAATGAAAATGCAGAAAATAACCATGTTAGTTTTATCATACCTAATCCATAATAGTAGCTACTATTTTCCGTTTTAAGGATTATAATAAAACTAAACTACCGTATAATCCGGAAAATATAATCTATATAATCTGGATTACCTATCACAGTACTTTGAATCCCGGTTGTACGTTCCCGTGGGATATTATTTATACACGCGGGCAAATGTTAATATGTATGTGTATATAACCTATTTATGTATTTGTGTATCTAGTTTTAACAGGTTTTTTTTTTTTCTTCATTTTTCCTCTCAACTTAAGCACCTGCCATCTAATCTCTTCACCACCCTTGGTTGACTGGTAGAGAATGCCTAAGGCATTAAGTCCGCCTTTGTACCTTTTTGTGCGAAAAGTTTAAATAAATAAATAAATAATATTAATAATTTTTAACATAATGAAAAATAACCAAAATAAACTCTAGGGGCTAAGCAAGCTACTTACCTGTTAGTGTGTATATAGCCTGAGTGTTGATAAGGCTATGGCATTCTGACGTTTGCTTACGATAAGCAATTTGTCGAAAACAGCAGAAGGATTACGATAGAAATTGCTCGATAAAAATCTGCCACTGTGGGTGGCCATGTTGCGTATAATTACGACGCTAATTTACAATTTAGCTATTATTATTTATTACAAATTTTATTATCTTCTTATTGTGAATGTTGGTATTTGGGGAAACCCTGTATAAATATCGTAATCCATACTGTGCTCTATCAACGGTATCCGAGTGGTAATTTAGGTTTTCTGCCAGTTGACAAAAATAAAGGAAAAAACAGAAAGTCCTATACGAGGCCAAAAGGCTCCGATGTCAGCATGATGCTGCGACATTTAAAAAATACGTGTCGCAGCGCTGATATTCTGATAAGGCCCGAACGGAACTTGAATCTTCTGGGCCACGGACACATCAATCATATACTAGGTTATTAAGTCAATTACAAATTCGTTGTTCCTACAACCAGGCTTAAGAAAATAAGTGGCTCGTTTAGATGCCAATGTATACGTTTTTATAATAAACTTCCTAGCCACATTCAAGATTTAAGCCTTAATAAATTCAAATCTATACTATAATATTATAAAGCTGTAGTTTGTTTGTTTGTTTGTTTGAACGAGCTAATCTCAGGAACTACTGGTCCGATTTGAAAAACTCTTTCAGTGTTAGATAGCCCATTCATCGAGGAAGGCTATAGGCTATATATCATCACGCTAAAACTAATAGGAGCGGAGCACCAATGAAGAATGTTTCAAAATCGGGGGATTTTTTTCCTATTGAGAGCTTCCGCTGCGTGCGCTGCGTAAACGGTTAAAGTTTCGCAAAAATCATATATGACAGAATTGTTCCCCTTTAAGAGCTTTAAAAAAAAGTCCACGACAGCATATGTCTGTCTTTTAAGGTTAGCTCACTATAACCTCTTTTATGCTAACCAAATTTGTTCTAAAATAATGCATTATTTGCGAAGGTGTTTTTATAAACATGGTATTAATCCTTATCCAAATAAATACGTTATTCATCACATGTATTTAATTTTGAACACAATTGCCTCTGACATCATTTGATTTCAATGTATATCTTAGGAGATATCATAGTTTTAAAATAATACTAATAATAAAGCTGAAGGGTTTGTTTGTTTGAAACACGGTTTGAAAGCTCTAAATCTCTGGAAGTATTGGTCACATATATAAAAATATTTTTGCGTTTGACAGCCCAGTTCTTGAGGAAGGCTATATTCTATTAAACTTGACGCTAGGACCCTTAGGAGTTGAGCAAAAAGAAAAAAAGTCTGAAGTTTTCGCCAAGCGAAAACGAAGTAATAACGCAGGCCGGCGACACGTTGCGACGGGGTGAATCGGGGAAACAAAAAAATTTACGCGGACGAAGTCGCGGGCAGAAGCTAGTCTTCTATAAAGCGGAAACTATGGCGGAAAGCCTTTTATTCTGTTAAAGACTATATTGAGGATAAACATGCTTGGGATTGAGCTGCTCCAATAAAACACAGTGAATCTTGTTTGGTTTTTTTTTTGCTTATTATTTATTTTATTTTCTCTCTTTATAGACGTGAATATTTACTTTGTAAAGTATAATATTATTTTAATTGTCGTGAAAGTGAGGACTATGTGGGTCTTTTCTATCTTTTTTTTTATGTTTTCCTTCTTAGTTAGTTTTATTCATGATCTGGCAGTTTGAGTAATTTACGCGGCCTACCTAAATGTCCATTCTTTGGTATTGTTTGTCGAATCGTTAAGCTCCTCAAGTTCTGAGTTGAGCTGCACATTTTTTTGACAAATGGGAGCACTGACTGGACAGGTCCGCTCAATCTGTGTGGTTCTTTCCTCAAAAGACCATTTCAGACACCAATCTACATGGTCCTCAAAATGATCTGACCAAGACTATTTCTGGATTTTTATATACACATTGACATTGATAAATTTTACATATACAGTGACATGAATATTTACTTTGTAAAGTATTATATTATTTTTAATGACTGTGAATGTGAAGACTATGTGGGTTAATTTTAGTTTGCCTTTGTTTTTTTCTCAGATAGTTTTAGTCATGGTCTGGCAGTTTGAGTAATTTATGCGACCTACCCAAATGTCCTTTCTTTGGTATTGTTCGTCGAATCGTTGAGCTCCCTAAGTTTGAGTTGAGCTGCATGATTACTGACAAATGCGTGCACTGACTGGACGGGTCCACTCAATCTATGTGGTTCTTTCCTCAAAAGACCATTTCAGACACCAATCTACATGGTCTCCATATGATCTCACCATGATTATGTCTGGACTTTAAAAGAGACTGTGACCTCTGAGTTTGTTTCGGCCTTTCTTCTCAGAGTAGTCAGATAGGAAACGCCGACCTCATCTCGTTTTAAAAAAAATATGATTGACGTGTAAAAGTGTTTGTACAAACCTACTTACAGAAATAAAATCATTTATCATTTATCATTAGCTTGGTATTTTGTAAATCAGGATGAAAAAAATTAAATACGTTATAGTAAAATTTTGAAACGCACCTGTTTTCAGATTGTGAAGCCAGATATGTTAAGAAACGGCATTCGCCAAAGTTATCTTCTTTATACAGGGTTATTTGAAAAACACCAGCAACCTCTTAAGAGGTCATTGTTCTCATCATTATGAACAACTTTTACTATGGGGCCAAACCATTTTGACGAGATAGACTAAGATAAATGCAGGGAACAGCTGATTTTTATTTCGCGATTTCAGGTTTGGTCCCATAGTAAAGTTGTTCATAATGATGAGTACAATAACCTCTTAAGAGGTTGCTGGTGTTTTACAAATAACCCTGTATACCTAAAATTCAAAGTCCTGACTGACTGATATATCAACGCACAGCCTAAACCGCTGGTCTTAGAGACATGTAATTTGGAAGGTGTGTTCTTTGTGAAAAGTACTTAGTTATCATCTAAGAGAAGGTTTATCGAACCCCCCCCCCCCCCCCCTCCTAAGACGATGAATGGGGGATGGTAAAATTTCAGGCGGACGAAGTCGCGGGCAGAAGCTAGTTTTAATAAGATCAGAAGGCCAACTCTCGTAATTTTAAGAACTTTCACAGTCTGATCTCAGTCTCAATACATGTAATTTCACTACGTTTTTGACAAGTTTTTGACATTTTGTTTGTCGCCGAGATGAGACTGCCACTAGATTTTGAACGATTCAAATTACGAGAATTGACCTTCAGGATTACAGAGGTCTGGTGTAGATGGTTTTATCATAAACGTTTCGGCTTTTTACTGAATGATTCGTAGTGCTAAATTCAGGTAATCAGCCTATAATAATGTTCCCCTGCTGGTACACAGGCAGATGTCACATGTCTTCGAACTTTTGGTTCTAGGACATGCCGGTTTCCCCACGATGTTTTCCTTCACCGTTTTGAGGGCAGTGGTGATGAAATAATTTACACAAAGTAATGCGTCTGTCTGAGTTCGAACCTGCGACCTCCAACTCGTCAATCGCGACTGTTACATACCACTGGGACACCACTCCTCTCGCCAGGTACACAGTAACTAAATCAGATCAAAACGTGATCAGAATTTTGGGGTTACTTACAAAAGACTAGAAAAGCGAAGCCGTAGAAGGTGGCCATGCAGGCGGCGCTGAGTGACACCCCGGCTGCGTTGGCGCCGGCGACGGAGCCTATCCTGCCGAACATCGTTACAGAACCCACTGCTGTGCCCCTGAGGAAATAAAAGTGGATTAGAACACTGTTTGAAGACCCTTTGTACACACACGTTTTTCTTGCCGTGAAAAACTACGGTTTATTCCCCGTGTGTAGGCAACGTCCTCATGTGTTGTATGGATCACCATGGAAGTTTGTTGATAGGCACGTTTTATCTGAACACCCCTTTTTTTTTCAAATCATTAAATGACCCCTCTCGCTCTGGGAGGATCGGGAATGTCAGACTCTTACTGACTAAAACCCACCCGTGTTCCTCCTTAGCCCTTTATGTTCTGGGGTAGCAATCACGCTGCCCCGGCAGGCTTCGGCCCTACCCCTTCACTGTTGCTGACATTTCTTTGAGGCACGCGTGGTACATACGCGCCGTCCACCTGAACAGCACTGCGTTGAAATTTTTCGTCGGTTATTAAAATAATAACATTTTGATCGCGTTGGTATTGCATTACTTATATTCTATGAAACAACTGGTTTTTAGGGTTCCGTACCTCAAAAGGAAAAACAGAACCCTTATAAGATCACTTCGTTGTCCATAATTTTAAAACTCGGATAGTCGGAGCCCTCGGTGCGCGTCTCCGACTATCACTTGACTCGTTTTTTTTTTTAATAACCAACGAAAATTTTCTACGTCTAGAATTATGTGCCACGCTATATACTTTTTTAAAATTTTGACATTACAAACAGACGCTTCAATTTTATTTATTTGTATAGACTATAGAAGATTATTTGCACAAATCTTCTAATGTATAAAATGCTCGTGTCACAGTGTTAATTACCATACTCCTCCGAAACGGCTGGACCGATTTGTATGAAATTTTGTGTGCATATCGGGTAGGTCTGAGAATCGGCTACTATCTATTTTTTTTTTTTTTGCAAAACACGTTTGCGGGGTCAGCTAGTTATTTATAAAGATGTATAGATATGTTACTAAATAGGCTATTGCGATTTATGTTGCAATAGCTATGAATATTTCCAGTAGAGAATGATTTAGCAATAATTAATTATAAATCCAATATAGATTTTGACAAAAACGTACCTACGACAAAAAACTTTTTATCATTGTCGCGTACTTGTTATTCGGTACTACAGTATCTTTATGGCTATAATATATCATTTGGGATTATATTATAAAACATGAGCTGTTGTTAAGAAACCCTCGTATATTTATGAAACGGTTGACTAGAGTACAATATTTGCTTTGGTTTAAAGCAGTAGCTTTATGTTGTAAATTGTTATAGCATCGCGAGAGGTGGAAATCCCAAAGGCGTCTGTGTAGTCTGAGAAAATAAAGGTACGGTGGCCAACACATCAAGCTATCCCAATCTGTCAGGTTCTCCCAATTGAATATGAACTTTATGCCTTTGTGCTAAAGTTGAAAATCTATCAAAGAATTTTGACAGATTGGGGTAGGTTGACCTGCTGGCGTCTGTACTTAAGCAGAAAGTAGCCGCGTTTGTCTCGGTGTCTAGCGGCCTGTGACTGTGAGTAAACTCTGCGCTCTCTCTATTTATTAAAATACAACGTGTAACGTTAAATGCGCAAACCCTCATACACCTAAATTAGAGCATTGAGTTAAAATCATAATACAATGACCAAAACTATGTTTTTTTAAAGCTATTTTTATTAAGAATATCGTGTTGATCCTAGCATTAGTTTATGCATTCAAAATTGAGTCTTATAGCCTTAAAATAAGACTTAATTTTCTTTGGCTCAATCGACGGATAGTATGGCAAAATACATCATTTTTGAGAAAAAAAAAACCTATATTAAAAGTTACTGAAATCGATTCAGTAGTTAATGAACAAACTATTTTCAGGTTTTGCGTATTTAACGTTACACGTTGTATAATAACCTCCCGACCGATTTCGGTCACAGTGGTCAATCTCAACGGAGGTGCGCAGGAGATATTATAGTGCACAAGTGTGTGCGCAAACACAGGTGCACTCTCTGTTCCTTTACTCTCATAGTCCGATGGGACGGCAATCCGACACGACCGGAGAGAGATCAGGCGCAGGACCAACGGCTTTACGTGCAGGAGTATTAAACCGCCAACTTCCAAACTCCGGACTGTTACTAAGAAATTCCTAATTGAAAACTCAGTAACACTTAGTTCGACCCAAGAATCGCACCCAAGACCCCACGTTCCCCCCACCACCCCACCACGAGACCAACGGGGGCGGGGCAGTAAATGCGCATACCCTGCACACATCATCATCATCAGCCTACAGCAGTCCACTGCTGGACATAGGTCTCTCCTATTGCACGCCATTCAACTCGAATATACCCTGCACACCCTTTTTTTTTTTTTTTTTTTTTGTGGATGGGAAATCATCCAATGACCCCTCCCGCTCTGGGTGGAGCAGAAGGGAGTGTCAGACTCTTACTGACTAAAACCCACCCGTGTTCCTTCCTTAGCCCTTTGTGTTCCGGGGTAGCGGTAACCCTTTCGGACAATCCCGCTGCACCCTGCACACCCTGCGGTGTAATTATGGCTTTAATTTTGACAGTTCAACAACATTCATTGCGTTACTTACGTTGTTGAGCAGACTAATTTTTCGAACTTAAGAAGCAAGGGATTAGGAATATCCTTTCAAATGATTTTGTGATTGATAGTGTGTTGCTCAATTAAGGTGCTGTTCTAACACCAATAAACGTACTGTCAGAAGTATTTACTTTAATTATTTATTTTTTTTTTCTTTGTGTACAGCCGGTAGATTCTGTAAAAATCTCACCGTGAAAATCCAATTGGTCAATCCCTAGTATCAGGTGGGATGACACTGAAAGCTCACTCCACCTAAGTTTTCACTGTGATATGGTTACAGAATCGCACAGTTATCATATGAATTCAAAGGTCTAACAATCGATAAAATTGGCTGCGGTAGTAAATAGTATGTAAGTACCTACTTACATAACAGTTTAGGTACCATCCCTGATCTTAGCCATTTTTTTTCCATTTCAACAAGGTATGCGCATTGTATGTTTTGTGGTGTTATTTGTTTTCTGCTAGATATACAATAAAGTTAATATAAATAAAATAAGATGTGGGAAATTCAGTAGGTTAGTGACCATCTTTACATACCGAGACCCCTCCGTGCCTCGGAAAGCACGTTAAGCCGTTGGTCCCGGCTGTCATTCGTGGATCTTTGTCAGCCGTTACGGGTCGTTAGAAGCCCGAAAGTCTGACTACCAATTTTACCAAGAGATATCGTATTACGCAGTAACTGGGTTGTGGAGGTCAGATAGGCAGTCGCTCCATGTAAAATACTGGTATTCAGCTACATCCGGTTAGACTGGAAGCCGTCCCCAACATAGTTAGGAAAAGGCTAGGCAGATGAGATGAAATGCTTCTTTAAACGATGCTTAAGTCCACAGCCGTAAAATAATTACCTCAAAGACGTGGGGAATAGATGCACGACATATGCTGTGAGAGGGCCGATGCCTAGGGCTGTAAGCTGCAGAGATGACATTGCTACTCCTGCTAAGATCCTGTGGACAAAGGTAGGCAATATATTACAGGTTATTGGGTGAAATGGTATTTTATGCGTCATTATAAATCCGAAATCCGTTCAGCTGTTAAGGTGTGAAAAAGTTACAGACATACAGTTACTTTCACGTTTATAATATTACTAGGTTCTACCTGCGACTTCATCTTCTGTAAACAGCTCACCGTGAAGACTTGAGTGAAGTGAGTTGTCAATAGTGTCAATCCCTAACTGAATGCAAGCTCACTTAAAGCTCATTTCACCTACGTTTTCACGGTGAGATTTTTACAGAATAGACTGGCTGGTTCCTCCGATTCACCCCGTCACATCGCATCGCCCGTCCGCGCTAATACTTACTTCGTTTTCGCAAAAAAAAAACTGTTTTTCTCAACTCATACTTCAAGTAACTAAACAAGATCCAATCGTTGACCCCAAAAAAAAATCATAAATTTTACTTTGTCTTGCTTAGTTATCGATATATCGTCTACAAAGTTTTGCTAGCTAATTCAATTTGACCTGTATATATACATAGGTTATGGATGGTACTTAACTATTCCAGTACTACCCAAACCACTTTATACTGCATATTTTGCACCATGCCTGGCTGTAAAAACATTATTAATTATAACTCTCAAGAAAATTAGTAAAGTGCAAATACGAAAGATGTTTGAACCTCTTATCAATCTCACATTGAACCCGCCCTCGCGTGATCAATGGCTCACAGAAATGGAGCAGTAAAAAAATAATCCACTATCAGACACACACACGATAGCGTTTTTCGACCTTTGAGATCAATCTCTGCTGTGATACACGGACTTCAAACTACTGAATAGGCTACTTATTTTTTATTATGGTAATTTCTTTACTGATTACTTATCCGTAGTCATTATGTCACTTCTCTCGATGTACAGAGGCCAGCACATCAAGCTATCCCAATCTGTCAGATTTTCCCAATTGAATATGAACCCTATTCCTTTGTGCTAAAGTTGAAAATCTATCAAATAAATTTGACAGATTGGGGTAGGTTAACCTGCTGGCGTCTGTATATTATGTCACATCACATGACATGCCTATCTAGCAGTAAGTCTGTAACGTCATAATTAAGGATTACGAAATCCTTCAAAACGACGAAAGGTTTAAAAATAAACGATTTTCACGTTCATTGCATCAATGAAGTTGTGGCGACATCTACATCGCTACATGCGAACTACGCATCACACTGACGTCACCTGCATCACGCAAGCAAAGTTCGTTGCGCGACTAGCATTATTTTATAGAGTTTCAGGAACATTTGAAACTCTTTATAATAATGCCTATCAACAAATAAATTAAAAACTATACTTACTCAAGCAAAAAAAGCAAGACGATCAGTCACCACAGGCAGCACCAGTTCACGAGCATAACGGGGATAATGTCTGATCTTTCAGTCATTATCCCCGTCGCCATATTAGAGGGAAAGAGGGAACCCGACCCCCCAACGCTACCGCAAGCAATGACATCTAAGGGAGCATGACGAACTTGTTGCCGTTTGCTCAGGCAAGAATAATATGATCAATTCTCGAGGTCGCTAGCTAACCATATATTGCAATCACCTCATTAAAAAACATTGAAATGAGTAGATTAACTATGTCAATAATAAATAAAAATAAAATTATACTGAGTTGAATTACACAGTCAAATAAAATAAACAATTTTATCGTAGAACTCATCTAGCCTGTCAGTAAGCTAATTCTGGAGAAAGAACATAAACGTTGTATTGAGTTAAGAAAACTAACAGAAGTGGGTTAAGATAAAAACTGCCAATTTTGGTTTTTATCCGTGGGGCCCACCAGAATAATCCGATTTGGGATGACAGATTCTAACTGAAGCGACAGCTGTGCTGCTGGGGAGTTTGTTGCGCCTCTTCTTCAGCGTTTTGGGGAACTACTTCGACGTTCGAGAAAGTGCATGCGTGAAAGACTTGAATAAATGATTTTTGATTTTTATCTTAAAAACGTACCTGTTTGTCGAAAGCCCAGCAATAAGACAGCCGATTCCAACGACGATGAACATGGAGATCAGCAGTGTCTTCTTGGAGAGCGGGCTCATGCTGCCAGCCGTGACCAGCACCCCGTACACAATCGTCGTTACCACCATTATGTAGAACGTGTGGTAGGAGATCGAGTCTAGACATTCACCTGTTAACGTCTGGAATATAATAGAATACTTAGGCCCGTATTACAGAACGTCACTCAATACTCAAGCATTACTTACAACTAGTTTCAACCAATCAAATGGCTGGAATCTAGTTTTAAGTAATGCTTGAGTATTGAGTGACGTTCTGTAATACGGGCCTCTTTATTATGTACACCAATTATTACAGATATAAAAGTAGAAATTTTATAAGGAGGACAAAATGGGCGGTCTGGTCGACATACCAAGTGTCTGCTTTAGCAAACTTCTTGAAGGCATAAATGTGACATTGTTCCTTTATAAAAATTGTGACTGCAGTCCCTTCACAGTTATTTTACCTCTGATTTTGCATCACTGTCCAAATCACAGTGATCTTTATTCTCATTCTAATAAGGTTGCTTTTGGGTTGCTGGCACTGACAAGTCTGTCAAAATCATTGTGATCTTTATGCTCGTCACAATAAGGTGCTGTTGGGTTGCTGCTGTCAGATGTAAAATAATTGTGAATGGACTGTATCTTGTTACTAAGAAGCACGCTACAGAAGCTCTTGGGTCGATTGCCAAATCGGGATAGATTGTTATTGAGTCTTCCTTTCAGAAACTTCTCTTTAGCAGATTTCAAAATCTCTCGGTAGCCAGTCCAAGCTGGGATATTACTGCATTTACAAGATGTACGATGTTTTAATACTTTTACTTACAGAGTTATCCGATTGGCCGATAAGTTCGCAGACAGTGCCGCTGGTCTCCTCACTGTTCATCATCTTGTTGATCGTGTCGGGAGCGAAGAGGAACAGGCCGTTTAAGCTGAAATAAATGGTTATTTTATATTTACTTGTTGTGTTTGCAAAAACCTAGTTCAATGATGCAGATTATTTGTGACCAACGTTACTATTAGAAAGCAATAGTAGTACCCTGTTTTTGGCAAGTCAATAAAGCCTGAAATTACTGAAATCTATACATATAGCTGCATCCAGTTAGACTGGCAGCTGATTCCACCATAGCTGGGAAAAGGCTAGGCAGATGATGATAGCGTTAAACCATTAAAATTATAACACAAATCTTACAAAGAGAACACTCCAAACATGAGGAAGCTTGTGAGCGCGAACCACTTGAGGTGCGGCGGCCGCAGCAGCGCGAACGCCGACTCGGACTTGGACTTCGGCGCCAGCGCAACTCCCGAGCCGCGCTGTTCTGAGTCGTTGATGCTGCATACTGTCTTTAGGGACTTTACCTGCAACATGTTTAAAATAAGTTGAAATAACCGCTTTAGTTTTCAAGTGTGATCAAATTTATTTTTAATGATAGTGTAATAATTAAGTTGGCTAAAAAGCGTTTCAAAATAAAAAGTCATGTTATTTATTGAAATTAGGCTGAGAATTAGCGCGTTATCCTAAACCTAATATATAAAATTCTCGTGTCGCGGTGTTTGTGGTTAAACTCCTCCGAAACGGCTGGACCGATTTGTATGAAATTTTGTGTGCATATCGAGTAGGTCTGAGAATCGGCCAACATCTACTTTTAATACCCCTTTTTTTTTTGCAAAACGACGTTTGCGGGGTCAGCTAGTAATATTATAAATGCCAAAGTTTGTTTATTACGCTTTCACGCTAAAACGGCTGAACGGATTTGGGTGAAAGCCACATAGGTAGACCATGACTTGGAGAAGGACATAGACTACTTTTTATCTAATAAATGCCTGTATCTAGTGCTTCTAATCGGCGAGAAATCACTGTCATCGTTTAAGCCTGTAGTTTTAAGCTTAGAATAAATTATCGTTATTCATTCTTCATGATATCGTCATAGCAGATCAGAGCTTTGGTTACTCTTTATGGAATAAAAAAACTCTATAAGGACACGCGGCCCTTGTCAATAACTATTATATGTATAGACTAGCAGCGCCCCACGGTTTCACCCGCATGAGTTTCGATTCCGGGGAAATATTGGGATAAAAAGTATCTTATGTGTTAATCCTGATTATAAACTAGCGGTGTGCCAAATTTCATCAAAATCCGTGCAGTCGTTTTTGCGTGAAAGAGTAACAAACCTCCATCCATCCTCACAAACTTTCGCGTTTATAATACACACATCAAAAGTGTCTAGGGATCAACATATATTTTTGCAATAACTTTTCTCCTGATTGATATTAATTAAAATTTTCTTTAAGGATTCATCAAATAAAGTGTTTTCGTTTGTCACAGTAACGATAAACCAAGTCACCTTTGCATTAATAAAGAAATTTGCCATTTTCCTAATAAAGGGATTTTTGACATTTGAACCACTAACACAAAAGTTCGAAAAAAAGACTGAAATAACAGTTTTCTCTAAAATTTTATTGGGTAACTTAAACAATTAATAATCCGTGTTTCTACCGCGAACACTAACAACACAAGAACATCGGTTTGGCATACTCAAAATGAGTTCATCCAAATCACGCTGTGGAATGGCCGCCCATGTTCGTTGCAACAACAAAAAAAGGTCTTCTTGCGACTGGATACCCTCCATATTCGGCAGAGCTCTTCTCTGTAGCATATCCCATGCATGCTCAATCGGGTTCAAGTCTGGCGACTGAGCAGGCCAGGGCAGGACATTGATGTTAGCTGCGGCGAGAGTCTGTCTTACAACTCTTGCGGTGTGCGGTCGTGCATTATCATGCATTAACTGAAATAAGGGACCGATTTGCACTTGTAGAGGAACGATGACGTCTGATACAATCGTCTCAGCATAAATTTGAGCGTTGAGGTTGCCTCTGATCCAAATCAACTCAGTTCTTCCGCCGATCCAAATACCCGCCCATACCATGATGGTTCCACCACTATAAGGATGGACTTCCTGGCAGGATTTTAATCGCTGTTGGCGTCCAGGGGTTCTCCAGTGTCGTATACGTCTTGTATCCGGTCTCATACCAAAACGAGACTCATCAGAAAAGCACACGAAACGCCATTGTTCTTCTGCCCAATTTCTGTGTTCAAGAGCCCATTGATATCGAATCCTACGATTGTGCATTGCTATAGGTGGTACCCGTAGCGGTCTTCGGGAATGAAGGTTCACTTCATGCAAGCGGTTTCTGACTGTTTGGTCGCTAATTAAGTTCCCTGAAGAGTGATGAAGCCTCACGGCTAACATCATGGCGGTTATTGTTGGAGCTCTTCGAGTTAAGATTTGAATGTATCGGTCTTGTCTCCGTGTGGTGCAGCGATACCGTCCTCCATGGCGCTCAGCCACGGTACCAGTGCTTCGGTAACGTGTCCAAAGTCGACTGATAACACTCTGACTTGTATTCAGAGCTAAAGCCACAGTACGTTGCCGGGAACCAGCTTCTATCATTCCCACGGCTCTGAGCATTTCTTCCCTGCTTAAATGACGTCGCCGCTCCATAATAACGTTGGTTTTAATCAGTAGTAGGGAAACAGTAGCACTAATAATGTCTTCAATGCGTTGTATGTTTTTATAGGGAAAATATTGACAGCTGATTTTCATCTTTTACTCGAATTTGATTCACAGTTCCTGATTCAAATTATGAAATGCACCAAAAAGGATCCATATAAATTTATAAAATCATAAATTTATTACAAAGCCACATCTCAATCTCAAGAAATCCGCATAAAAATACTTGATCCCTAGACACTTTTGATGTGTGTATTACTAGCAGCGCCCCGCGGTTTTACTCGGTATGAGTGTCGATCCCGTGGGAATATAGGGATAAAAAGTGTCCTATGTGTTAATCCTGGTTGTAAACTATATGTGTGCCAAATTTCATCAAAAGCCGTTCAGTAGTTTTTACGTGAAAGAGTAACAAACGTCCATTCATTCATGCATCCTCACAAACTTTCGCGTTTGTAATTTTACTAGCAGCGCCCCGCGGTTTCACCCACGTTAGTTGCGATCCCGTGGGAATATCGGGATAAAAAGTATCCTATGTGTTATTCCTGATTATAAACTATCTGTGTGCCAAATTTCATCTAAATCTGTTCAGCCGTTTGTGCGTGAAAGAGTAACAAACATCCATCCATCCATCCTCACAAACTTTCGCATTTATAATATTAGTAGGAGTAGGATAGGATATAATTTAATAAAGTGGGTTCAATGCGGAGTAAAGTTATGTCAGACAGCAGGAAAGACCTGTATGAGACTAGCACAGACCAGGGAACCATGGCACAAAAGGAAGGAGGCATACTCAGCAGGTGTAACAAGGCTGCCAATGTTGTTGTGTTATGTTGTTGTTGTTGTGTTGTGTTGTTGTTGTTGTTGTCAAATCATTTATTTGAAATGCCTATTTGTCTTTTATATGCCTACTAGCTGCGCCCCGTGGTTTCACCCGCGTAAGTTTTGATCCCGTGGGAATATCGGGATAAAAAGTATCCTATGTGTTATTCTGATGTATAAACTATATTACTGTACAGTTTCATCAAAATCCGTTCAGTAGTTTTTGCGTGAAAGAGTAACAAACATCCATCCATCCATCCTCACAAACTTTCGCATTTATAATATTATTAGTAGGATAGGATATAACCAAAAGGCCCCCCTTCCAAAAGGTAGTTTTCGTATGGAGAAGAATGGGCAAGAAACTCCACCGATACTCTTTTGAAATGTTTTACAAGGTTATTTTTTATTATTGTTTTATTTATGAATTTAATTGTTTAGTAGTGTTGTGTGTATAGTGTGACTGTATGAGTGTATTATTTTTATTACGAGTCAGTGATACTCGAATTAAAATGATTTAATTTAATTAATTTTTTAATGTTGACGATGAAACTTATAGTTAGGGAGGCGAATAGGGGAATTTTCGGTAATACTCGAGCGTGGCAGTTTGAGATATGAGAGATACCTTAGACCTAATAGAACAACCTTGTAAAGTATTTAGCTCTATATGTAGTGACGCGCGCCTAGGATAGACGATCAGATTAGTAAAAAAAAATCGATAGTCTGAAATACTCGAGCGCGTCAGATTAAGATATTGGGGGTTGATTTTAGTGTTTTAAGACTAAATTTAACTAATCTGACGATAAGTCCTTGCCGCCGCCGAGTTATAGGGTCGCGAACTTGTAAAAAAAAAATGTTAATCCGGCATTCTCGAGCGCGATTTTTTATTTTTTTATTTTGAAGAATATAATTTAAACTCACTAAAAATACAAAATCTGCCGGTTTCCGCATGACCAGAAGTGTGGAGGAGCCATTTCGTCTTCCGAAAAACGCGTTGCGGCATATAAGTCGCGAACGATTCATCTTACAAAAAAAAGTTTAAGTAAACAAAAAAGGTAATTTTATTTTACACAAAAAAGGTCTCTTTACATTTTTGTCCAAAGTTAAAACTTTTTGACTTGAAGCATCATAAAAACTCAAACTCCCGGTTTTTTGAGTGTATCTCGAAAACTGAGGGTGTTAAAAAAAATTGATATGAAATAACGATAATTAAATTATGTGACTTTTATTATATCTCACAATTTTTTTTTTTCTAAAGCTTCTCGACAATTTTCGTGGACTCGGAAAAAGCTACGCGTATCTGTATACAAAAGTATTATTAACATGTACAGCTTCATATATATTATTCAATAGCCTGTTGATCCTCAAATTGTTTTTTGGACGTACCGTAAGCAAAACGAAGTGAAGAATTGAAGCAAAAAAGAGGAATTTGCCATAAACATGTAATACAGACTGAGCGCTTCGCGGAAATATGCCGTCCTACCAGTATTTTTCCTTTATTTCGCAACATTGATGGTGGGGAAAGAATCGGTAGAAGGGAATTTTCGGTACACCCTATATATATATATATGTTTATGGTCCCCTACCGTAGACCTATGTGCCCTCAGTATAACGACGATTGAAGAGAGAGAAAAGACCCGACGGTATATTTCTCGAATGTGCTGGAAACTTTGATGAATTTGTATTGAGCAAAAATGTACCTAAAGGTCATACATAACAATACAATTATAATACAATTTGTATTTCATTTCATTTTTTTTTATACAATAAATAATACAATTCGTACTACATTTCATCTACATTTACGTTGGTTGTATCTATCGCTTTATTGTCATTCTTAAATTCCCCGTTTTATCAAGGAGAAAGAAAGGAAAAAAAGAAACCAAAAAACCTTTTTCGATCAGATTAAGAGAACCCACCAACATTTTTGTCAGATTAAGGAAATATGCTTTCAGAATACCGAGATAAACCTCCCCTATGAAAATCTGACGCGCTCGAGTATTTCAAAAAAACTTTTTTTTTTTGCATTTTCAAAAATTCATCACAACTTATCGTCACGCCGAAATCGTCAGTTTTTTTAAAGGGAGCTTCCTTGGGGCCTACTTAACACCCCTTCCGAAAATCTGACGCGCTCGAGTAAATTTTTTTTTTTTGCATTTTTGACTACTTTATATGCCTACCCCCACCACGCAAACCGGCAGATTAGTATACCGTTGTTATCAGAGGCACTTGGGGCAAACGTAGTATGAATATCTGACGCGCTCGAGAATGCCCAAGTAACTGTTTTTTTTAACATTTTTGAAAAACCGTACACGCCAAGCCCACCGCTAAAATGGTTTTTACCATAAGAGCTTTTCTTTTCGAAATCATTTTATCTGTCGATTTTGATAGGTCTCGACGGCGCCGTTGAATTACGCCATTTAGCTACCTCGCCTCCCTAACTATTATGTCAATCTTAAACCTCAGAATTATATGATTTATCAGAAGTGAATTCTGGTTATAACTTTACTCATTATACAAGGGGACATATTTTCCCAACATATTTCAACAGAGAACGCTTTCGCAATATCTTGAAACAGCTAGCATACTTACGCAAAAACTATCTTCAGGTAGCCCCGTATTCACAGCATAGATCTTCCTCAAGACCGCCAAAGCCTCCTTATCCTTGCCCCTGGTCATGAGGAACTTAGGGCTCTCATCAGCGAAGATCATTGCCAATGCAGTCAGGAGTAGTGGCAGGGCATACACGGCTGTCAGTAGTCTCCAGGGTCGCAGCTCTATGACTCCGAACTGGTACTGCCAGTCGAAGGAGAGGATGAGCCAGGCTAGACCTGGAAGTAAGAAGGATTTAGGTAGTGAGCACCTAAGTACAGCAGTGCTATTCTGTAAAAATCTCACCGTGAAAACTAAGGTGAAGTGAGCTGTCATTCCACCTGATGTTAGGGATTGCCTCCATTGATAGCTCACTTCACACTCACTTCACCTATGTTATCACGGTGAGATTTTTACAGAATCGATGGACAGGTGTATTTACTGTGTCTTTTAGATTTTTGTGTCTTTTTAACCGCGACTTCAAAAAAAGAGGAGTTCGTCGTTTATGTTTGTTTTAATGTATGTTCATCAATTTTTTCATCAGTTGAGAACCGATTTTTATACTTACAAATTCTTTTTTGTTTGAAAGGGTGTAGGTACTTCTGAGGTGGTCCCATATAAAGTTAAGTTCTGATGAGTGTTTTTGGATTTAGCTACAATACTCGTAATACTTGGTTTATGTTGACGATGTTATAATAACTTCCTGTCACTGATATATTTACAGCCGATCGATTCTGGAAAAATCTCACCGTGAAAAGTTAGGTGAAGTGAGCTTAGATTGAGCTATCAAGAGTATCAATCTAATCAATCCCTAGCATCAGGATGACACTGAAAGCTCACTCCACGCTCACTTCACCTAAGTTTTCATGGTGAGACGGTTACAACCGATCGATTCTGTATAAATCTCACCGTGATAACTTAGGTGAAGTGAGCGTGAAGTGAGCTATCAATAGGGGCAATCCCTGACATCAGGTGGAATGACAACTCACTTCACCTTAGTTTTCACGGTGAGATTTTCACAGAATAGCACTGCGAATCGCACTGCTGTATAGCAAGTATACCAATAACAACGAAAATGCGAACCCAACGACACCGACTTCCGAAATTAAAGTTATTTTTCACTTTGTAGTGTTTATTTTTTGAAGTCGGTTGTTTTCTTTTTTTGTAAAAAAGTTTCGGCTTCTAAATAGCGAATTTATATGAGCTAACAAACATAAAAAAAGAAAAATTCAACCGAATTTATAACCTTTTTTTTGAAGTCGGTTAAAAACCAGAGACGGTAATTTCCGAAATTAAAGTAAATTTTCACTGTGTAATGTTTTTATAAACAATTGTTTATTTTTCGTTAGGGTTCAGTTGTCAGCACGTATAATAATGTAATCCATTCACGAATGGCTGTAGATTATTCTTGTGCAACGTGCTGAAAGCCCTTTCGTGCTAGGTACAGTTTTGACTCTACGAGTACGTATCAGGAGTAAGTAAGGAAGTTTTTTCATAACCCCTTTTTTGTCTAGATGCTTTGTAAAATGTTTGTTAAGCTCCGAGGATAATCAATTCAAATGTTAAAGTAAAAACAAATAATCTGGCATATATCACACAGTTTTTAAATAATCGACAAAGTATCTCACAACTTACCAGGATTTAAGAATGTCAGTAGATTGATGAGTCCGTTGGTGATGAGCAGTGCAAAGTCCCGACGTCTGCGCGGGAGCATCTCTGATATGTACGCGAAGCCTAGAGATGACGGACTAGATAAACTGGAATGAGAGAAAATGGGGTTTTATTTAATTATGAGTGCAAAAGACGTTAATAAACACGCACTACAGACTATCGATTCTGTAAAAATCTCACCGTGATAACATAGGTAAAGTGAGCGTGAAGTGAACTATCAATGGAGGCAACCCCTAACATCAGGTGGAATGACAGCTCACTTCACCTTAGTTTTCACGGTGAGATTTATACAGAATAGCACTGCAGATAGTGCAATCCACGAAGACGCGCCCCACTCTTTTTCCTAATGCTTACAGCACAAGTGAGCAACATTCCGCTAGTGTTTTAGTTTTGTCAATACACACTAATTATTAAATTATTAGTGGCTAATTAGTGTGTATCGAAAAAACTAAAACTCTAACGGAATTAACTAGCGATAACCGCTAACGATTAGGTCTTTAGTATATAATAGTAGTCTATGCGATTAGGAAGAAGAGTGGGGCGCGTCTTCGTGGATTGCACTATCTGTATTCTTGCAAATAATAAAGGTTGGTAGGTACTTGACAATCAAAGAAATGTTAAGAAATACCTACACAATGCAGAGAGTGCAAAAAAAAAAACAATTCAAATAACTCCTTGTAGTAATACAAAAACCTTTTGTTTTGGTTTTTCCTAGATGAATAATTTAATTAAAATCCTCATGTTTCTCACTGTTTGAATATTCATAGTATAGACACGCCTATGTGCTACCACTAGTTAAACGTTTTTAGGGTTCCATACCTCAAAAGGAAAAAATGGAATTCTTATAAGATCACTTTGTTGTCCGTCCGTCCGTCTGTCTGTCAAGACCCTTTATCTCGGGAACGCGTTAAGTTATCGAGTTGAAATTAAAACCATATACTCCAGTCTACGGTCCCTTTAAGCTGTGAGAAAAATCAAACTTCTAAATTAACGATACGGCTGTTTATGCCGCAAAAAACGCATATTTTGACACTCAAGGGAATCAAAATGTATAGGGTACTTCCCGTTGACCTAGAATCATGAAATTTGGCAAGAAGCAAGGTCATATAGTACAAGTAAAGGAGAAAACGCGAATACCGTAAATTTATAGTTACATACCTACGGAACTCTCGGTGCGCGAGTCCGACTCGTACTTGACCGGTTTTTTTTATTATTTCTAGATAGTCTTCGCCAAAAATAAAAGACGGGCTAAGTACTTACAACAGCGAGCAAGCGAACTTGAGAATCGCGAAGGTGACCAGCGATGGCATAAAGGCAGCCGAGAAGGCCATCACGCCGGATGCTGCTAGGGAACCGAGCAGCACTGGCTTCCTGCCCAGAGAGTCTGATGCACGGCCCCAGAATGGGGCTGTTAGTATTATACCTGTAAAATATAAAAAATACATATTTTTTCTGATAGTTTGGCAGTCAGATCGACCTGATAACAAGACGTTTTCCATCGAGTTTACAAATGTGTGGCTAAAACAAATAATTTGCAAACCGAAACACAGCAATACATACCTACTCTTTGGCGGTAGAAAGACTAGCTTTTTTGCGGTGGTAAGGCTAACGCCCGCCTGGTTTGCGACCACCCTCCTACCGGAGTCCGGCGTCAAGCAGACTGCTGTGTTTCGTCGATGCGTGGGAGTTCCAGTGCCGTAGGCATCTTCTGGGCACGCTCGTTCCATCATAGACCGCATCCATCGCTTTCCATCAGGCGTGATCGAGGTCAAGAGTGGGGCCCATTCAGCCGTAAAAAAAAACTCTCTCCCTTCTCTCCTCTCTCACACCCTACTCTTAAATTTTAGCTTAGTCATAGAATAAATCTGTGTATACATTGTGCATATAAATAAATAAGTACGATGTTCTTACCTGTGATACCAAAGTATAACCTTCGTTTCAGCAAAGATTCGCTGAGTGAAATGTTGCTATGATAATTAGGGAGTGACTAGTTAGTTCGTTTTAGTAACGTTTAACATTGGCCCCGATTCTGTTGTTCACAAACTAAACTAAATTTAAGTTCAGTGCATCTTTTTCTTTCTATTTCATTACGAAAAGGACAGAAGATAAAATATTAGTTTAGTCCTGTTAAATTAGATAATCCATAGACAAATTAGACGAGATTAAAAAAATTGGCTACTAAAAATACGTCAATTTACGTCAGGCGCTCACTAATTTGACAGGACTAAACTAATATTTATCTTCTGTCCTTTTCATAATGAAATAGAAAGAAAAAGATGCACTGAACTTAAATTTAGTTTAGTTTGTGACCAACAGAATCGGGGCCAATGTGTCACCAAAATAGACACAGATTATAACCAAGTACCTAGATGCCTACACCACTAAAGTTATGATAGAATGTACCTACCGAATTACAACTAAATAGGTACAATACGGACACTCCCGCCTGACCCCCACTAAATTAATTTTTGCATGCACTCAAAAACTAAAAGCGCCCTCTAGCCCCGCGCCAAGCTCAAATAGTTCGTCCGTAAAATTCACAAAAGGAGTACACGTGATGCGTCAATAAGCTGCGCAGTGCAGGTTGCAACTAATTTAGTTATCGCTTTCTTAATAGGGGAAAAGTTTAAAGGGGCGTGGCTTGCCACCGCCGCCGGATTTAGGAGAATTTTTTTAAAGTGATCAGGTGGAAAATGCCGCGATGGCCCCTGTTTTTTTTGTTAAACTGCATAAACTCACCAATATTCGGCAAAGAAGTGATAATCCCCTTCAAGTTATCAGGTATATCCAGGTCGCAGGCAGCGGCTGGTAACACGAAAGCGATGCCAATCATCTCGAGAATGGCAGCGAACAGCGTCACCAGCATCAGAACGTTGTGCAGGACCTGATACTTGCCGGTGCCTGCAACAGTTGTAAGAGTAATGTAGCGAGAAGTGCAGTAGCTAAGATTCGTAAGTACAGCTGCTTCTATTATTTAATTAAAGCAGGTATATTTTTGTATTATATTTGTAATGCTAACGGAGATGTGTGGTGTTATGCGAAAGGATAGAATAAGAAATGAGTACACAAGATGTCTGAAAGTGGCACCGGTAACTGGAAAGTTATGTTGAAATCGGTTGTCATGGTATAGGCATGTGATACGGAGGTATGAAGAAAATGTTGTGAGGAAAGTTTTGAGTATGTATTTTGAATGTCGGGCTATAAGAGTACCTAGAAGAAGATCAAAGAAACGATGGATGGGCTGTGTGAATGTTGATATGGTTAGGCCGTGTTCAGACGACACGCGCCGTCTACGCACACGCTTTCTGCCCGCGTTACACCCGCACTCGGCACGCGCAACATCAGCGTATGCATCCAAGGCGTGGGTGCAACGTGTGTGCGGGGTGAGCTCGGGGTTGGCGCAATTTGAGATCTATGTATGTGTCATTTCTCAAATTATATACCTACAAAAAAATTCAACGCGAGTTAGACGCGGCTGCTGACGCACGTGGCGTGCGCTTAGCGGGCGCGTGTCGTCTGAACGCAGCCTTAGAAAGGGGGTGATTCTGATTACCGAAATTACGACTAATAGAGAAGTATTGAAGAAAAAAAGACATGTTGCGCCGACCACAAATAGGCGGGACCCATTCCATTTTTATATTTTCAAACTCAAATGAGTCCCGCCTGCTTCGAACTCTTATTTAATTTAAAATGGGCTTGATTTTAGCTTTTCAGTTTTTTTTTTTAACTTAAGATTTTGCCGCAGTCGGGTTTTTAATTACTTTTTTATATACAGTAGAGCCCCGCGGTTTCACCCGCATAAGTGTATACCGTGGGAATATCGAGATAAAAAGTATCCTATGTTATTCTGATGTATAAGTTATGTTCCTGTGAAGTTTCATCAAAATTCGTTTAGTAGTTTTTGCGTGAAAGAGTAACAAACATCTGGCCATCCACCCATCCCCACAAAATTTTGCATTTACTTACTTATAATATTATTAGTAGGATAGTAGGATCCTACCTCTACTAACTCAATAAACTTTGAAACACGATGATGAGGAAAATGACCAACACTAATACGATTGGATGTTTTTCTGAAAAAAAAATCTAAGTTTATATACAACTAGGTGTAGACCTTGATGTGCGTCGTAAGACGACCGACTTGAAAGATAGCGCCTATCGGTGCACTCGGGGCAAGACACATTAATGTTTATTATAGCAGTTAATATACTAAGTGCATGTATTACTAGCTGCGCCCCGCAGTTTCAGCCGCATAAGTGGGTGCCCCAATTCGAAAAATCTTAGTCCAACTTAGGCATTTTTACACTGACAACACCAGCCTAAAGAGCTTTTTTTCTCTATGGACCATCAAAGATTTTGAACAGACTTCAAAAAAGGAGTAGGTTCTCAATCTTAATTTGACTATAAGTTTTTTTTATGTTGGTTACGCGATATCTTAGGCAATTGTAAATCGATTTCAAAAAAAAATTTTTCAACGGATAGGGTATGCCTCAGGGGTGCTCCCATATAAATTTTATTAATTTTGCTTGGGCAGTTTTTGAGTTAGCTTCAATAATGCGTGTTTTTGTCATTTAGTATAAATTGATGATGTTATAATAACTTCCTGTCACTGATATAGCAAGTAGTTGAAGTAGTGTACCTACCAGTTTGTGTGGAGTAAGTACAACTTAAAAGTGAAAAAAAAAAACCTAAAAAAACAACCGACTTCCAAATAAGACACTACAAGGTGAAAAATAACTTTAATTTTGGAAGTCGGTGGCAAACAACGAAAATTCGAACCCAACGACACCGACTTCCGAAATAAAAGTTATTTTTCACTTTCCGTGTCTTATTTGGAAGTCGGTTGTTTTTTTTTTTTGTAAAAAAGTATTTTATTATGAAATCCCAAAGATTTCTGCTTCATTTCGCTGACACGTCGTATGGCTATATGCCTGGGGCCTATATAACAAACGTGACAATTTTGTTAGTTTTCGACAAATAAGACATTATACCATTTTAGTTTTATAAAATACCTAAGTCCTTAAAAAAAACGAAAGAAACCCATAATGTTGATTTATGATAACTCCAAACTTATTTTTTCCAATTAAGAGGTTTTATTTTATACTTAAATAAAAATCATATTTTTCGTACCTACTAAGATTTGGTGGTATTTTTATTTCTGTAATACATTCGAGTCCTTTTCAGGATTTATTTTTGTGCTTGTTTTGCTCACATCGGGGCATCCAAGTGTCGATCTCGTGGAAATATAGGGATAAAAAGTATCATATGTGTTAAACCTGGTTATAAACTAAACATTTTATCCAAATCCGTTTAGCCGTTTGTGCGTGAAAAATTAGTTAGGTAATAAACACACTCATAAACTTTCGCATTTATAATATTAGTGTGATGTGATAGTGTAATGATGTGATTATGTATATGGGGAAAGGTGAGTGATCTTGACTATTAATAGGACGCTATCATCACTTTCTCTTGGTAAATTATGGTGCAGTCTCGAAACTGCTGGAGACACTAAATATTTGTTACAGACCAAGCGCCTGCCTGCGAAATGTAACTATATATATGGCTACATTGCGAATGACAGGCGCTTGGTGCATGTTTTTAGTTAATTCATGGGAATTAACTAAAAACATTTGAAAACTAGTTGCGCCCCGCGGTTTCACCCACACAAGTCTTGATCCCGTGGCAATATCGGGATAAAAAGTATTGACAGTGGCGTGTGTGTTGGATCATTCGGTTCCCTACAAAATGGTTGAGCTGGATGGTGCTGATCCATGCGTCATGTTCGTGAACGGGCGCCGTCAGTTGGGGCTGGTCATCTTTTAGCTGCCTCGGCTTATTTTTAATTATTTTATTTTTGGATTGTTATTTTGTTACTATTTGCTGTAGATACTCTGGACACTTTTAACGCGTACTTGTTTTTTATTTATTTTTTACATCGTTCTCACATATTTATAAATTCAACATACGATGTAACTAATAATTTTGTAAAAATATAATTTAAAAAGAGTGTCCATGGAGTTTCTTGCCCGTTCTTCTCCATAGGTACCTACTACGCTTTGGAATGGGCAACTAGCTTCATTTTTTCCTGACTGACCGACTTCTTGACAATTCAAAAGTGCCTGTAAATGGTTTAATTGAAATAAATGGTTTGAGTTTGAATTGTATTTAATCCAATCTAGGGCATGGTCTATCCATATGCCAAACATCCAAATCCGTTCAGCCGTTTCAGCGGAAAGCGTAACAAACAGACGAAAAAAAATCTTAACTCTCTATAATATTAGTTAAAATTGGTGTACAAATGACCTCTACGAAACACATCGAGAACAAAAAAAAATATTGAAATAAAATTAAAAAGAACAAAAATGGTCTAGTAACAGTTTTCCAAAATACTGGGCCTTCTGGGCCGGAGAAGAAAGGGGCTAAGTATAATATGGTTGCAGATAAATTACCTATCGTTTAATTATTTTAATGATTGTGAATGTGATGGCTGTGTGGGTAAATTTTCTTTTGTCTTTATTTTTTCTCAGATAGTTTTCGTCATGGTCTGGCAGTTTGAGTAATATATATATGCGACCTACCCAAATGTCCTTTCTTTGGTATTGTTCGTCGAATCGTTGAGCTCCTTAAGTTGGAGTTGACCTGCATGATTACTGATAAATGCGTGACGTCACTGGACAGGTCCACTCAATCTGTTTGGTTCTTTCCTCAAAAGACCATTTCAGACACCAATCTACATGGTCTCCACATAATCTGACCAAGATTATGTCTGGACTTTAAATGAGACTGTGACCTCTGAGTTTGTTTCGGCCTTTCTTCTCAGAGTAGTCAGATAGGAAACGCCGCCTCATCTCGTTTTTAAAAAATATGATTGACGTGTAAAAGTGTTTGTACAATCCTACTTACGGAAATAAAATCATTTATCATTTATCGATTTTCAGGAACCCAGTATCCTTTATGACCATACCTACATAACTACTTACCAATAAACGTAATTTGTAAAGCTGTCTACAAAATTAAATCGACTTCTACATTTTTCAATCAATCAGTTAACTCAGTCTGCACCTACAATCGAATTGGTACACACTTTCCATCACAATCTGTAGGGTTTTGAAGGAAATTCATAATCCATTGCTTCATATGTTTGAAATGATCCTCTGCTCGACAATATTAATAAAGCAAAGAATATTGTTGAATTATCAAACTCAAAATTGATGGAATTGTAATTGTGAGTCATCATCTGCCTAGCCTTTTCCCAACTACGCCGGGGTCGGCTTTCAGTCTAACCGAATGCAGCTGAATACCAGTATTTTACATGGAGCGACTGCCTGTCTGACCTCCACAACCCAGTTACTGGGTAATACGATACCCCTTGGTAAGACTGGTTGTAAGACTTTTGGGCTTCTGATCACGCGAGAAACGACTGTCAAAGATTCAAGAATGACAGCCGGGACCAACGGCTTTACGTGCTTTCCGAGGCACGGAGGGGTCTTGGTATGTAAAGATGGTCACCCACCCACGGGCCAACCTTGGCAAGCGTAGCTTAACCTGATCGGTCGAACCGTGCGGCTGTTATCCCCACATTCAGAGTGTGTTATGCAGTTACCTACTCCGCAGGACATAGGTCGCCTCCTAATTACGTCATACGTTGCGGCCTTTTCAATGTCATCGGTCCATTTAACTGAATCCAAAATCAATAATCTTACTTATCTATCATTCAAAGATTTTAATCGATGCGTGGGCGGCGTGGGCGCGCAGTCATCCAGATAATTACAAGGATTAACAGATAAAAATATTCAAAATAATGCATTTTATCGATTAATAGATAGGTACCTGCAATTCTCCGGTGGCACGTTTTGTTCTTTCTATTATAATTATACCTACGATGCCCTCCAAAAGTTAGTTGACATTTTTCCACTTCAGCTGTGATTTCACGATAAGATTTAAAATAAAAAAAACAATCACCTTTGGCTTACTTTATTATTTTTTTAGGAGACTTCATATATTTAAAGGTTGTTGAATTTTCAACGCCAGATAATTTTATCCGAGGACGCCTCCTTCTCCGAACAGGCTTCCCTCTCCCGATCCCGCTCGGCGGCCTCCTTCTTGACCATCACGGTCTCACAGAAGGAGGCTACTTCCATCCAATTCTCTGTCTCCGCCAGCATAGCCCTCACTACTGCTGGCAGAGACAGATCTCGCCCGATCCTGGTAACCAGGACCCGCCGCTCGGAGGCCCCCGCAGGGCACTCTTCGAGCGTGTGTTGTGCGGAATCCAGGCTGCCTCCGCAGTGGTGGCAATTTGCCGTGCCCTCTCACCCAATTCTGTTCAGGTACTCACCGAAGCGTATCTACGAAGGTACTATTAAACGGATTCCGAAAAGGGTACCTATTTCGGTAGTACCGCGTAGTTGTGAGCGCGCACTTTCCTATAGGTGTGATGTAAAAAATATCACACCTGTATTTCCGGACAGATTGGCCAGAGATGCCAACTACATTGAGTACCTACCTACATTGTGCCCAGTTGGCGGCAATATGCTCTACCCCTAAGATAATTACACAAGGTCTATTCTGTAAAAATCTCACCGTGAAAACCACCCACCAGCGGGGTAACTGCGTAACACACTCTCAGTAGCAATGGCTTTCCTTTGACAGTTCAACAACATTCATTGCGTTATTTACCTTGTTGAGCAGACAAATTTTTCGAACATATGAAGCAATGGATTAAAAATATTCTTCAAAATGATTCAAATTGTAATTGAAAGTGTATTATGCAATTAGCGTTATGCTAGGGATTAACACATTGAACACTCACATCAAGCTCACTTCACCTAAGTTTTAACGGCGAAATGTTTACCAAATAGACCGACTCGGTACTTAAGCATAGTTACAGCCCGATTCAAACTTTATGGCGGCTCTGAAGTGCGCTCCACGCTGCGCAGTGCCTCACCCCTCACCCTCGCTGACAGGTGAATTTGTTACTGCGCAGCGACTACGGTTGCAAAATTACGTAATTTTACCGAAAATGCTGGTAAAATACGGTAATTTTACCGTAATTACATAAGATTCTAAATTTTAATTTATTTTAAATCACGCGCGCGTGGGGTTACAAAATCAAAATGCGACGTTGCTCTCAAGTGCGCTCCGTCAAGTTGTACGGCAAAATGCGATAGATTATAAGATTTGTTTAATTTTTCTGTTTTTTTTTTGTCATTTGTTTAATTTTATTATTTAAATTGTTGATTCTGAGAACTGTAGTTAGTATAATATTAAATACTAGCTGCTGCCCGCGACGTCGTCTGCGTGCATGCTCTACAGCACCAAAAATACCTAAGATGCCAGTGTCGCTATAGCATTATAAGTACACAACTTTTAAAATAGCATTAAAATATAAGTTTTTTTTTGCAAGCGAAGCAAGTGAAGAGAGTTATATGGCAATCCTGCTGAGTTCAGTCATAAGATGTGACTGAAGAAAATAGAGAAAATAATGCAGGAATACATTCCAGGACACAAAAGAGTAAAAATACGTACAAAGGTATCATACTTTACAACACTTCCCTATAAACTGCGTTGGTAGTTATGCTGCCAGGAGCCAAAATGTAAAGAGAGTCAGGACTGGTGACGCGGGAGCAAGCGACGTACAGTTGCCCGTGTGAAAAACAACTCGTCCTGAGGTCGACACCCGCTGCCCTGCGACTTATTGATGGTCATCGTGAAGCAAACACTCACGGGGAACTGTACGCGCTTGAACTGGAACAGGAAGTTATGAGGTATTAGGGGAATGCGTGGTATAAATACTGCCTCGCCGACGCCACAACCCGTCAGAATTTCCGCCTCAATGGTGTGTCTGTGGAGCGAGATGACTTTAAGGCGGTTAACACAACTTCGGAGGAGATAGGTTCCGAAGAAGCATAATCGGAACACCGACCTTCAGCTTGATGGTATGCGCTGGAAGTCCACTTGCTGACAGGGAGCTCAGAAATTCCACGGGATAATGTGTGGCGTCATCTTGCTCGACAACAGTGTTTATCGAGGTGTAGACCACTTTATTCCCCTCAATTTCCGAGAGAATGCATTCGTTAATTGCTGCAGCCTGATCATTTTTGGGCATCAAAATGGCCCGCTCACACAAGAATTCTGCTGGTGCGGTATACGACTGATATCCCCGTATACACAGCGAATTAGTTCTTCTAAGCTGGATACCACTCTACCGAGAGACTCTGGAAGCACCACCTGTCTCTTCTGGTAGAAAGCCTTCGCCAAGACTTAGAAGGACATCGGAGAATTCTTGAGCACGTGTATTGCCGCCGAGCCGAGCTCTCATATTAATGGTCAAGCGAAGCGTACGAACTCGTGACCACAACGAAGATCGTTTCAACGAAGCATTCACCTCGTCAGCCCTCGAGCCCCGCGTCACCACGGGAAGCGTTTGCCGAAAATCACCACTGAACAGAACTGTGACACCACCCATCAAAAGTTCGTTCCTGCGGATGTCCTGCAGGATTCTGTCCACGGCCTCAACTGCCTTCCTATTGGCTATCGTACACTCATCCCATACGATCAGAGAGCAATCCTTGAGCACGTGTCCCTTATCGCTGTTACGTGACACACCACAAACAGGCGTTTCGGCGCTCTCTAAATTGATGGGAATTTTAAACATGGCATGTGCTGTCTTGCCACTCGGAAGCAGTGTGGTAGCGATTCCCGACGACGCTACAGCAATAACAATTTTGCCTTGTTTCCTGACCTCTGCAAGTATGCCAGTGGTAACAAATGTTTTTCCTGTTCCACCAGGAAAACATGTTCCAAGAAAAACATTTTACCCTGGTTTTGCCCAACGCTTTCAAGGACGGTGTCATAAATTTGCTTTTGCTCTGAAGAGAACAAAGCGACATGGTCATTTCGTATGGTGGTCATTTTGCGTTATACTCCCGATTTTCACGGTCTTGATACGGTGATGATTGGGGAGCTGGTAACCCATATTCGATCAGTGGATTGCCGCCGATAGAAATGACCACATATTGAAGTGAACTGAGACAGGTGTTCAGCACGCGTTCATCAGTTACTTCGACTTCGTCTTCAGTAGCGCGCCTCAAAGCTCGTAGAAAATCTTCGGACAGATGATGGCGATACTTCTCCCACAAAGATACCGGGTTCGCGACTCCACAAAACACCAAGATGACGGCAAACAGATGACGCATGCGGCTGGGACTGTCACTGACGCTCGCCTCCGTGAGGGTGTCATGAAATGAAATGATCATCATCAATGAACATAACTTTTTTGTAATACTTGACACCGCATTTTTTTTTTAAATTGTCTTCCTCAACTCTGCTCAAGATTTTGAGGGTTTTGTTGGAACTTGAATTTGTCAAAACGAACTATACGATACAACTTTTATGAAGAAAATGCACATCACCATCTATGAATTTTAAGAATAACTAACTACTTACCTCGCCAACATGATCAAATTTAAATTATTAATTTCCAAAAAATGTTAACATGTAACTTGATTTGATTTTTATGAAATCTCATAGATGACGCTGTTTTAAAATTGTCTTTATACTACTAACATTCATTAAACTATATTTCTCTGCCCAAGTTACTTAAATGGCGTAGTTTTTATAATGTAAAGCTAGATAATAGCATGGCTTACTCAAAAACAACATTTAGATATGCGTCGTTAGATTACACGCTGTCACAGAATGCGTAAGAAAAATAAAGATTCACAGCTCCTCCCCCGTAGGTGATAGCGTGATAATATGTAGCCTATATGTTGACCCAACCTCTTAGTAATATTCATGCAAAATTTGAAGTAAATCCATGCAGTACTTTTTGAGTTTATCCCGGACAGACAAACAGACAAACAGACAAACAGACAAAAATTCTAAAAACTATATTTTTGGCTTCGATATCGATTGTAGATCACGCCCCAAGTATTCTTTTTAAAAAATATTCAATGTACAGTTTTGACTTTCCTACGATTTTATTATATGTATATAGATAGATATTGAAGTGAACTGAGACAGGTGTTCAGCACGCGTTCATCAGTTACTTCGACTTCGTCTTCAGTAGCGCGCCTCAAAGCTCGTAGAAAATCTTTAGACAGATGATGGCGATTCTTCTCCCACAAAGCTACCGGGTTCGCGACTCCACAAAACACCAAGATGACGGCAAACAGATGACGCATGCGGCTGGGACTGTCACTGACGCTCGCCTCCGTGAGGGTGTCATGAAATGAAATGATCATCATCTATGAACATAACTTTTTTGTAATACTTGACACCGCATTTTTTTTTTAAATTGTCTTCCTCAACTCTGCTCAAGATTTTGAGGGTTTTGTTGGAACTTGAATTTGTCAAAACGAACTATACGATACAACTTTTATGAAGAAAATGCACATCACCATCTATGAATTTTAAGAATAACTAACTACTTACCTCGCCAACATGATCAAATTTAAATTATTAATTTCCAAAAAATGTTAACATGTAACTTGATTTGATTTTTATGAAATCTCATAGATGGCGCTGTTTTAAAATTGTCTTTATACTACTAACATTCATTAAACTATATTTCTCTGCCCAAGTTACTTAAATGGCGTAGTTTTTATAATGTAAAGCTAGATGATAGCATGGCTTACTCAAAAACAACATTTAGATATGCGTCGTTAGATTACACGCTGTCACAGAATGCGTAAGAAAAATAAAGATTCACAGCTCCTCCCCCGTAAGTGATAGCGTGATAATATATAGCCTATATGTTGACCCGACCTCTTAGTAATATTCATGCAAAATTTGAAGTAAATCCATGCAGTACTTTTTGAGTTTATCCCGGACAGACAAACAGACAAACAGACAAACAGACAAACAGACAAAAATTCTAAAAACTATATTTTTGGCTTCGGTATCGATTGTAGATCACGCCCCAACTATTCTTTTTAAAAAATATTCAATGTACAGTTTTGACTTTCCTACGATTTTATTATATGTATAGACAAGTAATTTTCCAAAAACTAAAATTTTAATTTTTACTGGCCTTTGCACATAACATACATAATTATATTATTAAATCGATGACGTGGTATAATTCATATTCATATACATAGTGAAAGAGACACACAAACATACAAACACACTCATTCATTACTGTATTTATGTTTGTAGAACGTAAAACTACGATTTTTACGTTTTTTACCGTATTTTACCGTGGTAATTTTACTGCTTTAGGTACATCCCTAGCACCGACTCGCCTCATGTTTCAAGCCGACATAGTTTTATACGGGCTGTAAAATAGAATACTAACCAGCAAACTCCAGCGCCTCTTCAAGCTCCACCTCCATTACGGGCGAGTGTTTGTCTGCAGCCATGCTTGCCATCACCACATGGCACATATTCAAGTCCCTGAAGCAAAACAATCAAATAATTAACATTAAATTAATAATTAAATATAATACAGGATGTAATACATCGAGTAGTGATCGTTATCATGAATTCAGCACTTGATTTCACCACGATCCAGCGTAGGATTATTTCAAGGATTATTTAAAAAAATCTGCTATTTCATACATTTCGACGGTGTAGCAATTGCACTTTTGTATGAAACATATGATTTTTATTAAATAACCGACCCACGATTTCTCCATTTCGAAAAATCTGGTATTTAATTCATGGTACAGTTTGAGCGTCGATGTCCGTTACACACTATAAACTATGTTCAAAAGCCTTGCCTCTTCACAAACACCTTCTGATAGTCTTCCATTGCTCCCATTGTAACGTGATAGATTTCAGTCTTTACACGAAGCGACTGCCGACTGAACTCGACCATATAACTATATTTATGTCCTACGAAAATATTCATATAATAAGTACAATGTATTGTCTATTATGACCAATGACCGTGGAGATAGATAAATCTTAGAAAAATTATCATCGAACTAGGGCGACGTTGCACAATCGTAGATTACCTAAGTTACCATATCTCGATTACAATGTTTTAGTATTTTGTTGTCGTATCAGTTGGATGATGGTCACAGTAAAGTATAGAAGGCCGACTCCTGTAATTAAAAACGTTCAAAATATAGTCGCGACAATCAATGTCAAAGACTTGGAGAAAATGTGGGGAAATTAGAGGTATTTTTGACAGATTGAGAGCTATCCCACGAGATTATTTTGGTCCTTCTTAGGTCCGCACTAGATAAATGTTACCGTGTAAGTAAACTAATATTGCCACACCTAATACACACACATCACACGTTCAGAAATCATTACATTAATATAGTCCCGACCGAATTCTGGTCACAGCAGCCAATCTCAACGGAGATTAGCCAGGACACAGAAGATATTACAGTGCACTAGTGTGTGCGCAAACACAGGTTCACTCTCTGTTCCTTTACCTTCATAGGCCGATGGGTTGGCAATACGACATGACCGGACCGAGATCAGCACCCTAGTTGCGTAAGACACTATCAATCTAAATCATTACCGACTTCACAAAAAGGAGGAGGTACTATGTTCGGATGATTGTATGTTTTTTTTTGTATGTTTGTTCATCGAATACTCCGCCAATTGTCGACGGATTTTCAAAATTCTTTTTTTGTTTGAAAGGGTATGCTCCCGAGGTGATCCCATTGTCACCAAATTGGAATCTGATGAGGGAATCCCACGGAAATCGAGGGAAACCCTCAAATTTTGTAGGCACACCTATAGCGATTTGGGTATTTTTTATAGTAACTCGTGCATTTGCTCTCAGAAAGCACCATTCGGTGAAGTGGAACTGATGATGAAGACCACAGATGGCCATCGGAACTGCTCAATAATAAATATTTCACGGTTTGCGATTCGATTAGGTACTTTAATGTGGTTGTTAAGCACAATCCGTATCGTGAAGTGGAGCTGATAGTGACTTCTCCTGGTTCTTACAAGGAAAACTCCTTAACAGTTAACGTCACTGCATCGGGAAAAGCAATATTTTTTAAAAGGTGATGAGCAGTTGACATTAGGCTATTGTAACTTAGATAAGTTACAAACTGGCCCACTAAAAAGTGAAAAATAAAAAACTTTTTTACAAAAAATACTACCGACTTCCAAAAAGCACCAAAAAGTGAAAAATAACTTTAATTTCGGAATTCGGTGTCAATAAAAGAAAATGCGGAACCAACGACATCATTTTGAAGGACATTGCTAGTCCATTGCTTCATATGTTCGAATAATTTGTCTGCTCAACAACGTAAATAACGCAATGAATGTTGTTGAACTGTCAAAGAAAGCCATTCCTACTGTTAGTGTGTTGTTTACCCTTCAGGGTGAGAGATCAGAAGGCCAATTCTCGTAATTTAAAACGTTCAAAATCTAGTCACAGTCTCATCTCGGCGACAAACAAATGTCAAAAAACTTGTCAAAATGTAGGGAAATTAGACGTATTATTGACAGATTGAGACTTAGATCAGACTGTGAACGTTCTTAAAATTAGGAGAATTGCACCTCTGATGCAGGACCAACGTGTATTACATCTAGTTCAGAAGAAATATTGACACACCGGAATAATCGTAGTTACTTCTGTAGTTTTACAACTCGTTTCATGCAGCACATATGCAAGCTAACGAAAAACATGAAATCGATGCAGACATTCACAACAACAGAACTGACATTTTCCTCTTTATTCATAATCGTTGCTTAAAGTTAAGTAGTGATTATATTGCGACTGTATAACCATACATTTTTGACATTTAAACGTCACTTAACTTTAATCATCTCGTTTATAAATAAGCCCCAAAAAAGAATAACAAAGAAAAACAAGGGATACAATACACCACATCACATATCGTACTCACCACGTGAAAATTCAAATGAGAGTATAATTTTCAGTAATCGTATTTATACTATGAGAATATGAGCAATTCAGTCACCACTCCAATATTTTCATAGTTAGGTGACAGTACTCATAAAACAAACACACCTACCTAAGTTTTCATAAGTCTTCAATAGAGAACAAAGCATGACATTAATTCGTGGAAAACATTATCTTTTTCATCTCGGAAAAGTACCTCTTTGGGACTGACTAATCTTGTTTACCCAGACAATTGACATGAGATCACATATCCGGAGATGAGTCTATCTAATATTTTTTCATACAGCACAGCGTTACACATCTTACTTGCGATCTTGTTGTCAAGAAAAGTTTTATTGAATCGTTTGTTAGAAAATCTTCAGTAGCAACTCGGTGCCTTGATTTGTGCGCTGGCAATGGCACTCTTTACGGGCCTTACCCTTCGGCGATTACAGGCGGCGGCGGCATCAAGTTATGTGTTCAATGGCAATAGGCTTGCCCCATTTTACAGGTGAAATGGGCATGACTGTCGAAATCTACATGGTCTTCACATGATCTGATCAAGATTATGTCTGGAATTTAAAAAAGACTGTGACCTCTGAGTTTGTTTCAGCCTTTCTTCTCAGAGTAGTCAGTTAGGAAACGCCGACCTCATCTAGCTTATTTTTTTTTTACCTATATGACGTGTGATCTCGATATCCTATTTTTTTTTTATTTTATTTCACAACCCCTACCTCTCCTTACGAGAAAAAAAAGGCATGATGTTTAAGTTTTGACAGCTACTAAACAAACCTTTTAATCATGTTCGCATGTAGAAAACTTATGCGTTTCCTTCCGTTATACAATCATGATCTCCTAAGTTTCATTTTTTATTTACACAGATTCACTATGTATCAAATCTTTAACTTGTCAAGTCACAACAGAGATATATAGGTAAGTCTTGAGAGACAATAGACTACAGTATCCTTCAACAAATGACTGATCTATCTGTTTGTCACATTATTCTTATAAATTGTAAACAACAACTAACAGAAGTAGTTACATTTACTTACAAGAAATAATAATACTAAATAGTAATTCTCTTTTATTCGCACCAAGTGATTGGATTGCCGTAGGGTAAAGTTCCCGCAATTAAGTATACTTATCTCATTCTTATCAGAGGTTGATGTTGGGTTCCCAAGAATTAGATTAATAGAAAAAGTCACCGCTGGATTTTGTAAGATTTATAGGGATTGCACATTTTATGAATGATGCTGTACGCTGCTGTTGTGTTTTCAATAATTTAATTTACTTATTTAATTTAGTTTGAATTTCCACGAATTATTTGCGAAAAGTACAAGCCTTGGTTGTAACGGATTGATAGACCCATATATGTGTGCCTCGCCTTCATCTAGGTCCACGGATTTTGAAAAGGAAGGCCTTTTCAAGAGTTGTTTGATCACGTTATTACCTCTCATTCGTTATTTGCTAACATCAATTTTATTGAACTAGAAAAAGAAAAAAAAGGAAAAGGGTTTTTAAAAGAAAATGGTCAGTACCATTACATAGAAATAAACACACAAACTGCATGCAACCCCTTGTGGGTTTACTCAGGGATCCCATCTTGGGCCGATTCATTATTTTTCACACAGTATCAAACTACAGAAAACTTATATTTTTTAATGGTTAACCCTTCGAGTCGGGAATTACTGACGTGATGATAAGTTGTTATGTGTGATCACAGACCTTGAAGCTAATAAGTTAATAGACATTTACATTGTAGCACTAATTAGATATTTCTGTAATCTATCGTTTGTCAACTAAGTACTTGTGGCCCAGGGTTAAGATACCGATAACTGGCAACAGGCACGTCCCCTTTCACCTAACATGTACATCTCACCCATAAAATTACAAAATATTTCCTGTTTGATAAAATAGCATATCGCCACGCCTGTATTCCTCGTAGGGTTAAGGAGAGGTGTATCTATAGTAGACCAACAAGGCTATTTACTATGTTAGGGAATAACTAGTATAAAATAAATAAAGTCCTCTAGATCGTATTTCGGCAACGGCGGCCAATTTCAACGGAGACTAGCCTTCGGCGCGGGAGATGTTGGAGTGCACAAGTGTGCGCGCAGACACAGGTGCACTCCCTCTTCCCTCATCCTCATAGTCCGATGGACGCCAATCCGACACAACCGGAGAGAGATCAGGCGCAGGACCAACGGCTTTACGTGCTTTCCGAGGCACGGGGGTATTACACCGCCAACTTCCAAACTCCGGGCTGTTACTAAGAAATTCCTAATGGAAAACTCAATAGCACGTTGCCCGACCCGGGAGTTGAACCTAGGACTAGGACTCAACAGTCGCTCTTGCGACACGAGACCAACGGGGCAGTTAATATAAAATAGTAGAACACCGAAGAGAGACTTTAATGCTAATAGTGGTTCAGCCTCCCAACAACATTTTTTGTGCATCGTAATCTAAATAAGGTTGTCTAAGAGAAATTATTGTCATGAACGATAAGACCGTCCTTTGTATAGTCTAGACTTTTGATAATTGCTTCATCACTTTTGATAACAATACTCCACTAAGGTAGAAACTATCTAAATGTCACATAGCATAATCATCCTATACTGTTCCCACTGCTGGGAAACAGGCCTCATCTCTGTGGGAGGGAGTGGGCCATAATAAACCACGCGGGCCCGGTGAGGTTTGGTGAATGTTACACGCCGAATTTTTGGTTCTAGGACATGCCGGTCAAGACAAAATTTATTTTATGATGTGCTAGTTGACTTTGGGATATAAAGCAATAAGGTAGTTCCTACACGTCTGTTTGTTTTTATATTTTCCGTATACCTACCTAATTTATGTACCATACCGAATATTGTAGGTATTTCATCCTTAAAATATGATTATTTTAAAGATAGTTGGATCCATAATTCCTTATATTTATGATTTAGGCGACTGTGGTACAAATTGAGAGCATGATTCTAAACTGCAAATTACTTTTGTTATAGTTTTTAATGAACTTGAAATGAATGAACAAGATTTTTCTGTCGACTTTGAAAAGATGTATTATTGTTGAGTTAGCAACTGTTTTGTTTACAATTTTTTATTACGCGCGGCAAACGTGCTTCGTCGTTTGACACAGACATTAATATTTAAAGAGGAACCAGCGTAAACTAACAAACCAATTGCCTTTGCTAAACTAGAGACCCCAACTGAAGCACTTACTACTAAAAAATAATTGCTAAAAACTAACCTGATGCTGTTAAAAAAACTTCCAGCCTTCCAAGTAAATAACCAAACCCGGAATATTATTGTTTAAGTACACTTTTTATTTATTAACAAAAATAATAAGATAGGTCACTATTTCACACAGCTGTTTACACTTAATTATCGCAACAACGTAGCGAATGAATTATTTATCCGTTCTTTGCACTGCAATGTCCGTCTTGTTGAGTAGTATTGTAATTATGTGATAGCACAGAATACCGAATAAGTACTACGTAGTACAGAACGGACACTCCCTTCCCTACGCTCATATTAGACACCTCACCTCACCCCGCACTCCAATACACGCGGTCGCAGCCCAAGATTTTGGGGGGGGGGGGTCACCACGGGTGCCGAGGAATATTTTAAGGGTGCATCTCCTCGTTAGTGTAGTGGCTGCAAGTGTTACGGCTGAGCATGAGGTCCTGGGTTCGATTCCTAGGTCGAGTAAAGTGTTGTTAGGTTTTTCCATCAGAAATTTCTCAGAGGCAGCGCGGTGTATGGATTTGTGCCCGGTTGATTGAAATAGGCTCGCCCCCTATAACATGGGACTTTAACATAACTGGCAAAATGTGGGTGTAAGTACTATAATAGCCTCCCCGACCGATTTCGGACACGGTGACCAATCTCAACTGAGATTAGCCAGGTACGCAGGAGATTTATTTATTTATTTATTTACCTCACTCTCATAGCCCGATGGGGCGGCAATCAGACACGACCGGAGAGAGATCAGGCGCAGGACCAGGCAGCTTAACGTGCTTTCCGAGGCACGGGGGTATTACACCGCCAACTTCCAAACTCCGGGCTGTTACTAAGAAAAAAACTCAATAACACTTTGCCCGACCCGGGAATCGAACCCAGGACCCCATGCTCAGCATTCGCGCTTGTGACCACGAGACCAACGGGGCAGTAAGTACTACATGAAGGTCCAACCCTCCGGGGATTAAAGGCGTGGTGTTATGTTAATGTTCATTTTCTTTCCAGTTCCACATTACTTATGCTATTCAGGGACGCTGCATTCAGCGCCGAGGGGAGGGGGTGTTATTTAATAATGCCGGAAAATTAGTCGTAGGTATAATGTATTAGATTATATATGTAGGGTGGAAAGAGCGAGCGAAGCGAGCTCGAAAATTTTAACAACCCGCCTCGGTTTGGTTAGGTTTTGTTTGATATTTTTATGCAGAAATAGGAGTTACATTGTCGATTTATGCAGGTAAGCCCAAGCAACCATCAGAAATTATATTGCAAGAGCGAGCGAAGCGAACTCGAAATGCAGATTCTCGGATAGATTAGATTTTCTTTTCATTCTATAAGGACTATGAATTGCTTGCTTTGTCGACTTATGAAGAAAAGCTCAAGAATCAACAGACTGCAGATTGCAAGAGCGAGTGAAGCGAGCCTGAAAATCTGGGGTGTGGTGATAGTTCAAGCGCCAGACTTCGTCCAGCAGACTATTATACACATGTGCCATTTCAGATGCTTCATTTTCTTTAGTAACGGTAATTTATTTTCTGATTACTTTCTCTATCAATTGTTTCGTTGTACTGAACGTCCACCGGTACCGAGTTATCTTAAAATTATTCCTTATAGCAGGATACTAGTATGACCACTTCGAAGATTTAATATTCTTAAGCACGACTACTTACATAGTGAGTGTGTTTTCCTACGTTAAGGAAAAGTGATATTGTTTTTTCCCGTGGTTTTTTCCATTACGAAATTCTCTCCATCTCTTATTACATGGGACGTGACTGACTTCTTAGCTTACGTCTTCGGGAAAAACAATGATGGTACGTGTGGAAACTAGATTTTGCATCTATTTACGTTTACAATGGAGGTCGAAATTGAATCAGCAATTTCGAATATGCAATTCAGTGTGACGGCATCTACAACGCCACATGAGCACTACGCATCACACCGACGTCACGCAAAATCCTGCCTATCGATTCTGTAAAAATCTCACCGTGATATCTTACGTGAAGTGAGCGTGAAGGGAGCTATCAATAGGGGCAATCCCTAACATCAGATGGAATGACAGCTCACTTCACCTAAGTTATCACGGTGAGATATTTACAGAATCGATCGGCTGATGTTAGGAACTGCCACTATTGATAGCTCACTTCACGCTCACTTCACCTAAGTTTTCACGGTGAGATTTTTACAGAATAGCACTGCTGTAAGCGCAAGGTTTACCACGCGAGTGACGCGACTAGTAAATAACATGTCTAAGTGACACTTAACGAAGCCGAGAGTCACTGGTACTCCCCGTCATTTTTATATATTTTTTGTATTGGACCATAACCTGGGAACCTTGTGGTTACGGAGATATTGAAGGTCAAAATTCCAACTTTTACTGACTTTTTTTTATGAAAACAAGTTTTTAATGTTGTAACATTACTTCAAATACCCCCACGACCCATGAACCGTTGCATGCACCCATAAGCGCAATGTTTGGGTGTATCACAGTGCGCAGCTGCGCACTACCGCAAAAAGCAAATATTCACACCGAAAATAGGTCGTTTCCCAGCAATTATTTTTGTGCAATGTTACTTAGTTTCATCAAACTAAGTACGTGCGGGCATCTGTACATCTACAGACGACAGCACATCAAGCTGCTACAATCTGTAATTTTTTTTAAATAGATTTTCAACTTTATCAGGTTCATAAGGTTCAAAGTTGATTGGGAATATTTTACAGTTTCAGGTAGCTTGATGTGCTGGCGTCTGTAGGTACATAATGTGTAGTTGACGGCTATGTAATGTGTCTTTTTACATCCTGTATACAACGTCCTGACAACAGAAGAGAGCAAAGTCGTTTTTTGCTGCGAGTGCTGATTTTGAATTCTGAGCAAGCGAAGGATTCGACGATTGAATCACGAGCGTAGCGAGTTATTCTAAAGTTGAATCCTGAGTCTGGCGAGGGATTCAAAGGCACGAGATGCAAAAAACTTTGCTCTCGTGTAACACACATAACTTTTCACTTCAGCAGCGAGAACACCTGGAGATAAGTTAAAGCGTGTTCGGAAATAGCACCCATGATATTTTATTATTCAAAATATATTACGTAACATTACTGAAACTAGAAATAAATATTTACAGATTAAATATCAGTTTTATTTGCAGTAAATACTTATTTTCTTTTAAATAAAGTTAAAGGTAAGTTAAAAATTCAATAAATTACATTAAAAGACATAATTAGCTTTTTGCTAAATTTCTTTAGTTCGTACGAAATTCCGAACGTATTTGTCTGTGAGGTTGAATTCAAAATCGGATCTTCGAAAGGGCTGGTCTTTGTCTCTCTCTCTTTCTAATGGCGGGAAAGAGATAGAGTGTGAATGTTTCGAATTGTATGATTAACCCAAGGCTGAATAAGATATTCGCGGCTTTCTGAAAAAAAAAATTAAAAAGTTACTTGGTCCCATTTTGCTCACTGATTTCAGGCAGCAAAACCTACATGTTTGAGCTACTGAAGTGAAAAAATATATATTAAATGAAATCTAGCATGAAATTTAGTAGTATTTTTTTTCAGACCATTGTTCGACCAATGATCGACCATTATGAATTTAGCAGATTACGAACTTTTAGCAAAATGACAATGGGATCGTGTTGGAATGACGAATTTATAAAAATAGCAGACTTGGGCCCCAGAATGGATGGATACGCTCAAAAACTCTATTTGATCTGCATGTATGGCACCCAAATAGTCAGCAAGTGGACATAAGGTAAACTAACAAGCCTCTTGACAAGTTATCAAGTAAGTATAGGTACATATATATACAGACAATTATCAGACGGTTTCACCTACATAAGTCTCGATCCATGGTCTACACATGTGCCAAATTTCATCCATATCCGTTCAGCCGTTTTAGCGTGAAAGAGTAACATACAAAAAATCAAATATTTTCTCTTTATAATATTAGTTTAGATAATATTATCAGTACTTACAAAATAATCTTAATGACAGTCGTATCTGCCAAGTGCCGTTAGCAATGTGTGATTGAAGTCCATTACCGTCCATTTCCCTGAGAAGAACCACCTTATCTCTGTGACTTACAAATCAGTATCACATATCACTACATAGTATAAAACAAAGTCGCTTTCTCTGTCCCTTTAAATGCTTAAATCTTTAAAACTACGCAACGGAATTTGGTTTTTTTTTTATAGATAGAGTGATTGAAGAGGAAGGTTTATATGTAGTGTATTTAGTATCAGCATTGCACCCGTGCGAAGCCGGGGCGGGTCGCTAGTCTATAGTTATAATAAATCTGTAGAGAGGTCAATTCTGTACATGAAATATATTTCTAAAATAACTATCAGCGGGTGATTAGTGATCGTTACTGACGCCAAAAATGCAATCAGTAAAATTTTTGTCTGTCTGTCTGTCTGTCTGTCTGTCTGTATGTTCGTTATAGAAACAAAAACCACTCGACGGATTTCAACGAAACTTGGCACAATTGTTCTTCATACTCCTGGACAGGTTATAGTATACTTTTCATCACGCTACGATCAATAGGAGCAGAGCAGTGAAGGGAAATGTTGGGAAAACAGGATTTCTTTTTAGGTGAAGTAGTAATCATAATCATTATCATAATCATTTTATTATCAGGCTACTAAGGCCCGTAGATAAAATACACAAAATAGTCATAAATAATAATAATAGTAATAGGTCAGTAGTAGTTAGTTAGTAGTAGGTAAGTTTTGGTTAATTTATGTTCAGTTTCTTTTAATATTAAGTAAGTAAAAGCGTAGGTACTTTTATTAATTATAGGTATAGGTATTATTAATTATAGTAGTTATAGGTATTTAGTTTTAAGTGAAGTAGGTTTTATTATATATTATTTTATATATTAGACGTAGTTATTTTTAGTTATTCAAGACCCAAGCGGACGCCGGCGTCCGCCCGCTATTGTCTTGAAAAACGCGTTGAATGAGAAATACGCGTTCTCAAGAATCGGCAGAAGAAAGAGCACATCGGTTAAACTCTATGAGAGTTAGTGCCTCAATTTCAGGAAGTTATTATTCCGCGCGGACGAAGTCACTGGCAAAAGCTAGTTTTAGAATAAAACACAAAAGATGTCCCTCTCCTTTGTGTTTTTATATACTAAATATATGCTGCTGAAGAATTGCCAAACTTAAGTGGCAGTGGGCACATTGCTCCCAGAACGGATGGTTGATGGGGCTAAAACGTTTTGAAGTAGCGACCGCGTACCGGAAGACATAGCTTTGGAAAGCCTAGATGGATCGCCGCAGGAATCTGCTGGATGCGAGAAGTACAAAACGGGTCAAAGTGGCGATGCTTGCGGTAGGTTTGTACTTGTGAAATGATAATGATGATGAAAGCTGAAACATGTTACACTCAAATAAATTGCTCCTTCGTCATTACAATGAGCAATTTACTGATGCACGTTTCTTAGCTAGAATTCGGAAATCAAAATTTAGGCTATATTTTTTTTACAAGTTACAGGATTGGAATGACTAAATGAAAACTACTTTAAATTGGGATTCTTAAGGCGGGTATCATACTACAATGCAGCACGCAACGGAGTACGGAAAACGGAGCCTGAAAGAATTTGTACACTTTACATGTTCTCGTATCTTATAGGTATAGTCCTCTTTACCGAATACAGTGAAGCGACTCAAATGAATTTATCTTCCTTTCGTGAGACGTCTGATGACTAGCAAGCCATTTGGTCTTGAAAACCCGGTCACATCGTGTGCAGAAGAAATCATAACTAGCAGGTCAACCAACGAGGTAATCGCATAACTCACAAACAGTAGACATGGCTTTCATCTTAACAGTTCAACAACATTCATTGTGTGATTTACGTTGTTGAGTACACATATTTTTGAACATAAGAAGCAATGGATTAGCAATATCCTTCAAAATTATTCAGATTGACAGTGTCTTTCGCAATTAGGATGCTGATTTCGGTCCGGTCATGTCGTATTGCCGTCCCATCGGACTGTGAGAGTAAAGGAATAGAGAGTGCACTGTGTTTGCGCACACACTTGTGCACTATTTTTTTGTTGAAAAATTACTTGACTTTCTAGAACACATGAAGAAATGGAGAATATGCTTCAAAATGTTTCATATTGCGATTGATAGCGTGTTACGCAATTAGGTAGCGTAGCAGATCAAGAATGTTGGTTGCTGATAATTCTAGCACCTTTATACCTATTACCAGATCACAAAACCTTGAATGAGGTGCGATGTTACATTGAAAAATAATACCAATACAAATACTTACAATAATGTTATGACCACAAATAGCACCAATTGTCACCACAGGCGTTAATTGTGACGATAAGGGGATTTCCACGTTCAAAGTCAGACATGTAAGTCCGGTCGGTTACTACTGCTTATCCCATAAATATCACGGTATTAAGGTGTCAGTTCACACTTAGGAGCCGACGTTAGGACAGTAGGTGTCTTGGCTGTTGCACACAATTATAACTCACACGAGCACGGAGACTTGGAACAAATAGGTCTCACTATTAGAACTCCAGATTTGGGAATAGAAATCACTTTAGGCACTAAGTCTGCGATAACATTGCTTTCACTTGATTAATTTTGGTAAAAGAAGCTGGCATGTCTGGATTAAACTGTTTAGGTACTTCTCCAAAAAGTCACTTTCTGTCTCTCTTTCGATAAACCACTCTCCTAGCACAGCAATCCGGATCCTCCATTAAACAAAATCGTAACTCCTGAATGGAAATCACGATTTTTACTCGAGTCTTGATTAAAAGCTCCAGAATAATTTCAATATAAGCACCATCAATATAATGGTCGTACTACTCAATTATGAACCCATTTTCACATCAAGTGTCAGTTTTATGCTGTCCTATAGTACAACTATTCTCGGTAAAATACTTCCAAGATATGTCTGTTTGGCTCAAACATGACTTATTAATAGACAGGGGATTTCGATGACACATTGGAAGGTGCTAATTGTAAGGCAACGGTTCTAGCACAGAGCTGAGAGTTTCAAGTAAATAGGAAGACGGTTCGTGGGCTGTCCCCAAACACGTCGATATGGTGCTAATCAGCTGTTATTACGTGGTGAAAATTGCGGTTTAAATTGTTGTGATACGGAAGCTGAGAACCGTCTGTTATGACGCATCTTATGAGAGACTTATGTCCAGCAGTAGACTGTGATAGGCTGAATTGAATACGGAAGAGAATCTTTAGATAATAAAGTTCAGTCAGGTCATCGGGTCCTCAATAAACAATAACGAAATATCAGACAGCTTTCTCAATCTTTATCTTTTGTGACGAGACAGAAGTAAGGTTGTTCGTTTAACGTGACATTCCTGATTACTAAGGGTTTTCCACTCACGGTGGAAACCGTGGAAAACATATCTCATCGCGTTAGTAGTGGTGGAGTTGGTGATTTGTTTATATATTGACAAAGTGCTCATACACACGAGCGACACGTGTCAACGGCAGAGACAACAGCCGTCGACGAGATGAACACTCAGGTGGACTACACACTGGAACGCGCCACGCGACGCGCGACGGGGCGCAGGCAATGCGCCCACGCGCGTGTCGCATTTTCGTTGTTTGCCACAGACCTTCGAAATCTCAAAAACTACCCAAGCAAAGTTAATAAAATTTATATAGGACCACCCCTGAGGCATGCCCTATCTATTAAGATCTATTAATAATTTTTGAAATCGATTTACAATAGGCTAGTTTCCACCATCAATAAATTGAAAATCTATTTAGTCCGTCAGTTAGAGTATTGGAAAATAATGGACACGTATTTTTTGTTTTTGTAAATCAATGAATATTGACAAAGATAAAAGGCATCAAAACTCGGGAGTGGGGGCTCGTGACGTCAGAACGCACTAAAAATTATACCAAGGTGTGACATATTGAGAATTTTAAAAGCGTCGTATCTACGTCAATTTTGGTCTATGTAACAAAACAAAAAATACGGGTCAAATATTTTTTGATAATCTAACTGACGGACTAATTAGATTTATTCAGTTGACAAGCCTATTGCCGGAGTTATCGCGTAACAGACATACAAAAAAAACACATACAGGCGAATTGAGAACCTCCTCCTTTTTTAAGTCGGTTAAAAAACATGTCTAATTTAAAACTCACTCTCACGTCTAATTATAGAACAAACAAGTGGTCTATCAACGGAGCGAAAGCAGTTCAAACAAAACAACGTGATACGTACATAAATACCTACAATTTCTTATATGGGTGATTCTTTGAAACACAGTCGTGACGTGATTTTAACTGAAGAACACATCAAAATAATCTCCAATTTAAATATCGATTTCAGGTTTTATGGTAAAGGTAAATGTCTATCGAGGCTTAATGTAGCTAATTGGGATTTATTAATAGAAACAATAATTAAGTCTGCAGAAAACAATGAAACCTAATTAATTTGGCGTGTCCCAATGACGTTTTTTGTTGAATTATTTCATTTTCTGCGATCAATTTTCATAATATACTAAAATTAGTAAGTTAAACTGATATTCGAATATATGTTTCTTGATATTTTAATATTTAATGACAAAATAATTGTATATTTTCTTGATTACATTAATTTAAAAATTGTCCCCAACTAAAATAATCATTCACCTGGCGCAATTCGTTCAAGCATTATTTCAACGTAAACACAAAATATTCGATAGAATAATATCAACTCGTGATTGGTCGCGTCAGTCAGGTCCGATCTGTATTACTGAGTGTTCGTGTGCAGTGCATTTTGGCGAAAAATTACGATCGTAAAGACTATGATCTGGCGTTTGTACGGTAAGTAGTATAATTAATCTGACTTCATTTACGGATTGTGTGTATTTACTTAGGTTTTGTAACCGAACCAAAGTCTCCTATGAGGTTGTTTATTAATATTAATTACACCTTTGATTCTTTACGTTTATAGATAAAGGAGCAGGATTTGAGTATCTTCAAATTCCTCATTTATCTGGCCCCCATTAGTCTGGTTTCATCTGGCTCTTAAGACCAGATGAATTTGCACAAGGCATACGAATTAGGTTTAATTAAAATTACGGTAGGTCCCAAAAGACAAGATGAATTTTTATTTGTCAGATTTAGAAATTTGTTTTTTTTTTTTAAGTTTGTGTTTATAGATGCATGTGTGTTGTTTTTAGTACCTACTTATGTTTTTTTTTTGTTGAAATACCGCAGAAATAGAATATTACCTAGGAAATAGAGGTTTTCAATTTCATATTTTATTTAGGTATATTTTAATTAAACTATATATAAAATTGCTTAGCTGACGTAAAAGAAGATTAAAGCAAACCTCGGGGAAAAATAACCTACACACCTGACACAGTTTTTTTATATCTTCACACTGTTAATTGTAAAGCAGTAAAGCAACATCTCCAACTAAACTACCCATTAAACCGTCCTGTAATACATTACTTATTAGTTATCTAGTCGCTTGAATCCCATTATCTTTTTTCAGATCTATATTTTCAAAATGGCAAAACCAAAGAAGCAAACAAGAGAAGAAACGCTGAGAAAAAAAAGACTCGCGGAGAAAAGGAGATATGAAAGAATAAAAAATAATGTTGACCTATGGAAAGAAAAACAAGAAAAAAAAAGGTGACTCCGGTCACCTATACCAGGACCATCTAGGATTTTGCGCAGCATTTCTAAACAGAGCAATGAATTGTCCACTGATTTAGGAGTAAATACATCAAATACAAAACCTCCTTCCTGTTCATCACGTGTATCTTCTGCCGTAAGACGTATCCGTTACAAAAAAGAAAAAGAAATAAATAGTCTTAAACAAATAATACTAAATATGAAGTGACAAAATGAATGTTATAAAAAACAACTGCAAAGATTAGTATTGGCAAAAATTAATAAAGGACCCTCAGCTTTAGACATGCCTAATCAAAAAAGAATAGTCCCTAAAATAAAACGCATAGTGAAAAAGTCAAAAGAAACATCAAATCATAATTTAAATTCTTTGCCTGAAAGACTGAAAAAAGACATCGAAATATTTTATGAGGACGATGAAAATAGTAGACTATGCTCTGGATAAAAGGAATTTATAGCAAGATACACGTACTGGCAGTGGGTGACTAAACAAGACATGATTCAAGGTACGGCAAGAAAAATAAGAACTACTGAGAAAGTTAAAAAAATAGTAATATATTTTCTAGACGATGAGAAGATACAGCAAGTACAATCTTTATGTATGGTGAGTGGAATGCCTTCGTCATGACATTTCAGCCGTATGGCCTCACATCGTACCAATATTAGAATATATAGGTGAAAGAAAGACAGGCATTCATACTATACATTTCATATCTGATTCGCCATCTAGTCAGTATCGTAATAAAAAAATTGTATTCAATATATCTCATAAACGAGTCAGAAATGGTAAATTTGTACGAAAATTATTAAGAATAAGTAATAATATTGAAAAAAAAGTAACAGAAGAACATGAACAGGTGACAGAAGAAAATGAAGAAAAAGGAAGAAGGAACGATAATGCTGAACAAAGCGTGGAAATGGCACAATATGCAGACTTCGATTCTATCTCCGAGATAACTTTTTCTAGAGATGGAAGTAAAAAATTTAGTATCGATTTAAAAAATATAGATCCATACCTAATAGACTCTGTTGATGAAGAGGATTTAAATATTTTTAGTACGTATGTTGTAGGACATTAATTAGTTTTCTACGATCTCAAGCTATATACTTAAATTGAAATTAAGTTCTTATTATATTATTATTGCAAAATTAAGTCTGAATTTGACTCTCATAAAAAACATGATTTATTTCATTATTTATTTAAAATGTTAAAAAACAAAAAAAAAAACTAATAAAAATCTAAAACGAAGTGTTTTATTAGTTTTTTAACATTTTTTTAAAACGAATATTTTTTGTGCTATTTATTGCGTGTATTTCATTAAAAATTTTATAGTATTGGAGAAACTGTGATTTAGGTACCTATTTAGTTTAATTAATTTTTAATTCGACCAAAAATGTTACTTTAATTTTTAAATTGCCAACTTCATGTGCCAATTTAATATACCAAAAAGTAGATGTGAGAGTAATTCCTTACTTGTAAATTATTTTATAATAAAGTTGATTGAAAATAAAATTTAATTATCATTTATCTGCATGGTTCTAATTAATATGGTGCAAAATCTCATTTTTCTGCCTTTGTCATAATTAATCTGGCTCATCAATTAATCAGCACACTCTAAATCCTAAACTACTTAGCGCAAATAAGTGCGTTTGATATATGTTATTATACTTAATGACTGGGACCAACTAATATGTTAATTTAGATCTAATGGTAAAAATAAATGTAAGCCATATGAATGAGTCAAATACCCTCGGTTTCAAAGAATCACCCATATAATGTACATACATGAGAAACATACACGGGTCGCTGGCGTAGATACATACATGGTTCTATTTATTTAGCTATGAAAGTACCTACGGATTTCCCCACTTACGTTTCGTCTCTGTTTGTAAAATAGGACGATGTTAGATGCAGGTGTCGGGAATACACATCCAGATATAGAATAAATATCAGTGACAGGAAGTCATTTTATCATCACTACATAGTATAAAACAAAGTCGCTTCCTCTGTCCCTATATCCCTATGTATGCTTAAATCTTTAAAACTTCGCAACGGATTTTGATGCGGTTTTTTTTTAATAGATAAAGTGATTCAAGAGGAAGGTTTATATGTATAATACATGGATAATATAGTAGAGAAACACTGATAATTTTAGAGGTTTCTAATGTGATGTCGTAAATAAACCCTTTTTTTTTGCGCTTACATTGCAAACGCTGGCTGAACCCTATGCGATACATCAAAATAATGTACTACAGTATTGTACACCTTAAAAAGGTCTACAAAAAAAATCCGCGATGGTATATGTCTATCTCTTAGGGATAACCCACAATAACCATTTTTTTTTCCCTTTACTTTTTACGAGAAATGATGGCTTATTTACGAAGCGATCTTAAGCAATACAGCATTAATCCTTATCCAATTAAGTACCTTAAATACATTGTGCATTTAATATAGATCAATATGGCCCTCTACAGCATGTTATTTATATTAATATTTTCGAAGATATTACAGATTTAAAATGCAGGGACTTAGCGGTTGCTGCGGTAGGTACCGGCCGCGGCCGGGGACCGGCCGCGGCGGCGCGTGCTGACATTCTTGAAGTACATATACTTAGTATCAGCATTGCACCCGTGCGAAGCTGGGGCGGGTCGCTAGTCATCAATAAAACTAAGTGGCAAAAATACGTATTATTGAAGCTAACTCAAAAACTACCCAAGAAAAGATAATCAAATTTATATGGGACCACCCCTATCCCTTAAAAAAAATGAAATCGATTTACTATTGCCGGAGATATCGCGTAAAAACATACAAAAAAAAAACAACTTACCTACAGTTGAATTGAGAACCTCCTTCTTTATGAAGTCGATTAAAAAAGAGAGATAAGCTGGTGAAAGGTGCTCTATTTTTCAAAGAAAGAAAAAGTATTTATTGCGACTCGTACAGGAGGGTCACAAACTAAACTAAAAATAAACGTAAAAATAAAAAACCAAATTATATTTTTAAAAAAGTAACAAAAATAAAAATTTAAACAGAAAGTGTTGTAGGACAATGCGTCGGTGCACACTACGTGAGATGCAAGACGTGCGCTTGCCGAGACAGGATTTGAAGAAATCAATCACCCACCCTACAAGACCTGCCCCCTAGCTTATTTCTTTTTTCGAATTTGAAAAAGGACGAAGATTTTCCAGTGACAAGGAAATGAAGGCGGCCGTAAACGAACATTTCGAAGGCAAAGACGGCGAATATTGCTTGACCGGATTAAAAGCTCTTTTTAAAAAATGTAAGAAGTGTATTGAAATAGAGGTACATGGATTTTTTTTTATACATTTCTATCAGCATTTTTAATACCCTAAGCTTAAAACATTTCAGCCTCCCCTTGTAGTGGGCCTATAATGTTAACTCTCCTTGGACTCAGGCAGGCCGCCTCTCTTCGAAAGGGAGTGCCGATTCTAATGATTATAATTTTGTAAAGCCATAGGTAATTGTTACCGTTGCGAACGATATTTTAATCAACATACAACCTGACAGGGACCTACAAATTGAAAAAAACTTAGCGCACCCCCTTGAGCTATCATGCCAGTTTTTTTTGTAATAAGAACGTAAGTGCTGTGTTTGAAACATTCTTTATCCAAATCTGACAGCTTAGCTGGTACGAAGTCGTCAGTTTTGTAATAAGAATTTTAGGTAAAAATGGCACAAAGTATAACTAGTGCCACACCAAAAAAAAAAAAAAACTTTAGGTAGGTACCAAAGTCGGAATAAACTTCGAAATTCAAAATGGCTTCATGATGTACACCTGCCTCGGGTCTTTAAATAAATTATAGATATCTATTTCAGTAAATTGGTTCAAACAAGCAGTTTTACACTTTAAAATTAAATAGACTAGTTCGGTGTTTTCTAACTGACTCCTCTGAGAAGAAAGACCGAAATAAACTCAGAGGTCTGAAAATAAACCTTGCTTTGTAATAACACCGTCAAAGCTTAGATAAATAAGACAATAGAACATCTCATCAACAGGTTCAATGTTTTCATCAGATCTAGCAAATAGACCTAAGTATAATTAAAAACAAAAACACATCATTACGTACTTAGGTAAAATTTATGAAGTGCGCGCCATTTTCCCGTCCTTCCTAAGTTCAGTGACACAAACAACAGTTTTGTGTGTCGTCCTACATGAGATACATATTATGTGATGCGATGCGAAAATATATGATGCTATTCCTACTAGACCAGCCGGATAATTGCAAAATACACTAACAGCAATGGTTTTCATTTGACAGATCAACAACATTCATTGCGTTATTTACGTTGCTGAGCAGACAAATTTTTCAAACATATGAAGCAATGCATTAGCAATATCCTTCAAAATAATTCAGATTGTGAATGAAACTTTTGAAAGTGTGTTACGCAATTAAGGTAGTGTTTTTGTTTTTTAATTGCTGGATGGGCCCGCTTTTGATCTCAACCACGCCTGATGGAAAGCGATGGATGAGGTCTGTGATGGAACGAGCGTGCCCAGAAGATGCCTAAGGCACTGGAACTCCCACGCATCGACGAAACGCAGTTGGCTGCTTGACGCCGGACTCCGGTGGGAGGGTGGTCGCAAACCAGGCAGGCGTTAGCCCTACCACCCACCGCAAGGGAAGAATTGGCCAGTCAAATAAAGTGTTGGGTGTGACTGTCCAGTATGCGCCGAGCGCTCGGTTCAGTTGAGTAACTGGCGGAACAAACTGCGCTACACGAGGAGGCTTTTTCATGCATCCCAAAATAGTATGTGGCAAACTGGCAGGATTCCTTGGCAGCTCAGGACAGAGAAAGGTAGAAAGAGAGTAGTGGGGCCTTTGCCCAGCAGTGGGACATTAATGGCTAAAAATAAATAATAACATTTTGTTTTTCCCCAAGATGAAAACAGTAAGGCAGGTACTTACAATCTTTGTAAATTCATGGAATTATACCACATTTTTGCAAAACATTTTTATCGATATCGATACACCATTATTGCAGTACCTACCTACTTCGATTTATGGCTGATTTTTCAATTGACAGATAATTTTTATTCATGAAATAAAAGTGAGTTTTTTATGGAAAAAATTGTCCGATAAAATTATCTGGCGTTGCAAAAATCAGCCTTAACCAAATAGAAAATTCGAATATTTATATTCGATTATCCATTTGATTTTGTCTCAGAGATTTAAAAAAACAAACGGGAAATTAAAAACCACTCTGTTTAATCCGCCTCTCGGTCGCGCATATGATTTTTTTTTCACCATTGTAGAAGCCTCAGCGCTATACATTATGTAGTAACCGTTGTTACGATTCCTCGCATCATAACCTATAGCTTACAGAGGACAATGCCTTACTCTCACGCACAACAATAGTAAAATGTACTGTTTACACACAGATTTGCACCAGACCCCCCCGGACGTGATGCCTGAGCAAATTTACTTAACAAACATGTGAGCTACCTAACGATGCGCTATCTCGTCGTAAATGTTACTGGAGTATTTAAATTGACATTTTTGACAGTATCTTTGTGTTGCCAAGACAGGTGGCCTAAAAGAAAATGTGGAACGAAATTTTTCAGTTACAGAACTTTCCACTGACGTAACATGTAATGTTTGTTGATGAATTTAGAGATTGGTTTTATTTTCTCGATAGATCTAGGATATGTGTTAAATACAGCAATGATCAGGTTAGACTGCCTCGTTAGTCATATAACCACGTCGTGTCCCCGAGCGTCGTGGTACGCGTTAGGCATTTTAATCGCCGAAAAAAATAATAAAATAAAAAGATGCCCTTATTATTATAGACAAGAGCAACCACAACATCCACTAACTTGTGGTTGCACATAATATGGTTGCAATTACTCTTTTATTTTGTTGCTACGAAGATCTTTGATAGAATAGAATAGATTAAATCTGCTTCATCTTTCTATAAAACACTAAGGAATAAAACGCAGTACCTACCTTCTAAGCGTTTTGAGATTCTCAAAAACTCATCATAATCTAGCGTTTTACCAACTATGCTGCGGTCGGTATCCAGTCTAACCGGATGCAGTTGAATACCAATATTTACATAGAGCGACTGCCTATCTGACCTCCACAACTCAGTTACTAGGTAACACGATACCCCTTGGTAAGACTGGTTGTCAGACTTTCGGGCTTCTTACAACCCGTAACAACTGTCAAAGATCCAAGAATGACAGCTGGGACCAACGGCTTAACGTACTTTCCGAGGCCCGGGAGTTCTCGGTATGTAAAGATGGTTATCCATCTATGTATCGACCGCGGCAAACGTAGCTTAACTCCGAACCCTTAATTATGGTGCTGGTCTTCTAAATTTCTATCCTATATAATGTGAATTTTACTTACAATCCGAGTTCCCAAATAAAGCAAAGTCGGATTAGTTACACCATTTATAACTCAAGAACGGCTGAACCGATTTTTATGATCTTTGATTTGATGGATTTTTCTCCGCCCCGAATAGCAGACTAACTATTAAAACATGAGAAAAATTCACGAAAAAAATTATAATGAAGATAATTCATTTTCTCATACGTTCGTTCTTATTGATTCTGAGGCGGCACGAAGTTCGCCAGGCTAGCTAGTAGAAAACAAACAAAAAAACCTAGAATTTGTCACCTGTCCCCGGGGCACACCAATCACTCAATACAACGCGCAACGCTCGAAAAATAATTACCTATTACTACTACATATGCAAATGACGTTTGTACATCGTGCAAATGATGTGTGCGTGAACTCTGGTAGGGTTGGCTCTTGGCTGTCGTGAATGTACTCTGAGTACAGCGATTTGCGTCGGGCAAACCGAACGACGAGACTATAACTCTAGTGTTTACATTCCCTTTGACGACGACTAGAAAGAATACGTGACCTTATACGAGCGGCGTTCAATTGTTTATCTAGATACTAGATAGTCGGGTTCGTAATGAAATAAAAATAATATTATAATAGTTATTATTTTAATCAATCAATAATTACAATATAAGGTATTATCTAAATATTGCTTACACTAAAATATTTTCGTTTAAATGACTTACCTAACTATAAATAATCGGTTATTAAATCGCATGGTATTAAATGCGATATCTTACAAACATTTATGTAAATACAAATTCGGAAAAGCATCACAATATCCAAGCATCGTGATTAAAACTCAAATAAAACTTTTAAATCGCAAACTTGCATGTTCGTGTCAGCAGTACAGTGCTGCGGTTCTATGCGAGCGCCCTAGCTAAAGAGACGGCGACGAATACCTCGAAGTGCGGGGTAAGGTGCGGTATCTGATATGAGCGCGGGGAAGAGAGTGTCCGTTCTGTACGTACAGTACTATTAAGTATTCTGTGGCCGGGGATCAAAAGACCAAATAGACACCCACCTGCTGTTTACTTACCCACACTTAGCTTTTCCGCAAACAACCTAGAGCAAACATAAACCTAAGTACACCTCCCAACGACTGTAACGATCCGTAACGATGACGAACGAAGAAATGAGATAAATCGTGACGTATGTAACACAATATATAAGGACGGGAGATGTAAAGCAACAGTTATTAGGAGATACCGTAGTACCTACATCAGACTACCTGCTTGCGCGAGATACCTGAGCCTGATAAAGATTTTAATTAATATTGGATAATTTTTGGTAAGGTTGCACATGTTAAATGAGAAATTACTTTAAATAAAAAATATTTTTTAAATTATTTATGGTCAAATTTTGTTAAGGGGCTGTTCATTTATTACGTAAGATATTTTTTACCACATTTTAACCCCTCTCCTTCTACGTAAGAAAAAATAAAACTTGGATGAACCCCCCTTTCAATCTTACGAAAAATCAGTATTCTAACCAAAATTGCAAAGAAAATGTATAAAAAAAAAATTAAAACTTAGAATTTGTGCGTAAGAACAATCTACACCCTCCTACCCCCACGTAAGAAAAAATAAGACTTGTTCGGGCCCCCTCCCCCTCAAATCTTCCTAAGGAAAAAATGAACAGCCCTTAATAATAAAGAAAACAAATTAATTGGCTGTGTGTTAAAGAGGAAATTAAATGATATCCCGAGTTTAAAGTAAACCTAATTATCGGTTTAAGACCAGCAGTGTACTCAATGAGCACAGTTTCAGGAAGCGCTTTCAAGACTAGGTTCGATTCTCAGAAACTCCCACAACTAACTATTATTCATCTCTTTTGCAGCTATGTTTAAAGATATTCTACTACTTTTGTAATCCAAATGTTACCCACACTGGGTTCTATTATATCTTTAAAACAAATCCAATATCATCAAAAAAAACTACCATTCCTGTTTTCGTCGTGCCAGATTCGAATCCTTGATTTGTAGTGCAAACCGGCACGCTCAGCCACTGTGCTACTCGAGCTGAGAAATCTCAAATCATACAAAATGTTTTATTACTTAGAGCGTTATCATAAATTAATTTAGTCGACAATATATCTACCAAATCTCAATGGAAATACCTCTTTTATTTCGTTTGGTTTTTTTTTTTGTGAACAATTTTTTCTGTGCAACGTGCAAAGTTATGTGGACCGTATGCAAACGGATGACTTCTAGGTTATTCTATTTTACTAATACAACATTGATCAATGAAAATGCTTAAAACAAAAAAAATACATATAGGTAGTTTATTGACCTAAGTTGGCAGCTTCGTAACAATGCAATAATATCTATCGTCACTTCCCTGATTTCGTTTACAAAAGATAATTTATAATTGGAATCAAGATAACAATAACAACTATTTGCAACTCTTTATCAGCTGACGCGGATACCATAAGCCATTGCATTAAAGCCCAAGATGCATGTGGCAACAGAGATATCTGAAACAGTCTGCGACTATAATTAGTATAATTACGTATTTTGTTTACAGACTCAACAATGTGTAAAACTACTACAAAGGAAGTTGGAGTCGTGGAGACGGGGAAAAAGAAGTACTCAGCTTCTGTGGAAGAGGCTCTATCTATGACTGGTGAGTTTTCAACAGCTTTAAGCCCATAAATGGACTGTGGAACCTATAATAGACAATATACATATACAGTGACATGAATATTTACTTTGTAAAGTATTATGTTATTTTTAATGACTGTGAATGTGAAGACTATGTGGGTTAATTTTAGTTTGCCTTTGTTTTTTTTCTCAGATAGTTTTAGTCATGGTCTGGCAGTTTGAGTAATTTATGCGACCTACCCAAATGTCCTTTCTTTGGTATTGTTCGTCGAATCGTTGAGCTCCCTAAGTTTGAGTTGAGCTGCATGATTACTGACAAATGCGTGCACTGACTGGACGGGTCCACTCAATCTGTGTGGTTCTTTCCTCAAAAGACCATTTCAGACACCAATCTACATGGTCTCCACATGATCTGACCAAGATTATGTCTGGACTTTAAAAGAGACTGTGACCTCTGAGTTTGTTTCGGCCTTTCTTCTCAGAGTAGTCAGATAGGAAACGCCGACCTCATCTCGTTTTAAAAAAAAATATGATTGACGTGTAAAAGTGTTTGTTCAAACCTACTTACAGAAATAAAATCATTTATCATTTATCATTTATCATTTATCATTTATCATATCCATAGCATCATCAAATTCGGTTTAGACATCATTCAGGGGGATATATTTGTCGGAATGTCTACGATGTCAGATACGATGCTTTAATATTATCTTTAGCATCTCTTTCTTCTACACAACTCTAAATTCAATCCTTTACAAAATGGACCGTCATATCTTACCTTGAATACTATGATCATGAAGAAGAAGTGCATCCACCACCCTTCCATACTCTTTCTATTTCGATCCTTCTTACAACCGAACTGTAATAAAATAATATCATAAATTAATTTCTCAGGATTCGGCAAATATAACTTCGGCCTCTTGGTGGTATGCAGCTGGACCCTGCAGGCGATGGGCATGGATATGTTCGGCACCAGCTTTGTGGTGGCTGCAGCCGTCTGCGACCTGGAGCTGACGCTGCAGCAGAGGGCGCTGCTTACTGCTATGCCGCTTCTCGGTAAGCTATCCTGTGGAATTTTGTAGTCGCCTCAATTTATTAGTACCTACGAAAAATTAGGACTGCTCTTAATCATGCAATTTTACAAAGGTTGAGTTGGTCCTTTGAGTCGGAAAAGTTTTAAGGACCACTTTTTTGTTAGTAAAGGCTCCTGCAGGCAAGCGCGACGCGAATCTAGTAGAACCATTTCTATGAAAACATCATGGAAATTTTTCTACCAAAACGGCGTCGCACCGTCGCGTCGCGCCTTAAGGCCTTAAGGCCTCTTGTACCGTTTGTATGTATTAGGACATGCCAATAACCACGTATTAATCGTTAATGGGATGACTTCCTGTTGATGTAAGTATCTAATTCATATCGTATTTGGTTTTTCACCATCCTGAAAATTAAGAAACGATAATTTTACCCTTCAACAAACCACTCTTACCATATTCCTTTCCTGCAGGCGTGGTGGCAGGGGCACAGCTGTGGGGCTACGTATCCGACACGAAGGGTAGGAAGCTGACCCTGATGCTGTCTATGTCAATAGGCTTCGTGTTCGCAGCGCTCGCCAGCTTCTCTCCAAACTGGCAGACCATGGCAATCCTCAAACTGATCTCATCTACTTTGTAAGTTGATGGCTTTATTTATGTATTTTTAAAGATCTACGAAAAAAGTTGCTATATTCTCCCGGGCAACATTAATCAGATTCAAATTGGGTTATTATTTAGTGGAAAATATGCATTATTTTAGTACACTCTAAATATTGTAATATTACATCTATGTATGCGACTGAAAGACTAGTTTCTATGGTCATGAATAAAAATTAATAAAAAAAAAAATCAAATTGGGTTCAGAAGGCTAATCCCTCTTAGCCTTCTGTCTGGTTCTCTTCCTGTTTAGGACATTAATCGTGCCCCCCACTATATAACTCTTGTTAAAAATTAAAAGATGGAATTGCTTATGATGAAAGAAAAAAGTGACATGAAGATGACACCTTATGTAAATAAGTATAACCTGAGACGTGATACCTATAGCTACACAAATATTGTTCACAAAGCTCCACGTTTTTCCCCACTTTATCTTATATTTCGTTTTCTACAACATGTGATCATAACGCATGTTACCACCTTATTAATAGGTCAACATGGTTACAAGATAACAGTAACGGAAATGTACCAATCTTTCTTTTTTTAATGTTCGGGGCTAACAATTAGAGGCAGTGCACGATGGAGGCTTCTAGTCACGTTTATTGGTACTTAGGGGCGAACAAAAGGTCCTATGTATGGCTGAATGCTTCTGCAACACATTGTATTTACTGATTGGCTGTAAAATACTTTGAAGCCTTTGATGGTAACGAAGTAAGATGTCCTATAAAGCAGATGGAGCTAAAGCTAGTTAGCAAAAAACCAACCAAAAAAGCACTTTATTTCTCGAAGCTATTGACAGCTTAATATTTTTTTCTACAAAATCAATGGCAAAGAAAATATATGGGAACCTATTTCTAAATAAAATTCTATTTCATACAAACGTGATTTTTCGTCAAGCCAAAAAATCGCAGACGGCTCGTACAAAAATAGTAATACTATATGGAGCTGATATTAGGTAAATAACCGTGACGTCATACGTCTCGCGGTAGTGAAAATTTGCGTCATGGAAGTAGCTATAATATTATCGTGTGTATTATGCAAACTTTTCTGAGTAATTATTTAGATTGAGATAACAAAACCCCCTGGCGGGACAAAGACAAGATAACCGCTGAATACACACAGTTCTATTATAAGAATGTAATTAATTCGCTGGAAGTAGTTTGTAAACAGGTGGCGTGATTGCTATTTGTTTTGTTGCGCCTCATGCAATGATAACTGACCTACCGAAACAGAGGTGAATGTTCTACGTGTCGTTGCATGTGCTGCAAATTAGCAGTTACTGCTATATTTGGTCCTTCCTTCGAAAGCATTTTTAAAGATATTTATACGTAGGTACTATACAATGCTACCTTCTTTCTTATCCTTTTTTTATCTATACAAATATTATAAAGAGGAAAGATTTATAAGTATGTTTGTAACGAATTGGCTCAAAAAGTACTGGACCGATTTTAAAAATTCTTTCACCATTTGAATGCTACATTATCACTGTATACTAATATTATAAAGAGGAAAGATTTTTATGTATGTTTGTAACGAATTGGCTCAAAAAGTACTGGACCGATTTTAAAAATTCTTTCACCATTTGAATGCTACATTATCACTGATTAATATAGGCTTTTTTAATTGCAAGAAAAAAATAAAATGTTTAAAAAATAAATGTCCACCCGTGCGAAGCCGGGACGGGCCGCTAGTTATCTATGAATGCCACTATAACTGCAAGCACTTTACCAACATCATCATCAGCCTACAGCAGTTCAGACTGGACATAGGTCACACCAATTCTACGCCATTTAGCTCGATTCTCGGCCACTCTCAATCAGCTGCTATGAGCCACCCTGCGAAGATCATCGGTCCAGCTAGCCTGAGGGTGTCCCTTATGTTTTCTTATTCGCGGTCTCCACTAAGTAGTTAAAGTTCTACCTTATTTGTTTGAAGTTATAATATTGGTTCTTTGTCCCCAGTACTTCAGCCAGCAACTCCGGAGCCTACACGTTGCTAGGAGAGAGCTGTTCTGAACGTGCTCGTGGTCGCGCCATGTTGCTGTGCACATGCGCGCTCATGTGTTCGCAAGCTACTGTTGCAGGTATTTAACATTAACTTTAGAATTAGTATAGCATACACCCAAATAAGATGGCTGCTTACTGCCTCAAGTACCTATGTATTATCTACATCTGTAGCATTATTGCCAAATAACTTCTTGAATTTAACAAAAGACTAGCGGGGTAAAAGCGTAACATACTAACAGCAGCACAATGGCTTCCTTTTTGACAGTTCAACAAAATTCATTGCGTTATTAACGTTGTTGAGCAGAGACATTTTTCGAACATATGAAGCAATGGATTAGCAATATCCTTCAAAATGATTCAGATTGAGATTAATAGTGTGTTGCGCAATTAGGGCGCTGGTTTAAGGTTACAGAACCACCCGATACAATTTCAAAATGCACATTATCGATTCCTGATTGTTTAAAGCTGATCATCTATATACAAGGTGTATCAGAATAAATACAAGTCCTGAAAGTAGTTTGTTCATAATTGACTACTGAATCGATTTCAGTAACTTTTAATATAGGTATTTTTTCAAAAATTATGTATTTTTTCGTACTAACCACCGATTGAGCCAAATAAATGAAAATCTTAAGTCAAGGCAATAATACTCAATGTAATGCTAGTGTCAACACAATTTTCTTAATAAAAATAGGTAGCAACCGTTAAAAAAATAAGTTTTGGTTATTGTATTATGCTTTTAACTCAATACTCTAATTGGGGTGTATGAGGTCTTGCGTTAATTATGTTACACCTTGTATATAAAATTCAAAGTTCTGACTAAATATCAAACGCACAACCTAAGCCGCTGGTCCTAGAGACATAAAATTTGGAGAGTGTGTTCTTTGTGAAGAATAGGTACCCACTTAGAAAGGGTTTTTCGTAATTCCACCCCTAAGAGGGTGAAATTTCACGCGGACGAAGTCGTTGGAAGATGCTGGTCCTATCATAAATTTTTTTTTTTCTAGTGTTCGCCTACCCCATACTCCCGATGCAGTTTGCCTACCACATCGACTTCCTGGGCATCACGTACAGACCCTGGCGTCTACTAGCACTCGTCATGTCCCTGCCGTGTGCCATCACCGCCTGTCTGCTGCAATTCTTCCAAGAGAGCCCCAAGTTCCTTGTTTCCCTTGGAAGACTTGATGAAGCTCTACAAGTCTTGAAGAATATCTATGCTGCTAACACTGGCAATAAGGCTGATAGTTTTCCTGTAAGTATAAAACATAACAGTGTTAGTAGGTTACCTAACTGATTTGTGGGTTTTCCTTAAAATTTTGACGACAAATAATGCAATTTTAATATTTACGATATTGGCCCCGATTCTGTTGTTCACAAACTAAACTAAATTTAGGTTCAGGGCATCTTTTTATTTCTATTTCATTAAGAAAAGGACAGAAGATAAATATTAGTTTAGTCCTGTCAAATTAGATAATCCATAGACAAGTTTAGACGTGATTAAAAAATTGGTTACTATTTGTTTACGTCAGGCGTTGACTAATTTGACAGGACTAAACTAATATTTATCTTCTGTCCTTTTCTTATTGTAAAAAAAAGAAAAAGATGCACTGAACTTAAATTAGTTTAGTTTGTGAACAACAGAATCGGCGCCATTGGAAACTTGGTTAAGTCATTCAAAAAACCAAATACCTATTACTCTTACTCAAGGGTGTCCAAGATACCTAATCGGTTAAAAAATAAACCATTGACACATTGCAATTAAGTAAATGAGTTTCCAAAATACTAAAGTCAATAAATAATTTAAATGACATTAAACTTTGTAATATAGAGATCGACTAGGAAAAATTTTGGTCCTTTTGTCCGCGACTTTTGGAATTTATTACCTTTTCGTTAATTATTGATTTACTATCGATTCTATGTTATACCTATCTCTTTCTAGGTTCACAAACTTCTAGAAGACAAAGACAGCCAGTCTAATGAAATGAAGGTTACTTTCTTGAAGTCAGTTTGGCAGCAGACAGTGCCCCTCTTCAAAGCACCGTTACTGAAGGAGACTCTCAGGCTGTTCTATCTGATTGCTGTAATTTACATGACGTAAGTATTTCCGTAAAATACACACATCAAAAGTGTCTAGGGATCAACATATATTTTTGCAATAACTTTTCTCCTGATTGATATTAATTAAAATTTTCTTTAAGGATTCATCAAATAAAGTGTTTTCGTTTGTCACAGTAACGATAAACCAAGTCACCTTTGCATTAATAAAGAAATTTGCCATTTTCCTAATAAAGGGATTTTTGACATTTGAACCACTAACACAAAAGTTCGAAAAAAAGACTGAAATAACAGTTTTCTCTAAAATTTTATTGGGTAACTTAAACAATTAATAATCCGTGTTTCTACCGCGAACACTAACAACACAAGAACATCGGTTTGGCATACTCAAAATGAGTTCATCCAAATCACGCTGTGGAATGGCCGCCCATGTTCGTTGCAACAACAAAAAAAGGTCTTCTTGCGACTGGATACCCTCCATATTCGGCAGAGCTCTTCTCTGTAGCATATCCCATGCATGCTCAATCGGGTTCAAGTCTGGCGACTGAGCAGGCCAGGGCAGGACATTGATGTTAGCTGCGGCGAGAGTCTGTCTTACAACTCTTGCGGTGTGCGGTCGTGCATTATCATGCATTAACTGAAATAAGGGACCGATTTGCACTTGTAGAGGAACGATGACGTCTGATTCGATCGTCTCAGCATAAATTTGAGCGTTGAGGTTGCCTCTGATCCAAATCAACTCAGTTCTTCCACCGATCCAAATACCCGCCCATACCATGATGGTTCCACCACTATAAGGATGGACTTCCTGGCAGGATTTTAATCGCTGTTGGCGTCCAGGGGTTCTCCAGTGTCGTATACGTCTTGTATCCGGTCTCATACCAAAACGAGACTCATCAGAAAAGCACACGAAACGCCATTGTTCTTCTGCCCAATTTCTGTGTTCAAGAGCCCATTGATATCGAATCCTACGATTGTGCATTGCTATAGGTGGTACCCGTAGCGGTCTTCGGGAATGAAGGTTCACTTCATGCAAGCGGTTTCTGACTGTTTGGTCGCTAATTAAGTTCCCTGAAGAGTGATGAAGCCTCACGGCTAACATCATGGCGGTTATTGTTGGAGCTCTTCGAGTTAAGATTTGAATGTATCGGTCTTGTCTCCGTGTGGTGCAGCGATACCGTCCTCCATGGCGCTCAGCCACGGTACCAGTGCTTCGGTAACGTGTCCAAAGTCGACTGATAACACTCTGACTTGTATTCAGAGCTAAAGCCACAGTACGTTGCCGGGAACCAGCTTCTATCATTCCCACGGCTCTGAGCATTTCTTCCCTGCTTAAATGACGTCGCCGCTCCATAATAACGTTGGTTTTAATCAGTAGTAGGGAAACAGTAGCACTAATAATGTCTTCAATGCGTTGTATGTTTTTATAGGGAAAATATTGACAGCTGATTTTCATCTTTTACTCGAATTTGATTCACAGTTCCTGATTCAAATTATGAAATGCACCAAAAAGGATCCATATAAATTTATAAAATCATAAATTTATTACAAAGCCACATCTCAATCTCAAGAAATCCGCATAAAAATGCTTGATCCCTAGACACTTTTGATGTGTGTATATACATAGGTACCTTCTTAATATTATTTTCAGCTTCATAAAGCACTGCTAGTATAAATCTAATAATGACACGCTTATAGTGTTAATAATCGACTCCACCAAAAGATCTTTATTAATCCGGAATAGCCTCCCGTCCGATTACGGTCACGGTGGCAAATCTCTACGGAGATTAGCCAGGTACACAGAAGATATTATAGCAGGTGCACTCTCTGTTCCTTTACTCTCATAGTCCGATGGGACGGCAATCCGACACGACCGGGGAGAGATCAGGTGCAGGACCAACAGCTTTACGTGCTTTGCGAGGCACGGGGGTATTAAACCGCCAACTTCCAAACTCCGGGCTGTTACTAGGAAATTCCTAACGGAAAACCCAATAACACTGTTGCCCGACCTGGGAATCGGACCCAGGACCCCACGCTCAGCAGTCGCGTTTGTAACCACGAGACCAACGGGGTAGTCAAGAAGTATTAATCCGTAGAACATTGATGTCAACGAAATATAAAGTGCTGTAATTCTCTTAATTTTAATAACAATCTTTTTATTATAGTGGCAGTGGGTTCATCCTTTGGTTGCCGTACATCATGAACAACCTGTTCTTCGTGCTGGAGGCTGGTGGTGGCGACGGTATGAACCTCTGCGCTGTCATCAAGTACCCCTCGGTTGCCGGATTCGCTACTGGAAATATGACTGTAAGTATTACATTGATTTTACGTTCATATTAGTTTAGTTTAACTCCAGATAAGTTACGATTAACTTATCTAGCCATGGTAAAGTCAGGGAAATATTTTTTAAACAATTTTATTGCCCACTTAAATTATCTATAAATTTAAATAACAACTGTCATTCTTCGATAGTTGTATGAAATGGCTATAATACAATGATTTATTTACAATAAATTTCCCTGACTATACATATATTATCTATCCGGACTCTGAGAAATTGTCTTATTAGTCTTTCCGACACGTACCTACGAGAACTATCTCTAAAATGAAAATAGTACGTTTGCTCCAGGAATTATACCCTAATCGCGATCTGTAACTTACAGGACATAGAAATTTGTGACGACACAATTCAAGACACCACCTTATTCTCCGCTATGGTGTACGGCGCCATGGCGAGCTGTTCCAACGTGGTCCTATCCCTCACCTGCGGCAATCACAAGCGCATGGCTATGATCTGCATCATAGCCATGTCGGCTATTGCCGCCATCTTGTTGAACGTGGTGGCTGTGCCACTGGCGGGAGGAATCTTCTTCTTCTTCTTCCTCATGTGCGCGCTGTCCATGGGGATCTTGAGCGTGTATTTCGTGGAGCTGTATCCTACTTCTTTGAGGTAAGTGATCAGCCAGTATGTTTTCCAACTGTTTTGCAGACCTCATACCAAACTCGCAAGCCTAAAAAAAACACACATCATCAACACCTAAGTTAGAGAATGCTGTTCTAAAAGATACTCCGTAGTTACGGGTCGTCAGAAGCTTGAAAGTCTCGACAACCAGTCTTACAAAGGGGTAGCGTATTATCCTGTAATTAGGTCAGATAGACAGTCGCTCCATTTGAAATACTGGCTATACTATTTCAGCTGCATCCGTTTAGACTGGAACCCGACCCGAAAAGGCTAGGCAGATGATGATGATGACCTATATCTACCTACTATAAATTCAATTCCACACTAACAATCTTAATAAATTGTATGAGCAACGTATTTAATACAATAAAGCTGCTGTAGTATCTCTGCAGGCACTTAAAATGTACGCCATTAATAAACTAATTAATTACCGCTCGCGATGCGATCGGGAAGTGGGTCGAGGAGTCTGTGGCATTAAATATTGTGGCTGAAAATATAGTATACAACATCATGAAAATTTACAGTTACGTCATTAGTCTCTATAGGACTTGTTTGCCTACAATTGTGGCGTTGTAAACGACCAGCATCATCATCATCTTCGTCCCCTAGGGTACTGAAATATAGTTCCCTACAAAAATCGCTACAACGCTCAGTCCTGGGCTTCCCGTATCCAGTGAAATCCCGTAACCTCCACTAAGTGGTCGATCTACCTTGTGGAGAAAGCGAACTATTAAACTATTTGACTAAATTCGTGATATGTTCTTTTACAGAGGGATGGCATCCTGTCTGTCAGTGATGCTAGGAAGACTCAGCGCATTCCTGGGGGTGAACGCAATAGGGGCCCTGATTTCAACCAGCTGCGAAGCCACCTTCTATGGATGGTCCTTGTTGCTGCTAAGTAAGTTACCTACTTTCTTACAGTTTCTTACTTGGGATAACAGCTACGGCTAATGCTGGCCTAATGTTTTGTCAAGATGTTCAGTTAACCTGCTAAGAAATCATTATCGTAGGATAAAAACAAACCAAGTGCATTTTAAGTAGGCGCTCTTTTGTTTGTTTGAACAACAATTTTAACAACCTTCAATATGCCAAGGTGGCAATAAATACAACGTGTCTAATTCACGTCTGATTAGGAAGAAATATACTACAAAAAAAAACAAGTTACATATTTGATTACATCTAATAATATTTATTTTCTTTTGCATATCGTCGATAAAAATTATATCATGTAATAAACCTCAGTAGGTATCTTGAAAGCGTGCTACAATAAAGTAACCTACCAACGATAAAAAAAAACAACATTACTTAATTTGCTCTGCCAATACAATGACGACCATACCCCAAAAGCTTCGCTGATTGTTTTCAAATGTATGGGTAGGTACTGTACAAAAGGACCTAATAATTGGTCCTTCGGTGCTATGCTAGAATAGTATAGGTTCTATAAGGCCCCTCGCCCACGGCGACTATTTGTAGCGATGCAGTAGCAATACTGTCGCGCGTTCGCATCGATACAGTCGCGATGCGGTCGCTAGCTGTTTGCCCTTGCCCACACCACGATTCTCAGTCGCAATGCAAACGCGATACTGTCGCGTTTCTGCCGCGATGCAAACGCGATTCAGTAACGGCACAAAAATGCAAGATGGACTCCGTTGAGGCACCATTAGTCACGTTGTCTTTGGTGCAGCTTTTACGTAAGCAGCTGAAGCGTGGGCAACGAAAGCAGCCTCAATATTGGATGCACCCATTTAATAAAGAGAGATTACGGTCGCGCGTTTGCATCGATACAGTCGCGATTCTGTAGCTCGTTAGTAGCGCGTTCGCATCACTTCTAAACGCGCGACAGCATCGCTACAAAAAGTCGCCGTGGGCGAGGGGCCTAATGATAGATTAGCTTTTGCTCGGTTTCTATAAACAAAAACGAATGGTTTTATTTATCAATGGTAGCATTCTGTATTGCTAAACTGGGCATATGAATATATATTCGTAAGCTAATTTTACCTGTGATAGCTACGTCCGATGCTACTATACAAAGTTTCATCAAAAGTCTTTGCTTCACTATTGGTAAAGATACAAGTCTTAATTATCGTCAAAAAAAGTTACGACAGCTGTAGCATTATGCCAATTAACTGAAAATTGACATTTGTTACGGTTTTTGATAAGATTATAAAAAAAAAAAAAAATCCGAAAACATTATGGACCTACCCTAATATAAGAATATTTGATAATTGGAAAAATTAATTACGTACGTAGGTATATCTGATAATAATCAAATCAAATCACATCAATACCCCAGCCATGTCATACCAGAAGGCATACAAAATATTAATAATAATACGTGTATAATTCAACGGTATCGCAAAAAAAAAATATTATATCCATAATTTCATGGCAAAATTAGTAAGTCCACAAAGTAAATTGTCTACATAAAACAAGTAGGCTGTTTTATGTGACAATTTAATTTACGATACCTACGTTACAATTATCTTCATATTTTACTATCAGTCAAATTAAAACATGTCGTTCAACAGATTGAGATAAATCAATAAGATAAGCATAATTATTACCAATTCATCATTACATTACAATTTCCGCATTCGATTGATACGCTGAATTTGGAATATTCCCAATAGTCCCCTCTAGCCCTGTCCTCCGGGGTGACAGCTGGGAAAGTTTTCAAAGACAATTCCCAGCTGTCACTTCGGAGAACATGGCTAGAGGGGACTATTGGGAATATTCCCTGAATCGGCTATGTCGAGAAATATGAAACGACACATATTAACTTCCCTACTAGCTGACCCCAAGAGACGTTGTCCTATAAATTAATTCATACAAAAATCCCACCAAAAAAATCACTTTCAGTGTTTCCCAAATTTTAAAATTATCCGGGAAACTTTACAAATTTTTCTTTCCATAAAAACCTAATTTAGATTATTATCAAAATTTTAAAACAAAAAAAAAAATGCAAAATCGGTCCCGCCGTTCTCAAGCGATACGCTTACCACGGAACAGCATTTCATTTTTATTTATATTAGACTACTAGCAGCCCGCCCCAGCATCGCACGTGTGCAATTTTTTTTTTATTTCCAGAATTTTGTTACTTATACTTAAACCTTCCTGTCAATGCTGAACACAACAAAAAAGAATTATCCAATTTGGTGCAGTCATTCGGAAGTTATGCGTGTACAGACATTTCGGCGACTTTGGTTTTACTATGTATTTGTTAACTTTAAGGGCGCATACACACGGCGTTTTTTACACGCAATTTCCATGTTTTCTGCCTTGAACAAGCAGCGCTAGCACTAGTCACATTTGCAGCGCGTGTACGCGCGTCGACGGCGCGTGAACGCAGTGGGCAATGTGCAAAACAAAACTTTGCAAAACGTGCAAAACTTCCCTAAATGACTTATGCATTATTTTTTCATTTTGTTTACTTTTCTAACAAAATATTTTGGTCCTTTTCAGGTGCAATAGCAGTAGCGTGGTTTCTGCCCAGAGACAAAGCCCCTAAGAACTAAAGATTCGTCTAGAATATGACAGGATCTACTGAAGACTGAACATTAATTACTCTTAGTTGTACATAATGTATGAATGAGTCCGAGCGATGTGTTACGTAAATTCTACTGACTGACTGATAATTTTATTGTATGCATTTTTTTAGTTTGTGTTTTGTAAAACTTTTTTTTTTTGGAGCAGTTCTGGCCGATTCGTAATGGCCGCGACTTACAAGGGTAGGTCATAGGTTCGAACCCAGGCAGCGCCTTACTTTGTGTAAATTATTTCATTACCACTGCTCTCAAAACCTTGAAGGAAAACATCGTGAGGAAACCGGCATGTCCTAGAACCAAAAATTCGAAGACATGTGACATCCACCAACCCGCACTGGGCCCGTGTGGTGGATTACGGCCCACCAAGAGGAGGCTTTATTCTGTAACTAGTTATTCCACTATTTTGTCAAAAGATTGAATACAGGCTGAACATTTTGAAACTTACATCTTAAAGACAGTTTTTTTTTTATTGAATATTCTATGTTAATTATTAATCATTCATGAAAATAAAGCCATTTGTAAATCAAAATGTAACTGATAAAGCCATTGTTGTATTTAAAAATGTTGTTTTCATAATAATTTACTTAAGTAACAAGTTTAGATATACCTAGGTGATAAGAATATTGTAATAAATGTACAAAATTAATATTAAAACATCGTTTTCTTTGTTTTCCTAAAAAAATAATGTCTAGTGCTGAAATGACTGCTGAAAATAAACGCACGAAGTTTCCAGGCCTGAAAAAATATAAAAAAATGTTTTCTGAATATCATACAGCACCTTACTATACGGGGTCAAATTAAATTAGCTAGCGAAACTCTGCAGACGTGATGGGTTTCGATATCTAAATAGGATAAAATAAAAATATGAAATATTTGGTTTTTTTTTCGGGGTCAACGAGCGATGCGAGTGTTTTTACTTGAAGTGTGTGTTGTCTGAAAAACACATTACATTCCCAAAAGTGGCTTAAATTATAAAATTGGTCATAATTAAGTATGCTCAAAACACGTCAATGATTTATATCTAAATTGATTAAATTTGGTTTTATCTAGGATATCTACGTATAGATGTGCAGTCATGAGCATATCTAGCGCAAATACAATCACGCGAGATTAAAAATCGATTATCTCCTAAAATTTTGATAGAAATGTTGTATTGTTACGAACGCATCTAGTATTTTCGAAGACTTTTATGAAATAACTGTTATCTACCGCAAATAATCCATTCTAAGGTGAATACACGGAAACGTGTGTCCGAGAATATATCCTAAGCCTATAAATTCCGTTAAAACCGTCGTAATTCCGTTTATCCAACTAGGCCTAGCGTGAATTCTAAACATGCGTTTCTGCGCTTCCACCTTAGGGTGGAATTTTTGTGGTGGATAACGGAATAGCCCTAAAACAGTCTTTTCTTAAATTTGCAGTTGTTAGTTCATGAGAAAATCGCTTTATGGCCAGCTTTACAATTACTTAGCTATAATTGTTTTTATTTCCCTTAAAGGTTCCCGCAGATAGGCGCGACGCGACGGTGCGACGCGATTCTGCACCCTAATAGCGTAACACACTATTGCTCTCAATTTGAATCATTTTGAAGCATATTTATAATCTGGAGCAATTCCAGATGTTCGAAAATGTATCTGCTCAACAACGCAAATAACGCAATGTATGTTGTTGAACTGTCAAAATGAAACCACTGATAGTGTGTTACGCAATTAGGGTGCAGGTCTAGTAGAATAATTTCCATCAAGTTTTCATAGAAATCGTTCTAGTACAGTTGCGTCGTACTGTCGCGTCGCGCCAGTCTGTACGGCCCTTTATACTGACTATAGTTATCTTTGCTATCAGAATTTACATAGGTAGGTACCTACAATCAATCACATAAAAAATTGATCACTTTCGGACGTTGTCACATTAAACTCGTCACTTGAAAATTGATGTAAAACGTCACATTTTTGACGTCGCCATTAGCATCATGTAATATGACAAGGTTCTAACTTCTAAGTTGCTTGAAGTTTTTGTAAGTCGACCGTTCTTACAACCAAACTTAGGTAGCCGGTAGATACCTACTACCAATAGGTATCTTTTGATAGGTTTTGGAAAAAGGCCCTTATTGTACGTTATACCTAGTCTGCGTTTTGATCGTCACGAACCGTAGTTACGTCACAAAAGTGTAGTGACGATCAAAATGTTACACTTCTTGCGGTCTAGCTCTCATTCGCCAAGTATGCTAAAGCGAAAGGAACTCCGTTCCACCTCGGTGTCTCTTGACACCTCCTTCAGTTGCTGGTGCCAATGTGTCTAAAAGGAATGTTTATCTCATCAATATTGAAAAGTTGTTATTTTTATTTAATCAATCATAAGTTTTATTTTCTCTGAAATACCTAGCCTGGGCCTGGGGTCCCGGACATTTGGAAGGCGTACGAGGCCGAAGCTAACTCGCAGAAGCTCGTTAGACGCTTTTAATGAAATCTATACTAATATTATAAAGAGGTAAAGTTTGTATGTTTGTATGTAGGGGGTAATCTTTGGAACTACTGGTTCGAATTGAAAAAATCTTTTTGTGTTAGATAGTTCGAGGAACGCTATATTTATCGAGGAATGCTATAGGCTATATAACATCACGCTACGACCAAGAGTAGCGGAGCATCAATGAACAATGTTGCAAAAACGGGAAAAAACCTTTACTAATAATAAAGCTGCCGAGTTTGTTTGTTTGAAAGCTCTAATCTCTGGAAGTATCGATCAGATTTATAAAAATCTTTTTGCATTTGATAGCCCAATTCTTGAGGAAGGCTATAGGTTTTAAACATCACGCTAGAACCCTTAGGAGATGAGCAAAAAGAAAAAAGTCAGAAAACGAAGTAATAGCGCAGGCAGGCGATGCGCTGCGATGGGGTGGGTCGATGGAGCAAAATATTTCACGCGGACGAAGTCGCGGGCAGAAGCTAGTGATTAATAAGAGCCTGCTTTGTCCCACTGGAGGGCTAAGGCCTCCCTTGTCGCTTTCCAATCGTAAGTTAAATGTGAAATAAAATGAGTCAAATATACAATGCTGAGGTTTATTAGGTAATTGGGTACATTTTAAGTATGCACTTAGGCCAAAATGTACCCAATTATATCGGTATTAAAAGAAATAGGTTATGGTAATCCATCACAACACACCTTTAGCCCGCCCGCCCTTGAACTGAACATTGGCCATTAATGGATAAGATTAAATTATTATTTAATGGCAGATAAGTTTGTACTGATAGCAACAATTTTTATCAACAGATGGTACCTGCTTACGGAAATGTCACAAACATTTTTTGGTATATGAACATTATTTATTAAACTTCAGGTCTCTAATAAAAAAGCCAATACTGAACACTATTAGCGTAAACTTAAAAAAAAAATAAAGTCAACAACTGTTGTACAAGCACTTTTGTAAAGAACGAAAAGAACTTGAAGAGTTGCAAAAATCCCTAAATTACCTAAAAATTCAATTGGAAAATATCCAGCAACAGCTGAAACTTCAAGCGGAAAACCCACCGAAATCAGCTACTACAACCGCTACAACCGCCACTGAGACTTCTTCCCCGCGAAATGGGCAATGAGCAGTTATTAACGAGCAAGAAGCAAAGAGGTTTGCAAAGCACCTAGAAAATATCTTTCAGCTAGACGACAGGGAAATCAATGTAGATCACTTTGGCTAATATGGTGACATCAGAAAATGAATAAAACTAGTAATACCGAGAGAAGTCGTGCGAGAAATAAAACGTAATATAAGTACACGAAAATCACCACCGCGAGCATTACTGCCGATCGATTCTGTAAAAATCTCAGCGTGAAAAGTTAGGTGAAGAGCTCACTCCACGCTCACTTCACCTAAGTTTTCACGGTGAGATGGTTACAGAATCGCACGGCAGCCGTGCGAAGGAGGTGAATAGACCGGTACAACTCCTTCCGTTAGAATTGGCCTCAAATTTCATGCTTTAATGAAATAGACATATAATATGAACTTAGAGAGATGGATTATAAATATCATCATTTATCATTATAACTATAAATAAATATTTGTTACGGCCGTAAATCATATTTAGATCAACATACAAACTGACCTGCAAATTGAACAAAAAACGTAAGAAAATTTGAATTTCGCTGGCTCGCCTGACCCTTTTGCCTTAAACCTTAAGTATAGGTACACACTTACCTATCTACCCGTATTTTCACCTAGTTCACAAAAAGAATTACGCAAAAACATTAATTGAACAAGAAATCGATGTTCCATCGGAACGCCGACGTGCGTGCTAGTAAAACGGCCTTGAATTTAATTCAGACTTTCTGTGTTGAAGTTTTTAAATAACAGTCGGCATGTGGAGACTGGAGAGTTTCCTCTCTGAGGCAAAATATGGAAACGTTCGATTATGTAGCATAGTATAACTGCTGAGACACATGCTTTCTGTGAGAGGTTCAAGCCGTAATCCGCCACACGGGCCCAGTGCGGGTTGCTAGTTGAATTTTCGGTTCTAAGATATGCCAGTTTCCTCACGATATTTTCCTTCACCGTTTTGAGAGCAGACACAAAGTAAAGCGGCTGTCTGGGGTGGAACCTACGACCTACAACTCGTAAATAAGTCGCGCCCGTTACCACTGCTCTCCCATCAATTATGTACGCAATCTATATTATTTTTTGTGTACGGCGGGCCGAGCTGGACAAAAGAAACGACCAGTGGCCCTGGATCGCAAGCACTGGACATCATGGGAAGAAGACTTTGCCCAGCAATGGGACGATAGGTACAGGCTGACAACAACAGTACGTGCACTCGTGTGTGAACTCGTAACCATGAGTAGTCTGTGCGAAGTTATCCCTCCCCCACTAGCATTGATGTTTAGCAAGCCATCAGTCATTTATTTGAAACAGAACTGCCACACGCAGTTATCGGGAGCAAACCTTAGGATCACGAAATCTTACAAGGAACCATTTATGTAGTTTAAAAAAAAACTATAATTAGGTCCAATATTTTAGACTTCATAATAGCTTTCTTAAAATTGTAACAGTAAAGAAGGTATCATTAGATCTCGGAAACTACGGTGGAGGTCTGCCCCGCTTGGGTGCACCGCGGTGTTCTCGTAGAGGCGATCGGCAGCGGCGGAGACCTCTCGCGCCCGGCCCTGGTTCAAGCCATAGTCCGGGGCGAGAGGGAGTGGAAGGCAGTCACCTCCTTCTGCGAAGCAGTCATGCTAGCGAAGGAAGTGGCGGGACGGCTGAGGAAAAGAGCCTCACGTCCCAGCCGCCGCGGGAGACGCTCCGGGCGTCGGGAGCCGCGTGACGACTCCCGGCCACCATAGGAGCGGGCCTGCGGACGGAGAGTAATGGGTAACTCCCCGTCCGATCAGGACCAGGTCCGTGCCGGACGGCGCCTACGTGTTCCACCTCATAGAGATGTCAGCTTTAGGGAAGAGGCCCGTAAGGGCCGAAGCCTGCCGGGGCAGCGGGATTGTCCGAAAGGGTTACCGCTACCCCGGAACATAAAGGGCTAAGGAAGGAACACGGGTGGGTTTTAGTCAGTAAGTCTGACACTCCCTTCTGCTCCACCCAGAGCGGGAGGGGTCATTTGATGATTTCCCATCCTCAAAAAAAAAAAAAAGATCTCGGAAACTATTCATTAAATTAATAACTCTGTAGATAATTAATTGCAAATTAGTAGTATCTTATCGGAACAATGAGATTATCTTCATATTTAGCACTATCATTATTATATTACGTACGTTTTTTAATCTTTGTATGGCTCTCCTCGCGTTAACACGTAAGGGGTCTAAGCATATATTTATTTGATTAATTTAGTAATAAATGGTTATAATTTTATAAATATTGTGATTACTAGTCGAATAGTATTATGTATTTTTTAACTCGTCTAATATATAAAAATCTCATGTCACGGTGTTTGTTTACGAACTCTTCCGAAACGGCTTGACCGGTTTTAATGAAATTTTTTGTGTTTATTTGGTAGGTCTGACAATAGATCGTAGGTTATTTTTTTTTGCAAAACAAGGTTTGCGAGGTCATCTAGTTTATTTTATAATTAATAAGTGGAAAGTTAAGATGACGGACAAAAACAAAGATTCTTCTGAAAAACTGCCCTTCGAGGCAGCACTTGACCAAGCAGGTGAGTTTTTTTTCTTTTTAATTACATTACATTGCATATCATCACACCTGTAATCCACGAAGGTTAGGCAGAGGTGCACCTATAGTACACCTACACTTTGCCAGTTAATTATATGTTTAAGTTCCATTTAATAGAGCCGAGCTGGCGAGCCTTTCGCCTTCAACCGGACCCAAATGCAGACTCTGAGCTGCTACTGAGATGTTCCTCTTTACATTAAATTTCCATATTAGCACCAATTCCCTTATTCACAAACTAAATTAAATTAAAGTTCAGTGCATCGTTTTCTTTCTATTTCATTAAGAAAAGGACAGAAGATAAATATTGTTTAGTCAGTCCTGTCAAATTAAAAACTCCATAGACAAGACGTTTATATTTATTTCATTGATTTATATAGGTATATATATATTTATATTTGTACACCAACAGCTTCTTTATACAAAATATCAAATAACAGTAGGTAACAGTAATGTGCTTATACAGTTGCCAATAACAGGTGAACCAACATTCTCAAATACAGTGATAACTTAGGGTAATAAAAACGATTAATGTATAAAAATTAAGTGGTAACAAACTATGTAAACAGAAATATAAAATAACATAAGTTAATAGGTTACAAAGGTTGCAAGAAATACCTACATAGTAATACAACGAATCTTTAGATTGTGTGTTTGCGTGCTTTAGCCGTGATTAAAAAATTGGCTACTAAAATACGTCAATTTACGTCAGGCGCTGACTAATTCGACAGGACTAAACTTCTTCTGTCCACAATTTCACAGGACTAAGCAGTAAACTAATATTTATCTCCTTTTCTTAAAGAAAAAGATACACTGAACTTAAATTTAGTTTTTGAACAAGTGAATCGGTGCCACTGGCCCCGATTCTGTCGTTCACAAATTAAACTAAATTTAAGTTCAGTGCATCGTTTTCTTTCTATTTCATTAGGAAAAGGACAGGAGATAAATATTAGTTTAGTCCTGTCAAGTTAGTCAGCGCATGACGTAAATTGACGTATTTATAGTAGCCAATTTTTTAATCACGTCTAAACTTGTCTAAGGATTATCTAATTGACGGGACTAAACTAATATTTATCTTCTGTCCTTTTTATATTGAAATAGAAAGAAAAAGATTCACTGAATTTAAATTTAGTTTAGTTTGTGAACAACAGAATCGGGGCCAATGTCAAATATGACTCCATAATGTTATGGAGTCATATTTGACATTGGCCCCAAAAATGATGATCAAAAATAATGATGATGAAAAAAAAAAAAATTACGATCTTTGTTCAAAGATCGTCATTTTTGGGCATCTCTCATCAATTCCTCCTCTTCTTTAAATACCTAGAAATAGTCTATTTATTAACCTATTAATACTCGTACTGTAATTTGAAAGCATTGTAAAAGCTAATTATTTTTAAAAGAGATCCGTGGAGTTTCTTGCTGGCTCTTTTCCATAGGAAACGACCAATTGGAACCGTGGACCTAGCTTCTGACGTTACAAAAGTGCCCATGTAAGACTATTAAAAAAAAGGTTTTGATTTTGAGTCGTAGGTAACTAAAAGGTTTATATATTTTGTTCTTACCTACGTCTACTTTAAGCCTTTTTCTATCTTTAATATGTAACTCACTATATTCCAGGCTTCGGATTATACAGCTACATAATGACCAGCCTGACGGGTTTCACTATCATCTCCTTTGTATGCATCGTGTACGCCAGCACCATCATAGTACCGACCAGCGCATGTGAGCTGGAGACCACGGGCAGCCAGCAGGGGCTGTTGGCCGCTGGACCTGTCATTGGTAAGTTTAGTCGGATACTGCTGTATAGGTACGGGGGTACAGAGGCCAGAACATCAAGCTACCCCAATCTGTCAGATTTTCCCAATTGAAAATGAACCTTATTCCTTTGTACTAAAATGAAAATCTATCAGAGAAATTTGACAGATTAGGGTAGGTTGATGTGCTGGCCTCTGTAAATAATATACAGCACTGCCCCGTTGGTCTCAAAGTCGCGACTGCTGAGCGGTGGGGTCGTGGGTTCGATTCCCGGGTCGGGCCAAGTGTTATTGAGTTTTTCCATTAGGAAATTCTTAGGAACAGCCCGGAGTTTGGAAGTTGGCGGTGTGATTCCCCCGTGCCTCGCAAAGCACGTTAAGCCGTTGGTCCTGCGCCTAATCTCTCTCCGGTCGTGTCGGATTGCCGTCCCATCGGACTATGAGAGTGAGGAAAGAGGGAGTGCACCTGTGTTTGAGCGCACGCTTGTGCACTATAATATCTCCTGCGTACCTGGCTAATTTCCGTTGAGATTGAGACCGAAATTGGTCGGAGGAGGCTATATATATATACAGCAGTATCCAACTCTTAGCGGTTATGCTAATCCATAAAATAAAATATAACCGTGTTTATGAAGTCATCATCTGCCTAGCTTTTTCCCAACTATGTTGGGGTCGGCTTCCAGTCTAACCGGATGCAACTGAATACCAGTATTTTACATGGAGCGACTGCCTATCTGACCTCCACAACCCAGTTACTGGGTAATACGTTACCCCTTGGTAAGACTATTTGTCAGACTTTCGGGCTTCTGAGTACCCGTAACGACTGTCAAAGATCCACGAATGACATGCTGGGACCAACGGCTTAACATGCTTTCCGAGGTACGGAGGGGTCTCGGTATGTAAAGATGGTCCCCTATCCACAGCTGTGCGGCTGTTATTATTTAGCCGCGGGCTCCTCCGTACCGGACCGTATTTATTGAGTATCCATACTTTAGGTATATTATAAATGCGAAAGTACTTAACTCTGTCAATCTGTGTGTCACGCCATTTCGACGTATAGCACACAGGTAGAACTTGTGACCAGCACCCAAATTGCAAAACACACTATCGATCTCAATTTGAATTTGGATTAGCATATTGCTAATCCAGTGCTTCATATGTTCGAAAAATGTGTCTGCTCAACAATGTAGAAAACGCAATGAACGTTGTTAATCTGTCAAAATGAAACCCATATTACGCAAGTACCCCGCTGACTTAGGACATGTAACACTGTTTGTCAACGCTTATCGTCAATCAACGGGACGTCAAAGAGAAACGAGATACTTAATTCGAACCGAGCGGAGCGTGACGTCCCGAAATGACAACTATTTTATCTGATTTAATTGAATTAACGATAGAAAACACGGAAGTGATATAAATTAAAGCTAATGAAATAAAATAACGAATTTAATCTGCGAAGTTTTATTGTGGCTGAGGGGCCTGATTAACTTAGTCTTAGAAAAAAAAAATACTTTATGCACTAGAGCATAAAAAGTGACTTTATGTCACCTACGCACAACTTAAAGACGAACTTTTAGAGCATGAGAAGTGAAAAAGTTATTTTTCTTTTGTAGTGTTTTTTTTTGGTAGCTAATCGGTTGTTTTTTTTGTAAAAAGTTTTTATTATTATATTGTTCTTATGCAATGTAACTAAATGTATTATTTCTTATTATTGTTTGTTGTTGTTTTAATGTTGTGTATGCCTAGGTATAACCTTGTAGTTTGAAGTATGAAAGTGGCGCCAGTGACAGAAAAGTTGAAGGGAAATCGTTTAGCTTGGTACGGACATGTAATGAGGAGGGAGGAAATGCATGTGACTAAAAGAGTGATAGATATAAATGTTGATGGATGGAAAGAGAGAGAAAGAAAATATAGATAGATTGTGTGAGGAATGATATGAATGAGAAGGGAGTGAATGACAGTGTGACTGTTGACAGGAGAGAATGAAAGAAGAAAACATGTTGCGCTGACCACAAGTAACAAGAGACAAGGGCAAGAAGTAACAAAAGAGAAGGGCAAGAAGTAACAAGAGACAAAGGCAAGAAGTAACGAGAGACAAGGGCAAGAAATAACAAAAGAGAAGGGCAAGAAGTAACAAGAGGCAAGGGCAAAAAGTAACAAGAGACAAGGGCAAGATAACAAGAGACAAGGGCAAGAAGTAACAAGAGACAAGGGCAAGAAGTAACAAGAGACAAAGGCAAGAAGTAACAAGAGGCAAGGGCAAGAAATAACAAAATAGAAGGGCAAGAAGTAACAAGAGGCAAGGGCAAAAAGTAACAAGAGACAAGGGCAAGATAACAAGAGACAAGGGCAAGAAGTAACAAGAGACAAGGGCAAGAAGTAACAAAAGAGAAGGGCAAAAAGTAACAAGAGACAAGGGCAAGAAATAACAAAAAAGAAGTGCAAGAAGTAACAAGAGACAAGGGAAAGAAGTAACAGGAGACAAGGGCAAGAAGTAACAAGAGACAAGGGCATGAAGTAACAAGAGACAAGGGCAAAAAGTAACAAGAGACAAGGGCAAGAAGTAACAAGAGACAAGGGCAAGAAGTAACAAAAGAGAAGGGCAAGAAGTAACAAGAGACAAGGGCAAGAAAAAAAAGAAGGGCAAGAATTAACAAGAGACAAGGGAAAGAAGTAACAGGAGACAAGGGCAAGAAGTAACAAGAGACAAGGGCAAAAAGTAACAAGAGATAAGGGCAAAAAGTAACAAGAGACAAGGGCAAGAAGTAATAACAACCTATTCAGTTTAAATGTTTACGGAATCACTCACTCAAGGGAATTATCCAGTCTAACCAGATTTAGTCGAATGTCAGTATTTTACAAGCGATTGCCTCTCCAACAATAATTATTGTTATAATATTTTAATTGTATTTAATTTAATTATTAACTGTAATTGAAAAATCTTAGACGAACATTGAGGTTATAAAAATAACATCAATTTGTCAAATGAAAAACATCTATACAGTAATTTAAAAGTATTCAAATAGGTAATAAAATCAAAGCACACAATTTGTATGTGACACAAATAGGTTTACTAATCCGTTTGTTTACATTTTTATCGGATAGTTTTGAAACATACAATAAGTATATACCTACCTATGTACACCAATATTTCTTTCTCCAGGGTCAACGGTGGGCGGTATCCTGTGGGGCTACCTGGCAGACACTCGCGGTAGACGCAAGATGCTACTGGTCTCCCTCACAGGCGGCATTATATTCAACCTGGTGGCCAGCATCTCAGTCAACTGGCTCATGCTCGTGATCTTCCAGTTTATCGCTTCTTTGTTGTAAGTTCTTTCTTTTAATTAATGAGGTGTGAATACTCAACTGTACAGATAGTGCAATCCACGAAGACGCGCCGCCCTCTTTTTCCTAATGCTTATAGTTATAGCCACATAGCAGTAGAGTGCAAGATTCCGCCATTGTTTCGGTTTTCTTAATACACACTAATTATTATTAGTGGGTAATTAGTGTGTATCGAAAGTACTAAAACACTAATGGAATTAACTAGCGATAACCACTAACGATTCGGAAAAAGAGTGGAGCGCGTCTTCGTGGATTGTACTATCTGTATTTTGCTCTGCAGACAGACTTAATTTGTAACAATGAATATGCAAGTCCTAAAAAAAAGCCATTTTATGAGTACCTATGTACCTATAGACGCCATCACATCAAGCTACTACAATCTGTCAAATTTATTTAATAGCTTTTCAACTTTATCGCTAAAGTATAAGGTTCAAAGTTGATTGGGAAAATTTGACAGTTTCGGGTAGCTTCATGTGCTGGCGTCTGTACATTGTTACGGTCACGAGCACCCAAGAAGTTTGTAGATAAAAGTGGAGGCATCACTAAACACCTAAGTGAAACCGACTGTGGGCTGACGCTCTCTTTCTGAATACATACATAAGACAAAGAAAACATATATCACTGTCTCGTTCTTAAGTGCGTATTTAGAAAGAGAGCGTCAGCCCACAGTCGGTTTCACTAAGGTGTTTAGTGTTGCCTCCACTTTTATCTACAAACTTCTTGCGAGTAGGTACCTTACACTCACACAAGATTCAAAAGAACTACGAATATATGTAGAATTATCAAAACATACCATTATGAAATCAGTCTTTTCTTAATGTAGCAGTTTTTATTGAACGAAAACAAACGCTTTTTAATTTTGCATAACTATGTATAAGGCAAAAAAAAAATTTATGCTCGCGACTGTACCGCTGTCTCAGCTACTCCCTAGCAAAACCTAGGTAGATCTATAAGCAATTGGTCCTAACGTCCGAATATTCGAGGCCCACGCGGTAGAGATTTATAAACTAAAATAAATGCGTAGATTTTTAATGTGTAGGATCCATGTGGATGGGTGACCATCTTTACATACCAAGACCTCTCCATACCCGGAAAGCACGTTAAGCCGTTGGACCCGGCTGTCATTCTTGAATCTTTGACAGTCGTTATGGGTCGTCAGAAGCTGGAAAGTTGACAAACAGTCTTCCCAAGGGATATCGTGTTATCCAGTAACATGGTTGTGGAAGCCAGGTAGGCAGTCGCTCCATGTAAAATATGTACTGGTATTCAGCTGCATCCGGTTAGACTGGAAGCCGACCCCAACATATTTAGGAAAAGGCTAGGGAGATTGATTAACTTCTAAGTATATGCTAAAATTGTGCAATGACAAGAATTGTAGGTACAGGCGCCAGCAGGTCAACCTACCCCAATCTGTCAAATTTCTTTGATAGATTTTCAACTTTAGCACAAAGGAATAAGGTTCATATTCAATTGGGAAAATCTGACAGATTGGGGTAGCTTGATGTGCTGGCCTCTGTACCTTTATCGAAAAGGAAGTCTAGTAATACCTACTGATACCTAACGGCTAATAAATTTCATTCATAATTTGTTAAGACAGCGCTAAAAAGATATCTTATACATGGTAAAAAGATTATACGTAATTAGCTATAGTTATCTAAAAAAAATCTGCTAAATTACTACTTTCCTGCCTTCAAACAATGAGTAATAAACATACGATTAGTAATACAAAATAATTCATAATATTTTTAAGAATGAATGATTTTATCAAAAATCAACATGAAGGTACACGATGAATCTTAACCTACTAATCCTACTAATATTATAAATACGAAAGTTTGTGAGGATGGATGTTTGTTACTCTTTCACGCAAAAACTACTGAACGGATTTTGATGAAACTTTACAGTAATATAGTTTATACATCAGAATAACAAATAGGATACTTTTTGGCCCGATATTCCCACGGGATCAAAACTGACGCGGGTGAAACCGCGGGGCGCAGCTAGTGAATGATAAAACTCACTACTGACTTAGGCCTGAGTTCACCAACATTCCAACCACCGTTTAGGTATTTAGTTAGACAGTTGGTTTATGTCACATTTCCTAAGGAAATCTATACTATACTAATATTATAAAGAGGAAAGGTTTGTATGTATGTTTGTAACGAATTGGCTCAAAAAGTACTGGACCGATTTAAAAAATTCTTTCACCATTTGAATGCTACATTATCACTGATTAATATAGGCTTTTTAATTGCAAGAAAAAAATAAAATGTTTAAAAAATAAATGTCCACCCGTGCGAAGCCGGGACAGGCCGCTAGTTTTAAAAATAGAACTGATTAAAATATTTAATCAGTTGATTTAAATGTTGGTGAACACAAGACTAATTATTTATCCGTTTTGATTCCTACTGACTAACTTAGTGTATTTTTTGGACGGATTTTATTGTCCTTTTTAGGGTTCCGTATCCAAAGGATGCCAACGGAACCCAATTAATAAGCCTCAGCTGTTCGTTCGTCCATCCATCTGTCTGTCAGCGGGCTTTATGAACCGTAATAGGTAGACAGTTGAAATTTTTACATGGTAGGTATTTCTATTGCCGCTATAATAAAAATAAAGTTAAAAATTAATGGGGGTCTCCATTTAAGAAACACGGTGTTTTTCCATGCACAACAGATTACCAAGAATTTAATTTCTAAATTCCTTATTAAACTTAAAAACTCATTTAAAATCCTCCATCATCATCAAAATCCTCCACCTTTTTTTAACCGACTTCTTTAAATTATTATTAGCCATTAATGTCCCACTGCAGGGCAAAGGCCTCCCTACTCTCTTTCCACCTCTCTCTGTCCAGAGATATGCCAAGGCTCAATGTTTATTGAAGGAGTCCAGCTCTTCCCGCCATCTCCGCCCGGGTCAGCTCCACCATAACTCCCATCTTACAATTACTTTTTCAGCGCATCAGGCTTGTACTCGATGTCAATGTCCCTGCTGAGTGAAAGTGTTCCGTTGGCGAAGAGGAACCTCGTCGTACTCCTGGTGTCCAGCATCTTCCTTCTCTCACAGGGTATCATGGCAGGTGAGGGAATAAGACATTCACTGGTGCAAACTCTAAATATGCAGGAAACTAAATAAAAGTAGACCCTAGGCTGTGCACTTTAGTGAGGAAACTCAATAGGTAAATAATATAAAAACTTTTATTTCGGACAAAGTCCACAGGATTAGTGGGTGGGTATACGTCATATTCCCACTTGTAAACCGGAATTCTGCCACACAAATTTTGCCACTCATAATTATTCACTTCCAAAAAAATCCTCCAGGATGTCGTCTTACCATAGTCATAAATAACCAGCCTATCGATTCTGTAAAAACCTCACCGTGATAACATAGCATAGATGAAGTGAGCGTGAACAGAGCTATCAATAGGGGCAATCCCTAACATCAGGTGGAATGACAGCTCACTTCACCTTAGTTTTCACGGTGAGATTTTTACAGAATAGCACTGCAGTTCACTTGAGCCACCCAAACCAATACCTATCTTTGTTTCCTTAACTTGCAATAGTCCTACACCAACCAGGGGTTGTCCTTGGGTGCACTTGCATAGTGCGAACAGGGATAATCGTCGGTTGGTGCAGCATGCCATTAAATACGTCCAAAGGGCCTCTGTGAGTTTACTTCGGCCCCTCGTACGCCTTCCAAAGGTCCGGGACCCCAGGGCCCCGAGAAATGTCAAAAGACGTTAAAATAATAATAATATCTACCCACTTAATGTTAGTAGGTACAGGCGCAATTTAAAATATAAAAAAATGCATCCACCTCCGCATCATAGAAAATCCCCCCGATCTGCGAACACACTGAGAATGGTGTTGGTGCTGCCACGAACACGTGTCCTCATGGAGGCACATCTTTTTCTAGTTCCTTATAGCGGTTTTGTTTCCAGTGAAGGGAAGGGCCAGTAAATATCTCACAAAATTCACTTCCCGCACATCTATTGAATATTTTTGCGTGACCCACAAATGTTTTAACTGTCATTCAAATTCTGGCTGTTTACTTTCTAAATTCCAGTGTTGGCAATACCAATCATTCCTCTAAGTTTCTCCTACGACCTTCCCGCTCTGGGCATTAAATGGAACTCTTGGCGCACCTTGCTGGTGGTGTACTCTGCCCCTGGCATCATCACCACCATTTGGCTGTTCTTCATGAAGGAGAGCCCCAAGTTCGTCTTCGTTAAGGGAGATGAAGACCGAGCCATGGATATATTGAGGACCATCCACAGAGTTAACCATGTCAGATCCAAGGCGGAATTACAGGTAAGAGTGTTTACACATTACGCCGCAGCAGCAGCGGCACCGCCGCCGCACCGGCGCCGTGTGTAGGGGTTGATACAAATCCAAAGGTGACTGGTGCAGTGACGCCGCGGCGGCGGCGTTGCCGCTACTGCTGCGGCATACTGTGTGAACCGCCTTATAGACTTCTTCTTCCCAGCTAAAGCACTAGGAATCATTAGTAAGGGCGGGCGTTTTAGGGAACTGTCTTATGTGATTTTGACGTTCAAGAAGCGCTGATTCTCCGCCTACTTAGTTTGAATAAATGACTTTTTATTTTGATTTTGAGACCTTGAGTATCTTGCCTACTATTTATCAGTTGAATAGTTCCCTTTATGTCGAGTCCCTTTACGTCGAATCTAAAAGTCTGTTGTTCTTGCAAAATATTGCTATTTACCGTTACGTTGAGTTTGGTTTATAGGTAATAGTCAGGATATGAATTAAAAGCCAGTTATTTCCATTATAAATAAGAAAACGTCTTTATTCTTTTTGAACTTTTCCCCACATGTCCTTTTGAACACGTCAGCATTACCTACATCTCATGCCCTGTGTTGGATTATCATCGTTGTCATCGACAATTCGTCACTAGCCTAAATTCAAAAGGTATCAATCTTTTCCCAACAAAATCAGGGAATGACTACGGATTTGACTGTAGTCAAATCCCTGATTTTGTTGGGAAAAGAAAAAAAATATTTACAAGAAGGTTTCACGTTAAATCACATGACAGACTAGGTGCTGCATAATCAGCCTATACTGTTCCCACTGCTGGGATACATTCCTCCTTTATGTGAGAGGGAGTGGGCCATAATCCACCACGCGGCCCAGTGCTGGTTGATGAATGTCACATGTCTTCGAATTTTTTGGTTTTAAGACATGCCGGTTTTCTCACGATGTTTTCCTTCACCGTCAGACTAGATGCTGAATCAATTTTATTTTCTTTTTTCAGGTGAAAGGATTGTTACACGAAGCTAACGCACAAAGTGCATCAGGAGGATCTCCCAAAGACCAGATAGTGCCGCTGTTCAAGCATCCACTGCTGAAGTTTACTATGATCATGATCACACTCTTCGTATTCCAACAGTGAGTTTAGTTTATTAGAACCTTTAAATACATTGCTGTGGCCGACTTGGAGTTCTTTAAATAGACTTCGAACCCTAGTCTACCCGGCGTGCTTGTAGTAGTGCAACCGATTCGCGCGGTTGTATGAAGCTTTGTCTCTGTTCCGTTTTTCTACTCATGTGCCTAGACTAAGTTAGCAAGATTATGCAATAAAACGATTTAAAAAAAAAATGTCCCTTACTACGTTTTGAAATGTGACAGCCGAGTTGTATGAAATGGTTAAATGAGATAAGTAATTAATAATTATGATAATAATATTATGCACGCCAAATTGGCGTATTGTGTCAAGTTGTATATCAATTGAACCGAACTGTATCTTCGACTAGTGTCGCTTGGTTTTAATAAGCAGAGAGAGAAACCTCGGTCTCTAGACGAATGTCCGTCTCGGCGAATTCCATTGTTTTTGTAATATGTTGAGCCGTTGAAAATCGTAAGACCTGGATGAGACTCGCAGAAGTAACCATGGTATAAAAACGAGGGAGCCTAGCTGTGGGGACAACAAGCTGCCAGTAATGTTAATGATGATGAAGTAGTTCATCATCATTAACATTACTGGCAGTTACCCATAATAATTACGCATTAGTTCAATCATCGACATCGTGTTCCAGGGTTGGAGCTTTCTTAGTGTGGCTGCCGACCATCGCAGACCAGTTCGTGCGCATCCTGCAGACTGGAGAGAACTCGAACCTCACCATGTGCGGCATCATCACCATGGATGCACCTCCTGATGTTAGTACTAAGGACCCCATCTAACACAACTACGGTTGCCATCCGTCTTCGAAGTAATTGCGTAACACACTATCAGAGGAGCAATGGCTTCCTTTTTGACAGTTCAACAACATTCATTGCGTTATTTACGTTGTTGAGCAGACTAATTTTTCAAACATATGAAGCAATGAATTAGCAATATCCTCCGAAATTATTCAGATTGAGATCAATAGTGTGTTACGCAATTACGCTGAGTTTGCCCGGGCATATCCGGCTTTTTGGTTCCTCGTACGGACTTATCGACAAGATGATTTCATATAATAAAGCAAGCAAGATGTAATAGTAGAATGTCCAGATTTTTAACAGGACGTCGAAAAGGAAAAGAAAGAAAGACAAATACTTTATTTAAGACATGCACGGAAAATACAAATAGTAAAAAGGAGCATTTAAAACTAACAAGGAAAAAAATCATTAAAATAAAAAATTAGTTTGGTTACCATTTTTTTTGACGTGACAACGTCTTTTAATTCGATGAAGCTGGCTGCACGCACGAAAAAACATGACGTCATGCGGCGTTACCTCGCTGTGAGGCGTTCCATTTAAGGCTTGAAGTGCGAAACGAGTGACAAAGACGCACAATCGAAAAAAAAAAGAAAAAAAAATAAAGAATGAAAAAAAAGATTTTTTTTTTTTTAGTATTTTCTTATGACGTTGTCACGTTCAACTATCGTCAGTAAACCGAATTTACAGACAACCGATTTTTTTCTTTTCAAATTCGCTTTGTCCAACACGTTGGGGTCATTTTTTAGGCTTGGGTAACAGCAGAGCAGCTCTAGAGGACTCTAGGATTGCCAAAATTGCAATGGCGTCGCAGACCAAAGGGTGTGTATCAGAATGGCTGGTTGCCTGTGGCTTTGGCTTTTTTTTTTTTTTTTTTTTTCACAGTTTTCTCCAAAACACTCTTTATCCAGTAACTAGCTTCTACCCGCGACTTCGTCCACTTGAAATTGACCCACCCCGTCGCAACGATTGCCCGCGCTATTATTTCGTTTTCGCATAGCATTATTTCTGGTTTTCCGTCTTTTTGGTCGGTTTCTAAGGATCTTAGCGTGAAGTTAAGTAGCTTAAAACTTCGTCAAGAATTGGGCTATCAAATGCAAACATATTTTTTTCAAATCTGACTGGTAGTTTTAGAGATTAGCGCGATCAAACAAACAAACTGTTCAGCATCAGCTCTTCAGCTTCAGTAATAATAATAGCCTCCCCGACCGATTTCGGTCAAGGTGGACAATCTCAACGGAGATTAGCCAGGTACGCAGGAGATATTATAGTGCACAAGTGTGTGCGCAGACACAGGTGCACTCTCTGTTCCTTTACTCTCATAGTCCGATGGGACGGCAATCGGACACGACCGGAGAGATCAGGCGCAGGACCAACGGCTTTACGTGCTTTCCGAGGCACGGGGTATTAAACAGCCAACTTCCAAACTCCGGACTGTTACTAAGAAATTCCTAATGGAAAAACTCAATAACACTGTCCGACCCGGGAATCGAACCCAGGACCCCATGCTCACCAGTCGCGCTTGCAACCACGAGACCAACAAGGCAGTTCAGTATCTACAATGATGGCAAAAGGCTCGTTCCCAATTACCTACATTACTTAAACACAACTGGTGTAATGTGGCTGTACTATAGGTTCTCCTCTACCTTTGCCCTTTGCGGATTACAAGCGTGATGTTGTGCTATGTTAATACTAGCTATAATGTCTTGTTCAGAGTAACGCAGTGCCTTGTGCCCTGAACGAGTCGTCCCTGTTGTTGGTGCTGGGTGTGGCGGCGATGCAGTCTGTAGTCAACTTCATCATCAGTATGGTAAGTGTAACATTGCCACACTGACCACCACAACACACTCACACTGACCACCACAACACACTCACACTGACCACCACAACACACTCACACTGACCATCCCAACACACTCACACTGACCACCACAACACACTCACACTGACCACCACAACACACCCACACTGACCACCACAACACAACACACTCACACAGAACTCAAATTGTATCTATCTCATATGTGAAGGAATCTATAACTAAATTGCTCCTGTACTTACCTTTAGACTCAAAAACACTAGTAAGTACGTATTCCTGCTAAAAAACTAAAGACTGATTTTTCAATCGACAGATAATTTTTATTCGTGGAATAAAGACGTCTGACAGTTTTTGTATGGAATAACTGTCAAAAATTCAAAATTATTTCTCCGTTAAAATTATCTGGCGTTGGAAAAATCAGCTCTAAGTACAATAAGTATAGAGGTATGAGGAACAGGGTGTAAAGTTCACTCATACTCTATAGAAAAGGGAGGATCCTCCGACCAGACGGGTGTTATGTCTGGCGGGCAACTGCCCAATGATTCATGTCGGGCCGTTGTATCTATGTTAGTTGCGCAGTAAACTCTGCTTGCGAGATGCAGGATTTCGTGACGTCGTATGACGCGTTGTTCGCATGTAGCGTCGTTGTAGATACCGCTACATATGAACATGATAAATGATAATTTCTTCTCCAGTTGCTAGGCGTAACCGGTCGTCGGAACATGGTGCTGCTGGTGACAGCTATTTGCGGAGTGAGCGGTATACTAGTAAACCTGGTGCCCAACGCCATCGGCAGCGCCATACTCTTCGTGGTGCTCGTCATGGGCGTCGTTGTCGTTGGCTTGTACACGGCCATCGTTGTGGCGCTGTTCCCTACGCATTTGAGGTAAAAGGAGTACCTACGAGTTTTTAGAAATATACTATACTAGCGGTCCGTCCCGGCTTCGCACGGGTTGGAAAAAAAATATAAAAAAGCCTATATTAATCAGTGATAATGTAGCATTCAAATGGTGAAAGAATTTTTAAAATCGGTCCAGTACTTTTTGAGCCAATTCGTTACACACATACATACAAACCTTTCCTCTTTATAATATTAGTATAGATTAGTATAGATGAAAAACCTGCACCTTCTGAACTTACAGCTACAGTCCATTTAAGGTAATTTTACCTCTGATTTTGCATAACTGTCAATATCATAGTGATCTCTCGTGACAATAAGGTTGCTGTTGGGCTGCTGCAACTCTCAAGTCTATCAAAATCACAGTACTGTGCTAGGTTATTTTGGTGCGCGGCCAAAATCGGAACTAACGCCGTCATCTTGTTTTACAATTTTACAACTCCCGGTCAATGTCATTCAAGCGCCAAAAGACCCTTCTGGCACTCTAGGTCAAGGATTTCAATAAGCATTTCAATAACTTGCCCGAGTTCTTTGTTTTCTGAGGAACACAAATTTGGTAATCAATATTTTTTTATTTACATTTTTAAAACGTAGTTCATATTACTTCATTATTTTTCAGGGCTTTAGCAATCGCACTTCCCATTACGGGTGGACGTATGGGCACCTTCGCTTCCATCCAGATCCTCAACCTGATGCTGTCGAACAGCTGCGAAGCTGGCTTCTACCTCTTTTCGTGTCTCTTTGCAGGTAATAAAAGTCCACTTTTTCAAGGTTTCATTCAGTGTTTGCAATAGGTCCATATATGCGAAAACAACTCTGTCTGTCTGTTACTTTTCACGCCTATAACGGCTAAACGCATTCGGATAAACGTTTGCCATGACACGGATAGACTAGAAGATATTTAGATAGTTTTTATCCCGGTAGTAACTACGTTCCCGTGGAATAATTTCTGACCTCTACACGAGAGAAATCGCGGCAAAAAAAAAAAATAATTGCTACAATAACATAACTTATTCAAATATTTCAGCATCGGCGATTGTTGCATCATTCCTGCCCGACGACCGTCGCCTACAAAAAGCAGCTCCACCAGCAATCACAGAAGAAGATATTCAGAAGAATCAGTGAAAAATTCTTTTGCTACAAGCAAATTATACTTGTTTGTAATGTTTATTGTAAATATTATAAATAGTTAGGTACTTATGTTTAGAATTATTAATTTAACATGTTAAGGCATTAACTACATAGCACAGTCCTGTTTTAATTTATTATAAAACCATTAAAAAGTTTTTGTAAATATTTAGACCGATTTATTTCATTTCAAAGCCTAGGAAAAAGTATACAGTTTACGAAGACAGATAAACGACCATAATATGACAAGACATTTCTGACACGTTGACAGCTGCTTTCGTAAACGCACGCATAGTGCTTGTCACACTCGGTCAGGGGTGGTCAGCTTTATATGCGGCCAATGCCAACAGTGGCAAATTTTGCAAAAACGAGATAGCGCTCTACGAAAGAAAGTGATAGCAATATCAGTGATGTCACATCCCCGATTGAATAGATACTCATCTTTCGGTAGCTGCGATGTTTTTAATGTTCATTATAATGTTTTATAACGACGACTGAAACTAGTTAAAACGGTCAGTGGGTCGTCTTAGAACCCTTATTTTGTGTTTCAGTTGTCTGAAAATGCTGTCTAGAAGAAAAATCTTTACAAACCAAATAATGATGTATGGTGATTTTATTTTATGAAATGGCCACACTCAAATGAGTTTCTGTCATGGCGGATTTGTTCTAATTGTTTTCTATTTTTTACCCTTTTTAAGTTGTTGCTGTTATCTTGCTTTCTGTCGGTCTAAATAATTTGTGAATAAGTATTGCGTTAACCACTAAGAGATATAGACTCTACAGTGCGAAATTGACGCTTTCTGTGTTGTGAAATCAACAAATCTATGAGATAAAGACTCCAGTGCGAAATTGACGCTTTTGTGTTATTATTTTGTTTTATGTACATACCTATCCGATTTGTGCGATATTGACGCTTAAGTGTTGTGTATTTCCACAATGGCAGGAAAGGGAAATGTGAAATGCGCAAAATGTGGCATAACTCCAAGGGATGATCCTTCTTTGACTTTCCACCGGTTTCCTCTCCCGTCCAAGCAGGGGTCTCTCAAGTAAGTATGCAGGTTTATTTTTAGTCTCATTTTATTTGATTATGCTAGAATTTCTTGGTCTTAGTCATTCTAATCAGTTATCATAACAGACACCTTAGTTCCTTGGCAGGAAAGGATAGGATGGCACTAAAGTAAAGTGCCAACATAACAAACATATTTATGAGTATACAATATTAAATAAAGTATTTATTAAATTTTTCAGGGTGCAAGTTTGGGCTAAATTTTGTTATCCCAATGACGATTGGACCTCTAATGAATCATTAAAAAAGTTGTATGCACAGCATAAGATGATATGTGGTAATCATTTTGATGATTCATCATTTACCAGCAGTGACAGAAAAAGATTAAATAAGTTTGCTGTTCCTACTGAAGCTCGAACTATATTGGCCCAGTTACAAGATGAGCAGCGTAATTCACCTAGAGCAGCACAAGAAACTAAAGTGAGTACTTTATTTTATTTATTGAAGTATAATGTAATACTAGTAAGGATTGCAGAGAAGACATGGACTAAACAAGCAAGATACAGGAATACAATCCTCCAATTGGAAGGGGTTGGAGGAGGTCTTTGCCAAAAGGCACACAGAGACTCAGAAATCAATAGAATTGTTTTTAATAATTTACTATATCTCTGAAGAAAGGCTATATATAAATAAATGTAATACAGGGGTGACAAACCATACATCTACATGCCATTTTTTCTAAATAATTATTTAATGTAGCCATGACATGCCAAAAACAAAATCTTGAGTTAGCGAGTACTGAAAAAAAAAAACAATAAATACCTTTATTATTACAAAGATACAGTAATGTCAAAATTAGCAGTTTTATGTTTAGATAAATGAAAGAATAAATTAGTGCGACTTGCTGTTGCACAGTAGATTAGGCTTGTCTAGTTCACATACTAAGTACAAATAGGAATTAATTCCCGACACTGAATAGAACAAACTATTTCTTTTCCTTATTATTAGTATATCATACATTTAGTACTTCATTGTTCACAATATACTGTATTCATAGTCTCTGGTTCTGTACGAACTATGAACTGTTGTTTTCTACAAGCTATAAATAAACACAAAATGCAACTGAACGAGCGGGAATGTTATGGATCCCTACTGATTACTTATTCCTTCAGTGTACTACTGTACTAATAGTACTAAAAGACCAAACAAGTACATTTGAAAGATGGTACCTACTAGTGTGGAGTGCTCTGTTTAGTGTCTGAGCAAGAACAAGCCTATATGAGATGACTTAATGGTGCCGATTCTCTTGTACACCGAACTAAACTAACTAAACTATCACTAAAATTCCTTACTTTTGGCTATGATAATCTTAGAGCTATTCTGCATTAAAATATCTCTAAATTTAAAAATAATTTTGACACAACCAAATCGAATTTGACAATCGCGACTCCACGCGGTAAGTCCCACTGTCACCAAGTTAGGATCTGATGATGGGATCTTAGAGAAATCGAGGGCAACCCTCAAATTTTATAGGCTCACTTTTTGTTTTTCGCATATTTTATGAAGATTCTTGTTTATTTGCGTATGGTTGTCACCATCTCAGGTAGCTGGGCTGATGATGGAAGGTACAACTCCTTAACAGTAAGAAGGTACTCGAACAGGCAAGGACTGTTTTAGTAAATTGTTTTGATGTTTAATAGGGCATTTACCACATTTGATCTCATGATTATCAAGTCATGACCTGATTCTGCAGTCAGGATAGACAGCAGAGTACCTAACTCCTCGACAACTAACAGCAGATATATCGTGTTTAGGCTCATTGAAAAGGGCTCGATGTGTGGATAAACGTACTGTTTATGAGGAACACCGAAGTACGTGATAGAGTACTTCGGTGTTCCTCACAAGTACATCAGAAAAAATTAAAAATAAATATTTCCAAAACAAATGTGCTTTATTGCAAAACATTTAAAAGTAAGCCTGTATGCCTTAATGTTGCACTTAACAATAATAATATAGAACAAGTACGTAATGCAAAGTTCCTGGGTGTAGCACTTGATGAGCATTTTACTCGGAAGAATCACATCGAAATAATTTAAAAAAAAATCAATCAATTCGTATTTGCTTTAAAAATAATTAAAAATATTACATCTTTGCGTACAGCCATAATGGTGTATCACGCATACGTCTGCTCAGTAATACGATACGGTATAGTTGTATGGGGAAACTTCCGAAATGCGAAGATCTTCATCGCCCAAAAAAGTGCCTTCATGCAATATTTAAAATGCAGTGGTCTGACTCATGCAGGCCTATATTCGAGTCGCATAATCTATTGACTGTCTCGTGCATTTATATTTTTGAAATTGCCAAATTTGTGAGGTCCAATCTTGAACTATTTAAACGGAAAGATAATAAAAATAAAAGGAAAGTTACACATTTAGATTTTGAAATGCCCGTTCCAAAGCTAGAACTTTTTCGGCGGAGCTGCGTTTACATAGCTCCCCTAATTTACAATGCTTTGCCTAGGTCAATTACTCAACTACCCTTTATTAAGTTTTGTGTTGCGTTGTGGAAGTGGTCGTTACAAGAGTGTTTTTATTCGATAGATGAGTTCTTTCAAAAGTGTCCCTGTAAATTTTATACATTAAAGCATAGATATATTTAACTGTTAAGTAGATACATAATTTTAATTTTTTAAATTTTAATTTAATGTTTTTTTTTTAACTTGCCGCCAGCCTCTGCCGCCGATACCGCAGCAACCGCTATGTCCCTGCATTTTAAATCTGTAATATCTTCGAAAATATTAATTTAAATAACATGCTGTATTGATCTATATTAAATGCACAATGTATTTAAGTTACTTAATTGGATAAGGATTAATGCTGTATTGCTTAAAATCGCTTCGTAAATAAGCCATTATTTCTCGTAAAAAGTAAAGGATAAAAAATGATTATTGAGGGTTATCCCTAAGAGATAGACATATACCACCGCGGACTTTTTTGTAGACCTTTTTAAGGTGTACAATACTGTAGTACATTATTTTGACCCATCAAGTAGGGTTCAGCCAGCGTTTGAAAAGTAAGCGCAAAAAAATGCGTTTATATAAGACATCACATGCATGCATGCATGTAGTATGCATGCATGTATATAAACCTTCCTCTTGAATCACTCTATCTATTAAAAAAAACCGCATCAAAATCCGTTGCGTAGTTTTAAAGATTTAAGCATACATAGGGATATAGGGACAGAGAAAGCGACTATGTTTTATACTATGTAGTGATATAAACCTTCCTCTTGAATCACTTTATCTATTAAACAAAAACCGCATCAAAATCCGTTGCGCAGTTTTAAAGATTTAAGCATACATAGGGATATAGGGACAGAGAAAGCGACTTTGTTTTATACTATGTAGTGATAAGTATAAGCAGTGGGACTGATGTGTTTATCTGCCCCACTGCTTATATGTATATTGTTATAATCTCAACATCCAATGAATAGGGTAACTTAGACCAGAGTTATTAATCTCAAATGTAATAAAATTTATTGTATTTGTAAGGTAATAAATTTGTATGTTTCAGAATCCAATGTCACCAGTTGAAATACAAATGGAAGTACCACCCAGCACATCTCAGTATTCCAAATCAATTGAAGAGTCAAATACCAAGGTAATTTAAATTTGAAACATTTAATGTATTATTCAGTTTAATATTAAATTATTAGTAAATATTGGTATTTTTAAGTAGATATAACTAATTGAATAGGCATTGGTGCCGATTCTCTTGTACACCGAACTAAACTATCACTAAAATTCCTTACTTTTGGCTATGAGAATCTTAAAGCTATTCTGCAAAAAAATATCTTTAGATTTAAAAATAATTTTGACACAATCAAATCGAATTTGACAATCGCGACTCCACGTGGTAAGTAGGTACTTGTTTGCCTTACCCCGTGTTTTTTTTTTTGAGCCGAAGGTACGCAGCGGGGCAGCCTCGACGTCTTTTTTATGGAATTTTTCACTTATGTATGGAAAATATGAAAAATTATTACCAACGTGTTGAGTTTTAGGGGTTAACGGGTATTCAAAGGGGGTCGAAATTTTCATTATTTTTGCGATAGAACATACCGTTTTCGAGATATAAGCAAAAGAAAAGATAATAAAGAAAACTACTGTTTTTGCACCTGAAGTCTAGGTGTTGGTGTGAGTTTTAGTTCATGTCAACTAATTTTATTCCTAGTCAGATTTAGTTAGAAAATCAAAATTTTAGGTGAAAAACGTCAAGTTCAGAATTGCAAAATTGCCATTTTCAGTAAACTAATATCTCAGTGCCATCGTAGTGCTTTCAAACTAAAATATAGTTAAGTTGTGTCACTTTAGTCAATTTCAGAATGGGAAATCGTCGTTTGACAGGAATAAACTAAATTTTGGTGATTTTTAGTCTAGTTTAGACGTATTTGTGACAAGAGAATCGGCACCATTGTAAGTTTGTTAGTTGCTGTTCTGCGCCATGTGTCATACATAGCAGGTTTGAGTAGTTGGGCATGTGATATGTCTGTAATGATGATACAGGTAATTCTAGTGTGGGGCAATGTTTTTAAGTGACCATAATACATGAAGAAAGAAAATAAATCCAACCTTTTATTTATTTAATACTTCAAGCACATACATGATGATACATGTACAGAGGTGGACTTAATTCCATAGGCATTTTCTACTTGTCTACCTTTGGGTAATGCAGAGACAAACAGTAGTAGAATCATGAAAAATTGAGGAATAAATACAGGGTTACTTTTCAATGACCAGCCAAATTAAGGGTGTGGTACAGACCATCAAACTGAACAACTTTCTCCATGGGACCAATATCGTAATCGCGAAAAATTTATCAACTGTACTCGACCTAAATGTATGGGACGGCTGAATTTTTATTCGCGATGTTGGTCCCATGGAGAAAGTTGTTCAGTTTGATGGTCTGTACCACACCCTTAAATTTGGCTGGTCATTGAAAAGTAACCCTGAGATAATAAATTTAAAAAAAAATATTATGAAACTTAACGAACTTAACCAACAACATTTATAAGACGTTAGAAAAATAAAAGGAGAAAAATAAGAAAACATTATGCCCATTCCAAATTCACCTTCTCCACGAAACAGGCTCAACCCAATGTGGAGTTCATAAGCAAAATGCTTCCTTTGCATCTTATTTTGTTTTGTTGTAAACCTAGCTATGTAGACTATAAGGAAATGTAAACACTGTTTTTGGCAAATAAAAAAATATTTGTTATTATTATTTATTTTATTTTATTTATAATAAATAAATTTATTTACAGTAAGGTTTATTCATATGTTTCAGCAGCCAAAATCTACAGTTGAAATAGGAGTAACTGCCAGTACATCTAAAAATATAGTCTCCATTGATGATTCCAATATTCACAGTCATTGTCATCCTGAAAGCCCAGTCTTGTTCAAGGTAATTTCTTGAAACTATAATAATCATTATATTATGCATTATCATTATAGCATTTGAGTGCTTAAATTATCATCATCAGTGAAATATAGTAAACTAAAAAGGTGTAAGAGTAGAATTCAAATACCAAAACTTAATTATAAATGTGCATATTTAAATATAATACTTAAAATAATATTTAAATAAAACAGAGTTACAAACATATAAAATTCTATCATAATGTATTTTGTTCTTTAAGAATTTACTGATAATATGAGAATAGAACCTACCTACTGCTAAAAATGAGACATTGATATCACAGTTCTTTGATATTATTAATTGGACATTTTTCAGGAATCACGGAAAAAAGGTATATTAATGGACCTTGACGTGAAAAAATTTAATGAACTCACTCCAAAAAAACAGAAGCTGTATTCAAGGTGCAGAAAAAATATGACTGAAATATTGAGGCTTAGAAGAAAGTTTAAAAAAGTGAAAAAATGCAGAAGGTCATTACTGAGTGCTCTAACATGTGAAGATTCCGTCAATGACATGTTAAAAACCAAAATAAGCAGCTCATTTTGTTTGTTACTGCAAAGTCAGTTAAAAAATGTCCCAAGGAAGATAACTGGCCGGAGATGGACATTAGATGATAAGATTTTAGCCTTAGGAATCTATAAAAAATCAAATGCCTGTTATAGATTATTAAGGAGGTTATTTTGTTTGCCTAGCGTGAGCTCTCTCAAGGCATTGTTAAATAAAATACCTATGATTTATGGTATCAATAACCAAGTTATTGAAACAATCAAGCAAATAACTGAGAAAAGAGAAGTGAGTGAAAATCTGTGTGTATTGGCATTTGATGAAATGTCGATAAGAAAAAATTTGACTTACAATGCCAAACTTGACCAGATAGATGGTTACCAGGATCATGCTCTTCAAGGTCGGACATCCCAAATTGCAAGCCATGCTTTAACTTTTATGGCAATTGGGCTTCGAAAGCATTGGAAGCAACCAATAGCCTTTTACTTTTCTGGCGATTCTGTCACAGCAGATAGATTAGCTGTGCTTATTAAGGAGGTAAGATTTAACCCTCTTAAAATTACTAGTTAATCTAAGAATTAAAACAGCAAGATAGGTATGGTTAAGGTAATAATAACAAATAAATAATAATAATAATGAATATATATTCGTACAATTCATAAATTTCCTACAATTTTAGAAGTGATATGATCAAATAAATCTAAATTTACAGGTCTTACGAGCTTGTTTAAATGCTGGATTAGAAGTCGTTGGCACTGTATGTGATCTTGATGGTGTCAATCTACGTGCCATAAATTATTTGGGGTCATCAACAGATAGACCATATTTTAACTTTGAGGGACATGAAATTGTCACAATCCTGGACCCGCCCCATCTGTTAAAGTGCTTTAGAAATAATTTTTTAAAACATAATATTGAATATGCACAAGATGTACAGATCGAAGGAAAACAACAGCAAGGTTCGTATGATAACTGTGTTAACCATTAAAATATTATTGATGATTTACTAAATAAAGAAAAAATAAAAAACTTTTTCATAAAAAAAAAACAACCGACTTCCAAAGAGACTTTCAAAAATAACTTTAATTTCGGAAGTCGGTATCGTTGGTTTCGCATTTTCTTTTATTGCCACCGACTTCCGAAATTAAAGTTATTTTTCACTTTGTAGTGTTTTTTTGGAAGTCGGTTGTTTTTTTTTTTTATAAAAAAGTTTTTTATTTTTCACTTTTTAGTGGGCCAGTTTCTAACTTAACTAAGTTTATATAGCCTAATGTCAACTGCTCATCACCTTTTACAAAATATTGCTTTTCCCGTTGCAGGGATGTTAATTGTTAAGGAGTTCCCCTTGTAAGAACCAAGAGAACTTGAGCTGATTGAAAAGTCACCATCAGCTCCACTTCACGATACGCATTGTGCTTAGCAACCACATTAAAGTACCTAATTGAATCGCAACCCGTGAAATATTTATTATTAAGTAGTTCCGATGGCCATCTGTGGTCTTCATTATCAGTTCCACTTCACCGAATGGTGATTTCTGAGAGCAAATGCACGAGTTACTATAAAAAATACCCAAATCGCTATAGGTGTGCCTACAAAATTTGAGGGTTTCCCTCGATTTCCATGGGATTCCCTCATCAGATTCCAATTTGGTGACAATGGGACCACCTCGGGAGCATAAATTTTCAAATAAAAAAAGAATTTTGAAAATCAGTCCACAATTGGCGGAGTAATCGCGTAACAAACACAAAAAAAAAAAAACATTCCGTCGAATTGAGAACCTCCTCCTTTTTTTGAAGTCGGTTAAAAAGAAAAGCAAATACTTAGATAATTTTTACACCACACTATAATCATTCATTTTATCAAGTTATCACTTAACGGCGACGATGTGTATATAATTTATACACCTAAAAGATCATTATGATTAATTACTTTAAATCCTTTTATTCCAGGCTTAGCAAAATGGAGCCATATAGAGGAATTTTATAAAAAAGATCAGATGAATTTTAACTTTGTGTATGCCCCAGCATTGACACAGCAACATTTGCAACCGAATGGCAAACAGAAAATGAAGGTTCGTTTAGCAGCTCAAGTGTTAAGCCATTCAGTTGCAGCAGGAATATTTGCTAAAGTAGCCATGAGTAAGTTTCAAAACGTGCATGAATCCATACTATAATATTATAAATGCGAAAGTGTGTCTGTCTGTTACCTCTTCACGCTTAAACCGCTGAACCGATTTAGATGTAATTTGGTATAGAGATAGTTTGAGTCCCGAGAAAGGACATAGGATAGTTTTTATTCCCATGGGAAACTTATGCTGGTGAAACCGCGGGGCACTGCTAGTTATTAATAATAATGCATGAAATGCACGGCCACATCATGAAGTGATCAATTCTAAGATCTGGCCACGACATAGTATTATCGCCGTGCAGTTCCCGCGGAATAATAGGCCCATTCCATTTTCACCCATAACTTATGTCACATAGTCACATATTATTGATTGTTATTCTAAAATGTTTATTTATTTCCAGATGAATTACCGCAAGACGCCATTGCTACAGCTACAATTATAGCAAACATGGATAAATTATTTGACGCCATGAACGGAGATACTCCAGATAGAAAAAGAGGGAAGGAGTTTTTAACGAACATGACCTCAACCAGCCCTCATTTAATGTTTTTTAAAAAAATGAAATCGTTTTTTAAAGACATGAAATTCATAGGGGCAAGAAGTAAGCCCCCATCACAAGAGGGCTGGTTGCGGACATTAAATGCGATTGAAAGAATTTTTATGAATTTATATAAATATAACATAAGAACATTAACTGTAAGGAGGCTGAATCAAGATCCGCTAGAAAATTGTTTTGGATGCATAAGGAGCAATTGTGGATGTAATCCGAACCCCACATCAGTCCAATTTATTGCTGCGCTCAAAACCGGAATCATTACAAATTTAATAAATAATAATAAAAACAGAAACTGTCTGGATGACAACAATGACTTGCTGAACAATTTTAAAATATTTTTAAAACCAAAGAATGTTGCAGATGTATGCCCTTCTACATCCTCTCTAGTTATAAATATAGAGGGTGTAGAAGACATTGACATATCTCAGTGTTCTAGTGAAATGCAAGCGTGTGCTTATGTCTGCGGATTTATTTTAAAAAATATGAAAATTGATTGCACAACTTGCAAAAGTATCATGCTTGCGGATCAGAACACTGAGATATGTCATTCCTTTACAGCATTTAAAGAATACTATGATGGAAGTAGCAGTCTAAACTACGTCCAGTACAGTTTCTGTGAAACGGTAGAGAGCGCTGCAAATATAATTAATAATTATTTAAAAGAAAATTCCCACAAGGAAAATGTAAAATTCAATTTATTTAAAGTTTGTGAAAATATAAATACAGATTGGCTGAAGAGGTGTGAGGATCATTACAGTCTAAATGTAAAAAAAATTATAAGTAGCACAATTGCTGTATGCCTGAAACGGTTTTGTAAATTAAAAAACCAGGAGTTTGTTGAAGAAGCCTCCAAAAAAGCTCTAAAAAGAAAAATAAATATATTACACCATGTTTAAAATTTTTGTTTTATTTTTCTTTTGCAAAGAATTTTCATTTTGCAGTTTTTGTCAAAGGATTATGTATTATGCAATATATAATGCATAATCGTCTGCAAAATGAAAATTCGTTGTAAGTTAATACAATAAACTAAAAATTAATAGTAGGTATGTCCCTCTGTTCATAATTCCCGCGCCTCACGAGTTTCCTATGGCATAAACTGGAGCGCTAGTGTGCTCTCGTGTAAGCATTTTATTTGTATGAAGTTGTCGTTCTTCTCTCGTTAGAGAGTATTATGTTCTGTGCACTCGGTTATCAAAAAGTCGTCGTGATAAAGATTTCTATCAGTTGGAAGTGAATTATACTCTAAATTAAAAACATCGATCGCGGGCGGCGCCTGTACCCCGCAGAGCAACGTCCAAGGACACTCAGATCATCAGCTGTTTTTAAAGGTGACAATTATTTGTTAATAGAATCGTCCTTGTAACATCGACGCAACGAGGTGGGCTATCGCATTGATTTTTCTATAAACCGAGTTAGTAAATATTGGTTAACGCTCGTTGATCAGTTTAAGATGTCTTAGAGGTTAACGGTGTCGGCCGTATAAATTGGGTCGTGTGCGGCGGGAGCACTAAAAAGTGTTCAGATAATCTCCTTCACTGTGTAAAGAAACCGAATGTATCAGCCGCACGAAACATCATCAAGACATAAAAATAAATCGTGATAATTAGAGGTAAGCAGATAATCAAACTAATTACAGATTATGAAGGGTCTGGAAACAGGCATAAAAATATACTTAATTTTATAAATCAGAATTAAATTATAGCTCTTTTGGTGCCTATTAAATCTAATTCAATTCAATTCGTTTATTGCTCAACATAGTTCATAATAATACATATCTAGATGTCAAGTGAATGCGCAGTCCACTGTGTTTCCATGTCAGGCATGCAAAATTATTATTAAAATTATACTACTTATGTCCTAAATTCCAGTTAATACCATAAAAATGTCATAAATTTAGATAAATACGTTATACAATTTAATTAATTCAAAATAATACCCTATACAATGTCATTGATTCAGATCAAAAAGTTAAACAATTTCACAAATAAAAACAAACAAGTAAGCAATTTCATAAATTCAAATTAATAAGTAATCAAATGTAACAGATTTATACCAAGTGGTCGAACCTTTGATTGTTTTGATAAAAATGACATGATAAGACGCACACTACCTTAATCACTATTTGCACAGAAGGTAATTATCATCATCTGCCTAGCCGTTTCCCAACTATGTTGGGGTCGGCTTTCAGTCTAATCAGATGCAGCTGAGTAACAGTATTTTACATGGAGTAACTGCCTATCTGACCACAACCCAGTTACTGGATAATGTAGTACCCCTTGGTAAGACTGGTTGTCAGACTTTCGGGCTTCTGACAACTGTCAAAGATCCACAAATGACAGCCGGGACCAACAGCTTAACATGCTTTCTGAGGGACAGAAGGGTCTCGGTATGTAAAGATGGTCACCCATCCACAGGCTAACTGCAGCAAGTAGAACTTAACCTGATAGATCAACCTGTGCGGCTGTTATTATTTAGCCACAGAGTCCCTCCACAGTATGACATGTCTTTGATTAAGGTTTTATAGCAATATTATTTTAATGAGCTTGGTTTTCTCTTTAAATCAGTCTCTGCTAATATGATGTTAGGATAAAAAAGTATACTTAAAACAAGATTTTGCCTGACCAGTTTTTGAAGTAAATTATAAGAATAAATTTTACATAAAACTGTAGTTTTATTTTTATATATTTAGCACATAAATTACAACTATTTATATAAAAAATATTTGTAAAGTATTTGTAAAATTATTAATTAAATAGATAAAGATCATAGTTTCATTACATTTAGAATTGAAAAACATTATATCTTACAAAATTCTCTTTGGTGTATATTATCATCTGTATGTAAATTACCACCAACATTAACATACTATACAAAGTAAACAGTATAACACAAAATCAATTGTTTGTCTAACAGGAAATCCCACAAGAGCTAAGCTTAATCAGCGTATATCAAGTGACCGTTGATCCATTTTAAATTTAGGTAATCCTGTTACCATAGTACTCATGAAGTAGTGGGCCTGCTACGGAGTTAGATGCATTTGTTCCTTCTTAGAGTTTGTGTACAATATAATTATAATATTGATGGTTCTTTGGAAGAGGACTAGTGTATGTTACGGTATACGGACAAGAGAAGAAATAACTAAACGTGAATTGTTTTGTGTGTATTTGCTTATTGCCTATCAAGACTCAATTTTTGAGATTGTGTCTTTTAACATCACTCTGGATGATTCTGTAAAGGTGTTATAAATAAATAATAAATTTTGTAAGTGAGGGAGGAGTAAGTCTATTATTATTTTTCTCAATTATTAGTGGATTTTTGAGAGTTTGTACGGGCTTTTACTAAAACATTCAATATTGTCTTCACAAATGTTCAGTGTTAAGGTAAATAATATTTACTTTAGATGGCAGAATTATATGAATTGTTTTTGTATAAGTCTATACAATATACTCTTAAACATTCTATAACATATTAAATTATAGACAATAAATATCCTTTCAGTTTTAAAATGATTTATAAACTACAATAATGCCAAGATATTATTGACTTTGTCTCATTATTTTAATATCCAACAACAAACTTATCAACTGCTATCTTATGCAATAAACATATCGTCGACCGTAGGTTCAATTGAGGTAAGGGACAGAATACCCAATGTCCCTTACCTCAATTGAACCTACGGTCGACAATATCTTATTTGCCCACAGCTTAAAACACCGGCACAAGTCAATACATCAAGATGGCGAGTAGTACATGGGAGGAATTCTTTGCTGTCCACCTTCCACCTCCAGACTTTGAAGACAACCGGTCATTGCTGAAGGAGTTCTGTGAGAGACATGACCAGTACGGCAACAAAATTGTACTTGTCACTGTGAGTACTTTATTTATTTTAATCAACTACTGTCCCACTGATGGAAAAAGTCTTCCCCAAGTAATTCCAGGAATTCAATTTCCGTGCTACTTGGAACCAGCCCTCGCGGTAAGCGTCCAGGTCATCTCGCTACCTCTTACTGGGCCGGGCTCGGCGGCGTCGTCCATCTTCAGGCTTTTAGTTTTTTTAAACTTTATTAAAACTGTACTATTTATTTTGTGCTGCTTCTTCCACATAATATTATGTTTATGGTTGTCTTTTCTGGCCAAAGTCATTATTTTAGGCCAGAGTATCCTAGGTCTCGGTGAACAATCAACAGTTAGGCACCCTCAATATGACGACACTGGCCAGTCCATCCCACATTCCACATACCTATTATACATAATGAAAATTAAAGAGGCGCCAACTGGGTTTTACAAATAAATTTTCCACATCATAATTATGATATCATTGTGCATATATTTTATTTTCGCTTTTTATTTAAATACTGCATTAAGATGGTGTAAACGACTTGCATAAATAGCAAAAGTACGTAGATAGATATTACATGACTACATGACGTAGGTAGGTATAGTCTGTTCCAAATCTATCTGATGAAAGTGTAAACAAACAGTTAAATTCTACAGTGTATTAGTGTTCAGGTTAAACAATCTCTAAAGGGAATTAGTAGGTAACACATTCACCAGGGGAGCTATTCTCTAAGGATACAGCGCTGCCACTTTTACTATGGGACCAAACCTGAAATCGCGAAAAAAAATCAGCTGTTCCCTAAATTTATCTTCGTCTATCTTCTTCGTCTTCGTCAAAATGTAGGGAACAGCTGAATTTTTTTCTCGATTTCAGGTTTGGTCCCATAGTAAAAGTTGTTCATAATGATGAGTACAATGACCTCTTAAGAGGTTACTGGTGTTTTACAAATAACCCTGTATATAAACATCCGAATTGAGAACCTCCTCCTTTATTTAAATCGGCTAAAAAATAACCTCGATTGTCAAATGAAAAACACCTTTAAGGTGATTTAAAATTACAGTTTCGGGTTTAAGTATTCAATTAATAAAATCAAAGCACTCAATTCGTAAGTGGCATCCACAGATACGTTTTCTGATCTATTTTCTTAAATTTTCATAGATACTTTTCGGACCGACATAGGTATTTACTTTCTTAATTATTATCTTCCCAATTTAAACCCACTCTTTTCAGGTACCTATACATATATTCCATATTTCTAAAACAACATTCTACCAATACCAGCACTTATCATAATGGTGTGATCTCACAAAACTAGGTTAATCATATTAAATGTGCTAGTTCGCCCACTTTATGCAAGCTCACTTCAGTAACAAGTATAATTCAGTACAATATTTTTGTAAAACAGCTGAATATTACATAAACAATTACGATATGTTTATTTTTGTCCGATAGCTTAAGGTGCAGCGCAGACGGCACACTTTTTGTGCGATCGAGTCTGCGGCGCACAAAAAGTCTGCATGGCGCGCAAAAAGTCGGTCGCGGATTTTTCACAGACTCAACGCACACGACACACATCTTCGATCATTCTGTCGGCAGAGCTGTAGGGACGTAGACGCTATGGAAATCGTGCAGAGATCGCGAAGTATTATTTTGATAATAAATCGCGCCATGATAATAGATCGCGTGCGTTACGTCCACCCCTAGCAAATGCAGATTGCCGACTAAAGTGTGCGCCGTCTGCGTTACCGCGCGTTGAAGCAAACGTTCAATTTTTTTCACACACTTTTTGTGCGGAGCGGCGCGGCGCGGTCTGCCCGAATTAGGTGCAGCGCAGACGACAGACTATCCGTGACGCACTTTTTAGTCTGTGAAAATAGAACCTATGCAATTATATGCAGTAACGCACACGACGCGCAAAAAGTCCGGCGCACAAATAATCCGTGTAATTCGGGCAGACCGCGCCGCGCCGCGCCGCGCCGCTCCGCACAAAAAGTGTGTGAAAAAAATTGAACGTTTGCTTCAACGCGCGGTAACGCAGACGGCGCACACTTTAGTCGGCAATCTGCATTTGCTAGGGGTGGACGTAACGCACGCGATCTATTATCATGGCGCGATTTATTATCAAAATAATACTTCGCGATCTCTGCACGATTTCCATAGCGTCTACGTCCCTACAGCTCTGCCGACAGAATGATCGAAGATGTGCGTCGTGTGCGTGAGTCTGTGAAAAATCCGCGACCGACTTTTTGCGCGCCATACAGACTTTTTGTGCGCCGCAGACTCGATCGCACAAAAAGTGTGCCGTCTGCGCTGCACCTTACACTGATTTTTTGTGCGCCGGACTTTTTGCATAGGTTCTATTTTCACAGACTAAAAAGTGCGTCACGGATAGTCGGTCGTCTGCGCTGCACCTAAAGACTTCGGTACAGTCAACAAAATAGACAGTATGCAGGCTCTTTTACTACTATTAACTTCTTGCAAGTACTTTTAATTGTGCGTGTGCTGAGTAGGCAAGTCTTTGACATTGCTTCATGTATGTGTCGTTAAAAACTTAATAATAACGCACACAATACCAATGGATATTAAACAGCTTATTGTTTATTCTTTTTGTTTTGCCCATTTATTCTTTTACCGGTAGAAGTAATTTTTTTTGTTGACCGTATCATCGACATTGATATACGTAAAGTCTATTCAAATCTTTACTTCCAATTGATTTTATTTCCATATAAACGGATATCAACTTTGTGTTAGTGTTTATTACGTTGGATAAAGAATTACTAGTATTATTAAAAAAGTTAAAAATGTTTAAAGTTGTATCAAAAACTGGACTTCAAACGTGTGTTTTAAAGTTGATTTTCCAAAAACATATAAGTAGTTGTTTGCATATTTGGAAACTAAATCGCAAACGCAGTATGCGAAACGATTTAGTATTATTTACTTACCTAAATATGCTATTTTGACGCACATCTTACAGTACCTACAAACGGGGTGAATAGGGATGCAGGATTGAATCGGAACGAAACTTTAAAAATGGAGTTTAACGTTAAAATAAAATAGTTTCTTGCAAACAAGGGCACTTAATCGTTAATCATAATACAATAAACACATTAGGCACCTTTTTGGCAACAAACTATGTTATTTCAATGTTAAAATGCCTATTAAAGTTTCCTCCCGATTCACCCCATTTGACGGTATTTAAATATTCAAAGGTAATTTTCTTTAAAAATATCTCCCGGCCGTGAAGTACGGCAGAGGCAATTAAGTAATTAGGTAAGGTTGATACCAGCCTTGAGTCCTTGACCTATACCGACGTTACCGCGAGATTCTGCCGACAAATATCAGGGAATTGCTCGTGGAATGGACGAAATATGTCACGATTGGAGGTCTAGACTAGGTACTTTAGTAATGAGTTATTATTTGACGGGCGTGAGCTAAATTCGGACGTCTAGAAAAATGGTATAACTTTTTTTAAGGAGTAAAACCTACTAATAAAAAAAACTTTTTACAAAAAAAACAACCGACTTCCAAAGAAACACTACAAAGTGAAAAATAACTTTAATTTCGGAAGTCGGTGTCGTTGGTTCCGCATTTTCTTTTATTGACACCGACTTTCGAAATTAAAGTTATTTTTCACTTTGTAGTGTTTCATTGGAAGTCGGTTGTTTTTTTTTTTGTAAATAGTTTTTTATTTTTCACTTTTTAGTAGGCCAGTTTGTAACTTATCTAAGTTACAATAGCCTAATCTCAACTGCTCATCACCTTTTACAAAACATTGATTTTCCCGATGCAGGGACGTTAATTGTTGAGGAGTTCTCCTTGTAAAAACCAGGAGAACTGGATCTGATTGAGAAGTCACCATCAGCTCCACTTCACGATACGCATTGTGCTTTGCAACCACATTAAAGTACCTAATCGAATTGCAACCCGTGAAATATTTATTATTGAGTAGTTCCGATGGCCATCTGTGGTCTTCATCATCAGTTCCACTTCACCGGATGGTGCTTTCTGAGAGCAAATGCACGAGTTACTATGAAAAATACCCAAATCGCTATAGGTGTGCCTACAAAATTTGAGGGTTTCCCTCGATTTCCATGGGATTCCCTCATCAGATTCCGATTTGGTGACAATGGGACCACCTCGGGAGCATACACTTTCAAATAAAGATAAATGGAAAATATAAAAGATTTGATGTTTTTTGAGGGGTCAACGACTTCTTGTATTGTTGTTATTTGAAGTAGGTACGAGTTGAGAAAATATCTTTATTCGTGTTTAGATATCGATACTCATCAGTTATGCGGAGTTTCGCTAGCTAATTTAATTTGAACCTATACAGGGTGTCCCTGGAAGTATGGATCAAATCAAATAGGGGCGTGGGCAAGGTCATTGCCAAACTTTTTGATCCTGAGAATGATTGATGATTGAGAATTATTTTATGGTTCAAAAGTTGTGACCAATTTTTTTCAATCGTTTCGCATAGTGCTCAAAGAAAAAAAATCATTAAAAAAAACTATCAGGGCTGACTAAGAAACTTTAATTGACAGTTCCTGGTAGTTTTTTTAAATGATTTTGTTCTTTGAGCACTAGTGATTGAAAATAACAAAAGTTGGTCATAACTTTTGAACCGTAAAAAAATTCACCAACATTCTCAGGATCAAAAAGTTTGGAAATGACTTTGCCCACGCCCCTATTTGATTTGCTCCATACTTCCAGGGACACCCTGTATAGTTTTTTTAGTAGCTGTTTTGTCTTTTCAACGCAGCAAGGCGGTATACTAAGACTACTAACACAGCATATCTATCTTAGCTTAAACTATGTGCTATACGTGATGTGCTGATGTACGTGACTTCACACGACAAAACAATAAATTAATAATACAATTACAGCAACGTATCAGAGCGCGAGCGTTTAACTTGCGAGTCCCATAGCGCACCGCGCACACATTCAGGTGATAGCGCGACTGCGTTGCGTGTTCAGACATACTTAATAAGGTGTCCCCTGAGACGTAAAGCGGTAGCAGTAGTGGGGCTATTATGCTGAATAAAGCGACGACGAACTGCAAACTATTAATTGATTCATTGAGGAACGGATTTATTACTTTAGTTATCTATACTTCTATACTAATTTTATAAAGAGGAAAGATTTGTATGTATGTTTGTAACGAATTAACTCAAAAAGTACTGGACCGATTTTAAAAATTCTTTCAACATTTAAATGCTACATTATCACTGATTAATATAGGCTTTTTTAATTGCAAGAAAAAAATAAAATGTTTAAAAAATAAATGTCCACCCGTGCGAAGCCGGGACGGGCCGCTAGTAGTTTATAATAGTGGCGAAGGATTTATTGAAGTCAGAAAAAAATATTTGACACGCACAGGAAATACAAACTGTAAAAAAAAATATAATATAGATAACACAATTTATTTCGGCTTCCTCTTCAAAATGGCATATTAGTATGGCCGGAGGGGGCCCCCTTTTTTATGAAGGAACTTTAAATTAAAACTAGCGTCTATCATTTTTGAACACATTTTTGAAGTTTGCCGACGAAAACTTTTGAAGCTACTTGTTTTGGAGTACTTTTGATAACATAATATGTTTACGCTACACCGTAAATTAACTGAGGAGTATGTTTTTTTATTACCTAAACCTTATACAACCTACGACAACTAATTCCTCATCCTTGCCCTTCCAGTCCGGCGGCACGACAGTCCCGCTAGAGCACAACACGGTCCGTTTCGTAGACAACTTCAGCGCGGGCACGCGCGGCGCGGCCTCGGCCGAGTACTTCCTGGAGCAGGGCTACGCCGTCATCTTCATGCACCGCCAGAAGTCGCTCGAGCCTTTCACCAGACACTTCACTGGACAGAAGCTCTTGGACATGCTTGAGATCCAGGATCGAGGACCTAATACTTCTATTTCTGGTGAGTAGATTAGTAGATGGCTAAACAATTTATAGGCGCGGAACCTTTTGCTCTTTGTCTGTATTGCCAATGTGATGCCTTTAGATTGAACAATGCTTTTAGTTAGACGCTTTGAATGCTTATATTTGTGAATTATATTAACACTGAACAACGCAGGCGCAGATTTTTCTATATCTGAGAGTCCCCAAAAGCCACGCACAGTAAGCGACCTTTAAAACGACATGGACCTTTAGAAAAACTTCAGCTTCGTAGAACGTCTGACGGCGTCGTAGACGGTCTCCTTTTAAAACTGAAAACCCGTCTTCACTCACTGGACACAGCAGATAGAAGATATTAACCTTCAAGTCTTCGATTCCTCAGTGAAACCCGACAGCGTGGACGTGCTAGCTCCCGTCCTGCTGCGCTACAAGGCTGCGCACGCGGCGGGCGCCATCTTGCACGTGTCCTTCACGACAGTGTCCGAATACTTCTGGCTACTGCGCGCAGCTTGCGAGTGTCTCGCTAACCTGGGAGCAAGAGCCATGCTATATCTCGCTGCTGCGGTCTCAGACTTCTATATACCTAAGGATCGAGTGGTAAGACATTCTACGATTGTAAAATAGGCGGCCATAGTTAACGGACAGGCTAATAAGAGGTCGTAGGTCGTTATTTCAGCCCTGTCTGTTACGACTGCACGTGCCACACCCGTGAACACGCTTCTTTCTCATGCTTTCTCTTCTTTCTCTTCTTTCACTTAGTTGAAGTTTAAATTAACTTGAAAAAAAAAAGTTAGATAGTGATCAAACGCGAGCCTAACACTTATCCATCGGCTACTTAAGGGGCGGGGTAGTAAATTTTAGTGATTTTTTTTTAATGATGTGTGCCAGCTGAAGTGCTGTGAGCTTTTCAGTATTTTGCGCAAACTGAAAGTTTTGACTGTAATACAGCTGACCATATACAGGGTTATTTGAAAAACACCAGCAACCTCTTAAGAGGTCATTGTACTCATCATTATGAACAGCTTTTACTATGGGACCAAACCTCAAATCGCGAAAAAAGATCAGCTGTTCCCTACATTTATTTTCGTCTATCTCGTCAAAATGTAGGGAACAGCTGATTTTTTTTTTCGCGATTTCAGGTTTGGTCCCATAGTAAAAGTTGTTCATAATGATGAGTACAATGACCTCTTAAGAGTTTGCTGGTGTTTTTCAAATAACCCTGTATATTTATCTTCCTAGACATGGTCATAGTCGCAATTCCCTTCTTCAAAACAACAATCCCTGTTCACTCTTGCAGCCTACCCACAAGCTACAATCCGCCTGCGGAGCGCCCATCATCCAACTCCACTTGGTGCCCAAGATGTTGGCCCCTCTAGTGAGCCTGTGGGTCCCGGAGGCCTACGTCGTGTCTTTCAAGCTGGAGACCGACGAGAACCTACTCATCCCTAAAGCGAGGGCCGCGCTTGAGAAGTACAAGCATAAGGTAAGCTATAGAGTGAGATATTGAAACCACCTTTCTGTTTAGTTATACTGGAGCAGTATTAAGAAGCCATCATGATTCCAGTCTGAAAAAGGGATGGTTCTATCGGTCATGTATAGCTCCGTCTCTCTCTTACACTTACCTGGGTGGCCCGTTTACAGTGTTCTAAAATATTTTCTCGCCAATGGCTTTCTTCCCATGTGTGTTCAGCGATTATTTATAGTTTAGGAGAAAACTAAGCTCAGGAAATATTTTGTTGAACAAAATTTGTTCCAGTATTACAGTCCACATATCCTACTAATAATATTATAAATGCGAAAGTTTGTGAGGATGGATGGATGGATGTTTGTTACTCTTTCACGCAAAAACTACTGAACGGATTTTGATGAAACTGTACAGTCGTATAGCTTATACATCAGAATAACACATAGGATACTTTTTATCACGATATTCCCACGGGATCGAAACTTACGCGGGTGAAACCGCGGGGCGCAGCTAGTATTTAATAAAGGGAGTAAGGCAGAGACTTCCCTGTCCAATTGTAAAAACTCCTATTAGATGGACTGGTAACATTTCGTTTCTAAGAACTTGTCATTACGTCGCTTCCCATATCGTAATCGCACCATGAACATACCTTTAAGGAAAAGATAATCCTGACATTTGAGAATGTCAAATTACTAATAAGAAGTTTGTTTCCAGCAATTTGTACGGATTTATTACTCGAATGAAGTCTCAAAAGCATATTTACTATTTCCTACCATTTAGAACTCAGATTAGCTTGCAACAACTGTACAAATATCCCAAAAAAACTATGCACTTCGGGAATCATCGTCTATCTTCGAAAATAAGATCGCACGATGATAAGATCTAATTATAGAGCAGTTACAACCATGGAAGTACATGACCATTTTGTATTACCATGATTACTAATTTATAGATTAACTACTCTATTCAATTCCAAATCACTTTTGAGTAACTTATAAATGACCGGAGTAGGTAACCCAGAAAGAAAACGTCATAAATGCGCTCAGTGATAGGTACACTACTACAAAACCCGGCAGAACAAAACTTTGAAGTTTTGCCTCTGTGGTGCGTTCTTTATAGCGCGACGTTCGTGCTCATTCGGAAACACGAAGCTTACCGAAGCGCATAGTTTTTCTAGTTCACGAGTACCTATGTTAATTTTGCCCATGTGTGTCAGATGGTGGTAGCGAACCTGCTCCAGACGCGCCACCACCGCGTGATTCTGGTGTCGCCTGACATCTCGCAGGAGATTGTGCTCACCAGGGAAGAAGTGCACGCGGGTAAGAATACATTGTTCCCTTTTAATAATACCTTGTACTCATTTGTTACCTATGAATAAATTTCAGATTTTTTTGAGATTTTCTGTCTTGTAGACCTTGATATGTTTATTTTTTGTTGGCAAAGTAGATCACTTTATTTGGGAACGTGTCTCTTATTCGAATTGTTTTTTTTTCTCATTTATGTTGTTAGCGATTCTTAAGACTATGCCGACCGCACAGTGGCGCCCTCATCGTTTGTTTGGTTATTTCATACAATTTTGAATGAAAATGCAAAAAATAAGCACGTTAAGTTGTGCTTCACAAGATTATACGTTAATATTGTTTAAAGCGGTATTTTTATATTGTTTAGTTTTATTATAATCCTTAAAACAGAATATAGTGGCCACTGTTATCCGTTTTAAGGATTATAATAACACTAAACAATATAAAACTACCGTTTCTAATAATATTAACGTATAATCTTGTGAAGCACAACTTAACGTGCTTATTTTCTGCATTTTCATTCTAAATTGTATGAAATAACCAAACAAACGATGAGGGCGCCACTGTGCGGTCAGCATAGTTTTAAGCGCCGGTCTTGTGTCAAAATTTAAACAAGAAATATTAGAATGTTATCCAATCTAGTTGAACAAAATTTTTTTTTCCACCAAACAGGCGACGCCTTCATTTTTGGTAAAGAAGCATGAGATGATTTTCTAGGATTTTCCCGTTTCATGTCCAGTTGAAAATCAGCTACAGTCACTATTTATCTAGCCTTTTTTTGTGTTATATTATCTATACTTCTATACTATATATACTTATACTATTTTACTATAATATAATAATTAATAATAATATTATAAAAAGGAAAGATTTGTATGTATGTTTGTAACGAATTGGCTCAAAAAGTACTGGACCGATTTTAAAAATTCTTTCACCATTTGAATGCTACATTATCACTGATTAATATAGGCTTTTTTCCACTCGTGCGAAGCCGGGACGGGCCGCTAGTTTATTATACATTTGGGTTATTTTATTGTAAATTTTGGTCACACAGGCGTAGACATCGAATCGTCAATAGTGTGCGAGATAGTCCGCCTGCACGCGCTGCACATGCGGCTGGCGGGCGAGGCCGTGAGCCCGCCGCGCTCGCCGCGCTGATGTGCGCGCTCGCGGCGTCGCCTCTACCTCACCAACGAGTAGGTAGTACCGCCGCACACACACTGCTTACTGTGGCTCAACTCAACTGTGTTTATAAACTGTTCAGACTGTCTTACTTACTCTTTTAAAAGTGTTTTTAACCGACTTCAATGGAGGAGGTTCTCAATTCGGTTGATTTTTTTTTTTTTGTGGGACAAAACTGTACTAAAGGTGATCTTGCTACAAGCGAGCAGTCGCACGTTTTTTTTATCGCGAGCGGCAGGTGTGTGTTCGGTAACTAAAAGATGGCGCCGCTACGCGTGACGGCTACTGACTATATGTGTTATGTTTAATTAAATACTTACTGTTGTATGTGTTTCAATTGTTTCTATGTGACAAAATAATCAAGTCTGTCGCTTCTAAATAAGCACATTGAGAAAATAGGAATGATGACATTTTTTTAATTTTAAACATATATTGTTTGAAAAATTTACAATTTACGTTTTCAAATAACTGCAAGACAAAGACGGCACTATCTCAGCAGTGACGTCACGACTAACTAACGTCACGTAACTTCATACTAGCGTCTTACATAGTACCGCGCGACAGGGACAGGAATAATCGCTTCCATAAAGTTTTAAAGCGTGTAGCTTCTCCATATATCCAATGTTTTTACAGATTTTTTTCGATTATTCCATTTTGCTATGCTTTCTTTGAAATAACATTATTTCTTGGAACATTTATAATATTAGTCATCATCCTTTTATTCTGAAGTTTAAACCCTGTATATAAGTTCGCATTGTATTTTAATGTCGACTGCGAAATCGTGTCGTTTTATGTCTATAATAAAATCTATATTACCGCCTGGGCTCTCAAGGTGAATATCAAATGTCTCTGAAACAGCTATGTGTAACTGTATATCGATGATAGTGTCATCATTTTTCTAGTGTTATAACTATGAGCTGCATAGAGATGTCGTTATCGATGTAATGTTTTATCGATATTCACTTTTTAGGTGCGACTGTGCAGTTACGAACTGCTAATACCTAGGTTATTTTGCATTGAAGCAAATTGTGACAAATTAAATGTGTAAAACTGTTCTAGTTGGAATACGTCTAATTTTGGACAGAAATATAACACAATTTGCTATATAAACACATGAATAAATCGATATCAATAGGTACTTACCGACTTAGGTATATTATAATATACTTATATAAAACACTATTAGAAGTCGGTATCAAAGAATCAAATCAAAGGCGGCACGTGGTTCGTTGACCGCTCACAATATCATATCGGTTGTGGGTCAAATCATTTGATACGATAGCCCTTGGCCAATTTAAGGTCATCTACTTATTTGGGTACCCCTATCGGTTCTGTAAAACAAAGGCTTTGGCTGATGAAACAGTATGAAACAGATTACAAATACGAACAATGTTATCAGACCAGAAAATTAATATCAGAATATTGCCAGCCTATAAAAACATTGATAAATAATAAAAGTTATTGAATACATACTTTTTGCTATAAGAAATATCATGTGTTTATATGAGAATAATTAATATTTAGATATTACCTCTCTATGTGCCCCAGTATCTTCTATGACTAGATTTTATATTATGTCTATAACATTGAGTACTAAATACTTGTAATTATGAACTTATATCTAAGAGTAATATAGTGTAGATGTACATAGGAAAAATATTCAAAATATATCTATCACGAACTTCCAATAGGATTTTAAATGTTTATTCTATAATAAATTATAAAAATATATCATAACTGTAATATTTATTATTGTATTTTGTCATAGGCAACACTGTTAACAACAAAAATTGATTTAAAAATCACTAGTATTTAATTTATTTATATCTTAAACGATACGGCTTTTCAACTTCGTAAAATGGCACTTGAGAACCTAGTTCAAGAAAATTCCGCAAGATGTCGCCACGAATACCTGTTAGAAATAAACCATTTTTGCTGTTAACGGAAATGTTTTAGTTGTTAGTAAATGGTTTGATGTGTAGACCAGTGGCGGATTTACACATTTGCCGCCAGTAGGCTATTCAATTTGCCGCCCCTACCGACCTCTACAATAATGTCCCATATTGTCTTTGTATACTTACGGTTTCGGTGAAAATACACACATCAAAAGTGTCTAGGGATCAACATATATTTTTGCAATAACTTTTCTCCTGATTGATATTAATTAAAATTTTCTTTAAGGATTCATCAAATAAAGTGTTTTCGTTTGTCACAGTAACGATAAACCAAGTCACCTTTGCATTAATAAAGAAATTTGCCATTTTCCTAATAAAGGGATTTTTGACATTTGAACCACTAACACAAAAGTTCGAAAAAAAGACTGAAATAACAGTTTTCTCTAAAATTTTATTGGGTAACTTAAACAATTAATAATCCGTGTTTCTACCGCGAACACTAACAACACAAGAACATCGGTTTGGCATACTCAAAATGAGTTCATCCAAATCACGCTGTGGAATGGCCGCCCATGTTCGTTGCAACAACAAAAAAAGGTCTTCTTGCGACTGGATACCCTCCATATTCGGCAGAGCTCTTCTCTGTAGCATATCCCATGCATGCCCAATCGGGTTCAAGTCTGGCGACTGAGCAGGCCAGGGCAGGACATTGATGTTAGCTGCGGCGAGAGTCTGTCTTACAACTCTTGCGGTGTGCGGTCGTGCATTATCATGCATTAACTGAAATAAGGGACCGATTTGCACTTGTAGAGGAACGATGACGTCTGATACAATCGTCTCAGCATAAATTTGAGCGTTGAGGTTGCCTCTGATCCAAATCAACTCAGTTCTTCCGCCGATCCAAATACCCGCCCATACCATGATGGTTCCACCACTATAAGGATGGACTTCCTGGCAGGATTTTAATCGCTGTTGGCGTCCAGGGGTTCTCCAGTGTCGTATACGTCTTGTATCCGGTCTCATACCAAAACGAGACTCATCAGAAAAGCACACGAAACGCCATTGTTCTTCTGCCCAATTTCTGTGTTCAAGAGCCCATTGATATCGAATCCTACGATTGTGCATTGCTATAGGTGGTACCCGTAGCGGTCTTCGGGAATGAAGGTTCACTTCATGCAAGCGGTTTCTGACTGTTTGGTCGCTAATTAAGTTCCCTGAAGAGTGATGAAGCCTCACGGCTAACATCATGGCGGTTATTGTTGGAGCTCTTCGAGTTAAGATTTGAATGTATCGGTCTTGTCTCCGTGTGGTGCAGCGATACCGTCCTCCATGGCGCTCAGCCACGGTACCAGTGCTTCGGTAACGTGTCCAAAGTCGACTGATAACACTCTGACTTGTATTCAGAGCTAAAGCCACAGTACGTTGCCGGGAACCAGCTTCTATCATTCCCACGGCTCTGAGCATTTCTTCCCTGCTTAAATGACGTCGCCGCTCCATAATAACGTTGGTTTTAATCAGTAGTAGGGAAACAGTAGCACTAATAATGTCTTCAATGCGTTGTATGTTTTTATAGGGAAAATATTGACAGCTGATTTTCATCTTTTACTCGAATTTGATTCACAGTTCCTGATTCAAATTATGAAATGCACCAAAAAGGATCCATATAAATTTATAAAATCATAAATTTATTACAAAGCCACATCTCAATCTCAAGAAATCCGCATAAAAATGCTTGATCCCTAGACACTTTTGATGTGTGTACTTAAAATGTTCTCGTTCAGCTACGAAAAACTTGCAAAGAGATTGCAGAGATTGGCAGCAGTGATCAAATCTTTGATCAAGTTTTTCTAAAAAAAAAAAAAATCTGCGGTAGAAGCCATTCATTTGGGCAGCCATGAATTTGGGCATTCACATTGTTTATTCTTTCTTCCAACAAAAAAATATGGTAGGTAGGTATATAAATATTATTTTTTTAAAGTTCAGTACTATATTCAAAAAAATGTTAGACCCAAATTTGCCGCCCGTAAAATCTGCCGCCCTAGGCTCCAGCCTACTCAGCCTGTTGGTAAATCCGCCACTGGTGTAGACTAATGTCAGATATTAGCGTAATGCAGGTTACATTAACGTTAAGATAAGTTCGATAGGGCCTTAGGTGCAGGTGGGCCTAAGTGTTAACCACAGTTGGATGCCTCAAATAGAACGATGAGGAAAGAATATTACATAATCTGTATTAATTTTAGTACCAAAGCACGACAGGGATTTAGGATACGGTCTCTATAAAATGTCACACGCTACCGGTAGCGTGCGGTGACGTCACGACGGATGACCGACACGCCGCCGGTTGTCAAAACGTTCGTTGCCACCGTCGAACCTGCCGATCGATTCTGTAAAAATCTCACCGTGATAACTTAGGTGAAGTGAGCTATCAATAGGGGCGATCCCTAACATCAGCTGGAATGACAGCTCACTTCACGCTCACTTCACCTAAGTTATCACCGTGAGATTTTTACAGAATAGCACTGCTGGAGGTCGCGAGCGACGTGCGAGCGAGACCACGCCCGTGTATTTACGAACACAGTTTTCAGCCGTCGTCGGTGACGGTCGGCTACGACGTCGTCGGGCGCAGTTGGCATGTAGTCAGATAGACCTTAGAACTCAATCACTTTGATCGGAATTATTGTTGTTCTAAGTTCACCTGCACCTGTGTTACATCAACATACAGCACATCTGATGAATCATGGCCGGTCCGAACTTCGCGCAGAAGGCTGCGCACATAACATTTTTTTGGAAACAAATGGTGACATGAGGCGAGTGTTAGTTGAGAACATCCACGAAAGTTCGAAGAGCCTATATTCAGACCGGTCATGATTCTTGGTTGTATTGTATTTGGTATTGCAGTAATAAACTGTTCAACGTACGGATTGTTTCGCATTTTATTTGCAGGCATTTTAACAATTGATTTAATATTTAAATCTCTAAATTTATAATATGCGAAATAATCTGTATTCGTTTCTTTTCATCTACAAACTAATTAAGATTTTAATTATAATATTTATTTACGAAATTTTAATAAAGGTGTTATATTTCTCAAAAAATGTTAAATGTTGTGTCGAATATAGTTGTTAAGGCTTTCGTTTCTATTTCTAACTAAATATATTCTTCTGGACCAGGACTTTATAAGATGCAACATGTAAGATAGAGTTCGACTTTTAACAGACTTCACAATTTATCGAAATATCGATTAATCGCAAAATCGCGAATTGAAGCCTTATTTTCAAATGCCTTATTTCGAAATTCATTAGTGTATAGTTTAAAAAGCATTTTTCTAGATTGTTAGTTAATAAAAAATAACGTTTTGATCGTTTTGTTGTTGAAATTTAATATTATAGATATTTATTTGAAAGTTTACAGTTGGTATATATTGAAGAGTTTTACATATCAGAAGCACAGAATAGTTCGCCAGTACGTGAACCATTTGAAATGACTGTTCATTTTTTTGATTAAGCGTTCAATTATAATTTCATGCGTTAGTCATTCTACTGATAATTTTAACACAATTAATTTTTGTTGATAAACTAAAAAGATAGCCAGGGACCGGTTTGATCAAGTTATACCAGTGAACTCTTTATTGTTCTTATTTGATTACCTAAAATCTATGCTTACATATAATATATGTAAGTCATCATCTGCCTAGCTATTCCCCAATTATTTTTGGGGTCGGCTTCCAGTCTAATCAGACAGTCTAAGAAGATATACCGACTAATAATTTTCTGTGAAACTGATAGAGGGAGATGACGTTATACATTGTAAGCTTCATCTCTTTTCTGCTGAGAACTTCCAGACTTGACCATATGGGCCCTGGCACGCAGACGGTTTGTATTTTGAAGGCGAAATCAGTTAGAATGCTTCTCGGCCTTAAAATAACCGACTAAAACAAAGACATTTTGCTAAAATTCTTTGTAGAATGTGTAAATTTCATCGTTTATGGTGCTCCATTGAACATCACTGTGTTTGTTAGAAATATTGATTATATCGGTCTTTTATAAAATCATAGTTGATTATTCGAAAGTTTTAATCAATTTAGTGTATCATGTTGTTTAAATATATTTTAGAAAAAGTCTTAAGTATAATGGCTTCTATACATAATGGTTTATAGTCTATTTTTGGGTAAATTTGGCATGATTTTTATATTATTTATTTTATGGTTAAAATAAATAAAATAAAAAAATAATATGCCCATTGTGTATAGAAATCATGAGATAGTTTCACACTCCAAAACAAGGTAAGCAGGGAAACATCAAAGTGTTGGATATTGTCAAAGATAATTTTATTAAATTATTATTTGTATGGAAAAGGTGATTTTTTTTTTTATAAAATTATGTATGAGCCTAAATATAAAATAAAGTCTTTTAAGTATCTCAAGATTCTGCACCCAATCTACAGACTGCTAATAAGTTAAATGAAATGTAGCGAATAGAAAAACTCAGACTAGTTTCGTCGCACTTCAATCGGAACGAGATAATCTTATTATAGACTAAAGAACAATAGTTTGTTATAAACCTAGGGGTTCCTACGACTGCGGTGTCCGCAATTTACCGTCGAAAAACGTCACTAGAACGTTATTAATTAAAGTAAGTTGGTGTGTTTTTGAATCTGTAAAGTCAAACCCCGCTGTCATTATTGTTATGATAGCCGTCATTGCGGCCGTTATGTGGCGGCCACCGCTCGACTAGGAAAACCTAGCTTAAGTCTATAAATAGTTGAAAGCACCGACATATCGACGCGGCAAATATGTACGAAATCCTTTTTTAAAAACAAAGTCACTATCGAGTTATATTCACAAAGAATATTCGCTCTTGTTTTTGAACTTTAATTGATATTAGACAATTCATGTACCTATGCTTAAAGGGCTTTTAAAGATCGTGGCATATCTACCTGTCCGCCATTTAGTTTTATTTTTCAAAATGGTGGCATGAAACCTATATAACCGACAGCTGACATTAATGAAAACATAATAAGACTCCGGTAGTCTTCGGTAGTGGTAGTATCACGTCAATTTATAATACATAGATTTACGCGAGGCCACAATTTTGAAAAAAAATATGGCGGGTAGTAGGTATGCCAGGCTCGATATAAAAATCTTCAATTCCCTTTATTTTCGTTATATGTGTTGGAAATTATTTATATTTTAACTTGATTCTATAAATTGTTAATGTATATTGTTTGGAAAATGTATTAAATGCTGTGTTTAAATAATAAGTAAATGTGGTGTATTTGGATATAAAGGGTATTTATCGTATAGATGTTGTGCCGGAGTGGTGTTTATATCAGACTTATAGAATGTTCTATGTAGATACATTATATTATACCTGTTTGTGTGTTTGCGTGTGTGTGGGGGATTTTTCTGACTCACGAAATATTTTGAACATGAGAAAAACACTTTTTTTTGCCGTGGCAATCTCGATCACAAATCCCAAACAAAACTGCCTCGTTGGTGTACTGGCTGCAAGCACGACTGCTGAGCATGAGGTGCTAGGATGGATTCCTAGGTTGAGCAGTGTTATTCGGTTTTACCTCAAGTATTTTCTCAGTAGTAGCTCGAAGTCTAGCCCAGTCGATGGCAATGGGCTCGCATGCACTTAAACATAATTGGCGATAACCCTAACCCATCGGAGATTACAAGTGTGATATTTGTATTTAAATCAATAAAATTGAAATATAAACTGCACCAACACATGCAAACGTTGATTGTGTAAGTGTATTAAATATCATGTTTTATAACTATTAAGTATAATTATCATATTTTATAGAACGTTGATGTGTGAGAAAGCGGTTCCCGTGTTCTTCAAGTATTCGACCCAAATATTCTAATTATCTAGATGTACTATCTGTATGTTCTAATATCATCCTTATGTACTTGACAATAAGGTACAATTTTTACAAATCAACTACTACGCTGTTTGTGAAAAAGTCGTATCTGCGTAATGCGAGCTTGTCAATTGGTTTTGAGTGTCACCGTCGTTATCGCTTGATAATAATTATTATAATTTTATTGCAGTTCCATCTAGTTATAACCAGTTTTTTTAGTAAAAACCAAAAAATCTTCGAAATGTCACGACTGTTTCGTAATAAAATGTTATGAATCTCATGAAAAGTCAAATAAAGTGTTCCTGTTAACGTTGACTCTCTATTCAGTTGATTATGCAGTTGCGGACTTTTTCACAAAGGCAGTGATTTATCAGCACAATATAGGACGGTAAACTTACTTCCAGAACAGTAGCGTGGGTCGCGATAATCTATAAACTTACGGATAATTTAGAGAATAAAAAGGAAACAAGAAGTTTGTTCAAACATAACACGTTGCAGGACACTAAACGCTCCCAGATGTAATAACAATAGCTGTTGTCTGTGACTTCGTTCCCGTGACATTAATACCTTTTGATTTTATTTCTTATTCTAAAACAAAAGTATTTGCCAGTAAAAGTCCCAGTTGGGCCAGCCGTTACGGAGATTAGCCGGAACAAACAATTTTATTTTTAAATAGGTTTATTTGTCACAAGTTCTGTAGATATTTTCTATGAATTTAGTAATAAGCTGTTATTTTGACATTAGAAAAAACATAAATTTTATTTATTTGTAGATACAACTTCTATTGAGTCTCGTTCAGTGTCCTTCAACCGATTAAGAATACTATAAATCTAGATGTTGTTTTGAAACCATAAACCAAAGAATTTTTGAGATAACAAAAAAACATTAGGTAGCTAACTAGTGTGGATAGATAGTTTCTTAAGATACTTCGTGTTCTCACGCTACAAAAACATTTGTAAGAGAAATATGCTTTCGTCCTGTCATGTATGTAACAACTTTACAGTTGAAACAGAAAGTGGCCCCGATTTTGTTGTTCACAAACTAAACTAAATTTAAGTTCAGTGCATCTTTTTCTTCCTATTATTATTATTCAGTGTATCTTTTTCTTTCTATTTTATTATGAAAAGGACAGAAGATAAAATATTAGTTTAGTCCTGTAAAATTAGATAATCCATAGACAAGTTAGAGGAGATCAAAAAATTGGCTACTAAAAATACGTCAATTTACGTCAGGCGCTGACTTATTTGACAGGACTAAACTAATATTTATCTTCTGTCCTTTTCATAATCAAATAGAAAGAAAAAGATGCACTGAACTTAAATTTAATTTAGTTTATGAACAACAGATTTGGGGCCAATATTAATCTGTTTTAAAAATTGAAGAGTAAAAGACGTCTCTTCAGACGCGTCCTAACCGAAAGCGACCGTCTCGCGACTACGCGGTCGTCGTGGTTTTTTATGGCAAAGCGATCGTCGCGTTCATGTGTCACATTTTGTTCGGCAATCCTTTCAAGTTTCCCATATGATCGAGAAAATCGCGTCGCTCGTTTTTGTTAGGACGCAGGGTATGAATATGATGTCCTCGCGCGATCAATCAAGATACACGACCTGACTGTAGCCCTATAGGTACATACTTAACTACCATCTAAAATTCATATTGTTAGGTCTCGACGAAAGCACTATTATCTCCATCACCAAACGTAAGTATTGTGCCTACAATTCCATATTCTACTGTTATCTAACATGGGTATCTGTCGTTGTGATATTGTACTGTGTCTATGCTACTCATGGAGACTTTACTACACGTGGATTAAATACTTTGGCATATTTTAATGTAAAACTTGTTTCATTTTGCTTTACCTTTCAACCTACCGGTTCACTGTTTTATGAGATTTCGACAGCACGCGGTCGTTCTCTGTGACAGTTTTTTGTTAGATTTCGATGTGTCATACGCCCGAGTACCTACTAGTAAAGGCCGGGGTCCAAAGTGCCTGGGGCAAGTCGTTCCAACACGAATAGCTTCATTAAGAAAAGAGATAGCAGTAAAGAAATACGTCACTAAACATACCATCGCGCTGTTTCAGCAGCCATTTCAGTGATGCTGTGAAGACGTATTGGTTTGATCTTCGTAGACTGACGTGACTCATTTGAAACGTATTCGACGCACATTGCAATGGAACAAACATGATTCTCAAAACCCTGTTCCTCTACTACTTTGCTGTGCCCGATAAAGTCCACAATGATCATGTCTGTCAAACCTACCACCTGAGTTCACATTGTGGAATAACGATAGATTTATTATTTGAGTATCATCTCATTGATTTTCATTGCTGTCCTTCACCCATACATCGGTGATTGGAAAGAGTGCATGATGAAGTAGGTCTTGTCACCGCTTCACATTATCAAGCTATTGAAAACCATTGTTTTCTAAAATAAAAAAAAACATAAAGTGACAGTTTCTCAGTTCAAATTTGTCATGGCCTGTCAGAATTGCACTGAAATATTAGTAAATACTTAAGAGTACTCGTTTATGTGGTTACATTAGTGGTGGATGTTATAGTTTATATTATTTTTGTTCTAAATTGATCAAATATGGTAAGTCACTCAAGTGATATTAGTTCGCCGAGACTCGCGTCTCCTTAGTGAAGTCAGCAAATAGGAATAGAGTCGCAATTTTCTCAGATAACAAAGCCGAGCTGCGGTGATCAGAATTAGGAAACAAAGAAGCCTATTCTGTTGCTGTGCATATAGTAGATTTTGGAATAACTCCGTATGATTTCACTGTTGCACGTAGGAATGGCATCAATGTTAGAAAGGTACCGTGTGCACCACACCCAGTGCTCAATAAGCTAAACTCTTAAGTAAAAATACCTACTAAGGTGACTTTTTAGATTATACTCAATAATTGTACTAATAGTAATAATATTATACTAATTCAACAATCTCCCCATTGGCTGTACCAATTATGTTTCAGGATGATGAAATAGAAGACATCGTAGGCGATGTAAAGCTCACAGAGTCACAAAAAAGTGTAACCGTTTCGAATGTATACTCAATGGACTTCACAGACAGTGGCTCCGATAAACATAACTCTTCAGGAATGGATACCTACGTGATAGAGTGGGACAGCGAAGACAGTGAATCCTCTGCTCTGCGAGGCGGCGTCAGCATCGTCAGCATGAAAGACAGGCCTGCCAAACCGGTTCTTATCAACAGAGACGCGCAATGTGAAGCTGCAAAGAAGATCAACAGAGCTACTTCCAGCATCATCAACGAATGCTCTATAATTGCGCAAGAAATTTTCACCCAAACCAGCAAAACTATCATAGAGCTAGCTGAAATAGACGGCGCAGTCATGAAACCTGTCGACAGCAACACATTAGAGACGCAAACCTCCTTCATATCAATAACAGAAAACAAAACTGTAGAGTACAGAATAGAAGTATCAGGATCCACACAAAACTTTACTACAAAAGAAATGATAGGTGGTGATTGTATAGAAAACTCCAATGAAATTTCTTGCCATCAAATATTTCCTAATTCTATCGATGACGGTTCTTCTAAATTCGTGATATCCGACACAGAAAACGATAAATCTGACTGCACCAGTGACGATAGTTCAACCACCAACCCAAAAACAACAAGCTTAGCAAATGCCGATTCAAAAGATAATATATTATTGTGTGAAGATCAAAACGAGTATGAAAACACAAGCGACTTCGATCAATCGGCAGATATTACCGATATAGAAGAAGATTCACTCATGGAACCTAAGCGTAAAGTTAACAAAAGTGAAAACCGAAGTGATGGTAGCCGTACGCCCTTGTCTGTTGTCGATGACGTAGCCGAACTATACACTAAGTTGTCTGAAAGCATGGAGTTCCGCATCCACACGCCTTCTGAACATGAAAGAGAACGTTTTGGATACTTAACTCCTTTGACTGAAGAGTCAGTCGCAAGAAAAGATAGTACAGGTGATTTTGTAGTTGTTGCGCCTGTTAACGTTACAAATCAAAACGAAAAAACTGATAAGGATGTGTTGTTTACGAATAATGCTGGAATAAAAGTCAAGTTGTTCCCAAAAGCAGACAACAGTCATGAATCTGAGTTCTTTAAATTGCCTCCAATACACAGCAACGCCAATGGTCCAGACAACTTAAATTTTTTGTTTAACGTAACTCCCAATAAATTGGTGACCAGGACTGGCAACCTGCCGTGCGTTTATGAAGAACGGAAGGAAAGGAGTTTGGATAGGTGGGAGATGGGAGGAAAGAATCTAGCAGCAGGAGAAAGTGCACATATCAGTGGAAGAAGTGGTAAGTTTAAAGTTGGCTATAACCTAATATTAAAAAAATAATGGCCTATTATGACGAAAGAGTAATAAGTACACATAATAGGCAAACAATTTAACATATGGCTATATCAACGTATGCTGATAACTTACTACCCAGAGCCTGAGAGGGCATCGCACGCGAGCGTCCAGTTGCCTCCCATCCACGCGGAGGGTTGCGTCACCAGCAACTCTAGCAGAACCGACCACCAAGCATCCATCGTCAACAAGACAGAGAACCTGTTGATGTCGCCGTGCGCCATCAATATCAAGGATAAAATCAGAGAACTGAAGTTGAGCCACATGCCAAGAAAGTCTTGGACCCAGTCTAAGTACATGAAGTAAGTATCATAGAACTAATTGATGGATTTTGTTATAAGACACGTACCCATGCCACTGTCTTTGAAGATATGGCTCTTAACGAGCAGATAGGTATATTACACTTGTAAGTATTTCTTTCTTTATAAGAGTTTGAACTACAGGATCTTTTAAACAACATGTCCCAGAATTAACGCACAACCTCTTAAGGCGTCATTGTACTCATTATGAACAACTTTATCTATGGGAACAAATCTGAAATCGCGAAAAAAAATTACCAACATTTTGATAAATGTAGGGATCAGCTGATTTTTTTGTGAGTGGAGGTTAAATAATGACCTTGTTTTACTAAAGGAGCGTGTCAGAAAGCAGAAGCGGGTCTCCCGCTTCAGTGTCTCCAGATAGACTGACAAGCGCCACGGAGCGGGGATGTGAACTGCTCTGCGTGGAACTGCTCAAGAGACTGCGCTCACATTCTTGGTTTGTGCAAAGAATAGTCTAATAAGAACCGAAGTAAGATCACCCATCTGTTTACCGAATGAAAATTATTTTTTATCAAATAATATACACAACAGGTCCCGGAATTAACGCATACCATCAAACATGCCAATTAAAATTGTATGTAAATTATATAATAGATTATCATAATACATACTCTGAATTTTTATTATTATGTATAAAACATTGTTTATTTATTAAATTAGATATAGGTACCGATAGTAGGAGAAAATCATGGACAAAAAAAAACAACCGACTTCCAAAAAAGACACTACAAAGTGAAACATAACTTTAATTTCGGAAGTCGGTGTCGTTGAGTTCGTATTTTCGTTGTTTGCCACCGACTTCCGAAATTAAAGTTATGTTTCACGTTGTAGTCTTTTTTGGAAGTCGATTTTTTTTTAGTAATTTTCAATTTTAAGTCCCATACAAATTCGTATAACAACTAACTACTAATGTAAATATCAGTGACAGGAAGTCATTATAACATCATCAATATAAACTAAGTCGCAAAAATAAGTATTATTGAAGCTAACTCAAAAACTACCGAAGCAGCGTTAATAAAATTTATATGGGACCACCCCTGAGGCATACCCTAAAAAACATACAGTCAAATTGAGAACCTCCTCCTTTTTGAAGTCGTTTAAAAAAGCGAAATGCGGAACCAACGACACCGATTTCCCAAAATAAAGTTATTTTTCACAATGAAATGTTGTTAAATACTAAAATTTAAAAAAAGGGTCCCACGGCTAGAATGTTAATTGTTATTAATGATTTTAATTGGGTATGTTTCAAACACGTAACTTAGAATACGTGGTTTCAATTAATGTGATAACCTAATCGCCATTGTATATCAATCATCAGCTGCACACACCAAACACCAATTTCAACCTAACGTGCAATTTCAACCTAAGGTGTAATTCTGTAATTTGGCCACAGGTTTGAAATAGCAGACGTGTTGGATGACCTCCCTCGTGTTTTGGATAAGTTTTGGGGCGTTATAGCGGAACATAGAATTGCAGACCTCATCAGACAAGTAAGCGTTATTTCTCGTGTTATGAATTCGGTGCATACAGGTAGGAACACTCAAACGCAAGTCACTGGCAAAACTTGAGCTGCGAAAACCGCTCTTTCACCTACGACCGACATATTATATAAACATATATTCTTATATATATGTATACAACTACAAGGTGTAACATAATTAACGCAAAACCTCATACACCTAAGCATAATACAATGACCAAAAGTCTTCGAATATTTGGTTCTAGAACATGCTGGTTTCCTCACGATGTTTTCGTTCACCGTTTTGAGAGCAGTGGTGATGAAATTATATACACAAAGTAAAGAGCCGGTGAGGGTTCGAACCTACGACCTACATCGCGGCCGTTAATAAAAGCTTGATCGTTGGTTTTTCTATAAAGGTGACGGGTCACGTAGAATCTCCGAGAACGCAAGTCGCACGCGCCGCTTGCAACACTCTCGCTATGATACTCAAGAACACCAACTACACTAAGAAGCCGGTAGGTGTAGCTTTTAGTTTATAGTTTTCCTAGCTTTTGCCAGCAGCTTCGCCCGCTAGGCAGTCGCAAATTATCCCACAGGAACGTACTACTGGGATTATTGAATCCTATATTCTAGTCTAGGTCATGGTCTACCTGTTTGCGTATTTCATCTAAACCTGTTCAGTCGTTGTTAAGGACAGGCGCGGGTACAGGAGGGCCCAACGTTGCACTTGCCCTCAAAGCTTCGACTAAACTGAGTATAAAACTCTAAATTAGACATAGTTTTATAACCTGTATTTTTACTTTGTATACAGCGTATCGATTCTGTAAAAATCTCACCGTGATAACATAAGTGAAGTGGGCGTGAAGTGAACTATCAATGGAGGCAATCCCTAACATCAGGTGGAAAGACAGCTCACTTCACCTTAGTTTTCACGGTGAGATTTTTACAGAATAGCACTGCTGTATATTAATAAGATATAGATTAGTCGTTCTTGAAATGGTGCCCCCATTTCAAGAATGACTACGTCTAATCTCATCATGATAAGTTTATACAAAATAGAAGCCGATAGTTTTTTTGTAAAGGACTTTCACTGCTTCACGAAAGGGTTTATCGAAATTCCACCCCTAAGAGGATAAAATGGGGGAGGGTGAAATTTCACGCGGACGAAGTCGCAGGTAGCAGCTTGTTAAGTTATAATCATAATACATACACTAAATTTATATTATTGTGTATAAACCATTGTTTATATATTAAATTAGCTAAACTGATTGTGGGAAAAAATTGTGGCTACCTACATTACAAATTTACGCACGCACACAGTCACACACTTATAAAGATAAAGATATTTTATTTTGCAAATATGGGTACAAGTCATGGTGGTACATAATATTTATAAATACAGAAACAGCACAGTTTGTTTTGAGTGTACAGCGGAAATGTGACTGTAATTTACGTAGTTTTAATTATTTTTGGGATAAAATACATTATACTAAAAATGACAAAAATCGATTCAGTAAACCATTCTGAAGAAACTACTTTCATAATTTGCATTAATTCGGTTACACATTTTTACATACCGATGTTTATTAGGACTTCTACGAAGCCGTGACGATCCTGTTGACCAAGACTGGCAGCTTCAGTCGCCCGGTCCGACGAGCCGCCAACGTGGCACTAGACGACATCGTCTGCAGTGTAGACCTGAGTCATTCAGTCACTGCCTTATGTATCCACGGCTCTTGGTGAGTTAAACACAAAAAAATTAAAGTTTAGATTTCGTAGACTCTCGAAGGACGTGGCGCGTAGCTCGTAACCCGTAGTCCTTCTAAGAGGTCACAGCGTGTAGCCCGTAGCATGTAGACCGTAGCGTGTTAGTGCGTAGCGCGTAGCCCGTAGCCCGTAGCTCTTCTAGGAGATGACTAAAATTGCCATGGTTTTTCATTCAAATGAAAAAAAAACATCATACAATAGAAAGTTCGATGCTCGTAGACCCACGTAGCGTGTAGCTCGTAGCATAGCTCGTAGCGCTTAGCTAGTAAACCGTAGCCTTATGAAGTGACTATACCTGACCGTGTAATATTGTGTTTCGTTTCATAATGGGCTGAACTGTAAAATTGTAGTTTACGTTCACAGTATTGGTTCACAGATAATGTATGTTTTCTGTAATGTTTACGTTATTTAAGTACACTGCTACAAAGACCTTTTGACGCTCGAATGACGTTGACGGGGGTGGCGCTGTTGGTAGAAATTTGTATAATTTTGAATTGTAAAATATCACTAGAAATGTATACAAAAAACAAAATGGGGGCTTTGGTTGGTTGATTGGCAAAATGGTAGCGCTATACATATTATTTTGTCATGAATAATTCTTTTTTTCTTGTTATACCGAATGGTTTTTCTGTCCCGCCAGTCACAAAAGCGCGCTAGTCCGCTGCGCGTCGGCTCGCCTGCTAGTGGTGTGCTGCGCGCTGGGGGGCGGGGGGCGCGACCTGCTGCGTGCGCGCCCCCCCAGCGCCGCGTGCGCACGCAAGCATGCGCTCCGCTCGCTCGCCGCGCTGCTGGACGATAAGAGCACTGACGCCAGGTAAGTATGGTGAGGAGTTAACACTGCAGTGTAACATTACGCATGTATTCCCCGTAAAGAAAGAAAATACAATTATTTGCACTAAATGTGACGTCACCTCGATGGTTCGAGGTGACGTCACATTTAGTACATACCCGGGACTCCGCTCAGCGGCCGCGCGCGACACTCACTCAATAACAACAATAAAATTGAAAATTATGTACCATCAGCAAGATTATCTAAAAACTTCTCACCACCAGTTTTCTTCGTAGAAAGTACGCTGAACGCTTATACTCGATGCTGCGTCCGCTTTCAAACTTCGAGGCGTATTACTTGACGGACGTGGACGTGGAGCTGGCGTCCAGACAGATGAAGAAGTACGACCAGCTACTGCTGTGCGGCCCACCGACCAGCAGGTGACGTCATGCGAGCGTGTCGCTGTGTCGTGGAGCAGTACGCGCCGGTCACTTCGCCTGTGACAAGGCAGGGCCACCAGTGATGTTTTCAACCAGCATTATATCTTCGATAAAGTTACATTAGATATCCCCACACTTTTCAGCTTTAGTCCAGTCATTATAGACATTCGAAATCGAAAATTTAATTATAATTCCAAAAGTTTTCAAACTTCGGTAAAGTGAATGGTACATTGGGACGACCATAAATCTCATTTTGCAACCTTGTCCGCAGTCCGGAACATTGTTAAAATTGCAATTAAATTAATTTTTGCTGTATGATCGTGAAAAAAATTCCAAAAGTTCTGCAAACTTGGGGAAGTTTTCGATATAATATTTCATATCACGTATTTAATTTGCAACCAATCTAAGTGTACGGAACATTTTTTGTTATTGAAAATTAATGTTTTTTTTTATTAAACTGAATGAAAACGTTCCAAAAGTTCTGCAAACTTGACACATATATCGGAAAAATATACCGAACGGTTGTATAAATTTGCAACCTTTTTCGTTGACCGGAACATGTTTATTATAATTCTTTTTAATTCGTGGTCATTTTTTCGAGTAAGGTGGTCTCGGAATAATTACAAAAGTTTTGAAACTTGGTTGCAAACTTCGAAGACATCTATTCTGATGCATTTACACATTTGCAACCTCATACGCGATCCGGAACTTTATGCAATTTGCAAAAATGTAATTTTTTTATTTTTTCACCTTCAAGAAAATTTCAAAAGTTCTGCAAATCGAGGGGACTGTTTAATTTTGGGATTAATGTCAGTATTTGAATTTGCAACCTCTCACGCAATCCGGAATCTTGTGTGATGTCGGAAATTTAACTTTATGGCACTTTTCATTTTCGAAAAAATTTCAAAAGTTCTGCAAATCGAGGGGACTGTTTAATTTTGGGATTAATGTTAGTATTAAAATTTGCAACCTCTCACGCAATCCGGAATCTTGTGTGATGTCGGAAATTTAACTTTATGGCATTTTTCATTTTCGAAAAAATTGCAAAAGTTTTTCAAATCGAGCCAATGATTGTTTCTTTGAGGTGCATGTCAGTATTAAAATTTGCAACCCCGCATGAGATCCGCAACTTTGTGTTCTTTGCAAAAATCGATTTTTCGCATTTTGTTATCCTTGGAAGAATTGCAAAAGTTTTGCAAACCGAGCGGATGGTCTTATTTTGGGATCGATACCACTATTCAAATTTGCAACTACGCACGAGACCCGGAACCTTGTGTTATTTGCAAAAATCGACTTTTTTAATTTTATTACCGTCGAAAAAATAAATAGACATAATAAGAATTTCAAAAGTATAGAATAAAAGTATGAGAATATCAAATATTCGTAAAAAAGGTAAGTAAACATTAATAGACGACAATGCGTAGGTGAGTAACAGTGTATTTAATCCCCAGATTCGTTTTATTAATCACAAAAAACGTACCGGCAAAATCCTACGTCCGGTTTAAATAAGCCCAACGGAATTTATTTTAGGCATAATCACCTGTCATGTAAAAATAGTACTATACCAACATCTGTTAGAAACAAATTGTGTTACAAACAATTTCAATCATTAGCATGTGAATGGTATATTATTGATTCATTTGAAAGACGAATTTACATCAATAGAAAGATGAACTAGGAGGATCCATAATACCTTTAAAAGATAATGAAAAATTGAATAGTAGAAAAATTTGTTGATGAGACATGCTGAAAAATACTAAAGAAACTACCTGAAATAATTTCTGTATTACGTTTATAATTTCTCATATAAAACAAGTAAATGTCGACACTGACGATTGTTACATTCAAGCATTTAAGGAAAAACATTTCGAATAGATTGTCCGTAAATAATATCTTTTTTCAATATATGAGGTCAGTTAATAAGTGTTAAAACCTTACAAGTTAGCGATAAAACTTTGAATGCATGTTGAATGTAACAATCTGTAATTGAAGATACTGAAAATCTGATTTATTTGAATTTCGTAGAAATACATATGCGAAAAGAAATAATTATGAGCATTTGAATTTTTTTGTGTGGGAGGGTCCTGGATCACCATAATGTTCTTCCAGTTCCGTGGTACATTCCGATGACATTTCACATTCTACAATTGTATTATCCGGTGCACCATCTTCTGCATCTGATCTTACGTCACTGCTTTCATAATCAAGGAACGTATCCAGCGGTTGACCTACACGATCGCTCTGAGCGCACCATTGTTCCACTTTAGTTGGCTCTTCATCCTCGTCGTCGGATTGAGTGAGATCCACCTTTACCGCGTTTGCACACGATTGCCCATGGCAGAAATGGCAAGCCTCGGAACAGTTCAACCCTGCTTTTTTGCAGCCGCATCGAGCCCCACATCCTTTTGCACATCTGCATTGAACAAATTCAAGCAACTCTTTCGGTGCTGGATCCTGGAGTGTAAGAATGGGCGTGAGCCCTTGGCGCCCGTGTTTCCATCCCCAAGATTCGGCTTGCAGGTCATTGCCCATCCAATGTTGGACCTGGTGAAATGTGCGAAGTGAATGTTGTCGAGCTGCAGCTTTCGTTGGTGGAAGAGAGGCGAGGTTAAATTTGCTTTTAGTAATAGATCGACTGAAGCCATCGTACCGTAACTTGTTCAGAGAATCCTCGCTTTTACCTCCGTAAAGAGCAACTAAAACCTTTTCTCCAGCGGCATCGATAGAATCGGGATCAGAGTTTGTGTTAACGAATGTGTCTATCACAAGCTCCAAATTTGCGAATTTTTTCGACAATGTGGTAACTTTCAATTTTCCCTGGTTGAAAATGGCTGAAGTTGTATCACATCCGGTGAATGCGTGATAGAACAGAATGTGTCGCGCTAAAGTTGGATCTTTCAGGCTGTTTGCTGAATATACTGATTTCGGCGATTTTCCTTTTCCTGGCTTCATGAAGTAAACGTTTCTTTCCGTTTCCTTTGCGATTCCGGTAAGAATGATCAGCAAGTCGACGTCTTCTCCAACTATAATAATAGATTCGTGTAGCCCAGACAGTTCCAAAGCAGTCGTGACGATCAGGGTATCAGCATCACCCTCGTGTTGTTTGACGATGTATCCAGCGACTTGAAATTTGCGCTTCAACACCTCTATCAGTCGAGATTTATTCTTATCATTTCCTAAGAATTTATCTTGAGCTACAGTGACTTGCATCGTTTCATCGAAGAGAGTCTCTGTAGCAACTGATTTTGTGGATCGACGCAGCCGCTCTGCTGTTTTTGTGCTTTTTCCAACTGCATCCTCTGAATAACCATCAAACACAATCGTGACTTCCCCTTTGTAGTGTTTCTTCACGTAATCTACGTATTGTTGGCAGATGAATGAAAAATACGCGCCTTTTCGCCAGACAACTTTGTGAAGTAGAAAGCCCCCATCTATGATGTAGGCGACATCGTCCGAGAACGTTGCTTCCTCAACTGGCGAAAAAATATCGTACATAGCCGATTTCTTCGATTTTCGCATACCAACCTCATCAAAGAGGGACAGTGGATATGGTGAGAGTTCGTATGCAAAATATTTTTTAAGGTCATCCTGCGATTGTTTCGCGAACGTGATGCGTTGATAAAGTAAAGTTGGATCAATGGCGAGTACGTCGTCTCCAATTTTGATAGTTGACGATACGGCTGATAACGGAAGAACTCTTTTTTTTCGCGAAAAAGAAATTTTATCGAAGCTTTGTCCCACAATCGCGTCGATTCCATCAAGTCCAACTTTTTCAGCATCGAAGCAATTAATTTCGGGACCACCAACAATTCCAGTGCCCAAAGAAACAATGGCGTCCAGAACCGGAAACGGAGGATGGCTACAAAACCACTTCTCGAGCCTAGCAACATCAGCGTTGTCTCTTTCCTGGCGTGATGGTCTCGAATCAACGTGCTGCTCCGAAGTTGAAGACATCACATCTACAAATTCTTCTATTGACTGGGAAACTTTTTGCATCACAGGTAAGCCCTTGGTCCATTTTGCTAAGACACTGTCGGTATATCCACGGCCTCCTGTTAGTCCACCTTTGGTCTTCATGCCCCTCATCAACGTCTGTTCGATCGTCATATCACTCCAGATCCCCGACCTATATTTCTCTGATCGCCTGATAGTGAAGAAGCCTGCACCAACGAATCGACGGTAGTCACGTGGGGAAATCGATCCTTGCAGTTGATGCATGTCCTGCAGATATAGTTGTGCTGATAAGGCGTAATTGAAATGACCGGTGGCATGAAAGAATGGCATCATTTTTGCAATCGTAGACAAGTGCAATTTCCAATTTCCAGTACGCTCAGCTTCTATAAAGTTCTTCACCAACGTTACCATACGGAAGTATAGTACCCACAGCTTAGCAGTCGGACCGTTCTTTTCCAGCTCCTTTAATTGAGCTTCGAATCGACGTGATATTGATTGAAAAAATTCGTTTTCAAGTTTTAATTCAGCACTTCCATCACAACAGTCGGTTAGGACGTCTTCAATTTCCATTCGTTCTTCGTCACTGAACTCTAGGAGTTTCAAGATGATCTGTCCTAAAGTCAAATGTGTCAGTAAATGTCCCCGGACAGCCCTCGAATATTATATTGCTGCGCGAACTATTCTCGAGCGTTCATCTCCTTCGTTCTGTTTTCTATTCTGGTACCAGGATTCGAGAAGTACCGTATGGTTCCGAAAACAAATTATTGGGGTCCGACCGACAAGACTTGTAATAACAATATCCTCTTTGTACTTCTCCTGCAGTTTTGCCTTAAGAGTTGAATCAGAGGGAGGATCGTCAACGAGACTACTCAATTCACGCAAAGAAAATTGGCACTGATCCTTATTTTCCTCGAGATATTCGAAAATACGGGCCATTGAAGAGGATACATGTGGCTCCGTTGGTCGGCCACTACTGGTTCCAGAAGGTCTCGTCGGTAAACAAAACGAGGAAAAACACCGTTGATGATATTGAGCTCCTACTAAATGTAACTCAACCCCTTCGACTCGCTTCAGCACCTTAAAACAGAAAAAGACGATGGTCTTAGTTAAATTTCATACTTTATTATAGCGATCTTGATTTTTGAGTCATCGTTTTATTTAATCACTATTGTACAGTACTGTTTATTACTGTGAAGAAACAAAAAAATGTATACTATACATTGAGCTAATACAAACGTCAAGCAAAACGAATTCAGAGAAGTGATTCATCCAAAACAGCCAAAATTACCGATTTTTGAAGACCATATATATGGTCAAATCCACCAAATAACGAACGCAAATCCGGCCTCAAAAAAATCGACACTTTTTTTATTGGTTCTTTCTACAACTTGGGTATGCAAAAAAAGATTCCTTGAGTTGGAGAGGTCTCACAATTAAATTAATATTTTTAATTGCTCTTGCGAAATTTTACCCCGAAATTTTTCAATCCTATGTAACATGTTTAAAAACGCTTGAAAAAAAAAACTAATAAATACTTATCGATCGAAAATTTGCTGAATTTTAAAAAAGATTTTTTTTTATCCCCTCACCCCTCTATAATGGTGAAAATTGACATATAATACTTAAAACGTCGTAGTACCAAGAACCAATAAAAGTAGTACCAAGAACCAATAAAAGTAGTACCAAGAACCAATAAAAAAAGTGTCCAATAAAGAAATGTCAGAATTTAAAAAAAAAAATTTCTCCTGGAATTTTTTCCCCCCTGATATACACTGGAATTTGAAAAAATATGTTGAGTTTTTTTTTTATTTGGAAAATAGTCAATTTTTGTAAAATTGAAAAAATACAAAAAAAAAATCCGAAAAAATTCCCATATATTCTTTCAAAGATGCTAAGAATTTTTTGTTCTTAATAATTTTTCAAAAAAGTGCATTATTTTTGAAAAAAAAATTTTAAAACTTTTTCATGATCCGATAACTTGAAAAGTTTGAAATTTTTTTCATGAAAAATAATGAAATTTTTCGAAAAATTCCCAAGAACAGTTTTTAGAATCACTCAAAGAATACACAGGATTTTTTTCAGAATTTTTAAAACATTTTTCTAATTTTACAGAAATTCACTATTTTTAAAATAAAAAAGAAATTACTGGAAATATTTTCAAAAAATTCCAGTGTATTTTTTGAGTGATTTAAAGAACTTTTTATTCTTGACAATGTTTTCACGAAAATTTTAGTGTAGGCGCCATTTTGAATACATTAGGGGGTTAAATCGATTTCCTAACCGCATATTATCAATGTTTAAACATTTATTCCACCGTTTGGTGGGGTTCCGGAGTCATTGCAGGCCGGAAACACTTTCGAAATTCGATTTGAAGCAAAAAAAGGTGCGAAAAAATCACGTTTTTTTCTATTTGAACTGCTTTTTCCCATAATAAAAAATTTTTTGGAAAATTTTCATGGCCACCATTAGAAACAGGACATCTCCAACTATAAAAATATGTTCCTTGTGAATTTTTCCCGACACGAATAGTATTAGTTGTAAGCCGCTGAAGAACGGTGTACCGGTGTACATATATATAAGGTTTTTATTTGTAATTAATAATTTTCTATTGAAATTTTGCCCAACTCTGACGAAAAATATATTACAAATGTGTAATATACTCTTTGTTTATATTTGAATGATTATAAATGTTTGATAATTACCTCCTCGCTCCAATGGTCATCGTGCTGATTGGCTGCGTTAATGATGCTTTCCTTCGTGCTAGCATTACGAATTTTAAAAACTCGATTTCGTTTTCCGACTGGTTTTTTGCTCTCGTTCGTCAAAAATTCCGGTGTTATTTCTTTAGCGCAAAATAAACACTTTTCCTCAAAACAGAACAGTTGTTCTACCAACGGATTTTCTTGTGCAACTGGCCTTATTGATGCTCTTGGCCGTTTACGGGAAGCGTTGATGCTCTTTTCGTTTGTATATAATTTCGTGCATTTTTCGTGCACTGTTACAGCACTCAATCCAACTAGATCATCGCCTTTCCCATCACATCTTTTTTCACTACATTTAATTAAGGTAGCGATCCCTCTTTCTCTGACCGTACGCACATCTTCACTCGTTATATCTTTGCCACAAATAAAACAGAAGCAGTAAAACTTTCCGCATTTTTTATGTACAGTTACAGTTTTCAAATCCTGGAGAGCAGCAGCTTTTCCATCACTTTTTTTTTCACTGCATTGAATGAGTAAGTTAATTCCTATTTTATCTAGCTCTTCAACTTCTTCACTCAATAAAGGTGTATCGCAAATGATACAATGTTCACCGCTGCGTCCATCATGAAAATTCTCTAAATGGAGCAACGGAGCACAAGACGCTTTGTCACCAGAAAATCCCAAAGAGAGCACAAGACGCTTTCGAACCGAAAAATCACAGCCTACTGACCGTTAGCCGCTGACGCGCCCGAAGCCAAAAATCGACCGCGAACAAAAACCCCCGATTGTCCCAATGCCAAAAATCGACCACGAACTGTCAGTTGAAAATGCCCGAATGCACGAAAGTTACCACGAAACATTCCGATTTTTTCAAATTTTTCTGTTAGAGCTACAACTTTGGTTTTAGTATTGTTGGAAAGTGTGTGAACGTAGCATTATAATGCAAAAAACCCCGAAGTCATAGCGGGTAACACCATTTCACTATCTGTGGTTAAAAAATAAGAAAAATTCATGAGTATAATGTCACCCGCTCGACGGCGGTCCGCGCGATGAATATGTTCTTATAACTCGAAAGTTTTGAAGAAAAGTGCTTCTGTGTTATTTACATTAGATTCTGTATAAATGGAGCTATTTATTAGATAAATAAAAAATATAGGTCACCGCGATAGATTTTACATGTAAATTAGGCAAAGTTTCCGTTAGCGTTACGTAAAAATCTAAAATGTCCCAGTGCACGAAAGTTACCACGAACATTTTAAATCACTGTAGTTTTGTTTTTAGAGCTATAAGTTTCTTTTTATTTTACCTAGATAGTAAAATTAACGTAGTTTAATATGCAAAAAATTCTGAGGCTAAAAAGTGTCTACGAAATGAAATTAATAGATTGACAATGAAAGTGGAATAAAGTACTCGTGCGGATTTCACCCGGTCGACGGGCGGTCCGGGCGATGAATATGTTCTTATATCTCGAAAGTTTTGAAGAAAAGTGCTTATGTGTTATTTACATTAGATTCTGTATAAATGGAGCTATTTATTAGATAAATAAAAAATATAGGTCAACGCGATGGATTTTGCAGGATAATTCGACAAAGTGGTAAGTAGCGTAACGTAAACAAACAAAAACTGCCGCGCGCCCGAAAGTTACCACGAACATTTTAAGCCACTGTAGTTTTGTTTTTAGAGCTATAAGTTTCTTTTTATTTTTCCTCGATAGTAAAATTAACGTAGTTTAATATGCAAAAAATTCTGATGCTAAAAAGTGTCTACGAAATGAAATTAATAGCTTGAAAATGAAAGAGGAATAACGTTGTCGTGCGGTCGACGGGCGGTCCGGTGATATTATTTTTATCGTATTTCAAAACTATTAAATAAAATTGTTTTTTTTCTTTTACCATTCGATTTTATATGTATTGGGCTATTTTTTAGATAAATAAAAAACATAGGTCAACGCGATAGATTTTGCAGGATAATTCGACAAAGTGGTAAGCAGCGTAATGTAAACAAACTTATAAAATAAATTCTTATTGGAAAAAACCAAAACCAATTAGAATAAAAAAAAAAGCTTTGTAATGGGCTCGGGTTTATCTGCTTAAATATACAATCGTTAGTTTATAAGGGCTCCATAGAATTTTTTTGTGTAGGAGTCGTGTAATACGTAATCTAGATAGCCCGGGCGCGTCAGCGGTTAGTACGTCCGCAGTGTGCCACGGTCACGTGGCCACGGTCGCGTTACCATAGCAACGCAGGTATACGACGTCGCGGCGGCTTCGTATAGCACAAAGTTTAGGCCCTGAATATATAACAGCGATGTGTACGGAACATTGATATATAAAAACCCAAGATGCACAGTCAACGTCTCAAAACCGTCCGCATAAAATGAGCGCAACATTTTACAATGGTGCGCTCATTTCAAATAGTCTCGCGTCGCTCGCGTCTAGGTGCACTCGTTAAAAATGCCGAAGTGTTCTCTGACAAATTGTAGAAATATCACGTCAAAAAGGTTAAAAAAGGATGGGATATCATATTTTCGGTAAGTAAAAGAGTTTATTGATTAGTTTTTGTTGTTTTTATGACTGAATATAGGAAGTAAATATGCGATTTTGATTTATTTTTATGAAAACTTCATTCAACGATCACAGTATAATACGGCAAATTTCAATAGCCGCTTTTTCAGTGTAAGAACGATGCATTTTATTTTAGCCTCCTTCTTATTTTGGTCACATAATAAAAATGACCCTGTTCTTTTCAATGGAGTCGATTTTTTTTGTTCAGTTTATTTTTTTTTATTAATAAGTTTATGTACTTTTGAACTTTTTTGTATTTCGTTTTCGACGAATATTTTACGTTATAAATAATTTAATATAGGAGAAAAGGTAGTCAATTTGACGATTTTTTTAAATGTTCGTAAATATTATAATGTATATTGGATTAATTATGGGACAACTTATGGGTTCGCGACATGCGGCATGCTAATGACAGAAGTGTTGCGTAGTCTGTAAGTGTCGATTTGGCGCAACACTTTAAAAACTTCTTGAAAACTTATTAGCGTCATTTTTATATTTTAGTTTTCCTCGTGATCCTATACGATGTGGAGAATGGAGATCACTTGTTAGTCGATAAAGGCGTGAAGATTTTTTAAGCCGAATAATTCAAGCGTCGTTTGTTCAGAACATTTTTTGGACGAAGATATGTATGTAGGTCACTGCAAAAGGCATAAAACTTTTTCGTAAAACGGCGGTTCCTCGCGTAGTGGTAAGTAACTTGATAGCCAGAAAAAATAATTTGTCAAATACTCGTAGTATCAGTATAAAATAAACGATTTTAACAGTTAATATTTTTTTTATTGATATACCCTTGTCCTACCCAAAAACATATTTACGCTCAAATAAAAGCATAATTATGTGTTTAGAACACAATTTAATAAACTCTTAAAATACTAAATAAATACATCTTATGACAAAAAAATATATAAAAATGTTCGTCTCCATTCAATGCCTTGTCTTACCGACCACCGTCGGTCGTAAAATTTTATTGCTTTTCGAACACTGCGTTGTAAAAACAGCTTTATACAATGTGCATAAAGTTGAATTTGCAAAATTATATGCGTATAGCATAACTATAACTACGTAGGCATAATTGGTGAGTGTTTAGCGACAGTTTCGAGCATTACTTTTATTCGAGACTGTGCATCTTGGGTTTTTTATATATCAATGGTACGGAAATAATATTTTGCGTGAATGTGATTAAAAAATATTTCCGTATTCCGGATATGGTTGCAAATTCAAATACTGACATTAATCCCAAAATTAAACAGTCCCCTCGATTTGCAGAACTTTTGAAATTTTCTTGAAGGTGAAAAAATAAAAAAGTTACCTTTTGCAAATTGCATAAAGTTCCGGATCGCGTATGAGGTTGCAAATTTGTAAATGCATCAGAATAGATGTTTTCGAAGTTTGCAACCAAGTTTCAAAACTTTTGTAATTATTCCGAGACCACCTTACTCGAAAAAATGACCACGAATTAAAAATAATTATAAATAAACATGTTCCGGTCAACGTAAAAGGTTGCAAATTTATACAATCGTTCGGTATATTTTTCCGATATATCGGTCAAATTTGCAGAACTTTTGGAACGTTTTCCTTCAGTTTAATAAAGAAAAACATTAATTTTTAATAACAAAAAATGTTCCGTACACTTAAATTGGTTGCAAATTTGACACGTGATGTAAAATAATATTTTTAACACCACTCCAACTTTGCAGAACTTTTGGAATTTTGGTCTGAAGAACTGAGCAAATTATCATTTATTGCATTTTTAACAATGTTCCGGACCGCAGAACAGGTTGCAAAATTTTATAGTTTGTTTTAATACCATTCCCGACCTTACATCAAAATTTGAAAACTTTTGGAATTATAATGAATTAATTGTCTTGACTGACTGGACTACTTCGTCAAAAGCTGTTTTTCTTTACATCACCAAATTAATTTACGAGTAATTTATTCAAGAAAAGTATATTTTAATTTTAATTAAAAGAGGTAAACTCCGAATCTTTTAGTGCTTTTCTGATTTTCAAAAATATATATAGTAAATTCATAAAAAAATACTACAGAAAAATACATCGAAAAATAAACACAAAAAATAAATGTGAATGTTGATTTAAAACACTGCAAACTGAGGTCATTTGGGCACTGGTAGACTGATAGATATTCAGGAAAGATGTCATTTTAAACGCTTTCATCTGATTTGGCGTCCATCAAACGGTTTTTGAGAACACTCCCAATTTTAAAATAGATTTTTGAAGTGATTTTTTTCCCCTACTTTATCATAAGCCATTTCATGATCATGACATATTGCTACTTTAATTTTGGATTTTAATGCTTTCTAAAAGCTATGCTATCTTGGGTTTTATACTGACAGACCACCTCACTTAGGCACATTTCTGTCTGGTAGTGACATTATATTTTTAAATATGTAAACCGTAAAGACAGACTTAATCCTGAGTACTTTCCTGAGTACCAACCAGCCCCGTCTTAACCATATAGCTTCAATTGATAAGTTACAAAAACTGTAGTACCTACTATAAAAACTTAAACAAAATCTGTTTACGTTATGAAGTCGATGTCAATACTCATAATTTTGTAAATATATTGTATTTACATTATAATATCTCGGTGCCTGTTTTTGTAAACATTTTAATCTGTGTCTGTTGCTAAGTAGTTTTTCATTGTGAGTTTGTACACTGTGATCGTAAAATAAGTATGACATTCATATTTATAGTAAAACGTGTAGATATGTGCAGAGTTTTATTTTTTTTTAATTGTAAGGACCACCACTGCTACACACTGCACACTCAGACTTAAAATAGGGTAGTGGGTCATGGTTTTTATTGCATTAAATATAGAACAGAATACTGAGTAACTCCTACAATTCCTACATGATTCCAATCTAAGAGTCAAGAAAAAAGACAGGAAATATTAACGGTATTCGTTCGTATTTTACAATTTTTTCGAAGACGAGAGTCGTCAACACTGACCTCTATTATTACCACTAGACAGGTTGTTCCAAGCGTTTGACAGCAATTTTTTTGTGTCTTTTTGAAGCGCCACTAGCGAGTGTCCAGAGAACTAATTTTGACGTATATTGCAAAAGGCTGCGAGAGAAGTGTTTGTTTACTGTAAAGTAATTTAGCATTTTTAATACATATCTATCAAGCCTATCTATTCTGTTGTAACGCCTGCCAAAGATGTCGTCACTGTAGTGATAGCCAGCCAGCCGCCATGACGTCTCATCCTACCACGACGCCTAAGGGTCAGCGCACACAGAGAGGAGTGCAGCGGAGAGGATTTTATTAAGGTACTCGAAAATCAACTTTAAAATTATTGAAATAAAGTGCATATATGCTTGAACCTGACAAAAAATGCTCGCGCGTCCTCGAGGATACGCGGGAATAATTTTAAAGTTGAATTTCGAGTGCCTTAATAAAATCCTGTCCGCTGCGCTCCTTTTTGTCTGCGCTGACCCTAAGTGGGAAGGTGTGACAGTTGCCGTCATGCCAGCCAACCAGCCATGTTATGAAAACCGAGTTGCGCCTTTGCTTGTGATGCATATTTATTTGTAAAACCAGGGAAATATAAGTGATTGCGTATACTCCGTTCTTAATTTTTTTTCCACGTCCTACTGATTGTTTTACACTGTTAAAAACTTACCGTTAAATATTAGGGATCATATACACGAGCTACACGCGTCAAAGGCAGAGAGAGGCAACTGCAGCCGAGGACAAGTGTCGACGGTCGGCGGCTGCCGTCGACAACATGGCGCTATAATGTATTTCAGCACCGTACTCAAATACACGAGCGACACGTTGTCGACGGCTGCAGTTGCATCTGCCGTTGACGCGTGTCGCTCGGTGTGTATGCACACTTAGGTGAAGTAAGCTTAAAATGAGTTGTCAACAGTGGCCCCGATTCTGTTGTTCACAAACTAAACTAAATTTATGTTCAGTGCATCTTTTTTTTCTATTTCATTAAGAAAAGGACAGAAGATAAATATTAGTTTAGTCCTGTCAAATTAGTCACCGCCTGACGTAAATTGACGTATTTTTAGTGTCCAATTTTTTAATCACGTCTAATCTTGTCTATGGATTATCTAATTTGACATGACTAAACTAATATTTTTATATTTATCTTTTGTCCTTTTCACAATGAAATAGAAAGAAAAAGATGCACTGAACTTTAATCTAATTTAGTTTGTGAACAACAGAATCGGGGCCAGTTTCAGTCCTTAAGTAATATGACGGATCATCGTGAGATTTTTACAGAATAGAGAGCTTAAGACACGCCTCAAGTCGGTTTATGTATTATAAAGTGGTATCTTATTTGAATAACGCAGGAAAATCACCATTTGTGTAAAAGTTACTGACTCATCATTTTACAATCGAACGCATCATTTAAGTTTCCAGAACGCAACGTGCGTTCATGATTGTAACATAACCCGAGGGCAAGTGTTATGTAGGTACCCGCGTACTTACACGTAGGTATGTTCCTAGCTAAGTACTCGTACGTTCGTACGTTATGCACAATATACATCCCGCACATTTACCGAGCAAGCCATTACATAACGTATGACACGGCTTGCACGCCCACGACCTCTGTGTGCATGCTGTGAGCTCGTACACACGATCAGGGCTGGGCAGAATTTGAATTGAAATTGTCGTTCAAAATACATTTATCTGATAGCGTTTTCAGGAACTTTGTATAACCAAACCCACTCACGTCTTTTTCCCGAAAAAGTAAGCAGGAACTACAGAATGCCACCTGCTACGATCCTTACATAATAGTTTTAAATAAATGAAAGTAGCTAGAAGATAAAACGCCTGTCTGGAGTTCTGCCCTCAAAAACGGTGAAGGAAAACATTGTGAGGAAAACTGCATGTCCTAAGAACCAAAAATTAGAAGACATGTGACATCTACCAACGCGCACTGGGCCGGCGTGGTGGATCACGTCCCACTCCCTCTCACAGAGAGGAAGCCTGTGTCCCAACCATAACCATATTTATATGGTCCCAGCATTGGGAACGTATATAGGCTGATTACGCATGCGTTGCTGTTAGATGGCAGTTTTATTTAGTAACCTCTAAAGAACTACTCTTTGGGTCGCTTTCTGAGGTAAGCTGAGCATGAAACCAAAGATTGGTCTACTGTACTGTAGGTAAATATATAAATTTCATAAAGTTTTCTTTGGTAGTTTTGAGTTAGCGTCAATTATACGTGTATAATCCACATTTTTGTATGTTTATGATGTTATAAAACTTCCAATCACTGTTATTTGCATAGCAAGTAGTGGTGTACTAATTGGTACGACGGCTTAAAAGTAATTGAAAAAACTTAAAAACCCGACTGCGGTAAAAAACTTAAGTTAAAAGAACTGAAAAGCTAGAAACAAGCCCATTTTAATTTAAATAAAAGTTGGAAGCAGCGAGACCCATTTGAGTTTGAAAATATAATAAAAATGAAATGGGTCCCAGCCGGCTTCCAACTTTAGTTTAATTTAAAATAGGCTTGTTTTTCAGTATTTTTATTAACTTAAGTTTTTTATCGCAGTCGGGCTTTTTGTTTTTTAATTACTTTTTTTTTATTTCCAGCTTTTTAGTTTACAAATATGAAAGATTTCGCAGACGATTTAGTTCGTGTTTTTTACGATTTGTCACTTCGAATTACTTTTAATTGTAACCATATTTATAAGTTGTATACATTTTTGTAATCACCTTTTAAACCCCTTTATTTTGATGACACACTCGATAATTTTGAGAAAAATTTTTTTTGAAGACATGCCTAATATGGCGCCAAAAATCGGCCATTTTATTGTTTTCCATTTTGATATACCCAGTGTCATTCTCACAATTAAGACGATTCTAACGGCACCTTTGAAGCTGAAATCGAACAAGCCGTTTAAGCTACAGAGACTGCCAAAGAAATAGACATACATCCAACATACTCTCGAAAAACATAACCCTCCTTCTGGAGCAGTCGGGTAAAAAAGAAAACAATTCTTTTTATAAAAAACATTGACCGACTTAAAAAAACCCTACATAGTGAAAAATTTCGGAAGTCGGTGTCTTCGGTTTTGTATTTTCGTTTTTTGCCACCGAAAAGTCTCTTGTTTTTTTTTTCTAAAATAGTTTTGAGTTAGTAATTAAATAATTTTGGTATTTTGAATATAAATAGAATAAATAGTATTTGAAAACTTATCATGTATTTTCCCCAGCCCTGTGACACAACACCAGTGCGCATACAGAGCCCGCAAGTGCAGGCGCACTCGTCCAGTGCAGCCGCACCGAAACCAAGGCTAACTCAGTAATGCATAATTAATAGTATGTTCTATTGATAACTTTCTACGCGTTTTCTGATTACTGTTGTAGCATTACAATTAAATAAAGCGGCTTATAACGTGATCTTGACGTAAGTGCGCCTAGATATGCTTCTACAACATCGGTTGTTGGAATTGTGGAGAAAATGCGTGTGACTAATTAAGTTGATTGCTTGATCTTTTGGCTCAGACCTCCGATTGACATTAGCGGCCCAAAACATGTTGCCAAGTGAACTTTAGTTTGTTACTTTTGCAGCGGTTCTCAATGACTTCAAGCATTATAGTGGTCTTGCACTGTGTTGACTCTCTCGTAGTACTTTTGCATCCGACAGTGCTACGTCAAATTACCAAACGGTAAAGAAGTTAGGACTATTTGTCTCCCACATAGCCACAGCCTCCCACTCTTCCCTGTGCGTTGCCTTCTCCAGCCAATCTATACTATTAATATTGTAAAGAGGAAAGATTTGTATGTATGTTTGTAACGAATTGGCTCAAAAAGTACTGGACCGATTTTAAAAATTCTTTCTCCATTTGAATGCTACATTATCACTGATTAATATAGGCTATTTTAATTGCAAGAAAAAAAAATGTTTAAAAAATAAACGTCCACCCGTGCGAAGCCGGGACAGGCCGCTAGTCTTTCATAAACGCCTCTAAGTCATCCAGCGCGCCAGCGCGTTCAGCCAGAGCGTTTCTAAGGAGAAAAGACCACGTGCATTTCCTCATAAGGTCGTCGGTCCATCTAACTGGCAGTTACATGTAATCGCACACACATATCTCAACTTACTCTAGTTAAAAGTTTTACTGATAAACTCTTTTCTTTCTTATAGATAAGTATAAAATAACGTTAAAAACATTGTTTTATAAGTTACTAGCTGACCCCGCAAACGTCGTTTTGCAAATAAAAAAAATAGATAGTAGCCGATTCTCAGATCTACCCGATATGTACACAAAATTTCATACAAATCGGTCCAGCCGTTTCGGAGGAGTATGGTAACTAACACTGTGACACGAGAATTTTATATATTAGAGATAACACATTTCCACTATCTCTTTATCTGTATGTCCCACCCACGTCGCCTATCTTTACGACTCTGAAAAGAACCGCAGGTCAGCAGGGTCGACTTATTACAATCAAACCAACTACCGTGAATTGATACAACTCTTCACTCTTATTAGTTGGGGATAGGGTGCAAATTCGCGTGGTAGAAGGACCTACTGTTACTTGTGTGATATCGCGCCACTCTACGTGCTTGCTACTCAAGTGATAGTTTAGTTTCTAGTTCATTTGTAAAGGATTGCTATTATAATACAACTAGATTTAGCTCGTGGGCTTACTGCAAACTGCAATTGATTGCAGAATAACCAACAAAGGATGATCTTTTTTAGTTTCATTGATTTTTATTCTCAAAATCCTTCATTGATGGGTTTTCTACAATCACTGAAAATCAAACCGAACATGATACCTATAGGTAATGTAGATATGAATGCTTTAAAATAAGAAGCAGTTTATTAAAATCCAACATTGTCCTTAGGTTTGCCGTATGTCAATGCGATCCTTATTAGCGACACTATCGAACGGTGTAATAATACAAACGTGTGTTCTTTTCCAAAATCAACGAGTTCAATTCCTGGCTAGAAATATTGATTTTTCAAAAATCCAATGATGCAGTTTTAGTTTTCATTAAAATTGAGCCCAGGACTCCTTTGTGTACTTTTCGCGGTTCCTCATAGTTTCGGATTTGGCCATTCACGCCCACTTGAAAAGTGCAATCTGTAGGTATAGACAGATATAGACAATAATCTTCTTTACTACCTACTTCTAAAAAAACTATCGATTGTTTTTAGCACCGCCAAAATCGAAAAGCTCTCCATGGTTTTCAGTTTCAGAGGCTAACAGTCGCTGTATCAAGTAACTCTACAATCCTTTATCTGTAACCTTCTCATATTATAAAATAAAAAGTCACAAAGCCAATCAATCAAAGATATAGCAATAATATTTTGAATTACATACAATAACATAACATCACATAGATAAATCTTTGCTGACGCTTTCTTAGCAAAAAGGGACGCACACGCTTACTGTAATATTGTTGTAATTATGGTTGACAAACAGCCGTTATTCTAGAAGATATCTCTGCAGTTTAACGTCACATTTACGTACGTAGATCATGTGTGCGAGTTAATGTGCTTGTGATTTATGCCGACGTCCACGTACGCGTTATTATTAAGAAAATTATGTTCTACGCCTTTCAAAGAACATTATAATCCAAGCGAAACATACTAAAACAAACTTAAGTGTGTAAATCTATGTTGGTAATTTTATTCTAAAACCATCAGTTGTGTAGCCTTTTCCCAATTATATTGGGGTCGGTTTTCAGTCTAAACGGATGCGGCTGAATACCAGTAGGTATTATCTTATCATTTATCTTTTTTTTTTCATTTTTAATTTTCTTCTTAAATACAAATTAAAAATCAGAGTATACTTAGTACTGACTATTAGTTATTCTGTGCCTTTGTGCAATAGACCTAGTAAAAATGCAACTCTTTTACTCTACTGCAAGAAGCTGAAGCTTTTATGAATTCGATACTCATGCTCAATAAAAAAGTGTCTTATGACTAATTAAAAACGGCACGCTTTAGACACGATAACATGAAACATGAGTGTCCGAATTATTACCTATTTGTTAACGAATGTTAATTAGGTAAGTAAGTATCAGTTAACTAATTGATTCATGTCATAAGTCTACACCTTTTGACTTTTAGCTCGTCTCACTGAAGTGCTATTCTGTAAAAATCTTACCGTGAAAACTTAGGTGAAGTGAACTGTCACTCCACCTGATGTTAGGGATTACCCCAATGGATAGCTCACTTCACCTAAGTTATCACGGTGAGATTTTTACAGAATCTACCGGCTCATTAGTTATAAAGGTGCGAGGTCTTTCTTCATAGCAGTAGCTATAGGTACGTTCTATTTTTAGAGATGTTGGTAGGTATTTATTTTGTGTCAAAGACTTTTATCAGAACATTATGTGTGATGTAATAGGTGAATCAATGACGTGTGTAAATCTACCAATATACCTACGCGTCAATTAATTGGTCAGATTTTTTTCAGTAAGGCATTACTTTGTATAAGATTTATCACATTTAAACTTTGTGATTCTTTTAGCGAGGGTGAGTACATGATACAATAATGAGACATATTTAATAAGAAACCAATTTATTTTATCGCCTACGAAATAATTATCTTAAACTAAACAATAAATATTTAATTTACTGAACAATAACTAAAAACAATACTAGCGTTACATAAGTCTACGGTATCAGGAACATAAGAAAATTTTACAAAGTACTGATTGTTTACTAACACTATTTTGACTTTAAGCCCTAAGCATAATTTAAATACTACATTTCCATTATTAAGTCCAGAATACTTCTGTTAGGCGGCAGCCTAATATAGGCTAAGTAAATCGAGGCGGATCGTCTCGCATAATAAAAATCGAAAACTACTAATTTTCTGGTAAATTAATAGAAAACCCGCGCAGCGTCCAGCTTTCACGACGCATCACTTCTTCGCTTCACTTGGATAACCTTCTTTTCTTCAAACTTTCACCGTAGATATTTCTACGTTATGGACGGTTCCAGAAGTGTTAATTGTCCATGCTTTTTCTTCGCTGAAAACTGTGTGATCAGTCTGTGATCGGGAGTCGCCTGTGGCGTGGCGCGCGGCTGGTGGCCTGGCGGCTCGACATGCACTAGCGCAGCCTCTGCACTTTATACGCCATCGGCATGTAGCTGCAGAGTTTCAGCATGCAGAACGACGCTCTCTTCTGTTTGTGGCTCCTCTGGTGCGGACGAGCCTCCCCCACCGACGCCAGGAGCAGCACGCTCAGGATAACAACAATGAAGTGCAGGAAACGCATCTTGATTGGATTTGATTATTTGTGTTTCACTCAAAAATGTACTCGTAAAAGCTTGTAAGTATATAATTTCCAAAAGCACAGTGGTTGTGACTGTTTGGTGTTTGTAGTAGGACGCTTGGTTGTGTACTGATGATTGTGTTAAGATGCGCGGGTTATATAGGCGGCGCGGGTTATCTCGCGCGTGGCTGATAACCCGCCGAAATGAAATAAGTAGTAGATAGTGGCGAGGTTCGATGACTGCGCCTCAATGTCACTCGTGAGATAGGTGTTGGAGTAAAATTATCATAACTAGGTAAATTGCCACGTGCCAGAACTTGCCTAGACCTAATTAAAAAAACTTTTTAGAGAGGAGCTGACGTGGTAACTTTTTCGCATGGATGACTGAAGGTTCTTCAGATATGCTGACCCTGTTGATCTTAACATAATAATGGCACAATACAACAATATATTTAATTAGGTACTACTTACATATTTGTAATATAATATCGTGTTGCAGCACAACTTTTAAAGAATCCAGTATCTGTATCAAACCGCAAATACTGTGAAAATAAAAAAGTGCAAAAAAATATAATAACAAACCAAAAGAAACAACAAAAAACCGGTCAAATGCCCGTCGGACTCGAGCACTGAAGGTTCCGTACAAAGTAGGTATATAACTACAAATTTACGGTTTTCGGTTTTTTCCTTTACTTGTGTGACCTTGCTTCTTGCTGAATTTCATGATTTTAGGTCAACGGGAAGTACCCTATACATTTTGATTCCCTTGAGTGTCTTGATTTTTTTTTTTGCGGCATATTCGGTCGTATCTTTTTATTTACGATACCTTAGAAGTTTGATTTTTCCAGCTTCAAGGGACCGCAGACCTGAGTATACTATGGTTTTAATTTCAACTCGTTAAATCTACGAGTTCCCGAGATAAAAGGTCTTGACGGACACGACGAACGGACTAACGGACAACAAAGTGATTCCATGTAAGGGTTCCGTTTTTTTCCTTTTGAGGTACGGAACCCTAAAAAGCTAATTAAACAATGATTTTTAAAAAAACTCGTAGACTTAGTTATTATTTACCGTTCTATGCAAAAAAAAAACAAACATCAATAGCTACAAGTAGCTGATACAATCCGAATACATCATTACTTACGTCTTATTTACCCCTTTCTTTAACTAAGCATGACAAAGCGTCATTACTTTAAATTACGTAACAAATTACACGTAAACATACAAGAAGCTTGAAGCTTCAACTGATATCGATCCAGTTAATGAAGCGGTAATCTTTAGTTCACTATAGTGAATCATAGTGGAACCTATCTCAATTTATTTAAAGAGCGTATCTTTGATACTTCTTATCATCTCGTATAGGTAAATCTTGAGAACGCAGTTACCTACACGCTAACTACAGTCCGTCGTCGAGAGAATGCGTTGTTCTTGAAATCTTGACACCCGTCAGTTTCTTACAAACGAATACGTGTTTTGCGAATTTGATCTTTATTAGTTACTAGAATTGACGCACTGACATGTTTTTTCTTTAGCTTTCTTCACTCGATAAGATGCAGCCGGTCGATTCTGTAAAAATCTCGCCGTGAAATAATAGGTGAAGAAGTGAGCGGTCAATAGTGTTAGTCCCTAGTATTAGGGAATGAGAGCTCACTTCACGATCACTAAGTATTTCGCCTAAGTTCTCACGGTGAGGTTTTTGACAGAATAGCATTACAGGTGTTTACCTATCAATTATTTGACCTTCTGGTAGGTACAAATTCCTTTAAACAATTAGTAGGTTCATGATTATCAACTTGATTATTAAAATCGTATGATTTGTTTTTTTTATAATTAGGTAAATTGGTTTTTACTTACGTATAAGGAAAAAAAATAACTACGCACATCGTACGTATTACCACATCCGTTGCATGATGAAACAGGAAATTGGTGAATTATCGTATCGGCATATCGGCGCCCAATTTTTTTTTTCGAAATTCAAAAATACCATTAGTGTGTGGTTACTTTCAATATGATATTGAGATTGCATCAGCACTGATAACCGACTGTCAAATGTTACATCTTATAATAATAATAGATACTAATTTATTTATGTTAGGTGAAGTGGGTAAACCTTTCATGATAGTATTTTTCAATTGTAACTTGTTGTAAAATATTAAAATTAAAAAAAACGAGTGTGCTTATGACCACACGACTGAAGTGAAACTTCTTTCTTTTTTCTTTCTTTCTTTCCTTTTCTAGCATCGCTTTCATACTCAAGAGTCTGTGTCACTTCTTTCCATAATTTGTTATTATTTACCCGAAAATTCACAAAACATGAACTCTAAAATGAATTTACAGTTTTATTCACTTTAAACGTAGAATATTGAATGTATTGAACAAAATATTAATTCATAAAATTGTTCAAAACGAAATAGAATTACGAAAAATAACCAAAGAATCACCGTTCGCGTAACGCTAGTAAACTCGCAAACGAACTACTGACTGAAATATATATATGTAGGGGTTTTCGGTCCTCCACACACCCCTACATATATATTTCATTTACTAGCTATAAGAGAAAGAGAGAAAGAAAATGTGCGCGCGCACTGCTCTCTCTTGCTCCTACACTGTGATACAGACAATAAGCCTGCAGTGTGCTTAGATATACGGAACGTATTTGGCTATGAGAGGAAGAGAGAAAGAAAATGTGCGCGCGCACTGTTGTCTCTTGCTTATATCCCCCACTTAACTTCCGTTCGCCTTGCCCGATCACACTTTTCGTAACGCTTACGTCACGCGTTCGCCAGCTTACTCCCCAAGTCAAGCGTGCGTAAAGAAGTTTCACTTCAATAATATCTAAAAAAAAATAGTTTAAAAAGTAAAACCCGACTACTGAAAAGTATGAAACAAGAAGTACCTTCCCGTAGTCGCATGCTACCATCCTTACATACCCTAAAGCTAAGCGTGCATCACGAGATTTAATCTTTGCGGAAAATAAAGGCTATGCGCGTAATGCGGTATAAACGTAATTGCTTGACTGTACGCGCATAACTTCCGAATGACTGCACCAAATTGGATAATTCTTTTTTTGTTGTGTTCGGTATTGCCAGGACAAGGTTCGTAAGGAATAAAATTTCGGAAATTCGAAAAAAAATGCAGCCCTGCGCAGCTGGAGCGGGCCGCTAGTAGCTTAATATTATAAGTATGTGAGTAACGATTTGTCTTATTTCAGTAATATTTATATTTTTGAAATGTGTTAATTAAGCCCTTTCATTTGATACCTACCCAACAAGGCACCATCCCAAAATATTTATTTTTTAATTCATTACTTTATGTCCTCTAGAGGACGCCATATTAAATATAGTGTGACGTCACAGAACCTATAACCAGCGAACGGTCAAGACGCTTCTAACGATACCTCATTTGTCAAATTATTATAAGTAGTTTTTAAGTTATGAAGGAACAGATGAACATACTTATGTACACACCGGTTAAAATACCGGATAAATAAATAGGTAGTAGATAGGTACCTACTCGTCATACATACGTTTATAAAATACAAATAAAAAACCTCAACCTTATAAACCCAGTAATTTAATCAGTCAAGTTATTAAAAGAAACAAAGCAAACATGCGATGCCAGTCATTCATTCAGTCTTCTTCCCGTCAAAGTAGGGCGTCGCCATTTTCTTATTACTTCACGATACGTTATCTATGGCAGCTCATTTACATGCGATTTAATTAATAAAAATGTTCCAAGACTGGCTAGCGGGCTCACGTTGTGCTTGCTTGACCCGTGCCATGTTATAAAGATTAAAAAAATTGTAGACAAAATTTTCCGTTTGTTTTATACCTACACCCAGATATTTTTTATGTCAAAATAAAATGTGCATAAAATTGCAACATATATCAATAACATTGGGTACCTACATATGTACATAGGCACACGATAAGGTAGCACAAGCTTCTGTCATCTGTTATCTCCGGCACGGAACACTGAAAAAAATATTAGGTAAGAACATTGAAGTAGGAAAGAATAATTCAATTATATTCAAAAAAAAAAATTATCATGAGTGTGGATGAAACCAGATTGTTTAGTAGGTAACGTTTTTTACCGGTTTCAGGCAGATATGAACGAAAATATAATGAGGTGGGAAGTTCAGATTACTGTAGGTTTATGAATAAATCGCCCTTCAAATGTTAACTTCGCGTAGTGTGACACGTCTCTGTTGCGTGACAAGAAAGAGGGGGCTAGACTACCACATAGGCACATAGGTGCTTAGCATAAAAATTGGAAAGCTGTAGCTGATGCAGCTTTAAAATTTTTAATTTAGTTACATTACCAGGGGCAAACAAATTGAAACAGATATGTAATTTTAAAGCTCTGTAGTTGCTGTAATAAAAATGTTTGTATAGGTTTTTTTTTTACTAAGATTTATATATATTTCAGTTCAAGACTTCATTTTATGGAGCCCACTTTTGAACTAAGCTACTTTTTTAATCAACTTTCACAAGACAATGTAAACCGTATTATTATCAGTCCATCAACTGTTTCCCTTTTTCCACGTTCGCGTCGGTATAGGCTACCCAAATATATGACGTGATAAGAAAAACCCGTTAGCAAGTTGGTAGTGGTGTAATTAACTGCACAGCCTATCGATTTTGTAAAAATCTCACCGTGATAACATAGGTGAAGTGAACTATTAATGGAGGCAATCCCTAATATCAGCCGGTCGATCCTGTAAAAATCTCACCGTGAAAACTTAGGTGAAGTGAGTTTGTTTTTTCTAGCAATTGACACTATTGACAGCTCACTCTACGCTAACTTCAACTAAGTTTTCACGGTGAGATTTTTACAGAATAGCACAGGGTGAGTGCACCAGTCGATCATAGAGCAGAGGCACTCGTGGAGATTATGAGTACTTCTGTATCTCATTGACGACTATCATAATGAGACACAATTACTTAACTATTTATTAATAGGACAAAATCTGTAAACAAGGAAAGTTCACGGAGGCATCACGAGACCATCGTGTCTGGTCGTACGAACACATGCGACGTCTAGTACCTACCTCGTCGGGCTAATTAGGTCAATGAGATTTAAAAACCTTGGTTCATTTTACAGTAAATAACGTGAACATTTAGACCCCTGTATCTGTTTATCTATCTAGGTTAACAACGGTGCGGCCGATCAAAATAAACTAGAGACTATCAGGGTCTCGTTTATGATCCATTTTCCGGATAGCAACAGATACCTTTTCTGATATTTTTATCAATATCTAATATAAAATTCTCGTGTCACAGTGTTAGTTACCATACTCCTCCGAAACGGCTGGACCGATTTGTATGAAATTTTGTGTGCATATCGGGTAGGTCTGAGAATCGGCCACTATATATATATTTTTTTTGCAAACGACGTTTGCGGGGTCAGCTAGTAATTTATAAAAGAGTATCCATGGAGTTCCTTGCCGTTCTTTCCATAGGAATATAGGTACTTATGCTTTGGAATTGGCTTCATTTTTCTGACTAAACGACCCCTTGACTCCTCAATCAAACCATGTGGAGGCAGTTAAATTTTGAATATAGTGTAATTAAAATAAATGCTTTTAGTTTGAATAATTATGAGACGGCTTTGAAGAGACGAGAAGATGAGAAATGTATTCTTTTTTCAAACCAGGCATAGCCCGTTCACTTACTTATCAGTCACCGTTTCCGATTTATGCAATATACCGTGCGTACACGCACCTAAATAGGGAATGTAGACCACTTCCGGTAATTTTCCCCACAATAACCATAATTCTATTCTAACCTATTACGAGTATTTTACTACGCATATCAAATTGGGCATTTTCCGCAATCCTAAGGACTACGTACGAAACAATACAATGTTTGAAATCATGACAATTTTATAATTCTACGAGAGAAAACGAAGTCAGTAGGTAGTGTAATAGTACATTATGATACAAAAAAAACAGACTTGTATTGTTATAAACTTTTATAGAAAACCAGCGACCCGCCCCGGCTTCGCACGGGTGCATTGCTGATACTAAATACTTACACTACATTATACATGTAAACCTTCCTCTTCAATCACTCTATCTATTAAAAAAAACCGCATCAACATCCGTTGCGTAGTTTTAAAGATTTAAGCATTCATAGGGACAGAGAAAGTGACTTTGTTTTATACTATGTACCTAGTGATGGCGGCCTGGTTTTATTTTTCCGCGCGCCGCGTCGCGCTACCGATGCGCGCGCAGGTGTAAATAAAGGCACTGGCAAAACCGCTAAACAGCATATTATATAAATTCATTTTTTATATGAGATCCATTCGAGCATTACAAAAATATAATATTGTGCTACATTGTTACGTAGGTAATGAACTAATGATATTTGATTAATATCTTTAGTACCTACTAATTATCTTTTGTTGAGTAGCTAATTAATTTTTATATTTACCTACCTTCATCTTAGATATAAATAAACTAATAAAACATTCATGAGTTTGTACAATTAACGTATAATCATAATCAATCCATTATTTTGTCTAAACTAATATTATAAACAGAAAAGATTTGATTTTTTTGCATGTTTCTTTGTTACGTTTTCACCCTAAAACTGAACGGATTTGGATGAAATTTGGCACATGGGTAGACCATGACCTGGATTAGGATATAGGATAGGCTTTCATCCCGATATTTCCACGAGATCGAGACTTATGCGGGTGAAACCGCGGGGCGCTGCTAGTCATTTATAAGCCGGAAATTCCTTTACTCAAGCAGGTGGGTAAGTAGGTTATATTTCCTAATTTCATCTTTTCTTTACTGTTGGAGGAAAAGGAATTGACTTATTGACATAGATGCGATTGTCTTCTTATTTTTATAATGATCTAAGTAAACACCACCTGCCATTGGCCACACTACATCGTGAGTCGTGAACATTATCGCTCTGTCATCATGAGCGAAGCAAAGAAGAAGCATATAGTTAATACAGAAAATATTAATATTATAAGCTTCCGCCACAGATTACTAAATAGTTACTTCGCTTCCGCTGCGACTTCGTACGCGTGAAATTTATTGTTCCCCCGACCTACCCCATCGCGGTCGCATGGCATCGCCTGCCGGCACTATTACTAGTTCGTTTTCGCTTAAGCGTTCTTTCCGACTGTTTTTCTTTTTGCTCGGCTCCTAACGGCCCTAGCGTGATGTTAAACTTGTAGCCTATAAGCCTTCCTCAAATAATGGGCTACCAAATTCAAAAATATTTTTATGTTTTTCGAATCCGACCGTTAATTCCAGAGGTTAGCGCGTTCAAAGAAACTCTTCAGTTTTATTATTAGTATTAGTAAGTAAGTACATATATAATTATAGATTATAAATATATAAAATATAAGTAGGTAGATACAGACGCCAGCACATCAAGCTACCCGAATCTGTAAAATTTTCCCAATCAACTTTGAACCTTATGCTTTAGCGATAAAGTTGAAGATCTATTAAAGAAATTTGACATATTGTAGTAGCTTGATGCGCGTCTATACTTTTATTCAAAACATAGGTACCGTGTAAAATGGCACAAAAACCCCATCCATGCCTTTGTTCCATTTTTGCCAAAATTTGTGTCTTTAAAACATCGCCAATCAATTTTGTGTCTATCCGATTACTGTCGAATGCATCGATTGGTGTCTAATCGTCTACTTCTTGTCCCCTACACTAAAAGATATTAGATTTTAAGTAAAAAAGACCCTAACCTTGTAAAAAGTGGAGTAACAAACTTGTTTCGCAATCAATCAAAATATAAGCATCAGACATCATAGATTGATGTCTGATGCTTATATTTTTAATAGTAATTATCCCCAGATTAAGATATTATCAATAATATCGAAGCATACTTAGTGCTTACTTATTAGTAAAGCCGGTGACTCAGACGCCAGCCGTTAATCTAAGAGGAGCTAAAATCATAACGTTAATAATTCGCCAATTTTTATACTACGCAGTTAAAATTGGTTTAAAAAAATCGGTGTTCATGAATTCATGACGAAATCTGATAGTGATTGTCATTGTGTATGATGCAATGTCGTGGCTTGTTGAGTGTGGCTAAAAAATGTCGGCTTGACACGGGGTCACCGCTCACAATTAAAATAACTTTAACACCGGGTGGTTGCCTGATGATTGGCTTTAATTCATAAAGGTTATCAATTCTTGGTATGCAAGTAAGCTAGGTGTGACTTTGTGGTGAATAGCAATGTTAATTATTTCAAAGATAAACTTCAATAATTGTTACTAATTATTAACAGGATCTACTTCAATCAAAAGAAAGTAACTGAACGGTTTACATTTTATTAAAGTGGTAGATAAGGACTTTATTACACGACTGCCCAGAAAAAGGAGTGTTTACTTTCAAAGTGTAAAAAAAGCTTACGATTTGGTGCTTGCTACACTCTTCAGAATCAAAATTTTTTGGTTAAGCTTGTTAGTAAAGTGCGCTATGCTCAGCCTTAAAAAGGCTAAGAGCCTATATTATAGGTATGTAGCCTAAAAAATAGCCTATCTGTGAGAGCCGAGAGGGAGTGGGCCATATCCACTATTCCACCACGCGGGCCCAGTAGTACCTACGGGTTGGAGGATGTCACATGTATTTGAATTGTTGGTCTCCTCAAATTGTAGTAACGAAGAGTAAATATGTGTTCTTTTTCCTCATCGTATTAAGACTATGCCGTCCGCACAGTGGCGCCCTCATCGTTTGTTTCATTATTTCATACAATTTAGAATGAAAATGCAGAAAATAAGCACATTAAGTTGTGCTTCACAAGATTATACGTTAATATTATTAGAAACGGTAGTTTTACATTGTTTAGTATTATTATAATCCTTAAAACGGAATATAGTGGCCACTGTTATCCTTTAAGGATTATAATAAAACTAAACAATATGAATAAAACCGATTTGGTGAAAAAAAAATGGCTCGCATTTTGTACAGTCGAGTTCATTAATATATTAGCAGTGATAATATTTCAAAATATTGTAAGAATTATAATAATCATATAATTCTATAAAAACTTAGACCTTATGAACAGTTTATATGATAACATTTTATTGATGTACGTTTATATATAATTTTATGATTATTTTAAAGCTTACAATGTTTTGAAACATTGTCACTGCCAATATATTAATGAACTCGACTGTACCATTGTAAAACTTTGATACTTACTTCATATTTAGCAAAAAAAAAAAGTTAAAAAAATGGAAATAGACAACGATATGGATTCAACTCCAGAAAATATAAAAACAACTGCAAATTAAATTGTTAATAACCTTTTGCCGCAAAAGTCGCGGGATACTTTGTTTTCATTAACTTCAGTTTTTATTTTGAGTAGGTATATTTTATCACTATAGGTAGTTGAAAAAAAAGTAAATTACGCACCTTGCTGCAATGAGTAATTAATGCACTCGTGTTAATTTAGTGCCCTCGCGTGCTTGTGCTTTGATAACTCGCTTGCGCTCGATGCAACAATCTACTATACCTATACCTACCTAAGATTAACCGCACATATCCGTGCCTGACGAGGCTTTTTATTTACTTTTACTGAAAGTAACACCAGTGCGTAGCAAGTATTTATATTTCAGATAAAGCTCATAACTTTATGTTACTTATTGAGTTGTTCGGGCTTCTGACGACGTAACAGCTGTCAAAGATATTCACGAATGACAGCCGAGACCAACGGCTTAGCGTGCTTTCCGAGGCACGAAGAGTTCTTGGTTCCTTAATATAGTTATTATACTCTTTGGGTCTTGGTATATAAAGAAGGTCACCCATCCACGGACCAACTGCGGGAAGCGTAGCTTAACCTAATCGATCGACCCGTGCGACTCTTATCAATCACTCATCTTACCTATGTTATGTAGGTATGTACTACCTACATAACATGTCATATATTGTAGCCAGCCCGCCCTCGTATGTAGATAATTACTCATTTGGCACACAAAAATTACTTGTGTTATTTATAAATGTTTAAGACTTTGTTGTATTATGCTGATAATTGTACGTAATAAGTGAAGGTAATTCTGATTAAAGCTACTTATCTAGTCATTCGTAACGTGATAAATACATATTATATGTATTGGGAGTTAAAGCTTGTCCTTATCACTTATCACTACTTTAGTGAATGAATTTCTATAGTTTTAATCTATTATCTTTGTCAAAACAAACATTTTTTAATTACTGTGATTCCACCAGTCTTATTTTTATTTATTTAATACTTCAAGCACATACATGTACAGAGGCGGACTTAATGCCATAGGCATTAAGCATTTATAACTAATATTATAAATGCGAAAGTAATTTTGTTTGTTTGTTACGCTTTTACGCTAAAATGGCTAAATGGATTTGGATGAAATTTGCCATATTGCTAGACCATGACCTGGAAAAGGACATAGGTTTATTACAATCCTGGATTGCAGACGAAAAATCGCGGGCATCACAGCGGCGTAGCGTGGGTGTCGGCCGCCCGGGGCGGAAGAAAATTTTGCCGCCCTCTTATTTAGGTATTTCAATTTAATGTACACTATACATTCATACATTAATTCTAGAGAACTTTGCGGCAAGAGCAGTCATCATTATTTTGCATTATACAGGTTAGATTTTAAATAAAAAAGTTTATCTAAGTTTTACAATCACGTTTAAGTATTAATACAAACATTATTTTACTTCAACCACTAAGATACTATAACAGGTAGGTACAATACCTATCACTTAAGGTTAGGTACAACTTGACAATCGATAAGATTAAATAATTTGCGAATTGAATAAAAAACCCAAAACATTTTTTTATAAAAACTAGAACTATACGTAGCGTATACGTATTACGTAATATTTTATTGCAAAATAATAGAAGTACTTCTGAGAATAAAAACCAAACTTCCGTCTTTAATTTAAAATGTATAAGTCTACTTTTTTTAAGAGCAGTCTTTTATTGCACCATCAATGTCTATAGCATCACACACCTCTTGCTCAATAAACCAGATAGCCAAATTAGTTAGTCTCAAAAGATCTTAAATCATTTTTAATCAACTTCAATTTTTGAAAAACTTCTCTCTCGGCTGGCATTGCTTATGGAGTTATGGCAACTGTGAAAAATATTAGTAGCATTATTAAAATATTGGGCAGAGCATCTTGCAGCTTGGATTTCACAATAAATTTAAATAATTCAAGTGAGTCTACATTCATTAATTTATTTTAGTTGCCTGTAGCAGCAACGAAAGTCCGCAGTCGAAGTCGTTCGAGCCTGAAATCCTGCTCGTCAATTTCGACAGATGCGTAGTCTAGATTACATTTAGTGTCGTCTGGATCTAATAATATAGCCGGCGTTAGATAAGCAAACTTATCCGTAAAATTCTGTAGCTTCTGAAAACGCTCACGAATTTCTACAATGATTCTATCTAACGAGGAAAACAGCTTTCGTCTCAACTCATTTTCGCAAGACAAGTTAGCATCTCCAGTTCCTTCATCAAAAATATGCCTTCTTGTTATGCGCCTCTGAGGTTCTATAGAAATGCCGAGTTCTTCACACATATTTTTGCATAACTTACAGCGCCATCTGCCCTTTCCTCTCGTTTCTCTGTCTATAAAATAGCACATAATCTTATGTCAAGACCCTTTATTTTTAAATATCTTTGTGCATCATTCACTTCATGTAGCACCGGTTGCCAAAGGCCCAAGAAACAAAGAAAGGAAAAGCTCCTGCATCTGTCCTAGTGTTCAAGCTTTCACCTGCCTCTTACAGTTTTTCGAAAGTGACGAGAATGTTTTTGTAATGATGGCATGTCATATTTACCGCATCGCCTCTTGCACTCCACCGCGTGTCTTAAATCCTTTTGAAGCTTTTGCCTGTAGCTGCTATCAGAACTTCCCAACGATGTGCAGATGTAGAAAAAAATGAATAGCAACGTTCTAAAATGCCGAAAAAAGTTACTGAACTCACCTCAACTGAGGCAACGTGTAGTTGCTATTAAAAATGAAATGGTTCAAATAATTTTATTATTTATTGTGACATTTTGCCGCCCCCTAAAAAGTGCCGCCCGGGGAGGGCCGCCCCTGCCGCCCCCCCTACGCTACGCCACTGGGGCATCAGCTAGTACCATTTAAGCCACAGTAAAAGGATATAAAAAAATCTAAATCGGTTCAACCGTTTGGGAGCTACGATGCCGCTGACAGACACACGGACATATGTAGATAGACACGTTAAACTTATAACACCCCTCTTTTTTCCGTCGGGGGTTAAAAAGGAAATTCTGTAAATTAGCTTTAGCAGAGAAGCCTAGCCAAGCTTTTAGAGCTATCGTCTAAGTTGGGCGACGATCTTCGCAGGGTGGCTGGTCTGTAGCAGCTGGGTGAGGGTAAGTGTACCCAAGGATAGAGCTAAACGACGTGCAACAGGGAAAGCCGATGTTCAGTAGTGGAACGCTTTAGGCCGCCAGTAGGATACCACTGGCGTTTTACGAGCGTTGACGTCAACGTCGCATCTGCGCGTGACAAGCATTAACGTCCGCTGAACGCGACGCTAACGTCGCGCACATGATACTGTTGCCAACAAACGCGACGTTAACGTTGCGCAGACGCGACGTTGACGCCGCGTTCAGCGGACGTTAATGCTAATCACGCGACGACGCGACGTCATCGTCGCGTCTGCGCAACGTTGACGCTGCGCAGACGTTCGAGAGACGCCGACACTCGTAAAACGTCAGTGGGATAGCGGCCTTAAGTAGGCGGATGATAGAAGTTGATAGCGTCACTAACTGTCCTGATTGCCTGGATGTGCATATTTATCTCCCCTCTCACAGAGAGGAGGCCTATGTCCTAGCAGTTGGAACATTAGAGGCTGATTTTGAGAAATATGCATAATATTTCTCTCTATATACTTTATTGTAAAAAAATATTTATTCATTAATATGACATGTTTTTTATATGTAACTAAGTATTTATACTAGAAACTAAATTAAAAGACTAACTTACTATACAAATAAATACAAAAAAAAACAATAACAAAGGACACTTAAGCGTCGAAGTACTCGTCCGCATCGCTGTCATCCGGAAAAGTGTCCAGAAGACTGGCAGCATTGCCACGTTGAATGGCAATGCTAATTCTTTGGCCAAAGAAAGACCCAACCTTCTGGTCACGTGAAGTGTCGACTAGTCGGCAAGAAATTTCATTAAAAAGGAGACGCGCACTCGGGCCCCATGACACGAGCGTTTCGACCCCAAACGGCTCAAAGCTGTAGTTACCAATATGGTTACAGTATTTGCGCCGCTTGAGGGTCTCAGCAGCCGCAGCAGATTTTTTTCTCTCTTGTAAGTGTCTTTGAAGTTTGTTTTAAACATGAGTACCTAACTACTTTATTAGGAGAATTTTTTCATAATTTGGGCATTCCTCCATCTATAAAGGCATCATTCGATAATGTTTACGAAACATAGCGGGACGACCACGCGATCATCCACAAACACCTCATTCATACAGTAGGAAATTATCATCAAACACGCCAAAGTATACACACAATCTAAATAAAGATAAGCTTACGACATGACATGCCAAGTTGAATAAGCAAGGGTCTATTTTGGGTACAGTTTCATCAGCGAATTTTTACCGCTGAGACGTAGGCCGCAGACGAACGCAAATAATCACGTGACCTGCGGGGTTTTTATTAATTTGTGTGCTATCTGTATATATCACGTCGCGTGTCCACCGCTGGGGGGCGTGTTCTGATGTAATATACAAATATACATATTATATTCTTGCTCGGGCAAGTCTCTCCTGAGGTTGATAAGCGCGTGTCACACACTTTGGCGCTTCTTAATTCGAATAGAATTGTTTACTATATGAACGTCTGTTTTATAGCCATTGTAGTTGCTAAAGATATTGGATGTTTATGTAGCACGTATACCTAAGTACTGTGTCCATCGCGTATGCATAGGCCAGAGCTACAAAAAATGCTAGTCCAGTAATAGTCTTACGTGCCACGGCCTATTTTTATTAATTATTTCATGTTTTTTGGATTGTTCTTTCTTTGTTTCTATTTGCTGTACTCTGGACACTTTAACATGCACCTCTTTTTTACATAATTCTTACCATAGATATAAGATTTTTTATTTCTATAATTCTTACATAATAATTAGGTAGGCATATATACAACATTAATGGTGTAACTAATATTTTTGTAACAATATAATTTAAAAGGAAGAAGAGAACGGGCGAGGAACTACTTGGAAGAGTCCATGGAGTTCTTCTCCATATGATACCTATAGGTTTAGGTAGGTATCTACTACGCTTTGCAATGGGCAACTAGCTTCATATTTCTGACTGACCAACTCCTTGACAATTCAAAAGTGCCTTGAAAAGGTTGAATTGAAATAAATGCTTCGAGTTTCAGTTTAAGCATGCGAAAATCATTTTTTTTAGTTTTCGAAATTAAATATAGGCAACCGCAGCTTCCTTATCACAGAAACCGGTGAATGGTGTGAGTAATAACTTAGCACCTGTTTATAAGACCGGCCACCTGAGTACCTACTAAGATTAATATAACAATATGTCAGGTGAACTAAAAGTCATCAGAAATACCTAATCTGCAATCATATGAAGATACAACTAGGTAAACCATAAAATCAACTCTTTAGAATTTATCGACAGCTGGGTATTATCTCCGACAATTTTGGAGGAACATTCTACATTATTTACAGGAACCAAAAGCAAAGTGACAATAAAAAAACAAGGTTGTCGTCATCAGATTTAATGGCCCATATAATTCAATTAATCATGAGTAGGTATTATAAGCTTCAGAGGCCCGAGATAGTAAATTTATATAATTATAGATATAACAGCGATACCGCAGCTGGTCATGAGTCCATCATCCTTTGCCGATTAGAGTAGCAGCTGAAGCGATCGATCAAATTGAGACATTCAATATAATGAAAAAAAATAATACAAGATGTTCTCTACTAATACTAACCTAAGTATGAGATGTCACGTCAAGCCGTAAGTCTGCCATCCATCACGCTAACTCGGTAGGCCTGTTTTCGCTGATTAGGGACATTTAGGCATCCTTTTGCATGGCATAGGTACCTATACGTTAAATGTTCTCAGGACCATCGATAGTCACTGGCGGGGGGGGGGGGGGTGCTGTATGCCTTGGGTCCCCGGTGCTGGGGGCCCCTTTTAATCAAATCCTAAATAAGGTCAAAATATGTGCAGTAAGAAGCAGTTTGGAGTTAGGCCGCACCTGCGCAAAATATAAATGTAGGGTGCTAAAATTGTATCATCATCGTCCTACGGCAGTCCACTGCTGGATATAGGCCTTGTATGCAGGGTCAAATTTAATTACTTAGCGAAACTCTGCAGAAGTGATGGGTATCGATATCTAAACATAATAAAACAAAAACGAAATAAGTGTGATGATATTTTTTTTGTGGGGTCGTCGACCGCTATTAGAGTGAGTTTACTTGAAATATCAGTTTTTTATTGTGTAAACTTCACAGACGTGATTGATACCGATATCTAAAAACGACCCTTAAGAAGAAAACCTCAAAACATTCGTGTTTAGATATCGATGCCCATCACGTCTGCAGAGTTTCGCTAGCTAATTTAATTTGACCCTGAATTGATAATCTCTTTCTAGTTTTTCGGCATTAGTCGACAAAGCAACTCTTATTTCCGTAAAAAAATCAAAAAAATCCTATCCGATCATTCAAAGGCCGGGGACAAAAAAAATATCGAGCTCGCCTCGCTCGCTCTTTCATCTTACATTCTTGCTTTTCGTGAATACCATAATGAGGAAATAAAGAAGCACCTTCCCAAAAAATATTCCTGCCAGGCGCAAAGCTCATCGTGCAGGTAGCGTATAATTAGTTAATTACGCACGTTATACCTACTTTTTTTTGTTATTATTTTCTAAACAACTCCGATGAGGATCCCAAAACTCGTACATCCAAGATTGACGAGCATTCAATTGTCACCACACCACGCTCCCCCTGTGACTTATCCTAAGTGATAGTAGGCCTTTTGGACTCAGATTTGTTGACCATTTTTTATTTTGTTAAGTTCCTAGTACTTGTTGACAGGTCTTCACTGTCCTCCCATACGTATATAGTAAAAGCCAATTATTTAAAAAAGAGTAACCGTGGAGTTTCTTGCCGGCTCTTCACCATAAGAAATGACCAATTGTAACCGTGCACCCTAGCTTCTGACGTTTCATAAATGCCCATGTAGGTTTACCTATAAGGTGAAATAATATAAGTATTTTGAATTTCCTGCGTTTCCTTCGTTTTCAATAAAGATGATCACATAACTTTTGATTTTTTCGTCGTTCCTTAACTACATAGTGTACTTATGACATAATCAATCGATCTGCCCAGCCTATTTCCAACTATGTTGAGGTCGGCTTCCAGTCTTATCCCAACGATGTACTTATGACACAACGATAAGTAATTAACAGTCTTATAAATCGTACGATGTATTGTAATAGATACATTATCTTATAAATCGTACGATGTATTGTAATAGATACATTATCTTACGAAAGAGGATGTCTTTTTATAACATTAATTAAGTATATTATTATCGACGCAGGCAACAATACCGTGTTATTTTTTTTTCAGCAATTAAAGAATATTCTTAATTAGCTAACTTATTGAGATGACGTAAGGTTCAGTATCAAACGAATGAGAATCACGAGCGCAGGCAGTGGAGGCTTTACGAACATGTTATTTCATCTTGGAACGATTTATCAACTCTAAGGCTACAGTCTATCGACTACACGCTCACCGCGACCGGCGACGTGCAGCCGTTCGTCACCGATGGCGGCCGAATGCTGTGTTCGTAAATACACGGGTGCGGTCTCGCTCGCACGCCATCCGCGACCGCCAAGTGTGACGGCGGCGGCAACGAACGTTTTAGCAACCGGCGACGTGTCGGCCATCCGGTAGCAAGTGACGTTAGCATTTTTCAGACCAAACGTATTGTCAGCCGCTGATTATGAGCGCGCGTTACGCAGTTTATCGCTTTTCCATATAAGTATATTTAACTTCTCGTACACACCGAACCGACATACGCTATTACATAGTGTGTTGTCACTACACTATACAGCCGATCGATTCTGTAAAAATCTCACCGTGATAACTTAGGTGAAGTAAGCGTGAAGTGAACTATCAATAGGGGGGATCCCTAACATCAGGTGGAATGACAGCTCACTTCACGCTCACTTCACCCAAGGTTTCTACTTGAGATTTTTACAGAATAGCACTGCAGGATACTCACAATCGGCGGCGAAAAATACGTTTGATGTGAACGATGCCTTATAGATACCGTAGCCTAACGGCGCCGTTATCACAAGTAATTCTTGATAAACGAATTTTACGAGTTGGAACTTGTCGTTATTTACTTAAATAATGTACCTATCTATGTAGGTATTTATTAAATTCCGGCCACTTTAAGCATTTGTAAAAGTATAAATTGTTCCAGCTCCACATAACATTGGACTTCAACTCTATCTAATATTGTCAACAGGCTACTTGGACTCCTATCGAAGGTCAAGGTTAGTTCACTTCTAGACAAAGGTAAATCCTTATAAATAAGCGAGTCAGGGAAGGTGTATAGGTACTAAGTTTCGACGTTAAACTAACATTACTAATACTTGGCGTGTGTTTTCTAAAAGAAAAAATACAGAATGTCAATCAATTTAAATTTTTATATATCGGCTATCCTTGGGCCTTTGTCCAACAGTAACGTCTTTTGACTGAAATGATTATGATGAAAATGAAATCTATTTCTTTACATAATCAGCCTATAATGTTTCTACTGCCAGGGACACAAGCCTCCTCTCTGTGAGATCAGTGGGCCGTAATCCACCACGTGAGAGCAATGGTGCTGAATTTATTTACACAAAGTAAACCGCCTGTCTGTGTTCGAACCTACGACCAAGTCCACGTTACCACTGTGTATCCACTGCTCTCTCAAATTTTCTATACCAGTGATCATACTCGTATTACCTATACTTAGGCCCGTATTACAGAACGTCACTCAATACTCAAGCATTACTTAAAACTAGATTCAGGTCCTCACCGGACACGGGTGTTTTGGGAGGTTCCTGCACATTATCGGGCGGGAGGATACGCCCGGGTGTCACCACTGCGAGGGTCGCCCGTAGGACACGGTGGAGCATACGGTGGCGGTATGCCCCAATTGGGCGGAGCACCGCCGTGTTCTCGCAGAGGCGATCGGCGGCGGCGGCGACCTCTCGCGACCGGCCCTGGTTCAAGCCATGGTCCGGGGCGAGAGGGAGTGGGAGGCAGTCACCTCCTTCTGCGAAGCAGTCATGCTAGCGAAGGAGGTGGCGGGACGGCTGAGGGAGAGGGCCTCATGTCCCAGCCGCCGCGGGAGACGCCCCGGGCGTCGGGAGCCGCGAGACGACTCCCGGCCACCGTAGGCGCGGGCCTGCGGGCGGAGAGTAATGGGTAACTCTCCGTCCGATCAGGACCAGGCCCGTGCCGGACGGCGCGTACGTGTTCCATGCGCGCCTCAAAGAGATGTCAGCATAAGGAAGGGGCCCGAAAGGGCCGAAGCCTGCCGGGACAGCGGGATTGTCCGAAAGGGTTACCGCTACCCCGGAACACAAAGGGCTAAGGAAGGAACACGGGTGGGTTTTAGTCAGTAAGAGTCTGACACTCCCTTCTGCTCCACCCAGAGCGGGAGGGGTCATTGGATGATTTCCCATCCACAAAAAAAAAAAAAAAGCCATTTGATTTGTTGAAACTAGTTTTAAGTAATGCTTGAGTACTGAGTCACGTTCTGTAATACGGGACTAAGTCATCAATTTTGTGAGATTTATGATAAAGCTAAAAATAAACTTAAATTAAGGAGATAAGGAGTACGTGCCCTGATACACATACTATGTATTTAAACGAATAATTAGTCTAGACACTGACGTAACAAAGTGACCGAATATGTCGCAAACTCGCACCTCGACCTGTCTGCGGACCTCCACCGACTGCTGTAATACAGTGGGCCACAAGAATGCGGGTCGGTAAGAAGAACCTCAATCATCATCATCTGCCTAGCCTGTTTCCCAACTATCTTGGGGTCGGCTTCCAGTCTAACCGGATGCAGCTGAATACCAGTGTTTTACATGGAGCGACTGCCTATCTGACCTCCACAACCCAGTTACTGAGTAATACGATACCCCTTGGTAAGACTGGTTGTTGTGGTTGTGGTTGTTGGTTGTAATAACTTCCAAAATATTAGAGCTGGCTTTATGAAATATAAACTGAGACAATTTTAGTTATAGTGCCTAAATCAATGTCATAAAAGTTCAAGATTATGAAGTTTGAATAAAAGTAAGTCAAGAAAAATTACATTTTCACTAGTTAGATTTCGAAAAATGTGCTACGACATCAAATATGTAATTTTTATACATTTTAGTATTTTGCCACCACGAGCTGTTAATACAGCTGTTAAACGGTGTGGCATGCTTTCCACCAGCTTTCTGAGCCGATGCTGAGGAATATTCTCCCATTCCTCTATCAGTGCTTCTTTCAGTTCACGAAGCGTGATTGGAGGGGAATTTCGCTGGCGTACACGTCGTCCCAATTCGTCCCAGGCATGTTCGATGGGTTTCAAGTCTGGGCTGCGTACTGGCTACTTCGTGGCGTGTGATAACGACATCTTCAAGGCAGACAAACTCCATCCGAGCTGCATGGGGACGAGCGATATCTTGCATAAACATGGCGTTTTTGCCCATATTTACTAAATATGGGCCAACATACTCATTTAAGATTTCATTCAAATATCTTTCTGCCGTTAAAATGTCATTCTCTATTACCTCCAGCAAGGTGCGGCTTTCGGAAAAAATTCCTGCCCACACGTGTATGGACCCACGATTCACCGAATGGTACTTTCTCTTCAATGCAAGCTAGCGCTCTCCTAGTCTTCTGTACTCTTTGACTCTTTGCCTCCCATAGTGCGTGTATAGCATGAATTCGACCAGTCATCCAGAGTCCAATTCTTGTGTTCCCTAGTGTAACTCGCCTTGAATTTCAATGCTGCAGACACCGCCTCACTGTGTACGTGCTCGAATTGCTCCCTCCAGCACGTATAAAGTGACTTTTGACTTCAACAGCCGCTTGAAATCGATTTCTCAACATTGTTGACATCATAAATCGATCCTCCCGCGCTGTCGTGCGCCTTGTTCGGCCTGTTCCTGGTCTGCGAATATTGGATCCAGTCTCTTCAAATCGCTGGAGCACTCTTTGAACGGTTGATAGCGACACACCAAAAGTTCTCGCTGTACCTATAACGCTGACTGCGCCCGTCTTCTAGCATTGTCAGGATTCTGGTACACTCATCAGGGGTTAGTGGCATGTTTTTAATTGAATTTGATCAGTATAATGAATTTCTGCACAAGAGATACCATATTTTTAAACAGCAACATAACAAATGGTTTCAAAGTTGTTAACATTTTTAAAATCGTCTTTATTTATTATTTATGATTTTTATTATAATCACCAAAAATAAATAAAAAGGTTTTACTCCTTCTCATATTTGTAACCGCTAGTTACAAATATAAGAAGTTCTATAATGTCCGTCCCAGCTTCGCACGGGTGGACATTATTTTTCATTTTATTTTTTTCTTGCAATTAAAAAAGCCTACCTATATTAATCAGTGATAATGTAGCATTCAAATGGTGAAAGAATTTTAAAAATCGGTCCAGTACTTTTTGAGCCAATTCGTTACATTCATACATACAAACCTTTCCTCTTTATAATATTAGTATGGATGAAAAAAAAGTTTAATTTAGTTTTTATTTTTAAAAAGTTATCGATTTTTTTATAACCGACCTGCTTTCTTTGCGGTCCAGTGTATTCTAAGCACTTAAGTTTTTTTGCAATTTGCAGGTCAGTGTCAAGTTGTATGTTGATTGAAATATGATTCGCGACCGTAACAAATATTTATTTATAGAATTATAATCATAAACATAATCAACACAGTCTATATAGTCAGTACCTACATAATAAATCTAGAATATTCATTCAAAGAAAGAAAAAGTATTATGACTCGTACAAGAAGATCACAAACTAAACTAAACAAAATAGTAAAAAGTAAGGTATAATTGTTTTGCGCACATACCAAAATTATCATTGAATTTTTTATCCAATTTACTTTATTTTTCACTAAAATTATTCTTTACTGAAATCGGTTTTAACCGGTTTAATTAAAGTATAAGTATCTATATTATTACAGATTTTTCCCTCTGACGTCAGCAACTGGCTCTACACAATGACCTCAAATGGACACACGCCGTACGAGTGCCTAAATAAAAAAGATTAATGTTATGAAAACAACGAGTTTTTTTTTTCAATAGATGCCTATAAGCTGCTTCTCATTTTAAGTTTTTCGGTAAAACCTCGTTGAATCGCGATAAGCAAAACCAACAAACGATGTGTATAAGCAGTGTAAGTTAATCATCACCTATTTTCCGTAAAAATGAAAACATTAAAATTAACATTATTATTAACACTATTTAACATTATTCCCTGCGGGCGGAAAGCCGAAAAGGCCCTCTTTGGAGCGCTTTTTCGGTTTCAACCATTGAATACTTTCATAAGTAGGTACTTAATTATGGCGCGCTGATCAAAATGATCAAAACCGCAGGTATGCATCCTTTTGTTGCCATACCTGTTTAGTTTGGCTTTATTTTCTAGTTCTACATAGACACTTTACCAAGGTCTTTACTTAGGCCGAAGAAATTACCAAACTTAAAGAGCAGTAGGCTCGCACATATTGCTCGCAGAACCGATGGCCGATAGGGCCGAAAGATTCTGGAGTGGCGACCGCGTACCGGAAGACATAAGAATTGTAATGCCTCCCTCAAGGTGAACCGAAGGCCGTAGGAATCCGCTAGATGTGAGAAACACAGAACCGGACGAAGTGGTGCTTGCCGTGGTGGAGGCATATGTCCAGCAGCGAAACGTTTTTCAGCTGAAATGAAGATGATGATGATGAAGCACCATTCAATACAGTTAAAAAAATATATTTTTAAAATTTTTATTTTAGTGTTATTATTTGAAATAAGAATAAGTTGAAAAAAACTTGTTTTCTTTTGTTCCGTTGTGTTTACAAATCGATACCGCAAGCACCTCTGTGAAGTTTACACAAAAAAAAACTATTTTTTTTAACTAGTATTTCAAGTGACTACATTAATTGCGGTCGATAACCCCAGAAAAAAAAATATCATATTTAGGTATCGGTACCCATCACGTCTGCGGAATTTCGCTAGCTAATTTAACGAGACCCTGTATAGATATTGTTGCAAACTCCTTGGTTGTGTTTAACTTTTTAGACGATTTTTATTTAAATGTTATTCTTTATTTTTTGCTTCTTCTTCTTGTATCTGTCAAAGGTTTGGTTTGTGTTTCCAATTTGATGATAGATTATTCATTATTCTACTAAATCCAATAATTTTCTAAAAAATATATCACACATAGCTTTAGTTTTAATTCATTCTACCAGCCACTAATACATACAGTCCGTTTCTATCGCCTTCAGTTATAAGTATAAAAGCAGATATTGCAGCATGTTGCTATCAATGGTCCAATATCTCCTTACTTTGTAACAATAACCTACAAATATTCTAGAACCTTCTCGCTCAAGTCAACTGTAGTTCACGTGGAGTCATTGGTCGGAGGGCTTGTTTTATCTGAAAATAACCATTTAATGAATAATGGCGAGCAGATAAGTTATCGCGCCAGCACATCGTTCGATTGTTGTAATAACAAGACAATGACAGTCGACCCTTCAGTTATCTACTGATGCAAATCGCCTCGTGTAGCTATTGCTATGCATTTTCCATGTTTGTGCTAGCATTGTTCTCGACTCTGCAGGCTAGTGGCTAAATAATAACAGCCGTACCGGTCGATCGAAGGCTTGCGGTACTCGGTAGGTAGGTGGGTGACCATCCATTACATACCGAGACCCCTCCAGCCCCGGGTGGTACCGGCTGTCATTCGTAGATCTGAGACAGTCGATACGGGTAGTCAGAAGCACAAAACTACAAAGGGGTATCGCAAAAACATTTTCTTGTAATTAAAAATTAAATGAATGGGGTCTCCCATTCATTTAATTTTTAATTTTATATTATATTTATTATTTGTGTTGTTATAACGGCAATATAAATATATATACTCTGTGAAAATTTCAACTATCTACCTATTACGGTTCATGAGATATAGCCCGCTGACAGACAGAAGGAAGGACGGAGGAACGGATGGACGAACAGCGAAGGCTTAGTAATAGGGTCCCATTGGCACCCTTTGAGTTCGCAACCCTAAAAAACATCGTTATTAGATAATTCTCGGCTCTTTCTATTCCACAATCACTTATCAACGCCTTTTTCAGCCCTATCAGCAAAAATAACATGCCGTCATGTAAACACGCTCCACGTGTTGGGGTGTGTATCACTGACCCATGCAGCGCTTTATAAAGACACCACAGCGATGACAATTGCTTGACGTAAGCGCATAAATAATAGCGTAACAGTATTATCAACTTGTTACAGTGCGTGATAAAGATAACTAGCTGACACACGCAAATATGAGACTATCTGTATCTGTGCATATGAATCTTGCTTTAAACTCCATTTGTGTAACTTTTTTCCAACTATGTTACACGATACCCCTAGGCAAGACTGTTTGTCAGACTTTTGGGTTTCTGACTACCCGTAAGGACGTTCTGACCACGCATTTAGTATATTCTGTAAAAATCTCACGTAAAGGCTTTTTTTTTTTTTGTTTTTTTTTTTTTGTGGATGGGAAATCATCGAATGACCCCCTCCCGCTCTGGGTGGAGCAGAAGGGAGTGTCAGACTCTTACTGACTAAAACCCACCCGTGTTCCTTCCTTAGCCCTTTGTGTTCCGGGGTAGCGGTAACCCTTTCGGACAATCCCGCTGCCCCGGCAGGCTTCGGCCCTTACGGGCCCCTTCCGTAATGCTGACATCTCTTTGAGGCGCGCGTGGAACACGTACGCGCCGTCCGGCACGGGCCTGGTCCTGATCGGACGGAGGGTTACCCATTACTCTCCGCCCGCAGGCCCGCGCCTACGGTGGCCGGGAGTCGTCTCCCGGCTCCCGACGCCCGGGGCGTCTCCCGCGGCGGCTGGGACGTGAGGCCCTCTCCCTCAGCCGTCCCGCCACCTCCTTCGCTAGCATGACTGCTTCGCAGAAGGAGGTGACTGCCTCCCACTCCTTCTCGCCCCGGACCATGGCTTGAACCAGGGCCGGCCGCGAGAGGTCGCCGCCGCTGCCGATCGCCTCTGCGAGAACACGGCGGTGCTCCGCCCAATTGGGGCATACCGCCACCGTATGCTCCACCGTGTCCTCCGGGTGACCCTCGCAGTGGTGACACCCAGGCGTTTCCTCCCGCCCGATGGTGTGCAGGAACCTCCCGAAACACCCGTGTCCGGTGAGGACCTGCGTCAGGCGGTAGGTGAGGGCACCTTGGCGCCTCTCTAGCCACTACTCAAAGAGGGGTCTTACCGCCGCTATCGCGGCGTGCCCTGCGCTGGGTTGCGACAGTCGCTCTTTCCATGCCGCCATGAGATCGCGCCGGAGGTCAGTCCGCTCCGCCGCGATTTGCCACGGCAGCGGAGTTTCCCCCCGGCGTAGTGCCTCCGCGCGCCACTCGTACAGGCGCGCGAGGACTATCGCCTCCAGATCCCACGGCGGCAGTCCGGCAAGGAGGCTTGCCGCCTCGCCCGAGATCGTGCGGTACCCCCGGATCAGCCTTACGGCTACCACCCTTTGGGGCGCGTTCAAATAGTGGGCGGCTCGCCACCGCAGTGAACGCGCCCATACCGGGGCCCCGTACAGGGCCATGGACCGCACGACCCCCGCGTAAAGCCTCCGGCAGGAGGCGTTTAGCCCCCTCAGGTTGGGCAAGAGCCGCTTGAAGGCGGCCCCGGCCCGTTCCAGCTTGGGAGCCAAACGTCGGAAGTGTTCGACGAAGTTCCACCGGCTGTCGAGGACGAGACCCAGGTATCTCATCGTTGTCTCGACGCCGATGTGAACCCCTCCTACCGTCGGTTGGGATCCCGAGGGCGGCCCGTTCCGAAGCCCATGAAACGACATGGCCTCGGACTTGTGCAATGCCACCTCGAGACCCAACCGCCGGATCCTCTCCACGACTATCGCAACCCCGCGTGTCATCGCGTCGGCCGCCGCCTGATGCGACCTCCCCTGCGCCAGGACTAGCGTGTCGTCAGCGTAGCAAACCACGCTGACTCCATCAGGGAGATCGGCCCGCAGCACCCAGTCGTAGCCGATGTCCCACAGGAGCGGCCCCAGAACCGATCCCTGTGGGACACCGCACGACATCTCTCGCCGGTTCCATTCCCCGTTGCGACCGGGGTAGATGACGGCTCTGTCCGTCAAGTACGCCCCGACTATTCGACGGAGGTAGGTCGGCACCCGGTGATACCGGAGTGCCTCCCCAATGCAACTCCAGGGCAGGGTGTTAAAAGCGTTGGCGATGTCGAGTGACACCGCCACGACGACCCCACCCCGGGACACCGCGTCCCCCGTCGTAAGGGCTCTCACGCGCATGATGGCATCCACCGTCGAGCGCCCCTTGCGGAAGCCGAACTGGCTGTCCGCAAGATCCGGCCCCGTCCTCACCAGGTGCCCGACGAGGCGGCCCGCAATCACTCTCTCAAAGAGCTTGCCGACCTCGTCGAGCAGCACGATGGGCCGGAATGCGGACGGAGAGTCCGCAGGGCGCCCTGGCTTCTGTATGAGGACCATCATCCCCGTCTTCCAGCTGAGTGGAAACTGGCCCCTCTCCATGCATGCGCTTAAGAGCGCCTAAATACAGGCCTAGGCTTAGTTTAGACTCCAGATCTCCCACAAATTACAAAATTTTGTCGAAATACCTGTCAACTGAATATGTATAAAATGTAATTTGTGGAGATAAATAAACATATTTATTATTATTATTTATTATTATTACTTCGTTCCTTCAAGAGTTCTTTAGCAGTGGGCCTTCTGTAAAGTTTCCATATGTGGCAGTAGATAAGGCAATGCGTAGGTACAACGCCGCGTTAGCGTACGATAGTTTGGGAATTTTCTCATAAAACAATATGCGTTTACGTTCATGTAATGTTATTGTTATGTTTTACATATCATCGTTTTATCGCGGTTCTGTTTTTGCTTACATGTACTCGTAGTACGCAAGTTACCTACGTACTTACTCACCCCATCGACGTAAACCTACAGACCGATTCAAACTTTATTGCGGCTCTGTAGTGCGCTCCACGCTGCGCAGTACCTCACCCCTCACCACCGCTGACAGGTGAATTTGTTACTGCACGTGCGCAGCGATTCGCCTCATGTTCCGAGCCGTCAAAGTTTGAAACGGACGATACTATAAATGGATTAATGGAGTACAGTCAGCAATTAGGTCAGTTAACTAACACCAGTCTAGTTTCAAAAGAGTTTTGTGAATGAAAACTTGCTTTGGGTATTAACAAATAGGGAGTAGAGTAATATTTAATCTTTGAAGACTAGTATTATGGTATATTTATTTAAATAAAACAATGATTCAACGACATAAAATTGTTAAAGTTCTGAATTAATCTGGGACTTTTGTCGCCTCCTATGTTGAATTACAAAACAGAGAGGCAATTCTAGGAACGTTCACAATCTGATCTCAATCTCAATCTGTCAAAAGTTCCTCAAATTTCCCTACATTTTGACACTTGTTTATCGCCGAGATGAGACTGCAACTAGATTTTGAACCTTATAAAATTACGAGAATTGGCCTTCAGTTTCTTAGATTGCATACATTCATCTGGCTACCCGACTGGTTGAGCGTGTAAAAAGGAACATTAGGACATGAAAAATACTCGTAGAGGCTGCTACGCCGTAGCCGTAGTCGTAGCCCAAAGGGTTCACATGCCTACGCCGTAGTAAAATGTAGTTTTTTCTATCCAAGATGGGGACATCCGCTCTATGAATGTGTGTATGATCAGCGGTATCATTAACGACCTGTCGCAAACCCACCATTGGACAAAGACCTCCGTAGCCCCTATCAGTCACCACACAATCAGTCCAGCGGGTAATTGCCTAACACACTAAAGGCCTGTATTACAGAACGTCACTCAATACTCAAGCATTACTTAATACTAGATTCAAGCCATTTGATTGGTTGAAACTAGTTTTATTTAATGCTTGAGTATTGAGTGACGTTCTGTAATACGGGCCTAAGGCCCGTATTACAGAACGTCACTCAATATTCAAGCATTACTTAAAACTAGATTCAAGCCATTTGATTGGTTGAAACTAGTTTAAGTAATGCTTGAGTACTGAGTGACGTTCTGTAATACGGGACTTACAGTAGAAATGGCTTACATTTTGACAGTTCAACAACATTCATTGCGGTATTTACGTTGTAGTATTGAGTGACGTTCTGTAATACGGGCCTAAGGCCCGTATTACAGAACGTCACTCAATATTCAAGCATTACTTAAAACTAGATTCAAGCCATTTGATTGGTTGAAACTAGTTTAAGTAATGCTTGAGTACTGAGTGACGTTCTGTAATACGGGACTTACAGTAGAAATGGCTTACATTTTGACAGTTCAACAACATTCATTGCGGTATTTACGTTGTGGAGCAGACACATTTTTCGAACATATGAAGCGATACAAGGTGTAACAGAATAAACGCAAGTCCGTTTGTTCATAATTGACTACTGAATCGATTTCAGTAACTTGTAATAGGTATTTTTTTTTTCAGAAATTATGTATCTTTTTAACCGACTTCAAAAAGGAGGAGGTTATCATATCGGTTGTATATATTTTTTTTTTATGTTTGTTACCTCAGTACGCCGTCATTTATGAACCGATTTGGATTTTTTTTTTTTTTTGAAAGGATATGCTTCCAGATTGGTCCCATTTTTGTCAAAATCCAGTTCTGATGATGGGATCCATGAGGAATTGAGGGAACTCCTCAAATATTATAGGCATACATATAGAAATTTTGGTATTTTCATCAACATGTCAAGTATTTGCATTCAAAAAGTATAATTTGGTGAAGTGGAACTGATGAAGGAGACCACAGATAGCCACAGGAACTCTTCAATGATAATAAGTATTTCACGGGTGGCGATAAGATATCTCGATTAAGATAGTTAAGCGACTATGACGAAGCAAATTTAAATAAATGGTTCTGACGAAAATGGTACCATCAAACCGATCTGATGATGAAGCTGGAAGGTAGGTACCGGAACTTCGTAATAAAACCATGTATTCTAGCCGTGTTTGGGCTTATTGGAATTGTCATGAGATGCACTCTGACTATAAAAAGTAAAAAATAAAAACTTTTTAACAAAAAAAAACAACCGACTTCAAAAAAAAAACACTACAAAGTGTAAAATAACTTTAATTTTAACTTTGGAAGTCGGTGGCAAAAACATAAATACAAAACCAAAGACACCGACTTCCGAAATTAAAATTAAAGTTATTTTACACTTTGTAGTGTTTTTTTTTTTTTGAAGTCGGTTGTTTTTTTTTGTTAAAAAGTTTTTATCATACTAACCGCCCACCGATTGAGCCAAATAAAATTAAATATTATTTCAAGGCAATAAGACTCAATTTTAAATGCATAAAGTAATGCTAGTGTCAACACGATTTCCTTAATAAAAATAGCAAGCTTTAAAAAAAATAGTTTTTGTCATTGTATATATGTACTTTTAACTAAATACTCTAATTGGGGTGTATGAAGTCTTGCGTTAATTATGTTACACCTTGTATATTAGCAAATATCCTTCAAAATAATTGAGTTTGTGATTGAGTATGACACGCAATTAGGGCACGATGCCCATCTATAACCGACATACTTCGAAGTTCCTTCGTGTGTCCGATGATGATGAATTCGACTAGAAACTTGGGTATAGTAAGGCTAGAGTTAGGGTAGCTAGGCCAGGGCCTCAAGTCTGTTATTACAATAGTGTCAGAATGGTCTATTATTGATTTCATAATTGTTGATTTTGACAAGTTTGGTAATCTACTATTAGAATGGCGTCATTATGACTTTCCAATGATCAACCACTGACACTCCATTGAAAGAAATGGCATAAACTGGTAATCTCGTACATAATGACAAATGAGTAAATGTAATGTTTATTGCTATTTACGAACTTCTTACTACTTCAGATTGCAAACACTAATACGTAATATGTAAAAATATATATTAAATGAAATCTAGCATGAAAAGTAGTAGTTTTTCTCAGACCATTATCCGACCAATGATCGACCATTATGGATTTAGCAGATTACGAACTTTTAGCAAAATGACAATGGGATCGTGTTGGAATGACGAATTTATAAAAATAGCAGACTTGGGCCCCAGGCGTCTTGTAAGAGTCAGGCTGGTAGCAGCGCCCAAAAAAAATTGAGTGTATACGATCATTGTGAACACGACGTTATCATTGTGAACGTTGTGACATTTGTGTCGGAGACCTTTGCAATGTCCAGTAACAACGTCTTGCTCATCATATGATGTGGTGTCCGAAAACCTATGAGATAATTCATTTACAGCTGTAGTATAGTTACCTGCACCTAGTCATCATGAATTACCGAATAGTATCTCGCTGATAATTTTTTATTTTGCTACTTTTAATTGCTACCGCCAACATTAAAATAAAGCGTAGTAGTGAGCTCATTGATATCAAATTAATGAATTATCATTACTTACTCACTACCAAGCGATAATTATATTAAAAAAATGACTAAATTAAGGTAATTGAAACGCAAAACTCGTCCGTAAGGTTATCTGTTTGTATTGACGTTACTTTTAAAACGTTTGTTCTTATTCAGAGGTCAGTTACCCGATAAGAGATATGATTTGTTTAATTGTCGCAATAAATTATCATTTTTATAATAAGTAGGTATTTGATTGTTTTAATTACGGTAATGGTCGTGGCCCTACTGTAAGCGAGGCGGGCGGTAAGTACCTACATGCCGATAATGTGGAAAGTGGAAATTAGTGTTTAGGTACTTTTCACTTGTAGGGCAATAATTAAGGGTTTATCAACCGGGCTTAGCAAGAATTCCTCGTTCGGTTCGATTACACTGCGGCCGAAATATCTTGGCAAGTCTGAACATAGGCACTAAGAACTTTCGCGCATGTTCTCTCACTCACACCCGCCTCATGTCACCATTTGGTTCCAAAAAAATCTTACTGCGCAGCCTTCTGCGCGAAGTTCAGACTCGCCAAGATAAATCGACCGTACTGTAAATTCGATGAGTAGGTATATCTGTAGACTGTGTGTGCTGTTCTGGAGTACCTAGGTTCTTTTTTGACAGTTGAGTTTTGCTTTTTATTATATTTAACCTGTATTTTCCCACCGCTGGGTAAAAAGGGTGCAAAGGTCTCCCCTATTATTTCACCAGGCGTTTAAGTATAATTTATTTCTTAAGCAAACAAGATAGTTCTAGAATTCTAGTGCAAGTTATTTAAAAAAAAAATGCTGTTCCATACAAAATATTTCTACGCTAGGGATAGAATCATGTGCTGCATTCATGGTTAGATACAGTTTTCACCTCGAAGTCCCTGCCACACTGTACTTATAGTCAGCGCAGATGAAGTAGGTAGGTACCTAATAAGATCTTTGATATTGATGATAGGAACTTTTGCTTTCTTGGCCTGGAAATAGAACCGATAGGTACGAATGGCAACAACATCGTGTAATTTTATTGCATCAATCAGCGGGGTCGATGATCCAATAGCTTTCAGTCGAATCAAAACTAACCTACCTCAAAAATCACAAATAGCAATACAACTGATAGGTATAAATTGCATGAAACTGTAGTTACTAAGCTACCTAATAGTATTTTATAGGCCGCTCGGTTACATTTATAGTAGATAGTGTTATTAATATAATAATAACATTCCTGTACGTGTACAATTTATCTGTTTATTTTTAAAGACTACGATGGACGTAGTACTTAATTCGTCTCGTGTCAATAGGTAGGTAGATTTTTGTCACACGCCAAAAAATCGTTGTATTTTGGCGTGTGGCAAATATTGAAACTAACGCCGCCATTTTATTTGTAGTGTTCCGTACCTCAAAAGGAAAACGGAACCCTTATAAGATCATTTCATTGTCCGTCAGTCAAGACCATTTTTCTCAGGAACGCGTGGAGTTATCAAGTTAAAATTAATATCAAATACTCAAGGTTGCAATCCCTTGAAGCAGTGAAAAAATCAAACTTCTAAGTCAACGTAAGCAAAAGATACGGGCGTATATGTTCCGATATCAAAACCTATAGGCTACCTACTTCCCGTTGACCTAGAATCATGAAATTTGGCAAGAAGCAATGTCATGTAGCACAATTACAGGAAAAAATCCGAAACTATAAATATGTAGCCACCTAAATTACAAAAAATATATATATATTTACATAGGATACCTGCATATTTGTACGGAGTCCTCAGCCCTCGGTGCGCGAGTCCCTGTCCGACTCGCACTTGATCGGTTTTTTCAATACAAATTTACACATCTTTACCAACACCGCCACCCCGTTTGGTTTTGAGTCCTAAGACGTCTCGTGTCTCTGGTCCCGAGACTTGAGACTGGCCAGCTTACAATCCCAAAATACGGATTTTTTACTTCGAATTTGAATAAGACTGCACTTACACAAACCTTAATCTTTGACAACAACGCCCCTCTATCAATATTATTCATGCTCCAAAGGGTCCTTGAAGCACTTACACCTCCCTACCTCTAGGTCAGCGTGTTCCGTTGATCTTCGCTTCATGGTTTGTTTTTTAAGTAAGTAGTTGAGATAATGGTCCAACGCGAGCCCATAAAATTATTAAAAGAAATGCTAGAAAAGTAAGTAGGTAGGTTCTGAACTATGTTCCAGCATCTAATCAAGACTGTATTATGCTTTAAATATTTAGAATTGGATGGGGCGTAGAAGTAAATACCTACCCTGGGCCTTCAGAAATTTTGAAGGACATTGCTTCTTAGGTTCGAAAAATTTGTCTGCTCGCCAACGTAAATAACGTAATGAATTTTGTTGAACCGTCAAAATGAAAGCTATTTCTTATACTGTGTTACGCAAATTACCCAGCTGCTACCAACCTGGCTAATCTTTCCACCACAGCTCACACACACAAGTCTTGTTCTAAAGCTCGGGTCTTCATAAAGAGCAAGAAACAATAAGTCTTCAACTTCTACTGCTCAATTTCTGCCCGCTCCCCGCTCGCAACCGCACCACATTACGTAAATCTCATTGACGCAAACCTCACTATTGTTGCATGACAAGCTAAAAATAAAACTCTTAACGGAAAATAACTAATATTTATGTTTATATGTCAGCAGCAGCAATGATCCGATATAGTAATATCAGGGATGACCTTTACAGAATTATTGATAACTGAAAAACCATGAATTGAATTCCCAGAACGAAAATGTGTATGTTAGCACCACCGCACATCGGCGGACGGCATTGCAAAGGACATGACTTTCAATATACCTATGTTAATAAATAATACTGATTCTTTTGAGATCAATTATATTATGTTTCAATGCTCGGAAAACGATCTTGGAGCATCCCGAAGCATCGAGGAGGATCGCAACAGATTTCTCTCCAATCATTGAAATATGAACTTTATTCCAATTGCTTAAGTAGTATTTATTCACTGATAAATTTAAATACTCTACTGTGCCGACCCCAGTGGGCACTAGCCTTTAATGTAAATATATGGTACTGATGACGACCAGCACTGACAGCCTCACAACCTCTGACATGCGTGCGAGCGTGCGTGTGATTGTTTAAAATTCGATATCTCTTGCGTCTTGTAAAGACGCATTAGGAAAAGGGAAACAGCAATCGGTCGATTATTGATTGTGAGACAATAAATCAGATGTTATGTCAATAAACTGCCTACTTATCGGTTTTGCCAAACAAATGGCTTTACAACAATAATATTTGCCAGAGATCGATTCTTTTAGGTACCTAGTAGATAGTAACTGGAAAACTTCAATCATACAGCTAACAGCATGTATCAGAAAGGTGTGATCAAATTTAAGGGTTCATACAGACCATCAAACTGACCAACTTTCTCCACGAGACCAACATCCCAATCGCGAAAAAATTATCAACTGTCCCTTATAAAACTTGTATAACTACTCGACCCAAATGTATGAGACGGCTGATTATTTTTTACGGCTCTTTTACGGCTCGAGAAAAATGGAAGGAGTGGAGGAAGGCCCTTGCCAAGAACTGGGACTGAGTATGCTAGTAAAAAAAAATGTTGATGGTCTGTATCACACCCTTATATGACTACAACTTTCTGATACAAGTTGTACATATGGATTCGTAGTCCACAGTCATTCATAGATTTTGGGAACATATTCTAGTTCACAGGTTTAGGTAAAATAAAAACGAGTCAATGTATAAGTTCTTAATATAATTTATTGCAGACACAAACTGTTCAGTCCAGTGACCCCGCCGAACTGAATTTGGTGTACCACCCACATTTTACGATCAATTACAAAATTACCTAACATTATGTACAAGTAAACTAAGAACTTATTCCAATAAAATAAATAACCAATTTCTTCTAATAACTGAGTTACGAGCAAGATTACAGCTATTTACGTCGTTCTTACACAGACCATGCACGGTATGCGACTCTCTTGCGCACTTTTCTAACACAATTATGACGTTTTAATGCCATCGTTTACAATGTTAAAGAGAGACGTAGCCGTCTATGACCGATAGCTCCATCTCTTTTTCGGACAAGAATCATGATGGTATTATTTATTACTTCATAAAACGGACCCAGGGAGGCTGGGACATCGACGGGCAAACGATAACCATGAATTCAGCACATAATTCTAGGACAGAAAAAAATTACTGTTCCATTTAAATTTACATATTTTTACGCGTAGGTATTGCAATTTTCCATGAAACAGCTGATTTTTATTCATTTAACCGATGAACAAATTTCATGTGCTGAATTCATAGTTACACTTTGCGCGTCGGACATGAACTAGGAAATAAGATATACCTACTACCAATTTATGGCTCCAAAGTAAGACGAAAGTTAAATTCCACTTCATTCTAACTTGGATTATGTAAGATCATTGTGATCAAATCCTTTTCTAATATTCAAAAACCAGTTATTAAATCCATCAAATTTACTTTCTGCACAGTTTATTGAATAGAGATTGTAGAACAAGGCTGTTTACTTCAAAATCACGAAGTTCGTAATACAAAAAAGTCGAACACCCTGCATGTAGGATTAGCGCAAGTCAGCAGCTTCAAAACGTAAACTCGATATATTTTTATGATAATCGTATGGCAGTTTAACATTTCCACAACATTTCATCTGAAGTGAACTTGAGAACTCATATAAGTTGTGTTAAATTAAAGCTATATCATTTTCTTTCGACAAAACTGTGGGATAATTGCGAGCCGACCAACTTGCGCTTTATAAACGATTTAAACATAAACAAAAAAAACATCAATTTGTTTTACATTGTGTTTATAAAATACGAGATCATTGTTTTATGTGTAAAATATATACCATAGATCGTTTTTAACTCAAGAGCTTTGATAATCCCGACGACTTAATACGACTTAGATGTTGGTTCAACCCTTCTATAACTAAAGATATCTTCGTCTCGCTCCGTTGAATATGAAATGACAAAGACAGATAATCTTCACAATTAATCAACGTTATCAAGTACGTGTGTGCAAGCATGCATACATACTTGTACGCACACAATGCAAACTGACATAAAAATGTGCAAATATTTATGTCAGGTAAGTACGTCTAAAACTTCAGTAAAACACATTCTTGCTTTTGACATTTGTGCAGCGCCAGTTCCAACTCCCAACTTTGATGACCGGTCAACTTATAATAAAGAGCTGCGTTATTGCTTGAGTAATACCTTAAATGGTCTTATTATAAAAAGTCGCAATATGGTATAAACTAGCATCGGTAAGTACCATAACAAAAGCGTTTCGAAATTAAGTCGTCGAGCCTCACCCTTTATTATCGCTCAGAGTCTTATGAACACAGCTGGTGTGATTCATGACAGAATTTATATCAACATATAGAAAAATATACCTACAGTACATTTGAAAACCAATTGTTATATAACATAACGAAAAGACAAGACTATCAAGAGGTTTTGACCTCATTAATTTCGACCTTTCGAACGTAAAGCGCACTGACCATGTATAATCGTTATTGTCAAAGACTCTTTTGATAAAAAATGAATAATTATAATTGATATTAATTATATTATTGCTTTGTATCTTTGGAAACAATGTAGATTACACATGATCATCGCAGATGTAAATTGAATGATAAATAACAATAAGTTAACAACAAATGCGATTGCACTATTCGTCTAAATATTTTAGGCAAATACAAAACAAACATAATAATATAGAAATAATATTTGTGAAACGAAAAGACAATTAAAATAAAGTTCACCAATAAAATGTGACAAACGCGTATGAACCGCAAAATTTTGGTAACATGTGCCTTCTAAATACCGACTATTTTCAATTGGATGCTGTCTCAAATGTCACTATCAAAGAATTCACTAATTCGTGAAGGCCAATTCTCGTAAATTAAAACGTTAAAAATCTAGTTGCAGTCTCATCTCGGCGACAAATAAATGTCAAATATTTGTCAAAGTGTAGGGAAATTAGAGATATTTTTGGCAGATTAACACTGAGATCAGACTGTGAACGTTTCTAAAATTACGAGAATTGCCCCTCCGAGCGATCCTGTATTCTCAAAACACCATCTAATTGAAACCAGCATCCTAACCGCGAAACACACTTTCAATCACAATCTGATTAATTTTGAAGAATATTGCTTTTCGATTGCTTCATATGTTCGATAAATTTTACTTCTCAACAACGTAAATAACGCAATGAATGTTGTAAAACTGTCAAAATTAAAGCTATTGCTATTGTTAGTGTGTTACGCAATTACCCCGAAGTCTGTGATGTATAGCTATCGCAGTTCGAGTAAAACAAAGAGACACGACTTGGCCTTTTATCTCTTTCGCTCCGCGAATTGAGATATTATAAACCACGAGCAGCGCTTAGAGCACACATTCTATCACCTCACGTTACGTAAAAAAACGGAATAATACGTAGTAACAATACAAAAGTGTAATAATAATAAATTAAATGTAATTAAAGTGATATTTACATAAAGTAATCTAAATAACGTAAGTGTTAAAATACTTTTACAATGAGTTATTAATAAGTCCCTGGGGGATGTCAATTTGACTAAACTTTAAAGTTACACGTCACAGCTCGCGACTGACGGCTGTGGCTGCGCTGCATCACCAATTCATTCCTAAATTCCTTACTAAAAAATATAACAGGAATCTATTTTGGCTATGCTATTTCATTCATGCTCTTGCTAGACAAACAATCAATGAAAATCTTGCAGTTTTATTCAGTGGTTGTTTATTTGAGAAAATAATAAACCTTCACAAAAATGATATGTTGCCTTGACTACATGCGCCAGCCACAACCCCAGGCTGAGCTTATAAAATGGAAGCATAGTGAAACTATTATAATATAAGTAGAAAATAATATAAAGTGTAGCGGGGTACCTATACCGAAATGCCCTTATTAATTTGACTATTTAATGTTTGATTATGACGCACCACAGATTATACACAGCGCACTAAATGTATTTCACAACCAGAGCCCTGCGTCACACAGGGAGAAAGCTACGACATACAACACATGACAAGTTAAATGATACGTCTCTACGTGTCCGTGTTACTGTTACAAGCAGTCATTAAATCCATAATATTCCATTATTTCCTCAAATCAGTGGAAATTGCAAGAAGATTCTCTCTGTTCAATCTATAAGGCACAAAAACAAACTCGTCGCATTTTCACGCACTTTTATCATTTCGCAGTTTTCCGCAATTAAAGCTTGTTTCGACACTAACAAATCTATGAAAAAATCTTGTATAATACACGAATGAAGTTCTCGCGTACAACGTGTGGTGCGCCATACCGCTGACCACGAAATGCTCTTCACCACACAACTCCACCCCAAAATTTACACGCTTGGTCCTGTATTTACAACAATTATAATAAATTCAAATTTAACTAGATATTTACATGGTTACCCGGCGCGCGGCGTTGCTGCGAACTGTTTCAATAAAATCCTAGAACCAAGAAAATTATATTATAAACCCAACACTAAAAAACGGTGAACTATTGAAAGTGTCAACTTAGCTAGTATACAATAGTAAGTTGACAACCGCAAGTGTGATGAGTCGCAGTGTGGCAGGCGTCGCAGCAACGCCCGGCGGCCCTCACGCCTCGGTGGCCACGGGCTCGCGCGCGTGGTGGATCTTCACGTGCTTGTTGTGGTTGGACTTGTTGCTGGACGTCTTGCCGCAGATGTTGCAGGCGAAGGGCCGCACGCCGCTGTGCACCTTCATGTGCTCCGACAGGTAGTAGCTCCGGTGGAACGACTTGCCGCACTCGGCCACCTTGCACACGTACTTCTTGGCCATCTCGTGCTCGCGCACGTGGCGCTGGCAGTTGTACTTGCGGATGAACTGGCAGCCGCAGTAGTTGCAGGTGTAGGGCCGCACTGACTTGTGCGCGTTCATGTGCGAGATGTACTCGGTCTGGCGGATGAAGGCGCCCTTGCACAGGCTGCACTTGTAGGGCTTGGCGGAGCGCGACGCGTGCGTCCAGCGGTGCAGCTTGAGGTTCCACTTGGTGGTGAAGGACTTGTTGCAGATGATGCACATGTAGGGCCGCTGCCCGCTGTGCGTCTGCAAGTGTGTGCGCAGGTTCGAGCGCAGGTACACCTGTAACACATGGGCGACTGTTACTGAAACTGCTACATGTTGACCATCTGACATCATAATTATTTGAAAGAGAAACACATAAATTGTACTGTATTAAATTAAACAGGAATTATTATTGCTTTAACAAGTATTGGTCTTGTTCGCGCCGTTTTATCGAGCATCGTCAAGGTTGGAACGAGAGGAGACTATCCCGAATGCTGCATCGCACCTGTGACGTGTGGAAGGTCGAAGCGGCCCACCGAGAGCCTATATATAGGCCTACACACGCGCAAAAAAAAAGAGATAGTTTCACTACCGCATCGCAAACTAATAAAAGCTCGCCAAATCGACATCGTCGGTCAATTTTCGGCTGGAGTACGCTAGAATCAAATCCCGCAAAATAATAACTCCTCATTAAACTCTCCGCAAGTTAAAACCTCGCTGTGTGACCCGGGTCACGCTTGGCTGGAGTACCTACATCGCGTGTTTCGCCGAATTTAAACACCAGAAGAAAGGGGGCGCCCTTTCTTTCATCTGAGCAAGCAGCGGCAGAACAGCTTAAAATTTAATGGATTCAAACTTCCTTCCTTTGATAGTGTCTCTCGTCGGCTGGTCATCCTCCATTTCCTATATGTTCTCCGGAACCACAGTTATTTATCCCCGCATTAGTTAGTTAAATAATCATCCCGCATTTTAAAGAAAAACAACATAATTATTCCCAAGTTAATGCATCGCGCGACCAGGTCTTATATTCAAAATCAAACAAGTCAACAAAAAATAGATAATTATTTTCGAAAAAATTTAAACCAATCACATAGTTTCACAATTATGGAAAGTGGTTTACAACGAACATTTAGGCAATTGAAAACACCATCCTTCATTGAAAGTTCACTGACCTGCTTGCAGACGGGACACTGCACGTTCTCCTGCTTGCCCTTGTGCCGCTCGGCCAGGAAGTACTCGTTGTGCGAGCGGCGCACGTGGCGCGTAAGCGACGCCGCGTGCACGAACTTGTCGCTGCAGTACAGGCAGGCGCGCGGGCGGTCCGCGTGCGTCTCCTGGTGCCACTGCAGCTTGGCGCGCGAGTGGAACACCAGGCCGCACTGGCACACGAAGTCGCGCACCTTGGCGCGCTTGGACAGGTGGTGGCGGTCCCTACACACGCACGTATACAGTAATAGGCTTATACTTAATTATATCTGCTTCTAAATCAATGTATTAACCCTTTGACCGCCACGGTCGTGTATAGCCGACAAATGAAAACGTGCCCAACACGCCAATGCCGCACAAGAAAACACCATGTTTTAAGTATAAACACAGAAAACTGAATTTAGTTCATTTATTTTGTACTTAAAACATAGTGTTTTCTTGTCGGCATTAGCCGACGGTGGCATGTTGGGCACGTTTTCATTTGTCTGCTATACACGACCGTGGCGGTCAAAGGGTAAATAAAATTGAGATGCCTGTATCTAGGCCGTCCGCTATGTTAAGCTGACGTCCGCGATGGACGGTCCGCGAGTGGGTTTCTAGAACACAGCTTCGCTACTTGGCGCGGACCGTCCGTCATAGAAGTTATAGAAAGCCCCGTCTGCGTTGGCAGCGGTCAGAAGCGAGTCTTATATTTCTTATAGTGTTTGCTTTACAACCATCTTATTAATTTATACGATTACACAATAATGTTATAAAACATCACGTTCTTAACTTCTGTTCGACAGAGGCATACTCAAAGCATAATTAATTATAAATAAAACTGCAAAATCGACCTAAAATAATTATAAGTTCTCTAAACTGAAATACACACACAATAAGATTAAAACTCTCTACACATTTGAAAAAATTATTACAAATATTTGCAAAGTGATTTTAAGGACAGTATTAATTAATAGTTAACAGAGTTATATGAAAGACGGTCATTATGAGTGCAAATAAAGCTATTCTGCAATACGTCTAAACATCGCGCGTCGGTAGCAATTTTTTAAAACGTAGCGCAATGACAGTCCAGCTGAATGTTGTTCAGTTGTTTTACATAACGGAGCTGTTTTGTAAAACAGCGGATTCTACAATCCATCCGCGACATATCCACAAGTCATTACATATATTTGGTGTCATATAATCATATATTAATGGATAAATCATGAAATCAGATATTTTTGCTGAGCTATTTATTTACTTAAACTTTTCGCACAAAAAGGTACAAAGGTTGACTTAATGACTTAGGCAGCTATTCATAGTAATATGACTTACAGGGACTCGCTTTAGTGACGTGTTCGCAGATAAATGGATGACGACGATCATGTCAGTATGTCAGGCGTTCTGTGAGATTGACTGTGTGAATGTTTGCCTTAATTTATCTTTAGCTAATATGTATAATTGACTCATTATTCTTTTATATTACAGTAAAAAAATAAGTAAAGGGTTGAAAGTCGCAGAGAACATGAGTCCCGCTCCAGTCCCCACCTGTGCTGCACCATGTTGGAGTACCGGCGGAAGGTGTCGTCGCACACGGTGCACTTGATGGGCGCGCGGCCCGTGTGCACGTTGTGGTGCTCCGATAGCTTCTGACGCGTCGCGAAACGTTTCTCGCACACCTCGCATCTGGAATAACAAGGCAGTTTGGTTAGAAAAGTGGGGTTTTTTTTTGTTAAACCTTTGAACGTGTTAACCTGGTTAAAATTAAAAGATGCTTAACGAATTTATCGTTTTTTGTACTGGACCATACCTTCTGGTTACGGAGATATTTAAAGTCAAAATTCCACCTTTGACGTTTTTTTACGAAAACATGTTTTAAATCTTATAAAATAACCAGGAGCCCTGCACCGTTGCTTGCACACGTAAGCACTACGTTCTGCGTGTGTTACATTGCGCCCTTACGTAAAAAGCACTTTGACACACCAAGAATAGAAGTAGTTTCCCAGCAATAAATTTTGCTCAGTGTTACGTAGTTGTGTCATGTACAGAATACGTACTACAACGGCTATGTGATGGGTTTTCTCCTTTTACACCCTATATATTATGAAACCTAGACAGAGAAAATTTCTATAAATTAATAAAAACCTAAATCAGACGAACCTAACTATAACTCCGGGCGTGTATATTTCCGGATGGCTATAACCTGGGACGTCCCCGAGTTTCGAGCTACACGGATGTGTTGGCGCCTGAATGACATTGACAGAGGGGCGTTGTCGGTAAACATTTTTTAAATTGTGTCACAGAAATTGGATTGACCAAACAAAATGGCGGTATTAGTAGTAATCTGAACCAACGTCGCCATCTTGTGGTAGAAAAACCTTGAAGCATTGTAGATAGGTTACTTCATAGCATGCACGTTCATGGAATGCATCATCGCTTACCATCAGCAATCTAGTTGCGTAACACTTTCAATGAGAACCTGAAACATTTTGAAGGATATTGCTAATACATAGCTTCATATGTTTGAAAAAATTATACGCTCAACAACGTAAGTAACGTAATGAATGTTGATGAACTGTCAAAATCAAAGCCATTACTACTGTTGTTACACGCGAGTTCGTGGTTACACCGTTACACGCGAGTCTAGTTCGTGGTTACACCGTTACACGCGATTCTAGTTCGTGGTTACACCGTTACACACGAGTCTAGTAGTAAACAAACTATTTTGTAAAAATGCCACTATTTGGCACATTGCAGTTCATAATATGTAAGGTAAAAAAGAGTTATCATCGGCGTATCGGCGACTACGGACAATGTCATGAGGTCATTGAACACACTATAATTAATAATATAATTTTTGTTCATGTATTTCCCTAACAATTATTTTAGCAATGGGTTTCCCACTTTTACATCGATGGATTACCCAAACAGTTATGTTCTCAATTTCGTAGAGCTAGATTTTATTACCTACATAATATACCTAATAAAATTCTTAAATTCATTCATTTACCGACAGACAACACAGCCTAAGCCGCTGGGTCTAGAAGCATGAAATTTTGCACAAGAGTTCCTTTTATAAAGAATGTGAGCACTAAAGATTTTTGAAAATTCATCCCCTAAAGGGGTTGAAGGTTTGTATGTACCTTCGTCATTAATTGCTAACGGGAAATCGGGCGCACCGCTAAAAAGGCACCAACCACACTTACTTATAATTCTTAATTCCTAAATGTGTCTTTATATGCAGAGACAGGTTGACTCTCCTGAAGAAGCACTTGCCGCACGTGAGGCACTCCAGCGGATGTGTCTTCAGATGAGCGTGGAACTGCGCGTCAGTTCCCTGGTCTACTTTACACGTCGGACACACGTAGTCCTTCCGTTTGCGCTTCACCTCCTGCTTGATCAGCCGGTCTACCTCGATCTTCGGCTTGGCCTCCTCAACTTGAATACTCTCGTAAACTTCGAGGATCGTCGTCGATATCGAGTCTTTAGAGTCTATAGGTGGCAGTAGGTTGTCTGAAATGGGAAAACAGAAATCAAAATGTGAAATTTGTTTTTTCTTTTGGTGCCTCTCCAATTACTGCAATTGCCTGCCCTGTTGGTCTCGTGATTGCAAGCGCGACTGCTGAGCGTGGGGTCCTAGGTTCGATTCCCGGGTCGGACAAAGTGTTATTGAGTTTTCCATTAGGAACTTCTTAGTAACAGTCCGGAGTTTGGAAGATGGCGGTTTAATACCCCCGTGCCTCGGAAAGCACGTTAAGCCGTTGGTCCTGCGCCCGATCTCTCTCCGGTCGTGTCGGATTGCCGTCCCATCGGACTATGAGAGTAAAGGAACATAGAGTGCACCTGTGTCTGCGCACACACTTGTGCACTATAATATCTCCTGCGTACCCGGCTAATCTCCGTTGAGATTGGCCACCGTGACCGAAATCCGTCGGGGAGGCTATTAATTACTGCAAGCAGTTTCGTGTAGCAGATTCGAAAACGTTGTTTGTGCAAGGCGCTTGTGTCTGTGATACATTGAATTTTTCATTAGTACAGGCACCAACAATACACTTTTTTGTAATATTATTGTACAGGCAGGGGATATCATTTTTAAGCAACACAAATCAAATGAAACCTACTTGTATCAGGTTTTTCTTCCTTTTTGATGGCTCGCGCTGTAACTAGCCTGCTGTAGGATGTTTTGCTGGCCGAGCACGTGGGCAGCGCGTGCACCAGCGACTTGTGCGCGCGCAGCTCCTTCAGCGACGTGCACGTGACGCCGCACGCCGCGCACGTGTGCACGCGCGGCCGGCTGAACACTGGCGCCAGTTGTGGCGCCAGTTGTGGAGTCAGTGGCAGCGGTAAATCTTCTTCGCTGCAAGTCAGATATTTCACATTTTAACAATTTTATTATAGGCGTAGTTTCTCGAGTTGTTTAGAATAAAAATTCAATAAACCTTCGTCAGTTCGCCACGGCCGATCAAATAATACTATCCGAGAAAACTATACAAACTACAGCTAAAAAACTAAATGGTAACTATATTTATTTGAAAATCCATTCATATTCGAAAAACCCTAACATTAGATTTAAGTACATGTCCCCGAACTAACGCACACCACCAAACACACCAATTAGAATATTATGTTATAATCATAATACATACACTGAATTTTTACTATCACACTAATATTACACAAGCGAAAATTTGTGAGTGTGTTTGTTGCTTCTTCACCCACAAACGGCTGGACCAATGTTGATAAAATTTGGTATGGAGGTAGCTGACACCCTGGATTAACACATAGGATACTTTTTATCCCGATATTCCCACGGGATCGAAACTTATGCGTATGAAACTGCGGGGCGCTGCTAATCTATACTTAATATTATAAAGCTGAAGAGTTTGTTTGTTTGTTTGTTTGAACGCGCTAATCTCAGGAACTACTGGTCCGATTTGAAAAACTCTTTCAGTGTTAGATAGCCCATTCATCGAGGAAGGCTATAGGCTATATATCATCACGCTAAAACCAATAGGAGCGGAGCACCAATGAAGAATGTTTCAAAATCGGGGGATTTTTTTCCTATTGAGAGCTTCCGCTGCGTGCGCTGCGTAAACGGTTAAAGTTTCGCAAAAATCACATATGACAGAATTGTTCCCCTTTAAAAGCTTTAAAAAAAAGTCCGCGACAGCATATGTCTATCTTTTAAGGTTAGCTCACAATAACCTCTTTTATGCTAACCAAATTTGTTCTAAAATAATGCATTATTTGCGAAGGTGTTTTTATAAACATGGTATTAATCCTTATCCAAATAAATACGTTATTCATCACAAGTATTTAATTTTGAACAAAATTGCTTCTGACATCATTTGATTTCAATGTATATCTTAGGAGATATCATAGTTTTAAAACAATACTAATAATAAAGCTGAAGAGTTTGTTTGTTTGAAACACGGTTTGAAAGCTCTAAATCTCTGGAAGTATTGGTCGCATATATAAAAATGTTTTTGCGTTTGATAGCCCAGTTCTTGAGGAAGGCTATATTCTATTAAACTTGAGGCTAGGACCCTTAGGAGTTGAGCAAAAAGAAAAAAAGTCTGAAGTTTTCGCCAAGCGAAAACGAAGTAATAGTGCAGGCCGGCGACACGTTGCGACGGGGTGGGTCGGGGAAACAAAAAAATTTACGCGGACGAAGTCGCGGGCAGAAGCTAGTTAAGTATAAAACATAGTTTATTTACTAAATTAGTTAGGTATACTGATTGTAGGAGAAATTTATGATACATTACAAATCTACACACACACACACAGTCGCACATTAGTAAGCGCCTAGCGTAAGTAAGTGCTTCGTCCGTGTGACTGTAATTTACGTAGCATTAATTATTTTTTGTTAAAAAAAATACCTATACTAAAAATGACAGAAAACGATTCTGAACAAACTTCTTTCATAACGTGCATTAATTCAGTTACACATTGTAGTTAAGAATTCTAATAAGTAGAGTTTTTAAAGCAGCTCTCCTAATATTTTGCTGTGCCCAAAGGGACATAATTCATCATCACATTAAGGTACCATGCCACTTAATTACACTTTGCGGAATGCAATAAATGATAATAGTATTGCATGATTCGCTCATGATGTATAATCAGCCTATAATGTTCCCACTGCTGGGACACAGGCCTCAACTCTTCGAGAGGAAGTGGGCTGTAATCTGCCACACGGCCCCAATGCGCGTTGGTAGGTTTTTCTCAAAGAAGTGAGTGAAAAAAGGCGAGGTTTTTCAGTGAAAAAAGTATCTTCTCAAAAGTAATTTTAGGCCCGTATTACAGAACGTCACTCGATACTCAAGCATTACTTAAAACTAGATTCAAGCCATTTGATTGGTTGAAACTAGTTTTAAATAATGCTTGAGTACTGAGTGACGTTCTGTAATACGGGACTAAGTGACTTAAGTTTCTTCTTGTATCGCGACAGATTTGATCGTCCATTCTTCGAGAGGAAGTGGGCTGTAATCTGCCACGCGGGCCCAATGCGCGTTGGTAGGTTTTTCTCAAAGAAGTGAGTGAAAAAAGGTGAGGTTTTTGAGTGAAAAAGTATCTTCTCAAAAGTAAGTTAAGTGAGTTAAGTTTCTTCTTGTATCGCGACAGATTTGATCGTACAATCGTCTAAAATTAAATAAATATGTTGACAACCCTCAATCGAGAACCGCTATCAGCGATAAACACGTACCGTACAGTACACGGTCGTCAACACAGGTCACTGAGTTTTAATCCCTCTGTCGGGGGTTGATGGTAATAGGCTCGCCCCCTTTTACATGGGACTTAAACATAACTGATGGCAAAATGTGGGGGTACTATAGGGTACCACTCTGCCTAACCCTACGGGGAATACAGGGGCGATGTTATGTATGTGTGAGTTTTAGTAAAAACTTGAGCTTTGTAAAGCTTCTTTTATCCCCCTTTACTAACAAACGTATTATATCAGATGATTCAGTCGTCAGTAATTTGACTTTCGAAAGAAGACAAAGCGTTGTGTAACCATACAAAGGGGTTAGTATTTTAATTAAGAATTTGAGATAAATTTCAAGTTATGGAACAGTAAACTGTTTTGGAATGTCAATTTTAACTAAGTTTAAATTCCTTATTACAAATGATCAGTCAAAAACCAACTTAGAATACATTTCACTAAAGTATAGATAACTAATTAAGTGGCAGTGGAATGTAAATTATCCGAGATTATGAACACTGCTAAAGTGTCCAAATTTACGGCCGGGTAACGTTAAAAGGGCTACATTACTAACATGGGCTCCCGCTTCTCACTCGCGTCCACTTCAGACCCGTCTGACACCCAGCTCTCCCGGGCGATTAGATCATAGGGCTCCGCGGGGGTCACCTCTGTGTACATCTGAGGAAATCACCACACAACTAAAAAAACACGCCATTTTAGCTGCTGAATTTAAAAAAAAATAATAAAATATAAGATATGAATCGTAATTGCAAAAAAAAAATTACATCAATAGAAATTGTTGTCACACATCAAGCTATGCATTACCAGTTTTAGCTGACCTCACATTGTATAGATTTTTCGTACAATCAGAAGTCAGCTTACACTGGTTATGTATAACATGATGTGTAGCCGTGTGTACATCCATTGTCAAGTTATTTTCTGTATTTCGTACAAACAACGATGTTTTCGTCCCAACATCAACTGGTCTGTCTTCTTACTGTTTTTAAATATTAATATTCATTATAACATGTAAAAAGATTTGTAAAATGACCAACTTACAGAAATAATTCATTCATTCATTCATATTATGTATGCATGAAAGAAAATGATTGATTTGATGTTGGTTTGTTTATAAAATAAATTAAAATCAAAGAAATAAATCGAAACTTTTGATGATGAGGGGATGATATATAAAATTTTGGATAAACTATAAAAACAAGACAAGGAATGGTTTGTAATGGATTGTTATGATTTGAATTTAACAAAAGATCTATGTTAGATAGAGCGTGGTGTGATGGCTTACCCCGCTCCAGGGCGACTCCATCTCGCCGTTGCTCTCCTGCTCGCTGAGCTCGCCGCGCGGCGGCATGCGCTCGTCGGCGCAGATGTTCATGGGCGCGTCGCCCTCGCTGCGGCCCTCGCTCAGCACGTCCGCCTTGCTGTCTCGCTCGCACCCGTCCACCTCCACATCCACCTGCACTTCTCTAGCACCTAGCTCAGAATAATCTATCCCATTACTCTCTGCTATTTTGTAACTCTCGTGTATAAAGTTAGGCAGCACAAAGTCGTTGTCTTTCTGTGAAGACTCACCCCACAGGTACATACCGTCTTTAGCGCCCTCCTTGAACCCCGCCGCCTCGCGCTCGGCGTCGAACGCCTCCACACGGTCGGGAGTAAAGTAATCTGCGTAAATATTGTCGCCGAAATAATTCTCGTTCATCATGGTGACAAACTGTTTGTTCTTAGACGCCGCTTCGAGGTCCAGTAACTCCCTGTCGTTGGACTCCTCGTTAAAATCCTCACTGGACAGAGTACCATAACTAATAACATTAATAGGTCGCAATGTTTCTAGTGGAGTCAGCATGCGGTCCGTTGTCACTGGCTCGTTACTAAACCCTCCTTCATTGCTTGAGTTTATTTCTTCCTTCACCTGAATCATATCAATATTGGCAGCAAACTCAGGCTGATTCAAATCAGCAGATGCTAGTGGTTCTACATCCATAGATGAGTCAGCATCAAAGTCATTATTGTCATCATTCTCCTTGATCTCCTCCACAGATATGGTTTGCAAGAGATTGGTCTTCTCCTTACATTCTGTCTTATCTGTTTGGTGCAGCTTATTCATGGTAAAATTTTCCGGCGACCTGCAAGTAGATGATGTCGGAATGGGGTCTCTTTGTTCAGTTTTCTTTGTGATGCTCACAGGAAACGCCTTGGCATTCTTAATCTGCAAAACTTTCTTGTGCTTCTTCACAAAAATATTGTTCAGTCTTAGTGTGTTGTGCCTGTATGGCTTCTGTGAAAGCTGAATTTTCTTATCTTGAATTTCTAGGTTACTATGGCTAACTTGATTACTCTCAGGTTTGGGAGACATTGAGGTACGATCGGTTGAATTGTCGCCATTTTCTGACAACTCACTACAAGGTGATATGGAAGGCTTCTCATTACATATTAAATCTGGCACAGGACAGCTGTCTGAAAAGTCTGTGTCCAACTTACTATCAGAACTTTTGCTTGGATTACCAACATTCTTTATCACAGAAAATGTATGGGAGACTATGCTATCAGCACTGGACATTGATGAAGGCTGAGTATCATCAGATGACAGTTGGTTGTTATCTTCTAGATCAGGTAGGATCTTTTCAGGTGAATCTACACGTTCTACAGGATAGTCTGTCTCATTAGGCCCAGTTAGATCCATCACAGTGTTAACCATGTTCTTGTTATGTTGCACAGGAACTTCCACCTTGATGTTGCTCAGAATCTTTAAGCCTTTAGTACTGCCTGGCATTTCATATTTTGGGTCCACTGTCTCAATGGGTACGTCAGAATGGCCAACTGGACTGCTGGGTACTGGCAGTGGCACAGTGGAGCTTCGATCTTCACAAATACTTTCATGAGTTGGAGTTATGAGTGGACCAACCTCAATAATAAGTGTTTTCGGATCAGTCATATTTTGTACAGATTTATCAATGTGCGCACTAGGCATAAGAGTACCAGACTCATTATAAATTGATGTGGGACAAGCTTTGTTCATCATTTGTTGTGGTGTTGTATACATACATGAAGTATTTCCAAACTGATCTACAACCATAACATTTTGATACATGGAGCTAGCTTGAGCTAAATTAGAGACATTGTCATGAGCACCAAGAACTGTAGGCATGGTAGTTATAAAGGGCTTACCATCTATGTTGTGCACCATTTCTCTGTAAATAATTTGGGAGTTTTGGGTAACAACAGTTGTTCCTGGAGTGAAAGTCCCAGAAGTCATTTGGTTCAGTTGGTTGCTAGCTAGAGGGGGTGAAGTTGTTTTGGTATCAATGTGCATCTGTGGGTTTGGTACACTGCCGGTCATGATCATGTTGTTTTGAACATTCTTCTGCATGAATGTAGGTGCAGATGGCACCATAACATGCACGGGCTTGGCCCCTGGACCTATGTATTGCACACCACCCATATTGGTCTTAAGGAGTATGTTATTTGGTTTTGGTAGAACTTTAACAAGGTCATTAGCTTTTCTAGGCACTCCTGATAACAGTTTCACACCTGGCCCTGCCATAGGTGGCATGTTATAAGAAAACATATTGTTGTCCATGGCATTGTACTCTGCACTACGGGAATACTTAATCTCCCTGTCCTCTTGTTGCTCTGGATAGTAAACAAACTGTGGATCATACTCTGGAACTGGAGGACACTGAAAGGTCTGCTGAAGCTTATCAGCTTTTGAATGAAATGGATTGTTTACATGTTGTCCTGCACCACCACCAGCAATGCCATGGTTCTCAAAGTTAACATCAAGCATTCTAATATCAGGTGTACCATTTCTAGATGTATTTGATACTGGAGTCGATTTGGAGGCTCTACTAGGTGTTCTACGCCAGTAGCGCTCGTGTTCATTACTTCGTGAACCAGTCCACTTGGCACTGTCATCAGTGGCAGGCGTCCGTGACCTGCTCCTGTATGACCGCTCAGAATGTACCGGTGTGGAAGTCCTGCTGGCATAATTAGAGCCCTTGTTTGCTATATTACACAAAGCTTTTATAACCTGGTCTTTGGGATGGGTATCCAAGTGGGACTCCAGGGTGATCCCATTATGCAAGAATAGTGTGCACACGGGGCACTGCACCACGAGTTGGTCCATGTTGACGTCACGGGGTGTTCACTCGGTGACAAAAGCAGCGGCCGCAGACCCGCACCGCGACCTAGCGATCGTATCAATATAATGTCGTCACAGAACGCGCACTCAGTCCGCAGAGGTAGGCCGCACAATGTCCGTGACGCGCATATCTACTATTCACACGTAAGGTTCTCGCTCGACCCACAACAATACATATCTTCGTTGCACGTCGTCTCCTTATCGATCTGTCAGACAAAATACTCTGTATAAATATACGACACAAATCCACAACATCACATTCTACAAACTTGTTCAACGTGCAAACAGAGGACAAAAGAAAACAAAACCCCGAGATAAAGGCCATTGAGACATAAAAAAGTCGAGCATTATGTACAATGAAGAATGAGCTGGATAACGATTTTGCACCAGAAACACACGAACAGGACTCACCTATTATATTTTTTGTCATGTATAGTCCATGACATAGATTACTCTAAATAGATCCGTTAATTATTTACGACTAAGCTAAATCTAAAAATATTTCCAAATAGTCAGACATATTGCAGACGTCTTGTTCACGTTCACACACAAACTTTTATATTCCGATACACGAACCCGAACATCGATATGCGCTCGTGGCGATGTGCTATATTCGAATTTCTATAGGTTTTTGGTAAAATGAGGAAATAACGCTAATCATATATGCGTGGAACGGAATCGATTCATAGTCAAGTCATAGAGAATACAAATAATTTGTTCGTGTTGTCCTTTTGCTTATTATTATATTAATGAATTATTAAAGTCGTAATAAGTTATAAGTAGCTAATCAAAATTAATACTTTAATGAGGCTATGTTTTATTATTTTACAAAGGAAACAAAAAGATGTCCTGCAGTCCTGTAAAAATCGGAGATAACTGAGCGCTGGAACGCGCTAAATAGGTCAATGACATTAGAGTTGTTCCAACATATTTATTTAATGTATCGATTAACAATGTAGTTTGAATATCAATATACCATCCATGGATGCCATGATAAAGTTTATTATTGATTCACAGCTTCTCGTTCTATATTTTGATAAAACTATGAAAAAGGAGTGAATTGTCTTGTGCATTATGTGAAGGAGTGCACCTACTTACTACCTGATATTTCCCTATAATTTATGTGTCATGTATTAGGATCATAAGTATAAAAAAAAATTCGCCACAGGGTTGCACTTATATTTTGCAAGGACTAAATGAATATCAATCATAATATTTAATTTTACAAAATAAAATTCGTAGGAACGTAAAAATCGATATTGCCATTTGACAATCCAATGACATTTTAATTTTTTTTTATCACCGCTGACTTTGACATTTTTTTGACAATGACAATTAAATGATACGATACGACAGCCAGTGCGACATCCCGACTGTGTGACTGGGAAAAAATAATTAATTCAACAAAAAAATTGAAACAAGTAACAACCAGAACAAGTGTAGCGTAACTAACAAAGCTGATCTTACCACTGCGATTAGGAAACAAACAGTATAACCAAAAATGTCTTACAACTTTGTAGAGCTAACGTGTAACGGTATGTAATTCTAAAATGATCCAAATTAGGTTGTTTTGGTCATTGTTTTATAAAGAAACCTTTCCTTGAAATACCCAGACGATGACGAAACTCATTCAGAAAAAATGCTGCTTTCAGGCCAAAACTATCTTGTGAACAAAAAATAACTTCAACAATATTTGAAACTGAAATTATAACCTGTTCTAATTCTAATATAATTAATTTTCAGAAGCCAAGGACTTGCTCCGACAGTGGAGAGAGAACAATGAGAGAAGGAGTGAAGATGTCATGGAGTTGTGGACAACAGTCTTCAGCGAAGACTTGGCCAAACTTGGCAATGAAAGTAGATACCAGTCATTTTGTTATTAAATGCAAGAAAACCAAAGTTATTCACTATTAATAAATAAAAACAATCACAAATCACATAACTTTATAAGATTAATAAGTTTTATGAATAGAGAAAATGTGTGAATTTTTTAGTGGATAGTATGTCTTGTTCAGTGTCCTTCAATGGGTTAATAGTCATCGCCTTTCTAGCCATATCTTCTTCCATTACCAAGTTTTCTACAAATTAACTACACATTTATAACTTCCAGAGCATTTGGTGCTAGAGCAAGTAATTTTCGCAGCCCTAGACTGCCACACATATGGAGTAGCGACCATGTGCATCTACCTGCTGTCCAACGAGTTCCCGGGCAGCATGCGTGTCATGAGATACAAAGCCGCTTTGTTGGAGGCTGAGGAGAAGTAAGTTTTGGTTTTTATGTAAGAAAGAAAAGAGTATGGGTACCTGAAGGAGAGGAGGATAATATTAGTAAAAGTAGATTAAAATGTGCAATTGGCGCATGCTTTTAATTGTGCTATAGAATATTTAATCCTATGAGGCCTTTTGTATACGGTGTATAAATCACACTGTTGAAAAAACGTTTCAACAAGCTTCTATAGTGATGATCCATACAACACTGGCAAAAATAAAAAATCTAAAAAATCGAAATTTTCTTGTCAAATACAATTGGTCGACTATTACTCGTAAACTTGTAAAGCGCACTTAAGTGTGATAGTTTTCCTTTAAACTTCGTTATATACAGGGTTATTTGTAAAACACCAGCAATCAGCAACAGCTGTCGGACACGAAGCCAGGCGAGCCAGCGTGCTTTTTGGCCCTGACCACCAACGATTTCGAGCTCGCGACTAGTTTACTCTTAAGAGGTTGCTGGTGTTTTTCAAATAACCCTGTATAGGTACTACTGCCGTGGCATTTGAATTTCTAACTACAACAGTTTAGTTGGTAGAGGGGGGGGACACTTGACTCTCACGAAAATTGGTACTTTAAAGCTTGATAAGTCACGAACAGTTTACTTAAGACTGTACCGACTGCACAGTGGCGCCCTCATCGTTTGTTTGGTTATTTCATACAATTTAGAAAGAAAATGCAGAAAATAAACATGTTAAGTTGTGCTTCACAAGATTATACGTTTATGTTATTAGAAGCGGTAGTTTTATATTGTTTAGTTTTATTATAATCCTTAAAACGGAATATAGTGGCCACCGTTATCCGTTTTATGGATTATAATAAAACTAAACAATATAAAACTACCGTTTTTAATAATATTAACGTATAATCTTGTGAAGCACAACTTAACGTGCTTATTTTCTGCATTTACATTCTAAATTGTATGAAATAACCAAACAAACGATGAGGGCGCCACTGTGCGGTCGGCACAGTCTTAATCAAAAAACGGTCTTCCCAAACCCCTAATATTTTTGAAAGACATATCCAACGATAACCCACACTATGGGAAGGACGAAAAAAAAAATTATCATCCCCACTTTACATGTAGGGGAGGTACCCTAAATAATTGTTTTTTTCAAAATTTTATTTTACCACATTTTCAGCGTCATTAACATGTATACTCATGCTAAATTACAACTTTCTAGTACCAATAGTTTTTGAGCGAAACCGCGGACAGACAGACAGACAGACGGACATGGCGAAACTAGGCCTCTGCCTCGAATCTTGCGGGCAGCGGGGTGGCAGCGGCGGCGGCGCGGGAGCGGCAGGATCTTATGCGTACATTTAAATGGACCGGTTCTCGAACACAGCGGCGCGGGAGCGGCGGGGGAGCGGGCAATGAGAGGTGCACTCCAGTCAAGCGGCGACCGCCCGCGCGTCTGCTAACTGCTTTGCAGTGTTGTGCTATTTATTTTTGTGACGTATGGAAATGTCCTCGGACGTGCAAGAGCAAATTGTTATACTTACCTTAGCGTCAAGTATAATTTTTCTGTTGGAGATATGATGCTGTATAGTTTTGGATTAATTTCAGACTCTAAATCGCCTTTGATAGCTTCAAGAATATAGTCAAAAGTTTCTACACTAATTCTGGTGTAGCCGTAGAATTGGTCGGGCGGGACATTGCCTCTGTTCATTGTAATTTCTAAAAAACTCGCCTTTTATTTTCTTTGCCCTATAGTAGGTCTTATAAATCGAGCGTTGAAGATGTTGTCGCCGTTGGTCAGACATTTCATTCGTGAATAAAAACAAATATCTCGACGACACAACCACAAACACAACACTACGCCACTATAGCACCGCGCGATCTGCCCGCTGGTTTCGAGAACTGGTCTTCGTTGCCCGCGCCGCTGCCGCCGCCGCCCCGCTGCCCGCAAAATTCGAGGCAGCGGCCTAAGGATTCATTGTTGACTACAGAACCAAAACAAACAGTTAAAACTTTGAATAAAATTGGAATTCTTTACTCTAACTACTTTCTTGGTCATGTCATCAAGTGGCAACCATGACTCCTGAGTGTAGGGTCCAGGCTTTAATTTGCAGTTCAGGCAATTTTATTTGGTTTTGACGGTCCATAAAGTTCCATAAAGTCTTCTTTCATTGTGCTGTTTTATAAAACTGTATGGCACTGATACAATAATATGTATGAACTGCTTTTTTCAGATACGAAGAGGCTTTAGAAGTGTTGGACACTATAATTAAAGCGGATGAAACAAACGCGGCGGCGAGGAAACGCCGCGTTGCCATATTGAAGGCGCAGGGACTGGTCTCTGAAGCCATCAAAGAACTTGTAGATTATTTGAAGAAGTAAGTATTTTTGTATGGTGAAATCAATTCAATGATAAACCAACCTTTGTCTGGAGAGTGCCAGAGTATTTATAACTTCCTGAAACTATGTATAAAAAAATGGGGCCCGTGGCTAAATAATAACAGCCGCACAGGTCGGTCGATCAGGTTAAGCTACGCTTGCCGCGGTTGTCTGTGGATGTGTGACCATCTTTACATACCGAGGACCCCTCCATGCCTCGGAAAGCACGTTAAGCCGTTGGTCCCGGCTGTCATTCGTGATAAATGATAAATGATTTTATTTCTGTAAGTAGGTTTGTACAAACACTTTTACACGTCAATCATATTTTTTTTTAAAACGAGATGAGGTCGGCGTTTCCTATCTGACTACTCTGAGAAGAAAGGCCGAAACAAACTCAGAGGTCACAGTCTCTTTTAAAGTCCAGACATAATCTTGGTGAGATCATGTGGAGACCATGTAGATTGGTGTCTGAAATGGTCTTTTGAGGAAAGAACCACACAGATTGAGTGGACCCGTCCAGTCAGTGCACGCATTTGTCAGTAATCATGCAGCTCAACTCAAACTTAGGGAGCACAACGATTCGACGAACAATACCAAAGAAAGGACATTTGGGTAGGTCGCATAAATTACTCAAACTGCCAGACCATGACTAAAACTATCTGAGAAAAAAACAAAGGCAAACTAAAATTAACCCACATAGTCTTCACATTCACAGTCATTAAAAATAACATAATACTTTACAAAGTAAATATTCATGTCACTGTATATGTAAAATTTATCAATGTCAATGTGTATATAAAAATCCAGAAATAGTCTTGGTCAGATCATTTTGAGGACCATGTAGATTGGTGTCTGAAATGGTCTTTTGAGGAAAGAACCACACAGATTGAGGGGACCTGTCCAGTCAGTGCTCCCATTTGTCAAAAAAAATGTGCAGCTCAACTCAGAACTTGAGGAGCTCAACGATTCGACAAACAATACGTGGATCTTTGACAGTTGTTACGGGTGGTCAGAAGCCCGACGGTCTGACAACCAGTCTTACCAAGGGGTATTGTATTACCCAGTAGCTGGGTTGTGGAGGTCAGATAGGCAGTCGCTCCATGTAAAATACTGGTATTCAGCTGCATCCGGTTAGACTGGAAGCCGACCCCAACATAGTTGGGAAAAAGCTAGGCAGATGATGATGATGAAACTATGTATGAAAGAAAGAAATAAGAGAATCGGGAAAAGGGAGAGAAAGATAATATTAATGCTGGCTAACACTGCAGGCCGCATGCTATTAATTTTGCTTTGTTATTTTTGATCCTATGAGGCTGTCACACATATAGAATCACTGAGCGCAATGAAGACTCATTTTTTTAAATATCTTTGTAGGTATTTGTATACAGTTGTAGACTTACTAAATTTATATTGCCAATATTAATATAGTAAACCTACCAGCCTCATTATAATTGACTGCTTTTTAGTGTCTTCCTAAACTATATGGCAGTGAGATTCTGTACAGTAATAACAATTCAAGTTGAAATATTATGTCTTCAAATCCTGTAACATGTATTAGAAACTGTCCTAACCTTCCTCTGGTTCCCAGGTTCATGTCAGACGTGGAAGCGTGGCAGGAGCTGTGCTCTCTGTACCTGCAGGTGCAGGAGTACGCGCGCGCCGCCTTCTGCGCAGAGGAGCTGATCCTGCACCAGCCACACAACCATCTGATGCACCAGCGACTGGCTGACATTCGCTACACTATGGTATGTTCATGTTTCGAAGACCCAGAACAAACACTGTGAAGAATGACGAGGAAAGCTGACTCTAAATAAGGTGGGATAAGGCCATTGAACTTATTCAATGACTTCTTTTGGGATCGAACTTTGAAAGTACTAGCTTCTGCAGTAATTCTGTTTATCCACCCCAAAAAATCTACTCTAAGGTGGTTACGCGGAAACGCATGATAAACGGAATTTATAGGCTTAGGGTGGATTCTTGGACATAAGTTCCTTAGGGTGGATAAACGGAATAACCGGCTTCTGCCCACGGCTTCGCCCGCATGACTGTCGGAAATTATCCCACGGGAACATGTTACAGGGACAAAAAGTAGTCCTAAGTCTGTCCCCAGGATGCTATCTATCTCCTTCCCAAATTTTATCGAAATCCGTTCAGTGGTTTAGACATGAACTGGTAACACAGACAGACTAACTTTCGAATTTAAGAAAAGTGCTTGAAATTCGATAAGTTTTATGATAAAACTAGCTGCGCCCCGCGGTTTCACCCGCGTAAGTTTTGATCCCGTGGGAATATCGGGATAAAAAGTATCCTATGTGTTATTCTGATGTATAAGCTATATTACTGTAAAGTTTCATCAAAATCCGTTCAGTAGTTTTCGCGTGAAAGAGTAACAAACATCCATACATCCATACATACAAACTTTCGCATTTATAATATTAGTAGGATATGATAAAAAGTAACAGCCTATATTACCACTGCTGGGACACAGGCCTCGTCTCTGTGAGAGGGAGTGGGCCGTAATACACCACGTGTGCGCTCTTGCGGTGTCTCAGTGCGGATTGATAGATGTCACATATCTTCGAATATTTGGTTCTAAGACACGCCGGTTTCCGCGCGATGTTGTCCTTCACCCTTTTTGAAAGCAACGGTGATGAAATTAAATACAAAATGTAAAGCGCCTACCTGGGTTCGAACCCAGGACCTACAACTCGTAAGACGGGGCCGTTACCACCGCGCTACTGTTCTAAGGGATATAGCCAGTGGCCCCGATTCTGTTATTCACTAACTAAACTAAATTTAAGTTCAGTGCATCTTTTTATTTCTATTTCGTTAAGAAAAGGACAGAAGATAAATATTAGTTTAGTCCTGTCAAATTAGTCAGCGCCTGACTTAAATTGACGTATTTTTAGTAGCCAATTTTTTAATCACATCTAAACTTGTCTATGGATTATCTAATTTGACAGGACTAAACTAATATTTATCTTCTGTCCTTTTCATAATGAAATAGAAAGAAAAAGATGCACTGAACTTAAATTTAATTTAGTTTGTGAACAACAGAATCGCGGCTATTGTTTCGTTGCCAAGTGCCTTATTAGTACTTATTGCTAAGTCTATCAGGTTGATATAGTGCTGCTATTATTTCAGGGTGGCGTTGAGAACATGGAGCTAGCCAAGACCTACTACTGCCAGGCATTGAAGTTGAACCCAGAAAACATGAGGGCTATGCTCGGACTGTTCTTGGTAAGTCAAACTGACATCTTAACATAAACCTACTTTCTTACTTTACTGTGCCCGAAACAGTCCACAATGATCATGTCTTTGTAAAATCCCACCACCTAAGCTCACCTTATGGAATGCATTAAATATATTGAGTACTGGCTGCGTCCCGCGGTTTCACCCGCGTAAGTCTCGATCCCGTGGAAATATCGGGATAAAAAGTATCAAATCCCGTTCAGCCGTTTTAGCGTAAAAGCGTAACAAACAAACGTACAAAGAATCAAATCTTTTCTCTTTATAATATTTATTGAATACTAGCTGACCCGGCAGACTTCGTACTGCCTCAATCGATAAATAAAAGACAATTTATTGACTCTACATTTTATTTAGAAAACGTTTGTATGGGAAATAGAAAAGGGGTGTTTTTAGGGTTTTCCCGGGAATTATTCGATTTTTCTCACCTTTTAAACCTTCCCTAGACCTCCACGAACATTTCAAGACCAAGATAAGATAAATCCGTTCAGCAGTTCTCGAGTTTTAGCGAGACTACCGAACAGCAATTCATTTTTATATATATAGATTGTTGTAGGTCTCTAAAACTTACAATCACAACTCAGCGTTTACACTCTGGGAATCTTTTTATGATATTTAGAATGACTATAATTACTACAATATCTCTGTTTTATAGCGATACAGTCCATGTTAATTTTAATGAACTACTGTGCAATTTACGTGTACCTGTTTTTTAATCCATTGTCCAAATTGTGTCCTGCCGTGCGATATATTAACTTGCGAAGAAAACATTTATTTATCCTGATTATCGTCATCCCCCAGCCTCTATGTTTGTGTCAATTCCCACGCTCCTGTGCAAGTTTCATCCAGGTTCTGAGTTACAATAATCCTTGTAACATAGTCTACTAGACATTATTTTTTTTATTTTTCTCCTTCGCAGGTAACAAACAACCTTCTAAACCACTACAAGTCGGCGGGCAACAGTTCAAAGCGCGCGGAGGTGTTGAAGCTGTGCCAGTGGGCGCAGTCGTCAGCCGCGCGCCGGCAGAGGGCGGCGCGGTCACTGCCGCCCACGCCGGACCTCACATCCATGATGCTTTCGTTGGCCATCACTGAATAACACTAACAAATATCACTTTTGCAGCCTGTTTCAATATCTCCCAGATATCATTTTATAAAAATTCTATTGTAAATTCGAATTTATCTGATAAATAGTGCCTATTTGGACACTGAAACAGGCCCCTAGATACTTTTTAATATCTGTGAGTGTAAGGGCCTGTGCCCACTGGCAGCGCGGCACGCTAGGGCATCTCTCGGCATCACTACATGCAAGCGCATACTGTCTGCAACGATGCAGTGGTATCCTTAAGGATGCCACGGCGTCCTGAGACCCGGAATGCCTCAGCATCCCGAGGGATCCCGAGGCATTCCGAAAGCTGCCGGTACAAGCTGCCACACGGCATGGCTAAGCATACATCAACTTTGTTTTTGTACCTAAGATTTTTATGATTGAAATTTAAATTTTATTGTCATATATACTAAGTTATATTCCTTTTCGTCGCATTAAAATCCCTTGCCGTGCCGTGCCGCGAGCGGGCGCAGGCCCTGAGGCATTACACTGGATAAACGCAAAAGGGACACAAATAAAAGATGACGATATAAGTCCCAAATATAGAGGTATGTTTCCATTATTATTGTAGTTAACAAAAATGTATAGGAATTTAGGAAATATTCCAGGAAAACTATACTAAATATTTACGTATAATTATTAAATTAATATGAACTAGGCTATAAGAATATTTTATGTAAACTTATCGAAAGCACGCGTGCATTTATGGTGTATGGAATGTTTTTGGTTGTGTGTAAACTTTAAGTTAGTTTTATTTACTGGACTGTTCCTGTGGGTATCAATTATTTAAAAATATTAAAATTTTATTATGTTACCACCAACTTCTTGTTTTATTCAGGGTAAAATGAAAAGACAGCTCTGCTTGGCGGCAGCCCCCATTCTTTTTTAAGATACTAGCTTTGCCCACGGCTTCGAAATCGAGAATTATCCCACGGGAACGTACTACCGGGGATAGAAAGTAGCCCCGATTCTGTTGTTCACAAACTAAACTAAATTTAAGGTCAGTGCATCTTTTTCTTTCTTTTTCACTAAAAAAAGGACAGAAGATAAATATTAGTTTAATCCTGTGCTGACGATTGGCTGTTGATAATTCTTTCATCACAGTAGTTTACGGGCACTTGACAAATGTTTGTGTTGTTTTTGTTCCAGAAATTTGACGATACAGTTAAATTCACATTTATAATATTCATCATTATCATTTCAGCCGAAAGACGTCCACTGATGGACTTAGGCTTCCCCCAAGAACTTTGATCGGTTCTATACTGCTCGCATCCAGCGGATTTCTACGATCTTCACCAGATCATCGGTCCGCCTTAAGGGAGGCCTACCAACGCTACGTCTTTAAAATATTAGTATGGATAAATAAAAAATCATATCAATTAAAACTTAACTTTATTTTAAAATATATCTCTTTATTCTCTTTACAACGTGTCGTGGTGTCAAGTCACGTCCGTTCTCGTGGCCTTGCTCGCGAGGTAGGCTGCTACTTCTCCGGCGCGTTTCTCTTTCCTCTCCCTTCGCGTTGTTTCACCCATTGAGAAATACTTCTCCCTGAAAACAATAAAAAGGTTGTGACTGAGAAATCTATAACAACCTTCATTCAATAAAGTATCATATACATTCTACTGACAATGTTTGAGCAATTGATGCTCGTAGTTGGGAGATAAATGGAAATTGATAATAATGGTTCCCGAATTAGAAATCAATATTATAAAAACTACTAATATTATAAACGCGAAAGTTTGTGAGGATGGACGGACGGATGTATGTTACTCTTTCACGCAGACTACTGAACGAATTTGGATGAAATTTGGCACACAGGTTATAACCAGGATTAACACATAGGACTTTTTATACCGATATTCCCACGGGATCAAACTTGTGCGGGTGAAACCGCGGAGCGCTGCTAGTATATTATATTTCATTTAATAATATTGTAATTCATGGAAAGTAATGAGACGTTTTTCTTGTCGAATCGTAACTTAATAGAAAAAATGAAAGAGGGCGCGCCTGTCGTGTGTGCGCCTCGGTTGCGGAGACTTCTGGAATGTTCCACGCTGACAAACAGCTGTAAGTACATTCGTCGAGACCGACAGTGATTTTTTATCAGTCGCTGTAACCAAATGCTTCTTTTGCCTTTATAATACCATGTCTCTTCAGAATTCTATGGCCACTGGTTTACGGCCTCTCGGATTGCGCTTAGGACTAAGCGCATGTGAAATGGACCTTAATGCTATGACATAACAACCATTGAGGAATGTTCTATAATACTTTCGTGTTTATTAATTCGTGGATTTCAAGCCCGGTTAGAAAACCATTGAAATTAGTAAACTGAGAGACTTAAGCTTATTATTATTCGTTTACACTGATTTCATCCGTTTCTTAAAGAAAGCACGGTAATATTATATACAGTATTGTAACTCGGCCGTATCATAAAAATAAATGCCTACAGCCGCGCGGTACGTAAACATGCGATAGGGCTGCCCGCCTCCAGCATTTTAATTACATTTGCCTACTTTATTTATTTATTTAATACTTCAAGCACATACATGTACAGCGGCCTCCCGGCGCCCGTTACTTTGTGTTTCCATTTGGTTTTATGATTGTAAATATACTTTTTTGTGATTGTAAGTTTTGTGATTGTAAACATCTAAATATTCTGTGAATATTTTATGAGTCTAGCTGTTGTTGTTGTTAGTAATACCGAGAAAAAAAAACGGTTTTTAGTGGTATAATTATGTTGTTATAGCAGCAGCAGAAATACATATTCTGAGAAAATGTCAACTATCTAGTGACAGACAGACGGTCAAATTTATTTTTTCTAGTATTATTCATACCCACAGTACAATAAACAACTATTATTAATAATAAAATACCACGCCGTCTTTACTTTGAATTATACAAATTAACAAAACAAAACACACATGCCCCGAGGTTTTAACAAAAGCGTAAGTACCTACCGTATCATGATTCATAAACCGCCTATAACTACCTATTTTACTCGTGTCAATCACTTTCCTTTACTCTATTCACTTTATTTATTAATCCAGACATCTTTTTTTCGGGAGATAAAAGGAAATACTTATCCATTAAAAAGACACACATTATGTACCTACCTACTAGTAAGTAAAATTATTTTATAGTCTTAACTTTCTGAGTTTCCAGTTTATCTAAAAAAAGTTATCTCTGGGTTCGTTATTGACGAATTCATGCAACCAAAAACAGCACAATATATCCTACTCGTCATATTAAATATGTACTTGAACTTATTTTTAGTGCAAAACCGCGCGGTTATTGTTAAAAAAACAACACACCGTCCGTTCGTCACTGCGGCACAGTCGCGACTGTCTGCGTGCCGAGCGCAGGCCGAGATCGAGGCGCGTAGGCATAGCTCGCGCTTCGTCCGTTTGTAAGTTGGAATACTTTATATAATATTACCGTGAAGAAAGTAAAGTTCAGTTTCGAATACTTTTTAGGAAACCTACATAATACACACCTAAAGTTATGCACTCCAGCATTAGGATCGAGCGGCATGTTGGGCACGTCATCTGTGATCTTCTCATAAGTGAGCAGTCTTCGCGCCGCCAGCTTCGATATCACTTGCTCCGAGTTGCCCACCAGCTTCATGCAAGGGTGGGAAGGCAGCTGGTCTTCTTGGTATTCTTCTCTGAAGAAGGTAAGAAACGGTATGGTTATAAAAGATAAGAAGCTATTTCTCTGGCATTTTGAATGTATGTCTCTTGAGGAGAGCTCTCATTGATCAAAGGATAATTATCACAAACAGGGTCAACCAATAAAACGGTATGTGTACGTTATGTTTAGACTTCTTTAGGCAGACCAAGACTATTAAGGTAGCCTTCAAGTTCACTTGCGGTTAGGCGCTTCACTTTTCGTTCATTTTTCATTTTTGACTTTCATTCGCCATCTTTCACTCGAAACGAAACGTCTAAACAAAAAATGAATATAAAATAATTAATTAATGAAGTGATCTAACGATGTTGGATTTCTGCACTCGGCATCTTACACTCGCCTATAAAATGTAAGGAGCCGATGAACCGTTTATTCCCATCCGTTCCGTTTATTCCATGGAACCAATAAATAATCGGGCGTCCAATACAAAACTTCAAATGCCCTTAATTTTGACCAGACCTTTCTGATACACCCTGTATATTTTTGTCGGTGTCGTGTGATAAATGACTTTATTTCTGTAAGTAGGTTTGTACAAACACTTTTACACATCAATCATATTTTTAAAAACGAGATGAGGTCGGCGTTTTCTACCTGACTACTCTGAGAAGAAAGGCCGAAACAAACTCAGAGGTCAAAGTCTCTTTTAAAGTCCAGACATAATCTTACATATTTAACTCAGAGGTCAAAGTCTCTTTTAAAGTCCAGACATAATCTTGGTCCATGTAGATTGATAGGTGGAGACCATTTAGATTGGTGTCTGAAACGGTCTTTTGAGGAAAGAACCACACAGATTGAGTGGCCCTGTCCAGTCAGTGAACGCATTTGTCAGTAATCATGCAGCTCAACTCAAACTTAAGCTCAACGATTCGATGAACAATACCAAAGAAAGGACATTTGGGTAGGCCGCATAAATTACTCAAACTGCCAGACCACCTGTACCTGTGAACTTGGAATGTAACAAAAAAGAACATTCATTCGAGTGAATCATTCACTCATCGTCTGATATCCGCGAAGCGGATCGTTACTAATCCATTCAACCACCCAGACAAGTCCTACCTCACCAGCGGGAACCAGCAGACCAGTCGGCGTCCCATCTCAAGATGTGTGGCAGCAAAGTTGAGCAGATCACTGTAGATATGTGACAGTCCGTACTCCACTTTAGAAGGCACATGGTTAGGGAGGTGGTGGTCAGGTAGTGTGTAGTTCTCCTTCTCTATTCCGATCTTTTCTGTGGGCTCTCGAACCCCGTATGGCGCTGAAAAATATTTTTTCCAAAATGTGTTTATTAATTGTCGTCACATTCATACTAATCCCACTAATAATAAAATGGGAAAGTGTGGATGTTTGTTATTCAATCATGCATAAACTATGTTTTTTTTTCGGGGGGAAACCTTAAAAAATCTTCAGAGTTTTTATACCTAGTGTCAGCTTTTATAATTTCTATCGTGACGGTATTATCGTGGACGTATACGTTGACGTCACGGTAACATACAGGGTAGTAAAATGTATCGAAATATACAGGATAGCAGGATCATCCAAGCGTTACCTGTTACTGTAACCATGAATCCAGCACATGTTTCTAGATCTCCTAGCATAGACATTTTTCGTAGATTATAAAAACATCTGCTGTTTCATAGAAAAGTGCAATACCTATGCGGTCAAAATGTATGGAACAGCTATTTTTTTTAGTACACATTGTAAATTACGAATAGGTACAAAAACTCTCACTAGGCCCACTGACCAAATTTTGATAAAATTGGACACAGCTAGACCATGTTTTGGTTTTGTTCCTTACTCACACCGCGGGCAAAAGCTATGAAACTGAGAACAAACACTTACGATCAGTAATAATGGCGTCAAATTTCAAGCCTGGTTTCCAGTTATGCAGTGAGAAATCGCTCACGACTACATCTAGGTACCGGGACTCTGTTCCGTACTGTCTCATATTACCACGAATACTTTCGTCTTTGGTGCGTATCTGAAAATTTAATGTACTTATTAGACATAATGATGAAGATTTGTGTAATAACGGCTGTAAAAAGACACTGTACCAAGCTGAGAGTCACTTGTATTCCCTGTCATTTTGATCATTTTTTATACTGGACCATGACCTGACTATGAAATATTAAAGGTTAAAATTCCAACTTTTACTGACGTTTTTTTTTATTAAAATAAGTTTTTAATATAACAAGTCAACATAACTTTAAATACCCCCACCACCCCTGTACCGTTGCATGCACCCATAAGCACAATATTTTGCGTGTGTTACATTGCAAAGCATTAAAATAGAAGTCGTTTCCCAGCAACTAATTTTGTGCAATGTTACTTAGTTTGATGTTACAAAACGCGTTATTGACGGCTATGTGACTTTTACACCCTGTATAAAAAAGTTAATGTTTTATGTTATCTGTGTATAATGTACTTTTGTTAGAATGAAGATTATGGAACCCATGACCCATGGCGGCATACCATTTTGAAAATAATGAATTTATTATTGATGAAGAAGTTAGTAAATGTGAAGTCCACTCATGAAAAAGCTATAAATGGGATGTAATTACATCTTAGATGCATTTTCAAAGCTGGCTCCCAGTAACTGGGTTGTGGAGGTCATATAGGCTCCATGTAAAATACTGGTATTCAGCTGCATCTGGTTAGACTCAAGTGGACCTCAAACATATCAACAAGCATCTTAACCATGGCAATACATACTTTGTTACCTTTTGACCGACGCGGGTGGGCCGCGTCCGCGCGTGCAGCATCAGGTAGTCGATATCTGAGCCCCACACGTATGCTGGAAATATTAAATTAAGTTTAAGGCTTTATAGACACAAATTCATAAAAAGTATGCATATCAGTACAAGGTGTTGCGACGTAGTGCTATACAATTTAGAACATTAATTTGCTTAAAATAATAGCGACTCGCCCCTGCTTCGCACGGTTTTTATGACTTGCCGAAGCATGGAGATTAATTTATTATAATTATGTAACTTTAATATTATATGCGTAGAACTCCTAGAATAAATTCTCTACATAATGTTAAAAATCGCATTACAATCCGTTGCGTAGTTTAAAAGAACAACGCGGTTACACAGTCACAGATACACATAAAAAGCGACTTTAATTTATAACGTGTACCAGTGTGCCGCCCTGCGTCACACGGTTTTAACGACTTGAAAAAAATTGAGATTTATTTATCTTCTTCTAATATACAAAATTCTCGTGTCACAGTGTTAGTTACCATACTCCTCCGAAACGGCTGGACCGATTTGTATGAAATTTTATGTGCATATCGGGTAGGTCTGAGAATCGGCTACTATCTATTTTTTTTTTGCAAAACGACGTTTGCGGGGTCAGCTAGTTATATATAAGTTTAATATTAAGTCGGTATTACATGCGTAAACCTTCCGGAATAAAGTATCTCTAAATGATACGAAATCTGTTGCCGTTGCATAATTTAGAAGAACAATGTGGTCACACAAACTCAACAGACACAAAGAGCGACTTTAATTTATAATATGTTTAATAGATTAGCTATTAACATTTACAAAAGACAGTTTCACCTCCAAAATGTGCAGCAGCGACCAGCAAAGACCCTGAGCCGACAAAGGGGTCGAGGACCATGTCTCCTAACTTGACTTGCGCCTGGTTGGCCATGATGATGGCGAGCTGCGCGTCCATGCTGGTGTTGCCGATGAACTGGCGCTTCTTCAGCGAATGCACCTGGATGAGGTCGCGCTGACCGTCTGCTATCTGTGCACATTTTTTTTTCTCATAATATAAAGTTTCTGGTGTTTAGTTCTTGTTAATACCCCTCGTACATTAAACGCACTAGTGTGATCAAGGGCCTGTTTCAGATGGCAGTAACTCCTTGATGCAGCTCGCATCGAGAAGAGGTTCCTGTCTCTGGAGCCCTAATTACCGGTAGCTTGGAACCTGCTTCCAATACCAGCGGACTACTATTTTTAAATATTTTTTTGTTTAAGATATTATTTAAGAATCTATTTAATAAGTAAGAAAATAATAAAAATACTGCATCCTTCTACTGCTAATTATAAATAAGTTGCTTTCTCACCCATTTCCCAAAGAAGACATCATGTGGAGTCTCGGGCACATCATTGGGGTTTACACCATAGAACTCTAGGTAAGCGAGGGTCACATCAGGGTTTTTGAGTTTTACAGGACTACCTCCCATTGGTAAATAACTGAATCTCTGAAAGAATAATGTGTATACGTACATAATATTATATCTTCAACTGCCACAATATAAAAGACAACAGTAAAACAATGGCCGCCTAACTGAATCAGCTTGTGTGATGGCTGAGTATGAAAAAAAAATGTCTTTAAGCATATTCTATTTTTGTTATTCGATTGTCAGTCTCTTTATTTCATCTGAGACACATTGGGTGAATTCCAGTAAATTATAGACTGATTTTGTCATTATTGGTCTTAAAATCAGAGAAATGCTACAGCTTCATAAAAGTACACTTACCTCAATCTTTTCAACCTTTTCCTTCATGGTAAAATGTTTGCAGAATGTCTCGACATCAACTTTAAAGGACTTTTTCGGAGAAAAACTCGATTCTATCAACTCCTTTGGACACAAACAGGTATCACTGACACCATCCTTATTATCTCCTAGAATCCAACTTCCAGTCGAATTTTTCATTGAATTCTTTAAGTTCTCGTGTAATTGTGCCTCGGTCTTCGCTCTAGACCACAACTCTATACAGTTTTTCACCAGAACAGACCTAGAAGCTATTTTTCTAACACAGTCTTCTGAAGGCAATTCAACTATCCAATACGGCTTCTGAACGCATGGATTTTCTACAAACTTAACTGGTATATTCAGCAGTGATATTATACTATACATTTCCTGAAAAATTATGAATTTATTTATCTCAAATCTTTGGTTACGATCTAGTAAAATTAAAATGCGTATAAAACTTACTGCATGACGAAAATCAATGTGTTCATGGGCGAACCACATCAAATACCTTCGCCACATTTTGTGCTCGTCTTGCATTGTGTTTTATTTTGTAAATGTGTTATGTTTGCTGTTTCCATTACTTAACAACAACATAACCTCAGTTCCAGTATGCGATTATTATGACATTGCGTCATTCAGTGTGACCATCATAAAAATGGCGAATCTGCCACAGACTGGGCAAAAAAATCTGCCACATTTGGCGCCAAAAATATGCTTTACAAAATACACAACGAATTCAATGAAATTTCTTTAATCCCCTCTTTTTTTACCCAAAAATTAAGAACATATTCCTTGTTTTTGTTTTGTTTGAATTCACCTGAGAAATACCCGTATAATTTGGCCATGAAACAGAAGTTGCCAGTTCGATAAAATCATTTGCAATCTATTTTTTAAAAAAACGGAACCTGATGTAATTTCTTTGAAAAAAGATGTATTCATTGAAATTTCCAATTAATTAGTGTGGATTTTCTTGAAATCTTTTAAATCTGCCACTTTTATAAATCGTCAGCATGATCTGCCAAAGACAAAATTTAGGAGCAAAATCTGCTAAAATGGCAGAAATCTGCCACAAATGGTCACACTGGCGTCAGTGCCAGTCAGTCAGCCACAGAGTACCAACGACTAACTAGAGTACAGAGCGGTGTTGCTAGACCCAAGCAAGTTCAAATAAAAAATCATCGAGTGTGTGGTCTTCGCCCTTTCGACGTCTATTTCTATAGAGTAACGAATTTTTCAGGTCAAGAGCAGGCCCATTCCCGTAATAAAAAATAGGCTTGCCGGGGTCGTTATTACAGGCGAAGGTAGACAGTGGAAAAAAGTATAAACAAGTATATTCATATAACTAGTATATTTCTTTATAATACGTACAGTATCTACGTTTATTCTTTTTGTACGTATAGTATGTACAAAAAGAATAAAATATTAGTATAGCTTTTCGAACATTTTTGTTCGAACTAATCCTTCATAATTATAATTATTTTAACGCTTTAATTGATAATGTGTATTATAATATACATACCTATCAAGCGAATTTGTAATCTGTTGATTTACTGTAATAATACACGAATATATCACCCAATATTAACAATCCTTTGTCGTTATTTTTAACTGTGTTAGAATGCTTTATGCTTTTTCGAAGCCTTATAAGTAAAAAAATAAAAATAAAAAACCGTTTAAAAATGAATTTCAATCTATAGTTTTTTTCTATTACAATATTCAAAATAATATTAATTGCAAATCATTACAAGACAATTTTAGAGACAAATGTAAATCTTCACGCATTCAAACGTCTAAAGAAGTACTTACATGCATGTATCAAGTTTTCAGAAAAAACTCACAAAGTCACAAATATATGATTCTACATTTAATGCTTTTTATAAAAATACATACTGCGTTAATGAAATTAGAAAATGGTTCGAAATCAATAAAATTTCGGAAAAGGAAATAAAACAAAATTGTTGGAAGTATATTCCTCTATTTGTAAAAATTCAACATGAACTGTATGAAGATAATAAAAAATCTTTCAACGTTTTTCCAATTTTTAATCATGGATTGAAACACATTACCTATGATTCCAGATGCTTACATGAACTTTTACGTAGAGTTGATATAAAAAACACACCATCTTCTTGGGTTTAATTTTCAGAAAATGACCCAAAAAAATACCGGACACGTTATTTTTCCATACCTAAATCTTTTGGTTGGAGTTTTACTACAGACGGTGTTTGTGTATCATTATCTATGAATAGATTGATTACAAAAAGGGATAAATATAAAGCTAAGCATATAAAGAAAGAGGAAGCTTCAAATGAAAATGAAAATCAATTGTATAAAATGTATAAAAAAATAATTGCAGTTGATCCGGGAGCTAAAACACCAATTGTATTTGTAACATGCAATAGAAAATCATCTGATGATACTTTTGAATATAAAACCTTGAAAAAGGGAAGAGTTGTTTATGAAACAAAGGAACATCAGAGGGAAAAGAAGCGATTGAAGTTTATAAAAGAATTTAAAATTAGAAATGATAGAGAATCTTTGGAAAAAGAATTGGGTTTTGGAATTAGTTGTAAAAATTCAAACATAAATTTCAACTAAAATGGTTTGATGAAAAACAGAAAGTGTACGAGCAGAGAAGATTACAAAGATTAAAGTTTGATAAATATATAAATATAATAATAATATAAACCTCGATGTGACCGGCTAACATCGTTGATTTGGGCCTTCTTTTAAAGATGGGCGTCACCCTATAAGCGACCGTTAAATTCGACCCTACTCGTGGGAACAAAATATGAATGAACCCAATCAAATCATCTCAACCAAAACAAATCAAAAAACCCTCACCCAACAAGTATTTCATCCTGGAGTATTTAATAGACCACGCTCAGCTTCGCTAAGCGATATGTCTAAACCTGAAATTAACCAACCAGAATTGAAATCAAGAGTCATAGTGGATCTAACTGACAACCCATCCACCCAGCAAGCACCACCACCCTGGCAGCGGGTGCCAGGTACTAACAAGCGGAAAAGAACTAGCGATTCTCCACCTAATAGCACTTCGGTGGCAGTATCAGGTTTACTCCACTACCTTTAGTCCATTCTGAAAATGAAAATAACTTCACCCCAAACCTGAGAACGAATAAACCTCCCCCTATTGTTCTCTAAGGAATAGAAGACGTCAATGAACTCGCAAAACTTAAAGAAGCGATATGTGATGCCACACTGTTTAAAATAAGAATAGTTAACAAAAACTTGCTCCGAGTCCTCGTGGATTGCCCAGAAACTTACAAGGATGTGATATCTGCAATAAGGGCCAAAGGCTTGATAGGTCACACGTTCACGCAGAAAGAAAAGAAAGCTTATCGCATAGTTATAAAAAAACTACACTATAGCACACCTCATAGTTATAAAAAAAACTACACTATAGCACACCTCATAGTGAAATAATCGACGCGATAGAAGCTATTGGAAATAAAGTTCGCGGAGAAATCATCAACGCCCGATATGGTCCAGACAAAACTCCATCTTTTACATTTTTCGTCAACTTGGAACTAAATGACAATAACAAAGCAGTTAAAAATATAGAGTACTTACATCCACCATCAGCGAGTTACAATAGAAGACCCACGAAAAGCTAAAACAATCGTTCAATGCCAACGCTGCCAGCAATATGGTCATTCCAGGAATATCTGCATACGGCCCTATAGATGCGTCAAATGTGGGGAAGGACATAAAACTGCAGACTGCCCAAAGAAAGATCGCAGCACACCAGCCAAGTGCGCTTTGTGCTCGTGTGACCATCCTGCTAACTATAAGCTCTGCTCTCTTCTCTAAGCTCTAACACCTACTAGACGAGACCCATGCATGGAGGAGAAAGTGGCGCATCCGGGCTAGTGCTCAAAAATCCAACCACATCACATTCACTTTAAGAAGGGGAAATTGCCCTCCTGTCAAACTTGGCACTGATGTTTTGCCAGATACTGAGAATGTAAAATACCTGGGCTTTAACTTGGATAGAAGGCTCACCTGGACCTATCACATTAAGAAGAAACGGGATGAAATTAATCATAAGTTCCGAAATCTGCTCTGGCTTATGGGTAGAAACTCTTTTTTCTCTACTCATAACAAGCTTCTGATCTACAAAGCAGTGTTGAAGCCCACTGGACCTACGGGATCCCACTATGGGGCTCTGCCAGTAAGAGCAACATCATGTACATCCAACGTGTCCAAAACAACATTCTGCGTACCATCACAAGTGCCCCGTGGTTCTCCAGAAATGACGAAATCCACGAATATCTTGGCGTTCCCACTATTCAAACTGAAATTGAAAAACTCAAAAGGAAATATGCTGATCGGCTCTGGGCTCATCCAAATACCCTGGCCAATGATCTCTTAATCCCTTCCTTAACGGTGAAAAGGCTGAAAAGGAAGGATGTGTTCTAAGAAGGCAGACGAGACACTGGCCTCTTCACCTAAATGTCACATTCACTCGACTCATCTGCTTATAGTCTTGCGACTGATTGCCGATTACATACCAAAAAAATATATATATATATATAAATGATCAAAAACAAATCATCAAATTGGGAATGAATATTTTGGAAAAGAACCAGATACGCTGGTTGTTTACAGAGCAGGTTTTGATTATATGAACAAGGGAACTTTCAAAGGTCACCGTAAATTTAAACACAACGACATTTTGAAAATTATTAAGCAACATACAAATTTTTCATTGTATGTAATAAATGAAGCTTTTACAACAAAAAATTGTAGCAAATGTTATGAGAAGCAAATACAACAAACCTTGTATGTTTCAAAATCTCCACACCGTTACGTATACTGCAGTGTATGCCGTAAAGGTATTCAGGGTTAAGAATGGTGCAAAAAATATTTTGTTAAAATTTGAATATAAATCAAAAAATAAGTTATCGAGCATTCTTTCGTTTGCCGATACTGATATGAATATTATAGGTGGAGGAAGCTCATAAGGTTCATTATCGTAACTCTGAAGTTATCTGGTTGATAACTAAAGGGTTAATAGTAGATAACATACACTTCATCGAGTCTCATAGTTATAAAGAAATTATTATTATTTAATAAATATTATAGTTAACTAAAGTTCAACTAAAACATTCCTTATGCTCACAAAACAGACTTCAGTTTTATTACGAAGTACGAATAAGTGCCGACGCCACCAGATTCCCACGACAATTGAGTTGTTAGATGGTATCCATGCGCCAATATGAGTTATGTTTGGCCATTAGCTTGGTCAACAGTGGGTGGGGTCCCAGGGCCATATGCTATGACTTCTTCTGCTCTTCTTTTGCATGGTTGGCTTCAAGCATTTCCTGGTATCTATCGCTGAGGAAATCTTGGTAGGCATCCTTGATGGCCCCGGAACATGCGACATAGTGGCCGCCAGAATGTTCTGCCACTACTGGCTTTATGAATAGGTTGATGAGGGATTCACTCATCTCTGCAAAGAAAGTAATAGATTGGAGTTAAAGTGTGCTATTTGGTGGCAGTCACGGATTTATTGACTCTAGCTAGTTTTTAAGAAGGTTCAAATTATTACTGTGCTGCATAATGTAAGAGCTTGGAAAGTTTTCAGTCATTGAGCAACTACTGAAGTTTAAAAAAAAAGTAGCTCAATCTTTTAACTTAGAAGTAGGTGATCATAATAAGCCTCAACCAACACCTAAGGAAGCTCTCGTTGGGCAGCTGGATCAAAGGCTTGATTCAGAATTCAGGAATTCATTCAGGTTCCTCTTTCTGAAGCTCTTTGACCCTGTAGCTTGGATTTTTAAATGTTTTAATATTCTAATTTTAAAAAATGTTATTTGTATGTATTAATGAAATAAAGGAGATCATGATATTATTATTAATTACTAAGATTAATAGAATTAGATTAACTAACCTTTAGGTATAATGGAATCACTCTCTCCATAGACATGCAGTGATGGCAGAGTGATCTCCTCATCATAGAATCCTTTGTGAACTAGGCTGCCTGATCTGAACCCCGATGTGAATATAACAAACTTGAATGTGTATGGTAAATCTGAGACAAAATTTTATATCATTTAACATTTTATCTCTTTGTCAAAGGTAGGCAGTGTTTGTGCCTCATTCATTACAATTGTTTAATTTTTTATCTTTCTTGGTTTTATGAGCTTGAGGTATTACTGAATCTAATAATTTGGATTTGATACTCAGAATTTAAATGTTTATTGCAATCCAAAATGTGTACTTTAAAATTTTAATGAAATTATTATGTATCCTGTTGAGCACAGCAAAAATACTGTTATGAAATAAAAAAAAAATAATATGAATGGTTGTTTTGTTATAAAAATACAGTTAAGACTAGTTTTTACAGCAATACAGGGTGTCCCATAGTTAATCAATAACCTCTTAAGGGGTCATTGTACTTATCATTATGAACAACTAATACTATAAGACCAAACCTGAAATAGCGAAAAAAGAATCAACTGTTTGTTTATGTTCACATTACTTGTCAAAATGTAGGAAACATTTTGATGAGTAATGTGAACATAAATGTAGGGAACAGCTGATTTTTATTTGCGATTCATGTCTGGTCCCATAGTAAAAGTTTTTCATAATGACAAGTACAATTAACCCTTAAGGGGTTATCTATGAATCATGGGACACCCTGTATAATATACATATTTCCAAAAAACTAAGAAAAATGACACAAACAGAACGCTTACATCCTTTCTGTTGCATAGCAGCCAACAGCCCCACAAGACAGGCTCCCTGTGAGAAGCCCATGAACCCATCAAATGGCCCATACTCCTCCACTACATTCTTTATTACTTCTAGGGTGTCTTCAAACCCAAGTGCTGGTCCTCCGAGGCACTTTCCACTAAATGTGTTGTCCTCAGCATTGAACCACCATGATCGGGAATCTAGAAATCAGAGGTTTATGATTATAATAAAACATAAGTTTAGTATTGTGGACATATACGGTACCATGTATTAGGGGATACTGCGGTTTAGCGTGGCAATAGGTGTTAAATACTAACATAGAATTTGAGAAAATGCTGGAGCCCTTGGAGCAAAGGAATTGGCTGTATGTAGCTGTTGATTTGAAGAAGTAAATAAATGTTTTTTTCTTTTTTTATAATAAGCGACTACTACTATCGTAATTAGGTTACTAAATAAATCAATATTTTGCTGAGGAGTTGAATTACCTTCGTCGCCGACACCGTCTTCATTCACAACTTTGTGTGGAGCAGACACAAACACGAGCTGTGCGTACTTCGCAACAGCTTTGCGGAACGACCCGATCTTAGCTCTGAAGACTGCGCCATTCTGCCTGTAGCCATGCAAAGCCAAGATCTTCAGCTTAGGCCGATCTACATTTTTCTCCTTTTCCTTGTTGTTTTGTGACGGCGGTGATGAAGAGAGGTTAGAACTAGAATTTGGTTCCGACATTGCACTAGTAGATTCTCGCTTACTAAATCTCTTCGGCAAATAATAATTTGTCCCATGAAAATACACTAATCGAATAAGATAAGAATGTTTATTTATTTTGAGAGGTTAGTTTTTCACACAGATTATTAAACTATTAGCAAAGAGTAAAATAATAAACGTACGCTAGTTTTCTAGAAACAAGAATATGCGGAAGAAGTGCCCTGGAACACGCTCATTTCGTAAGCTAAAACACTAAAGCAAGAAAATCGACTAAAGAAATTAGTATGATTCATAAAAGGTCAGCTCTAGCGATATTTGGCGCCAAAAGCCAAGCAACTGTCAGGTTATGTTGTACTTGTGTCAGCGTTGCCGTTAGCGTACATTTTACACATTTGACGTACCTTTTAAGCCTCCCATGTGTAATGTGTAATGGGGTCTATTTTACGTACCTTTTCAACCTAACATCCAAAATTTGAAACCGCTGCCAAAATGAGAAAACTAGATAGGTCTTCGGTCCTCGGTGGCCTGTGAAGTCACAGACCTACGAAGTGTAGGAATAGGAAGTAGCTCTGTTTCGCTTCCGCCGAGAGTAGGCCAGAATTTTTTTTTATAATTATTAATTGACAACATTTCATATTTTTAACCAGCATGTATTATTAGGTTATATTAAAGTAAATCCAAATCCAGGGCACCCGTATTTTTCAGTTTTTCGAAATTATATACTTTTCATTCATAATTTCAACTTTGTAATTCGGTGTATTCTAAAAAGACGCAAGCGCCAAATGACGTCATGCTTACGGTGGAATGGCGAAAAAACCTTTGCTTTACTGCGACCCGTCAAAAAAACTGTTAGATGTCACTGTCATATATCATTTGTCGCAGTCGTTGTCACTTTGTCAGCTTGTGAAACCCGTCTCCGTATGTTTGTTATATTTTTCATTGGGATCTATTTTATTGGCAAAATATTAATCAAAAATTGATAATAACAACAATAAGCAGCGTATCGAGTTGCTATGAAAAATATTGTTCAATTCAACTTGACATTGACATGATTGACATGTCTTGTTTGAGTTTTCATCAGACATTGGAATGCGCAAAGGTAAAAACCTCATTCCACCATTTATGTGACGTCATCAAAAGGTTTTTGATTTTTATTTTTTTTCTCAGAAATGTAGCAATAAAAAAATAAAAAATAAATATATTTGAACTGAGGATACTAAAATAAAGAAACGGTATTTTTGTTTTAAGGTCGTGTCAGATTTGAAATGTTGTCAATGAGGATCATTACTGCAATTTTTTCCCGATAGGTGGCGCATCGTCGACATGGCCATTGAAAGCTGTCACTTACATACATTTTATAACCTACCATTCAGTTATTTTTAATTATCTTGATAATGCCTCTGTGTACTGTACCAGGATTTACTAATCCAGGTGTACATTTAGTGGCCAAAATTATAACAAAAAAAAAGTGGGAAAATACTAAACGTCACAAAAACATTTTTTTTTTTGTTAGTTTTTCAATTCTATAAGCTTCCTGGTATAATACATGTTACCGATAACGATGGTAGACCAGTTTTAACACAAAAAATAGCGATTAAACTAATGTAAACAAAGTGAAAATGATTTGACAGCAGCCATCTCGCCGCTGGCGACATCTATGCTGAGCTTTGCGTGTGGATCCCCATTGTAACGTCAATAAATATTGTATCGTATAACCGACCGGCCGGCGGGCTGTATAAAAATGTACTCTGTGTCGGCAGGGGGGCGCTGAGAAATAATTCAATGAGTACCTATCATAAAACTGCGGAGATTTTTTATATAATACAAGCTAACCCGCCAGACGTTGTCCTGTTAAAATTACAATTTAATTTTTTCCTATTTTTAGGGTTCCGTACTTCGAAAGAAAAAAACAAAACCAGAGGATCACTTTGTTGTCCGTCCGTCCGTTGTCTGTCAAGACCCTTTTTCCCAGGAACGCGTCGAGGTATCAAGCTGGAATCTATATCGAATACTCAGGTCTACTGTCTCTTGGAGCTGTGAAAAAACAAACTTCTAAGCCAACGCAATCAAAAGATACAGCCGTTTATGCCGCAAATTTCCGCTTTTCGATACTCGCAAGGGAATCAAAACCTACAGGGTACTTCCCGTGAACTCAGAATCTTGAAATTTGGTACGAAGCAACGTCATAGAGCACAAATAAAGGAAAAATTGCGAAAACTGTAAATTTGTAGTTACATACCTACTTTGTAGGTCGGTGCGCGAGTCCGACTCGCACTTGATCGGTATTTTTTCCTTTTTAACGGTATGTAATTAATATACTTAACGATCTATTCTCATACCTACCAATTAAACTTTAAAAATTTCATAAAAATCGGTCGAGCCGTTTCGGAGAAGTGCGACCACAAACACCGTGACACGAGATTTTATAATTTATTAAATTAAGTTTCTCAATTCTCACACTTAGAATCCAAAAAATAGAACTTCTGCTGGCGAGCAGGCAGTCTCTCCCTGTCTCGCATAATCGCATTCATTGCGAGTGAGCGAGAAAAGCAGTAGTGAGTGATTTTAGTAAAAGCATGTACCTTTTTAACCCAAAATGTACCTTTTCAGCGCTGGTTATGTACCTTTTGGGAACTCAGTTGTGGCAACACTGACTTGTGTATTGTTGCAGTTATTGGGAATGAAACTGAACATTTGTTAATTGAGTTGGTTTGATAATTTGTAGATAGTAGTTAAGAAAATGGAAGACGGTGATTTCGATCAACGTTTGAGAGATTTACAAAGAGAGTATTTGGAATTCCTGGATGATGAGGTAAGTTTTCAACTACCTAACCTTAATATTCTACCGGTCACCGTTTTCTACTGGTCAGTTATGTTTTACTTGGTAACATTTCAGGAAGATCAAGGAATTTACATGGAAAAAGTTAAGCAGATGATAGCGGATAAATCACAGCGATTAGTTGTAAGTGTCAATGATTTGAGGCGTAAGAATCCAGAACGTGCTCGTACACTCCTCGACAACGCTTTTGAGGAACAGATAGCGTTCCAAAAAGCTCTAAAAGAGTACGTCTCGTCCATCGACCCCACGTACGCGAAGGTACAGGAGGAGTTCTTCGTCGCATTCAATGGCAGTTTCGGTAATAAACATGTTACACCAAGAAGTTTGACCTCTAGGTAAGTTTGTGTGCAGATTTTCATATTGCCTCCATTTGGAAATCATAGCCATGGACTACTATTTAGCACAAAGTGAACAGATTTTTCTGCAACTGCATCCAAACTGCAATGTTGCAGATGTAACCATAAGTGAAACTAGTCACTTCAACCATTGAAATATTATTATAGTAAGAAGAAGCAAGATAACTAAAAATTTTCTACAAAGTTCTTCCATACTAACACTTTACAATACACAAATGCCCCCGTCATAACAATAAAACTTCTATTGTGTCTTGTTACATGTCCTTCAATGGGTTAACAATGAAACAAATAAACTTACATTTCAGGTACTTAGGGAACCTAATATGTGTAGAAGGCATAGTGACGAGGGTATCTCTGGTGCGACCGAAGGTTGTCCGTAGTGTGCACTACTGCCCTGCCACTAAGAAGGTGATGGAGAGGAAGTATACAGACCTGACATCTTTTGAAGCATTCCCTACTTCTGCTGTCTACCCCACTAAGGTGACTAACTCTTAGAAATGATTTAATCAGCTATGAATGTCTTATAAAAAAAAAACTAGTTTTCTGTAATTTTGTGAATGCAAAGCTTTGTACTGACACCATCAAAAACAATTCTTGATTGAACTTTGTATTATTATTCTTTGGATAGATTTTTATTTTTCATACAACACAAATCCAAGTCTTAATTACTCAAAATAAAGAATTTATTACAGTAGCAACTAAGAAATATATAGAACACCTTCTCTTAACAATTTTCTGTCTACCTTATTCCAGGATGATGAAGGTAATCCCTTAGAGACAGAATACGGTCTCTCCCGCTACAAAGACCACCAGACCATCACAGTCCAGGAGATGCCGGAGCGGGCCCCCGCTGGCCAGTTGCCCAGGAGTGTGGACATCATCTGTGACGATGACCTGGTGGACAAGTGCAAGCCTGGAGACAGGGTGCAGATTGTGGGGAATTATAGGTGTCTGCCTAGTAAACAGGGTAGCTTCACTGCAGGTACTTTTAGGTGAGTTCATTATTTCTTTATATTAATTTTCAAAAAAAGAAAAGACTAGTAGAGACTACCCATGAGCGTGAAGAAATAAAACACTATAAAAGATATGCTGGACTTAAAAAAAAAAACATTCATTTCATGCAGTTAAATTAAAATGTTGCTGTGTAAAATTGTGTTGGATCAGTGTTAAACCCCATTATTCATTCGAAAAATACACTCAAAACAACTAAATATACTTCGCCATTGAGTGCTTAATTGCAAACAGCATCTAGTAGGCAATCATTTGATTGGTTAATAGGCTAATTTTAATATAAAGACTTTATTGCAAGCAAAAGTATTTTAGATTTTGGGTTATGATAAATTAATTTTGATAATTATGATACACATGTCATTTTAACCTGTCAATTATTTATTTATACAACAATTGCTTGCTGCACTTATAGTAAACACCGAAGGCTGCAGCAAACCAACAACATAACATTTAACTCAGGAATTTCGTACAAACATTAAGCATAGATTTACTGCAAACATAAATATTTCAACTCTATGTTGTCAATTTTGTAACAGTCCAAATTGATCTCTGAAATATTTTCAACAACAATAATATTCCTTATTTTCCCCAACTAGGACAATCCTAATAGCTAACAATGTAACGCAAATCAACAAAGACATGAACTTGAACATAACTCTGGAGGATGTGAAACTGTGCAAGAGGCTAGCGAAGCGTGGTACTACGGACTTGTTCGACCTACTCAGCAAGTCATTGGCACCGTCTATACACGGACATGATTATATCAAGAAGGCTATACTTTGCTTGCTGTTGGGCGGTATGGAGAAGGTCTTGCCTAATGGCACGAGACTCAGAGGGTGAGTCTATTTTTGTATTAGTTATACTACACGGTCCCATTGCTACGTAATGGCCTTTCTCAAATCCTTCCAGACATCCTTTTCTAGAGCCACCATGATCCAACCCTTGTGGTACACATTTAGGTTGTTGAAGTTTTATTCAGTTGGATCCTTATATGGTTGACTAAGTTTTTTTTTTTTGCGTAGACTTGATGCATGTTTTCTCCCAAATTGTTAATTTAATATTTTTGTTTGTGCTTATTTTTATGCGTCATGTTTGCAGCAAATAAACGTATTTTCTTTCTTTCTTTCTAAGAAGCATCCTGAAAAAATTACACAGAATATTAGCAGAAAGATCTACTATAGTAATGTGGTTGGTCAAGTGAAATCTTTAGTACTTAATCAGAGTCTACATAAGACTTTCAGAAACAGATCACAACTTTGGATGCACTTTTGAGGATCTGCTGAAGTCCACTTTTGGGCAGTTTGTTGCGTCACTTCTTTCCAGCGAAACCACTATAAAGTGATGAATGGCAGGCATTCTGGGGGACTGTCTTATGTAATTTTGATGTTCGAAAAGTGCTGATTTGAATAAATGACGTGATTTTGATCCAATGACGCTGCTGTAGCGGCATATACACCGCCACATGCAAACTACGCATCATGCCCACGTCACGCAAAATCCTGCATCGCTCAAACAGAGTTTACCGCGCGATTAGCATATATACAATAGCCCGGCATGAATCATCGGCCAGTGGCCTACTAGACACAACACCCATCTGCTTCCATCTGGTTCCTCCCTTTTCTATAGAGTATGAGTGTACTTTACATCCTGTTCCTCATATATCTATACTGCTATATATGGCCGGCTACTAGGCCCAATTAAACTAATAAGTGCCTTCAACTCGAAAAGAAGAAGAGCTTTATATGCAAAATTGATTACTGTACCTGCCTCCCTACTAATATATCAACATTCCTTCCTTTCAGTGACATCAACATCCTTCTCATCGGCGACCCGTCAGTGGCGAAGTCCCAGCTACTCCGATACGTGCTACAGACTGCTCCGCGCGCTATCACCACGACGGGACGAGGCTCCTCTGGCGTCGGTCTCACTGCCGCCGTCACTACTGACCCTGAGACTGGAGACCGCAGGTAAGTTCAAATACTGAGGCAAGCCGTTTTAAATAGCCAGTGCTAATCTTAACTGGCTCAATGAACTTAGCTTAGCAGTATACTGCTAGATATAGGCCTCTCCTAAGTTGAACTGCAACACCACAGCAGCAGGGGGCGCGGGCGACGATGGTGATAGGTGACTCAGTTGCTATTTAATGCAATAAATAATGCTTTTATATGTGTGTCAGCTTATGTGGTGTGTACACTGACTGACTATTGTTATTTTCTTGCAGACTAGAAGCCGGCGCTATGGTGTTAGCCGACCGCGGCGTAGTCTGCATCGACGAATTCGACAAAATGTCAGATATCGACCGCACGGCGATACACGAGGTCATGGAACAGGGCCGCGTCACCATCGCCAAGGCGGGAGTACACGCCACGCTCAACGCGCGATGCTCTGTGCTCGCTGCGGCCAACCCGGTGTATGGACGAGTGAGTTTATTGAATTGGTTTAAAGTTTATTAGGTGAAAAGTCGTGGATAAATAACTGCTCCAATGTGATGAGCAAAGGATCAGGCAGATCCTGCCCGTCGTTAGTAATATTATATGTAATAGCCATACCCATCCCTTATTGAAATTGATCATGTAATCATACACATCAAATATAAGATGTATTACGTGGTCAAATAGGTAGATAGACGATGAATATTATACTAGCAGCGGCAAGCCGAGATCCCTAGCGCCACAGCTAGCGCGTCACTCTGCGCCAGACAGCGACTATGTTATGCGTTAGAAGAGATCGGCATCGTTTAGGTGAATATCGCGTTAGGCACTGAGCGCTTATGCGAGGTGAATTGAACTTTGTTGCTTAGTAGCAAGGGTCGTTATTTCTATTTATTACTTGTACTATTTGTTCTGTACCTAGGCTAAGTTACTTACATAATTAATTTAACAACTTATTTGTATGTTCCTACATTCTAAACTAATAAAGACCTATTCTATTCAAAAGGACTGGACTGCAAGCATATTGTCGTTAGGATTTTTTTAAGCATTGTAATACTTTTTCCTGGCGTAAATAGTCCCTTGAGCTTTAAACAGAAACGAAAGTGACAGACAATACAAGGCCAAACTCTTTCTAGAAGTCAATGCGCCTTATTTTCGGCCTGGTACTGTACCCCCTAAGTTCCTAATGGTGGAGTAAAAGCAATAAAACAACAACAATGTTATTATCATTCTCCTCCTCACAGTACGACCAATACAAGACGCCGATGGAGAACATAGGGCTGCAAGACTCGCTGCTGTCACGTTTCGACCTGCTGTTCGTGATGCTGGACATCGCAGACGCAGACCACGATAATATGATCTCGGAACATGTGCTCAGGATGCATCGATACAGGTGAATATTGTGTATATTTTGTAGAATTGGAATAATTTAATTATGACATTGTTAGTGCATTATGTTTGGCCCAGAATTGAGCCACGCGTTCTTTTTGAATGACCTTAGTGTAATTAGAATAATGATCAAACTAATGTAAATTTATAATAATATTATACTTTTATTTCTAATAATTGATTGAGTTGAATGCTATTTTTTTATTAGGAGCCCCAAAGAACAAGATGGTGAAGTCTTACCAATGGGTTCCACTGTAGAGATGCTGTCAACAGAGAATCCAGACAATGATGAAGCTGAGGTAACATTAATGTTTTGTAATAAAAGCTTCCAGATGTAAAATTATTGAGGATATAACAAGAAGCCCTTTGAAATTAAAAGTTATGATACTGGATACTGTTCTCGAGGTGTCTTACATTATGCCGCCCTCTCGTTTCCAGGAAACAAACACCTCAATATACGAGAAGTACGACCCTCTCCTCCACGGCAACACGCGCAGCAAAAAAGAGCAGTACCTCAACACCAAGTTCATGCGCAAGTTCATACACATAGCGCGCCTTATGAAGCCCAAACTGACCCAGGAGGCCTCCGACTCCATCGCCGACGAGTACGCCAGGCTGCGCAACCAGGATATGATGGACAGCGACGTGGCTAGGGTGAGTATCGACACAGTTCAGACACATCGTGCAACATCGTTTGAGGATCGATACTTCTTACCAGACTTATTCAGACATACATCTTACCAAATCTAATCAGGTAATGGACCAAAGGTTCATCATCAACTGCCTAGCCTTTTCCCAACTATTTTTGGGGTTGGCTTCCAGTCTAACCGGATGCAGCTAAATGCCAGTGTTTCACGTGGAGCGACAGCCTATCTAACTTCCACAGCCCAGTTACTAGTTAACACAATACTGGTTGTAAAAACATTGAAACCAGACTTATTAATTTGTGTAATGTTCTTATCTTGTTCTCTCCAGACACAACCAGTGACAGCGCGTACACTGGAGACCCTGATCCGACTGTCCACAGCGCACGCCAAGTGTCGCCTGAGCTTCAAGATAACGCAGGACGACGCCCTCGCCGCCATCGAGCTGGTGCAGTTCGCGTACTTCAAAAAGGTAATGTGCTTGTTGAATTATCGGAATGGGTAATGTTTTAGACTGAATAAGATAGAAGTATCTTAAGGCGCAGTTAAAGCTTCGAAACCCAGCCTAGCCGGGCTTGTCCCAGCAGTGGGAACATTATAGGCTGAATTTGCTGATGCTAAAGCCTCGAAATATTTTGTACCATGATATTATGAATTATCAGGTGTTAACAAAAGAGAAACGTCGCAAGCGACGTGCTTCATCGGACGAGGAACCAGCCGCGGACGAAGGCGAGCAGGCCGCTCCGCCACGCGCTAAGAAATCTAGGAGAACGGTAAATATGGAACAGTTTCCATCTAATTTTGTTTGAATGGTTCGATTTTTTATCGCGGCTCACAAAAAATTGTGAAAATCGCTTCCATACGAATAAAATCAATTGCGAATCTCCCATGGGGACGAAATAGATCTCTCATATCTTATTTACTGTATAAGGGCAAAGAAAAACGTAAACTTTTTGTCACTACGAATTCACTTGATAGTCTTAAAACCTATCTATCTAGGCCCAACCACTTTGATTTCTTCACAGGATGCCGCCCGGGGCGAAGACCCGTACGCGTTCTCGTCGGACGAGGAGGCCGAGCCTGTGCTCCGCGCCGCGCACTCCGCGCAGCCCGAGCCCGCGCAGCGCACCACCAGGGCTTCGCAGAAGACTATAGACACAAACAGGTAAGCAGAGAAGGTCACCATATACTTTTTCAGACCACCTGCTCAAAAATTTCAAGATATATGTCATGCATAATATGATTTGAATTTGGTACCTCAACTAAAAATTCGTATGAAAACTTCTGCAAGAAAAAAAGAAACAATTGCTTTTTATTACTTTGCGGAAAGTGAAAAGTTTAGTATTCTTCGGGTATAATAGTGTCTTCGTCCTGGGGCCGTATTCTCTGACACAATGAACGAAACCGTACAAAATGAACGCGAGATTGGCGTGATTTACTATAGACTTGTCGTGGTTTCGAAGTCAGTAATCATTGAGTGGTCATAGTGAATTAGGGCCCTGGGATGCTTAAATGCTTGATTCGATATAGCGCGATAGAGCTCAATTCCCTTATTGAATAACCAGCTATTAAAGTAGGAAACTATTACACTAAAATGTAGTGCTAACCGTCTTATAACCATGTGCAGTGCAACTGTTAACTGTGAATGTGACAGTTTAGGAAATCAGATTTTGTCCAGTATTTTAGTTACTATGTTTCTTTACACCAGTCTTATACCTTCATTTACCTTTTTCCAGGCTAACACAATTCAAGACAGCACTCCACCAGTTATTCCGCGAAGAACGCGCCAACTGTCACCCTCTGTCCCGTGTGACGTCATACGTCAACGACATGTACTCGCACGAGATCTTCGATGACGGAGAGATACACGCAGCGCTGCACAAGATGACGCAAGACAACCAAGTTATGATGGCGGATGATATTGTGTTCTTGATCTAGAGACGTAAGAATATGTATTTGATAGATCTGTAACCCTGCCATGGGTAATGTTCAATTTGTATGTAGTGTAATACAATCTGATAGACAATGATAGTTCTGGCAGGCTTTCTGGATGAGATTTAGGATTATTACTGTTTTTATGGTAAGAATAAATAGGATAGGACTTGTTTGTTAGTATATCCTCTTTAGGAAATTCCAATGTATTCTGGCTTGCCATATTTGAATCAATACATTTTGTGTATATTGATGTTCTCACTGCAACACTTCAATTGCCATGCGGGTTGATGTCATATGTTGTTGTCTAATTAATAATAATATTATGTTTGATTGATAATGTTCTAAGGCGATTATCACTGCATCGCTCTACGTAGCGCGGGGCGGCAGATTCAAAATTGTATCAGTTTATATAGAAAACACAATCGCGCGCGACGCGCTCTGGCGCGCTACTTGTTTGCTAGGGGCGCCCTGCGTTTCGCAGATAATCGCCTGAGTGAGTTCATATCTGATCCAATATATGAATATACCTATGAAGATCATCACTTATTTGTATAATTCCCGCCTATTAAGACAATTTTCATATCCATTGTTCATTTTACTGTTACAATTTTTTTTGTAGAATTAAGTAGCTACAATATCAATAAGTGCCTTTATAATTATGTAATTCATAAATCAAGGTAAATGAAAATTGACAAAAAAATAAAACATCTGGTTTTGATAACCATTTTTTTTATTATTTAAATACTTACACAATCCTTACCAACTACACCCGCGAGCAAAGTATGGAATGACTTACTTGTAATTGATTCCACGCGATCTTGAGTACTTAACAGGTGGCTTGCTTACCAACCTAGCCAGTCACCTTGCGAGTAGCGATGTGAAACGAGCTGTCTAGGACTTTCGCAACCGGCCGCACTGCGCGCTTGGCTCCTTCGCTAGTCGCCTAGCATAAAGTATTCGCCTAGCGTGTATCGAAGGATGGTAAGGTGAATGGGAAGTGGTAGACCGTATCTAAAGAATTATAATAATTAGAATCATTAATACATCTTCCTAACTTAGATTTGTACTACAAGAATAAATCTCTTATGGAAAAGTGTTTGTGGTACAAATCTCACTTAGGAAGATGTATTAATGATTCTCATGATTATAATTCTTTAGATACGTACCTGTTATAGTCGCGAATCAAATTTTGATCAAGATACAACCTGATACTGACCTGCAAATTGCAAAAAAACGTAATAAAATTTGAATTTCGCGGTAATCACTGCGCAATCACCTTAAGGCTGCGTAGCGAGGAATGTGTGTGAAACTAACCAATAACATCGTTCCATTTTTATAGCGAGCGCGGAGCGCTAAGGTAGCCCGCGAAATTAAATTTTTCTTACGATTTTTGCAATTTGTAGCTCAGCCTGGGTGTACGTTGATTAAACGACTGTAACAATAATGTATTTGCAGAATTATAATCATTAGAATGAGTAATACAACTTGTTAAGTTCATGTTAAGTTAGTTTAATCCTAAATGTCAAGGTTTCATGAAATAGTCATTCAATAGGATTACTTGATCTTAGAGAGTTGTATTGATGACTAATGATTATAATTCTGTAAATACATATTAGTTACGGTCGCGAATCATATTTTAATCATATGCGGCCGCCACACTATGCTCCTTGCGCTGCTCATCGCATTGCTCATCGCGCTGCCGCTATTTGCCGCGATGTTGCCCTCTCTGCCCACACACTGCTCTACTGGCGCAATTAACCCTTTGACCGCCACGTCAATAACGAAAATCCGTGCTCTCTACGTCAAGCGACAAATTCCTTCTTTCATACCTACAAAATAATAGTGACGCCAAAAGTATATATCGATAAAACATCGATACATTTTACTTGTGCATGGTTTACGAATAAAAATGGCTTATAAGTACCATTGAATGTATTAATGTTCACCCATGTTTTACCCTTTTTCTCTACTTAGTAGTCATTATTAGAAATTACATCGTTAGATAATAACAGATTTTATATTAAAAAGAGTCATTCAAATATAACAAAGTCACAGCACTAATCTCGTTTGTAACGACGTCCACTGACGTGATAAGCCGTCACTGGCGTGGGCAGCACTACGCTTACGAACTTTGCCATCTCTGAGTTAGAGATGTACCAGTGCGTTATTATTGCATGATGTGTAGTATTTTTGTCACGTGACTAGTATTTTATTAAAGTACTAGTTCTGGAGAAGTGTTAAATATATGAATAATATATTTTTTAATTACTCAGAGTTCATTGGCCCCCGTTTCGGATCGTGTAATCCACAAATATAAAAATCGCAAATTTGTTTTACGAAAATAAAATATCTACTATATCGCATGGTATTAAAATGCGATATCTTACAAACATTTATGTAAATACAAATTCGGAAAAGCATCACAATATCGAACCATCGTGATCAAAACTCAGATAAAACTTTTAAATCGCAAAATTGTGTGTTCGTGTCAGCAGTACAGTGCTGCGGTTCTTTGTGAGCGCCCCGAGCTAATGAACCGCCGATAATGTCGCGGGTGTGCGGGGTGAGGTGCGGTATCTGATGTCAGCGCGGGGTAGGGAGTGGCCATTCTGTACGAAGTACTATTAGGTATTCTGTGCCACAACTCAAGAGTATTTGACAGTAAACGTACCCAACCCAACAGCCCAACTTTGGTACCAAACCTGTGAGTAAAACGTAGAGTTGCCCAACGTAGATGACCTCGAAAACTAGTAAAAATATCGACAGTGCTATCGATAGTATCAATACTATCGATATCACAAATTAACTAATACTATTGATTGGAAGCAATAGTATCGATACTATTACATGATAATACTATCAATAGTATCGATAGTATTGCTCCTAAACATATGCTGGTCTTCGATAGTATCGATACTATCGATACTATTTTTGTGTATCTATACTATTGCCCTGTATCATACTACGATAGTATCGATAGGCTATCGATACTATTGATATGACGTCAACTATCGATAGTTTAGCGATAGTCGACCATCGGTAGGCAACACTAGTAAAACGCTAGTGCAAACTTGCAAAGAGAATGTGATCCAGTGTGACCATTTGTGGCAGATTTCTGCCATTTTGGCAGATTTCACTCCTAAATTTTTACTGTGGCAGATCATGCTGACGATTTACAAAAGTGGCAGATTTCGGCAGATTTGAAAGATTTCAAGAAAATCCACACTATTTAATGAAAATTTCATCTTTTTTCAATCTAATTACATCAGGTTTTCTATAAAATTAGATTATAAATGATTTTATCGAACTGGCAACTTCTGTTTCATGGCCAAATTATACTGGGATTTCTCAGGTGAATTTAAACAAAACAAAAATAAGGAAAAGGTTCTTAATTTTTGGGTAACAAAAGAGGGGAAATTTCATTGAATTCGTTGTGTATTTTGTAAAGCAAATTTTTGGCGCCAAGTGTGGCAGATTTTGGCAGATTTTTTGCCCAGTCTGTGGCAGATTCGCCATTTATAAGATGGTCACACTGATGTGATCACTAGTACAGGAACACATATTGACACATTCACATCACTAGCCGCTAGTGTTTACCTTGGTGTTTACATACTTTACATTCTCTTTGTAGTATTTTGACTATGACCGATAGTGGTCTCTTTAAGATGAATGTGCATGCGTTGTGAATGTTGTGATATCGATGGAAATAGTAATGGAACATAATTACTCTACTGTAAATGAAATTAATTATGGTGTTGGTCTTAATGCACTCTTAATCACAGAGTACATTTTACTACTCTTAATGTGTCGAAGTATACTATTGACGAAATGTAGATTATTTTAGAGAAGATTTAATAATAAATTGAAATGTAATATAGCTTAGTGTATAAACTGTAACTGTGTAATTTTGTGTGTACATTCAGATAAAGTACTTGTTTATGAATAAAAGACTGTTAAGACTAATGACTGAATCTCCCCTAGACCTGGAGTAAATATGTTCTCTTCCTTGCTGTGAATGACACAGCATTGTTTAGTTGCGTTTGTTTTATTTGATAATTAATTTATAGATTATTGTAGTTAAGAAAATGGAAGACTGTGATTTCGATCAACGTTTGAGAGATTTACAAAGAGAGTATTTGGAATTCCTGGATGATGAGGTAAGTTTTAAACTAACCTTAGTGTTCTCTACTGGTCACTGTTTTCTACTGGCCAGTTAAGTTTTGCTTGGTTTTCAGAAAGACCAAGGAATTTACATGGAAGGAGTTAAAAAGATGATAGCGGATAAGTCACAGCGATTAGTTGTGAGCATAAATGATTTGAGGCGTAAGAATCCGGAACGTGCTTGTATGCTCCTCGAAAATGCTTTTGAGGAACAGATAGCATTCCAAAAAGCTCTAAAAGAGTATGTCTCATCCATCAACCCCACATATGCGAAGGTACAGGAGGAGTTTTTCGTTGCATTCAATGGGAGTTTCGGAAATAAATATGTTACACCAAGAAGTTTGAGCTCTAGGTAAGTTTATTTTCATCTGCTTTGGCAGAATGAATCCTATTCAAGCAAATCTCATCTTCTAAGTCCCGTATTACAGAATGTCACTCAATACTCAAGCATTACTTAAAACTAGTGTCAACCAATCAAATGGCTTGAATCTAGTTTTAAGTAATGCTTGAGTATTGAGTGACGTTCTGTAATACGAGCCTTAGTCTAAGTTAAAATAGTCACTTCAACCATTGCAATATTGTTATAATGAACAGAAGCAATATAACTAAAAATTTTCTATAAAGTTCTTCCATAATTAACACTTTATGATACACTAAACACCCCCAGATGTAATAATAATAAAACTTCTATTGTCTTGTTACATGTTCTTCAATGGGTTAATAATGAAACAAATAAACTTATAGGTACTTAGGGAACCTAATATGTGTAGAAGGCATAGTAACGAGGGTATCTCTGGTGCGACCAAAGATTGTCCGTAGTGTGCACTACTGCCCTGCCACTAAGAAGGTGATGGAGAGGAAGTATACAGACCTGATGTCTTTGGAAGCATTCCCTACTTCTGCCGAATGTCCCACTAAGGTGACTTTTCCATATGAATTATCTAATTAGCTATAAATGTCTTACAAAAACAAACTAGTTTTCTGTAATTTTGTGAATGCGAAGTTTTGTACTGACACCATCAAAAACAATCCTTGATTGATATTTGTATTATTATTCTTAGGATAAATTTTTGTTTTTCACACAATGTCACAAATCCAAGTCTTAGTTGCTTAAAATAAAGAATTGATTACACTAGCAGTAGCAACTATGAAATGTATAGAAAAACCCAACACCACCTTCTCTTAACAATTTCTGTCTACCTAATTCCAGGATGATGAAGGTAATCCCTTAGAGACAGAATACGGTCTCTCCCGCTACAAAGACCACCAGACCGTCACAGTCCAGGAGATGCCGGAGCGGGCCCCCGTCGGCCAGTTGCCCAGGAGTGTGGACATCATCTGTGATAATGACCTGGTGGACAAGTGCAAGCCTGGAGACAGGGTGCAGGTTGTGGGGAATTATAGGTGTCTGCCTAGTAAACAGGGTAGCTTCACTGCAGGTACTTTTGGGTGAGTTTATTAATTCTTTATATTCATTTGCAAAAAAAGAATGATTAGTAGAGACTACCCATGCTGGTAACTCAAGAACTAAGAAATAAAATACCAGATGTATCCTAACAGAAATGCTCGACTTTAAGGGGCCGTGCACGAAATTGGCGGATTTTGATCAATTTTGTTCATTTGTTGTGGGAAAGGGAAAGAAAATTAAAAAAAAATTATTTGTGAATTGAAGAGTTTAGTTCTTTGGCTTGCTTGGCTGAAAGGGATTTTTCAAAAAAATTATGCATTCATGGAAAATCACTAAATTCCGCAACAAGTTTTCCGAAAAATGACGCGAGACTGACGTTTGATTATCCGTTTACAAGAAACTACTTTTGATTTTGAACATTAAAAAATATCATCAGCATCATTATTATGGTCTACTTGCACGTGGCTGAACCACTTTTTTCAACTTCAATACAAAATATAGCAGGAAAAAATGTTCAAATTTTTGGAAAAGTTCTAGACAAATAAGTATTTTTTTCTATTCCTTAGAAATACTTTTAAGAAATTTTAAAAATTACATATTAATATTAAGCTAACCATTTAATAGAATCTAAATTTTATTTTATAAATAAACCATAACTTCATTTCGTAAATAAAAGGCAAAATGAACTATATTATCGACTGCGCAAAATCGATCCTATCCGGGCCTTCCCAGCGTGATGAGGCGTCACTTTGCATCGCAGGCGCGTGCGTTCTACGTAAACATAATTTTCAGAAATTGTATGCCGACTACCACATTTTGATCCAGTAAGTATTAATTTTATTTTAAGTAAGTACTTTGTATATTAATGAAGAACATTAAATCTTTTGATATATATAAAATACTGGTGTGCGCGTGTTATGTTACTGGGATGGTTCTTAGCTATATAGTTGGACTCGGCTGGCGCTGTTGTCTGTTTTATAGTTTTTGAGGTTGCTAAAGTTGATAGCCGGTGAGTTCAAAATGTAATTCCAAGATGGTGGCTGAAAAAATTTTCAAAATTTTCGTCATTGGTGTCATTTTCATAGTTTTCGAGGGTGTTAAAGTCAGTAGTGAGGTCAACATATGAATACAAAATGGCGGTTGTGAAAAAACTCAAATTTTTAGTCATTGATGTCGTTTTCTTGATTTTCGAGGGTTTTAAAGCCGATAGTGACGTTAAAACGAAGATGATGATGTAAATCCAAGATGGCGGCTGCGAAAATTTTCAAATTTTTCAATATGGATATAATTTTTATAGTTTTCGAGGGTGTTAAAGTCGATAGTGAGGTGAAACTGAAAATCCAAAATGGCGACTGAGAAAATTTTCTAATTTTTGGTCATCAGTGTCGTTTTCATGGTTTTCGAGGGTTTTAAAGCAGATAGTGACGTTGTAAATCCAAAATGGCGCCTGCGAACATTCTCAAATTTTTCATCATGGGTATCGTTTTCATAGTTTTCGAGGGTGTTATAGTCGATGTGAGGTCAAAATGTAAATCCTTGTGAGAAGGAGCCTTGTTCCTGACGGAGGTCCTCCGACCACACACATTTTTTTTTAATGGTTCTTTAATGCTTTAGTTTGACTAATCAATCGATGGAGTGTTTTAGTTATTGAGCCCAACACTGCCTATAAATTACTGGTATTAATATAGAAATTTGTTTTAGATAATGGGTTGAAAGAAAGAATCGCATCACCTAAAATCTACTAATAAAAAAAAATTTTTTTTTTTTATTGAACTCTTCTTATTTCATTCATAACGAACTTAGTTTTTGTTTTTATTAAAAATATAATATTTACCTATACACTCACAAGACTAGAAATAAACTCAAGTAGGTTGATGAAATTAAAATACTGTAGGCGGGCAGCCCTATCCTATCGCGTGTTTACGTACCGCGCGGCTGTAAGTAATTGTTTCTAGAACAGGGCCGAGTCTCAATACTATAATAATATTACCGTGCCTCAATGTTATTGAATGTCTAAAATATGTAGGTACATAAATGCATATAACATCAAATTGTACCATTTTTATGTTGATTGTGGTAATTATACTACACGAATATTACACTAGACAAACATTCCAACTTTTATTTCTTAACCATACATATATGAATAAAAAATATCATTTATAGGATCAAAACTGTATAGGTAAGCGATCACTACGCTCGAACTTTAGGCGTGTGTGCGTGAACGGTGCACACAAATATAGCATCGCAATGAATTTACCTAAACTCTAGCGAGGGAATTTTATGCACGGACTCTTAAATTACATATTCATTTCATGCAGTTAAATTAAAATGTTGCTGTGTAAAATTGTATTTGATCAGTGTTAAACCCCATTGTTCATTCAAAAAATACACTCAAAACAACTAAATATAATCGTGAAAACCATTGAGTGCTTAATTGCAAACGGCTTCTAGTAGGCGATCATTTGATTGGTTAATAGGCTAATTTTAATTTATAGACTATTGCAGGCAAAAGTATTATAGATTTTGGGTTATTATTTTGATACACAGGTAATTTTAACCTGTCAATGTTGTAACAATCTAAACCGAGCTCTGCAATAATTTCAACAACAATAAAATTCCTTATTTTCCCTCTCTAGGACAATCCTAATAGCTAACAATGTAACTCAAATCAACAAAGACATGAACTTGAACATAACTCTTGAAGACGTGAAACTGTGCAAAAGGCTAGCGAAGCGCCGTACTACAAACATGTTCGACCTAGTCAGCAAGTCATTGGCACCGTCTATACACGGACATGACTATATCAAGAAGGCTATACTTTGCTTGATGTTGGGCGGTATGGAAAAGGTCTTGCCTAATGGCACGAGACTCAGAGGGTGAGTGTTTTTTTTTTAGTTATAGGTACTACACAGTCCCACTTCTGAGCAAAGGCCTTTCCCAAATCCTTCCAGACATCCTTTTCTAGAGCCACTACGATGCGTAGTTGCCACAAGGGTTGGACTACGCATTTATTTATTTTTGAAGCACATAAACGTACAGAGGCGGACTTAATGACTTAGGCATTTTCTACCACTAAATCCATAGAATAAATAGTACAAGTACAGAAAAGGCACTTCGTGCAACAATTAATAGAAATAGCGACTCTTGCTACTAACAGCAACAAAGTGCAATTCAGCTCGCATAAGCGCTCAGTGCCTAAGGGTCAGCGCAGACAGAAAGGAGCGCAGCGGAGAGGATTTTATCAACTTTAACATTATTGAAATAAACGCGCGCGTGCCTTCCCGCGTATCCTCGAGGATGCGCGAGCATTTTTTGTCAGGTTCTAGCATATATGCACTTTATTTCAATAATTTTAAAGTTGATGTTCGAGTGCCTTAATAAAATCCTCTCAGCTGTGCTCCTTTCTGTCTGCGCTGACCCTAACGCGATATTCACCTAAACGTTGCCGATCTCTTCTAACGCGTAACTCTGTCGCTGTCTGGCACGGAGTGACGCGCTATCTGTGGCGCAGTGGCGCTAAGGTTGTCGGTTTGTCGCTGCTACTATAATATTCATCGTCTATCTACCTACTTGACCACGTAATGTATCTTATTTTTGATGCGTATGATTAGTGTCTAAACACACTATGCCGAAGTTACGCGACCGAAGTTCGGCGGCTGATTTTACGTTCCGACGTATTCGGCTGATATGACACACCATAAGTGCCGAACTTACGCGGCAGAAATTCAGTTCCGCAACTCCCCGCTGCTCCCCGCCCCCGGATCTTCGTCGGCAATCGAACCGTACTTCGGTCGCGTATAATGTGTGCTCACAGAATAATATGCCGCTGAACTTACGTCCGACCGAAGTTAGGCTGTATGCTATGACGCGACGTAATTTCGGCATAGTGTGTCGTCAGTAATTCAAATAGCATTGCAGGCGTAATTGTGCTGAACTTCGGTCGCGTAACTTCGGCATAGTGTGTTTAGACACTAACACGGTCAAATAGGTAGAATATTCATTGTATATCTACCTATTTGAAATTCAAATTTTCTTACGTTTTTTGCAATTTGCAGGTCAGTGTCAGTTTGTATGTTGATCAAAATTTGATTGGCGACTATAACAACCACTTGAGGTACATTTGGTAATGAGAACTTAAGAGAATCCACAGAGAGATAGGCTGAACGAAGAAGGAAGAGTGAATGAAGTCTGTGCGGTGAGTGGGACATTGGAGAAGACGATTGTGTGATGAACGTAGATTTTTATTGTGGTCGGCGCAAATGTACTGAAAGTGGGCGGCTAGATATCCAGGGGAAGAGGGAGAATCAAGAAATGAAAATAAGGTGGTCAGCCCCCCTAGCTCTCTGCGCTGGCGTATGGGCAACTACTTTAGAAGCGACCGATGCGCAGATTCAATCGAAAACGAATCGAATGCAGTTATTGAAAAGACGTTAACCCTTTAACCGCCATCGCCGTAATATTACGTGTTGTAAGAATATTACCTCACACGCCACGTCGGAATATTGCGTAAAAGTCCTGTCATTTAAAAAATGTACAATAAATGTTGAATTTGCTTACTAATTCTTAATATATTTCGTATAATTGCTTTATTTTTAACAGTATTAGATACATATTTTAGCTAATTGAATGAAATAATTAATGATTCGCAGTTCGTGATACGTCTAAATATCAACCTAATTCGCCGTACCCGTGATTTCACGCAGACTAGTGTTGTACCACATATGAAACTCCTGATGCTAAATTAATAAAAAAGATCCTGTTTTTTATCAAACTATCAACTAAACATTCATTAAAATTTCATAGTTTATTAACGACTAGCGGTCCGTCCCGGCTTCGCACGGGTGGACATTAATTTTTTAAACATTTTTTTTTTCTTGCAATTAAAAAATCTATATTAATCAGTGATACATGGCGGTTAAAGGGTTAAAGTTTGTCAAGGAGATCTGCATTCAGATCATAGTAGCACACATCACCATAATCGATGATAGGGAAAATAAGGGACTGCACAAGCATTGGATTAGCATATACACAATAGCCCGACATGAATCATCGGCCAGTTGCCTACCAGACTCAACATCCATCTGGTCGGAGGTTCCTCCCTTTTCTATAGAATATGAGTCTACTTTACACCCTGTTCCTCATACATCTATGCTGCTATGTATGGCCGGCTAGGCCCAATTAATCTAAAAAGTGCCTTCAACTCGAAAAGAAGAAGAGCTTTAAGTATGCAAAATTGATTACTGTACTTACCTGCCTATTAATATATCAACCATTCCTTCCTTTCAGTGACATCAACATCCTTCTCATCGGCGACCCGTCAGTGGCGAAGTCCCAGCTACTACGATACGTGCTACAGACTGCTCCGCGCGCTATCACCACGACGGGACGAGGCTCCTCCGGCGTCGGTCTCACTGCCGCTGTCACTACTGACCCTGAGACTGGAGACCGCAGGTAAGTTCAAATACTGAGGCAAGCAGCTTTAAATAGCCAGTGCTAATCTTAACTGGCTCAATGAACTTAGCTTAGCAGTATACTGCTAGATATAGGCCTCTCCTAAGTTGAACTGCAACACCACAGCAGCAGGGGGCGCGGGCGACGATGGTGGCTCAGTTGCTATTTAATGCAAAAAAGAATGCCATAAAATGTGTGTGTCAGCTTGTGTAGTGTGTACCGTAACTGACTGACTATTAGTTCTTTTCTTGCAGACTAGAAGCCGGCGCTATGGTGTTAGCCGACCGCGGCGTAGTCTGCATCGACGAGTTCGACAAAATGTCAGATATCGACCGCACAGCGATACACGAGGTCATGGAACAGGGCCGCGTCACCATCGCTACGGAGGGAGTACAAGCCAAGCTCAACGCGCGATGCTCTGTGCTCGCTGCGGCCATTCCGGTCTATGGACAAGTGAGTTTTTTATATTGGTTAAAGTTTATTAGGTGAAAAATCGTGGATAAATAACTGTACAAACCTAATGAGCAAAAGATCAAGCAGATCCTGTCAGCTGTTGGTCATGGAGGGCACCGCCTTCTTGCGGAGAGAGAGTTCTTTGTCTGTCAATGTGGATGGCCAAGATGAGGACTGCAAGCATCAATATTGTCTTTAAGATTTTTTTAAAAGCATTGCAAATTCAATTCCCAGGCGTAAAATAGTCCCATTGAGGTTTAAAGTGGGGGTTACCCGCTTAAAATAGTCCCATCGAGGTTTAAAAAAAAATTACATATTTCACATCTAGTCTCTGAGCTAAGCTGCGGACGGACGGACAGAGGTCATGGCGAAACTATAAAGGTCCCTTGTTGACTAGGGAACCCTAAAAATAAAAACATAGAGACACAGTATATATCCTTCTTATTCAGTTTATGAAATATCTTTTAAATTGGTCGTATATTGGATATTAGGAAATAGGCGAGAGCCAAACCTCGAATTACGACTTTTTACTTAGGATTTTTCAAAAGTCTCTCCGACCGCATTTCCTCTTAATATACTCCATACTTAATATTATAAATGCGAATGAATGATATTTGAAAGTAACTCTGTATCTTTGTCTATCTGTTAGTTACATTTCCACGTCTTAACGGCTGCACGGATTTCGATTACATATGCAGGCAGGGCATAGCACATAGGATACTTTTTATCCCGGCAGTATGATCTCGTGGGATCATTGCCGACCTCCACGCGGGTGAAGCCGCAGGCAAAAAGTATGTCCGTATGAAAATATATTTCTGCTTTTATTTCATTAATAAAATTAATTTATTGTTACAACACAGCTTCTTAGCTGATAACGACACCGATCCGACACCGACACGATTTCAGCGGCTAGAAAACCTCATAGGTTTACCTTCTAAACTCTTTTCTATATACATTGCCCCGATTCTGTTGTTCACAAACTAACTAAATTTAAGTTCAGTGCAACTTTTTCTTTCTATTTCAATACGAAAAGGACCGAAGATTAATATTAATTTAGTCCTGTCAAATTAGTCAGCACCTGACGTAAATTGACGTATTTTTAGTAGCCAACTTTTTAATCTCGTCTAAATTGTCTATGGATTATCTAATTTGACAGGACTAAACTAATATTTTATCTTCTGTCCTTTTCGTAATTAAATAGAAAAAAAAGATGCACTGAACTCAAATTTAGTTTAGTTTGTGAACAACAGAATCGGGGCCATTGTGTTGTTATTTTCACCTATTTCGTACCGACACCGATATCGGCACGACGGTGCAGGGTCAGAGTAACGGACATTTTTTCACTGGAACCCACTTTTTCCCGACTTCGAGACGTCGATACTTAGTACTGCGGTCGTTTGGGGCATCGCGACGGTCATCGATATTCACCAATATCATCTGGCCTAAATAATAAGTATATCCCGGTATCAAATCGGTGAAAGTATGGCTGCAGACATATCGGAATCGGGTTTGTGTCGTTATCTGATAATGTGAAACCGCTCATTACGTACACCGGACACTTTAAAACTTTAGTTCACTACAGCGTAGATGCCATAAAATGTAAACCTAAGGAAAAAAATCGAACCTAAGAAAAACTAATTCGTTGATCAATTGCAAATATTTTATACTGTGGCATGAATTTTCTGTGAAATGGTCGGCGGCGCATCGTATATAAATACGTCGCGCTGCATTTTGGGGGGGAGGAGACTTTGCCATAATCAAAATCAAATAAAACAACAATTACATTATAATCATTATCCCCCTCCCACAGTACGACCAATACAAGACGCCGATGGAGAACATAGGGCTGCAAGAATCCTTGCTTTCACGTTTCGACCTGGTGTTTGTGATGCTGGACATCGCAGATACAGACCACGATAATAAAATCTCGGAACATGTGCTCAGGATGCATCGATACAGGTGAATATTGTGTATATTTTGTAGAATTGGAATGATTGAATTATGAAAAGTTTATGCTAGTTGTGGTGAATCTTCTTCTTAGCGTATCAATGTCAATTTTTTTTTTCTTCAACTACATAGAAATGTTATCATTAATCCCCACAAAACCGATCACAAAGGACGTATTTTTTGCTTAGAACCAAAACAGTGGAGAAATTTTATATGAAATCTCATGGTTGCACAGATTTTCATTAATGCACTGCTTTTTTATTTAGATATAAAGAAGAATGCCCATTTTTCACCTGACTATGTATAGTAATGAAATAAATCTTAAAATTCAGCTAATTTAACTGCATATTAATTACGCTTATCACAATGCTAAAAGAACCGAAGGAAAAAAATATAATTTAATTTTTCTTTATGCATAATCTACGTCAAGGGTAAACGTTTTGAACGCATCTCAACTACCCTTTTTTACGACATTCCATTTTACACACTGCTACTTGACTTTATTCAACTCTGTTTCTGAGATTTATGAATTATTTTACGTTTTATTTAATCAGTAAGTATTTCTTTATTAGTCTTTGTATAATACTTCTTAATTAAAAATAACATAATAATTAAAGAAAATTAATCATGCAGTATGTAATTGAGTTCGCACGACTGAAACGGATTTTTTTTGACATTTGACAGTTCAATAAATACAATACAATCATCGAGAGTCTATGCAGTGACGTAAGGGCAGTTGGTTTCAAGGAATTCACAGTGTAAAAAAGACGTTTGAGACCATAGCTAGGTAAGTATTCCTATTTTAGACTAAACTTCGAGCGTTAATAATTAGCTCTAACGCATTTAGGTATTTCTTTATTACCTATTTGGTATCGGCCTAATCCTAACCTAATAAAAGTACCTAACATTAATATTTTTTTGGTGTTTCCACTATTCCCTATAACTATACATAAACTTTCAATGTCAGGTTTTTAAATGTATAGAAAGCGGGCATTGTTCTTTACCACAGAAGTTTAATGTTTCCCATTAAGTTTAATATAAAATGTATGCATTAGATCAAAATGATACTGGCCCCGACTGGACTAAACTAATATTTATCTTCTGTCCTTTTCTTAATGAAATAGAAAGAACAAGATGCACTGAACTTAAATTTAATTTAGTTTGTGAACAACAGAATCGGGGCCATTGGCTGAAAATAAAAATCGACTGAATAAAACCGACTTGGTGAAAAAAAAAAAAAATGGCGCGCATTTTGCATCATTGTAAAACTTTGATACTTCATTCATATTTAGCAAGAAAAGTTTAGAAAGTATAAAAACAGCTGCAAATGAAATTGCTGCAAAAGTCGCGGGATACTTTGGTTTCATTATCTTGAGTTTTTATTTTGAGTACGTATATTTTATCACGGTAGGTAGATTGGTAGTTGAAAGAAAAGTAGATTACGCAACTGGCTAAAGTGAGTAATTAAGGGCCTATACTACCTCAAATGGCTTAGCATGATCCTCCTTTATGTCGAAAATACTGCAGCATTAATTTTGAAATAAATATATGCTAAAGTTGAGGATTAATGTTAGGGCTTATGTTAGACGAAAACACGATTCCATAAAATTTTCTCGATAGAAAAAAAATCCAAAGTTACCTCTAAACCGAACAATAAACCGCTGGTATTCAAAAAATACTTCAAATTAGAACATGAAACTTTGTATACTAACCGAACTAACTATAAAGCAGGGCTTATGTTATTTACTTTTTTTTTATTACCATTATTTTCACCGTAAAAAGCAAATACCTAAACTATTGGCGCTGCCTGCCGCCTAGCACCGCACTCTGTCTCGCTCTCACTCAGTCCGCGAGCAGTATCGTGTGAGCGAGTTAAAGAGTGAATTTTAGCTGAGGTAGTGTAGGCTCTTAATGCACTCGTGCATTATTAACTCACTCTGCGCTCGATGCAACAATCTACTATATCTACACCCATGCCACACCCCGGACACTCCGTCACAGATTACTGAATAGTTACTACGTAACAGATACTTCACTCAGTAGAAAATTTCCAATACCTACTACGATAATTGCCTACTCCCTCGCGTCAACAACCACTGTATGCTAAAATGCGCCTAAATGCTCAAGCGTACAGCAGTGATTGCTTCGCACCGCGCGATTCCACAGTAATCGCAGGGCTGCCTCTTCGATAAAATTAAATTAACATAACTTTTTATCTATGTTATTGAGAACTGTGAATATGTTCTGACTTTTATGTGGCAGTTAAAAATTTTATCATTTATAAAATATTTAACCAACTTAAAAAAAAGGAGGTGATCAGACATACAGGCCAAACTGAGATGTTTGACTTGTATGATTTGTATGTTTGTGCGCGATAATCTCGCGTTTGGCTAAACCGATATCGATGCGGTTTTCAGAAAAGGATTTGTTACATTTAGGAGAACGTTTCAAAATAAGTATAATACTTCTTAGTTTGATGATGATCTTCGGAGATGTTCACTAGAAATGGAAAAATATTAGGTGTTTATCCCTTCTTTTGCTTGATTTACACCCATCTACAGCACATAAGGCACCACACGGCATCGTAATACGCGTACGAACGAACAGCACTATTAAAATTGAACGGCGTGCGCGCGCTTCGCTTGCGAAAACCGCACTGAATTTGATCCGCCGGCGGACCGAGACCACTCGGCTGGGCGGTAGGCACTTATAGCGCGCAAGTACATGGAGTGACGGAGGCCTGACTCCGTACAACGCGCGCAAAATAATTACCTACTACTACTACATAGCCAAATGACGTTGGTACACGTGCAAATGTGTGCGTAAACTCTAGTAAGGTTGGTTATCGTGCGGAGCGTAAAAAAAATGGCGGGAACGACGACGACGCGACTAGAAAGAATAAGTGACCTTGTACGAGCGGCGTTTGATTGTTTATCTAATTAGTCAGGTTCGTAATGAAATAAAAATAATATTATAATAGCTAAGTAATAAATGTAAAACATTTTAACAATAACTTTAATTTCGGAAGTCGGTGTCTTTGGATCTGTATTTTAGTTTATTGCCACCGACTTACGAAATTAAAGTTATTTTTCACTTTGTATTGTTTTTTTGGAAGTCAGTTTTTTTTGCTAAAAAGTTTTTATTTCTCGCTTTTTAGTGGGTCTGTTTATAAAGTAGCTAAGTTACAATAGCCTAATGTCAACTCGCTCATCGCCTTTTACAAAATATTGCTTTTCCCGATGCAGGGACGTTAATTGTTGAGGAGTTCTCTTGGTACTCCACCATCAGCTCCATTTCACCATTCGCATTGTGACGAGCATAAATTGTGCTTAGCAAACATATTAAAGTAATCGAATCGCAACTTGTGAAATACTTATTATTGAATAGTCCCGGTGGCCATCTATGGTCTTCATCATCAGTTCCACTTCACTAAATGTTGCTATCCCAGAGCAAATGCCCATGCAAATAAGGTACTTAGCTAAATATTGCTTACACTAAAATATTTTCGTTTAAATGACCTACTTAACTATAAATATTCGGTTATTATATCGCATTTATGTAAATACAAATTCGGAAAAGCATCACAATATCGAACCATCGTGATTAAAACTCAGGTAAAACTTTTAAATCGTAAAATTGTGTGTTCGTGTCAGCAGTACAGTGCTGCGGTTCTTTGTGAGCGCCCCGAGCTAATGAACCGCCGATAATGTCGCGGGTGTGCGGGGTGAGGTGCGGTATCTGATGTCAGCGCGGGGTAGGGAGTGGCCATTCTGTACGAAGTACTATTAGGTATTCTGTGCCCACGCTATAAATCCTCTAAATATAAAAGTTTCTGAAAGAGTTAGCTTATTGCCAACATTAAAACAACCAGTCAAACTCAAACTCAAACTCAAAGCATTTATTTCAAATAAACCAATTACAGGCACTTTTGAATTGTCAAAGGGTCGGTCAGTCAAACCAGTGTCATAGTAACCATAATATCATCCAAATGAGTGGTATAATGTTGTACTAAATTACATTATGCAACTTCTTTGATTGACTTGAATTTTATTTTTTACTAGGAGCCCCACAGAACAAGATGGCGAAGTCTCACCAATGGTAGAGATGCTGTCAACAGAGAATCCAGATAATGATGAAGCTGAGGTAACATTAATGTTTTATAATAAAAGCTTGCAGATGTAAAATTATTGAGGATATAACAAGAAGCCCTTTGAAATTAAAAGTTATGATACTGGATACTATTCTCGAGGTGTTCTTAGTCTTACATTATGCCGCCCTCTCGTTTCCAGGAAACAAACACCTCAATATACGAGAAGTACGACCCTCTCCTGCACGGCAACAAAAAAGGGCAGTACCTCAACACCAAGTTCATCCGCAAGTTCATACACATAGCGCGCCTTATGAAGCCCAAACTGACCCAGGAGGCCTCCGACTCCATCGCCGACGAGTACGCCAGGCTGCGCAACCAGGATATGATGGACAGCGACGTGGCTAGGGTGAGTATCGACACACTTCAGACACATCGTGCAACATCGTTTGAGGGTCGATACTTCTTACCAAACCTATTCAGTCATACATCTTACTAAATCTAATCAGGTAATGGACCAAAGGTTCATCATCAACTGCCTAGCCTTTTCCCTACTATTTTTGGGGTTGGCTTCCAGTCTAACCGGATACAGCTAAATGCTAGTGTTTCACGTGGAGCGACTGCATGTCTAACTTCCACAGCCCAGTTACTAGTTATCACAATACTGGTTGTAAAAACATTGAAACCAGACTTATTCATTTGTGTAATGTTCATCTTTCTTCTCCCCAGACACAACCAGTGACAGCGCGTACACTGGAGACCCTGATCCGACTGGCCACAGCGCACGCCAAGTGTCGCCTGAGCTTCAAGATAACGCAGGACGACGCCCTCGCCGCCATCGAGCTGGTGCAGTTCGCGTACTTCAAAAAGGTAGTGCTTGTTATCGGAATGGGCAATGTTTTAGGAGGCTTGTGGTTAACTACGCTTGCCGCGGTTGGCCCGTGGATGGGTGACCATCTTCACATACCAAGACCCCACCGTGTCTCGGAAAACACGTGAAGCCCTTGGTCCCGGCTGTCATTCATGTATCGTTGCCAGTCGTTACGGGCCATCAATAGCCCGAAAGTCTGACAACCAGTCTTACCAAGGGGTATCGTATTACCCAGTAACTGGGTTGTGGAGGTCAGATAAGCAGTCGCTCCATGTAAAATACTGGTATTCAGCTTCATCGGGTTAGACTGGATACCGACCCCAACATATTTGGGAAAAGGCTAGGCAGATAATGATGATAGGCAATGTTTTATTTTAAGTTACCGTTAAAGCTTATAAACCCAGCCTAGTCGGGCCTGTGTGCCAGGAGTGGGAACATTACAGGCTGAATTTGCTGATGCTAAAGCCTCGAAATATTTTGTACCATGATATTATGATTTATCAGGTGTTAACAAAAGAGAAACGTCGCAAGCGACGTGCTTCATCGCACGAGGAACCCGCCGCGGACGAAGGCGAGCAGGCCGCTCCGCCACGCGCTAAGAAATCTAGGAGAACGGTAAATATGGAACAGTTTCCATCTAATTTTGTTTGAATGGTTCGGTTTTTTATCGCGGCTTACAAAAATTTATGAAAATCGCTTCCGTACGAATTGATGTACCGCTTTTCATTTGTTCCATTCTAAGGTCAAATCAATGGCGAATCTCTCATGGAGATGAGGACTAACTGACTGCCAAATAGATCTCATATCTTATTTACTGTATAAGGGCAAAGAAAACGATAACCTTTTGTCACTACGAATCCACTTGATAGTCTTAGGTCCGTATACAGAACGTTCCTCAAATGTAGTTTGATCGTCATTCAGTCGATCGCTGTTTAAGTATAGAATTAGTACTTGAGCATCGTTCTTATAAGCGAGACTCAAATTTCTATGTGTTTATGGAGTTTCTTGGCCGTTCTTCTCCATAGGTACCTACGCTTTGTAATGGGCAACTATCTTAATCTTTCTGACTGACCGATCCCTTGACAATTCAAAAGTGCCTGTAATTGGTTCATTTAAAATTAATACTTTGAGTTTGAGTCTGAGACTGCGCCTCAAAAAAATATTTAAGTCTGTCGATGTAATTGTTCCAAATGTCAATGTCATTTCACATTGAACTCATGAAATGTCACAGATTTACACTCCAATGTCATGTTTTCTGCTCGTTGCGCTTATAATCGAGATTTAAAGGTTTTAAGTAGCCAAAGCTAGCACATCCAGTGGTAAAAATAAGAATTTTTATGAACCACTGGTTGCCTAATAAGTAATAAGTGTCTACGTTAAATTTGTTCAAATTTTACTTGTGGTTGCTGGGGAGATGCTCTACAGCAAGCTATAATTCAGTTGCCTGTACCTGTTAAGGCACTTATTTTTTAAAGTATGTACTTTTTCGGTACACATTGCGTACAATTGTGATATGAATTTATAAACAGCAAATTAGATGATGGGGTGTCTGGGGTGAATGACGTGTTATCTTAAAGTTTCCTACTGTTTAATTGATCATTAAAATACTTATAACTTTATTGTTACAGGCATCAGGGGAACAGCTAAGACGCCTTTGGCAAAATCATAAAACCCGCCAAAGAGATGCTCTTACAAGAGAGAGTCAGCCGGCCTCGGGAGGTGGTGGTCCCTGCCATGATGCTGAAATAAAAGCTAACTTAGCCGAGATATCTTCAGCTCCCTTTGTAGAAGTTCGCAACAGCGTAAACTCTGGCTGCAATGGTAGGTAATCAGGGTAATTTCTATCTTTGAATTCTATTCCTTAGTATGAGTTGCTAGCTGTTGCCAGTTGCAGCTAATAATAATTATGTTATAGTCGGGGTACTTTACACAAAGGAAACTCCAACCATTGTGCATGTAAACTATTGTAGTACTGTAACTATATTGGTATACAACTATGTTCATGAAAACAGTGTAGCACATCTTTATCTATCTATTATATGTATTTATAAAATTCAGTCCCAAATGACTGATATATCAACGCACAGCCTAAACTGCTGGTCTTAGATACTTGAAATTTGGAGGGTGTGTTCTTTGTGAAAAGTAGGTATCCACTAATAAAGGGTTTTTCGAAATTCCACCTCTAAGAGGGTGAATGGGGGGAGGGTGGGATTTCACGCGGACGAAGTTGCGGGCAGAAGCTAAGACGCCGAGCGCGTGCGCGTTTACCGGGCGCTTATGATTCACGGGTGCGGCGCGCGGGCGACATTAATAGTGTTGTGCCGAACCGTAACTAGTCACGTAACCTGGCCGGCACACGACGAACTCTAGAAGTGCGGGGAGTTGACTCTAATAGGGGTCGCGCTATAATGGCTCCGATTCTGTTGTTTACAAACTAAATTAAATTTAAGTTCAGTGCATCTTTTTCTTTTTATTTCATTAAGAAAAGGACAGAAGCTAAATATTAGTTTAGTCCTGTCAAATTAGTCAGCGCCTGATGTTTACGTCAGGCGCTGAAAAAATTGGCTACTAAAAATACGTTAATTTATTGACGTATTTTTAGTAGGAAATTTTTTAATCACGTCTAAACTTGTCTATGGATTATCTAATTTGACAGGACTAAACTAATATTTATCTTCTGCCCTTTTCATAATGAAATAGAAAGAAAAAGATGCACTGAACTTAAATTTAAGTTTATGAACAACAGAATCGGCGCCAATGTCAACATTATAATTAGCCTATGATTTATCAATTGTTGGGCTTCCTCTCTGAGCAAGTGCTTATGCTGTTATGTTTAGTTTCAGATTTCGTCACTACAATCAAAGCAGAACCAGAATTAATCAGAGAGGAAGAAATAATTATGCCGCCCGACAATCCAGTCCACACCCCTGCGATAATTGATGCCAGCCATACCTCTTCAGATGCAGTTGAACCCACTGCTGCAATAGAAATCGGAGCTGTATCCCAACATCCTAACTCAACGCAACACAATAACACAACACCAGACAGCTTTGATTTATCATCAGACGAAAAAGAACTCCGAGTGCAAATTTTAAAAAATGAATATTTGAATAGAGAAAAAAGAGCAAATGAGCTTCACATTATAGACGTCCAATATAAAAAACAGAAGTACCAGTTAGAAATGGAAATATTAAAAAGACAATTACTAGAAGCATCTGCAAAAGCCGAGTTAGCACTTATCAAACGGTGATAATTAAAAATGATTTTTTAAAGAGAGATCTGCGACCCAAAAAAAAAGTGCTAAGTTTCTGTGCTCATATAATGTATATTTACTAGCACTTCGCTGTATTATTTATTTAAATAAGTACTAGCAGTGCCCCGCGGTATCACCCGCATATGTTTCGATCCCGTGGGAATATCGGTATAAAAAGTATCCTACGTTGGGCGTTCAATGTATTCTCGGTATCAGGACGATTTACTAATGATGTGGGTAATTTGACAAATTAATTAATGACATTATCTAAGGGTATAAAGTTAAAATTGCATATAGTTGTGATCATTTGTTTGCTAGTTATCCTTACGATGACGACAACTGGATTGGCTAACGTGGCAATGTTGAAAAAAATCGAGCTAACGAAAAAAACGACCAAGTCAAAAAACTGTTCACGAAGAGATGGTGGCTGTTTGCCAAGATTCTGCACCTTCGTTATCTACAGTTCAAAAGTGGTCAAGTGAATTTAAAAGTTGCAGAGAGAGTATTGAAGATGACACTCGCTCAGGCGGCCCGGTTACTGCCTACTAGGGTAGTGTATAAATGCATTGGGGCAATGGGGCCAATGGGGGATTACATTGAAAAATAAGTAAAAAAAAATTTTTTAAGTTAAACGGTATTAATGAAAATAATGATGTAGTCAATGTATTAAAAGCTAAAAAATAATTCGGTAGGTCCTAGGTACCAGTCATCACTCATCCTACCACTTTCCTCATCAATCTAGGGCATTGATCACACAAAAAAATAAAATCGTGGGGCGCGTGAAATTTCTATCAACAGTGAACCGCTCATATCATTATAAATGCTATTTACATATTTGCTCAGGTTACACTGCGCCCCACGATTTTATTTTTTTGTCTGATCAATGCCCTAGATTGATGAGGAAAGTGGTGTGATGAGTGATGACTGGTACCTAGGACCTACTATTATACATAATCATACATATGTATATATGATACTGATCAAATTAAATAGTATTTTTATCAAAACTAAAGGTTTGTACCAAATATCAGATCAATCTACCAACAGGAAGGGGGTAAAATTTCAAGGACCCAAATAAATAAATAACAAACAGGGTAAGCTAAATAAAACTGTTTTAAAACAAAAATTATTTTAATTGAATTTACGTCTTTTCTCATGCAGATACCGAGAATACATTGAACGCCCCTCGTATGTGTTAATCCTGTTTGTGAAATTAGGGGGATTATTAATTTTTCCGTGGGCCTAATTTCATTCAAATCCCTTCAGTAGTTTTTTGCGTGAAAGAGTAACATCCATGCTTGATCACAAACTTTCGCATTTATAATATTACTAGAATTTGTATTTGTTTTGTATACAGGTTGTCCCGTAATTAATGTATAACCTCTTAAGGGGTCACTGTACTTATCATTATGAACAACTATTACTATGGGACCAAACCATAATAATAATAGTAATAGTTGTTCATAATGATAAGTACAGAGGCCAGCACATCAAACTACCCCAATCTGTCAAATTTCTTTGATAGATTTTCTACTTAACTACATAGGAATAAGGTTCATATTCAATTGGGAAAATTTGACAGATTGGGGTAGCTTGATGTGCTGCCCTCCGTACAATGACCACATAAGAGGTTATCCATTAATTACGAGACACCCTGTATAAAAAAACTATCTATTTAAGTTTAATTTTAATATTGATTATTAATGAGTCTGATTATTGATAATAAAAAACGTTGATTATTTTATATTTATAGTTTTATTTATAAAAATTTAAATTATTGGAAACTATGTATATGACTGTACTTGCTGCAAATAAAAAATATAATTAAAATATAAAATTAAACTAACCATAATTATTTACTATGGTACTTCTAAACGCAAACCCATCAACAGTCCCTTTATTGTCAGGATGATTCAGGTCAATTTCGTTTTCATTGCTGTGTCCGTGACTACCGCCGGCCGGACCACAAACGCCAATCGCTTCCACATTTGGTAAATAAATTAGTACTCAATTGGTACTAATTAGTACTCGATCAACAAAATTGGCACCTTAGTAGTTTTCGAGAAAATCGACTTTGAAAGTGTTCACGCTCCCTTGAGCAGGACCACCGCAACGCCGAAAAAGAGGGTATACTACAGCTATTCTAAGTATACAAATAATTAGTACTCATATATCGCACACCTAGATCTAAAGAGAGCTAACTCGTAAATCTCAATTTTTGAGTTATGCGTATCATCGAATTCCTTAACTCACTACACGATTAAAACACAAGACGCCGGACGGCGCGTACGTGTTCCACGCGCGCCTCAAAGAGATGTCAGCATAAGGAAGGGGCCCGAAAGGGCCGAAGCCTGCCGGGGCAGCGGGATTGTCCGAAAGGGTTACCGCTACCCCGGAACACAAAGGGCTAAGGAAGGAACACGGGTGGGTTTTAGTCAGTAAGAGTCTGACACTCCTTTCTGCTCCACCCAGAGCGGGAGGGATTGGATGATTTCCCATCCACAAAAAAAAAAAAAAGTAGTTTTCGAGAAAATCGACTTTGAAGGTGTTCACGCTCCCTTCAGCAGGACCACCGCGACGCCGAAAAAGAGGGTATACTACAGCTATTCTAAGTATACAAATAATTAGTACCCTTATATGTGATACATTTCGTAAAAAAAACAGAACTGAAACATTTGTATTTACCGAGAAATCAACAATGATAACTTTCGAGCGCTCGTTCAGCAGGACCACGACTTTGAATGTTAATTCCAAGTTTGAGGAGCTTGTCGCTTTCCTCAAACCATGTCATTCAGGCTGGCTGGACAAATCTTTAAAATAGCTCGCATTTAACTAGTTCAATAGCGCATTTTATGTGACGGCTAAACACCCTTATTTCAGAATTTGTGACGCTACAGAATCTTAGATAATCGATCGAAAACGTGTCCAGCCATCTTGAAAAACCACTTATCGCTGGTCTTTCAATCTCGGTAATGGAAGTGATTTTGACGACTTTTTGATGTCATTCAGGCTGGCTGGACAAATCTTCAAAATAGCTCGCATTTAACTAGGTCAATAGTGCATTTTATGTGACGGCTAAACACCTTTATTTCAGAATTTGTGACGCTACAGAATCTTAGATAATCGATCGAAAACGTGTCCAGCCATCTTGAAAAACCACTTTTCGCTGGTCTCTCAATCTCGGTAATGGAAGTGATTTTGACGACTTTTTGCATATCAACGGGCGTCACATAAATTTGTGACAGGCATCGAGCTAAAAGTTTTGTGATACGAACAGCGGTTTTGTAGAAAAATGCAAAAATCTGTGTCCAGCCATCTTGAATTTACGTATAAAACTTTTGGCTGGCACTTCTGAATCTCAATAACGGGAGCGTTTTCGAATATGGTTCCTTTACTAACATTTAGTGACGCAATTTGTGACAGTAATAACGTTCGATTTATGGCGTCACATGTAAGGGTTAACGAGAAATCAGTAAAAACTTACATGTCCAAATAACCTGCGTTCAAGCTGGCTGGACACATGTATCTCCGCTGCCTGATGATCTACGGCCTTCGAAATATATTCAAATTTTTGTGACGGGGACGATAATGATTTACTGAATTTGTGACGGAGAAACTTTGAGTAGTTTCAAAGATATTGATCATTTAAATTTTCCCATACAAACACTGCAGTAGGGTTACCAATATTGTAGGTTTTATGTAGGACTAAGTATATTTTAGGGTGTTTTCTTTAATGGACGAAAATCCGTGTTTTGGTGATAGTAGTTGACAGAATTAATATAATCATTACAACAATCAGTAATACAACTTGTTAAGTTAGTATAATCCCCAAATGTGAAAATTTCATGAAATAGTTATTCTTGGGGATTACTTTGGTCTTAGAGAGTTGTGTTGATGAATTTATAGATTATAATTCTGTAAATACATATTTGTTACGGCCGCGAATCATATTTTAATCAATGTACAACTTAATACTGCCAGCAAATTGCAAAAAACGTAAAAAAAAATTGAATTCCGCGGGCTACCCTAGCGCTTTCGCCTTAAATCGATAGATGACAAAAGTGTAGAAGTGAGGAAGGGGGGGGGGGGGGGTAACTTTTTGATGTTATTATTTACGTGCAGATACCTACTCTTTTTAGTAGGTAGGTATTGGTGTTTTTCATGGTAAGTACATAGGTAGGTATTGGTGCCGATTCTCTTGTCACAAATGCGTCTAAACTAGACTACAAATCACCAAAATTTAGTTTATTCCTGTCAAATGATGATTTCCCATTCTGAAATTAACTAAAGTGACACAACTTAACTAAATTTTAGTTTGACAGCACTAAGATTGCACTGAGTTAATAGTTTAGAGAAAATAGTAACTTTGCTATTCTGAATTTGAGGTTTTTCACCTAAAATTTAGATTCTCTAACTAAATCTGACTATTTTTAATCGCGACTTAAAAGGTGTGGAATAAAATTAGTTGGCATGAGCTAAAATTCACACCAACATCTCGACTTCGGATGCAAAAACAGTACTGTTTTTTGATTTTCTTTTCTTTTGCTTATATCTCGAAAACGGTGTCCTATCGCAAAAATAATGAAAATTTCGACCCCCTTTTAAAAACCCGCATACCCTTAAAACTCAACACGTTGGTAATAATGTTTCATATTTTCCCTATAAAAGTGAAAAATTCCATAAAAAGGAGGTCGATGTTGCCCCACTATGCCCCTTCGACTCAAAAAAAACACGGGGAGGGGCCCGTTGCTAAATAATAACAGCCGCACAGGTCGATCGATCAGGTTAAGCTACGCTTGCCGCGGTTGGTCTGTGGATGGGTGACCAACTTTACATACCGAGACCCCTCCGTGGCTCGGAAAGCATCCTGGCTGTCATTCGTGTATCTTTGACAGCCGTTACGGGTAGTCAGAAGCCCGAAAGTCTGACAACCAGTCGTACCAAGGGGTATCGTATTACCCAGTAACTGGGTTGTGGAGGTCAGATAGGCAGTCGCTCCATGTAAAACACTGGTATTCAGCTGCATCCGTTTAGACTGGAACCCGACCTCAACATAGTTGGGAAAAGGCTAGGCAGATGATGATGATGAGGGCAAATGAGTATCTACTTTTTGGCTGAATGCACAAACCGTGCGAAGCCAAACAAACAAAAAAAATACCTACTTACCACGTGGAGTCGCGATTGTCAAATTCGATTTGGTTGTGTCAAAATTATTTTTAAATTTAGAGATATTTTAATGCAGAATAGCTCTAAGATTCTCATAGCCAAAAGTAAGTAATTTTAGTCATAGTGTAGTTCGGTGTACAAGAGAATTGACACCATTGTGTCAGGATAACTAATGCTCGAAGAAGGTATTTAAATGAAAAAGTATATATCGGCATAATTATATAAAATAAGTATCGGACAGACATAATAAAAATAAAAAAAAAACCAGATGGAATCGACACTTTCTATCTCAATACCATTGAGACTTTATTTATGTAAAAAATATGGTCACCTCACAATATTAACCGATTCATGGCCAATGACTCAACAGTTGAGTCATTAAAAAACCTTTAGGAAGGCCGATGGCTCAATTGGTGAGTCAAACCAAAATTGTATAAAAACGGATATTAAAAAAAAAAATATCACTTAAACTACCATTTTTCAGATCTCATTAAACATTTCCGTGAATATCAGACCTGGCCCTTCATTTTACAGAATATTTTTAATAGTCAGGTGTCATAAACCTTTTGTTAGCCGATAGCCGAGGTGGCCGATTCATGGCCAATGACTCAATAGTTGAGTCAAACGTGTGCCGACACGTTATGGGCCGAAATGTTATGTGCACATGGGTGAAGTTAAATCCATCTACTTCGATTTTTATACATACTATACAGGTATTTCTCTAATAAGATTATATTACGAACAGCCTAACAAATGACGCAAAAATACATTTAACATGGCAACATTACGCTGCACCACTAGCGCCACATGCGAATGCGTCTCCATCTTGCGGTAGCGTGTATTATGAACTATTATTCGTAGTCCTGATTATCTACAAATAATATTACAATAATAAATAATGATTGAATACATGTAGGTAAGGTTACTAAAATGTTTACTACCTCTGCAATATTTCATTAAAATCAAAAAATACTACCTTGAAACGCCATATTCACTTTTAATATCCACAAATTCGAATAGGAGAACACAGTAACACGTTTCTGGTTGTCAGACTGGCTCGAATGATTGCGAAAAGCATTAAATCATTACAAGGAGCCAATGACTCATCAGTTGAGTCATCCTTCAGGGAGGCCGATGACTCAAATGGTGAGCCACCGACCAATGAATGGGGCCTGGCTGAAATGTTCACGAAAATGAAGGTGGCAATGAATCGGTTAATGGATGTTTGTATGGGAAAATTTAAATGATCAATATCTTTGAAACTACTCAAAGTTTCTCCGTCACAAATTCAGTAAATCATTATCGTCCCCGTCACAAAAATTTGAATATATTTCGAAGGCCGTAGATCATCAGGCAGCGGAGATACATGTGTCCAGCCAGCTTGAACGCAGGTTATTTGGACATGTAAGTTTTTACTGATTTCTCGTTAACCCTTACATGTGACGCCATAAATCGAACGTTATTACTGTCACAAATTGCGTCACTAAATGTTAGTAAAGGAACCATATTCGAAAACGCTCCCGTTATTGAGATTCAGAAGTGCCAGCCAAAAGTTTTATACGTAAATTCAAGATGGCTGGACACAGATTTTTGCATTTTTCTACAAAACCGCTGTTCGTATCACAAAACTTTTAGCTCGATGCCTGTCACAAATTTATGTGACGCCCGTTGATATGCAAAAAGTCGTCAAAATCACTTCCGTTACCGAGATTGAGAGACCAGCGAAAAGTGGTTTTTCAAGATGGCTGGACACGTTTTCGATCGATTATCTAAGATTCTGTAGCGTCACAAATTCTGAAATAAGGGTGTTTAGCCGTCACATAAAATTCACTATTGACCTAGTTAAATGCGAGCTATTTTGAAGATTTGTCCAGCCAACCTGAATGACATACTTTTTGCGTATCAACGGGCGTCACATAAATTTGTGACAGGCATCGAGCTAAAAGTTTTGTGATACGAACAGCGGTTTAGTAGAAAAATGCAAAAATCTGTGTCCAGCCATCTTGAATTTACGTATAAAACTTTTGGCTGGCACTTCTGAATCTCAATAACGGGAGCGTTTTCGAATATAGTTCCTTTACTAACATTTAGTGACGCAATTTGTGACAGTAATAACGTTCGATTTATGGCGTCACATGTAAGGGTTTACGAGAAATCAGTAAAAACTTACATGTCCAAATAACCTGCGTTCAAGCTGGCTGGACACATGTATCTCCGCTGCCTGATGACCTACGGCCTTCGAAATATATTCAAATTTTTGTGACGGGGACGATAATGATTTACTGAATTTGTGACGAAGAAACTTTGAGTAGTTTCAAAGATATTGATCATTTACATTTTCCCATACAAACACTGCAGTAGGGTTACCAATATTGTAGGTTTTATATAGGACTAAGTATATTTTAAGGTGTTTTCTTTAATGGACTAAAATCCGTGTTTTGGTGATAGTAGTTGACAGAATTATAATCATTACAACAATCAGTAATACAACTTGTTAATTTAGTATAATCCCCAAATGTGAAAATTTCATGAAATAGTCATTCTTGGGGATTACTTTGGTCTTAGTGAGTTTTGTTGATGAATTTATAGATTATAATTCTGTAAACACATATTTGTTACGGCCGCGAATCATATTTTAATCAACGTACAACTTAATACTGCCAGCAAATTGCAAAAAACGTAAAAAAAAATTGAATTTCGCGGGCTACCCTAGCGCTTTCGCCTTAAATCGATAGATGACAAAAGTGTAAAAGTGAGGAAGGGGGGGGGGTAATTTTTTGATGTTATTGATTATTTACGTGCATACCTACTCTTTTTAGTAGGTAGGTATTGGTGTTTTTCATGGTAAGTACATAGGTAGGTATTGGTGCCGATTCTCTTGTCACAAATGCGTCTAAACTAGACTACAAATCACCAAAATTTAGTTTATTCCTGTCAAATGATGATTTCCCATTCTGAAATTAACTAAATTTTAGTTTGACAGCACTAAGATTGCACTGAGTTAATAGTTTAGAGAAAATAGTAATTTTGCTATTCTGAATTTGAGGTTTTTCACCTAAAATTTAGATTCTCTAACTAAATCTGACTATTTTTAATCGCGACTTAAAAGGTGTGGAATAAAATTAGTTGGCATGAACTAAAATTCACACCAACACCTCGACTTCGGATGCAAAAACAGTACTGTTTTTTTATTTTCTTTTCTTTTGCTTATATCTTGAAAACGGTGTGTCCTATCGCAAAAATAATGAAAATTTCGACCCCCTTTTAGAAGCCCGCATACCCTTAAAACTCAACACGTTGGTAATAATGTTTCATATTTTCCCTATAAAAGTGAAAAATTCCATAAAAAGGAGGTCGATGTTGCCCCACTATGCCCCTTCGACTAAAAAAAAAACACGGGGAGGGGCCCGTTGCTAAATAATAACAGCCGCACAGGTCGATCGATCAGGTTAAGCTACGCTTGCCGCGGTTGGTCTGTGGATGGGTGACCAAATTTACATACCGAGACCCCTTCGTGCCTCGGAAAGCATCCTGGCTGTCATTCGTGGATCTTTGACAGCCGTTACGGGTAGTCAGAAGCCCGAAAGTCTGACAACCAGTCTTACCAAGGGGTATCGTATTACCCAGTAACTGGGTTGTGGAGGTCAGATAGGCAGTCGCTCCATGTAAAACACTGGTATTCAGCTGCATCCGGTTAGACTGGAAGCCGACCTCAACATAATTGGGAAAAGGCTAGGCAGATGATGATGGTGAGGGCAAATGAGTATCTACTTTTTGGCTGAATGCACAAACCGTGCGAAGCCAAACAAACAAATAAAATACCTACTTACCACGTGGAGTCACGATTGTCAAATTCGATTTGGTTGTGTCAAAATTATTTTTAAATTTAGAGATATTTTAATGCAGCATAGCTCTAAGATTCTCATAGCCAAAAGTAAGTAATTTTAGTCATAGTTTAGTTCGGTGTACAAGAGAATTGACACCATTGTGTCAGGATAACTAATGCGTATTTAAATGAAAAAGTATATATCGGCATAATTATATAAAATAAGTATCGGCATCACTTTTAAACGACGGACATAAATTATATATATATAAATTTATATCGGACATAATTTATATACATTTTTTAATAAAAATAAAAAAAAACCAGATGGAATCGACACTTTCTATCTCAATACCATTGAGACTTTATTTATGTAAAAATGATGGTCACCTCACAATATTAATGGATGTTTGTATGGGAAAACTTAAATGATCAATATCTTTGAAAATACTCAAAGTTTCTCCGTCACAAATTCAGTATATCATTATTGTCCTCGTCACAAAAATTTGAATATATTTCGAAGGCCGTAGATCATCAGGCAGCGGAGATACATGTGTCCAGCCAGCTTGAACGCAGGTTATTTGGACATGTAAGTTTTTACTGATTTCTCGTAAACCCTTACATGTGACGCCATAAATCGAACGTTATTACTGTCACAAATTGCGTCACTAAATGTTAGTAAAGGAACCATATTCGAAAACGCTCCCGTTATTGAGATTCAGAAGTGCCAGCCAAAAGTTTTATACGTAAATTCAAGATGGCTGGACACAGATTTTTGCATTCTTCTACAAAACCGCTGTTCGTATCACAAAACTTTTAGCTCGATGTCTGTCACAAATTTATGTGACGCCCGTTGATATGCAAAAAGTCGTCAAAATCACTTCCGTTTCCGAGATTGAGAGACCATCGAAAAGTGGTTTTTCAAGATGGCTGGACACGTTTTCGATCGATTATCTAAGATTCTGTAGCGTCACAAATTCTGAAATAAGGGTGTTTAGCCGTCACATAAAATGCACTATTGACCTAGTTAAATGAGAGCTATTTTGAAGATTTGTCCAGCCAGCCTGAATGACATCTCAAACCTACTTAGAAAATTAGTACCCTGCAAGATAAATTAGTACTCCACTAGATTACAAGATATACCATGCCATTGGTGGGGTGACGGTAGTCACGGTGTTAAATATACATTTCAAGATTAAAAAGAAAAAAAAACCACTAAACCACCCATAAATTTATGTGCACGAGTGTACATCCAAACAGCTCAATACCATTGACAACTTAATTTGGTTTATTCCCGGTCGTCCCCACCCCATCGTCCCCACTGGGCACATTTTAACTATCCGTGTGAAATCTCTTCTTCAAATCCCCATGATTGTATTTTGACTGTCGGTCTATAGCGGAACGAGTGGGAAATAAAAAGTTCCAATCGTCATCACTGGGGAGGAACGGAACTATTTTTCCCACTCGTGCCCAGTGGGAACGACGGGGTGGGGACGACTGGGAATAAACCCTTAATTTTGGTCGGGTTATACGCGGAGATTTAGTATGGAAAAGTAATGAAAACTAATTTCTCTTATAATATAACACTTAGGAATCTGAATTTTTGGTCACTATATCTTCTTTATGAGTAGTAATTTTTGTGTAAATTTAGGAAAAAATCAGTTTTTATTAAGGAAATCTTGAAATGAAAATTTAACCGATGCGTTGAGTGTCTTGTCTGTCGCGCAGTAATCGGCGCGCGACTAATAGTTTGGTCGTAGATATACGTTCCGACAGTTTACGGATACAAAATTTGGCGCGTAGGTCTACGCTCCGACATACCAGAGGTTAACACCGTGACTACCGTCACCCCACCAATGGCATGGTTCTTGTAAACTAGTGGAGTACTAATTTTGAATTTTGGGTACTAATTTTATCTTGCAGGGTACTAATTTTCTATGTAGGTTTGAGGAAAGCGACAAGCTCCCTCATACATTTTGGTCAAGTAGGTTTTTTTTTCGTGATTTCAGAGTTGGTGCCATAGTGAAAGTTGTTCAGTTCGATGGTCCAAAGCACTTTTTGAAACACCTTATATTTATATCTAATATATAAAATTCTCGTGTCACAGTGTTAGTTACCATACTCCTCCGAAACGGCTGGACCGATTTGTATGAAATTTTGTGTGCATATCGGCTAGGTCTGAGAATCGGCTATCTATTTTTTTTTTTTTTGCAAAACGACGTTTGCGGGTCAGCTAGTAATGAATGATAAATGAAGACTGACAAGGAAATAAAGCATCTGATTTTGATAACCATTTTTTATTATTTAAATAGACAATCCTAACCAACTAGTTAATTTTAGGTCACTTTCTACCTTTCTTTCCTTTGCCTTTGCTGTGTCCTTCCCTGCCTTTACCCTTACCAGACTTGTTTACTTTACCGCCAAACACTTTCTTTTGTTTATTAAAAGGTTTCTGTCCTCCGTCATTCCCATCTCTGTGGAACCTTCTACCGCCTTTGTTATCATTTTGGAACTTTCTGCCACCTTTGTTATCATTCTGGAACTTTCGACCTCCTTTGTGATCATTCTGGAACTTTCTGCCACCATCTTGGTTCCCCTTGAAAGGCCTCTTGCCATCTTGTCTGTTTTGTTTGCTTGGGTCCTGTTTTCCTTGGTACTTCTTCATAATCTTTTTGTCAAGTCGCATCTTCTTGAAGCCTCGTGGACCATCTTCGCCGCCTTTCCGTTTATTCGGGTTTTGTGAAAACAGATCTAAGAAATAAAAAAAAATGTATAAGACACTATTCTTTAGTAGCACATCATTTTGAGATATACTTCTCAAATCCCACCCTTATTAAATTAATGTTTGACAATGGCCCCGATTCTGTTGTTCACAAACTAAACTAAATTTAAGTTTAGTGCATCTTTTTCTTTCTATTTCATTATGAAAAGGACAGAAGATAAATATTAGTTTAGTCCTGTCAAATTAGATAATCCATAGACAAGTTTAGACGTGATTAAAAAATTGGCTATTAAAAATACGTCAATTTACGTCAGGCGCTGACTAATTTGACAGGACTAAACTAATATTAATCTTCTGTCCTTTTCATATTGAAATAGAAAGAAAAAGATGCACTGAACTTAAATTTAGTTTAGTTTGTGAACAACAGAATCGTGGCCAATTTGCAGTAATTTAACATAACAGCGCGCGTTGGCGCCTTTGTAAAAATATATACTTTCTATATACGCACCGACATGTGGCTTGCTTAGCGCCTAGAACCTAGCGAGTCACTTGTGAAGTAAAACGAGCGCTCTAGAACTTTCGCAACCGGCCACTCTGCGTGCTTGGCTCCTTCACTAGTTGCCTAGCGTGTATCGAAGGATGATAAGTCTCTAGGCACTAAGCAAGCCACCTGTCAGTGCGTACGCAGCCTTAATCAATTGTGTCTCATTATAAAAGGCTTGATGGGTTAAGGCTGCGTAGCGAGGGATGTGTGTGAAACTAACCAATAAAATCGTTCAATTTTTATAGCGTGAGCTAACCTTAAGTTGTTATTGCTTAGTTTTAGGCACATCTCTGGAGGACATGCAAATGATTTTATGAAAATGGGAATAAAATATACCTTTCTCAGGTTCTTCGCCGACCTCCTGCCGATAGTACTCTGCGTCATCATCCGCATTGTCCTGATCCATGTCAGCATGTTGCGACTCCGCATTGGCTAGTTCCATCAACCTACAATAAAAATCAATTACAGTGGAGCGTAGATTATCCGAACGTCGCTCAACCGAACGACCGCTTATCCGTACTACTACGCCCGCTCGACCCGCGCGTGCCTCTCTCGCCTCCCGCGCTACAATGCTCGCGCACTTGTCGCGACTTGTCAATTATAGGTAGTTCGATTATCCGAAAATACCGGTTTTCCGAACACCCTCGTCTCCCAATTAGTTCGGATAATCGTCTCTATACTGTAGAAGCATAATTCAGTCAGTAATATCCTTTGAGAACAATTTATTGTGAAGCGAAACTGAATTTCTTATAGTGTCGCTTCACTCCCTACAACCTTACATTATGCATTCTTATGACTCTTTTCTGCATAACTCGACAAAGTTACTCCTTTTACTGTTTGAATGATCAAAAGAAAACCTAACCCATCCAAGCAAGCGATAAAAAATTCCAGCTCGCTTTCTTTAGCTTTTCGGCATTAGTCGACAAAGTCATTCGTAGTGATTTTAAAAGTAAGTGGGGCGCGTATGTTGAAAGGTTGGGAACCTCTGCTCCAAATTATACTGAAAACCGCACCAAAATCCATTGTGTAGTTAAGAAGACACAAACAAATATCACGAAAAGCCCACAAAATTTGTTTGTTTTTCTATGTATAGATTAATAGATTATGTCTATTTCTTCGACTCACCTCTGGCTCTCAGTAACGCCTTTCTTCTTTTGCATGCCCTCAATAGACTTCTGTTTGTGATCTTCTTTCTCCTTCTGTTTTCGTTTGACGTTCTCGTCTTGTTGTGCTTTGCGTTTCTCTTTCAGTCGTCTGAAATAGTAAAATATTGTGTTTTTAGTCTCAACTTCAATACCAATATACTCTTATGGAGTCATTGATAGTGAGTTAGTACGGTTGGCGAATCTGGTGCGTAGAGTTAGTTGTTAGAATGAATGTATAAACCAACCAGTTTCAGCATCTTAGTACATAAATACGCCACTAGAGGCGCTTAAATAGATGTATACTCTCTCTCTCATGGTTGTGTTAATGTGAAATCCAAAAGTAATATAATCATTTCGGGGTAAAAGCTTTTCCATCTGTCTGTATTAATAAATATAATATCAGCAATTAATACTTAAATCCTGGTTATTTCCTTCAAAACCTTCAAATAAACCCTTACCAAACCAAGTATGCACTATATTCATTTAGCTTGCGCTAGAAGATAGCAGAACATCGACGAACAAGCACCCAAGAACCAAAACAAAATCGATATAAGAAGATGTTTCCCTTACCTTTTTTGTTCTCTCTTCTTTTTGATCAATGCTTTCTCTTCTTCCGTTTTCTCGACTAGCTCGTGGAACAGCACTTCACCATCCATTAATCCATCTTCTACCTATACATTAAAACATATTTGTCAAACTTTATAATTATTTTAGCGTATCGCAAGTGTAGTGTAAGACGCCCCCCAGCTAGATTTAAAATGTATTTTGATGGACCGACGACCTTATAGAGCTGGCTGGGCTGGGACAGACTGGATGTGGAAGGCGGAGGATAGGATGTTGTGGGGCAGCCTGGGAAAGACTTATGTCCAGCAGTGGACTGCTATGGGCTCTGCGAGTTCAATTATTGATTCCTTATCAGAATACCAGCGCTGCGACATTTTTTTTTAAATACATCATGCTGAGATAGGAGCGTTTTGGCCTCGTATAGAACTTTCTGTCTCAATTTACTTTTTTGTTTATATACTTATTTAATTTAGTTTGTGATCTTCCTGTATGAGTCGAAATAAATACTTTTTCTTATTAATATTTCAACAACACGCTACGCTAAGAGGCGACTCTTATAAAAATGGCGACATGTGGGTGTTCAAACCACCTCTGTCGCAGGGAATAAAGGCGTGATGTCATACTTATGTTGTTTTGTTCTAATGATGGAACAGATTAATAAGTAATGTATACCTTGATAAGTTGGAAAGATATTCTAGGTCCTAACTCGAATAGTCTGAGGGCTGACTTAGATTCTGCGGCGGCGCCTCTCGACGCTAGGTTCTGTGGTAGGATAACTTGCGCGTTGGGGTCGTCTTCGAATTCACTTTCTGACAGCATTCCAGCTCTGAACAAAAGTTAAGAAAATATTATAATAAATTAGTTTTTCGGCTAACCGAATTTTCCATACTATGTTATTTTATAATAGAAACAAATGCGATGCAGTACTTACTTGTCAAAGAATTCTGACATGTCTTTACAACGATTTAAGTTTGGAATTTTGCCTTGCACCATCTATAAGCAAAAAAATAAACATTATTGAAACCAAGTTCCTTAACAAGGCTTGCGGTAGAAATCGTCACGCTGAAAAAGCGTTATGCCCCCTCCACGCGTCTTTCTCTCTATCTCTGTATTTTCTATTATATGCGAATATGTTTGCGTGCGATTATCGCGTAAGGAACTTAGTTCATGACGGGGGTCCCCCGAACACAACCATTTTTTTTTATAGTAATCTCACATACGAACCCGCGACAATGCTAACTAATCACTAGTGGCAAGTCCTAACAGAATGTTTAATTTATTCATGATTGTACCTTTTTAGTTCCTTTGTTGAGTCCGACTGGTGTCGCTCTGATAGCGTAGTGTCGCATGTCCACGAGCTTTGTGGCAGGATTGTAGTTCATCAGCACGCAGCGACGAATGTTCTTTAGTTTCACCTAAAATAAAGAGTTGATTTTAAGAATTCTGGATGTCACAGTAAAATAACTCACAGTATGTGTAAGGTTAAAAATTAGAATAAACGGGTCAGATAGTATTGTTTTGCAAAATTATTTAAATAGCTAGTATTTAAATAATTTTCTCTGCCCGCAATTTTTTAATCACGTCTAAACTTGTATGGATTATCTAATTTGACAGGACTAAACTAATATTTATCTTCTGTCCTTTTCATAATGAAATAGAAAGAAAAAGACGCACTGAACTTAAATTAGTTTAGTTTGTGAACAACAGAATCGGGGCCATTAGCTATCATTTTTAAATGTCCAACACTTTTCTCAAAAATATTTTAAGCCCCTGCCAGATTAAAAATACCAGAGAATACATTTTGTATCCTCAGTACATTTTAAATTAACAATATACTCACAGTAGTAATATTGATGGTAGGGAACATATTCTGGAACATGGTGGCCATGAGCTTCATGTGCATGCCCTCGCCGGAGAAGCTGTTCAGTACGATGAGTGGTGCGTGCTGGAAAGCGCGCATCATCACGTACTGCTTGCGGAGAGATGATATGACGTCACGGGATAAGGTGTACTGTGGTCAGAAATGAAACGGTCATGAAAATAAAAGTTACGAGCTGTGCCCGCGACTTCGTTCGCGTGCATGGCGGAAAACAAATTGAATTTTTTTTTTTGAGTTACCTTTATAGCATGCATTATTAATTATATGGTGTAGGTACATATTTCATGGGATTTAATTTTTTTGCGCGGAAGTCTAATTATTTTTCTAAAATAAAAGTAGCCTAAGTTACTCCTTATAACATCAGCTATCTACCAGTGAAAGTCCCGTCAAAATCGGTCCAGCCGGAACAAACAGACAGACGAACATTTAAAAATTAGTTTTTTTTTTGTTATAGGTATTGTAGAGTCAGCAAAGGAGATAAGTATGCAGGGTCATCAATCGGTTTCTTAGTAACCTTCAACTATATTCAACGACCCTGCATACTTATCTCCTTTGCTGACTGTACATACTTTTCATAATTATGTTAAAAATTAATGAGATCATTATGGACCGTGCTGGCCACAGTAAAGCCCGTTTTCCACCGCGAGCGGAACGGACCCATTAATGACTTCGTTAAACTCGCAAATGCAAACTGAAAAAAAAAAATACAAATATGCAGAAAATACAAGTATGCAGGAAATACAAGTATACTCGCAAACGCAAACTGCATACTTGTATTTCCACCGTTGGTGGAAACCGTTGGTTGGTGGCCTTTGTGAGTTTAACGAAGTCATTAATGGGTCCGTTCCGCTCGCGGTGGAAACCGGGCTTTAAGCCCGGTTTCCCATTAATGACTTCGTTAAACTCGCAAACGCAAACTGCATACTTGTATTTCCACTAACGGTGGAACAGTTCGCGTTTGCGAGTTTAACGAAGTCATTAATGGGTCCGTTCCGGCCGCGGTGGAAACCGGGCTTTAGAGTGGGAGAGGAAGCTTTAATAACTTAACTTAGCAGTCTTAAAAATTAAATCTAATGCTAGTAGGGGTTTTTCTAATATTGTTATGCCTTCCATAAGCAATACAATAACGTCAGCAAATCAGCATCTTAACTGCGTAACACACTTTTAATCTCAATCTGAATCATTTTTAAGAATATTGCTAATCCATTGCATGTTCCAAAAATTTGTCTGGTCAACAACATAATTATATCACAACACAATGAATGTTATTGAACTGTCAAAATGAAAGGCATTTCCACTGATTGTGTTGCGCAATCACCCCGCAGGAGTAGTCAAGTCCTCTATGAACTTTGAACATAATTTTTTTATTAAGTTTTTTTTTTTTTTCATTTTATCTCAATTTTTTTTTCATTACATTCAAAATCACCTAATTGTATTTAGTCTAAGCCCTCTCATGCTGGTCCATGTAACTTTAGAAACGCCAACCCCTGTCATACAGAAGTACACATTACTTCAAAGGTCTCAACCCCTGAACTACGACCTAGTTCAGGTGTACTGAACTTTAAGAAATTCTTTTCTTTTGGAATTTCTATTATTTATTTATCAGTTTATTTTTAACCTATGTCCCAATGCTGATGCAGGATCAAAGGTCTCCCTTTCGCCTTTCCACTCCTCTGTCTTGTTACTTATAATTAATCTCCTAAAATGAATGTTTTAATGTTTCTGAGTTTCATCTTTCATGCCTTTACAAATAAAGCATCCTGATTCCTGAAGGGGTTGTGTTGTGAGATTTTTTTTCATTAAGTCACTAAAGGCATACTTACACTGTGTATGCGGAACGTGAGTGTAGGTCCACGAGGTAATCGAGACATACGCATGTAGGAGCCCAGCTCTGTTTCCGTGAACATCATCAGGTGAGACACATGGAGGTAGCCAGAGATTGATACAAAGTCCTTTATTGTGTTCTTTTTTCTTTCCTGAAATACAACATTTATTTTGGTCACATACCAAAATATTCAAATATAAAGCATGAACTAAAACTTTACTAATAAAAGTAACTTACATGAGTAACTTACTGATATAGGTATGGCTATGATACAATTACGAATCTACTTTCAGTAGTTGTTATGTCGCAGCCAAATGGTCAAATTAGCCGTTTAGTTAACCACCTGGCCTTTGGAAGTAGTGCTTGCCCCGCTTCACTCTCTCGGCTCACATGCGGTTGATCACAATTCTAACCTAACCCATTTAGTTAGGGTGTCCTGGTTACTTCAACCAATTCTGCTTGTGTGTGATTAGTTACAGTTCCGATCTAAACTATAATTGAATATCATTCATAGATTAAACCAGTTGGCTGCGACAGTTATAATTTAAATGATCATGGAACTTAACACTAATGATAGCAAGACTATGAGGTATAAAGAGTAAGATGAAGCTAAAAATTAATATTTTAATTTATTATATGAATATGAGAAATTCAAGTCGCTATAACAACATTGTACTTAGTTACTTATAACATATTGCGAATACTAAAGAAATAATGAACCCAGAGGTAAAAGACAACTATTGAGCTACACTCCAGTTCAAACTGTATACTTACAATAAACAAATGTTCATTAAATTAAACAAAAAATCATGGACTACTGGGAAGAAATGAAGAATACGAACTGCCCAGTACTAGTATAGTAAGATTATTGCTTTTGAAACTAACAAAATCAATCCAAAACTAACCTTCAATTGCGACGCAGTAAAAGGTTCCATGATCTTCCTGAAGTCCTTCATGAGGTCGATGAGGTTCTTGCTGCACTGTCCGCGGTGGATCACGAAGGAGTGGGGTGCCTTCACCAGGTTTTCCGGCTCCAAGGATTCCTTGGAAGCCGGATTCTTCTTGACACATTTCCCTTTGCGTTTACCCATTGTAAAACGCAATTAAATTAACGCTTATAACTAAAGTTTTGGTGCTTAAAAGGTCAGTTTACTTTATTCAGTAAATATATACTTATAATAAATGTTCAGAGCTTTTAAAAAATAAAAAATCCACGAGTTATTATTTATTTGAGGTTATAATAACATGCACCAAGCATGAAAATAATTTTGACACTGACATATTGACATTTGGTTAGTTTTTTTTTCTCTTTTGTTCCTTGTGGAAACAGGCTAGGGTCAGGGACCATGCTGCCTAGTCATAAGTTTGACATTATAGTACTTTTTGGTGGTGGCAGAGGCAGAGGCAGGCAAATGACAGCCATAGTTCGGAAAACATTTTCCAAATAATTTTTCGACATTGGGCAACTAAAACTCTGGAAAATGGAAGAAAAAAAAGGGGGAGCTCATTGGAGCTCTTGCCTTTTTTATTATAGTTGTGCATACATTTATATATTTTAAGTACAAAACTAAATTGCGAACCTAACCTAACCTTTTGCATAGTTTCCAAACGAACATAGTACGGGTACAGTCGCAAACAATGTTCATTTTTGTGTTCAGACTTCAAAGAGAATGTAGAGTGAGGTACTTTTATGTGTTCTGAGATTTTTATAGTTTAACACTTGTCAGACAGAGGTTTCATGTTTTATCAATTTTTTTACACAGAACTAAGGCATATTTTGTAAATATGTAAATAAACAGTTTAGGTTGACCTCGAAAATGGCCAAGTTTGTATCTTGGAGAAAAAAAAACTAGTACTAAGATATGATAATTATATCTACTAATTTATTTCCTAAAAACATCAGCCTCTAATTAGTCAAAATTATGCTCTTCTCAATATTAATCTTGTTGGTACTGGGTTAAAATAAAAACTCATCAAAATAAATCAAAACAGCTTTATTTCCTGCTGGCTCATCTGTGGATTTTTGAAACTACACTAGGTTTTCTTTGTCTAAGTCTCATTATGTATTTTAAGCGGTTTTGTTCAATTTGTTTAATTATTAATTGGTATACAAAACCTCTCCAATGTGAGACCTTAGATTACAATAGCTTAAATGTTAAAAACGAATAAATACATATTTCAATAAGGTTGATGCCGAGTACATCCATGACAGTAGGATTTGTACCAGCAGAGTAACACAAAAATTGAGTAATACGAGAAATAACCGCTAACCACTCGTAGAGTCTCATACACCTTGAACTCCTCTAGTTCGGGAGGCTCTCCATTTCACTACCACGGCTTACCCAACACTAGAAATTCGATAGAGAGAAAGCATATGGTACAAAACATTGACTTATCACGACACGCAAATACTGATGGTAAACTCATGGTAGTGGTCTAATCACACTAGAACGGTTTTTCGATTCTCTATCTTATTTTAAGTGCAATTAGGTGCATTATAGTTACCCAACTATCCTACTATTTTTGGATTTGAATTTAAAAGAAAATGTATTTGGTAGCAAGTTTGACTTACAGAGATTTCGTTTGTTATTATCTAGCTATGCACCGCGGCTTGTCTGCCGGCGGGCCGTGGCCAGACAGTTGCGTCGAGACGCCGCGGTCACGCGCCGGCGCCCCCGACATGCACCGGAACCGTATATAATGGATGAACCCCAACCAAAATATACAAAACATCTTATATCAATAAAGGTGCAATTGAAAAATTACATAAAAAATAGAGAAAAATATTTTCGTTGAGAGTAACTAGAAACATTATACAAATTCATTTGCGATACAATGTTTTTTAGTATAAATCACAATTGAGAATGTTACAGAGAAACGAAGATTTTATTTTTGTAGATAAGAAATATAAAAAGCCCCTATTTTACCCCTATTAAATTAGCTACTATCTATAGTCCATTCTATACTATCTCAGTTAAATACCGTATCATTAATTTTATTTAAAAAAACATATTTATAATGTGTACACATGAATGTGATTGAAAGTTAAAGTAACACTGATAAACATCCGTCCCAGTGTGCCCGCGGCGGGCAGGGATAGGAATACTTGAAGTGTCCACACATTGTTCAGAAAATTGGCAATACATCACCACGATCATAACACTGACTTCGTATTGTTCTACCTACATTAATCAAAACCTAGCGGAAATAAATATAGCCGTAAGAACTTGCTTTATTGTGTGAAACAGAGAAAAAAAAAATCGACGTACAAAATGAGTTACGAGATCAGTCCGACTCGAGCCTTTATTAGTTTCTCAGTATTACTTTATGCTTCTAAGAAATCGGAATATTACAATTAATGTATCTGTTCATTTGTAGCATAACGAGTTACATTGTGAGGTTCGAAGATGGTGTCCTACAAACATTAACTTATTTACCATTATGCAAAGCCTTGTACTGGAAATCTACTAAAAATTTCGTAAACTCAAAATGAGTTAGGAGATCCAAAATAAGGTGATGTTCATTACACTACACATGATCAGATGTTCACACCGACTACGCATACAATGTTATCGTGAAGATGAGTTAAGTTTAATAATTAGGGTACCCTCGTATATGACAAAACGGTACAAGTTTAAGCGTTAAGCTATTAAAATCAAATAGTGTCGCGGAGTTAGTAACATAGATTGTTTAAATATTTATTAACTAGTTAAGTGCGAAAAATTATAGGCACAAACTTTCTAACATTCAGTTTAATAATTGAGATACCATTTACTTTTAATATATTTTAGTTATAATTTCAAATGGTGTGATGTCATGGCCTAGGTAGTCTAATAAAGCCACAATAGATGATGAATGATTAATATCAATTGTGCCAATAAGTAGTATGTCCGCACCGCGTACGGCGAGCTCTCGACGCGTACGCATCGACGTCTACCGGGCTAGAGATGTACCGGCTGCCATATCCTCAACCGACTATAGTTATAATAAATACTATTAGCACTAAAACCTAAGTTTTCCATTGAGCTAACTTAATCGATGCAATTCATTCGTAGACCTGTAATATTCCATGCGCTTCTTTATGTTTATTAACATTGAATCTATTTTAGACTAGTTGACTAATACTCGACTACCGATACATCCCTGAAGCACTCTGATATCCCAGCACGCCACAGCGCGTCGCGTGCCTACAGCGCACCGCCCGCGTGTGCTACGCGGCGCAGGAGTCTCCTCAACATCTACGTAACAAAACTAGTATCAATCAGATACAAATGTGCAACCACAGAGTAATCGTGGTTGAAATTTTCGCAATAAACTACAAAAAGCTACACTCCTTTTTCGTATAAAGCATCACAAAAATACTACAAAGAAACGTGTAGATGTAACAGAATATGTTAAAATCGAGCAAAGTGATCGATAAATTAATAACAAAATATGTTATATGCAAAAAAATATAATTAAGGTGTCGCTCGCGAACCGATGGTGGAGGCCTTCGAGCGAGTTAGTTCAGTTGTATGAACTAGGTATATTACAAAATCATTGCGATGCAAAGTTGGTGCTTGCATCCGTATCGTCCAAACCACAGCCGAGTCGTTTAGTGTTGATCCATCTGGAAATCAATTATGACAACATTAGAATATACCATGGTAAAATTATCAAACTGATTGTTGGAGTGAGTCCAAAGGTCCTAGAAAAATCAGGAATTCAAAATAAAAACCCCCAACCACAGTCGAGTCAAACTAATAACCATTTATCAGTCCAATCTTTGAAAGAAAAAAAAAATCTAACTATAATAACCTTCACTTACTGAGGCCAAATCTTAAAATTATTATTTTTTACCCAACAAGAGCAGTGGTAGCTAAACACAGGCTACACGAAGTAAAGCGACAGACGCTTTACTTTATGTAAATTATTTCATCACTTCTGTTCTCAAAACGGTGAAGGAAACCGGCAAGTGCTAGAATCACAAATTCGAAGACATGTGACGTTGGTAGGTTGGTGGGCCCGCGTGGGGTAGAGCCCACTCCTTCTCACCTATAGGTGGCCTTGAACATTAGCACAGCAGTGCAGTGCAGTGGGGATATTATGGGCTGATTATGCTACCCCAAAAAGTTAATTTACTAGCTAAACAAACTAAAAGAAACTTACTTGTTCCTGTCCATTGGTCTCCTGTGACTTCATCACATCTGGCAAGTCCGGTGGCGAAGAGTACGGAGTCAGGTCCAAGGCTTCAAACTCGCCGTTCTCCTTCCTATTTAAAGAAAACATTTCTTTAAATTATTGACTTGTAATGAACACGGTAATCATCATCATCAAGTTGCGCCGACGCGCATTTCCATTCTATAGAAGGCCAGCGGGGCAATTGCGTAACACATTATCAATCGGAATCGGTTTCATTTTGACAGTTCAACAACATTTATTACGTTATTTACGTGTTGAGCAGACAAATTTCTCGAACTTATGGAGCAATGGATTAGCGATTTGCTTCAAAACGAGATATCGTGTCTCAAATGGAGACACGATATCTCAAAAATCGTAAAGGGGTGGGCCGATTTTTTTGCACGCAAGTGTATTAAAAAAATGTTACGGTCTACTTTAGACGAGATTACGTTATGCGACGACAACGATTGGACTGACGCGTAGTATTGCCTCTACATATAATATCTAAAAATTTTCAAAGTGTGGAACCCTCTGCCAGCGCGTGTGTTCTCTTCCACATTTAACCCGTCTGCTTTCAAAGCAAGAGTGAACAGGCATCTTTTGGGGACGCTCGTTCCATCATAGACCTCATCCATTGCTTTCGCAACATATAAACAAACATAAACAGAGACACCTCGGCGGCCGCTGCTAGAGGCGGCATTGTCAACAGTTTCCGTGCAAGCCAAGCGCTTCAGCGTTTACTCGCACAAATGACGTAAACATAGAAACTGACTACGTTGAATGCGGTCTGTGACAGATGTCGTTCGCAGTTTCGGTGCCACGAATTGTATTAGTACCTACTACCGTCTCTAAACGTTGCCGAGCGGCACATCATCATCATCATTTCAGCCCGGAATCACCCACTGCTGTGTATAGGCCTCCCCTTTCTTGTCCCATACTTCCCGGTTCCGTCCGTCCCTAATCCAGGTGTTTCCAGCGACTTTAACGATATCGTCAACCCAGCGCGCTTTTGGACGGCACATACATATCAAAAGCCAACAGATTGCATAACCTTATTGTTTGTACTCGATTAAAAAATACGCACATCAAAATTCTAGTAGATATTTCTAGGTCAAGATGGCGTGTGCAGGTCCATGTTTAAAAATACAAACATTGCAGCATTGATTCGAAATCGATATTATGTCAAGGCAATAAGACCAATGTCGCTCTTAATTATTTTGCCGTTGCAGTCAATCGTAGGTACTACCTACTCGCACCTACCTAGTTTTCAGATTGTATGCAACTTTATACTGTAATTAGCTTCTGCCCGCGACTTCGTCCGCGTGAAATTTCTTGTCCCCACGATCCACCCAATTGCATCGCATAGCTTGCCCGCGCTATCACTTCGTTTTACAGTTTTCGGTTACAGTTCTTTCTGACTTTTTTCATTTTGCTCGGCTCCTGAGACTCCTAGCTTTATGTTAAGTAGCCTAAAGCCTTCCTCAAGATTTGGGCTATCCAAAGTACATAAAAAAAAAACTGGTTGGTAGTTTCTGAGATTAGCGCGTTCAATCAAACAAAAACCCTTCAGTTTTATTATTAGTAATAATTATGTAGATTTATAATGTGGGTAGACCGAATATGATTTGGCCATGATCACATTGTTTGTAAAGGCCTGTAAGGAATTTTATATGTTGTTCAATGCATGTGAATGCACTATGGTGCTGTGTCGAAAATATGAGCACAAACTCGTCATAATTCTATCATCACCATTTCAGCCGAAAGACGTCCATAGCTGGACATAGGCCTACCCCAAGCATCTCCACTTCGACCGGTTCTGTGCTTCTCGCATCCAACGGGTTCCTGCGGCCTTCACAAGGTCGTCGGTCCATCTTGTGGGAGGCCTTCCAACGCTACGTCTCTCCTACTAATTCTTAAAAATGGCGTTGTCGCCCTTCTTAAAGAAAAGTATCACCACACCTCTGTTCCATGCCTGTGGTGTTTTACTCTCGAATATGACGGAACCAAACAGCTTCTGAAGGGCCTTAAGAACGGGTTTTTCACCGGCCTTCAGGAGTTCGGCCGTAATTTCGTCATCACTCGTCGTCTTCTTGTTTTTGAGTTGCGTCAGAGCCATCCTAATCTCGTACAGGCTGACATCCGGGATGTCGTCGGGTCAATTAAGCTCTTGGGTCGTTTGCAGATTCGTAATGGGATTACTTTTTGACGTGTATTAACTGTCCATAGAACCTCTCGATCTCTCTCAACAGCTCAGGTTTGGCGGATACGATCCTGCCGTCATCGGTCTTCAGCTTCGTAAGCTGGCTCTGACCAATAGACATCTCTAGCAAAGACCTTGGAGCCTTTATTCCGCTCTATCGCGTCCTTAATACGGTCTGTATTAACGCGGCGAACGTCGCTGTTCAAGGACTTCGTCCGTAATACTCGTAGTCGTAATAGTCCCGTATTACAGAACGTCACTCAATACTCAAGCATTACTTAAAACTAGTTTCAACCGATGAAATGGCTTGAATCTAGTTTTAAGTAATGCTTGAATATTGAGTGACGTTCTGTAATACGGGCCTTAGAGATTCGTCTATAGAGGTGTCGGTAATTGAACGCATCATCTGAAGACTGCAGGATCATCTTGCACCTCTCCTTCATGAGTCGTAAAGTAGGATCAGACAGCTTCTTTTTTGTATTCGTACGACGAGTCTTGAAGACCGTATGGACAGTTTCCACGGACCCATTGTTATAATCGTCCACGGAGCTCCCTAGGCACTCGAAACGATTCTGAAGTTCCAGCTGTAAGCTCTCGGGGTTATGGACTTGAATCGGTGCTGCGCGGAGCGTAGACTTCATCAGTCGAGATCTTTCCAGCTTGATATTTAATTTCAATGTGCCACTTACCATGCGGTGATCACTTCAAGTTTTCACCGCGTTTATCAAAGATATATCATTGAATACTTGCTTCTTCGTCAACATAATGAAGTCAATCTCATTTTTAGTTACACCATCCGGGCTCTGCCCACTTTCTGTACTCACGTTTTCTCTGATCCACTTTCTGTACTCACGTTTTCTGAAGAAGGAATTCATCATAAAGAGGCCTTCCTTCTCCTTAAAACAGGTCAGTAGGTGGCCCCGGTAGTTCAGGCGTCCAACTCCAAATTGACTCCCCTCGCCGCTCATCATCGTTTCGTCTGCACAGTTTCGCGTTAAAGTCCCACATGACAACGGTAAAGTGAATTTTAGAGCCTTGCATGACTCTGGAAAAATATATGGTGTCGGGGCGTAAACCTGTACGACCTTCAGCGAATACCTTGCGGATGTTCTGTGTATAAGGTACGCCACCCTAGTCGACACTCTCTCGATCTTCACCACGTTGCTCACAAGGGACTCATGGACGATAAACCCGACACCACCTTGGGACTGCTGGTCGCCCTCCCGGAAATAGAGCAAGTTTCCGGATTTGAAGATTACCGAGTCCACTCACTTCGGATTTCAGATAGAGAGCGCTGCTGCCCATTCTCCGGTACGATCCTTAGTCGCCTTTTACGACACCCACGGGAAGTAGGGTGGTGCTATTCTTTAAGTCCGGCACCACACAGACAAGTCCAACACCACATAGACAGTTCACAATTCTATACAAATATGCAATACAGTGGCGCGCCCTATTTTTGTTTTGCAATATTTTCTTGTTATCAGCAAAAAAAATCACTTCATACCTATTCTTATATGTGATTCATATATGAATAAATGGATTAATAATTATGACGAAATCTAACTTTTTAGCATTACAGGTTGAACAGAAATACGTGTATTTTAGCTCAAACCTTACGCCAAACGTTACTTTTTTTTGCTTTACTTGCTGTCCTAGTAATATAGTACTAGGACAGAAAGTAACGAGGTAGGACAAACAAATGTTTAATTTAATAATTTGACTTTGTTTAATGTTAATAAGGTGGATGTGTATGGTGCACAAGTGTGTGTACAGACACAGGTGCACTCACTCTTCCCTCATGCTCATAATCCAATGGGACAGCAATCAGACATGACCGGAGAGAGATCAGGCATGTCTAGTACATGTTTATTGTCAAACAAATACATTTATTTTGTACTTGAGTTGGTATGTAGTATGCAAGAAAAACACATGTTGACTCGATATACAATACCCTAGATAAATTGGGATAAGTTTGCTCCATGTAAAATACTGGTATTCAGCTGCACCCGGTTAGACTGAAAGCCGACTTCAATATAGTTGGGAAAAGGCTAGCCAGATTGATATGGTTTATGATGTAGTTGATAGTTACCATGACTTTAAAAGAATGTCCGTCTATACCTTAGAGATAATCCAATAGGTGCAGGACACTGGGCCTTGGCAGTGGCAGATGTGAGGCCATACTCTGCCAGGGTCTTCTCATCCTCCATCAGCTGGCTGTCCTTGTTGAACAGCATCTGACTTGTTGGTGCCACCTTCAAGATACCTGGTAAATAAAATAACAAATAATGATTTGACTGATTAAACCTAATGACTGACTAAGCTATTCTTTCCCTAAGCAATATATTATTATTTTAAGCAAAAGAATGGGTTTTTAACAATAAGCTTAAGTGAGTACTTATAACTTTTTTTAGTTTTTTTTTTATTTATTGTTGGTACATATATTATATTATTATTATTACATACATATTTTTTATTGTCCTCTTATCCTCTCAATGCTATAATAACCATCAAAAAACAGGTGCAGGGCAGCCACAGCTGGTTGTCATAACATTATAGAGGGCAACATAAAACTAAAAGCACAGATATAGATAGACCTAGATAACGCAAGTATCACAATCTATATGAAAACCAAGCGTGCCATTTTTTTTGATTACCTACTATGACATCACAAGCGCTCTTTCTCACTGATGCTCACCCAGCCAGCAGTACACAGGACTGAGCGCGAAAGTGGCGGCTTACGATTTTTGCATATAAGTTGGTCCAATTTTTGGCACACGAAGTAGTTGCTCTTGCATTATCTAGGTGTATCTATATCTGTGACTAAAAGATTTCAGAATACAGGTGTCTTTCCGTCAAATGTAGAATACTGCTTAGATCATTAATGTTGAATTTAATTCTCCTTTACTATAATGCTGTTATAATTTTGCAAGGAAAAAGCTTTGGTTGTAGGATCAAGGAGTATGTAATAAAAGAGTATTCATGTAGTTTAAGGCATGTTCCCATGTCACCAGCTAAATTATTATCACAATAATAATAACAAATGTACCTAGGTTTCAAGGTGTCCTTGTAGTGTTTTCTTTTTTAATAAATAGGTAATGGAATAATTCATTTTAAACATTTGTTGTAAATGCGAGTGTGGCTTACTTATCTTGCTCTACATTGATTATATTGATGCTGTAGTCATAGTCCAAAGTCTAGACACACAAAAAAAGTGCACTTTCGAGAGTACTGCATATACTTCCTCTATTTTTTTAAAAGATTTAATGGCACAGTAAATGCTAACAACATTTTTTCTATTGTGATTGAACACAAACATACCTCTAAAGCTTCGTTTAGTAACACACCTGGGAAATGAAATGAGTCATATTTTCTCCATCGGAAAATATCGTAATAAAGTACATTTTCAGCACATTCACGAACAATGAAGAATAACACAAGGCTTAACAACAAAACCTACGCTGCGCGCCCGACATTGTATCCCGACTATAAATAGAATTTTCTCATAACGCGATAATCGCACCCACCTTCGATCATTTTCTTCAATTCTAGAACAGTTGTCGTATCCTTCGCATCAGTGAAGATGGTAAATTTTTTTCGCCTAATCATTAGAAAGACATCCTGAAAACAAATTCCATTTTTGAGGTTACGTCTTTCAAGCTAAAATCGCACGTCAATAGAACACTGATTACACAATTCATTGGTCACACCTATAGCTAAATGCATACTTCTGGAAACTTACCATGTTGAGTTTATTTTTATTATATATTAACTAATTATTTTCAGGAAAAACTCTCCAAGGCGTACCTACGAAATGAAATTATAACGAAATGACAACTGCAAGAATCCACAGATTATTAATATTACGCTGCGATTCGAAGCGTTTGAAAATCGATGTTACAGCATTTTTTTTAACTTTATCAATCGATCATAATAGAAACACTAACTGTAACTACGCGATACTCTTTATTTTAAAAATTTCTTCAAGCGACTAGCTAAGCTAGATTCTAGTCCCTCAATATTCACCTCAAACCTGAACCTCGTGTTCAAGGATTCTTTCTGCTTCTAAAACATAAATTAATTCTATATAATAATCCTCGGAGGAGGAAGTCGTTCCACTTGTTACAACAGCATAATGCCTAGACTAGACTAGTATAGATTACTATTTATACTAGGCTAGGCATTATCCTGTAAAAACGAGAGCCCATGTGTCGTTATATAAAGAGAGGTGGGAGTTCTCTTTCAGGCAACCGTAATATGTTTAAGGCAAAGAGTACTTTTTATAAACTGAGTCTAAGGTTACATGCTCTGTGGTAGTAAGTAATGCGGCTCACCCTATTCTTTATATGTCTGTGGGCTCACCCCAGCGCGGCACCATAATATATTTTGGTAAAGCCGATATTAAATGCTTCACTCTTGTGAAAGTTAATTTTTGTTTCATCCCATGTTCATACGAAACCGATTCTTTTTAAGAATTAACGTTTATCTGCACCTTTCATTTAATTTTTCGATCATTCGTCAGGCCAGTGAAAGTCCTTCATTTGTGTCAGCAGCGAATCCATTAAAGACAGGATCACAGATTTCTATTAAAAACTAGCTTACACGATAGACGTTGTCCTCAATTTACAATAATTCATACAAAAACGTTATTCCAAGTTATCAATATATCATCATCACCATGGTCCATATTAAAATTATCATCAAAATTAAGAAGCAAAGAAGCACCAAGGCCAAGCAGCAAGATCTCTCTTTCAGAGAGATTATGTGACCAAGCATTTCTAAATGAATATAAACAAGCAACGTGAAAGCACTAACGTCGTGAAACAGGTACGGACATTAAGGCGCGGGCCCACCGAGGCGCACGGAGAGGCTACGCACGTGTATTAAGCTTCGCTTTGTAAGAAAATGGTGGTTGTGTCCACTGTAACGTCTACAACCCACGGAGAGGCTACGCATGAATTGACGTCATTGATACATGCGTGGCTTGCTCGAATAGGCGGTTTCATAGCTAAATGCTATTGACGTGGCTCTACGTTTCCACTGGAGTACACGAATATGACCCAATAGCAATTGACAAAATCGCGCAGGCGTCGCTCGCTTCCCCGCCCGTACCACCTCCCGCAGTGAAGCCCGTGTCCGTGGATTGCAGTGGCACGTGCACAGCCTCTCCGTGCGCCGTGCCACGCTATACATAGTCGTGGGTCGACTTTGTGTACTCCAGTGGAAACGTAGACCCACGTTGTCAACCAAATTAATACACGCAGCTAAAATGCATCGCGTGCCCGTGCACAGCATGCGCCGCGGTGGGCCCGAGCCTTTACCTTACCTTAGAGTTCAGCAGTAGTACATAATCTGTGCCATAGACTAATATTATATTGAGAATCTGTGGGTCGGCGCAGGCGTCAGTTTTCGGTGCGTTCTAAAGCTTTTACTACAAATAAATGTTAAAAAAATTAAAATGTTTTTAACCACAATTTTCTTTAGACTAAGATTTAAAAAGGCATAAACTCTTCAATCTTATCAAATTAAGTTGTTTTTTCAAAGAATATTATTTATTATGATTATAAAATCGATTCTAGCACAACTTTAAGGTTTTATGAACTGAACGTCAAAGATGTTTGTTTGACTTTTGGAACGCATTCGCATTTTAGCATCGCACTTCGCGAAAATGTGAAATTAATGTTGTGTGTGTTTTTGTGATTTTTAATATTGCAATGACATTTTTATACGTAGTAAATAAAACATTTTCTGTCATCCTTGTAATGTAAATATTTAGAAAAAGTTGTGTACATTATATAATAATCATATAACCTCTGTTTAGTTGTAACAATATGAATCCGCAAGTTTGTTCGAATTGTCGTAACGAGAAGGCCGTGAATACGACTGATAATCGACTGGTAACGGAGAGCTGTGGTCATGTGAAATGTATGGACTGTTTACTGCACGAGAAGACTGGTTGCCAAGCTTGCCTTAGTGAGAAGTTAAAGCCGACGATCGAAGAGGCTTTGAACGAAAGTTTAGAGGAGGAGCTGGCGGACGATTGTCCACCGGCAGAGGCTGATGACAAGTCGTGTGACGACGACGTTGCTATGGAGATACAGTGTGAGATTTATGATGAATTTTATAAGAAAAAGAAACTTGAAACATCACATATTAAAGTAGAAACAGGTAAGATTTGTTACATTGTAATTCTGAATAGTAAACGTATTAGAGTCAATGTGTTTGAAAAATTAAACAATATAAAAGATTGTTTGTAAACAAATGTTGGTACTGGCTGGAAGCCGCCAGGAAAGTATTGGAAGGAAGGTTTGTTAATTACTAACTGTATTATTATCTGTAAGGGAAACCTCCGAAAATAGATTTATCCTATAAGTTAGAGCTATACAGTGGTAACGATTAGTATGCATGATTCTTAACCATTATCCTTCTATTGCATTACTTATTATTTTGGAAGAGGTGAAGAACTTTTCAGTATCATTGATATTTTTCAGATGCAAATGGTAAAATGTTTGTGTGCACTGTGTGCAAGAAGAAGTTTCATGCTCGGAGCCAGGTGGCATACCATGCTTACTGCAACGGACAGAGGAAACCATATCAATGCCCTGAATGCAACAAGGTAACAATATTTTAAATTTTATTTAGTGCTTAATAAGGTACACCACTGCCCAACCCTTCGGGCATGACAGGTGTGATGTTATGTTATAATTTTTCTCCATGGCATTTAATTAATTACATCCTAATTGTGATCAAGAATGGCTGCAGAGCTGCAGTACTCTCCGATGTTACTATGACTGTGGTATTAAGGGGGATGCGCTAAGATAGCCTGCAAATTCAAATTTACTCATATTTCAGTGTCAGTGTGTATGTTGATTAAAATCTGCAGGGCAATTCTCATAATTTTAAGAACGGTCACAGTCTGATCTCAGTCTCAATCTGTCAAAAAATACTTCTAATTTCCCTACATTTTGAAAAGTTTTTGACATTTGTGTGTCGCCGAGATGAGACTGCGACTAGATTTTGAACATTTTAAATTACGAGAATTGACCTTCTGATATGGCTTTACAGAATTATAATCACTAGAATCAGCAATACAACTTTTTGAGTTAGAACTGGCCTCAAATGTCATGATTTCATGAAAAAGTCATTCAATAGGGTAATATGAACTTAAAAAGATGTATGATGACTATAATTCTCATCATCTGCCTAACCTTTTCCCAACTATGTTGGGGTCGGCTTCCGGTCTAATTGGATGCAGCTGAATACTAGTATTTTATATGAAGCCACTGCTGTATTATAAATGTGAAAGTTTGTGAAGATGTTTGGATGTTTGTTATTCAATCACGCACTAACGGCTGAACGGATTTGGATGAAATTTGGCACACAGATAGTTTATAACCAGGATTAACACATATGATACTTTTTATCCCGATATTCCCATTGGATCGAAACTAACGCGGGTCAAACAGCGGGGCGCTGCTAGTAATTCTATAAATAAATATTTCTTATGACTGCAAATCATATTTTGATCAACATACACCCTGATACTGACCTGCAAATGGCTAAAAACGTAAAAAAAAATGTAAGGGTAGCCTGTAAGGGCTACCCTGATGCTTTCGCCTTAATACATGGTGCAAATATTTTCCCCCGTAACTTTATTGGAGTAGCTATTTATAAGCCTTTTATACCTGAAAACATTTTCGGGCTCACCAAAAAGTGAGGTAGATTGAAAGTGAATTTAATTGGCAAATGAGTCTATTTTTGTACACCTGTGTTTCGTGCGATTATTTGGCTCATGGTGTAGTGATCATTATTTGTTTCATGCCATGCCACATACAAATGGCCAATACAGTCAGACTCATATTTAAAGCATTTCAAAAACCCAGGTTTAATGCACCACTATTCCTGCCAAACAGGTTTTAATTTCTTCTTTTATCTGTCTTCATTGGTTTAGGCTGCGACAACATAGCCTTATTCTGTCTGTCAGGTATAAAACTATAATATTAAAACACATTCCAGACTTTCGCCACAATGTCCCACTACAAGTACCACATGCGTGTGCACCGCAACGAGCGCACGTATCCGTGTGACGTGTGCGGCGAAGGGTTCTTCCAAATGTCGAAGTTGCAAAGACACAAATTGAAGCATACTAGTGAGTACTAAGATCCATATTATTAAAGCTTAAAGTTATAAAGAGAAGAGACTATTAAGAAAATAATGGGCCTATAATTGGACCTTACGGTATATCCATTAGAAACGAGATGCTGTGATTGTTATATTTATTTATAATCACTTTAACTGGTTGAATGCCGTAATTACAGAAACAATTTAAAAGCTATTGTGTCTCGCGTGGATCCACGTTCAAAGATACGAACGGTTAATTGACTAGATTGGTTTATTAATTAGCTACAGTGATAAACTCTATCTCTTTGCAGAGGAAAAGAAGTTTGCTTGCAGCGAATGCAACAAGGCGTTCAACAACCTAGCGTCTCTACGCAAACATGGGCTCACGCACACAGACGAACGCCCTTTCTCGTGTCCTACTTGCGGGAGCAGATTCCGAGATAGTTCCAACTTGAGGAAACACGTCCGCAAACACGGTGAGATGAATGCTCCATTATTTTGGAAATAAATTGTGTAGTCGATAATTAACTTCTCTAGAAGTTAATAAAGTAGTTCGATGATAATTATGTCATTTAAATCTGTTACAACTTGACGTGTGTGGAAGAGAAAGATAAGCACTATCTAGAATTCATGTGTCCCGATGTCTTACAAACCATGGCTGCCTTGTTCGTGTTAATGCATGCTAGTATGTCGTAGAAAGGAAGTGCTCTTGCGGCGGGTGGGGCGGGTGCGTGCGAGGCTGCGGCGCGGGCCGCGCGGCCGCTCGGCGCCCGCACCAGTGTCCGCGCTGCCCGCAAGCCTTCCACTCCAGCAAGGATATGCGCAGACACGCCGCCGTCCACACCGGTACGATAAACTCACTTTATACTTATGCCTAATTATTCATTTCATTGATATCTGCTTTTTCAACATTGTTTTCTCACTCTCATATTGTGCATGACTCAGTCACAATGTTCTTTTTTTTTCGTTGCAGATTCCAAGCCCTTCGGTTGCAAAGTGTGCAGCCGTCGCTTCAGAAGAAAAGACAATCTCGAACGACACATACGTAACACACATCCAGACTATGTGCCTGCAACCGCGGTTGATTGCGACGAGGCCGTGCTCAAGCAGATCCGGGCCGGCGGACATGCCTCTAAACTTGACGCAAAAGACGAGAAAAACAAACTAAAGATACTCAACCCTCTTCCACCTCTACCACAAGAAGTGATACAGAAACATTTGCACGAAAACGGCAAGAAACAAGAGAAGGCCGAGCCAGACAAAACTATTGATAAGTCTACAATTTTAGTCGCTAACAATGCCCGTCAAAGCGTCATAGTTGGTAACAAAACAGCTAGCGTCGAAGCGAAAGCCGCCACGAGTCCTTCTCAGGAGTTTGAATATGTGCATAAAATTAGAAAAGCGTCTATTATACCCTTACCGCCGATAGATTTGCGGAAAATGATAGAATTAGAGGAACAAACTAATTTAAATAATTTGGATTTGGGTGCTCCGCCAAAAGATAAGAAGACTTTGTATGAGAAGATTTTGTATGGAGATCGAGACCGGGACAGAGATAGGAGAGAACATGAGGAGTCGAATAGTGACTCGGGTCCTGGAATACATTGGAGGAGGAAGCTGAAGCAATCTGTTTCTATAGGTACATTCTCAACAATTGATTTTATAATAAATATGATTTTATTGATGATTTGATTTGATTTTATTCATGAAACGATTCTGTACAATGTTTTTCTCGAATTGCAAACATAAAGTGAAAAGCAACATAAGTATAATGAGCCTATAATGTTCTCACTGCTGGAAATCCATAGCGTGGGCCCAATGCGGGTTGGTAGATGTCACAGCTTCGAATTTCTGATCTTGCCGGTTTCCTCACGATGTTTTCCCTCATGATTTTGAGAGCAGTGGTGATGAATTAATTTACACAAAGTAAAGTGCCTGCTTGGGTTCGAACCGACAACTCGTAAGTCGCGACCGTTACCACTGGACCAGTATTGCTCATTTTTTTTAATTTAAGCAAAAATTACATATTTGTCGTTTTTCTTTTGCAGATTTGAAATGACACGAAGGCTGAGTCGAAGCAGGGTGGGCAGGAAAGGTAGTTGTTAGTTTAGTATACAATCAATTTTATATGTATTTAATGCATATTACGATTAACATAATGAAATGTTCTATGTATACAAACCGCGGCGATGATGTCACTCTGTACTTTATTGAGTGTATTCTTCAAACTTACTTCCTTAGCAAAGCACGTGATTTTACTGGTAACTGTATTATAGAGATAACTAACCGCTTTGGTAATACAGTTACTGTTTTTTTGTAATTCAGTATCCCTAGCATGAACATAATGATCCTAGCAATTCCCATTTATCAAAATACTAGCTGCGCCCCGCGGTTTCACCCGCATAAGTGTCGATCCCGTGGGAATATAGGGATAAAAAGTAGCCTATATGTTAATCCAGGGTGTCAGCTACCTCCATACAAAATTTATCATAAATTGGTCCAGCCGTTTGAGCGTGAAGAAGTAACAAACCTATAAACACACACACACACACAAAACGTTTCGCCTTTATAATATTAGTGTGATTTCTTGAGCTCACATTGCACTGTTGTTTTTTAAGTTTCCGTACCTAAGTCAACGCAATCAAAAGATACGGGCGTTTATTTTCCGTTTATGCCGCATATTTTGACACTGGCAAGGGAATAAAACCTAATGAAGTTTGGCAAGAAGCAATCTCATGTAGCACAAGTAAAGGAAAAAATCCGAAAACCGTTTGTGATAAACTATTTACATACCTACTGTACGGAACCGTCGGTGCTCGAGTTTTTTTATATATGGCATCTCGCAAGTCAACTTAGAAGGCTGTCGGCTGCTTAACCGGGCTTGCCTGTGGGTCCTGTGGCTTCAATAAATGAAAGCCAGAGTTAAAAAACTTAACTAAATGACTATACGCTAAGGGCACCCCCTGAGGGGTACGGACCTCGGCTTAGTGCGTCGCTGGGGGGGGGGGGGCAGCAAGGTACAGGCTGGATCGGATTAACACATGGCGCTATTGTTTTTGCTGTTGAACTTATATACATGTTTAACGTTATGACAATCTAACAGAGATAATACAATAGGCTTGTCAACTGAAATAATCTAATTAGTCCGTCAGTTAGATTATCAAAAAATATTTCACCCGTATTTTTTCTTTTGTTACGTAAACCAAAATTGACGAAGATACGACGCTTTTAAAATTCTCAATACGTCACACCTTGGTATAATAAAATTTTTAGTGCGTTCTGACGTCACGAGCCCCCACTCCCGAGTTTTGATGCGTTTTATCTTTGTCATATCAATGTCATATTCATTGATTTACAAAAACAAAAAACACGTGTCCATTATTTTCCAATACTTTAACTGACGGACTAAATAGATTTTCAATTTATTGATGGTGGAAACTAGCCTATTTTGCAAGATGTTGGTGCTAGAGGTGATGTACAGGATGCTACGCAAAACTTAACCAGTCAATGTTACTAACACTAGTTTGTAAGTGCGTCCAAGACGCGTTAGTAATAAGAAGTTACATATTATTAGCTGTCACAGTTATTACATTATCCATGTATAATAAATGTATCAGATTTTAACATGATATACAAAAAGTTTTAAATTCAAATTATTTACATTTGACGTTTCTGGCAGAGGACCAAAAGTTGCTTTTTATGTTTTGATCTCGAAAATGGTTTTTATTAATTAATTAATTTGTTTTTTAATCGGAATTTTTGGGACTGAAATGTCAGGATTTGAGACTGATTGGAATGGGGGTAGGTAATGGTATCTAGTAGGAGTATGTTTCGATTATTACATATGAAAATGTCCTATTGAATAATAAAATGAATTTGTAGATAATACTTTTTACGCTAACGTTAGAAATTATTGCTGGAATGAAAAATAGGCGACATTTTTTTAATATTATCACAATAAATGCTCATATCGTTAGATTGGTCTGCCAAAAGATTCTAAGAATGTGATAAATGCGGTTATTTGAGTCCAGAATCTCGTGGAAAAATATATAAGAAAATAAAATATGTAATATTAGTTTTTATAATGTCGACTGAAGATCATGATCTCTGATGTAAGTTGATCTCACGTACTTTAAGTTGATGTTTAACATTATTGCGCGGTGCACTGTTGCATAGATTCGTTCACTTCGCCTAATTCTGACTAAAATAAAAACTAAACAAAATACCCATTACAATAAATAAATCATTGTTATAATAATAGCGAGTCCGTTTGACATAATATTATATTACAGTTCGATTAAAACTTTGTGGCGGTTCTGAAGTGCGTTAATAGCTGCGAAGTGCCTCACCCCTAACCCCACGCTGACAAGTGAATTCGTTACTGCGCAGCGACTCGCCTCGTGTTCTAAGTCGCCATAAAGTTTGAATCGGGCTATACTTCTGATAAACGTATACTGTAACTAAGGTTGTGATTTGTATGTGTAGCCACATTCATTTGTTTGCTAGCAATAATATTATAATCAAAATCAAATTACATAATTCCAGACTTCCATTAGACAGCGTGCTAGGGACATCGATATTACGTGATCAACTTTGAACGTGTGAACTATGTTTTCTGTTTGCATTGCTGTCAGTTACCGATTTATATAGGTCGACGCACGCACGCGCCATCGTCAGTAGGTATGCCACTGATCTTCAAAGCCCTTTATTTTTGGTTATTAAAAAAATCTGATGTTAATTTATCTGCTGTTATTTTTTTTCCTGTGCAGTTTGATCGTGTAGGTATTGCACTTTTGTGGGAAACAGTTGTTTTTTTAATAACCGACGAAAAATTTCTATGTTATGGGGTTTAGAAACATGTGCTGAATTCATGGAAACAGATTGTGCGTCGACGTCCCTGCACTGTATAGAGAACTAGAGGAGCAGCAGGATTTTTATTTCTTTTGGAATTCGTTTACCAGCACGTTTGTGATATATCAATCAAGCAATAGATTGTGGTGTACTATTGTATACACAGTCCCACATTAGGTACCCGATTACTAGAATGGTTCCGTAACTAGACCATAGTAATGTAACAGATATTTGTAACAATAATAAGTAACCATTTATCTAAATAAGTAGTTAAATGGACATAACTCTATAAGTGAACGAGACAGTTTATATACAAGTACTATGAAATAAACGAAGTAATAATAACGAGCCTTTTTATAAGTTATCCGTTTATAATTTACTGATCATCATTGTAACTATTAACACAATCATGAAATGCGTATTTTTTACTATTGGTATCTGTATTTTGCTAATATTTTATATCTAAACGTAAGTAACTACTGAACTTAGATACAAATAAATGAATTGAAACGACTCATCATTTGTTTTATTATTATTAATGGTCAGTGAGTGACCGATCACTACCTGTATCTAATGCCAGTTGAAACAATATTCTCTTGGGTTGCAGCCAATTTTTTCATGTAGTGTATTAGGGAAATGTACAGAGACGAACTAATATTTCATATTTAAATATAATACTGTGCGTAACACTAACAGTAGCAATGGCTTTTGTTCAACAATATTCATTGCGTTATTTACGTGTTTGAGTCGAAATTTTTTTTCGAACAAATGAAGCAATGGATTGGCAATATCCTTCAAAAGCAATCTGATTGAAAGTGTGTGTTAGAGTAAAATAATATGTTCCTTGCTAGTAGCACGTGACTGACCAACGATTTAATTTTGTCATAGTATAAAATTTGATCAATCGAATGAGTCCCGGATAAAAGAACAGGCAGTGAAATCCATCTCCTTACTTGTATTGATTTCTTCACAAATTACACCTGCTGATTTAATTCCACCTCTCAAATTGTGGTGATTTCGACTGCGACTCCTTGACTGATTAAATTGGCCAAGAATCATTCCTTGTTCAGTTGATAGACAACTTTATGATAAAACAGCATAAAATAATACCAGCCTACTGGCGCATTTACATTAGTCGGTTAGAACGTATTCGGCTGCAGGCCGTATTCGGTCACCGACTAATATAAACAGGTATTCGTTTGGCAACTCAATTTAGGTAAGCGTTTCAGTTAAACCGAATGCGGCCGCCGCCTTCGGTGACCGACCTAATGTAAATGTGCCATACCACTATCCTACTGCAGGGCAAAGGCGTCTTCTCAGACAGAAGGCACTACATTGATCACCAGGTTAGCTCAAGACGGGTTCATCAACCAAGCGATTCAGACTTCTATTAACTGTAAACCCTGGTTTGCTCACGATGTTTTCCTTCACCGATGTTAGTGAGGTTCAAAATAAACTTGGAAAGTACATACGAATTGAACGAGTCACATATTGGTACTTGCTCGGATTTGAACCCACAAACTCGTGCATGACAGCTGAGGCCTTAACCACTGGGCCATCACGACACCAAACAGCATACACACACTATTATAATTTGACATTTTTTAATAACTATGATTTTATGTACCAATTTCATTAGCTTCATTTATTTAATTCACGTAATCAGTCATTTTACATGCTAGTCCTAGCGAATTGTTTTAGAAACTATTTAAAAAAAACCGACTATCTGTAATGTAGGTACTACAATTCTTGCAAATAAATTTCATTTCATTTCAAAAGTAAAATAAGGTACCTACACAACAAATAAATCTAAAACGAACTAAATCCATCTCTGCCAGCTAGTTCACACATAAATCACTGAAAAGGTATTACGTAAGCACAGGCTAGCCGACTAGTTCACAGTCAATGTTACTACACACGTCCGCATTCTACCGGCGATGGACATCGTCGCGGATATCACTGATCTGTTCAAAGACAGCAACTGGAAGGAAATAGTCCACCGGTATCATGACCATCCTGAGAGGAACAAGCTGCTGTGGGTGTACCCCAGTGAGGAAAACTTTTTCTTTGTCAAGAAGTGCTTGAAAGAGCTGCAGTGTGACCGGATTGTGAGCATCGGCTGCGGGAGCGGGCTACTCGAGTGGATGATCACCGAAGCTACTGGTAAATTAAATTGTATTGTCTTTTGATTCCGGTATCTATGCAATTAACGCCAACTCTTACGGGTTTCTGAAGACGGTTATAAATGGTGCCGGATCTATTCAAACGTTGTTACTGGCTTTCCGGAGTTCGTAGAATGTTCTATGTAAGAACTCTCACTAAGATTAGGAGATTATACAACGCAACTTTCGCGTTGTGAATCAGTAGATCCAACGATAATATGATTTGTTGGAACTGATGGTACAATGTTTACTTAAAAACGTAATGTCTTTTTAATATTCCAGGTCTGCCGGTGTCAGGCATCGAGGTAGACGGGGCGTGGTGGCGCTGCAAGTACGCCCCGCCCAATTTTATACCCCTCCACTTCACTTCAGCGGAAATAGACAAGGACACAATCACTTTACTGCAGAGAAATAAATATACTGCTCTATTGTTCTGTTATTTCAACAACCGGAAGGCGTTTGATGACTACCTCAAGTATTATATCGGGAACGTGTTGATTATCATCGGTCCACATCAGAAAGGGGTCCACACTGACCCCCAACCATTCAATGACGTCACAGACGACTGGCTCCTCTACAAGTCGCAAGAAATCAGAAGCAGTGGAGATTTCATAGTGGTGTATACAAAACTAAAAATAGAAACACATTCCATTTAATAAATAATACTTAATAAATATTTACAATGATTTAATGATTAACAGTCTTTTTTTGTAAAATTTCGTCTCGAGCACACAGTGCAGATCAGTGTGTTCGAGACTTTAAACACAGTTATACAACAACAATATTATTTGTTAAGCAACATTCACTTACAAGCAGGTATCTACAGTTTAGTAATTATGTTACCTTTTTCTATAAATAACTTTAAAATTATATGTATCTAACTCATCAATTCATCATAGGTAGGTAATACGGGCAACTACACGTCAATACGCGTAAGTATTTTGCGTACGGGTAGGGAAATCGATTATTCGATTTATCTATGAATTCATCAACCATTTATAATAGCATACACGTCTGTAGTGTAATTAAATAGCTAGAAAATATTGCTTAACAAATAACTACCTAATAACAACATCACAGAAGGGAGATTTTAGCTCGAATAGGATTAGGAGCAAATAAATAAATACGAAATTTCATATTCAGTTTTTCATGAGTTCAATGTTTTTCACATTGATTTTGTTTGTGGTCGGTCTCACGGCCGTATTCATCATAGGATCCATTACACTTTGAGTGCAGGTCGGCAAGTCGTTCCCGGCGCCTTCACCGGTAGAGTCCAATAAGTCCTTTTGGTTGATTGTCGGCACTTCACTGACCATCCGGTTGATGTCATCCTGCTGGAAGCCGGTGTCGCTGTCTAGGAAGTGGAAGTCGTTGTGCGTATATAACCCCTCCAGGTTATAGTACATATCTAACCGAGGCAGCAGCTTGTTATCATCCGAGTTGTCATCGATCTCTATGACGTCGTTCTGTTCCTCCGATATCGGCTGAAGGGTAACTCCAGACAGATCCAGTCCCCCCGTATAATTTTCCCCCACCAAGTTGTCTAAAAAGAACTTATCCATTGTGATGGCAGGTGGGTTCGCTGGTTCGTTGTTAATTTGTAAATTGTAGAAAGAGTCTGATTTAACTTCGTTCTTAATTTCGCTCATATTCTTATGAATTTCTTCGAGCGGCGGCGACGCTTTATATTCGCGGGCTAGTGCCGAATTGTTGAGAAGATTCGCGTTACACATTCTTTCCAAGCTCGGAGACTGCGTGTTTTGTTTGATCGTACTCTCCAGTTTGATGTAGCTGGGGTCGGTACTTTGTATCTTTTGCGGAGGAGGGAGCATCGTCATGGAGTTGACGTTGATTTGCTGGTTGAATGAGAATATTTGTGGGTTGTTGTTCATTTCGCTGTCGACGGGCGTGGTCGCCGCATCCGTTAACATCGGCTCTTGAGGATAGGCCATTATATCGCTAGGAGACTCGCTCAGCGAGGGTCCCGGCTGTAGCTGCATGAACTGCGTCGTGATCAAATTGTTGAAGGTCACGGGACCACCCAGTCCAAATCTCTCATTGTCCTCCAATCTCCTGAACGCCATCTTCTGCTGAGAGTGGAACATGTTCTCTTGATCAGGGCCCTTCAGTATTAGGTTGCTCTTCACTGATATTTTAGGTTTCTTCCTCGGAACTCCTTCAGGTTCCATCGATATGTTCACGGGAGAGTTACTGGACGACAGTACGGGTAATATCTGCGTGGGTTTTATTATTGGACCCGATACTTTAGTGCTCGAAAATGATATCATGTCGGCAGGTTTAAACATGATATTGTTGCGCAGGGATATTTGTGGTACGGGAGGCAATCGGATTGGGAAATTAGCCATGATATTGTTAGTTATACTGCCCGGTATCGAACAGTGATTGGCAGTTAGAGGATTGACGTTATTATTTTGTAAGAGACTTTGTTCCATCGCCACAGAAGTGTTGAGGAATCCGTGCAGATTAGAGGGAGTGCCGTCGTAGGTGAGCATCGGGTGCTGCGCCTGGTACTGGTGCCTCTCCATCATCGTGTCGTTGGAGCTCTCGGAGATGAGGCAGTCGGAGTTGTTGTCCTCTTTGCTCAGGTCAGTGACCATTATTTGAGAGTTGTAGTCTGTCTGCTGGGCGTTGGTACTTGCGGTGTTGCAGTAGCTCTTCGCATAGTTCTGCGGCAAGTTCTCTGAATAGCTGTCATAGTCATACACCTCGATTGGTATTTCGTTGACAGTTTTTGGGGAAGCTTCTGTACTCGGCTCGGTATTTATGATAGTATCTTCTTCGTTTTTCTTTGCTTCGCTGGGTATCGTCCACGCGGGCTTATTAGCTTTGCCGTTCATTTTTATGAGTGCCTGTATACTTTCTTTTTCTGTGTGGGTGGTGAGGTGTTGGAAGTGCTTCTCTTTGCTGACACATTTGAAGGGGCAGTACGGGCACCGATGTACGTCGCTGGTGACGTTGGGATGTACGGAGACCATGTGTTTGGTGAACATCGTCGACTGGATGGCCGTGTATGGACAATGTTTACATTTGTATACATTCTCTTTTGAATGTTGTTTCTTATGTCGCCGCAATGCGTTGTGGTCGCCCGTCCGGTAGTCGCATTGATCGCATTCAAAAGGTTTGTCACCTGGAAAGAGGTATATTTTCTACATTAAACCAAACCTTATAACATTATATAATGCGTTTATGAATTGCAACGGTGTCATGCCTCCGTAGGAATTAAAGACAGCGCACAATATTCACCGTCTTTCTCTTAAGGGGTCATTGTACTCATCATTATGAACAACTATTACTATGGGACCAAACATGAAATTAATCGCGAAAAAAAATCAGCTGTTCCCTACATTTTGACGAGTTATGCGAACATAAACGGCTGTTTTTTTTTCACGATTTCAGGTTTGGTCCTGTATACGTCCTAGCTGACGCCGCAAACAATGTTTTGCAAAAAAAAAAATTGCCAACGACTAATTTTCAGACCTACCTAATATACACAAAAAATTTCAAAAAAATCTGTTAAGCCGTTTCGAGAGTTTTATACAAGGTGTAACAGAATAAACACAAGTCCTGAAAGTAGTTTGTTCCTAATTAACTATCAGTAGTCAAAAAAACCTATATTAAAAGTTACTGTTAAAGTTGCTGTGTAAGTTTTTTTTTTTAATTATCTATTTTTTCATACTAACTGCCGATTGAGCCAAATAAAATTAAATCTTATTTCAAGGCAATAAGACTCAAGTTTAAAAGCATAAAGTAATTCTAGTGTCAATAGGATTTAAAATAGCAAGCTTTAAAAAAAAAAATTTTCGTCATTGTATTATACTTTTTACTCAATACTCTAATTGGGGTGTATGAGGTCTTGCGTTAATTATGTTACACCTTGTATATTAGATTTTGAGCAGGTTGTTGTTAGTGCAGCTAACATCCCAGGATGCGCCAGTGAAACAGGTATTAACATACATTGGAAAAACCCGGTAAACCTTCCACCTGCTGTCAGTCTGTAGCAGAAATAATAATTGTGGTAGTGAACTACAATAAACATACCAGTATGCGCCCTTAAATGCAGTTTGAGCTCTTGCTTCCTAGATGAGGAGTAGTCACAGTGGGAACACTTGAAAGGCTTGAGTTTTTCGTGGACCTCAGCAATGTGCATCCGCAGTCTCCCTTTGTTGATGAATTCTCGCTGGCAGAAGGTACAGCGCTGGGGCTCGGTCACCTCCTTGTGAATCAGCTTGTGCTTCGACAGCTGGTTTGAGTTCTTGAAACCCTTAGAGCATATGGAACCTGCAGAGGGTTCTATGATTAGCATGTGAATTTAAGGTGAATGGGAAGTGGTAGACCGCGAAATTCAAATTTTCTTACGTTTTTTGCAATTTGCAGGTCAGTGTCAGGTTGTATCTTGATCAAAATTTGATTCGCGACTATAACAGGTACGTATTTACAGAATTATAATCATAAGAAAAATTCATACATCTTTATAAGTGAGATTTGTACCATAAACACTTTTCCCTAGGAGATTTCTTCTTGTGGTACAAATCTAACTTGGGAAGATGTATTAATGATTCTAATGACTATAATTCTATGAATAAGTACCTGTTTTAGTCGCGAATCATATTTTGATCAAGATACAACCTGGTACTGACCTGCTAATTGCAAAAAACGTAAGAAAATTTGAATTTCGCGGTAATCACTGCGCAATCGCCTTAAGGTCAAGCATCTTAGAAAGTATTGCATAATCAGCCTATATATGTTCCTGCTGGTGGGACACAGGCCTCCTCTTTATGAGAGGGAATGGGCCGTAATATACCACGTGGGTCCAGTGCGGGTTGGTAATGTCACATGTCTTTGAATCTTTGGTTTGAGGCCATGCCAGTTTGCTCACAAAGCATTATCAATAGTAGTTCCTACAAGCAATAAAATGCTTAAACTATTTAAGCAAAATTGTTTTATATCTTAGAATTCATACTTTAATAGGGATTTGCCCTACGAATAAGTAATAAGTCAGGAAATGTAACTGCGATAAAAAAATGACCCAACAAATATTAGGCCCAAGTAGGCGGGGCTTAAAAATTGTACCCAGCGCGTCATCAGTCGGACATTTTTCTTGCAAGCGAGCACTTCGGGTACGTTTTCGTTTTTATCATGGTGAACTACAGCTGTGAATCATCATGCCAGCATGTGTTGTGGAGTGGTGCAGGAGCCATACAAGATTAAAATGTCCAGGGATCACTTTTCACTGGTAAATAGTAGCAAAATTATAATTATATTCAAAGATGTTCAAATACGTTATCAAACCGAGGTGGTCAATACTATGCAAAATGAAGTCAGTAAATTTTTTTCCAATTTCATTTTTCTTTTCTTATTGATGAAATATTGAAAAGTAAATCCATAAAATTTAGTTATTTTTATAACATTATTCTATTTTGCTTATTTTGTTTTCTTTAAGTTTCCCTGCCGATCCAATTCGGCAAAATAAGCGGATAGCTTCAGTTAAGCTAGAAATAAAGAGTACGACTGAATGCCTGTGAAAGCCAGCAGAGTATGTTCCGTTCATTTTGACGAAAAATATTTTTATAAATCATTAAAAGCATATACCATGTTTCTCTTTTAATGTCTTCTAGACAAAAACTTAATAAATTAATCATATTTCGCAGGACATAGAGGCCATTGGATTGTAAAAAGAAACCCAAAAAAAAAATATATATTATAAAAAAAACAATGTACAATAATATTGTTTGACTTGGTCCGGTGCACTTATTGCATAACATCGTCCACGTCACTTGACTCAACTGTCATAACAGACATTGCAGCACGCGCGAGAACCAATCCCGGCTTTCGTTCTGAATTTAAACCAATCACCAAGCATGTCTTTTTGTAACCTTGGAAGTGATTCGTATTTGGAATCATACGTCGTTTTGGTTTGAAGTAGGGCCACTTTTTCTGTGGAATTTGTTCTGAATTAGAGTTCCTGACTTATTACTTATTCGTAGGATTTGCCTTTACAACTAATGGTATATAATTAAAATTAAATGTTGGTTGTTGGTAAGCACATGGTTCCAAATTATATGAGTTCTGACTAGAATTCAGCCTGAACTGAGACTTATACTCACATATGCAAAGTTTTAACTTCTTATGACATTTCATGTGGACGTTGTGTAGTCTATATCTACTGTATGTTTTAAAGCCGCATACTTCACAGGTTGGCATCTCCATGTCCACCTCATGCACCTTCCACAGGTGTGTGTGTAGTGTGTCCACTGCTCCAAACACTTTGGAACACTCCGGACACACGAGCTTCCCATTCTTGTGGCATTGCCTGTGATATGCAAGCATTTGATCCTCTTTCATACAAATACGGCATCCATTTACTAAGCACATTTTTCCTTTTTCTACTTCTATACTAGTTGGTTTCACCTCTTCAGTCTTCTGATCAGCCTTCAGTAGCAGTGGAATGTGTGATAAATCTTTTGGTTGTGTTGGAGACAGTGTGGCTTCCATAGGGGGCTCCATGTAGCATGGTTGTATTGATGCTATCAAGTCCGGAGGGACGTTACCCACTTGGATCATGTTACCATGTGGTTTGACTGAGTTTGCATCTGACACACTGACATATTGTGAGATTTCATTTGCATACACAATATTTATACTAGCTTCCTGTATTATCTCTTTAGGATCTACTTTTTCAAAGTTTGGTGTGCTCATTTTGTGTAATTCATCTACAGATATAAATGCCACCCCTTTGGGTAAATCATTATTGATATTCACTGCATCTGGAACTATTTCTATAACTTGTGGTATTTTTATATCGGGCAAATTTTGTGGGACTGTCCCAGTTTGGGCGCCATGCGCTGGATCAGCACTGGGGCTCTCTTTTTTTAACTTTGCATTTTTCAGAGCAATTTGAACTAGACTTTTAATCATTTTCTTAATATCTTTGATGCCCATTTTATGATGGTTACGGAGATGTGTCCTGAGAGTCTCCTCAGCATCAAACACACTGGTGCAGCCTGGACAAGGGATCTGAACGTTATCTGATAGACCATTGCTCTTGGCTAAGTCTGGATGGACGGTGAACAAATGAAATTTTATGTCGTCCTCAGCCAGCGCCATGTAAGGACAGGCTTCACATTTGAAAAATGAAGTGGATCCCACCGACTTTTCTTCGTAAGACATGACCTTCTCTTTCACTGCAGGCTTTATTTCTGTTGGTGTTTGGTTCGCCATTTTATTAAAATTTAATACGTAGCATTGAGTGGTCATGTTTCGCGGCACAAAAGGAAATTATTTCACCATTTTAAATTCACTCCAATAAAAACAGTGTACCTATTTCAAAACAGCTGTAAACATCAGTGTCAGTGGCAGTGTGACCATCTTATAAATGGCGAATCTGACGCAGACGGGGCAAAAAATCTGCCAAAATCTGCCACCACACTTGGCGCCAAAAATATGGCTTACAAAATAGAAAATACACAACGAATTCAATGAAATTTCTTTAATCCCCTCTTTTGTTACACAAATTTAAGAACTTATTTATGTATGTACCTTGTTTATGTTTTGATTAAATTCACCTGAGAAATCCCCGTATAATTTGGCCATGAAACAAAAGTTGCCGCCAGTTCGATAAAATCATTTGTAATCTAATTTTATACAAAACCTGATGTAATTCCTTTGAAAATAGATGAATTCATTGAAAATTCTAATTAGTATGGATTTTCTTGAAATCTTTTAAATCTGCCGAAATCTGACACTTCTGTAAATCGTCAGCATGATCTGCCACAGACAAAATTTAGGAGCGAAATCTGCCAAAATGGCAGAAATCTGCCACAAATGGTCACACTGGTCAGTGGCCATTTTCGTTTTGTCGGTTTATGAAAAAAAGAGACAAAATAATATTACTGTGCAAGAATGACAAAGAGAACAAATATTATGCTAAAGATGCTAATTAGGTTATACGTGTAACAGCACTGTTCATTTGACAAATCAACGAGATGTCAATTTTCTAGAGACAGGTCCTAACCAGTGAGTAATTTTAGTCGATTTATGCAGTACTTCTCTAAGCTGGCTTATGGTTATTATGACGTTTCGTTTGTTGTAACTTGTCTATGGCCGGCATATTGACTGACGTATCCCATTGATGTCAGAGTTAGGCATCGTGTATTAATTCTTATCAAAAGTAAAGCAAAAACCACTAAAATGAGCGTGAGTACACCGATATTATAATATATCTTAGATTTGAAAGTCATCTACAAACTTGTATTGCAATTCTACATTTTTATTTCAGCTGGAAATTGAATCGATGATACGCTACACGTCGCCGATCAACCCGGCTGTTTTCCCACACCTTACACTACTTCTCCTCGGCATCGGCATCTTCTTCACGGCGTGGTTCTTCGTCTACGAAGTTACTAGCACTAAAGTATCGAGAGATCTGTTCAAAGAGTTATTGTTATCACTGGTCGCCTCCCTATTTTCAGGCTTTGGTATTCTCTTCTTATTGCTGTGGGTTGGCATCTTTGTGTGATAACTCAGAAAATATTAGTTTGTAAGCTATGTATAGCATTCCGAGCGTGGTTGGCACGAAGATTGGTTCTGTTAGACCAAATGTTTGTTTGTATTCATAAATTTTATATTTAAGAAAACTCTTTTTATTTCTCTTGTAAAACTTTATTACCATTTTTATTGATAATGCAAAATTGTTCTGATAAGATCATAAACTTAAAAGTATGTTCCACAATGAGCTTATACAATCTTGAACATTCAACCAACAAACAGACAAAATATTACCTACCCCCAGAGTTCATAGTATAATAATCTATGTAGAGTTCTACTAGGTACCTACTCTTTTATGGGAAAACATAATAAAAATAACTTATTAAATTAAAACTTACTCTATTGACAGCTTACCCTCTTTTAGATAGGGCTTTAACATAACTCGGGAAATGTGGCTGTACCTACCGTATAGGTCACCTCTGCCTGACCTTTAATTGAAAACAGACATTAAGTTATGTTACTCTCCTAATCTCCTAAAAGCAAAGTTCTTTAAATTGTTATTTTGAGTTGGTTCCAATTTCCAATAAAAAAGCTAATCTTTGATCAGACAGCAAGAGAACAGAAACACTAATCACTTTAAATAATTCCTATGTAGGATGATAATGATGATTACTAAAGAAGAATTAAAGGATTAAAACATTGTGCTATGATCATTTATTTACGAGGTCAACTGCCACATAAGAGACAATACATTTTTTAATTTGACAGTACTATTGTTAAACATTATTTTGTATTGTAATAAATGTTTTCCTTCTAATAATTTTTTCTATTGTTACTAAACTTAAGACTATGCCGACCGCACAATGGCGCCCTCATGGTTTGTTTGGTTATTTCATACAATTTAGAATGAAAATGCAGAAAATAAGAAGCGGTAGTTTTATATTGTTTAGTTTTATTACAATCCTTAAAACGGTTCTCAGTGGCCACTATATTCCGTTTTAAGGATTATAATGAAACTAAACAATGTAAAACTACCGTTTCTAAATTATTAACGTATAATCTTGTGAAGTATAACTTAACGTGCTTATTTTCTGCATTTTCATTCTAAATTGTATGAAATAACGAAACAAACGATGAGGGCGCCACTGTGCGGTCGGCATAGTCATAATAACCTTGCCTAACAGACAAGTGGATATTGTAATGTGGTTAGGCAGACCCACTTAGTATTTTTTGTTGTGTTATATATGAGTAACGTATGCAGTACCGGATTAAGCCAGCGCGGGGCCTGTAGCAAATTCTATCAAGGGGCCCTTGGTTTGCTTTCGATTATCAAGTTTATGCTGGTATTAAATAAAAAAACAAAACTGTTACAAACAAACTTTTCTGGATTTAATTTCGGCAAATTTAGAAATAATACTATTCATAACAGGCGAGCAAATCGTATTAAATTTTCATCAAAGTGAGATAATCAAGACGTTCTTGGCTCATCGTGTTCCTTAATTCACGCAAGCTTGTAAAATTGCACTTCCAGAGCCTCGTGCTTCTCGCTTGCTGTCAATAATACTAGCCACATCAGATTTTAGCACTACAGCAAACTGCACTAATTCGTCGCCTAAGCTATCCTCCAAATCATCCGCGTGAGCACTGACGATATTTTTTTTTATCTCTTCTCTTGGAATAGATTTTAGCTGTCGGAATATTCCAAAAACTCCAGTATTTTTATGATATGCTTTCATACGTCTTCTGTCTAAACTGATATTTTTTATGGTCAGAAAGTATTGGTGCGCGAGGCCCCCAAATGCGCGGGGCCCGTAGCATTTGCTACTCTTGCTTCGTGGTTAATCCGCCACTAATAGTATGGCAATTGCCGTATCTACGACATGCAGTACTAAAGTACTGCTGTTTGTTAAGGGTCAAGACTCCTTTAGATGTCATAGTAGTCATCGGCCACATACAACGACTTGCCGCACGCCGAGCCAAGGCGCTTGCTTTGGGAATGAAATAAAGCACTACAGAAAACAAATTGTGTGCGGTCGGGCGACCCCCGACAGGAACGAAGTTCCATAAGCGACAATCACACGCACACACCCCCTCGTATATAATAAAGAGACAGAGAGAGAGAGAAAGTCGCACTGAGGGGTATAACGCTTTTTCCTTACGTAACGATTTTTATCAGTCGATCTCCTATCGCTAGCCGCGTTACGGAACTTCGTTCCAAAAATAGGTACTCTGTGTACAGTCCGTTCACAGGTATTTTACCTCTGACAGCAGCAACCTAAAACCAATATTATTGTGACTAGAATAAGGACTACCCGGTTAAAGTACTCTTTGTTAGGGACCACAATAATTTAAACAGACTGTCAATGACAGCAAGCCAACAGCAACCTTATAAGAATGAGTATAAAGATCACTGTAATTTGGATAGTGATGCAAAATTAAAGGTAAAATAGCTGTAAAAGGATTACAATGCTGCATGGATTTTTTAGCATTCGAATGACGTTGACGGGGATGCTGTTGGTAGAAATGAAAAACTAAGATCGCGGCGTTGGTTCCGATTTGGGTCACGCGTCAAAAGATCCTAATACCTACAGCTATGGTTAACGATGACGCTGTCACCGATAGCGTTTTAAAGGACACTCACGCCTTATTTACAACCTTTCTTTCTTGTAGGGAATACTATAAGTACTATTGCGGAGCTTTAGCGGACTCGGAGCCAGGTTGCGACTGTTTGGGGAGAGGGTGTTGCTCTCGTCGGTCGCGGTGAAACTTGTCGTCCAGCAATACCGTCTCGTGCATGCGACGCGACGCCAGCTCTTCGATCCGCCGGTACAGCGCCGAGTGGGACAGTACGAAACGGCTGGAAAACTATAGTAACATTGCACTGTACAGTTAAGGAAACGGATTGTTTAGCCTAACACTGGCTAGGCATCAGCACTTTTTTAATGTTACAAGTTAAAAAGCCAGCCCCCAAAACGCCCAAACTGCTGGCTAAAAAGAAGGGGTGCAGCAAACTGCCCACTAATACGTCATCAAGGCTATCCACACAGTAACGCACTTGAAGTCGAGTGCATCGAGTCTGTAGAGCTGAGTGTTCTCTACGGCGACCACGGTGGCCACGCGCTTGCTGTCCTTCATGAGCAGCGCCACCTCGCCGAAGTGGTTGACGTCCTCCAAATGACACACCTGGAGCAAATCAATAGAGACGTTTACAAATTTTCATAGGCCTCCTGCATGCGCAGCCACTGGTCCTGCGCTTTTTATTTAACTATATGACTACTATCAAAAAGGTATCCATACCTCCACCCCTTTTAAGGAATACACAGCCACAGTTCCAGTTGCGTTGAAGTATATGCAGTCGCCGATGTCTCCGGCTCGCACCACCAAGTCGTTAGACAGATAGACCTCAGGGTTTAAAATAGTTACGCCAACAGCTTGTAAAAAGTAAAAGTTAACACGTATATAATATGTTCTTATATACTTAGTTAAGTACATCAGTTGTAAGGCTGCTGTAAATCTACAACTACATTTTTGGAATCACTGACCACCGAAAGGCGACTGACTTGCCACAGCCTCTCTCAAAGAAATTCATGACAGTCCTTCCAAAACAACCTAAATTTAAATGTCTGGGCTAGGCAAGTAGTTAAACATTATCCATCGGAATCATTTGCTTAGCTCGCCGCGTAAAGTTAATCCACAGACTGCCACGTGTAAAAAGACTGACAGAAAGCTCTGGAAAGTAACAGTTTTTCATCTGTGGTACAGACGCCACCGCCAGCATATTATTATTACCCGAAACTGTAAAATTTTCCCAATCAACTTTGAACCACATGCTTTAGTTATAAAGTTGAAAATCTATTAAAATTTGACAGATTGTAGTAGCTTGATGTGCTGGCGTCTGTACAAAGTGCGAACCTGCGGGCCAACTTAGTGCAGTGGACTGCCAACGTTCTCTTTTCTCTCTTTATGACTTCATCGTCCTGTAGCCGATCTGTCAGCATTTGACCCAAATACTTTAGACACCCTCACGAGTGTAGACCCGCCTTGTTACCTGCCTTCTGCCTTATATCTAGGCATGAGAACACTCTTACTAGCATTATATTTGAGTCCGCATGTCTCACAAATACCCAGAATGAAGACTTCTGAGGACACTAAAGCTGCAGTTTCAAAAGTGCCTTTTACGTGCCTAATAAAATAAATGCTTTGACTTTGACTCTTTTATCACTATTGACACTTTTACAATAAAGACGGTGAGGGCAAATCCGGCAATTTAAATCTTTAGGCAGCGGGGGGGGGTTTGATTTCACAATGTCAAAAACATTTCTTAAATAATGTTTTAGTGACGTCATTTTGTTACCGGCAAATTGCAGACACTAACTATGTGGTGGCCATCGCTTTTCTGGGAAACCGACCTATAACTGACGGGCTCAACAGCACCATGTCATCCTAACAACTAATATTGTTCACCGTTTTAATTATATTTTCTGCTGGACTGCCTCACTTAGTTCAGACGTCGCAATTGGAGCTGTTTATGTTCTGGATTCGATTCCCGGATCGAGCAAATTGCCAATGGGTTTCTTCATCAGGAATTTGTCAGCAACAGCTCAGAGTCTGGATTTGTGCAGTTGTGCAAATAGGCTCGCCCGTTATGATAAACATAAGTGGCTCAATGTAAGAGTAAGGCCCGCCGCTGATTGCAATTTTTTGTCGACGTGACTATTTGTCACTTAGTCAAGTGCAATGAAAACTATACTGAGTGCGCTCATTATGGTGACGTCGTGATAATACGTATAATAGGTAACAGTAATAATAAGTCACGGTGACAAAAAATTGCAATCAGCGGCGGGCCTAAACCACTTCTGTCTACCTTTTTGGCGAATGCAGGCGTGACAGTGTTATGTACTCAACTGTAAGAAACAATGTAAGGACGTACTCTTATGGAGAGGAGATCTTCGAGTCAACGGCGACAGTGTAGATCCTGGCGATCTTGATCGTGGACAGCACGTGCGCGACGAGGATGTAACGCGCGCTAATCTTCTTATGAAGCAGTACCTACGTATGCCACGGGCAAGCATGACGCCAGGTCCACGATATCTATTTTTTTTTTGCAAAACGACGTTTGCGGGGTCAGCTAGTGATATAATATATATAAATTACGTGTCACGTTGTTTGTCCGCAATGGACTCCTAAATTACTGAACCGATTTTAATATTTGCACACTGTGTGCGGTTTCATCTAACTTGAAAGATAGGATAGTTATCTCAATTATAATCGCAATATTATTTTATTGCTCGTTATAGGTATTGGCTAGCAGGCTAATGTTAATACGTTGGAAACTCTTTGCAGAATAGTCTAATATTTTTGTGTTGATCTTCAGGAAGTCTTTGGGTGTTTATTGGGGCCGTGAAATGTGCTAAAACAGCAGTATTACTTTACTTACCTAGTATAAATAAAGCACAGAAAACGAATGCAGTATTTTATCAGGTTTTTGTAAAACATTAATAATTGCGCTTACTTATACGAGTATCTCAACATTTGTATTGTATTGATTTCTATACATACGTATATACATTATTTTATTACATTGCTTATACATAATAACTAGGTATTATTAAGTTCTCCGCAACTGTGTGTTTGCAAACTCTGGGCTGAAGGGAGTTGTGTTGAACCCAAAGTTGTTCTCATGATTCGCTATAGGATTGCGGGCACCACTGGTCTGTAATAAAATAATAACCGTGTTATTATTACTAAATAAGCTCCAGTGAATGGCAATACGCTGTCTCTTTAGGGATGAGAATCGCGGGTCTAAGGCATGTTTAGTGATTTAGGGCAAACCTAAATCGTCCCGGAAACATGAATTGCAATCCGGACCCTTTACAGGCGTGTACAGACGCCAGCACATCAAGCTACCGAAACCGTAAAATTTTCCCAATCAACCTTGAACCTTACACTTTAGCGATCAAGTTGAAAGTCTATTAAAGAAATTTGGCAGATTGTAGTAGCTTGATGTGCTGGCGTCTGTATGTTAAGGAATTGACGAGATTAAAAAAAAAAGTAGGTATTATACAGGATGTCTCAGAACGGTCCAACTATTTTGAGAGTGAACGAGACGCAAACAAAGCGGGGTGAAGGTGAGGAAGAGGTAGTGTTTGAAAGATCTGTCCTTATATTTTTAGTTGACACAGGAGAGCAACGCTCGTTTTGCGTGCGCGCATATTTCGAGAACGATCGATCGCTCATTCGAATTCATCGGTTATTTCGACTTCACTATGGATTGCGCAATATTGGAGAAATTCCTAGTAATGCCACTATCCTCGCGTGAATCCAGGCATTCAACGTTACTGGAAACACACTAGGCGATATTCATCATGCTCGTCCAAGAACAGCAAGAACCCCTGGAAACATCGAGTTGGTTGCGAATTCCGGAGACGGTGGATTCGGAGCGCTATGTTGAGATGATGACGCAATTTTTTTGATCCGAAACTTAGAGAAAGTGAGCACTATAATTGTCAATCGTGGTTCTAACAAGATGGAGCCACTGCGCATACAACTAACAACTCGCGAGCAGCACTGCAAGAGTTGTTTCCCAAAAAAGTGATTTCTCAAAGGGGTAACATTGAGTGGCCACCACGGAGCCCTGATTTAACCCCACTTGATTTTTTCTTGTGGGTTTATCTTAAAAGTGTTGTCTACGAAAACAATCCACAAAGTTTGGTAGATTTAAGAAGAAATATTGAAGAGAAGATCAGACTGATTCCTCAGCAACTTCTACAAAAAATCTTCGAGAATGTCCGCAAAAGGTTTGAAGAGTGTCGCCAAAGAAACGGTCGTCATTTATCTAATGTAATATTCAGAAAGTAAATTTTCGTTCTTTGTATATATTTTGGTATCAATAAATATATAATTACAATTAACATTTTTTTCTTATTATCCTTCGAAAAAGTTGGATCGTTCTGAGACACCCTGTATGTATGTTTACCTTTCCAGGATTTTCAACATCGATGCCCCTCATGGAGCTATCGGATTCTGGCGGGAAGTAGTCGTTCCTGAACTGCGGCAGGTCTTCGATGCCAATCAGGTCCGAATCATTGGACATCTCGCTGCAACAGGAATATAAAAAGTGAAGCTAATTCTTCATGAAATGAGACAACTCCAGCAGGGAACCGTTGGATTCGTTCTTGTGCTAAACGTGGCACAAAGTGGTTTTTCATTCACATTTCATTTCTTTTTCATCCACATTGCGTAAGGTCTTACCTAACAGCATCAAAGTCAGGTGCTTTAATAGTTTCATTCCAGATGGGGTTGGAGCCCTCCACCGCGTGCTTGTTGGTGCCGGGCGCGGCCAGGCCGGCGCGGTTGAGTCCCGAGTCCATAGAGCTGTACTTTGTCATCGATAGGGCTGCGATACGACGGTTGAGACTGTTGAAAACAAGTACCTACTTGAAGTTTATTTCAGAAATGAAAATGAATATGAGGTGAAAATGAAAGCTGTGAATTTTAACTTGTACTCTTTTCAAAAATTATTATGGTTTGTGTAATAAATAAAACTAGTTTTCTAAATTCGTACAAGGATTACTAGCAGTATTGAGATTTCAAGGTCAAAAAGGTGGATCATTCCATCCCTAAGAGCTCATAAATCGCAGATATAATTGTTTCAGTCTGTTGTCCAATATTGGCATTTTGGTGAGGTGTAGTTCTTTACTCACACGTAGTTCCTGATATGATGGTGATCGGGTACAAATAAAAATCCAAGGTGGCGGTTATTTATTCGTCATTTGCATGGCTTTAGCGTTACAAGTTTATTTTGGCGTGTGGTCAAAATCGGAACAATCGCCGCCATCTTGTTTTTTCAATAAATTTCAAGTGATATTTCACAAAACAAAAAATGTTATCAACAGCGCCCCTTGTTAAAGTCTTTCGAGCACCAAATGGTCGTTGTAGCGGTATACTCACGCACGGTTCCTGATGATAAAGGTGACGAGGAGCACGAGGCACAGCACCGCCAGCAGGCCGGCCAGCGCGGCCAGCACGTACACCGCCAGCGCGTGCGTGCCGCCCGGCAGCACGGGCGCGGCGCCCGCCTGCACGTCGCTCAGCTCCAGCAGCTCCAGCAGGAGAGTCGACTGGATCATGCGCAGCCGCTGCGTGTCGTCGCGCAGCCTGAACACACCACGAGGTTACTTAAAGGGGATGCGCTACGGTAGCCTGAACCGATTCGTTTCGAAATTGATCGATACGAAATTGTTATTCGATAGGGTAATTTGAAAGTTGTACTGATGAAAGTTGACTGAGTTTAATGAATATAAGTAGGATCTAGTTAGGTACGGTCGCGAATCATACTATCTTCATATGTAACCTGATAGGTAGGTATTAATCTTAAAAAAAAAATGAAATTTGCAGGCTACTCTGGCGTTTTCGCCTTACGTACGGAACATCTAATGTTTTTTAGATTTGAATATAGAAGACGAAGAGCCGCCCTTAGCAAAGCAGAAAAATCTTGGTTATATGCGGCGATGGTTAACAAAATAAAAGAAAATTAAAATTAACGTAACATCACGGCTGTGTAATGCCCCCAAGAGTTAGGCAGACGTGTACCCATGGTACCGGATATTTCGCCAGTTATGTTTCAGTCCCATGTAATAGATGGCGAGCCAATTGCCATCAATCGGGCACAAATCCAGATTCCGGATTGCCACTTAGAAATTCTTGAGGTAAAAACCTAATAATACTTGCCCGGCCTGGGAACCGAGCAGTAGCAGTAGCGCTTGCGACCAGTAGACCAACAAGGCAAAATTAGGAGCCAAATATCGATACTGGCACACGAGATTATTAAGTGCAGCGAGGGTGTAAGAGTGGGTGGGAGGTTTTGTGTGAGAAGGTTTGTGTGTGTGGGAGGTTGTGTGTGTGGGAGGGTAGTGTGTGGGAGGTTGTGTGTGTGGGAGGGTGTGTGTGTGAGAGGCTGTGTGCGTGGGAGGGTGTGTGTATGAAGTTATAATGTGCCACTCACTCGGTGATTTCTTCAGCAGGGACTGGCAAGTCGTCTCGTATGAAGTGCGCCCTGACTTCCGTCGTAGTTTCGCTGGCGATGCCGTTGGAGTCGGTAGCGGGCAGAGTCTGGTCAATGTTGCACGTCATTTCGAACCCATTAGAGAACGTTTGGGCAATCTGTGAACAGTACAGGACATTTTATTTTCAGTGATTTAATTAAAGTATTTTATGTATCTTGACTTTAACCGTTTGTAAATTAACATGTCTTATCAAGGAGAGCCGGGTGAAAAAAATCATAACCGTTTTAGTGCTTTTCTCTTCAACCTGTTTTTAATAGCAAAGAAAACGCCGAGGTTAAAAGTTAATCTGATAACGTTACTATTATTAGCATACTTACAAAGTCCCTGTGAGTGTTGACTAAGTCCAATCCGTTGAAGAACAGGAAGTACACTCTGTTGCGTGACGAGATCAGGTACACCTTCACTGCAGAGCGGCCCGTCGCTCCACCTGCATTAGACAATAATTTTATTATAGCGCTCCAAGATTATTTTGGCGCGTGGTCAAAATCGGAACTAACGCCGCCATCTTTGTTTTTGAATACAATATTTCAAGTGACATTTCACAAAACATTAAGCGCCAAAACATCCTTCTACAGTTATTTTACATCTGATTTTGCTTCACTGTACAAATCACAGTGATCTTTATTCTCATTCTAATAAGGTTGCTGTTGGGTTGCTGCTACTGTTAAGTCTGTTAAAATCATTTTGTTCTTAATTAATTATCATCATCTGCCTAGCCTTTTCCCAACTGTGTTGGGGTCGGCTTCCAGTCTAACCGGATGCAGCTGAATACCAGTATTTTACAGTATTTAACATTGTGATCTTTATTATCGTTACAATAAGGTTGCGGTTAGTTTGCTGCTCAATTACTCGTTCTTGCATATAAATCAGTCTTTTTCCTAAGGTCAGTCTTCATTCGAATGTGACTATACAGGGTCAAATTAAATTAGCTACAGAAACTGCAGACGTGTTGGGTATCGATATCTTAACACGATCAAATTAAAATATGTTTTTTTCGGGTCTATACGACCGCTGGCATTGCTGTTACTTGAAGTATGAGTTGCGAAAATGTGTTATACTCGTATCGTGTATTACGTGCATGAAAAGAGATATGTTCAGGCTAATTCTTTACTTCGGTATTTATTTATTTATAATTAACTAGCTGACCCCGCAAACGTCGTTTTGCAAAAAAAAAAAAAATATAGGGGTATGAAAAATAGATAGTAGCCGATTCTCAGACCTACCCGATATGCACACAAAATTTCATACAAATCTGTCTAGCCGTTTCGGAGGAGTATGGTAATTAACACTGTGACACGAGAATTTTATATAGGTAGATTACAACAGCTTGCGCCAATGACAGTAATGAATAGTTAAAACTAAACATATTACATAAACAAAAAACATAAGTAGTTATTACAAAAAAAAATAACAAGTCAGAGATCAAACATACTTGTAAGCTCTTCGGATCTTCTCAAAGAAAATAGAGTGAAATATTAAATTTGTATTGCGTGAAACTTGCTTTTAAAGATTTTTCATATTTTTAAAGCTATCGTAAGCCTACCCTACTACACTACACACCAGTCTGATATAGTCATTCTGTTATCTTACTTGTATCAGTAGCCACGACATCAAACTCGAACATGCCATGCATGGAGGCAGTAGGCTGAATTCTCAGCGTCAATAGTCCGGTGACAGAGTCTATCTCGAAAGCGTTATCCTGGACGTTCTGTAGCGTCGGGTCCACAATCATAGACTTCTGGTCTATCGAGTAGGTGACAGCTAGGCCTTCAGTGTGCGATGCCTGTAAATATAAATTTTGTTTAATCAGCTGTCTCTCAGCGAGGGGCCCGTGGCTAAATAATAACAGCCGCACAGATCGATCGATCAGGTTAAGCTACACTTGCCGCGGTTGGTCTGTGGATGGGTTTCCATCAGGAGAAAGCATGGCATTTTAAATCGGATGACCATCCAATCGCCATGTCATCCTTTCTTTCATCGTCATCTTTTATTCAAACATAAACTCGAACTCAAACGCATTTATTTCAATGAAACCATTTATATTCACTTTTGAACTGTCAAGGAGTCAGTCAGAATGAAGAAGCCAGCAGCCTATTCTAAAGCGTAGTAGGTTCGTATAGAGGAGAACGGGCAAGAAAATAAAAAATATTGTTACAAAATATTTTATACATCACCCATGTTGGAATTATACAAAAAGGCTGTATTCTTTCTCCAATGACTTTTATATTGCAATTACCGACTTTTGTCCGTCAGGATTGGTAATTTCCGCATTATCTCTTAGGTTAATAGGAGCACAGCAGGTAACGCTAACCGGCTGGTGTGATACAAACCTGTACAGTGATCAGTTGCCTGTCGACGTCGTCTGCGGTGGATATGCCGGCTGTGTACAGCGGCCTGTCGAAGTGCGGCCGCGGATTCGCCTCTCGCACCTGGAACGAGGAAGTTAATGTTGGCAAATCAGTTTTTTTCCCCGTGAATACCACACAACTTTATGTTTGGTCGCCATTAGTGTAGCCTCTGAGACAGCGGCATGGCTCACAGTGACCAAATAGAATAGTGATCAATACTCGTGCTTGTTTGAGAAGAAGCCTGTGTTTAGCAGTGGCATGGTAAAGGCCCTGCTCCACTGCAGCCCACGGCTAAGCTACGTGAGTAGGTACGTGTCTAAATACCTTCGCTATGTATGAAAATGCAGGCGGGATCATCCACGTTGACCCGCGGCCACGCTAAGCGTGGCTTGCAAAATAATGAACCACGTTGCTCACGTGGATAACTTCTCCGTGCACATGCTATATAATAGTCCTTTCACCGTTTTCGAGAATAAAGATCACAATTTTTTTTTTACCTATCAATATCAGCCTAACAGCAACCTTAGGTATTGGAACTAGAATAAAGATCACTTGTGATTTGGACTGTGATGCAAAATCAGAGGTAAAATAACTGTGAAAAGACTGTACCTAGCAGTGGACGGTCGATTTAACAGGTTGCAGTAGAATACACTGCTACAAGGATCTTTTGGCGCTCGAATAACGTTGACCGGGGCTATTGGCCAACATTTGTGCAATTGTTTTGCGAAATGTATCGAAAAATCAAGATGGCTGCGATAGTTTTGATTTTGGCCACAAAAGATCCTTGTACAGCATAATATACGCACAGTGACGGTGACGGTGAGCGTGGAGGCGGGCTGCGGTGCGCCGGCGCCGGGCGTGTTGCCGGCCGCCACCCGCAGCGTGTGCGTGGCGGCCACGTCGCGGTTCAGTGCTCGCAGCAGGTACAGCACGTTGCCGTCCAGAGCGAAGTGACCGTCCGCGTTGCCGTCTGTGAAGTTATGTTAGTTATCTCTAACACATGTCGACAAGACAAAGTGCCAGCACACATCGTTCCACGCTTTCACCCTTTGTGCCACCGACGTGCCGCTTGCTCAAATACATAAGCGGCATGATATCGACGGCAGCTGCCGACGCGTCGACGGTTGCCGGCGACACGCGTTAAATCGGCAGCCATCGACACTCGTCGACGGCTGCAGTTACCTCTGCCGTTAACACGTGCCGCTCGTGTCTATGCACACTTACAGACACTCCCCACAAACACATACACATAACATATACACTTTACTAAACTAGATTTGTAAACCGATATATTTCTTCTGCTCAATTGCACTCTAACCCCCAAGATACAATAGCTCTGCTTAGTTTGGGGGTCAGCGGTGAAACCAAAACAGTGTGGTATACAAACCTAATTGGGTTAAATGAAAGCTTACTGCCTGTTCATCACCTTTTCTTTTTTGCCAATAAACCAGTTTTTTGTTTTCTAGCTTTACTTTAATTTAGAACTATTTATGCTCTCAGTAGACCAGTCTATTATAGTGTACCTATATCTATGCAGCAGACAGCTATGAGGCCTTGTTGAATACCTACTATGAAAATAATCGGTCTATTATGTTCCCACTGCTGCTCGGACACAGGCTTCCTCTCAGATACGAGTTAGTTAGCCGTAATCCACCACGGGGGCCAATGCGGCTTGGTAGATGTCATACGTCTTCTTCCGTTCGTTCGAGGTTCTGTTTTCCTTCACCGTTTTGAGAGCAGGGGTGATTAAATAATTTACACAAAGTAAAATGCCAGTCAGAGTTCGAACTCACGACCTGTCAACTATTGCCAGCTATTATTGATACCGATAAATACATTTGGTTGTATATCGAGATGCACATTAACTAATTTAAGATCTTAAGGTTAGTTGGCGAATAAAACATATTTTATAACTCCTCTTCCTCTTGCACGTTTCCGGATCATAGGGACGAGTATTTCGACGCCTTAGTGTCCTTTGTTTTTGTATTTATTTGTATAGTAATTTAGTTAATCTTTTATATTCGTAAATAAACTTCTTCCACCAGATTAATCTTACTGTTGTTTTTTATTTATCTCGTAGTCTTGTAAACATACAATGTTACGTTAATATATACCAAGACTGGAGTTGGGAGAGTCTAGGAAAACAAACTGAATAAATTCACAAGGCTATCAAGCGTTTAGAAAGGATGTGTAGGTACTCACCAATGATGTTATAGTAGATGTCGTAACAATCTTCATCACACAAGATGTTCTTCGGGTCTGATGCGACCTGCAGCTCATGCCGCTCCAACAAGCCTGCTTCTAACTCTGCAATGATTGACTTGTCAATGGAAACCTTTGAATAATCACAGGACATCTAGTTAGATGAGGAGATGGCCGATGGGGTAATGCTGTGACCGAATGGTGGCTAAGGTTTGACCGAAGAAATCAGAGCTGTCCAAAAGCGCGTTGGGTCGAAGAATATTGATGATCGTCAAAGCCGCGGGAAACATCTGGATGAGGGATGCAGGGAACCGGGGAGTGTGGCAGAAAAAAGGGATGACTTACTCGTCAGTAGGTGATCCCAGGCGGAAATGATGAGTGCTTTTCAGAAAAATTCATACTTCTAAGATTTCTGAGAAGTATGATATGTTTTCGGAAAAGTAATCTAAGTTAGAAGATGGTGATTGCATCTGGTAACTAAAAAAGGGTTGCCCTTTACTACAGCTGTCAAAAGTGCAGCGGGATTGTCCGAAAGGGTTACCGCTGCCCCGGAACATAAAGGGCTAAGGAAGGAACACGGGTGGGTTTTAGTTATTAAGAGTCTGACACTCCCTTCTGCTCCATCCAGAGTGGGAGGGGGTCATTTGATGATTTCCCATCCACAAAAAAAAGCTGTCAAAAGTAAATAGTAGTTTGTTCAGATAATCAACATTTTTTTCCATTTAAATCAAGTAATATTTCATGGGACTCGCGAAATGTGGCTCAACTAAACAACTAAAAACTCTCAGCCTCTAAACTCAACATTTATTTCCATTAGACCATTTACAGGCACTCTTGAATTGTCAAAGAGTCCGTCAGCGAGCCAATAGATAAGTTGAAGCTAGTTGCCCATTCCAAAACGTAGATTTATATGGAGAAGAACGGGTAAGAATCTCCAAGGACACTCTTTTAAATCAAGATATTACAAAATGGGGTACATTATTCTTGTTGCTTCTGTATATGTGAGAGCAGTGTAAAAAATAAATATATAACAACTCTGCCTGACCCGCAGAATACCGTGATGTTATACACTTAAGTATTTATATTGACATAATAATATTTACAATCATTTATATAATAAGTATTTACAATTTATTGACATAACTAGCTGCGCCCCGTGGTTTTACCTGCATAAGTGTCGATCTCGTGGAAATATCGGGATAAAATCTAGCCTATATGTTAATCCAGGGTGTCAGCTACCTCCATACAAAATTTTATCAAAATACTATACACTATATATAGTCAAGCCGTTTGAGCGTAAAGAAGTAGCAAATATATAAACACACACACAAACTTTTGCCTTTATAATATTGGTGTGATATTTATCATATGTTATTATTTTTAGTGAAATTTACTGTTTGAAATTCATAATTTATTATTTTTACCTGTACTAAATTAATAAATGTACTATTTATAATTCAAACACAATTCGAATTGTTATATGAATAAATAAATATAATAAATTGATCTTACCAACAAAAGCAACTGCAAAGTTGTTGGGCGAAAACACGGGGTCTCCCTGTGGCACGAACACCACCGTGACCGTGCTGTCGGTGCTCTTGGGGCCGGGCTCGTCGCCGCGGTCCGTCGCGCGGATCGTCAACTGCACAACCAATCATATTGTTACCATTTGTATGGCACTACTGCTGGTGAAATGAGGTTGTACTGTACCTATACACACAGGGTGTAAAAAGACTCATCACGAAGCCGTTATTTACGCATTCTGTACATCAATCAAAGTAACTTTGTGATTATTGGAAAACACGTGCGCAATATGGTGCACGAAAAACTCTTAACTCCAATCGTGGAAGTATTTAAAGTTAAATTATATAATTTAAAAGGGGCTTTCGTCAAAAAATGACAAAAAAAAAAATTGTTGAAGAAGTCTGACCTTCGATATCAACCAAAAGGTTCCCAGGTATGGTCCACTACAAACAAATGATCACGATTGATGCGAAGTGACTTCGTCTTTTTACACCTGTTGTTTATGTATTTCTTTGTTTGATTGCGAAATGGGCCTGATTTTGACCTGGATCTCGCCTGATGAAAAGCGATATAATACATTATATACCTCTACCTACACCATCTGAGAATGAATACTGGCGTGATGTTATGTTATTATCATACAAGACGGAACATGAGCCAGTATTTCGGGTGCTACCGGTGCTACGACGTAGCTGTCATGTAGACACCGCTACGCGAGCTACGATATCGTAGCGGTGTCGTAGCAGACAATCCGTTTCACATTCGCGTAGTCTTGCGTCGCGAGAAACACTAAAGTTGTGTATTGGTTTAATATAAACAGTATCATAAAAAAAATTAATGTTGATGAATGTTTCCAAAAATAAATGAAATGTTCATTTTTCTTTGCTTCATTTGTAGAAACAATTAATACAACTGACCTCAAACATTTGCATGCCTTCAGGCAAGGCTTGCTTCAGGGTGAGCGTGCCGGAGTTCTCTCCGTCGTTCCACACGTCGAAGTAATTCACTGCTTCACCTGGTAAGACAAAGTTTTTACGTAAGTAGGTATTTAATTTAAGTTATTACAGCGAAAGAAGGCCGGCCCGGCCGCCATGGCCACGCACAATGGTCCATTTGAAGGACTAAGTGCGGAAACCAAACCCATAACATAGAAGGCTTCGAGCAATATAAAAACTTGTGTTGCACGAAGTAGGTATAATAGGATTAAGTATCTAAAATATTATTGAATAATGTAAGCCAATAGAGTGGTCTATCTCTTTAGGCCAATCGTCAATGGCGGTCCGAACACGACGCAGTCAATCACAAACTAGTTAATTATACTTCATAAAACAATAAAGACTATTAATTTTCAATTGTAGTTAAACCTTATGATCTTTCGTCATAAATTCATATCTGACGACTTTCTTAGCCAATTGAATCATATTGTTTTCGTAGTAAAACAAAATAAATACCTAGTAAATAAGATTAAGGACTGATCTGAGGGGAAATTCTCGTAATGTTAAGAACGTTCACAGTCTGAACGGCCAATTCTCGTAATTTAAAACTTTCAAAAAATGTAGAAGCAATCTCATCTCATCGACAATCAATGTCAAAAACTTGTCAAAAATCTAGGGAAATATGAGGGTTTTTTTGACAGATTGAGACTGATATCAGACTGTGACCGTTCTTAAAATTACGGAAATTGCCCCTCTGATCTCAGTCTTAATTTGTCAATACCACTAATTTCCCTACGTTTTTGACATTTGTTTGTCGCCGAGATGAGACTGCGACTAGATTTTTTAACGTTTTAAATTACGAGAATTGGCCTTCTGATATAAGGGCTCACCGTCTCCTACTATAGAGAAAGTGACAGTTCCGGCGTGCAAGCCGTCCTCATCTGTGGCAGAGAGGCGATCTAGAGGCGCGCCCTCCGCGCCCGCCGCTGACAGCACGCCGCTCACCACTGCCCGCTCCTGACGGTACAATCATTTATTTATTTGGGAAAAGCATGCGCAACATTACAGATGCAGTTCCAAATTATTGCACAGTTTAATTTCAATAAAAACAGAGATAATTTCAATAAGGAAGGAATAAAATTTACAAATAAGGTCAATCGAATAATGTTGACACGAAAAAAAACTCATCTTTCGTCCATCATCTCATAGAATCTCAAACATACACTTGATACGTCCTGCCGTTAGTAGAGAATTCAGCATTGCGAGCGCGCGAACCAAGGGCGAGTTAGATTGCAAAATTGCCTATCGATTCTGTAAAAATCTCACCGTGGTAACATAGGTGAAGTGAGCGAGAAGTGAACTATCAATCATCAATCAGGTGGAATGACAGCTCACTTCACCTTAGCTTTCACGGTGAGATTTTTACGGAATAGCACTGCTGTGCGTGCTTTCGGAGCGGCCAGTAATATAAAGTACGATTAGAATGTCTTTCCACCCTGACGCCAGGCGCTATCCCCGTTTTGAGAGCATACGAGTACTCAAGCAGGTAACAGCACCACACATATTGTTTAAAATATAACGGAGGTAACATAAAACAAATAATTTCATTAAAACAAGCCGAGCGCTCGATGGGATTTCCAATTAGCCAAGGCCAAAGAGATTTAAGATATGTAAATAATTTAATCTCTTTGTATATCATCATAATCTCTTTGTATATAATCTCTTAATCTCCTTGTATATAGTCTCTTAGTCACTCTTGTGCAAAATTTCATGCTTCTAGGCACGGGCTTTGCATTGCCTGTCAGTGAATGAATTAAAAAATAAGTATAATTAAGAATATAAAACTGAAATGTCCTAATATAGTTCCGAATTTAAACAGTTAACGGGGTGTACCTAGGTACACCGGACTTTGAAAAATTGTGATGTAATTTATATACCCGGCGCGGAGTTGTGTCTATGATACATATATACAATAATTTATAAAAATAGCATCACTATATTGTTATGAATCCTTGTGCTCATTCATCATTAAGCGTTGAAAGGCTACTTCAGCGATAAAGCGCTATTACATAAAATTCTTTAAAGCACTTACTCTAGATAGTCTGATGGTGGATCCAGGTTTCGGGAACACGAACTCAGGCTCGTGGAAGTTGTACGGTCTGACCACTATCTGGTACTTTTTATCTGACTTTTGCTGTGGGACGCCATGGTCGAACGCCTAGAATAGACCAAAAGGGTGATGGTGCTAGATCATAATTATTAGGATAAGGATTTTATCATTTTTAGACAGATTTGAATAGTTGTTGACAAACTGATGGATGGACTGTGTAAAAGATGATATGGCTGGAAAAGGGGTGACTACTGAAATTACGAGTAATAGAGAAGTGTGGAAGAAAAAAACATGTTTCGCCGACCACAAATGAATTGGGTAAAGGGCGAGAGAGGCGTCATTGAGCTCGTCTGAGGAAGTATTATCTCCATTCTACTCCTGCCGCTAAGCATCATGTGTGTGGTGCTAAAGTAAACAGCAAAGTAAAAACCCTTCGCTCACCTGTATGTGAATTTCATAGGTGCCCCAATATCCTTTTAAGTCCATGGCGGTTTCAAGTTCTCCAGTCTGGTCTATGCCGTCTTCTTTCTCTATGGTGATGATGTCAAACAGGTTTGGTAGTTCGATGTCTCGATCTGAGGTGAGGCCAAGCTTTGCGTATGCGACCAGAGAGTTTGGTGTGCCTGGCTCGTCCCTATCCGGTGCAAAGATATCAGGTTCTAAACGAACGCCCTGAAAGGATTATGTTTTTTATTTCTGTTTTTATTATAGTATAGTATTTTATATGATTACTCAACACAATGCATGGTGTGCATTAAAAATGGACAAACCTAGTCTTGCGCCTTGAGGTATCCCGTTTTATTTTGGTAATTATAATTTGGTTTTCGAAATACATTCCTGGCGTATTTAAAGGGACAGGCTTTATTAAGTCAATTTGTAAAAAAAAAGTTCTTCTGCAGGGGAAAAACGAATACCTACTTACCTATATTATAGGTTACATAAAACGGTCTTAGGCAATAAAACACGCAGCTCGCACGCGGGATTTTTCATGTAGTAATGGAAGTATCTTAGATGTTTATCTTGGACATCACTGACATCGGTGAAGCAAAATATTCGTGAGGAAATCTGGACTTATAGTTAATACTGGATTTTTTCCTTTACTTGTGCTATATGACCTTGCTTTTTGCCAAATTTCATGATTCTAAGTCCCTATAACTACATTTTGATTCCCTTGAGAGTGTCGAAATATCCGTTTTTTGCGGCATAAACGGCGGGATCTTTTTTTACGTTAACTTTGAAGTTTGATTTTTTCACAGCTTCAAGGGACCGCATACCTAAATACATGGTTTTAATTTCAACTCGATACCTCTACGCGTTCTCGAGATAAAGTGTCTTGAAAGATAGACGGGCGGACGGACGGACGGACAACAAAGTGATCCTATAAGAATTCAGTTTTTTCCTTTTGAGATACGGAACCCTAAAAACAAATCCAACTGGTAGTTTCAGACATTAGCGCGTTCAAAAAAATAAACACAAAAACTTTTTAACAAAAAAAAAAAACAACCGACTTAAAAAAAAAACACTACAAAGTGTAAAATACCTTTAATTTTAATTTCGGAAGTCGGTGTCTTTGGTTTTGTATTTACGTTTTTGCCACCGACTTCCAAAATTAAAATTAAAGTTATTTTACACTTTGTAGTGTTTTTTTTTTTGAAGTCGGTTGTTTTTTTTTTTGTTAAAAAGTTTTTATTTTTTACTTTTTATAGTCAGAGTGCATCTCATGACAATTCCAATAAGCCCAAACACGGCTAGAATACATGGTTTTATTACGAAGTTCCGGTACCTACCTTCCAGCTTCATCATCAGATCGGTTTGATGGTACCATTTTCGTCAGAACCATTTATTTAAATTTGCTTCGTCATAGTCGCTTAACTATCTTAATCGAGATATCTTATCGCCACCCGTGAAATACTTATTATCATTGAAGAGTTCCTGTGGCTATCTGTGGTCTCCTTCATCAGTTCCACTTCATCAAATTATACTTTTTGAATGCAAATGCTTGACATGTTGATGAAAATACCAAAATTGCTATATGTATGCCTATAATATTTGAGGAGTTCCCTCAATTCCTCATGGATCCCATCATCAGAACTGGATTTTGACAAGAATGGGACCAATCTGGAAGCATATCCTTTCAAATAAAAAAAAAATTCCGAATCGGTTCATAAATGACGGCGTACTGAGGTAACAAACATAAAAAAAAAAAATACAACCGAATTGATAACCTCCTCCTTTTTGAAGTCGGTTAAAAAACAAACAAACTTCTTAGCTCTATTATTAGTGTAGATAGATAACATAAGGTTTACCTGTAGTGTACTTTCAGAGATGCTCCAGGGGGGGAGGTCCGGCAGCTCGGGAGCGTTGTCATTAACGTCCAGTAAAATTACTAGAACTTCCCCGTCGATCTGATTGCGGTTGCCGTCTAAAAAAGAAATCAGTAAGAAAATCAGCTGTTCCCTACATTTTGACGAGTTGTGCGAACATAAATGTAGGGAACAGCTGATTTTTTTTTCGTGATTTCAGGTTTGGTCCCATAAAAGTAAAAGTAGTTCATAATGATAAGTACAGTTAAGAGGTTGTTAATGTTTTTCCAACAACCCTGTATATTTCGCAATAGTTCATGAAATACAAACAAACATCGTTTAGTAAAAATAAGGTGACATCTTTTTAGATGTTTACCTTATTAAGTAGGTTTTATTATCGTATTAAAAGAATCATATTCAATCTTAGCCAAATAAAAATGTATTCACTGTTCATTACTTTTCTGAAAAACAATAGTTCTTGTAAACGGCCCAGCCTCATATTTTGACTAAGGTGTACAGTTTGTGATATTAGGGCTTGTAGAGTTAGGGCGTGTAGAGTTAGAAGTCTATCTCTACATGAGATCTGATAACTTTTTGACAGTGCGGCCATTTGGTCTCGTCTTGGCAACAGTTTGCATGAAAATGTTTTTGGTGGGATTAAGGTCACAAAATACCATTCATTCAACTTTTATGAGATTAATACTGGCCCTACTGCGATCATCTCGCCATTTTGTAGAGAGATGATAATATAGTAGTTTCGCCTACTAGGCTTCTAATAAAACAGGATACTATATTAAATAGCGGGGTTGGTAAGTTGGCAACCCTACCTATTATACCCTTCATTTCATGACGCCTTCCCCATGCTTGTCTGAAAATTTAAAACACCGTAGAACGTACCTCCTTCGCCTAAGAAGTTATCAATGATGTTGAAGAAGATCCTGTGCCGCGGCTCATCGCCGTCCCGGTCCAGGACGTCGCTCCCGGTGTATTCCACGCGCACCATGCCCGTCACCAGGTCCACTGCGAAGAAGTCGCGCAGACGCAGGTTGACAGCGTAGTTGATCTGGTAGCTCACGTTGTTGTTCGGAACTGAAAACGTATTGGAAAGAAAGAAAATTAACTTATTCAGTACAGACTAAAATGCATACAACATATTCTGCAAAATAAAAGCGTTAAACAATGTCCGGTTGGTCACCGATGTCCACTTACTTCAATATTTTATTGAATTCAGTGAGAACGATATCTTCGATTCCATTTACCTGGCTTTTTATTTATATATTTCTAAACTCAGGAGATAGTTAATACTGCGATTTTCGTCATGAATATTCATTTGAATTCGGATTTACGATTTAACGACTTTACTTTGAGGTAAGATTATGTCATGAGTAGGCAGATACAGCCATTAGACTTGTGTTTTCTTAACTGGAATTCAGGAAAACCGTCTTAAGAAAACGCGAATGGTTCCTCCACTAGCGTTAATTTTGTGAAAAAAATGTCATGCGTAATTTATCGGTCAAGTGCGAGTTGTCTATAAAAATTACAAAAAAATAACAGTTTTCTTCAATGTGGTGTGGATGTGTGTGGTTTAACTGACTTCCAAAAAGGAGGAGATTATATGTTCGACTTTATGTATGTTTTTTTTATGTATGTTCACTGATTTCTCCGGCAATTGTGAACCGATTTTCAAAATGAACTTCAATTTCTATTTGAAAGGGTATGCTCCCGGGGTGGTCCCATTGTCACCAAATCGGAATCTGATGAGGGAACCTCATGGAAATCGAGGGAAACCCTCAAATTTTGTAGGCACACCTATAGCGATTTGGGTATTTTTTATAGTAACTCGTGCATTTGCTCTCAGAAAGCACCATTCGGTGAAGTGGAACTGATGATGAAGACCACAGATGGGCATCGGAACTACTCAACAATAAATATTTCACGGTGTGCGATTTGCTTAGGTACTTTAATGTGGTTGCTAAGCACAATGCGTAGTGAAGTGGAGCTGATGGTGACTTCTCAATCAGCTCCAGTTCTCCTGGTTCTTACAAGGAGAACTCCTCAACAATTAACGTCCCTGCATTGGGAAAAGCAATATTTTGTAAAAGGTTAAGCAAAAAAGCAGTTGATATTAGGCTATTGTAACTTAGAAAGTTACAGACTGGCCCACTAAAAAGTGAAAAATATGACTTTTTTACAAAAAAAAAAAAAAAAAAACAACTGACTTCCAAAAAACACTACAAAGTGAAAAATAACTTTAATAGTTATTTTTCACTTTGTAGTGTTTTTTTTGGAAGTCGGTTGTTTTTTTTGTAAAAAAGTTTTTTACTACTGCCCCAGTAAAAATAAAACAGTCTGTGTATGTATCGTATATGTCTAGGTGTCTTACGATCTCTGTCCAGGTCGCTGGCAATGAGCTGGACGAACTCGAAGCCAGTGACTGAGTCCTCGTAGATGGACACTTCAGTTTTGAACAAGTCCGTCTCCAGGCGAGGCACCTTGTTGTTCGTGTCGATTATCTGGATCGTTATCTGTCAACACGAGTACAGTGCTTCAACCATCAGCTTTGTCTTTGAGTACTTCTCCAGCATGTGAATAAAATATTTGTATAGGGTAGTTCGGCAGCTACATGAGCTTACTCTGATAATACCTGACCACAGAATGCTTGCAGTTTGCCATAGGTTACAAAACACAAGAGTACTTAAGTATGAAAAAATACAGTATGTAAAAAGACACATCACAAAGCCGTCAACACGCATTCTATACATCAAACTAAGTTACATTGCGCAAAAACAAATTCTGGAAAACAACTTTTATTTTTGGTGTGAAACTTGGCTGTTTGCGGTAGTGCGCAATATAACGCACGCTGAGCATTGTGCTTATGGGTGCATGCAATTGATATTACTAAACTCGCCATAAAGGTAGTAGAAGCGGGGTAAAGAAACTCGACGTTAAGGGAGTAGAAACGGGACGAACGGGAAATTGGTGACTCGACGTAGGGGTAATAGAAACGAGGCAAGGTTCTCGGTTCGACGTAAAGGGACTCGACATAAAGGGAACTAATCAACGGTACGGGGTCGTGGGGGATTTAAAGTCTTTTTATAAGTTTATAACATTAAAAACTTGTTTTCGTAAAAAAACGTCAATAAAAGGTGGAATTTCGACCTTCAATATCTCCGTAACCACAAGGTTCCCAGGTATGGTCCTGTACAAAAATATTATTACAATGACACGTGATTCTCGACTTTGTTAAATGTCTTTTTACACGCGTTTTATAGCAATAAGCTCTTCTCCACTACCGAGCTCGAACAAAGAGGACGGACTTAGTTCTCCAGCTACTGATTCAAGACTTACGTCTCCCTTAGTATTATGGTAGGTTGGATCAGGCGGGCACTGCGTCAGATCTTCCATGGAACATCTGTCGCTAGCTGTGACGGTGTAGTACAAGTGGAATCTCGGCGGCTCATCCGCGTCTATAGCCTGGTTCTTCTGCACTGTGATCTGGCCGGTATTGAAGCCAATAGTCACCAAATTTTCTGGAGTGCCTTCTTTTGGTCTAAAAAAATATAACAAAAGTGTTGATAAGGTATATTAAGCAACTTGTCTGGGTACAGTCACCAAAGGAAATAAGTAACCAGGGTTGTCGGATATAGTTGAAGTTTAATAAGAAATCGATGAATGTTTTCGAATAAAATTTAATTTAATTATTAAGAGAAAACAATCAGTTCATTTATCAAATTAAATTTCATTCGAAAACATCAATCCGTTTCTTACTAAACTTCAATTATATCCGACGACCCTGGTTACTTATCTCCTTTGGTGACCGTACATCCATATGTAGCCAGGATTATCGACTGCCGGTGAATGTTTATATAGCCCAGGATTATCGACTGCGGGTGAATGTTTATATAGCCAGGATTATCGCCTGCGGGTGAATGTTTATATAGCCAGGATTATCGCCTGCGGATGAATGTTTATATAGCCAGGATTATCGCCTGCGGCTGAATGTTTCATTGTTTATAAGTCGACTAGCGACACCACGTGTATTTTTAAGGTTTACGTAAGCTGTTGTCAAACCAGCCCCGCCAGTCGTACATGACACATTTGCTGTTCGATTCAGCTACCTCTGGTGTGGCGTTTCTCACCGGATACCATAAAAAAGGTACTCACGTTATAGTGTACCGTACTTGGTTGTACAGCGGTCCGTCGATGTCGGTGGCAAACAGAGAGCCTATGACCACTCCGCTGGCAGACATCTCTCGAACGCGGAACTCCTGCGCCAGCTGCCCCTCCCCCCATATCGGCGCGTTGTCGTTCATGTCTATGATCGTGATCGTGAATGTTGCTGGAACAGAGAACATTTATTGAAACAAGGCTCGATTGGCTTTCTTCGCTTTTGAGTTTCGATTTCCGCTTGGTATTAATATCGGTCAACAGGACCTTATCAAATACACAATTTAGTATCTTCAATATCACGATTAGGTGTCCATCTAGTACACAAAATAGGCTCTAATTAATGTAGGGGCGGTGTAGAACAGCCCTTTCCCTGGCCACTGTCTAACAATGTAGACATGATCTTCCCATGATCATTTTACCTAATGATTGGTGAATTGAATTTGAATGCATAAACGCATTTATGGTAAGGAACAAAAACAGGTTATTCATTACAACATTATGGTAGTTATTATGATCAGTTGAATAAAATAACGGCCAGCAATTTATTTTCGACGGTTGATAAGTTAGTGTGTAAAATATGAACAGTAATCAAAAGAAAATTGGTCTTATTAGTACTACAATCTTAGTACCTACTCAGGTAGACAAATTAATGGGCGGTAAACATGTTGGAAAGGGCAGTTAGATAAATAGTTCGGCAGTTCATTGGTTAGGTTGGAACTGTGATCTACCACAGTTGCAGTAACTAAGCCAGGCACCCCAACCACAAATTCCCATGATCCCCGGTCCAAGGGAACGCCGGGGTGGTTTTATGTCAGTAAGAGTCTGACAGAACCCTCCACCCCGTCCCAGGGCGGAGGATATCCATGAGGATTTTCCAAACCAGAACAAAAAAAAAAAAATTCATGCCGACTAATTCCGATTTGTTGACTGCCTACACGTAACTGCCCGGGTAGTCATTTTACTGCTCAATTATGTATTTCATTACTTACCCATTTAAATATTTGTTTTACTGCTCGATTTTTACTGCCGAAGTTGTTAATGAACATGCATTTTGTAGTTTTGAATTTATCAAAGCTACAATAAACAACTGTCGTGTTTAATCAGTGCCAATAAAATGTAGTACTTAATTACTGGCTTTACTGGCACTTACATTCATCATAGTCGTCACCGATGACGGTGTTGATGTCCCGGACCCTGACGGTGAGGTAGAGCACCTCAAACTCCTCATAGTCGATGGTGACTCCCTCCCTGATCTCGCGCACCTCCACGCGCCCATACGCGACGCCGCGGCGGTTCTCATCTCGGTAACGCGTCTTAATTTCTATGCACCTGGAAATGTTATAATTATAAATTAGTAGATGATAAGAGATTTCAAGGAGCAGTAATGTTAATCATTCAGCCGAAAGACGTCTACTGCTGTTCATAGGTCTCCCCCAAGCTCCGACACTTTGACCTTTTCTGTGCTTCCCGCATCCAGCGGATTCCTGCGGCCTTCACAAGGTCTTCGGTCCACCTTGTGGGAGGCCTTCCAAAGCTACGTCTTCCGGTACGCGGTCGCCGCTCCAAAACATTTCAGCCCCATCGGCCATATTATGTTCTGCGAGCAATGTACCCTTCCTACTGCCACTTAAGTTGGCAAATTCGGGCTATGTCGAGATGCGTAAAGGGAAATAACGCTTTCTTAAAAAAAAAAAACAATGTATTCAATGACACCTACTAACCCACTAAGTTTAAATTAATTGACCTTTTGCTTTGACGATTTTCGTAAATTCATGTCAAGTAGGTTCTAAAAACTAAGATATTTACGTAATAGTTACAAGCTTGGCTAAGATGGCTTTGAAGTTTTTTACTTATAATCACAGACTATTAGTCCAGTTGTGTGATCTTAAAATGGTGTATAGACTCGACATTACCTAAGATTTTGATTAGACAAGGTGTAAAAATACTCATCACGAAACCGTTAACGCATTCTGTAGTCTGTACATAGACATATAAAGTAACTTTTTACAATAGAATAGTCTTGGAAACGACTTTCTTTTTGGTGTATTCTTTTTAATTCGTCGTTTATGGTAGTGTGCACGCAAAACATTCTGCTTATGGGTGCATGCAACGGTACAGGGATTGTGGGAGTTAAGTAAAAAAATTGGAACCAATGTCTGTTGGGTTCAATATATCCGTAACCAGAAGGTTCCCAGTTCCAAGATATGGTCCAGTACAAAAAATACACATGACATATTATAATCAGCCTATAGTGTTCACACTGCTGGGACACAAGCCTCCTCTCTTCGAATTAAGTGACTCTCGGCTTCGTTAAGAATATTTTTACATCCGTTGTAGGTTTAGGTATGACATTATGTACTTGTGGAACTCGATGGCGGGTGCCTCGCGGCCCTGCTTAGTGGCGTAGGAGGATTCCCAGTCGATCTCGAAGATCAGCTCGGCTGTGGTGTCGGGATCCGTGGCGGTCACCTCCTCGGTGATCAAGTAACCGTCGGGCACGTTCTCTTCTACATGCGGACTGCCGCGAGGCTGGAGGAACATATTAATTCAGAAGGACCTGTCACTAGAGCAGTCGATTCATGATCAAATTTGAATGACATAAAACCGAAAAAAAATTAAATAAATATTTCTACTTCAACATGCAAAAATATTTAGATCAGAAAATGAAAGCTCGTGTGTTTTCTAAAGTACCATAGTTCTTACTTACCAGTCTAAGAGTAGGGGGTGTATTGTTGATGTCCTGCAACTGTATCACCAGTTGAGAAGTAGCGGTGTTGTAAGGGCCATCGCCGAGCGTGTCATCGGCTCGTACCTACAATTAGAGTAAGAATGTAAGTTATGATTCTGGTTTAATTAAAATACTGGAAAAGTGAGGAGTTTATCATATTTTGATATGAAACCTTAGGCATACCAACACCGTCATTCCATAAAACTTAAAGAAGATTTTGAAGAAGAACTTAAAGTGGTAGATAATGCTTAAAGCACAGACTAAAAGAAACCACAGTTGTGGTTAGTTCGGTCTTAAAAAAAAATATATATTATTTACCTGAACAAACAGCTCATTCTGCCTGTGATAATTGAAAGCATCGTCAACTGTAACGAAGATGTCGCCGGTGTATTTGTCAATCCTCAGAAAATCAACAGCGTTACCCATTAGCGAATGTCTAAAGAGCAAATTAAGTTTTATCAATTATTACATTACATTAATGAGAGTTTAGTGCGAGAGGTATTTATTAGGGTGAAAAGACTTGGGCTAATGAAATTGTGGTTTTAAAATAATGACACTGATACCCTTAAACAGCCTTCTCAATGCGTGGATATTTAAAGTGGCCATGGGCTGATTTTACTGGATATCAACTTCAGAACAAGAAAAGATGAGACAGATGTTGACAAACGTCTCTTTTGTCACAAGCAGAGGAAAGAAGAATTTCAGCAGAAAAACAAGTATAGTAACTGACTCGACTTTATCGTCTATGTCCAAATCTTCAGCCAGGACTGTCGCAACGTGGAAGCCGGCTCCCTGTGTCTCGGCGAACGAGACCGTCTGCACGGCATGCTGGAATATCGGCAGCTCGTCGTTCCAGTTGATCAGGTTAATGTTTATCGTTGCCTCTCCAGTCAATGAATTGTTTTCCATATCTATTGCTACCGCCTGCAGAATGTATGCAAAATGATGATAACGTTAATAAACTGTCGTCGTTGTAGGCAATGGCTTTTCTTCTTCATCGCTGTGCCCTTGCACCATATTACTTGGGGTCAGCGCAAAATGTTATGATGGTAATTCAATTACATCAAAGACTCATCAAGGCAGTTCATTTCAAGTAAAAAATATACAAAAGTTATACTGCAGAAGTACCTATGACAAAAGAACCAAAATACCTTTAGTTGAATTTTCTGAAACGCAGGGTTTTCATAATCCAGCATATGATGGTTCAAAGTGCCCATGATGAAGTACTGGCTCTGGTATCCAACTTCTGGGGCGATGTAGAAGGCCTCATGGGCTCCCTCCGGATATACACTCTCCAAGTGCACTGTGTATTGGGCGTTTGGACCCTAGCAAGCCGTAACATCAAATAAAGTAAACAATAATTTAGAAGAAACCAGCAAAAATAATTTGATATTGTTTAAATATGAAAATTATGTTTGAAATGACGGTGAATTTATGGTTGTACACTAGTTGTTTTACCTATGTAATGTCATTCAGGCTGGCTGGACAAATCTTCAAAATAGCTCGCATTTAACTAGGTCAATAGCGCATTTTATGTGACGGCTAAACACCCTTATTTCAGAATTTGTGACGCTACAGAATCTTAGATAATCGATCGAAAACGTGTCCAGCCATCTTGAAAAACCACTTTTCGCTGGTCTCTCAATCTCGGTAAAGGAAGTGATTTTGACGACTTTTTGCATATCAACGGGCGTCACATAAATTTGTGACAGGCATCGAGCTAAAAGTTTTGTGATACGAAGAGCGGTTTTGTAGAAAAATGCAAAAATCTGTGTCCAGCCATCTTGAATTTACGTATAAAACTTTTGGCTGGCACTTCTGAATCTCAATAACGGGAGCGTTTTCGAATATGGTTCCTTTACTAACATTTAGTGACGCAATTTGTGACAGTAATAACGTTCGATTTATGGCGTCACATGTAAGGGTTTACGAGAAATTAGTAAAAACTTACATGTCCAAATAACCTGCGTTCAAGCTGGCTGGACACATGTATCTCCGCTGCCTGATGATCTACGGCCTTCGAAATATATTCAAATTTTTGTGACGAGGACAATAATGATTTACTGAATTTGTGACGGAGAAACTTTGAGTAGTTTCAAAGATCATTTAAGTTTTCCCATACAAACATCCATTAATATTGTGAGGTGACCATAATTTTTACATAAATAAAGTCTCAATGTTAGTGAGATAGAAAGTGTCGATTCCATCTGGTTTTTTTTTATTTTTATTATGTCCGACGTTTAAAAGTGATGCCGATACTTATTTTATATAATTATGCCGATATATACTTTTTCATTTAAATACCTTCGAGCATTAGTTATCCTGACACAATGGTGTCAATTCTCTTGTACACCGAACTAAACTATGACTAAAATTACTTACTTTTGGCTATGAGAATCTTAGAGCTATTCTGCATTAAAATATCTCTAAATTTAAAAATAATTTTGACACAACCAAATCGAATTTGACAATCGCGACTCCACGTGGTAAGTAGGTATTTTTTTGTTTGTTTGCCTTCGCACGGTTTGTGCATTCAGCCAAAAAGTAGGTACTTATTTGCCCTCATCATCATCATCTGCCTAGCCTTTTCCCAACTATGTTGAGGTCGGCTTCTAGTCTAACCGGATGCAGCTGAATACCAGTGTTTTACATGGAGCGACTGCCTATCTGACCTCCACAACCCAGTTACTGGGTATTACGATACCCCTTGGTAAGACTGGTTGTCAGACTTTCGGGCTTCTGACTACCCGTAACGGCTGTCAAAGATCCACGAATGACAGCCAGGATGCTTTCCGAGGCACGGAGGGGTCTCGGTATGTAAAATTGGTCACCCATCCACAGACCAACCGCGGCAAGCGTAGCTTAACCTGATCGATCGACCTGTGCGGCTGTTATTGTTTAGCAACGGGCCCCTCCTCGTGTTTTTTTTGAGCCGAAGGGGCATAGTGGGGCAACCTCGACCTCCTTTTTATGGAATTTTTCACTTTTGTATGGAAAATATGAAAAATTATTACCAACGTGTTGAGTTTAAGGGTATGCGGGTTTGTAAAAGGGGGTCGAAATTTTCATTATTTTTGCGATAGGACACACCGTTTTCGAGATATAAGCAAAAGAAAAGAAAATCAAAAACAGTAGGTACTGTTTTTGCATCCGAAGTCGAGGTGTTGGTGTGAATTTTAGCTCATGCCAACTAATTTTATTCCACACCTTTTAAGTCGCGATTAAAAATAGTCAGATTTAGTTAAGAGAATCTAAATTTTAGGTGAAAAACCTCAAATTCGGAATAGCAAAATTACTATTTTCTCTAAACTATTAACTCAGTGCAATCTTAGTGCTGACAAACTAAAATTTAGTTAAGTTGTGTCACTTTAGTTAATTTCAGAATGGGAAATCATCATTTGACAGGAATAAACTAAATTTTGATGATTTGTAGTCTAGTTTAGACGCATTTGTGACAAGAGAATCGGCACCAATACCTACCTATGTACTTACCATGAAAAACACCAATACCTACCTACTAAAAAGAGTAGGTATCTGCACGTAAATAATCAATACCAGCAAAAAATTACCCCCCCCCCTTCCTCACTTCTACACTTTTGTCATCTATCGATTTAAGGCGAAAGCGCTAGGGTAGCCCGCGAAATTCAATTTTTTTTACGTTTTTTGCAATTTGCTGGCAGTATTAAGTTGTACGTTGATTAAAATATGATTCGCGGCCGTAAAAAATATGTATTTACAGAATTATAATATATAAATTCATCAACACAACTCTCTAAGACCAAAGTAATCCCCAAGATTGACTATTTCATGAAATTTTCACATTTGCGGATTATACTAACTTAACAAGTTGTATTACTGATTGTTGTAATGATTATATTTCTGTCAACTACTATCACCAAAACACGGATTTTCGTCCATTAAAGAAAACACCTTAAAATATACTTAGTCCTACATAAAACCTACAATATTGGTAACCCTACTGCAGTGTTTGTATGGGAAAATTTAAATGATCAATATCTTTGAAACTACTCAAAGTTTCTCCGTCACAAATTCAGTAAATCATTATCGTCCCCGTCACAAAAATTTGAATATATTTCGAAGGCCGTAGATCATCAGGCAGCGGAGATACATGTGTCCAGCCAGCTTGAACGCAGGTTATTTGGACATGTAAGTTTTTACTGATTTCTCGTAAACCCTTACATGTGACGCCATAAATCGAATGTTATTACTGTCACAAATTGCGTCACTAAATGTTAGTAAAGGAATTATATTCGAAAACGCTTCCGTTATTGAGATTCACAAGTGCCAGCCAAAAGTTTTATACGTAAATTCAAGATGGCTGGACACAGATTTTTGCATTTTTCTACTAAACCGCTGTTCGTATCACAAAACTTTTAGCTCGATGCCTGTCACAAATTTATGTGACGCCCGTTGATATGCAAAAAGTCGTCAAAATCACTTCCGTTACCGAGATTGAGAGACCAGCGAAAAGTGGTTTTTCAAGATGGCTGGACACGTTTTCGATCGATTATCTATGATTCTGTAACGTCACAAATTCTGAAATAAGGGTGTTTAGCCGTCACATAAAATGCGCTATTGACCTAGTTAAATGCGAGCTATTTTGAAGATTTGTCCAGCCAGCCTGAATGACATCCTATGTAGATGAATCAATGATTTTTCGACAAAATAGTCTATTATGTACTTCTCTTCTGTTAATTGTGAATATTTAGATCTATTAGTAAAGTAATAATGTAGTAACTTACAAGATCCCGATCGTGAAAACCGAAGTTTTCTAAATTAAGTGTCATCGCAGTCTCCTCCATAATGCTAATAGAATATATACCATGATTGTTTAGAGGCAGTGGTTTCTGATCATTGACATCGTTGATTATAATGACGATATCGGCTGGTGTCTCGAACGATGAGCTGCCTTCTTCATCGTTGTCACCGTATTTGTATGCTATTATAGACAGGTAGAACACTTCTCTTTTGAGTGCATCTCTGTCTATTGGCCCGACATGAAGCCAAGCACCTTCGTGACCCTCTTCTATATTTTCGATTTCGAATAAACCTTCGTCTGAAATGCAAAGGTCATTATTTTATTTAACTTCCACAAAATCATAATTATATAAGTTTTTCGTAGGCTGCATGTTTTGCTGTAACAAGCTTGCTCCATATCATATACATACATATGTGACCAGCGAACTAAGTTGTGCTAATGAAAATAATGTTCTTGTCCTTTTTTTTTATTTTTTACCTCGCTCTTCAGTTTCTAGTCGATAGTGTATAGGTTTATTGATCCCCGTGTCGCCATCTATAGCCCGTACTTTGAACGATTTCCTGAGTTTCTCATTGAACTGTTGCACGGCGAAGATCTCCACCCACCGCGGTGCCCTCTGTTCCACGTTCTCAACTTCAACCATCATGGTTACTTCGTGCCTATTTGGAAGGGAGTCCTGAGGATTTTTAAGTGTTTTTAATTTCAATCATGTTTGAATGAATAGTGACTTTTGTAGTGTACGTATATATTTGGTGTACCTACAATGAGTTTTGGTATAATTCGATGGATTCCATATCTGACATTTAAAAATAAAAAAGAACTTCAACAACGAAATCAAACTTTTCAGAAATACTCACCCAAGCCGTAACTCGGAATATATGAAGTGGGTTCTCTTCATAATTGAGAGGTTGTTTGAGGACCATCACCATTTTCACTTTCATCCATTCGTTTGGAATATTCTCTCGGATCAATTCGAAGACTTGTTCGTCTCCTCGATCGCTATCAATGGTGAATTCCATGAAACGTGTACTGATTTCTCCATCAGCGTCGTTGACTTCGTAGTTGCAAGTTGTGATGCCAATCTCGGCACTTTCCTGGGAGAATAGGTACACTTTATACATTTAGGTCAACTTTTTTAAATTTTATTTTTACAATTTTAAGAAAGCTTACAGACTAATACAAGTAATGGTGACGAAATAGTAAACAACTGACAATTGCTAATTACAAGCTTCCACATTTAAATTACAATGTAAAAAGAAGATTAAAGAAAAAACAAGAAAACCGCTGAATACCGCTGAATCATTCGGTTGGGAACTCATACTTCGTTGTTTTTAAAGTCTTCGAAAATTGTACTGTTTCACTAGCCGCAAACGTCGTTTTGCAAAAATAAAAAATAGATAGTAGCCGATTCTCAGACCTACCCGATATGCACACAAAATTTCATACAAATCGGTCCAGCAGTTTCGAAGGAGTAACTAACACTGTGACACGAGAATTTTCTATATTAGAGAAGATTACGAAACATTTCCAACAGTTACATTGTATAATTCTTTCGTTTTTTTTCATTTGAATACTTATATATTACATCTTTAAATATTTTTATAAACAAAAAGATAAGAAAAATCCCACAGGCATAGGAAACAGGGTCCAAGTTATAGTCAGTTCAGGGCTCATTATAATTATTCTTAAGGCGTAGTAAATACGAAATAATTCGAAATTCAGAGATCTTTAGAAATATCGCTGATGTGATTTGAATTTTGAATTTGAATTTGTGATAGCGACGCTTAAGACCCGCGCAAATGTTAAGCGCGTTCTAAAAGATAGTAGTAATTCTATTCTCTTATCTCTTTTTATTGTAAAATTGCTTTTTATGTTTGAATTTGAATCCGCGTGTGCCTATCATTATCGCTGACCCGCCCGGTCCAGTTACGTCACACTCAATCACACTATTTTATAGCATAGTCATGCATAGTCAGTCTGCAATGTCTTCACTGCTGGGACCCAGGCCTCCTCTCTGCGAAAGGGGCTGGAATATATACCTACCACGTGGACCCAGTGCGGGTTGCTAGATGACATATTGAATGACACAGTCATGACTGTGTCATCTTTGAATTTTTTGGTTCTATGTCATGCCGGTTTCCTTCCGGTAGGGTTATTTTAACGCGTGGTCAAAATCGTACCTAACGAACGCCTCCATCTTGTTTATTACATACATTTCAATCAAGTGACAATTGCTTAATGTCGTAAATATTGACCAACAGCGCCCTCCTGTCAACATCATTCGAGCGCCAAAAGATTTTTGTAGCAGTGTATCTAAAGCCTGCAGTGCTATTCTGTAAAAATCTCACCGTGAAAACTAAGGTGAAGTGAGCTGTCATTCCACCTGATGTTAGGGATTGCCTCCATTGATAGTTCACTTCACGCTCACTTCACCTATGTTATCATGGTGAGATTTTTACAGAATCGATAGGCTCAGTTCACCAACATTCAAACCACCACCGGTTAGATATTTAAACAGTTCATTTATAATGTCAAATTCCCTAAGTAAATTTTAAATATAGAACTGTTTAATATTTAATCAGTAGATTTAAATGTTGGTGAACACAAGGCTAAGGCGTTAAACAGACTAGCAGCAGTTGTCGACAAAACCAACTTCAGCTGTCGACAGAGTCAACTTCAGCTGTCGACAGAGCCAACTTCAGCTGCCGACAGAGCCAACTTCAACGGTCGACAGAGCCAACTTCAGCTGTCGACAAAACCAACTTCAGCTGTCGACAGAGGCAACTGCTACTGTCGACAAAAGCAACTGCTGTAGTATTCGACACGCCGATGCTGCCCACCATGTCGACAGCATTGTTGTAGCGCGCCTCGAACGTTATTATAGTGTATTTGAAGCTGACTGACTGACAAGGCAGTGCGCGTTCTACGCTCATACTGTACCTGTCTCCATTTGTCGGCGTTTGCTATCCACGTGTCGACGGCAAACGCCGACCAATGGCGGCAGCTGCAGTTGCCTCTGTCGACAGCTGAAGTTGGATCTGTCGACAGCAAAGTGCTGCTCGTCTGTACTCTGCCTTAGGTGCTGGATTGAAGTCAAAAGCGTATTAAAGTTCAAACACTCACAGCTATTTCACAAGGGGCTAACATCTGGATGATGGGCGCGTTGTCGTCGATGTTGACGATCATGAGCGACACGAGGGCTACCACTGACTCGCCTGCTACCCTCACTTCGAACATGTAATACTGCATTCCAGGAGTCTCGTAATCCTGCCTTAAAAATGTACAAAATTCACAAGTTTTTTATGGACTTCAGTTTATCTAGATTTGTTGGATTAGCATAACCATAATCAGCCTATAATGTTCCCACTGCTGGGAAACAGGCCTCCTCTCTCTGAGAGGGAGTGGGCCATAATCCACCATGCGAGCCCAGTGAGGGTTGGCGGATGTCCTATGTCTTTGAATTTTTGGTTCTAGGGCATGTCGGTTTTCTCACGATGTTTTTCGTCACCGTTGTAAGTCATAAAGGGCCTGCCAGGGTTCGAACTCACGATCGGGCCGATACCACCTGGGCCACCACTGCTCCTTGTTGGATTATTCTTAGTATAACAATAAAACTTAATGACACGTTTTATGATTGTTTTTCACAGGTAATTAACAAACTATTATTTATTAAAATAAAAATATAAACCTCGGGCCGTGGGGTCCGAGTACTCATGGTTCTCATCAACGAAATCTCCAAAAGACTGGTTAACACTTACCGTGACCTGGCTAAGCTTTGCCATTTGCAATACAACGTGGCAATGCCACCAGTCTCTTGGGTACATTACCAATCGACAGCGATGCGGAGGTGTTTTTTGGCGCTATATTTTAGTTTGTTAATAGTTATATTTAGGTTTTTTAACTGTAAAACATTGGAACTATTGCATACTAACTTAACAAGGAAAAGTGATGAGAATGAGATAGGCAAATCTACTGGACAAATTCAGATAGTTAAATGAAACTGTGTAAGTGGTGAGTGATACTGGCTATATTAGTGAGAAATAAAATCTTCTTGAAAATCTTATCTCACACCTATAGCCAGTATCTTGTCTTGAAATAAAACGATTACTTTTACATTACCTATTTGTAATAACAAGATACCAGTCTCCACCATCGGATTTGGTGGGTGCGGGTATCCATCGTATGACTGGAGCAAGCATGCTGAATGAACCCATCATGAAGGGAGCCGCCACGTAAGGAGTAGCAGTGCCTTTAAGAAACAAAAGAAATAAATGATCAGCAACGTTTCCAAGCCACTGGTTTAGTGGTTAGTTAATGTATAATTGTGGTTTGATGAAAAATAATTAGGTACCTCACGTCTCCTTGAACTTAATTTAACTCTGCACATTATAACAAACTCAATCAGTGCCAATGAGGTAGCCAAACCATACATTTACTGCAACTGAACCTATCTATAGTTACAACATTGGAAGATTTGAAACAAGAGCATCCTAAGTCCAGTCTAACAGAGTTTTCTAACTTCTTGCAACAACTGTGTAGACGGTTTTTTTTTCAGTTATTGGTAAAATATTGTCCACTCGTGGCTATCGCCTGCCGCCCCCAGGGCAGTAAGCTTGGCAACCACCTTCATCAGCATAAAATCATTCAGCCCGAAGACGTCCATGTTGCGTTACTTACCTAAGCATCGGCCCAACGACCGGTATTCGATCTTCATGAGGTCAACGAGCCTCATGAAGACCTGTCCCACCATCGACGAGGAAGCGATTAGTTATCAACGCTTTTCTCGCTCAAGAAACGTACAAAAGATTGTAGGTCCCGTGTATAAAAGAGATACATATGTATATGTATTGATAGTCACACGGTCGGCACGTTCTCGCTGACTGTTCAGCACGGCCGGCGAATACTCGTTTGTTGGAGCGTCAAGAGCCATCAAAGAGAGTACTCGCTCAGCAACGCTCACTTGGCGGGTAGAACACTCGCTGAGAGATTCGCGTTTGGTACGTATGCGTGTACCAGCGAGTAATCGCTCGTCGCCGTCACGTGCTCTTTGGTTGCCAACTCATTTATAGTTGCTAGCTAAACTCGCTTATTGTTAATCGCCAGGTGGGATAGGTGCTACTGGCTAATATGGCACGATTTAGCAACGTTGTCATCACTAACCTTGGTAGTTTAGCTTGGCGATGGGAACGTCTCCTTCAATCTCTTCGTCCATGTAGATGACCTGTGTGCCATCGCGAAAGATGTCCATGCACACATCCGCCCTGTCCTCGGCAGGCACCAGCGGCCGCTCGCTCCATGGGATTCCTGATGATTATACATTTCTAGTAAATTAAACTCATCTTAAAATTAGGTATATTATAGTCTATGTTGTGCTTATTTGTAAAAATTATGACACTAGACGATAGTAATTGTAAGCAAGGTAAGTATTTCTGTAATATTGTTGGTGAGCCCATTAAATAAATAAATAAGCCATCTTTCACCAAAGCCTTTGAACCATTTCTTGTCTAGAACCGAGTTAGAACAGCATGGAATAGGCTCCCGGAAAATTTTGTGATGGCTCCCACACTGAACTGCTTCAAGAGTCGACTAGGCGTATTAAATGTCTCCAGGCTATAATAAACCAACCAATATAATAAATAACCTAACCAAATAATAATAATCTTTCCCACAACGTGAAGTGTGTCTAACCAAATAACAATAAAACCACGAATGATGTGGAGAAGTAATCTTACCATCAAAATTTTCATTCGGTATATCAGGCCTTTCTGGTCTTGGTATATGGGTGGGGTACCCACATCGTTCTCCAACAACTATAAGCAAAAGAATAAATAATGAAATGTGTGGAAAGTTTGACTATGAATATGGATGGCTATAAGAGTAGGGGGAGACCAAGGAAACGCTTGAATGGGAGTAACTACTGAGATGAAGACTAAACTAATAGAGAAGTATGGAAAGGAAGACATTCTGCGCCGACTTTTAATAAATTGGTTTAAGGGCAAGTTAGTTTATGACCTTGTGCGGAGGTAGTTGTAGCAGCGAGGACCACCAGCGCTGCCGTCAGTAGCCGGACCTCGACAGCCATCTCATGTTCTTACTCGTTCCGATGGCAAGCACACCTCTGTATGAATTGTGACTCTGTGGAAAAATAAAAATTGTTGTAGGTTTTTATAAGAATGCTACAGGTTCTAAAAAACATTAAATCGTCATACTTTTGTTGTGAATTACACAAAAACTGCAATCGGTTGACAGAGTTAGACAATCAGTGCTGAAAACGGATAAAAGATTCAATTACTATCTACATAACAATGTAAAGTCATCGCTAATTATATTTTACTTTATAATCTAAAAGCTGTAAGTACTTAGTGATGACTATTAATTTGTGCTGTGTGTACCTAATTTAGAACAAATTATCTATGTAACTATAGGTATTTTAATTTGAGACAGATGGCATGTACCTATAATCGTATGATTGGTTAGCTGTATACGTCACGAATTATTTTATTATTATTTGCATCATATACACCATGTTGACGTTACATTTCAACAGTTTTACACATGCGGTATATACACACATCAAAAGTGTCTAGGGATCAACATATATTTTTGCAATAACTTTTCTCCTGATTGATATTAATTAAAATTTTCTTTAAGGATTCATCAAATAAAGTGTTTTCGTTTGTCACAGTAACGATAAACCAAGTCACCTTTGCATTAATAAAGAAATTTGCCATTTTCCTAATAAAGGGATTTTTGACATTTGAACCACTAACACAAAAGTTCGAAAAAAAGACTGAAATAACAGTTTTCTCTAAAATTTTATTGGGTAACTTAAACAATTAATAATCCGTGTTTCTACCGCGAACACTAACAACACAAGAACATCGGTTTGGCATACTCAAAATGAGTTCATCCAAATCACGCTGTGGAATGGCCGCCCATGTTCGTTGCAACAACAAAAAAAGGTCTTCTTGCGACTGGATACCCTCCATATTCGGCAGAGCTCTTCTCTGTAGCATATCCCATGCATGCTCAATCGGGTTCAAGTCTGGCGACTGAGCAGGCCAGGGCAGGACATTGATGTTAGCTGCGGCGAGAGTCTGTCTTACAACTCTTGCGGTGTGCGGTCGTGCATTATCATGCATTAACTGAAATAAGGGACCGATTTGCACTTGTAGAGGAACGATGACGTCTGATACAATCGTCTCAGCATTGAGCGTTGAGGTTGCCTCTGATCCAAATCAACTCAGTTCTTCCGCCGATCCAAATACCCGCCCATACCATGATGGTTCCACCACTATAAGGATGGACTTCCTGGCAGGATTTTAATCGCTGTTGGCGTCCAGGGGTTCTCCAGTGTCGTATACGTCTTGTATCCGGTCTCATACCAAAACGAGACTCATCAGAAAAGCACACGAAACGCCATTGTTCTTCTGCCCAATTTCTGTGTTCAAGAGCCCATTGATATCGAATCCTACGATTGTGCATTGCTATAGGTGGTACCCGTAGCGGTCTTCGGGAATGAAGGTTCACTTCATGCAAGCGGTTTCTGACTGTTTGGTCGCTAATTAAGTTCCCTGAAGAGTGATGAAGCCTCACGGCTAACATCATGGCGGTTATTGTTGGAGCTCTTCGAGTTAAAATTTGAATGTATCGGTCTTGTCTCCGTGTGGTGCAGCGATACCGTCCTCCATGGCGCTCAGCCACGGTACCAGTGCTTCGGTAACGTGTCCAAAGTCGACTGATAACACTCTGACTTGTATTCAGAGCTAAAGCCACAGTACGTTGCCGGGAACCAGCTTCTATTATTCCCACGGCTCTGAGCATTTCTTCCCTGCTTAAATGACGTCGCCGCTCCATAATAACGTTGGTTTTAATCAGTAGTAGGGAAACAGTAGCACTAATAATGTCTTCAATGCGTTGTATGTTTTTATAGGGAAAATATTGACAGCTGATTTTCATCTTTTACTCGAATTTGATTCACAGTTCCTGATTCAAATTATGAAATGCACCAAAAAGGATCCATATAAATTTATAAAATCATAAATTTATTACAAAGCCACATCTCAATCTCAAGAAATCCGCATAAAAATGCTTGATCCCTAGACACTTTTGATGTGTGTATATAGCCTTGTTTATTTTCGTCCGTCACCCGTGAGGTTTTAAGTTCATTAGTTAGCGTAAACAGATAAGAGCCATCTTTCCATTTATGTATAGTTTCTTTAAAACTACGAATCGGATGACCATCACGAATTTGTGATGCATGAGGATCGCCTTCCTGGGTTTTTATCTTACAGCTAAAGGCGGTACCATACATGGTCCAGTGGGGTGATTACGTAACACACTAACAGTACATGAATGTTGTTGAACCTGTTACGCAATTCGGGTGCAGGTTTACGTTCAGATCCGACTAGTCTGACGAAATTACGTACCGTGTGGCGGAACGTTAATTCTTGAGGCACATCGTCTCGATCACCGTTTCGTGGTTCTTTGTGGAACGAGGAAAATGTCGTGCTGAAAGTTATGAATGTGAGTGGCTAAAAGAGTAGGGAAGACCAAAGAAATGATGAATGGGCTGTGTATAAGATTATACGGCTAGTAAGGAGGTGACTAGCGAAATGACGAATAGTAGAGAAGATAATTGAGGGGCACACACACACAGAATAACTAATATTACTGCTATGTGTAAGATGGCACTGGCGGCAGTATTGTCTGTATAGACTAGACTGATCTCTCCTTGTTTGGTAACTTTAAGACTGTCCTAGAACCTATAGATTTCTAGCCTTAGAGTAGCCCAGCTACAACAAGGAGAGATCAGTCTATACAGACAACTTACGTACACGTACGTACCTACAGTACTTTGTTTACCTACCGGTACTAGTAGAAACTTAATAGGTATATAAATATCTGTTATTTACAAAGACCAGAATGAAAAAGGTATTTTATCATTTCATTAATTTATTCATAACTAGCTTCTGCCAGCGACTTCGTCCGCGTGAAATTTTTTGCTCCCCCGACCCACCGCGTCGCATAGCATCGCCTGCCTGCGCTATTACTTAGTTTTCTGACTTTTTTCTTTTTGCTCAACTCCTAAGGGTTCTAGCGTAATGTTTAAAGCCTTCCTCAAGAATTGGGCTATCAAATGCAAAAAGATTTTTATAAATCTGATCGATACTTCCAGAGATTAGAGCTTTCAAACAAACAAACTCGGCAGCTTTATTATTAGTTAAGGTTTTTCCCATTTTTGCAACATTGTTCATTGATGCTCCGCTACTATTGGTCGTAGCGTGATATTATATAGCCTATAGCATTCCTCGATAAATGAACTATCTAACGCAAAAAGATTTTTTCAATTCGAAGCAGTAGTTCCAGAGATGACCCCCTACATACAAACTTCACTTCCCTTCACTGCTCTGCTCCTATTGATCGTAGCGTGATGAAAAGTATACTATAACCTGCCTAGGAGTATGAAGAACAATTGTACCAAGTTTCGTTGAAATCCGTCGAGTGGTTTTTGTTTCTATAACGAACATACAGACAGACAGACAGACAGACAAAAATTTTACTGATTGCATTTTTGGCGTCAGTATCGATCACTAATCACCCGCTGGTAGTTATTTAGGAAATATATTTCATGTACAGAATTGACCTCTCTACAGATTTATTATAAGTATAGAAGAAGACAATTTACATTGTGTTAAAAATTATATTAAAAAAATAAATAATTAAATATAAAATAATTATCACACGCAGAACAATACGAAATAAAATGTTAAATAATTTTATCACATACCGAAACAATCTATACTAATCTATACTAATACACACATCAAAAGTGTCTAGGGATCAAGCATTTTTATGCGGATTTCTTGAGATTGAGATGTGGCTTTGTAATAAATTTATGATTTTATAAATTTATATGGATCCTTTTTGGTGCATTTCATAATTTGAATCAGGAACTGTAAATCAAATTCGAGTAAAAGATGAAAATCAGCTGTCAATATTTTCCCTATAAAAACATACAACGCATTGAAGACATTATTAGTGCTACTGTTTCCCTACTACTGATTAAAACCAACGTTATTATGGAGCGGCGACGTCATTTAAGCAGGGAAGAAATGCTCAGAGCCGTGGGAATGATAGAAGCTGGTTCCCGGCAACGTACTGTGGCTTTAGCTCTGAATACAAGTCAGAGTGTTATCAGTCGACTTTGGACACGTTACCGAAGCACTGGTACCGTGGCTGAGCGCCATGGAGGACGGTATCGCTGCACCACACGGAGACAAGACCGATACATTCAAATCTTAACTCGAAGAGCTCCAACAATAACCGCCATGATGTTAGCCGTGAGGCTTCATCACTCTTCAGGGAACTTAATTAGCGACCAAACAGTCAGAAACCGCTTGCATGAAGTGAACCTTCATTCCCGAAGACCGCTACGGGTACCACCTATAGCAATGCACAATCGTAGGATTCGATATCAATGGGCTCTTGAACACAGAAATTGGGCAGAAGAACAATGGCGTTTCGTGTGCTTTTCTGATGAGTCTCGTTTTGGTATGAGACCGGATACAAGACGTATACGACACTGGAGAACCCCTGGACGCCAACAGCGATTAAAATCCTGCCAGGAAGTCCATCCTTATAGTGGTGGAACCATCATGGTATGGGCGGGTATTTGGATCGGCGGAAGAACTGAGTTGATTTGGATCAGAGGCAACCTCAACGCTCAAATTTATGCTGAGACGATTGTATCAGACGTCATCGTTCCTCTACAAGTGCAAATCGGTCCCTTATTTCAGTTAATGCATGATAATGCACGACCGCACACCGCAAGAGTTGTAAGACAGACTCTCGCCGCAGCTAACATCAATGTCCTGCCCTGGCCTGCTCAGTCGCCAGACTTGAACCCGATTGAGCATGCATGGGATATGCTACAGAGAAGAGCTCTGCCGAATATGGAGGGTATCCAGTCGCAAGAAGACCTTTTTTTGTTGTTGCAACGAACATGGGCGGCCATTCCACAGCGTGATTTGGATGAACTCATTTTGAGTATGCCAAACCGATGTTCTTGTGTTGTTAGTGTTCGCGGTAGAAACACGGGTTATTAATTGTTTAAGTTACCCAATAAAATTTTAGAGAAAACTGTTATTTCAGTCTTTTTTTCGAACTTTTGTGTTAGTGGTTCAAATGTCAAAAATCCCTTTATTAGGAAAATGGCAAATTTCTTTATTAATGCAAAGGTGACTTGGTTTATCGTTACTGTGACAAACGAAAACACTTTATTTGATGAATCCTTAAAGAAATTTTTAATTAATATCAATCAGGAGAAAAGTTATTGCAAAAATATATGTTGATCCCTAGACACTTTTGATGTGTGTATTATAAAGCTGAAGAGTTTGTTTGTTTGTTTGTTTGTTTGAACGCGCTAATCTCAGGAACTACTGGTCCGATTTGAAAAACTCTTTCAGTATTAGATAGACCATTTATCGAGGAAGGCTATAGGCTATATATCATTACGCTAAAACCAATAGGAGCGGAGCACCAATGAAGAATGTTTCAAAATCGGGGGATTTTTTTCCTATTGAGAGCTTCCGCTGCGTGCGCTGCGTAAACGGTTAAAGTTTCGCAAAAATCATATATGACAGAATTGTTCCCCTTTAAAAGCTTTAAAAAAAAGTCCGCGACAGCATATGCCTATCTTTTAAGGTTAGCTCACTATAACCTCTTTTATGCTAACCAAATTTGTTCTAAAATAATGCATTATTTGCGAAGGTGTTTTTATAAACATGGTATTAATCCTTATCCAAATAAATATGTTATTCATCACATGTATTTAATTTTGAACAAAATTGCCTCTGACATCATTTGATTTCAATGAATATCTTAGGAGATATCATAGTTTTAAAATAATCTATACTAATATTATAAAGCTGAAGAGTTTGTTTGTTTGTTTGTTTGTTTGAACGCGCTAATCTCAGGAACTACTGGTCCGATTTGAAAAACTCTTTCAGTGTTAGATAGCGCATTTATCGAGGAAGGCTACAGGCTATATATCATCACGCTAAACCCAATAGGAGCGGAGCACCAATGAAGAATGTTTCAAAATCGGGGGATTTTTTTCCTATTGAGAGCTTCCGCTGCGTGCGCAGCGTAAACGGTTAAAGTTTCGCAAAAATCATATATGACAGAATTGTTCCCCTTTAAAAGCTTTAAAAAAAAGTCCGCGACAGCATGTGTCTATCTTTTAAGGTTAGCTCACTATAACCTCTTTTATGCTGACCAAATTTGTTCTAAAATAATGCATTATTTGTGAAGGTGTTTTTATAAACATGGTATTGATCCTTATCCAAATAAATACGTTATTCATCACGTGTATTTAATTTCGAACAAAATTGCTTCTGACGTCATTTGATTTCAATGTATATCTTAGGAGATATCATAGTTTTAAAATAATACTAATAATAAAGCTGAAGAGTTTGTTTGTTTGAAACACGGTTTGAAAGCTCTTAATCTCTGGAAGTATTGGTCGCATATATAAAAAAAATTTGCGTTTGATAGCCCAGTTCTTGAGGAAGGCTATAAACTGTTAAATTTGACGCTAGGACCCTTAGGAGTTGAGCAAAAAGAAAAAAAGTCTGAAGTTTTCACCAAGCGAAAACGAAGTAATAGCGCAGGCCGGCGACACGTTGCGACAGGGTGGATCGGGGAAACAAAAAAAATTTACGCGGACGAAGTCGCGGGCAGAAGCTAGTACTAATGATAAAGCTGAAGAGTTTTTTTGTTTGAAACACGGTTTGAAAGCTCTAAATCTCTGGAAGTATTGGTCGCATATATAAAAATATTTTTGCGTTTGATAGCCCAGTTCTTGAGGAAGGCTATATTCTATTAAACTTGACGCTAGGACCCTTAGGAGTTGAGCAAAAAGAAAAAAAGTCTGAAGTTTTCGCCAAGCGAAAACGAAGTAATAGCGCAGGCCGGCGACACGTTGCGACGGGGTGAGTCGGGGAAACAAAAAAAATTTACGCGGACGAAGTCGCGGGCAGAAGCTAGTACAATATAAAAGCCTAGCCATTAGAATTGATGTGAAAAGAGTTCAAGTATCTCAATGATTATTTCATATACACCTACCTATATTGTAATTAACTACACAATAGTTAAATTACGCCCCACGAACTAACATTAGATTTAACTTGTGGGGTTAGAGTGCAGCCTCATTTAGCCAGTTATTTTTAAGTCACATGTTATAGGGGGAGAACCAATTGCCACACACTCGGCACAATCCAGCTGTTGACTGAGACCTTCGTTTTTGTTTTACCTACATTTAGAGAGCAATGATCTTTGTTTTTTTACATACACTCACGCTTTCTTCCCATGGTGGTAGGCAGAAAATATAAAACGCTACCTGCTATGATCCTTAAAAAGTCCTTTTTTTATTGGTGAATGGGTCTGCTCTTGACTCGATCACGCCTGATGGAAAGCGATGGATGAGGTCTATAATGGAACGAATGTGCCCAGAAGATGCCTAAGGCACTGGAACTCCCACGCATCGACGAAACACAGCAGGCTGCTTGACGCCGGACTCCGGTGAGAGGGTGGTCGCAAACCAGGCGGGTGTTAGCCCTACCACCGCAAGGAAAGAATTGGCCAGTCAAATAAGGTGTTGGGTGTGTTTGTCCAGGGGCCCAAGTCTGCTATTTTTATAATTCGTCATTCCAACACGATCCCATTGTCATTTTAATTCATAATGGTCGATCATTGGTCGGCCAATGGTCTGAGAAAAACTACTAAATGTCATGCTAGATTTCATTTAAGTAATATATATTTTTACATATTACGTATTAGTGTTTGCAATCTGAAGTAGTAAGAAGTTCGTAAATAGCAATAAACATTACATTTATTCATTCATTTATTCCTTATGTACGAGATTACCATTTTATGCCATTTATTTCAATGGAGTGTCAGTAGTTGACCATTGGAAAGTCATAATGACGCCATTATATTAGTAGATTACCAAACTTGTCAAAATCAACAATTATGAAATCAATGATAGACCATTCTGACACTATTGTAATAGCAGACTTGAGGCCCTGGATGCGCCGAGCGAACGGTATAGTTGAGTAACTGGCGGAACAAACTAAGCTAAACGAGAAGGCTTCTTCATGCATCCATCTTTTGCCTCGTTTACGTTTGATTAAAAAAAAAATCAAATCCCAATTTTCATAAAACCTATGTACTCGGGTAAATGTAATAATATAATTTAACGTTTTTAAGTAGATAACTTAAAAACGTTAAATTATATTATTACTTAATCATTTTATTTTAGACAAATAACGTTACATACTTACATTGTTAGTAAAATAATACATAAACAACAAAATAAATAAATAAAATCACAAAAGAAATAATTAATTTGTGCAATCAAAACTATCAAGGATTTAGGTGAGCGCATCCAGATAGCTCTGATAATGCTTATTTCGCACACAATTGGAATGTGGGGCAAACTATAATTTTATTATAATCCTCTTACTAATAAACGTTGTATAGAGTTTGTATAGTTACACAACACTTTGTCTTCTTCTTTCGAAAGTCAAATTGCTGACGACTGAAAGACAGAAATCGGTATGTAACTATTCACCTGATATATTGCGTGTATTAGTAAGGGTGATAAACTATAAAAGGGAAAACGAAGTTCTTTCTAATGCTTAGAAGGCACTTCTTAGCAGAAAACAAAAGAAAGAATAATAAACAAAAAGTAAATAATTAGCTATGTGTGATTATAAAATATGCTTTCCAGTTTAAGTTGGAAATGAAATTGTTTATTCTGTAAATGAATGGTATATCGGAATCACACGTCTTATACGTCATATTAAAAAAAATCAGCTGGATGGAGTCGACATTTCCTATCTGACTACCCCTGAGAAGACATAGCGAAACGAATTCAAGGGTCAATTTCTCTTTTAGAGACATAATTTTGGCCAGATCATGTGAAATACCTGGAATGGTCTTTTGAGGAAAGAACCACACAGATTTGAGTAGACCAGTCCAGCTAGTGTAAGCATTTGTCAGTAATCGTGCACTATAACGACTCGACGAACAATACCAAAGATAGGACATTTAGGTAGGCCGCATAAAGTAGGTAGGTACCGGTAGGTACCTACTCAAACTGTCGGACCTGTGGGGGTGTGGTTTTTACAGGTTACATTAAACTTTGCCACCAAATGAAACTCACATAGATAAGAAAAATCCAATTGGTCTAGCAAACTTATAAACATGATAATTATATTACTGACCTACCTACTCTCAAACACATCATGTATTTACAAGTATAGCTACATATTTGGGGAGGCCAGGCCACGGAAATCGTTATTTTCCAACTCGACTTCACTCAACACATTGACATAGGCTATAAAATATGTAATATTTATTCTAAAAAGTAATTCACTATTACCTACTTTAATTCGTGAATAAAAGAAGAGTTAGGTGACTTTACAATGACTCAATTAAAACATTCAATGAATTATTGAAACCGGATGATCGATTTGATTAATCATTGGTTGTGTCCGTGTCCTTTTATGTTTCTTAAATAAAAAGATAAGAAAGAAAAAAAGGTCATTAAATAAAAAATTGCCATTGTGCCACCCCTTATAACATTTCTATCAGTCTGTAATATTTATAGTGTACCTACATAATAAAGAGTATTCTATTCTATTCAGAGATGATAAATCTTACCTTTTATTTATTTACTCGACTGTTTGTTGTAACTTAGCCAAATTCACAATGTTCTATAACACTAGGTAGGTTCACTAAACATCAATATCACTTATTTAAAGCTAAAAACGTATTATTCTTTTTTAATAAACACAAGCCGATAAGTTTGTTTCTATAAATTGAGTGCGACGATGTGTTATTTTTTGCCCAAATCGTCATAAGTGATAAGATTGGGCGATAATTACTTATTTTACATATCGATTAAGGCGGGCGATAGAGTCTACGATAACAAATCGCGATTGTAATTTTTTTGTGTCCGGGAAATATTAGGAATATCTTTGTTTTTTTTTTCAAATATGGAGTTGTTAAGATGTTATCGATATAAGTACTTATGAATCTCTGATTGCCAAAATAGACCTATACCTATTGGCCTCGATTCTGTTGTTCACAAACTAAACTAAATTTATGTTTAGTGCATCTTTTTCTTTCTATTTCAATATGAAAAGGACAGAAGATAAATATTAGTTTAGTCCCGTAAGTTCAATGCATCTTTTTCTTTCTAGAAAAGGACAGAAGATAAATAATATTAGTTTAGTTCTGTCAAATTAGTCAGCGCCTGACGTAAATTGACGTAATTTTATCAAGCAGGTTTTAATCACGCTTATACTTGGAGTAGTGTCAGGCGATGATTAATAATTTGACAGGACTAAACTAAAATGTATCATATGTCCTTTTCTTAATGAAATATAATCAACTCAATCTTTGTTAGTTCAGTGGAGAGACACTGTCTAAATAGACAGTGTCTCTCCACTCTTCTTCCAAACTTCACTATTCTTTCAAATCTTGTGCCATGTAAATACATGGCACAAGATTTGAAAGAATAGTATTAAGTACTGTCAGTTACAGCAATTAGCTGACCCACCTTTGCATAAATGGTTGCGATTTTTTAGAATACGAATCGATAGAAATTTATAATTCTTTTATATTTTATTTACCTACTCAAATAAATCGCAACCATTTAGGCAAAGGTGGGGTCAGCTAATTGCTATAACTGACTGTACACTGATTTATTACTTAGTAGCTGTACCGCGCCGGCCGTAAGTTAGTTACATCGTATTTTAGAAAAAGTTTGAATTTGTAGAGTCCTTGTCATCTATAAATTTGTGACAAGTCAGTTTCTGGAGCTCGATATGTCATACTTAGTACGTAAGTATACACGCTTCCGTACTGCCGATCGATTCTGTAAAAATCTCACCGTGAAAAGTTAGGTGAAGTGAGCTTAGAGTGAGCTGTCAAGAGTATCAATCCCTAGCATCAGGATGACACTGACAGCTCACTTCACCTAAGTTTTCACGGTGAGATGGTTACAGAATCGCACTGCTGAACGTTAGCTGTTGTCCGGTGAATGTAATTGATAGTTACGAAACAGTATAACTATTCTCAGGCTATGTTCCCAGTCGCCTCCGCGGGGATTGTCACCGGAGGCACAGAATACCTAATAGTACTTCGTACAGAATGGCCACTCCCTACCCCGCGCTGACATCAGATACCGCACTTCACCCCGCACACCCGCGACATTATCGGCGGTTCATTAGCTCGGGGCGCTCACAAAGAACCGCAGCGCTGTACTGCTGACACGAATACACAATTTTGCGATTTAAAAGTTTTATCTGAGTTTTAATCACGATGGTTCGATATTGTGATGCTTTTCCGAATTAGTATTTACATAAATGTTTGTAAGATATCGCATTTTAATACCATGCGATATAATAACCGATTATTTATAGTTAAGTAGGTCATTTAAACGAAAATATTTTAGTGTAAGCAATACTTAGCTAAGTACCTTATTTGCATGGGTATTTGCTTTGGGATAGCAACATTTAGTGAAGTGGAACTGATGATGAAGACCACAGATGGCCACCGGGACTACTCAATAATAAGTATTTCACAGGTTGCGATTCGATTACTTTAATATGTTTGCTAAGCACAAGTTATGCTCGTCACAATGCGAATGGTGAAATGGAGTACCAAGAGAACTCCTCAACAATTAACGTCCCTGCATCGGGAAAAGCAATATTTTGTACAAGGCGATGAGCAAGTTGACATTAGGCTATTGTAACTTAGATACTTTATAAACAGACCCACTAAAAAGCGAGAAATAAAAACTTTTTAGCAAAAAAAAACAACTTCCAAAAAAACACTAAGTACAAAGTGAAAAATAACTTTAATTTCGTAAGTCGGTGGCAATAAACTAAAATACAGATCCAAAGACACCGACTTCCGAAATTAAAGTTATTGTTAAAAAGTTTTACATTTATTACTTAACTATTATAATATTATTTTTATTTCATTACGAACCCGACTAATTAGATAAACAATCAAACTAGTCCTTTCTAGTCGCGTCGTCGTCGTTCCCGCCATTTTTTTTACGCTCCGCACGACAACCAACCCTACTAGAGTTTACGCACACATTTGCACGTGTACCAACGTCATTTGGCTATGTAGTAGTAGTAGGTAATTATTTTGCGCGCGTTGTACGGAGTGTCCGGGGTGTGCCGGAGGCAAATGGGAATAAAAATTCCCATTCGCCACCGGCGGTGACTGGGAAGTCATTGCCCCCACTTCAGCTTCGCTGTACATTGCTTCTCCATAGTAGGGAATAAAAGGATGGGGCAATTTATCCTAAATCTGCGTCTAATCTCTAAAAAAAAAAGACAAAGTACATTGAAATATTTTTTTTATTTTGATTTCGATATGAATAAACTTGTTCAAATTAAACATTTAAACTGGTATTTTGTATCACAGATACGTTTTTTACCCATCAATTTACACTGTACCTAACCTGCGGTGCTATTCTGTAAAAATCTCACCGTGAAAACTAAGGTGAAGTGAGATTAATTAAAAGGCCGATCTTGGGACTTGTGGCACCCCGACTTGGGTTAGGTTAGGTTCCTTTAAACCCTGTAGACAGAAATAGGGGGCCCCGCGAAGCGGGGCTCCGTCGACTACGTCTTATTTCTTACTTGTAAACCAACCTAGACCTTAGATACTCGTTATTGTGGGATAATCGTCGTAGTGATTATCTGTGATACAAAATACTAGTTTAATTGTTTAATTTGAACAAGTTTATTCATAAAAAAATATTTCAATGCACTTTGTCTTTTTTTTAGAGATTAGACGCAGATTTAGGATAAGTTGCCCCATCCTTTTATTCCCTACTATGGAGAAAGCAATGTACCTACAGCGAAACTGAAGTGGGGGCAATGACTTCCCAGTCACCACCGGTGGCGACTGGGAATTTTTGTTCCCATTTCCTCCGGTGACAATCCCCGCGGAGGCGACTGGGAATCATTCATTCTCAGTACCCGTCCATGCAGAAAATTTTAGGATATTGTTGTGCTCACATGTACCTACTTACAGCTTCTGGTAAGCGAAGAGTGAATTGGGCTCGGAGACTTTCCTGTCCATCCAAGAAAGAAAGCTACGAGTAGGTTCATATGAATTATGCTGGAGTGGACCTCAAAGCTTTACTTGGTAAGTGTGCAGGAAGATTCAGAGTTAAGATTATCTTCCTACTCACTTACCTCCTAACTCCTAAGTAACACAAAATCAAAATAATATCAACGTTTTGCTTCTACAAAGCAGCATTTTCTAACTTTAAAGTTCCTAATTATTATTTGCTATGAATTACTTAATCCTCTTTTTAAATCGTTTGCGCAGCCAAAGGTTTTATTTTATATACTATGCCTCAGTACACCTTCTAATACAGAGAATACGGGATTTCTGTTATAAAGCTATTTTGTGTTACTTTGGTTATTCTCACTTCCCGTACACCTATCTGTTCCGACCAGTGAGGAAGACATCCAGAAAATTCTATAAGTTGCATAATTTGTTTATCTTATCGCTTCTGTATCGACGATAACCGCGGTCATGATAAGGAACCAAAATATTTTCATAATTTGCACACATGATTAGTGACGATTAGAATAGCTACGATAACGGGACGTCCCGCCATCTTGGATGGCTTTAAAAGTCTGAATTTCCTCTATGATGCGTAATACAAGTATCTTAAGTAGTTAAGCCTGTGAGCATATAGTAGGAATCTTCAGGACAGAGGATATTTACGACATACATTTCACTGGAAACCCAAACTAAACAGATAATGAAAATAAGTCTTCTAGTCTGCACTTTGCATGTTAGTAGCAAAGAATACCTACCTACTACTTAGGCGATTGAGCAGTGAACACATAGATTTGGCATCATATGCTGTAGATTAGGAACTTATTTATTTATTTATTTGGGACAAACAAACAGTAACACATTACCTATATCTGCGCAAATAATATAAACAAAGATATTATATAAATGTGAAACTCACACCGTTATCCACAGCTTAAAGATTGAATGCATTGAAAATAAAATCTCTTTGCCAATGCGTTGTGGGGTCTGTGGAAGTCTTCTTATGATGGCGTTAGCTATTTTTAACCGACTTCCAAAAAGGAAGAGGTTTTATGTTCGACCTTATGTATGTTTTTTTTTCTTTATGTATGTTCACTGACTTCTCCGTCAATTGTGGACCGATTTTCAAAATTCTTTTTTTATTTGAAAGGGTATGCTCCCGAGGTGGTCCCATTGTCAGTTGTCACCAAATCGGAAGTCAGTGTCAATAAAAGAGAATGCGGAACCAACGACACTGACTTCCGAAATTAAAGTTATTTTTCCCATTGTAGTGTTTTTTTGGAAGTCGGTTGTTTTTTTTTTGTAAAAAAGTTTTTTATTATTTCTGAGATCATTTTATATCGATTCAGATTGAGATTGATAGTGTGTTACGCTATTAGGGTACTGTATCTGTGATCAGAGACAACCTCATCATTATCTGGTAAGCTTTTTCCAAACGATACATAGGGATCAGCTTTTAATCTAAGAAAACAGGCTCGCAATTTATATTTTATTTATCTCAGGTCCTTGACGACAGGCCCCTATTAAAGTTTTACGCAACTTCATTGAAAAAATACATGTGTTTGAGATAAATATAACGGTAAATATAAACAGAAATAGTTTTTATCTCTTTTTGTTATCGTCACTATTCTTTCACTCGTCCGGACGCTGCGCGTGAGTAAACTGATTGTACACAGCAGCAAAGCGGACCTTTAAAACTCGCAGTTGATTATGTAGATCATGATCATTGCCTTCAATCGTTTAGGATCTGAACCTCAAGTTTACAAAAAAACCTTTATTTGCATAAACAATTGTACAGAAAGTTCTTAAGATAATTACATCGATCGCTTATTACTGTCGACATGTAAATTTTACCCTACTTAAATATTATTTCAAGAATTTAATTAATTAAATTAAAATTGGTCACAATTAATTCATAAATTACATTAAATATTACAATTCACTAGTTATACTCTGTTACTTGGAATTTTGTTATACAATTTGATGCACATGACATATTATAATATGTATAGCTGTTTTAGATTTCAGTGAGAGGTTCGTTTTGGGTTAATGCAGCTTGTTTACTAAAAAGTTTAAGGTAAGCTTGTTTTCGCCACGGTATAAAACGTGTATTCTAGGTACATGTAACTACTAGTTTCGTTAACGACAATACTGAAAAAAATAATTTCTTACTACACCACATTAAAGCGATTACATTAAAAACTTACTGACTTACAGTATGAAGAAATGTTTGTAAAACAGTAATGTTTAATGATTGAACATACCATTTACTTAAGACTATGCCGACTGCACAGTGGCGTCCTCATCGTTTGTTTGGTTATTTCATACAATTTAGAATGAAAATGCAGAAAATAAGCGCGTTAAGTTGTGCTTCACATGATTATACGTTAATATTATTAGAAGCGGTAGTTTTATATTGTTTAGTTTTATTATAATCCTTAAAACGGAATATAGTGGCCACTGTTATCCGTTTTAAGGATTATAATAAAACTAAACAATATAAAACTAAATTGTATGAAATAACCAAACAAACAATGAGGGCGCCACTGTATGGTCGGCACAGTCTTAAAAGAAACGTTAACGTTAAAACGTTAAAGTTTACTGTCATGACGGTAACATTTTGCCTGAAGCTTTAACTGTTTTCGGATCAGTAAAAAATACTGTTTTGAACGTTAGGCTCATATGGAAATGTTTAAAGCAGTTCAGATCAATGTTACTTCATTAATATTTACTGCTTATTTCTTTCAGAGTGAATGTTTTTTACACATGTTTTGGAAAAAATAATCTTTTACAAGTCTTGTTCAACGAGTACCTATAAGTGTAAAGGCGAAAGCTAAATCTAATCTATCAACAAAAACAAAAGAAAAGCGTTAATGAGTGCACGGTTTTGGGTTAGATGACGAACCGATTAAAATAAAATAAATAAAATTCTTAAAATCTCACCTTGCAAAACGTAGGTGAAGTGACCTGACAATAGTGTCCGTCCATAGTAGCATCACTTGAAGCTCACTTCACCTAAGTTTTCACGGTGAGATTTTTACAGAATATACCGGTAGTTTCTATTATACTGAAAACTAATAAAGAATATTGAAACAGAAATGGTATCTTGTAGTCTGTATGCAAAGACCTATTAAGTTAAATCTAACTTTACATTTCAATAACAACGAATCACAAAACACGTTAAGCCATTGGTCCCGGCTGTCATTCCTGGATCTTTGACAGTCGTTACTGGTAGTCAGAAGTCTGAAAGTCTGACAACCAGTCTTACCAAGGGATATCGTCTTACCCAGTAGCTGGAGTGGTTGTAGAGGTCAGATAGGCAGTCGCTCCATGTGAAATACTGGTATTCAGCTGCATCCGGTTAGATTGGAAGCCGACCCCAACATAGTTGGGAAAAGGCTAGGAAGATAATGATGGTGACTTAGTAGAATTTAAATAAATTCCGCTTCAAGAATTAGAGAATTTTGGCTCATAATATTGCGTAATAGATGTTAATCGCCACAGTTGAGCTACTACTAGCTCAAACTAAACCAAAACTATTTTGTACGCCGAATATGGCAAAACATGTTGAATCACCAATATTTTTCCATCTTTGCATATCATTTCATCATTGCATATCTATGCATCATGTTACACTTTTTAAACAAATAAATTAAATGCATCTTTATCTTTAACTGAGGCTAATGAGACACAATTGAATTTCTATTTTTACCGACTTCACAAAAAGGAGGAGGCACTATGTTCGGATGTTTGTATGTTTTTTTTTTATTTTCTATGTTTGTTCATCGAATACTCCGCCAATTGTCGACGGATTTTCAAAATTCTTTTTTTATTTGAAAGGGTATACTCCCGAGGTGGTCCCATTGTCACCAAATCGGAATTTGATCAGGGAATCCCATGGAAATCGAGGAAAACCCTCAAATTTTGTAGGCACACCTATAGCGATTTGGGTATTTTTCAGTAACTCGTAACTCGTGCATTTGCTCTCAGAAAGCACCATTCGGAGAAGTGGAACTCATGATGAAGACCACAGATGGCCATCGGAACTACTAAATAATACATATTTCACGGTTTGCGATTCGGTTAGGTACTTTAATGTGGTTGCTAAGCACAATGCGTATCGTGAAGTGGAGCTGATAGTGACTTCTCAATCAGCTCCAGTTCTCCTGGTTCTTACAAGGAGAACTCCTCAACAATTACAGTCCCTGCATCGGGAAAAGCAATATTTTGTAAAAGGTGATGAGCAGTTGACATTAGGCTATTGTAACTTAGATAAATTACAAACTAGCCCACTAAAAAGTGAAAAATAAAAAACTTTTTTACAAAAAAAACTACCGACTTCCAAAAAACACTACAAAGTGAAAAATAACTTTAATTTCGGAAGTCGGTGTCAATAAAAGAAAATGCGGAACCAACGACACCGACTTCCGAAATTAAAGTTATTTTTCACTTTGTAGTGTTTTTTGGAAGTCGGTAGTTTTTTTTGTAAAAAAGTTTTTTAGAAATCAAATTTAGATTTTTTAACAGTTGAGCGGACAACGAATCAGTCATAAGCATCAAGAAAAGTGTTTAGCTTAGAATCAACTAACGACATAATTTGTGTATCTATTGTAAACAAATCAATGATCGTCTAATAACAAATGTTGACCCGAGATAAGGTCCGCTTTGCTCGCCTGTGGGCGGGCCTGGGCCGTGCGCCGGCGTAGATTCCATCTCAGTCGAGAGCAGCTCGTTTACGAATCAACGCACCCTTATCAATACACAAGTGAGTTTTACTTTTATAAGTTTTATTTTAATTTTATTGCCGGCTTTCAAATTGATTTAATTTTCTTGTTGAATAGCGCGATAAGGTACACATGTACACTAGGTTACATGCAAATAAATTTGTATCTTATGTGAAAACTTCAGGCCCTGCTTTTAAATACATTTCTTTAGAAACACGTCCCATACATCTATTTGTTTACATAAAACAAAACTTTTTAAAGTTTAATTTATTTGAATTAGTAACATAAGCTCATTGTAAAATTTTTAAAAAGTATAAATCTATGGATGCCTGTCATAATGAACGGTACAATAACAATTGATTACGGTATTAATTAAGATTTATGAGACATAAATGAAAACAATATAGTTTCTGTATGCTTGCATTGCATTGCATGTAATCTGTAGCCTGTAGGTACCGAATTTGCAGCTTTCGGTTGCTTCATTTCATGATAAGTGTCACGTGCACCAACGTAGGAAGCACCTCTGCCTAACCTACGGGACGAACAAGCGTGGTGTTATATCATGTTAGGAGTAAATTATTTTTCACTAGCTTCTGCCCGTGACTTCGTCCGCGTGAAATTTCTTATTCCCCCGACCCACCTCTACCTGCCCGCGCCATTACTTCGTTTTCGCTTATTGTTCTTTCTGATTTTCTTTCTTTTTGCTTGGCTCCTAAGGGGGTTTCCTTATTTTTTGTTTTCCGGGGGAAACCTTCAAAAAGCACCCGTCCTCTAGGGAGGGAGGTCGGGGAGTGTGTGATTTTTTCCTCACTAAAACCACCCCGGTGGTCACCATTAGCATATAAGGGTGGTCCCGGTTCCTCTTAAAAGATCAATTCACGGGGGGGCCCGTGCAACGCCTGTAAGGCACATCCCTGGGGAGACTGTAAAGAGGTCTCCCCTGAGTCTCGCTATGCACGGCGGCACGTGACCACCGTGCCACCGTCTTCCCTGGGATCACTTGGTGGGCGGACAGAGTCCCCACTCTATGCGCCCGTGACCCCAAAGGTCCACCTACCTTGGTTGGTAAATGGGTTTCGGCGTATTAGGCACCAAGGCGGTTACCTCCTCGACGCCTTGTTCTCCGAGTAGGATCAGCAGGCCTCTAAGGGCCCTAGCGTGATGTTGATGGCCTAGCCTTCCTCAAGATTGGCCTACCAAAAGCAAAAATAACTTTTCAAAACCGACTGGTAGGTCCAGAGATTAGCGCGTTCAAACAAACAAACAAACTCTTCAGCTTTATTATTAGTAGATATAGATAGATCTGTGTGCCTAATTTCATCCAATATTCACGCGGCGTATGCCAGTATAAGTACTAGGCGGCATGATTTTTCCGATTATCGTCATATTTCAGCCAATTTAAACAAAGCCTTAATGAATTATACCGCTAAACCTTCCTCATGAATCACAGTCAATTGGTGATATCCGTATGAAAATCCGTTCGGAAGTTTTTGAGTTTATCGCGTTCAGACAGACAGACAGACTCGGCGGGGGGACTTAATTTTTTTATAATAATACTAGCTGACCCCGCAAACGTCGTTTTGCAAAAAAAAAAAAATTAGCCCTTAATCTTCTTTATTTCTATTATGTAGATATACTAGCTGACCCCGCAAACGTCGTCTTGCAAAAAAAAAAAAAATTGGGTATGTAAAATAGATGTTGGCCGATTCTCAGACCTACCCGATATGCACACAAAATTTCATAAAAATCGGTCTAGCCGTTTCGGAGGAGTTTAACCACAAACACCGCGACACGAGAATTTTATATATTAGATATGTTGAGTGATTAAATTATTCTTAACTTTTGTAAACTCCAACTTAAAATCTTAAACGGAAGGCGGAAGACAGGGTTTTGTGACGCAGTCTGGGAGAAGCCTATGTCCAGCAGTGGACTGCGATAGGCTGAGATTAAAACTAGTCACACAGGACAAAGTAGGTATGAAGTTATCTAACACAAAAGTTAAAACAAATCCATTGATGTTTGACCCGCGTTAGATAGTTCCGCTGACTTGCGTTCGCGCATGCACTCGTGATCGGTAAGCATGTGAGCATGGTGGACAAAGTTCAAGCATCCGTCAAGAAAACGGAGAATACAGAGATGAGCACACAGCGAACATCGTGTACAGGGGTACACAATGATCGCTGTGTGCTCATCTCTGCGCCGATAAGCAAGGGTTGAGTCACGTGACTCACTGTCCGTTCAAAACCAAACAGAATAATAAGTCTACGAGCCCATATTGTTACTAAATTATGAGCAACATGACGAAAACGTTAGAAAGGGTAAGTGTAAGTACGTATACACAGCAAGTTTATCGTAGGCGGAATTGAGAATCATTCAGAACAGCGGGGTAATTGTTATCCTCAAGATGGAGGGACCAAGTCTTGAATTTCAAATCAGCCTATTTATAAGTTTAATACTATAAATCTACTACTTGCTACATAAGCAATAATTTTAGCTACCTCAATGTATACGTAGTTATTTAACAAAATCCTTGGTCCCTTCATTTTGACGTCAAATGGAGGGACCATATCAGTAGCGTGCATTGCATAAAGGCATATAAGCAGTGCCTCCTTCAATAAATCACCATAAGCCTGTCAATTACATTTTAGTGTGTGTGCCCCACAATTAAGAAACTCACAAAATTATCATACGTGGGTAAGAAAATAATTTGAACATTCGAAATATATATAACTTTTGTTTTATGTTTCTGATTAGTGACCGCGTCTGCCTAGACTAGATCCGGCCTAGTGCCTGCTGCCTACCTATTCTGAAAACCAGTGCACACCACTGACCATACATTATGAATACACTGGTCGGAGCAGTATCCTACCTATACACCGTGTTCCAGACGACATAAACTTTGCCCAGATGTTCAGACCATGGAAATAAGCGTTTTTCACACACACACACATTAATGAATTCTTATTTTTTTTTTAATTTTCATACAAACTTAATCATCATCATCATCAACAGCCGGCATGCAGACGTCCACTGCTGAATAAAAGACTCCCCCTTAGACTACCACGCCGAACGACAATCCGCCACTAGCATCCATCGGTTGTCCGCGACTCTTACGTAAAAATTTCAAACTAAATATCTTGACGTAAATCACCCGATAAGCATGCCTCTTTATCCGAATTGGCAACGTCCTATTTTCATTCGTAAGATTTGGCGGGCTGAAACTGCACCCTAATTGCGTAACACACTATTACTCTCAATTTGAATCATTTTGAAGCATATTGCTAATCCATTGCTCCATATGTTCGAAAAATGTGTTTGCTCAACAAAGTAAATAACGCAATGAATGTTGTTGAACTGTCAAAATGAAACCCATTGCTACTGATAGTGTGTTACGCAACTACCCTGCTGGTCAAAACTAAGTAAGTTTCTTTGATTTTTTATCTCTTTCCTTTTTTTAATACTTTTAATCATTATTTCCCTCAGAGTTCAGATTAGGACTGCCAATCAAATGCCCTTCTTACCTAAAGAGAGCGTATAAGGTTACCTAGCAGGTAGGTACGTATTTCGAATTGTGACATTTTTATTGAGGAATAAAAAATCAAAATTCTATAACCAAATCATAAGCTCCGCCCACGATATGCAGCCTTCGGCACAACTTTTCTGTAGTTCTTATTTTTTAGTCTAGGCTTAGAGCAACGCAGGACCTCCGACGACGGGAAGGGGAGTAGTCTACCGTAATTATCCTAACCCATTCTGCCGTTTCGACTTAAGTAACAAAGATTCAATCTCAAAACTATTGAATAAAATTTATTAGGTAGGTACCTACATTTTAGTCCTAAAAACCACCTAACTCCTCGAGGAGTATGATACCTATGTAGAATCACTACATAGTATAAAACAAAGTCGCTTTCTCTGTCCCTATATCCCTATCTATGCTTAAATCTTTAAAACTACGCAACGGATTTTGATGCGGTTTTTTTAATAGATAAAGTGATTCAAGAGGAAGGTTTATATGTATAATACATGTATAATATAGTAGAGAAACACTGATAACTTACATTGCAAACGCTGGCTGAACCCTATGAGATACATCAAAATAATGTACTACAGTATTGTATACCTTAAAAAGGTCTACAAAAGAAGTCCGCGATGGTATATGTCTATCTCTTAGGGATAACCCACAATAACCATTGTTTTTCTTTACTTTTTACGAGAAATGATGGCTTATTTACGAAGCAATTTTAAGCAATACAGCATTAATCCTTATCCAATTAAGTACCTTAAATACATTGTGCATTTAATATAGATCAATATGGCCCTTTACAGCATGTTATTTAAAATAATATTTTCGAAGATATTACAAATTTAAAATGCAGGGACATAGCGGTTGCTGCGGTATCGGCGGCAGGGGCTGACGGCAAGTTAAAAAAAACATTAAATTAAAATTATTAATTATTTAATTAAATTGCATTGCACCCGTGCGAAGCCGGGGCGGGTCGCTAGTTACGTTAAATAAAAAATAAACTCGAAAAAGTAAAAAAATACATTTAATCTAAACAGTTTTCGAAATGTCCACCTTCTTTTTCGACACAAATATTCAAACGAGTCTTAATTTGGCCATTTAAATTCACAGACATTTCTCTCATTTGTTCAGCAGCCTGAGATATTCTTTTTTAGAGCTGTTCACGGTTCTGAATTTGTACGGAGTACACACCTTCTCCTTTAAGGTCCCCCAGACATAAAAATCTAAGTAGGTCTGAGGACCTAGCTGGCCATGCGATATTTGTGCTACCTCAACCAATCCAACGGCCAGGAAACGTTTAATTTAAATATTCACCCACTTTTTTGCCATAATGTGCAGGGGCCCCATCGTATTGGAGCCACAGCCCACATGGTTCGCAGAGTTTGAAGATCGCACTTGTACGAAAAATTCCAAGCTAGTGACGTTTCTTAGGACCTTTCTTGAGAAGCGATCAGGTGGTATGTCTTGGGATTTTCTGTAGTGGTAGGCATGCAAACCATATATTTTCCACAGTTTCCATACTAGCTTATGGGATACACCCACGATTCTCCCACCGCGTCTCGTCGAGAGTGTAGGATCATGAATAATAAGGTTCATTATTCTGTTTTCTTGACCGACGTTCAAATTGATTGCTCGTTCAGAGTGGCGTGGTCTAATTCCGATCTCCCAAAATCACCTGTGTGCGCGCCGACCAGGGAATCGCCGTTGGTACTCTCGTACAGCCGCTGTAGCATTTCCGTCACAGAAACCGTAGGCGAAGTGAATATCAGCTTGGTGTTGAGCCGAATACTCGTACGGTATAGTGAATGTTGTAATCAAAAAAAAAATTGATTCAATTAATTGGAAACCCAAAAGTAAATTATAATAAACAACAAACCTGACAGTTACATAAAATCATGCATGACAAAGAACAACTTAGGCCATAGACCAGTTTAATCGCTTTGATAGATTCTGTAACAAAATTTAATGATCGTCTTCTTAGAGACCAGTTTAATCTCTTCTTTGATAGATTCGTTAGCAAAAATGATCGTCCTTTTTCGCTAACTCTCGGGTTCCTCTCGTACGTGTGCAAATGAAATGCAAATAGCATTTGATAGATTTATCATTTTAATTGCACTAAGCGGCAACATAGACCAAATTACGACCTTTTCTTACTGCATAGCTCAATTAAATTTCAATCAGCAAAGCAGATAAGTACCTATGCAGTGGTGTCGAATATAGTTGAAGTTTACCAAAAAACCGATTGATGTTTTTGAATGAAATTTAATTTGATAAATGACGAAGCCTTTTTATGTACTACTTCCTTTGTTAGATTTGATAAAGAAAAGCGATTGCCGAAGTTTATGGATAACATGAAGAACACGGTGTATAGTATTAGGTACAATATCTTAATTCTACTTTAGAAAATATATGAAATTTGTTTGTCTCTAACATGAATCGTTTGAGAAATATTGACCATAATGTTTGTTGGTCGCGGCATAATGACGATTCAAAAATTTGGTCAGACATGTTAATGGATGTTTTTTTTTTTGTTTTTCGAAGTAGTCAATCTATACTAATATTATAAAGAGGAAAGGTTTGTATGTATGTTTGTAACGAATTGGCTCAAAAAGTACTGGACCGATTTTAAAAATTCTTTCACCATTTGAATGCTACATTATCACTGATTAATATAGGCTATTTTAATTGCAAGAAAAAAATAAAATGTTTAAAAAATAAATGTCCACCCGTGCGAAGCCGGGACAGGCCGCTAGTATTATATATAGTACCTACCTATTTTCTACCTTTAGATTATGCAAATGACTTACGTTAAAGATTAATTTGAAATTAGTATTCATTATTTTTATATACTTTTTTGCAAACATGTGACGTGACGATGACGATTGAAATAACTGTAGGTACCTAACCCAAAAGGATAATAGAATTCATAATTATGAACAAATTTCCAAGCCAAAAAGCGTTGAAAAAAATCAGCGACATTTTGTCCATTCCATGTGAAAATAAATGTATGGAACCGCTGATTTATGCGCAATTTTCGAAGGGAAGTATTATTTGATATTCATTTGCTAGTTATTCTGTGCTTCAGATTACTCGAAAATTAATAATAAAATAATTATTTCAAAGCAAACACAGAAACGTCAGTTATTATTTCGCGTCCGGCCAGCGAGCTCCTGGCCCAAACCATGGTACAGACTACAGAGCGAGAATGCATGGGAAGCCGTCACCTCCTTCTGCGAAGCAGTAATGCTTGCGAAGGAGGAGGCGGAGCGCGTGAGGGAGAGGCAATCTGTGCGCCCTCGCCCCTAGTCGCCGCACAAGACGCCCTGGGCGTCGGGAGTCGAGAGCCGATTCCCGGCCACCGTATCTAAGGTGAGGGCGACCAGTGGGTAGCTCTCGATCCGGTAAGGACCCGGCCCGGGGCCTCAAGTCTGCTATTACAATAGTGTCAGAATGGTCTATCATTGATTTCATAATTGTTGATTTTGACAAGTTTGGGAATCTACTAAAATAATGGCGTCATTATGACTTTCCAATGGTCAACCACTGACACTCCATTGAAAGAAATGGCCTACAATGGTAATCTCGTACAGAGGCCAGCACATCAAGCTACCCCAATCTGTCAGATTTTCCCAATTGAATATGAACCTTATTCCTTTGTGCTAAATTTGAAAATCTATCAAAGAAATTTGACAGATTGGGGTAGGTTGACCTGCTGGCGTCTTTACAATCATAATGAATGACAAATGAATAAATGTAATTTTTATTGATATTTACGAACTTCTTACTACTTCAGATTGCAAACACTAATACGTAATATGTAAAAATATATATTAAATGAAATCTAGCATGTCAGACCATTGATCGAGCAATAATTATTGCTTAATTAATTAATTATTTTTAATTCATAATGGTCGATTATAATCGACCATTATGAATTTAGCAGATTACGAACTTTTAGCAAAATGACAATGGTATCGTGTTGGAATGACGAATTTATAAAAATAGCAGACTTGTGCCCCTGGTCGACGGCGCGTTGTGTTAACTTGTGTTCCACGCGCGCCTCAAAGATGTCAGCACTAACTGATGGTCCGCAAGGGCCGATGCCTGCCAGGGTCGCGGGTTATTCAAAACAGTTATCGTGGCCCTGGCACAGGCAACTGAAGTAACACGGGTGGGTTTAAATCAAAGAAGGAGGTTCTCAATTCGACTGGTTGTTGTTTTTTTTTTTTTTGTAGGTTGTTACACGATATTTCCGGCAAAATATTATTTTTTTAATAGATACCATGCCTCAGGAATGGTCCCATTGCTAGGTAAAGGGTGTCTCAGTAAGAGTGCACTTTTTCATTTTAAAATAAAAACAAGTATTTTATGACAGAGTTGTGATATTTTTATTGTATTGTAAAGAAGACATGTTCCGATTAAGTATGGAATAAAATATCCGGCAAATGACCCCCCCGGCTTCGATGACAGGCCATTACTCTTTTCATGAAATTTTCCATGACTTTTGCACATAGATGTGGCTGTATCTCACTGATGACACGTTGGATTTCCGATTTTAGCTCAGGAATTGTTTCGGGTTTATTCGCATAAACCCGAGATTTCACAAAACCCCAAAGAAAAAAATCGCACGGTGTTAAATTGCACGATCTTGGTGGCTAGTTGACATCAGAATTTCGTGAGATAATGTGTTCTGGAAATCGTTGCTGCAATAAGTCGATTGTTTCATGCGCGGTGTGGCAGGTTGCGCCATCCTGCTGAAACCACATGTTGTCCAGATTCATGCCGTCCAGTTGAGGCCACAAGAAGTCCGTTATCATATTCCTGTAACGAATGCCGTTCACAGTCACTTTCCCCATTTGCAACTTTCCCCATTTTTGTAATGAGTTTTCACAATTAGAACGCGTTGTTCTTTCGAAAAGCGCTCCATTTCTAATAATCGGAATAAACAGAGGTGACAGCTGTCAAATTTCAGAGTTGCCACTTGCATGAAAAAAAAAATATTCCAATTTTAAAAAGTGCACTCTTACTGAGACACCCTTTAGTTATTGAGTTCGCTTCAATAATACGTATTTTTGCCACTTAGTTTTGCCACTGATGTTATAATGACTTCCTGTCACTGATATTTATTTTATAGTGGAAACTAGCAAAGGGGAAATAATAACTGTTCCGTACTTTTCCAAATTCTAATCAATATACGGAATTTCAAGTTCAGAATTTCGTAAGGAATGAGTCACAACAGACATTCGGACATGTTTACATGCACTCTGCTTAATTAAGTATGTATACATAACTACTTGACGGTACAAAGTTTACAGATAACTGCGATTCCGGGAGATGACACCAGTTTCGACATATTAATGAACCATATTATTAGTCAATGTTTTAGGTAATCGGGGTACCTAAATAGTAATTAAACGTTTCGAAGTTTTGATGTATTGGAATAAACAAAGACGACTTTAGGTAGGTAAGTATAACGATTTGAAAGAATTGTTAGGAAAGAATTGTTAAGAAAAAGTGATTTGGCAGTGGCGGCCTTAACTATTAGGGCTCAGGGGGCCTACCACCACCTCTTATTATTTTCACAACACCCTGTCCTCCGCCTTCCACATCCAGTCTCTCTTGCGTAAATTATGTGAATTGAAAGTAAGTAGGTGTTTCTGAAGATTGATGAGAAATTAAATTTATAAATAAATAAATATACATAATACATACCTACATGATCAGCCTATAATGTTCCCACTGCTGGGACACAGGCCTCCTCTCTGTGAGAGGGAGTGGGCCGTAATCTACCACGCGGGCCCAGTGCGGGTTCGTAGATGTCACATGTCTTCGAATTTTTGTTTCTAGGACATGCCGGTTTCCTCACGATGTTTTCCTTCATCGTTTTGAGAGCAGTGGTAATGAAATAATTTATACAAGACTAGCGACCCGCCCCGGCTTCGCACGGGTGCAATACTGATAGTAAGTACAGGTATTTCAAGAAAGCCAGCACGCGCCGCTGCGGCCGGTACCGCAGCAACCGCTATGTCCCTGCATTTTAAATCTGTAATATATTCGAAAATATTCATTTAAATTACATGCTGTAAAGGGCCATATTTATCTATATTAAATGCACAATGTATTTAAGGTACTTAATTGGATAAGGATTAATGCTGTATTGCTTAAAATAGCTTCGTAAATAAGCCATTATTTCTCGTAAAAAGTAAAGGATAAAAAATTATTATTGTGGGTTATCCCTAAGAGATAGACATTACCATCGCGGACTTTTTTGTAGACCTTTTTAAGGTTACAATACTGTAGTACATTATTTTGACCTATCTCGTAGGGTTCAGCCAGCGTATGAAAAGTAAGCGCAAAAAAATGTGTTTATTTACGACATCACATGCATGCATGTATTATATATACATATAAACCTTCCTCTTGAATCACTCTATCTATTAAAAAAACCGCATCAAAATCCGTTGCGTACTTTTAAAGATCTAAGCGTTCAAAGGGACAGAGAAAGCGACTTTGTTTTATACTATGTAGTGAAACATAACCATTATAAAGCAAGGTACAGAGGCCAGCACATCAAGCTACCCCAATCTGTCAAATTTATTTGATAGATTTTCAACTTTACTACAATAAGGAATAAGGTTGTTATTCAATTGGGAAAATTTGACAGATTGGGGGAGCTTGATGTGCTGGCCTCTGTACATAAAGGTACATAAGCATACTCACGTATTTAAAAAAGATGCGCTATCGCCGCTTCACACGGCGGGACGCAGATAACGCGCCACCGCGCGTGATTTTTTACATACAAATTCAATAAAAACGCGCTTCCGCGCGGGGAATTTGGCTCCGTTTCCCGCGCTCCGCCGCGTGAAACGTTGCAGTGGGTGATCCGCCTAAGACTAAATTTCTAACGATGAGCTAAGTTAGGCATTTTCAATTAAGAGATTAGCATGAGCTGAAAACCGATCGTGTGTCATCGAACTCCACAAACGTATTTTAATAATTTTTAACCTTTAAAAACTCTCCTCTGCTGACGTTTGAAATCTCTAATAGTTAATTTTTATATCGTTATATTGGGTACTTTTTATACTAAACTTATATTTTTTTTATTTTAAATGACAACTTTTCTACTCGCATTGTTCTGTGAGGAGAATAACACGTAGCTACTTATAACACGTGATTGATTACCTCACCAGTTTTAAGATCACACACGGTCTTAAGTATATAGCGATAAACATATTGAAGCTTGATTTAAAGATTTTTTTTCCATAACTTAACTAACGTGAAACAACTCAACTCAAAGCATTTATTTCAAAAAATCCAATTACAGGCACTTTTGAACTGTCAAGAAGAAAGATGAAGCTAGTTGCCTATTCCAAAGCGTAGTAGTACTTATGGAGAAGAATGGACATGAAACTTCACGGACACTCTTTTAAAACAAAATAATATGTGTACAAAATATCGGTTACATCATTCATATTGAAATTATGCATGTGAGAACGATGCAGAACGTTAAAAGCGTCCGTAATGAAAAGATAAAAAAAAAACAATTCAAATATTAAATTAAAATATGACGCATGGATTAGCACCATTTAGCTCAACCATTTTGAAGGGAACTAATGAATACATGCACCACCATCAGCGAGACATTAGAGTGAGCGTGACATACTCTCAGCCGCCGTCAAGTCAATGAAAGACGTTAGTTTTAAAAGTAGTATGTGTACATAGTACCTAATCACACATGGGCTACGAAATTATACAATACTAGGAGATTGAATTTATATGCAAAAATTGTTTTTTTAAACCTTCAGCAGCGCCAATAGTATTTTCAAATGCTAATCAATTTGTTTATGCATCCTTGTGGAGCAGGACTAGCGTTGAGCCAAGCATTTTTATCATCGATATAATCCCCCAATTTATTTAAGCCTGGCTGCATAGTGTGCCTTTTAAACAAGATTTTAATTTCGTTTCATTCAGTTGAAGTAGACCGGTATGTGGGGAGGTATTTTATTGTAACATTTTAAACAGTACCTGAAACCTGGTTGAACTAATTGGTCCCTATTTCTAGTGATATAATTGTGGCTTTCACCTCTTTTACTAAATGGCTTGTCATTTTGTTAAGCACTTGCATCCAGAAGGCCAATTATCGTAATTAAAAACGTTCAACAACTAGTCGCAATCTCATTTCAGCAACAATCAATGTCAATAACTTGTTAAAAATGTAGGGAAATTAAAGGTATTTTTGATAGATTGTGACTGAGATCAGACTGTGAACGTTCTTAAACGACAATTGCCCCTCAGATGAAATTGCTTAGGTGTCATGCAGATTTATAATGATACTCTTAGTCACCATTGAGGATTGGGTAAGATAGTTTTAATCATGTCCATGAATAACGATGACCTAATTCCATAGCCATATTTGTAACATCTTACCGATAGATTGGAATTATTTAAAAACTCACGATAACCTTTGGAGTAAAATAAACAATGTCAGTATTCACGTATAGTTATAATAAGCGGCAGTCGAGCTCGTGAAAAATTACAATCAACATCTTTTCAACATAGTGCAATTAAAAAAATATTTTAAAAGTCTCGAATGTCTTACGAATATAGGGCGAAAATAACAGTGACCAACATGGCGGAAAACGGTGACGTTTATAAAAAAAGTTTTAATGGCAAATGCACTTTGGGCGTTAACAAAAGGACCACGGGTTCTATTGCTAAAAAAGCTGAAGCCTATTTAAATGCAGTTAAAGAAAGTGTAGGAACGCCATCAGGTCTGTTAATTTAACTTTTGATTTTACGCAATTAGTTCCATTCCAGAACTTATTTGAAATGTTATTTTTCACATTGTAGTGTCTTTTTTGGAAGTCGTTTTTTTTTTTGGAAATAAGTTTTTATTTTTACTTTTAAGTTGTACTTACCTCACACAAATTTGTATAACACTACTTGCTATGTGAAAATCTGTGACAGGAAGTTGTTATAACATCATCAATATAAACTAAGTGAAAACTAAACTAACTAACTTAACTAAACTAAGTCCGGAGCTGCTTATAGTTTAGTTAAGTTTGTATTATTACGTTTTACGATATAAGGTCTATAAGTTCGTTTACTATTAGTATTATTATGTTATAAGGTCCGATGGGACTGGCATGTACAATTATATAAAACTCCCTAATAATTAATAAATATTTAAAAAAATATATATATACTAAGTGGCAAAAATACGTATTGTTGAAGCTAACTCAAAAACTACCCAAGCAAAGTTGGTAAAGTTTATATGGGAACACCCCTGAGGCGTACCCTATCCATTTAAAAAATAATTTTTATTTTTAGATATATCGCGTAACATACATACAAAAAAAATACAGTCGAACTGAGAGCCTCCTCCTTCTTGAAGTCGGTTAATTATGTAAAGTAAAGATACTGCACTTATAGCCACAATGACAATAGGCTAGTTTCCACCATCAATAAATTAAAAATCTATTTAGTCCGTCAGTTAGAGTATTGGAAAATAATGGATACGTATTTTTTATTTTTGTAAATCAATGCATTTTGACAATGATAAAACGCACCAAAACTCGGGAGTGGGGGCTAGTGACGTCAGAATGAACTAAAAATTATACCAAGGTGTGACGTATTGAGAATTTTAAAAGCGTCGTATTTTCTTCAATTTTGGTTTACTTACGTAACAAAAAAAAAAATTCAGGTCAAATATTTTTTGATAATCTAACTGACGGACTAATTAGATTTTTTTAGTTGACAAGCCTATTCCACTAAGTCAGTTTACTTGAATTCTTACCAGTAATTTTGGTTTAAAAACCAAACTACTAACCGATTTTGATTAAATTTCTATGGGACCAATCTGAAAGTAAAATAAAAAAGTAAATTAAAAAAAAAATAAAGAAGTTTTCAAATCTGTTTATAAATGACGGTGTTCTGAGGTAGACATAAAACAAAAATATTCAGCCGAATTGAGAACTTCCTCCTTTTTTTGAAGTCGGTTAAAAAGACAATGACGTAATTTTATAATATACCTAATTAATTTATTTGTTTGTTCAGTAATCATTGTGTTTTTATCTGTAAAGTAACCAAAACCAGTCATTTCACAAAAATAACTTACAATCTGAGTAATTTTATGTATGACCGAAACGAAACAAGAGTTACTTTCATCTTGCACGTCTTTGCACTGCATCATTAAATGTTGTCAAAACAAAGATAAGACGAGAGACAGAGACGGTGACGACGACGGGACGGTGAGATGCGTTAAAATGCATTTAAGTTATTAAATAACTAGCAGCCCGTCCCGGCTTCGCACGGATGGACATTTATTTTTTAAACATTTTATTTTTTCTTGCAATTAAAAAAGCCTATATCGACGCTTGAAAGGCAAAATTGAGTAAGCGACAAAGGGCTAAGTTTACAGGAGAAAAGTTTAAAGTTTAACTTCTCAGAAAAAAAAAACATATAAATTTTTGTAATCATCTTACAGGCCTACTTTTTACTGTTTTAGAAATCTTATTTTATCATCAGAATCATAATTTATATGATTAACTGTTCTTCTGTAAAGTTAGCCCTATGTCGCTTAGTTATTTTGCCTTTCAAGCGTCGATATTAATCAGTGATACTGTAGCATTCAAATGGTGAAAGAATTTTTAAAATCGGTCCAGTACTTTTTGAGCCAATTCGTTACAAACATATTTACCTACATACAAATCTTTCCTCTTTATAATATTATTAGTATATTAGTATTAGTATAGATATAGATAATGTAATTTTAAGACCTAGTTAATCATGTTTACGTAGTTATTTTATTAATAATGGACAGGAACATAAAATAAGAAAATACGTCAATATTAAGACTCTACGCAGGATCGTAGAGGAAAGCCTACGTATTAGGCTACGCCGCGCTATGGGCTACGAGCCGTAGACCATCGTCTACGCTTTGCTTAGTGCTCTGGCTTCTAACGTTTTATGTATTATGTTATGTTTTACTTATACTTATCAAAAAATCGAATTATTTTATTACCTAATTATTATTTAATTCTATAGAATTAGAGTTAATTTATTCAGAAAAGTCACATCCATTTTAATACACTTAATATTTTTTTAACAGTGGGTAAGGTTCAAGCACAAAAACCGACGAGTATTCCGAAGATGGAGGTGGTGCAGAGAGTGGCCGCCATACCCATCGTGGAATCCGGCATCGAAGTCACCGAGAAGTTCTACCACAAGATCAGGGTAAATATTGGCTTTAGTATTGTCAAAATATACATGCCCAGTGCTGGTCACACTTCGCTTGCTCTTTCCTAGCCAATCCGTCATGAACGCTACCGAGTCATTACGACATTTTGAAGTCTATCTACGGTTGATACAATCTTAGTTCAGCCACATGCCTTGTCCCAGTAAGTGTGGTCGAATAATAATACTCTAACCACTAACAGCTTTAACAAAATAACTTACATACTCCACAGATAGATAATAATAATAGACCTAGATAACGCAAGTATCACGATCTGTATGAAAACCAAGCGTTCCATTTTTTTGACGGTTCATCCTTGTTTGGTATAACAATGTTTTGTCGAAAATTGCTCCGGCTAGTTTTAGTTACATTAAAGTCATTACGTATAATTATTCATTTGACCGAATAATTAATTGGTAGATTTTTATTTAGCATATTTATTAAAAAAAAAACTAACTAACCTAACCAAACCTAACCTCGGGGTGCCCTTCACTCGCTCTTGCCCCCTCAAGCCCTCCGCCGGCCCGGCGCGTCCATCGAATACATTTTTAGCCGTTTCGTTTCGGTTAGACCTAAGTTTAGCCGGCTAATCTTAAGTTTATGTTCACACCCACCTTTAGCCGTAACATATACATCAAATGAACATTATACCTTTTGATCAATAGCGCAAATGCTGTTATCGCAAATAAATATTCGATGAAATGAAAATTATGTTAATCGATATTATACAAATTGATTATTTTCTTAAACGTTGTTCGAATTAGTAACATTACATCAAAAGTTTTATACCAAACAAGGGTGAACCTTTTTTGACTACCTACTATGACGTCACAAGCGCTCTTTCTCACTCACGCTCACCCAGCCAGCAGACGATCGATTCTGTAAAAATCTCACCGTGAAAAGTTAGGTGAAGTGATCTTAGAGTGAGCTGTCAAGAGTATCAATCCCTAGCATCAGGCTGACACTGACAGCTCACTCCACGCTCACTTCACCTAAGTTTTCACGGTGAGATGGTTACAGAATCGCACTGCAGTACACAGGACTGAGCGCGAAAGTGGCGGCTTACGATTTTTGAACGTAAGTTGGTGCGATTTTTGGCACGCGAAGTAGTTGCTCTTGCGTTATCTATGTGTATCTATATCTGTGATATAAACAATAACATATATGTCCCCCAACAGGAGTCAAACTCATTGATTCGCTGGTATCTGTCCCTCGGGGAGAAGTCGTTGGCCACAGGCGTGCAGCTGGCCTTACCAGCAGTACTGCTGTTCGAGACTCCCATCCACCAGCTCGACAAGTTCCTCTGCATGTCGCTGGACGTCGTGGAGAAGACCGTGCCGTCCATCAACCTGCCGCCGCAAGCAGTAAGTATTTATGGTGCATGATGACGAATAATCGGGAAACTTCAAGACCCGAAAATCATTCGACGGCACGGTTGGCACAGGGGGTAAGCGATTGACTGCTGAGCTGCGTGTCGCGGCTTCGATTCCCGCAAGGAACAAATATTTGTATGACCTACATATAGTTGTTCCGGGTCTGGCTGTTTGTGTATGTGAGTTTAAATGTTTGTAAACGCACCCACGATACGGGCGAAATTCCAAGTGCGAGGCAATGTATTAAAAAAAATATCACTTAATTTCCAAAGAAACATTTTAGTACACCATCAGAGTACTTAGTTTTAGAGCAAGATCTGTAAGGTAAGAAGAAGTGGTAATGGGTTGGCTATATTAGCCGTAGAACCGATGACTGCTGGGGTAGACGTGTTCTTGAGCGGAGACCGCGAATAGGGAAATGTAAGGTCCTCAGGCTAGCTGGAGCGACGATCTACGCAGGGTGGCTGGTAGCAGATGCTTGAAAGTGGCCGATAATCGAGCTGAATGTCGTGCAATTGGAGTGGCTTATATCCAGCGGTGTACTGCTGTAGGCTATTATGATGATGAATCTATATTAATATTATAAAGAGGAAAGGTTTGTATGTATGTTTGTAACGAATTGGCTCAAAAAGTACTGGACCGATTTTAAAAATTCTTTCACCATTTGAATGCTACATTATCACTGATTATTATAGGATATTTTTTTTCTTTTTTTTCCACCCGTGCGAAGCCGGGACGGACCGCTAGTATCTTATAACTGCTAAGTAGTTCAGGCGAAGTACTTGTACTAAGAGCAGTGGTGGCCCAGTGGTAACGGCCGCGACTTACGAGTTGTACATAGGTCGTAGGTTCGAACCCCGTCAGGCGCTTTACTTTGTGTAAATTATTTCATCACCATTGCTCTTAAAACGGTGAATCAAAACATCGTTAGGAAACCGGCATGTCCTAGAACCAAAAATTCTAAGACATGTGACATCTACCAACCCGCACTGGGCCCGCGTGGTAGATTACGGCCCACTGCCTCTCATAGAGAGGACGCCTGTGTCCCAGCAGTGGGAACATTATAGGCTGATTAAGTATGTATGTACTTGTACTTCCTCAATACTTAGTACCTACCTGTTTAGTAAAAGTTTTAATTTTCATGTTGATGAAATGGTGACCAAATAACAGTACATAACTTCACATTTCATCTGCCTTGCCTTTTCGCAACTATGTTAGGGTCCGCTTCCGGTCTAACCGGATGCAGCTGAAAACAAGTATTCTACAGGGTTAGTTTTCAATGACCAGCCAAATTTAAGGGTGTGATACAGACCATCAAACTGAACAACTTTCTTCATGGGACCAACATCGTGATCGCGAATGAAAATTCAGCCATCCCATACGTTTAGGTCGAGTAGGTATTGAAGTTTTCTATGGGACAGTTGATAAAATTTTCGCGATTACGATGTTGGTCCCATGGTGAAAGTTGACCAGTTTGATGGTCTGTACTACGCCCTTAAATTTGGCTGGTCATTAAAAAATAATCCTGTATATGAAGCGACTGCCTATCTGACCTCCACAACCCAGTTACTGAGTAATACGACACCCCTTAGTAAGACTGGTTGTCAGACTTTCGGGATTTTGATCCCTGACGACTGTCAAAGATACACGACTAACATCCGGGACCCGTGCTTTCCAAGGCACGGAGGGTTCTCGTTGTGAAAAGATAGTCACAAATCCAGACCAGCCACGGCAAGCGTAGCTTAACCTAATCGATCGAACTGTCCGGCTATCATTATTTAGCTATGAGTAGTCCACATAGATTTACATTTATCTCTACTAAATTAGGATGCTGTGGGAATTGAAGTCCGGTTACAAATTTTGCATTCATTATTATAATGATTACAACATTATTATTAAAAGTTATCGTCGCCGATAAAGGTCATCTTAATTCATGTTGTCATAAAAATGTAGCATTAATAATTAACGTCCGGGTAAAAAGTAATTGGTTGTATAATAATACTAGCTACGCATCTCTGCTTCACACGGTTTGTACAACTTGAGAAAACATCGTGATTTCTTTATTGAAATAAAAGTATGTTCAATATTCCGTTCTTAATAACCTTCCGGAATAAATTCTCTAAATGATGATGAAAACCTCATCAAAATCCGTAGCGCAATTTAGAAGAACGATGCGGTTAAACAGACACGAAAAGTAATTTTAAATTATAAATAAGTACCTACATTTTTTTTTAAACTGTATGATAGCGTAAAAGGGATACTTGCCTAAATAGATTTCAAAGTTATTTCTTAGCGCGATCTTAGTTAGGTAAGTTTTTATTGTGTAATTTATGGTCAGAAGTGATCTTGTTCCAATGTTTGTATTTTGAATAGACCATGCCCGGAAATCATAAAAAGATGGAAAAGTTCGTATGCCACCGTCGGGCGTCCGTACTACCTAATTATGTACTTATTTTTGACTGTCAAAAAATCTCCCACAACCAGGGCCGTCTTTACCCGGGGGTGCAAGGGGTGCGTGGCACCCCGGCGCAGGGTCTTAGGAGGCGCTAGCCGCTCTCCTTATAGGTACCTACCCAAACCATGTGTGATGCGTAATCAAAATCAGTTTTAACAACTAGGTACTTATCAAATATTCATTATTTATTTGCTGACTTGCAATGTGCAAGTCAATTTAGATCTTATTACTACAATAATTAAATTTATATTCTAAAAAACACACGCGGCAAATTCAAAGAGAACTTGCGGCTACAAGTGAGTGCGCGCGCGCCCTTTGACACGCGACGCCTGTCTTTTGATATCACCGCCCGCTTGAAGGTAGGGTATTTAGTTACCAATACAAATTGTGTCAACAAAAGTTTCAGTCTACAACTACCATTAAAATTGCGACAGTCATGAGCCAATATAGTAACTTATGTGACCATAGGTATGGTTTGGCATCCTACTTATTTTGTAACGAAAAAAGTTATTTATAAAATTCGTGTATGAAATGCTAATTATGTGCAAGGAGTGTTTGTGGAAATTAATTTTACGTTGTCAAGGTAGGTAAGACAAGCTTTTTTTTTTCAATTCAGGAAAGCCCGCGAAACAATTACTATTTTATGAAATATCAATCAATAGGAATATATGAACTTAGAGAGTTGTATTGATGAATTTAATTATTATAATTCTTTAAATACATACGAGTACTAGTTACGCTCGCAAATCATATTTTGTTCAACATTATCCTGACACTGACCTGAAAATTGCTTAAAAAACGTAAGAAAATTTGAATTTCGCGTGCTACTTAACGCATGGGGGATGTGCTAGGTTTATTTTTTAAGTGATGCAGTAAAAATGCACTGCAGAAATAAAGTAAGTACTTAATAAGTTTTTAACAACAAACATGACCGGTTTATCGCAAAAAATCTTTACCAGAATAAAAAAAATACCTATCTATATAAAAATACATACTGATCTGTAGGTATGAGATAATTATTTTGTTGTCCTTTGTAGCCTTTGTTTATTATTAGTTGATGGCAATCAGCGGGTGATAAAGAGAAACTATCGGGCAGGCGCGGTCCGAGTGGAGGGATGATTTACTTGCATTACTAACTTAAAACTGTAGTTGAGCCACGACAACCCCGATGGGCAATTGCTAACAGAAGTAGGTAAAAACTTAAAACTATGAAGTAACACTGGGTTTTTAACGCGTCTAAAAAGTATTTACTTTAAAAAGCCTGTTATAAATGTATAGAATCTAGTATGCAAGAGCGAGCGAAGCAAACTCGGGATATTGGGCACCCCGCTCGTACGTAAGGTTTGAAAGGCTTAGATTATGGCCAGATTCCAAAACCTAAACTGTTTTAATAATTCGATAAGGTAAGTTCTCTTTCTATATGATGGTTAAGAGCAAACAGAGACTATTCAAGGTGGGCTGTTAAAATTTTTAGGCTCGCTTCGCTCGCCTTTGCGATTTACATTCTCATTCTTGAGCTTTTCTTTATAAGTCGTCAAAGCAAGTAATTCCTAGTCCTTTTGGAATGATCGAAAGAAAATCGTACCTATCCGTTTGTGCAAAATTTTCGAGCTCGCTGCGCTCGCTCTTACTCTACATTCTGCTAGTTGCTTTTTGGGCTTGCCTGCATAAGTAGACAATGTAGCTCCTATTTCTGTTTGAAAATATAAAACAAAACCTGACCACAAACAAAACCAAAAACTGAGACGGGTTGTTAAAATTTTCGAGCTCGCTCCGCTCGCTCTCCCCACCCTACATACTTTGCCGTTCTGTTACATACAACCTATTTGGCAGCATTATTAAATAACAACCCCAGACATGTAAGGGCTACGTCCCTTGAATAACATAATTAATGTGCAGCTGGAGATGTACAGACGCAACAAACTGTCAAATTTTTTCAATCAATCTTGGACCTTATGCTGTAGTGATAAAATTGAAAATCTTTTAATGAAATTTTACAGATTCTAGCAGCTTAATTTGCTGGCGTCTGTCATCGGATGCACGATATTCTGAAGATATCGCGAATGACCCTGCTCTCTGGCCACAAATAATACCTAATAAATTAAGATTATTTATAACAAAAAATGGACTATTTCAGGTTATATTTCCATATCCTGGTGATAGCCCGGTGGTCAAAATAGACATTCAAGGTTTACATTAATTCGCATAAAGCTGAAAATTGGTATGAAGGTTGGGAACACCATCAAAAATAAATTTTCAAAAGTCCCCATCGATCCGTAGCGTTCAAAAATTTTTATTCAAGGTCAAGTATTGCAAAAATGGGTTTTTTGCATTTTTCAGCTAAACGGTTAGTTTTATCATAAAAACAGGTACAGCCTACGACAAAATTGTTCATCATGCAATTATCTACAAAAATTGTTCTTTACATTTTTTTATCCTAAAAATCACTCTTTCGGAGATATAGCGATGCAAAAAGTTGAAAAAGTTGTGTTTTTCTTAACCCTCATTATATTTTTTAAATGTTCAGCTAATGTTACGCGGGATTACGCAACGATACATTACCACATACATTGATATTGGTTAAGCCGTTTAGAAATTATGGTGGAACAAAGAAACATACATACTGACTGGACAGGTCCCCTCAATCTGTGTGGTTCTTTCCTCAAAAGACCATTTCAGACACCAATCTACATGGTCCTCAAAATGATCTGACCAAGACTATTTCTGGATTTTTATATACACATTGACATTGATAAATTTTACATATACAGTGACATGAATATTTACTTTGTAAAGTATTATGTTATTTTTAATGACTGTGAATGTGAAGACTATGTGGGTTAATTTTAGTTTGCCTTTGTTTTTTTTCTCAGATAGTTTTAGTCATGGTCTGGCAGTTTGAGTAATTTATGCGACCTACCCAAATGTCCTTTCTTTGGTATTGTTCGTCGAATCGTTGAGCTCCCTAAGTTTGAGTTGAGCTGCATGATTACTGACAAATGCGTGCACTGACTGGACGGGTCCACTCAATCTGTGTGGTTCTTTCCTCAAAAGACCATTTCAGACACCAATCTACATGGTCTCCACATGATCTCACCAAGATTATGTCTGGACTTTAAAAGAGACTGTGACCTCTGAGTTTGTTTCGGCCTTTCTTCTCAGAGTAGTCAGATAGGAAACGCCGACCTCATCTCGTTTTAAAAAAAAATATGATTGACGTGTAAAAGTGTTTGTTCAAACCTACTTACAGAAATAAAATCATTTATCATTTATCATTTATCATTTATCATAACCCTGAAAACATAACTCTAATTTTTTGGGCAGACGTGTAAAAACAAAAATGTTGTTTTTTTTTTTGTTGGCAAGGGGGCGCAGGCTGATTTTCGCACCCCGGCGCCCAATATGGTTAAGACGGCCCTGCCCACAACACTAGTTTCTCGTGCTTTAGCCGGCAACAAAACGCTGTGAAACGTCCTCAGGTACCATTACATCATATTTTTTGCAAACAGATGTACTCCGAGACCCGCCGGTTCGTTCTGCGCCGCGCCAGCTCGGTGAACCAACTAGCCACAGCTGTGTTGGACTCTCGCGTCACGGCCGTCACCGCCACGGCGCTGGAACGCGCCCTGACTACGGCTGATAAGTACGTGGACAAGTACCTGCCACCCGACCAGCAGGATGCGTCTGACGGTAAGTGTTTCTGGCAGAAAGGGAGACGAAAGGGGGTTACTAGGAAAGTATAGTAGTGGTTGTAGCACAAAGTCAAAGTCAAATAATTTATTTAAAGTAGGCCATTAAAGGGCACTTTTGAACGTCAACATTTACAAGAAAATAGATGAGAGTTTGGCGGAGAAAGTAGAGCCACCATACCTGCGGGGTAACTGAAACACTGGCAATGTTTTCGCTTTCATTTTGACAGTTCAACAACATTTATTACGTTATTTAAGTACGTTGTTGAGCAGACAAATTCTTCGAACATATGAAGCAACATAGGTCTCCACATGATCTGACCAATCTACATGGTCTCCACATGACCTGACCAAGATTATGTCTGGACTTTAAAAGAGACTGTGACCTCTGAGTTTGTTTCGGCCTTTCTTCTGAGAGTAGCCAGATAGGAAACGCCGACCTCATCTAGTTTAAAAAAAAATAAGATTGACGTGTAAAAGTGTTTGTACCTACATACAAACCTACTTACAGAAATAAAATAGGTAATTTATCATTTAACATCCAACATCCTGTCAAGCAGCACTGCTGTGGTATGGTTTGACCGGTAGCTTACGCGCTGTAGGGTAAAATTGACGGCACATTAACGACATAGTTGGCATAATGGCATGTGTAAAAACACCTTCCCACTAGATAAGCCGCCTATTTATTTTGCCAATTGATATTCCACAAAAATCCAGATTACTTATGTTGACTGGGTGTTATGGTTTGTCCTAGAAGCGTGTCTGCCTACCCAACTATCAAATAAAAATACATATAGGTAGCTATTTATTTAACCATCTATGTACACACATTATAAAAAAACAAGAAGAAAGGAACAGAAAAATACGTAGGTACAAGGTGATGTTTGTTTCTAAAGAAATCTCTTCCAGCATACCTGCGATAGGAGAGTACATAACAAGAGATGTAGATAACGTAGCTATAAACTTATAAAGCTACGTTGTCTACATCTCTTTTTGGTACCTACCAGCGAACAAAAACATATTAGCAGATACCTCGTCGTTATGATAGTGATCAATCTATCTATATACCTAAATAAAAATTAATCGCCGAAATCTATGTACGCGCATAACTTCCGAATGACTGCACCAAATTGGATAATTCTTTTTGTTGTGTTCGATACTGCTAGGACAAGGTTTATATGGAAGAAAATTTCAGAAATGCAAAAAAATAAAATTGCACCCCTGCGAAGCTGGGTCGGACCGCTAATAGAGCATAATTCTCTCAAACAGGATAAAAATTCCGTAACTTGCCAAAATAGACATTATTCATTGTTATTATTATTATGTTCTTTCAATCCTCGTTATCGTAATATGGCCACTTATTTGTGATTAGATTAATAATTTTGATATAGGTACATATGAAGCGAGATTGGGGAGATAACCTCGAAATGAAGTTATTATTATTATTATTATTTATTATTATTTATTTATTAACTCATCATCACTATCGTTACAGGAATTTCCTAATTCAACAGTGTGGCCATTAGTTTTGATTAAATAGTAGGTAAGTAGTTGAGTGATCTCATAATTTCCTTTGTTTAATCTTTGAGGATTTCAAAATACCTGTTGAAACTATTTCAATATCTTCCTTTCAAACAAAACATTCAAAATAATGCAATCTTCGCACGGACGTACAAATATTGCGGCGGGGTTTTATCGCACACTGGATTTTCAACTCTGGGTGTTGAGCCGAGCATTGAGAATCCAACAGAGCGCATCCTAGAGCGTTAAAAAGACATACTTAGGTACTGTTGGGTTTTCAACTCTCGGCACTAAGCAGTACGTTGATAATCCAGTGTGCAATAAAATCCAGTAGCGGGAAAACGCAACCTGGGCATAATTAGAAGAAAGTACTAACTACAATTACCTACTAAATAAAAATACCTGTTTTTTCTTCAAAATAGACCCACTGCTAAAACTTATTGCAATCAAATCTATATAGAACTGCACCCTAATTGCGTAACACACTATCAGTAGCAATAGGTTTTATTTTGACAGTTCAACAACATACATCGCGTTATTTCCGTTGTTGAGCAGACACATTTTTTGAACATCTGGAGCAATGGATTAGAAATGTGCTTCAAAATGATTCAAATTGAGAGCAATAGTGTGTTACGCAATTAGGGTGCTGGACGAACCATATCATAGAACATTACCCAGGAATCATAAACAACATAAATATCAGCCTATGCAAAGTTATGACGATCCGGTTCCAATTGAGTGCAGTCTCCTGACGGCTCTAAACTGCCGGTCACAAGGTTACTTGATAACTTCAGTCCGAACCCTGTCTGGACGCCCAATTAACGGAAACACACCACCTATTGTCGTTCTATAATTAGTCCATATTCCAAAGTAATAACGACTATATTATCAGCCAGCTTCCAATTAATCAAAAAGTAATAACTGTTCCTTTTGACTGTTATCTGTCTGGAACCGATGACAAATTAGATGTGGTACTTATCACCGCGCTGGACTCTGCGCCCGTTCATGTGTACATAGATAATGGCTAATTAGAATATTTTCTAATTGACGATGGGTCACTCTGTCGCGACTCCTTAATTATCCGTCCTACTTATTATTATTTTAAGACTTTTAGCTGATATGTTATGTAAATATTTTGTTTGCAAATAGGTATAGATAATAAGAGTATATAAAGTGGCGATTTTCACCTGCATCCGTCAACGGGGTGATTTTAAACAACTCTCGCTCTCTCTCTCTTTTCCTAGCTTCATTTAGGGTCGCCTGTCTTCGTCATTCTTCGCCAGATGTTTCGGTTCCGATCGATTCTGTAAAAATCTCACCGTGAAAAGTTAGGTGAAGTGAGCTTAGAGTGAGCTGTCAAGAGTATCAATCCCTAGAATCAGGATGACACTGATAGCTCACTCCATGCTCACTTCACCTAAGTTTTCACGGTGAGATGGTAACAGAATCGCACTGCAGGGTCGAGCCATTCACTTGGGCTTGCTTCAGGTCGTTGTTGACTACAGACATCCAAGTAAAACGGGGTCTACCTCGCTACTTTAGACCTGAATTCATGTAGAGAATTTACATAGTCATATTTTTCGCATTCTAAACAACTCTCGCTACGAAACTCATGCGATTCGTGAAAAAAATAAAAACAAATTCCTATACATTATTAGACAGACTAGCTGTTTCGATGCATGTATGTTTTTTTACTATTCGGGTACTTATGAGTTTCTTAATGAAACTACCAAACTACTCTGTCATTGAAAACTTTAAAGTTACTGCTGAAGGGTAAGCCTACTTATTAAGACCCCTTTTACACTGTATTTTATCGACTTGCAACCGTACCTACTACCGACTATAGCCACTCGGGTTGTTTAGAGTCCCGTTAAATTATGTGTTCTAGTCTATTTCTGCGAGCACACTTGTGCACATTATGTATGATGGTTTCCTTTTATGTTGCCGACACCTATGGTAAACATTAAACAACAGCAATTCCATTTTTATATAGAAATTACTTTGATAACTTTGATTTACTTGCTGACCTCTTCAAAACATGGGTGTTGGCGTTGGTGCCTAGAGTGCTTCAAGATGGCTTCAAGGATCTTTTAGCGCTTAAATGACATTGTCATGGGGCAATCTGCCAGTTACATTATATAAATTTCCAGTCTATAAATTGCCAGTCTATAAATTGCCAGTTACATTATATAATTTAAATAAATAACTAAATAAATAATAAACATAAAACTAGAAAAAAAAACCAAGATGGCGGCGGTAGTTCCGATTTTGGCCACGCGCCAAAAGAGCCTTGTATCGCTATAACGTCGTGTCCTTACTATAGTGGTGATCATAGTGACGAGCGCGGACGCGCCGGACGGCGGCGAGGGCGGGCGCGCGCGTGCCGAGCGGGCCGTGCAGCACGGCGCGCGCCTGCGCAGGAAGCTCACGCGCCGCCTCACGCGCCAGGCGCTGGCGGAGGCCAAGGCTATTAAGGAACAGATCCACGTGCTGGTTTATGTTGCGGAATTGGTAAGTTTATGTTTGTGTTATCTCTTTAGGTATAACAGATAGGTATTTCTTTCTACTTTTGAATATCTTCGAAATCAATGCTTGGCTGCAAAGCTTTGAACTTTGCTTGGCCTCCAGACTGAATAACTTTTTATCTTAATTATTATCTTAATTAGGTATGTAAAAAAATATATCAATTACGTAAGTAGGTACTTAATCGACAAATACTTAGGAATGGTCTTTAGTTAGATTTCAGAATAGCTAACTGATATCTACTGTTAAAATTCTAGGAATCGTATCATCTGTACAAAATACTTGAGCCAAATGAATATTATTTTTAAATTCAAACAGGTAGCGACAGACCCCGCCCTCGCTTGGAAGAAGGCTAAGGAGCTGTACAACTCCCTGAGCGCCGCTGAGCCAGAGAACCAGGCCCGGCCTGCAACCCTAGAGGAGTTAGTGGTGCTTCTGACCAGGGAGACTGCCAGGAAGATGGTCCACCTCATCAACTACACGCAAAACGATCTGCCCAAGTAAGTGTCATGGCTAAGGAGCTGTTCTTAAATAGAAGTTGGTTCTCTGGCTGGCAGGCACTACCAGCTCCTCCAGGATGGTGACCTTGGAGGAGCTGGTGGTGCTACTGACCAGGCAGACAGCCAGGAAAATGCTCCACCTCAACCACTTCACTTAGAACGATCTGCCCAACTAATTATACTGCTTACACCCGATGCACAATGGGTAGCTATACCCAGAAGTTGGAGGCGAAACAACAACGAGGTTATCTTTTTATTACGGCATCAACTTTTCTTTTAAAGCTCGGAAGAGGAGTACCTAGAATATTTACATACTGAAGAACATATTGCTATTACATTATCTTGTAAATATCTAATGATTACTTTCCTTTGTCCTAGCAACGTTCGTCAAGGGATGACGCTTATCACCAAAACTCTGAATGCTGCAACTGAAGCTCTGATGAAGGTAAGATATAAATTCATTCGCCTAACTAAAATACCTACCTGACCTATAAACCTACTTCATATTATTTTACAATATTTAACACACCTAACTATTTATGCTTTATGGTAATATATGAAATGACTAACTATACAAATAACACTTAGGTGTCGAAGTACTCGTCCGCATCGCTACCATACTTATACGCCCAGAAGACTGTCAGCATTGCCAGGTTGAATTGCAATGCTAATTTTCTGACCAAGGAACGCGCCAGCCTTCTCTCTGGTTACGTGAATATCGACCAGTCGGCGAGAAATTACCTTAAAAGGGAGACACGCACTTGGGCCCCATGATCAGAGGGGCAATTCTCGTAATTTTTAAGAACGTTCACAGTCTGATCCGAGTCTCAATCTGTCAAAAATACTTCAAATTTCCCTACATTTTGACAAGTTTTTGACATTTGTTTGTCGCCGAGATGAGACTGCGACTAGATTTTGAACGTTTTAAATTAGCAGAATTGGCCTACTGAACGTTTCGAACCCATATTATTTATTATATTGAGTCGCAAGTCACAAGTGCAACTATTGAGCGTGGGTTCGACTCCGGTCTGGCAAACTATGATTAAGTTTTTATATTACGAAATTCTCAGTGGGGGTTCGCAACCTGAGGGACAATTCTCGTAATTTTAAGAACATTCACACTTCACAGTCTGATCCCAGTCTCTATCTGTCAAAAATACCTCTAATTTCCCTACATGTTTGACATTTTTGTGACATTGATTAACGCTTAGATGAGATTACAACTAGATTTTGAACGTTTTTGATTACGAGAATTGGCCCTCTGGAATCTGGATTAGTGCCCGCTCTTACACATAACAGACAATATTATGTGCTTCAGAACCCTTCGGGGAGAACCAGGCATTCAGTCCTTCTTCTAGCCATACAAATTACAATGTCCTTATCTAATTCTTCTGGTGTAAATTGCAGACCGTGCCTGTGGAGACTGCGCTGTCTGAAGTGAAGGAGTGGCGCAGCAAGTTGGAGAGTCTGCTGCAGCACCTGCAAACTCTTTCCAAAACTTACTTGGTAAGATTTTGGAAACTAATTAATAATTATTCTGGTTGAACAATTTCCTGCTGACCTTTTGACGCGACGAGTCACTAATTGAATATTGTAAATCGTAAATTGGTCTTTGGTAGTCTAGCTAATTTATCTTATGGTAGGTTCCTGTTTTCAAATTAGAGATTATTATACCAAAAATGCAGAATGTCTTGAATCAAGATAATTTTACAATTTGTCCCAGCTTGCAAATTTCGTACATAGATGGCGATAAATTAAACTTCAAACCACTTTTCCATCTGCTTTTCTAATAGATGGCGCTATGCAAATTTTAAAACTACCCTCTTTTACAGGAACATTTGGCCATCTTCCTGGCGGGAAATGAAGAACGTGAAAAAATCGCGCCGCGGTCCACATACGAACAACGAGATGATTCAGCTATCAATGGACTCAACTAACATTTTATGAAATTAGAATTAGTAATTAATTATATTGCGTCTAATACTCTGTTAGATATGTTTTTGTGTATTTTATACGATATGACCTTTTGCTATCGACTTTCTAGTGAAATATAAATATATTTACTAATAAAGAAGTAAGGTTCATAATTAGCTGTTAACTAGCATTTCGATAGCACGGACAAAAGATACCAACATAAATAAAATCATTAAGGGCAAGAACTGGTTTCCCTGAAACGTTCAATTGCAATTTTCAATATTTAGATCACTGGTACACATTGCACATGCGCAAAATAATCGTCTATAACATGCAATTGAAGCGATTGACAATAAAAATACAAAACATTAACAATTTCAATTGATCACTTTGGCCTTGAATACTGCGTAATCAAATAACACTCGAATTATATACAAATATTTAGACGTAAGTTGAGTTTAAGTTGTGTAGCGTAGAAAGAAAGTAATTCAAGCAAATGTCCACCGCTAATCTGGGGCTGTACGCACAGCTACACATCAATTGTACGAAAATCCTATACAATGCGAAGTCAGCTAAAACTAGAAATGTGTAACTTGATCTGTCGCCATGTGTACAAGGATAGTTAGCAAGTGGTAGCCAAAATCGTTGGCAATCGCAGCATGTTGTTATTTTAAATTAAGTGTAGGGAGCATGGGGTCAGTCTTAGCTTTCCCTGAAACTTTATAACTGTTCCTTTAGACAGTCCCTGTAAACAATCGATAATGCAGTACCTAGCTATCACATATTTTTAGTTTTAAGTGTGTACTGATTAAGTAAATTAACTAACATAAATTATGTTTTTATGAAAATTTTCATGGGGCTCATGAATACGTAACACTGCTAAAATATATTTTATACTTTCATCACATGTTTTTTATTTCTTGATCATACAGTCGTTCGGACTTATATGCTGGACTTCCCGTCGACGCAAGTGCGTTCTGCAATCATCTATACATATAATAAAATCGTAGGAAAGTCAAAACTGTACATTGAATATTTTTTAAAAAGAATACTTGGGGCGTGATCTACAATCGATATCAAAGCCAAAAATATAGTTTTTAGAATTTTTGTCTGTTTGTCTGTTTGTCTGTTTGTCTGTTTGTCTGTCCGGGATAAACTCAAAAAGTACTGCATGGATTTACTTCAAACTTTGCATGAATATTACTAAGAGGTCGGGTCAACACATAGGCTATATATTATCACGCTATCACCTACGGGGGAGGAGCTGTGAATCTTTATTTTTCTTACGCATTCTGTGACAGCGTGTAATCTAACGACGCATATTTAAATGTTGTTTTTGAGTAAGCCATGCTATTATCTAGCTTTACACTATAAAAACTACGCCATTTAAGTAACTTGTGCAGAGAAATATAGTTTAATGAATGTTAGTAGTATAAAGTTAATTTTAAAACAGCGCCATCTATGAGATTTCATAAAAATCAAATCAAGTTACATGTTAACATTTTTTGGAAATTAATAATTTAAATTTGATCATGTTGGCGAGGTAAGTAGTTAGTTATTCTTAAAATTTATAGATGGTAATGTGCATTTTCTTCATAAAAGTTGTATCTTATAGTTTTGACAAATTCAAGTTCCAACAAAACCCTCAAAATCTTGAGCAGAGTTGAGGAAGACAATTTAAAAAAATGCGGTGTTAAGTATTACAAAAAAGTTATGTTCATTGATGATGATCATTTCATTTCATGACACCCTCGCGGAGGCGAGCGTCAGTGATAGTCCCAGCCGCATGCGTCATCTGTTTGCCGTCATCTTGGTGTTTTGTGGAGTCGCGAACCCGATAGCTTTGTGGGAGAACTATCGCCATCATCTGTCTGAAGATTTTCTACGAGCTTTGAGGCGTGCTACTGGAGACGAAGTCGAAGTAACTGATGAACGCATGCTGAACACCCGTCTCAGTTCACTTCAAGATGTGGTCATTTCTATCGGCGGAAATCCACCGATCGAATATGGGTTACCAGCTCCCCAATCATCACCGTATCAAGACCGTGGAAATCGGGAGTATAACGCTGAGACAAATTACGATCCGGGCGAAATAGCCACCATACGAAATGACCATGTCGCTTTGTTCTCTTCAGAGCAAAAACTTTATGATACCGTCCTTGAAAGCGTTGGGCAAAACCAGGGTAAAATGTTTTTCTTGGATGCTCCTGGTGGAACAGGAAAAACATTTGTTACCACTGGCATACTTGCAGAGGTCAGGAGGAAAGGCAAAATTGCTATTGCTGTAGCGTCGTCGGGAATCGCTACCACACTGCTTCCGAGTGGCAAGATAGCACATGCCATGTTTAAAATTCCCATCGATTTTGAAAGCGCCGAAACGCCTGTTTGTGGTGTGTCACGTAACAGCGATAAGGGACACGTGCTCAAGAATTGCTCTCTGATCGTATGGGATGAGTGTACGATGGCCAATAGGAAGGCAGTTGAGGCCGTGGACAGAATCCTGCAGGACATCCGCAGGAACGAACATTTGATGGGTGGTGTCACAGTTCTGTTCAGTGGTGATTTTCGGCAAACGCTTCCCGTGGTGACGCGGGGCTCGAGGGCTGACGAGGTGAATGCTTCGTTGAAACGATCTTCGTTGTGGTCACGAGTTCGTACGCTGCGCTTGAGAGAGAGATAGAAAATATATGAAAAAATATATATATATATGAGAGCTCGGCTTGGCGGCAATGCACGTGCTCAAGAATTCTCCGATGTCCTTCTAAGTCTTGGCGAAGGCACTCTACCAGAAGTGATAGGTGGATAGGCGGTGCTTCCAGTCTCTCGGTAGAGTGGTATCCAACTTAGAAGAACTAATTCGCTATGTGTACGGGGACATCAGTCGTATACCGCACCAGCAGAATTCTTGGGTATGTGAGCGGGCCATTTTGATGCCCAAAAATGATCAGGCTGCAGCAATTAACGAATGCATTCTCTCGGAAATTCAGGGGAATAAAGTGGTCTACACCTCGATAAACACTGTTGTCGAGCAAGATGACGCCACACACTATCCCGTGGAATTTCTGAGCTCCCTGTCAGAAAGTGGACTTCCAGCGCATACCATCAAGCTGAAGGTCGGTGTTCCGATTATGCTTCTTCGGAACCTATCTCCTCCGAAGTTGTGTAACCCGCCTTAAAGTCATCTCGCTCTACAGACACACCATTGAGGCTGAAATTCTTACGGGTTGTGGCGTCGGCGAGGCAGTATTTATACCGCGCATTCCCCTCATACCTCATAATTTCCCGTTCCAGTTCAAGCGCGTACAGTTCCCCGTGAGTGTTTGCTTCGCGATGACCATCAATAAGTCGCAGGGGCAGATACTGAGGGTAGCGGGTGTCGACCTCAGGACGAGTTGCTTCTCACAAGGTCACTGTACGTCGCTTGCTTCCGCATGACCAGTCCTGACTCTCTTTACATTTTGGCTCCTGGCAGCATAACTACCAAAGTAGTTTATAGAGAAGTGTTGTAACCTTTGTACGTATTTTTACTCTTTTGTGTCCTGGAATGTATTCCTGCAATATTTTCTCTATTTCCTTCAGTCACATCTTATGACTGAACTCAGCAGGATTCCCATATAACTCTCTACACTTGCTTCGCTTGCAAAAAAAACTTATATTTTAATGCTATTTTAAAAGTTGTGTACTTATAATGCTATAGAGTATAGCGACACTGGCATCTTAGGTATTTTTGGTGCTGTAGAGCCTTCACGCAGACAACGTCGCGGGCAGCAGCTAGTATAGAATATACCTGTTTTTTCGAAGCCCATCCAATCTCTAAGCATACCTTACATGAAGAGGCCATTCTGAATAGGCAAAGCTGCGTAAAATTGATGCGTGCACGTAAGAACACGAAATAGACTGTATTCTTAAAAACTAAACTAAGTCGTACTGGCCACCGATTGTGCCTCCAAAGACCATCTCCAAACCGCGAAAAACACACTGTAGCCGGTTGGTTACGGATCTTAGACCATTTAAAAACCTATGGATTGGTAATGTTGGAACAGTTGATCATGCAGGGAACAGACAGTGATCCTCCTTGGATAGATACAAATAAAATGCTGGCTTCCTAAACTTCTGTGATGTTATTGTCTTGTCATTTCGACAAATACTAATAACCAAAAAGCACTCATCATTCCAGAATCCAGTATCATTTTAATTATCTGTATTTTTATGAAACATTAATAGCACAATGAAATGATAATTCTTGGAAAAAATAAAAATTAATAGTTGCCATTGCTTCCAAATCGGCAAATCAAATAGAATGAATCTCGATAAGCTTTTGAAAGACATCCCGCAACATTCTTACTACGTAAGTTAGTCTTTTACACGTACAGGTAGCTACGCAGAGTTTGCTACGGAAGCCGATCAATAATCCATGGAATTTTTTCAACATCATTGTGATCCGTTTCATAAACTAACTTCGGCATGGTCCATAATGTGTACGGGGGGCTGCGGGCTATGCGATTATCTATTAATTTATTCAAGTAGGTACATAACTAGTTCACTAAACATACCCCAAAGTAATGCTTGAGTAATTTCAGCCTAATAACAAATGTTCCGAAGAGCTAGGACTGATAGAATATGAGGACCGAGAGGTTCGAGGTTCGAGATCAGAAAACACTATCCAAACTACTCTCTGGTTGATAGCTTTCGCTCTACTGCTGTGGATAATCACGTTTCTCGTGGTGATGACGATAACTATGTGCTTCGACTTTTATCATTTATCATTTATCATTCGACTTCAGCTTCCGTTCCGTTGCAACTTTCACCGGCTTGATACAGTGGTCTAATGGGACGTCTGTGTTGACTAGTGATAATCAAACCACCAGATACATAATATCATATTAAATTGTGATGTAAAAGGGTATTTTAAAACATATAATAAATTATGTATTTATTATAATGTGCCTGTTTATTGTCATACATACATTGAGAAAGTGAGAAAGAAACCTAAGTTAAAGCCTTTTGTACCGACATCGGGCCACCCAGGCCAGTGGCATTCTGAGTAGTCAAGGAAGCTTTTTGAGTTTCTGTGTATATTTGTAACTGTTTGACAGCTAATCGATGTACACTTTGCCAAATGATCCATAGATTAACATACCAATATAGATAGGCAACTTCGGCTTCGCTCGAGGTCGCGAAGGTGCTGCCGTGTAGTGGTTGCTTCATCAACTAAAGCTACAGCACTACATAGGTACATACATACATAACTATAGACAGTGCAGCCGTACGGTACCCAGCTTCTAGTTATTGTTTTATTGCATTATTTTCATAAATTTGTGTTTTCAGGGTAACACAAATCTTGAAAACAATGCATGAAAATTTTTTTAAAGAGAAAAATAAACAATATGTTAAGTTTTAGTTTTTATTTCGGGTTTTATGAATTACATAATAATTATGAGCTGCCACTTTCATTTCATCACTTTCATCCCAAAACGTGGTTTTTCCAGATATCAACTGGTTCATGTCTTTACACCAATTGTTCAAAAAGAACAAAATAATTTTTTTTAACATATATTTTATAGATAAATTTCTATGATGGTTACATGTAATAAAATTGTAATTGATATTTATTGTTAATACTAGTTCTAAATATGCGTTTATATTTTTGCTTTGACATTTTGTCTTTAAAACTTCTGTTACAATATTTTCTGAAATAAAAAAAAATGAAAATGCTTCACGACTTGGGTAAGAAAGCCAAGTTTTTGTGCTATCATACTCTTTAATCTTAATATATTTCATTTTTTATGTCTTGCATTTCTTCTGACTCGAAATCATGTCTGCAGGTTTGACAATCTTTATAAATATTTCTTTTTAATAGATAGATGAGCCACCCGCTACAGTATGCTACTGCAGCACATTTTTCTTTGTTTTCGGGGTTTGATAATAAATTTTCTACATCTGCGTCCTTTATGCTTAAGTGCTCCTCAGCTATTTCAAAGTTAACATTGCTTGTTTCTGGTTGGGGTTGGTTTTCAGTTAAAATTTTTTTTAAAGAATGCAATAATTCAAAATTGTCTTCTTCACAATTTGCCCCAACCGATTTGTACGATGTTATTGTAGGAAATCTAGGTTCTAACACTCAAATAAAACGAGTTATGGGCTTTCTATAACTGTAAGTATATTAAAGCCAATTGAAAGTCACTAGGAAGGTTATACGTCCGTCTTTACTAAGGCGCATACAGCAAGTAAGATAAAAAAAAGATGGCGGTTAGAAGGGGAGATTATTTTGATTAAATAAGTACCTACAACATATCGATTATTACAAAATCGACTAAAGATTGATTTTTGTAAATAAGTAAATCAAATAAATCAACACGCCCCCTCAAAAATTAATCTACCAATTATACAAATAAAATAAATCAAAGTAAATACTTAATTGACCGGAACATATTCACTTCCTAGTGTTTGCTGGGAAATACAATTAATGGTCTAACATTTGTTCTAAGGATTAAGGAAAACCCAGAGAAAACCTTAATCAGACCACTTCATTAAATCATTCTAAATAATAATTAAATTAATAAAAAAATATCAGAATCTTATTCTAAGCCCATCATGCTTCTCAACTTTTGAAAAGTGATAGCAGGTAATGGCTTGGTCAGAACATCTGCCAATTGTTGACCTATTGGAATGTAATTTAGTTTTATTACATTTCTCTCAATCTGTTCCCTAGCAAAATTATACTTTATATCAAAATGTGTTGTACGTTTGTGATTGGTTGGATTATTTGCAATGCTTATACAGCCATTGTTATTCTCATAGATTATGATAGATTTATCGATATCTATCTTAATACTAACTGTTAGTGATTTAGGCCATAATGCCTCCCTAACAGCTTTATACAATGCCATATATTCCGCCTCTGTTGAAGAGGCAGCAACTGACATTTGTTTCTTTGTACTCCAGGCTACAGAACAGTGCTCAAAGAGCTTAACTAAATACCCAGTTGTACTTTTCCTGTCGTTTGAATCTCTGCCACCCCAATCTTAATCTACGTAACCACATAGAATATTATTGTAAGCACATCTTTTATAACTTAATTTTAAATCAACGGTAGCTTTCAAGTACCTGAGCACCCGCTTATGACATTGCCAGAGTTATTTATTATTTTTGTTCGTATCCCTACTCAATATATTAACGCTTGTACTTAAATCTGGACGAGTACATAACATGATATACATTAAACATCCAACGCTTGTACTTAAATCTGGATGAGTATATAACATGACATACATTACACTTCCTATAACGTCTAGACATAAGCATTATATTTTTCTTCAGAGTTGAATGCGTCAAAATTAAGTTTATTTTCAATGGGTGTATTGACAGGTTTAAATCGTGCATATTAAATTTATTAAATACTGTTTTTATGTATGCACTTTGATCAAATGTAATTTCATTTGCATTCATGTAATTTTTATACCAAGAAATCATTTTATCTCTTTTAAATCAGTCATTTTAAATTTACTCATTAAATACCTATATTAATTGATTCATCATTTCAATATCAGCGCATACTCTAACTAAATCATCTACATACAGAACGACATAAATATTTTTATTTACATCTCCATTGTCTAGCAAATACACCTATTAACTGAAGAATTTTGAAAACCTTCTTTAAGAGATCGTTCGAAAACTTCAAACCAACATCTAGCTATTTAATTAAGTATGTATGCTTTATTTAATTTGCACACATAATTATCTGGACAAGAGAAGCCCTCGGGGACTTTCATATAAATATCTTCCTTTAATTTGCCAATGATAATATGATGAACTAGCTTTTCCAAAGGTTTTCCAAATTCATCATGTTTTACAATAAATATCCATTATCAACCGACAATGTTTTTATTTTCAGGTCTTGGTACGAAAGTCCAAGTATTAGTTAACTTTAGAGAATTTAATTCGTCCCTAATTGCGCTTTCCCACTGAGATCTGTCGTCTCGAGTTTTGACGTCTTCTAATGAATTTGGTATTTTACATAGAATAAATATATTATAATAATATTATAACACCATAATATACCTATACATAATATATACATAATATACCATAATATACCATAATATACCTATAATATACCTATAACATATTTTAATAGAATGAGCACACGAAGTGTAATCATCATCATCGTCTTCATTACATATACCAAATAGGTGGACGATTTTTGAGCCTAGTGCTTCTTCTAACTTCAGGATTACTGTGTTTTCTTTTTTAGTGAAGACGAAGAGGGTTATCAGAGAGTGTATCAACTATTTGCTCCGATTCAATTAAATTATCATGGTTTAATTTACGAATTTTACTAGGACACTTGTGTCCATCAGATTTAGGTGTATCTGATTTTAAACTGTCAGAATTATGAGACTTTATCGGCACTGACTTGGATATTAATAAATCATCAGTTTTGCCGTGAGAATTTTTAATATTCCCTTCAGACTTGAGGTCTGGCCTGGATTGAAGAAAACCAGTCTCATCAACAATAACATCCCTGACTAGTACGTATTTTTCGCATTCTGGGTTCCAAACTTTATAGCCGTTTGGTTCATAACCCACTAGTATAGTTTCCATGATTTTTCATCAAACTTGGTGTTACTGATTTTATTATGAACGTAAACAGTTGAACCAAATAGCTACCTTCAAATATTTAATTTGAGGTTTTTTATCATGCCACATTTCGAATGGTGTTTTTGAAAGTTTCTAAGCTTTAGTTGGGCTCAAATTAATTAAATAAACAGCAGTCAGTAAGTACTTCATCGCCCCAAACACTTTGTCTAATTGAGCACCGTTTATCATAGAACGAGATTTTTCAGTAATGGTTCTGACCATACGTTCAGAAACGCCATTCAACTGTGGTTTTCTCGGAACTGTTCAATGATATGATATCCCTCTCTCTACACAATAAATTTTCATTTCAGTCGATAGATATTCGCCTCCATTATCACAGTATAAGTTGACTAATCTTAAATTAAACTTAGCTTCGCTTTTAGCCACGAAATCTTAAAAAGCAGCGAACACGTCTGATTTATAGGTTAATAGGTACGTAATACAATAACGCGTATACTCATCAACAAAAAGTACAAAGCAGTTTTTGTTGTCGTTAGTTGGTCCAGTAATAGGTTCACAAACATCTGAGTGCACAATAAATAATTGCCGTTTAACATAACTTTTATCTTTAACCTGATTGAATGGAAGTCGACTCTGTTTCCCATTTATACAGGCTGTTTCCCATTTACACAACTCATCATCTGGCATTACAGTTTCGATTTGGCTGGTGTCATCAACCATTTTATTATTTTTAATATTGATGAATTTATTTTTACTAATATGACTAAAGCGTTGATACATATGAGAAACAGATTCACACTTATTTACAGATGCCATTAAGTCTACAGCAATTAAATTATTTTTCAACATACCTTGCATAATGGTTTTATCCTTACTTGTGTGGGCTCCATGCTGATCGAAACTGACTGTCAACCCAGCACGTTGCATGTTCGATACAGGCAGCAGGTTGTATGGTACCTCAGCACAGAAGAACACGTCCTCTAAAACTCCTTGAACGCCCATGTCGCTGGTCACATACATCGTTCCCTTTTTGGTATCTGAAATAAATTCATAATTTTTAGCAATAGAAAATTTTAATGCGTCTGCAAAACGGTGTGACTAATGAAAAGATCTTCCCAGTTTATAATATGGTCCAATGATCCAGAATCCAACAGGAAAGTAACTTTGCTTCCAACATCATCCCCTTGATAGTCTCCCATCATAAAAGCAAACCAGAAAAATTGCTCGACGTGGATGGTCGACTGATCTCAACTGCCTGGACCGTCCTTGTCCTTTTCGTATTTTTCTGCTGCTGCTATTGAGCTCTTTTGAAGTAGAAACAGTCGTTTCTCACATGCCCCTTACGGCCACACTGATGACACTTCAAGAACTGAGACTTCTTCTTCTGCTTGTTATTCTTCTGGTAGTAGCTATTATCCCCTTTATTATTTTGAGAATTATCGAATTTTCTTTTTCGGAATTCGTGTCCATTTTTTCCGTTCAACTTGCAAAACTTTGACGCTGGTATCACTAGACTAATTTTTCAACTTTACTTCATGATCCAAAAGCCTTGTTTTAACGAATGCTAGCGTTAAATTATCCTCTGATAAAGTTTCGTTCGCAGTTATCACACCATCATAAGTTGCGGGTAGGATGAGCAACAAATGAGCTACCATAACGGTTTCTTCCAACTTCGCACCGGCGGCTAACAATTCGATTCAAATCGTAAAATGTTTTATGAGTATGACGTCACCTTGCAGTTTTAAAATCAACATTTTTTTCCCGTAAAGGCGTTTATACAAAACATCCAAACTTTTCAAAATTTCTTTCGCCGTATTCTTTCTCAAAACCGAGGCAGGAATCTGATAAATACTCGACGATAACACTTTTTGCTATCCGGTTATTTTTCTCCCACAAGTTACATCGAACTACCGGATCGTTTTCAATAATTTTTATCACATCCATTTCACTTAATAATGCCGTATTCTAAACTTCCAGACACTGTATTTTTCCCATCGAATTGCTTGATATTACGTTTAGTTTTTAAATTATCCATTTAAAAAAAAGTTCGTAACGGACTTACTTTTAATCACTTATATTGCAGTAAAAACGTAACCTGGACCCATAACCTGTAGGAAATCTAGGTTCTAACACTCAAATAAAACGAGTTATGGGCTTTCTATAACTGTAAGTATATTAAAGCCAATTGAAAGTCACTAGGAAGGTTATACGTCCGTCTTTACTAAGGCGCATACAGCAAGTAAGATAAAAAAAAGATGGCGGTTAGAAGGGGAGATTATTTTGATTAAATAAGTACCTACAACATATCGATTATTACAAAATCGACTAAAGATTGATTTTTGTAAATAAGTAAATCAAATAAATCAACAGTTATATTACATATCAGTAATGATTTGTAAGCATTAATAAAAGCATGAGCACTTGGCATATTATTGCGGAGACCATGTGCTCTTATTGCCCCAAAGAAATTTTCTAAGGGGTCTTGATTAATATGGCGCAGCAGTATAGATTTCAAACCTGCAGAATGCAAATCCTTCGTCAAAGCGAGAAAAGCTTCGATACTTTTTACCCAACTCGTTAAAGACGGCACAGTTGCTCTGTTACCACTTTTTGTGATGAACGTCATGGATTTCAATATTGGCAAACTTTTATACCACAATCTGTGATGTGGAGATTGTCGAGTTACAGCACATCTATAAATTTTTCCTAAGGCAGGTTTATGGAAATTGCCATTGACAGAATCAAGCAATTTGTCGAAGAATATGATGAGATCAGCTGTATCCACACTTTTTATCGGAAGTCTCCCTTCATCTGAAAAGAAAAAGTTTATAATTAACTTTCAATATGATTTTATGCATCACTACTGAAAGATTCACTAACGACATGGCCAGACTAAGGTTTAACGTAGTTACATAACGCATTAATGAACATTATTCACTAACGCAGAGTTTACTACTGAAGCTACACATTAATATTGCTTTTTTTTTAAGTAGGTTTCTTTATTATCGAAGTAGCCACTAAAAATATTTTTTGGAAATTCCACCTCCCAAAACCTATGTTTAGTATTCCCAGCCGATAACGCCGATAAAGGTCAAAGAATTTAAATCAAGTGCACTATTAGTAAAAATGTTCAATGAAAAAACAAACCTGCCAAGTATCCCATAGTCAGGCCAACGGTGTTGCTAAACACTTGTGTGCAGTGTTTGACTCTCATTTTCGGTATAAGTTGTGGATAGACATGTTTAGCTGTTAACTTTGTCATAAGCTTGACCCCTCTATATTTTGGTCCTCGTTTATATAATGCTTCTATGTGTGACCATGAAGCTAGCTTTGTTTTACCATCTTCTTTAAACTGTAAATCTTTCGTCAATAGGTTATTTCTAACGCCTTTTATGAGATGAGGTGGGTCATAAATAGTGTATATTTTTTTTGAATCTATCTCAAAAAAGCCTCCAGGATAATTTTTGCCACATCTTAAATAATTACCTTCAGTTGCCTTCATCAAAAGGTTAAGTGCTGCCATATTGGTTGCACCTTGGTCACATACTGTTGCAACCACGTTTAACCCAATGTCATTCAAAGAATTAATAATATTTGTTAATTGCTTGCATAAATCTGCCGTTTTACTGCTTCCTTTACAAAATGAAAATGAGACAGGTTGTTTGTATTTCTTACAAATACCCCTTATCATAAAGACACACACATGGTCACAGAATATCTTCGATCTCTCTTCACCATTATCAATAAAACCATGGATAATGTCATTGGTCTTGTCATAAGATAAATTAGGTGCAATGGCCATTTCATCAAAAATCAGACAGCAATACTTGTGACGTGCGGGCATCTTTTCCACTTTTTTTTTTAAATGTTGGAATATTATTTCGTTGATTCCTGGCTGTAGATTTATTTTGCAAAGCAATTTCTCTAAAGTTTTTCGCTTGGGAAGTATGCACATTTGACCAAGTATTCGGTATGCTCTAGGGGAAGGCTTGTATAAAGATAAACAGAGAACTTTCTCATCTAGAGTAAAACGTCTCCCTGCAGGTTTCTTTGCAAACTGCTTGATCTGCATTGCGAAAAATGTCTGAGCTGCTGGTGTCATTTTTTCTTTCACCATTTGATAAGCAGAAGATTTCATAATTTTTTCTGCCATCATCATTTGCATTCTTAGCTTTTTATTTGTATTGCGAGCTTTGCGCAATTTTGCTTTTACTTCAGATATTAAGTCTTTCAGCTTCTTTTCTGTTGCAGTCAAAGGCATGGAAATCTTAAAACAACCTGAAAAAATAAAAACAAAATTATACAGTGGGCATTACTTAGAATATACAATACAGAATATTTATTTTGAAGATTACTAATTGTTTACAAGTCTTACCTACATCAATATTCACGCTTCGGCCGTCAAGGAAACCGGGGTTTCGTAACTGGTTTCCATGAAGGCTTTTTTGTACTTCTACGTAACTGGTTTCCATGAAGGATTAATTTATACTAATATGTAGCTGGTTTCCATGAAGGTATTATTTATACTTCTACGTAACTGTTACATAAACTTCCGTATGTTTGGCTATTTATCATTTAGAAAGACGTCATCTATCAGATATAAAGTTTCACTTGATATTGACGGAATTATCAATCTGGGGGCACGGCAGTGCCCCCGCCAAGACGAGCCAAACGAAGCGCAAGGGCACTACCTACCTTTTCTCGAAGCGCTTCGTTGTTTTTTAGAACCCTCATAACTTGGGTTTGGATTATACCAATAAACAAAAATCTCGGGATATGATATAAGTAGTGGACTTATTAAACACATAGTTTCAATTGCATTGCTCTTATACTTTAGATTTTACTCTGATTTCGTCACTGACTGACTATGACTGATGATCATCAAAACTCTTAGGGTACTTCCTGAAGTCCTAGAAAACTGAAATTTAGTATGTAAGCTACTAATAGTACACAAACAACAAAAAAATTCTAAAACTTGTAACTTTTAGCCCCCAACCCTTTAAACCAGGGAATGGAAGTTAGTATGAGACTTCCGCAAATTTTGATGCTAGAAGTCTGAAAATTGTTATAGGGACTCCTTGTTAAATAATAAAATACATATTTCAGGTAAATCACCCCCAAAAAAGAAAAAAGTTACATAAGCAACTTACAAAAAGATGTGAAATCCCACCAAAAATATTTTCGTGTAAAATGTTACCAAGACGAGACCACATTTATGGCTCGCACTGTCAAAAAGTTATCAGATCTCATGTAGAGCCAAGCTTGTAACTCTACACGCCCTAACTCTACAAGCCCTTATTTCACAAACTACACCTTAGTCAAAATAATATGTGGCTTGGCCACTTCGCTACTATCACATGGGCGTAAGGTTAAAAATGTATTCACTGTTTATTACTTTTCTGACAATAGTTCTTGTAGTAACGAAAACGGCCAAGCCTCATATTTTGACTAAAGTCAAAATATAACTGTGGGCATTGAAATAATTTCGCCATACTTATACATTTTTATTTTAATAATAGGTCGGGGCAAAAATATTTTCGTATTTTGAATCTATTGTTAGTAATCAAACCTCTTTGGCAGTACTGAATGTGACAAATGTTGACATTCTATAGATGCAATAAATTAAAAAAAAAAACTAGTTCCCGCCATTTCTCTAATGTTTTTCAAGCAAGCAACATGAACGTATGTGACGAAGAAATTCGGTACATTTTAAAATTTTATTACAAAAAAGGTAAAAATGCGACGAACGCCGCGAATAAAATTTGTGCGGTTTACGGACCTAATGCGGTATCGATACGAGTAGCACAAATGTGGTTCAAGCGTTTCAAGTCAGGAAATTTTAGTGTGAAGGATGAAGCTCGCTCTGGACGCCCTGTCACGGATAAAATCACTGCCATTTTTGAAAAAGTTGAGCAAGATCGACATATTAGTAGTTATGATATTGCTGAAGAACTGGATGTTGATCACAAAACAGTTTTACGGCATTTACAAAAGTCTGGGTACAAGAAAAAACTTGATATTTGGGTACCACATGATCTGAGAAACTTAATGCAACGTGTTTCCATTTGCGATTCTTTGTTGAAACGTAATAATTCCGACCCATTTCTTAAACGGTTGATTACGGGTGATGAAAAATGGATCACTTACGATAAGAATGTCCGAAAAAGATCGTGGTCGAAACATGGGCACGCCCCACAGACCGTGGCAAAGCCCGGCCTGACTCGGAACAAAGTGATGCTGTGTGTTTGGTGGGATTGGAAAGGAATGGTCCACTATGAGCTTTTGCCGCCGGGTAAAACTATCGATTCTGACCTCTACTGTCAACAACTGATGAGGTTAAAAGAAGCTATTGAGAAAAACCGGCCGGAGCTGGTGAATAGGAAGGGCGTGGTGTTTCATCACGACAACGCCAGACCGCACTCATCTATAGCCACTCAGCAAAAATTGAGAGAGCTTGACTGGGATGTGTTGATGCATCCTTCGTATAGCCCTGATCTTGCTCCATCAGATTTTCACCTGTTTCGGTCACTTCAGAACTCTTTAGGAAGCATAAAGTTAACCTCAAAAGAACACTGAAAACTACCCGTCAGATTTTTTTGATAAAAAAATCTCAAAACTTCTACAGCAATGGGATCGTGGCATTGCCCACAAGATGGCAACAATTCATCGATCAAAACAGCACATACATATTATAAACTAGATTCTGCCCGCGACTTCGTACGCGGATCCTGTTATTATGCCAGCGACAACGGGGTCATCAAAATCGAAGATCTGAAACGTCTGATGTCGAATTCTAAGAGCCCGGGGACGGGAAAACAACGGGATGCGCGAGGCGATTCGAGACGTTCCAGATCTTTCATTTTTGTATGTCAACAGAAAATGCCCATCAGACTAAACAACTTTTGCTAAGACGTCATTCTTATATATATATGTTATAGTGTCGCTGGGCTTTGGAGTTCCACAACAGGTGTTCCAGATCTTCAAATTTATTTTCACAGCAGAAAATGCTCTTCACGTGGAATAATTTTTGCTATGGCACCATTTATATATATAATTTTATTTATATTGGATTTACTTCTTGCAACATATTTTGAAGCAGTGAAATCAGACTATTGTTCAATTGCGGAATTTGGTTTCTAATATTTGCCCGATCTTGATAACTGGATACGAAATATATTTGGAGAAACTTGGGGTCATTTTCAGGCAATAATGAACCAATAAGGTGGTAAACTTGGCCATGCACTTTAAATAAATGGGCCTTCTGAAATCTGTTTCGCAGCAAAAGATGTCATTTGAAAGGCATTATTGTACGAACGGATGTTGTCCAAGAAATGTTTTGACTGTGGATGGTCACCGATTAGCAGTGATCTTAGTATTTCTGGAGGATTTTGTAATATTTCAATATGTACTTTTCCACCTGAGCAACACATACCGTTTGTTTCTTTTTGCCATTTAACAGCTTCACAAAAGTACAATTTTGAACCATACCTCCGATGGCGGAATATGTGGTATGCGTAGTCAGTCATAGGAGTATACGTAAATGTACTCCGTTCCTTATCAACCCAAGGAAGTTCGCCACGCCCTACGGCTATATCTTGAGACACATCCGATTCTTCAGATGATATCGACATTCTGTTCAGAGAATGTCGAAGTCAATCAGAATTCAAACATTCGTTGCGCTCTTCTTCTGTCTCTGCATGCCGTACTCCAGCAATTCTTTCTCTCTCACTTTCTAACTGAGTCGCGCATCACGTTCATCACTTGTTTCAAAAGACCAGCAGTGCTATTTTGTAAAAACTATTCGCCTATACTCTCCAGGATACGTGCGTTCGCCACGAATAACTGAATCCTTATGGCAGCGGCAGTTTTTTTTTTTTTTTGACATGACCACTCGCAGTTGCAAACTGCTTAACCGGACTATCGCAGCGGCGCGGCTCTCAGCGCGCTTTATATAGCCACCTTAACAAATACCTGATAGAATACCATAACAAATGTTCGCCGTGATTCTTTAAATTGACATAACTTTTTTATTTATGAACCGATTGACATTAAATAAACACTAAATGTTAAGTGAAGCTACACTATATTAGTGAAAACCGCATCAAAATCGAATAAGCCGTTTCTGATATTAGCGTGCACAAACACACAGACAAACCGGCAAAAAAAAAAATTAATTACAATTTCGGGTTCGGCATCGATATAACAACCCCTGCTACTTTTTTTTTTATATATTTCCATTGTACAGATACCACTTTTCTACAATTTTATTATATGTATAGATAAATAAAAAATTAAACCTAAAACAATTTTTTTTTGTATGAAAAATACGAAAATACTTTTGCCCCGACCTAATATACAACTATGTTTTCAATTCAATATTCAATTCTCTCAGTAGTATTAAATATAGAATGCCAAAAAGAAAGTACCTACTAACTTCTTCGCTTTCTACTTTCGTAGTCAGTTTCATAGATGGCTTAAGGGACATTGGATAATTACTCCTTAGAAACCAGTTACATAGTAGTATAAATAAAGCCTTCATCACCAGTTACGTAGACGTATAAAAAAGCCTTCATGGAAACCAGTTACGAAACCCCGGTTTCCTTGACGGCCGAAACGAAGTAATTATAGTATTTAATAATTATGTTGTTATTTACCTGGATTTGAAGATAAGTCTGTGTCCATTTGAACTGGTCTGGTAGAGACGGACGTCTCCATTTGAAGTAAAGTAGATGGCATTTCACTATTCATTACTGTAATCACATAAGAAAAACCAAATTAAACATTGTATTGTGTGCAGATTACCAATTGCAAAAAATCTATCAGCAAAACTGGTCAACACTATCTTTGGCCGACTGTAAGTAAAATATTTACCTGGCCTGGAAGATTTATCTATGTCCATTTGAACTGGTCCGGTAGAGGAGGCTGTCTTTATTTGAACTGAAGTAGATGGCAGTTCAATATTCATGACTGTAAGAACATAATAAACACAAATTTAAACATAGGTTATTTATTAATTATAAAAAACAGGCCAAGTGCGTATCGGTCCCGCACACGAAGGGTTCCGTACCACCTTAAAATATTTAACACTACATATTTTTAAAAAAACCGGCCAAGTGCGTGTTAGACCATGCACAATGAAGGGTTCCATAGTCGGGATGAATTTATACCAAGAAAAAACTTAACATTGTAGTTGAAAAACATGTTCTCCCATACATTCTAATTGCAAATATAAGTTTGTATGCACAATATTGAGAGATTTACCATGTCATTTTAAGACCATAGAAAGTTTTCCTGGAATCTATAGGTATAGAACTTTTTCTGTATTTTGTACCTATTACGGTTCATGAGATACAGTCTGCTGACAGACAGACAGCAGAGGCTTAGTAATAGGGTTCCGTTTGGCACCCTACAGGTATGGAACCCTAAAAACTGATGACAGATATGATAACTTAAAACTTTGAAATAACAATGTTTTTTTAAATTTTCAAATTAATCACCTATCTATACTTTCACTGCTAGCCAAGTGCAACACGTTATACTCACAGATACAGTTAACATTAGCATGTCGGAGACAGTGATGCAAATACATAGGTAAGTTTAACCCCTGCCAAAAATTGCTCAACACTCCTAAACCTTTACATTTTACAAATAATAACAATTCTTCTATAAATATTATAAAAACCCTCACAATAATATTTGACTTACATAGCCTTGATGCTTTCTATTATTATACATTTCAATTATTATTAGTTTATGTGATGACTAATGTATCATTTACCTGGCCTAGAAGATAAATCTGTGTCCATGGGAATGGGTCTAGTAGAGGAGGCTGTCGCCATTTGAGTTGGCGTAGGTGGCAGTTCAATATGCCTGTGCTCACCAACATGCACACCTGAAATTTATAGGGTGATTTTTAATAGGCATAAACACCATAACAATTTGGGAGAAAAGGTTTTATTCTTAGGAAGCCGTTATCATCATCAATCTTTGACTACTTTTATGAAGACACAATTTCTAATAAAAATAAAAAGACTGAGTAACATTAATCTGCTTAAAAAACTTCTTCATGAAATAAGTTTCTATTTTTACATTGCTTAGTTTTGTATTTCACAAAATAAGATATGGTTAGATTATTTACCTTTACTTTTTTCCATCAATAAACAGAGTATAGTTTTTAAAATTAACAAATTTTACCTGGAATATCAAGTGTTGGAATTGCCAGTGCAGTTAGTTTCATATTTGGAAATATGTAAACATCTTCAAAATGTTTATGACACACTTTTCTGTTCTTATGTATGAATCCATTATCTTCTCCAATAATATCACCTCCAATTTTCATAACCCAAGTGCGAAAACGTTCTATTTGAGCAGGATTGTTTGGGTTTGGAAACCGGTGCAACGGCAATCCTAAAACATGATAATTAAAAACTTGTTACAAGATGTTCACCAAACATAAAAAAGAAAAAAATCTGAGTACTCAACTTGTATCTTATTTTAATAAACAATAATGAGTGGTCTGGAGTCATATACATAATTTAAAGCTCAAATTTAAAATTACTGTTTTTTCTAGATACCTAACATAATATTATATTATGTTTAGATATTTGTTACCCAACCACACTTCAACAGCTGAATAGGTTTGGGCAACACAATTAAGACGACCCACTGACCAAAACAACTTTGAAGTAGGTACCAGTTAATACGTAAGGCTTAAACTAAGGGCTAAGGAAGGAACACGGGTGGGTTTTACTCAGTAACAGTCTGACACTCCCTTCTGCTCCACCCAGAGCGGGAGGGGTCATTTGATGATTTCCCATCCACAAAAGAAAGGTTATTCTAAATTGGAAGACGGGAATTGTATAAAATGTTCGTCTACACATTGCCGGTGATACTTATAAAAATATACTTTAAACTGAGATAACTTACCGCCTCCAAGTTTCATGGAACAGCCGGGAACACAACAAGACCTTTGAGCCATCGTAGACTTATTGAATAAAAGGAAAAACGAGTTCACGATTAGTGTTTTATGGCAATCTTCACGTAAAGCCGGAGGAACAAAGTTCAACTCAACGTACCGAATGAAAATAAAACCGAGAAAACACGAAAATACAAGAAAATTAACGGGAGCGCTTACACATCGACCGAAAAAATCTTGTGAAAAATTCAAAGTTGTCAAAATGTCAACGTCTCTTTAATGTCATCGATATTTGGTTAAACTGCCATCTAGTAATAATTTTTTAATAAAATTACAAACAGCATTTTGTTTCTTGAAGCAGCTAATAGATGGCAGTGCTAACAGCGTACCGCGCCGAATGTTCTAAGATACCACAGCATGAAATGATCATCATTATGAACTGTCAACAGAGATACGCAATAGCCCTGCTGAAATGTTTGACTATAGAAAAACACAGTTATACAAATATGAGGCTTATCGACGCCAGAATCATAAAAATATTGCCATCCCTTTTTAACTTTCTTAATTTTGCATAAGTGAAAAAGGATATCAGTGTTTTTGACAGTGACTATAATGGCAATCCTTCATTCCTAGCGTCACTAAAATACCTATTTGCGGCCGGTCGCCATTTTATCCTCTCACTGTTTGGTACCAAAGTTGGGTACGTCAACTGTCAAATGCTCTTGAGCTGTGGATGTAATTTGTGAATTTTGGAGTAATTTTCTGTGTTATCGTGTTTGAACTCGGTTCTATAATGGAAGTCGTCAGTAGCAAGATGCCCAATTGCAATATGTGTGGATGTGGCATCAAAAGAAGCAGAAATCACCCGAAAACAACCAGCACCAGTATGTGTACTTAATTTCAGCTGAAATATCATTAGATTTAGATGATAAACAAAAGATTCTGCATTCGTTGAACAGTTTTAACAGCAAAGCATTCATATTTTCCCTTTTCTCTTTATTTTCAAGTTGTATTTCATGAAATAATTTTCTGTGTTATTGTAGGGATAGAGTAGTGCATTTGACATTATTATATTTATCGATAATGCTATTTTATGGTTCTTTATTGGTTGGAAACAATCGGTGTTGAAAATTTAGAGATGTCAACAAAAACAATTCATATTTGTTCTCTTCACTTTGAAGAATCTAGTTTCAACCGGACACTGAATAAAGTAATTGAGTCAGAGTGGGAGATATCTCTCTCTTGTCTTCAATATCTATTATAGCTTACTTATATTTTATTTGTTTCAGATTTATTAAGAGAATTAAAGGACAAATGTCAAAAACAGCCCAAGAAGATAAAGAGACTTAATGAGAAATTTTGAATACAGACGAAAATATTATGGGAAGAAATCTCATAAAAGAATATCAGATCGAAATTATCTGATTAAAATTGTATAGTTCAGAAATAAATGAGATTGGTTTGTTTGTTGTTGTTTTTTCCTGTTTGAATATAATTACATACTTAATTATAATTTATTGTTGACTTTTAATTAAAGCCCACTATCATCTGCATGCTTGAAAAGCTAGGTGTTGGAAACTTAACATCTAAATTTCAAAAATATTAATTATGTTAGTTCCGTCATTATATCCCGTGAAATTCAAATTTTCACACATTTTTTCCAAATTGTAGTTCTGTTACAATTTTTTCAATTATAATCAGCGGTCCATTGACGGTAACACCTCTTACGGCTTAGCAGTGAAAGATGGACGAACCTACAAATAACTTAAATGAAAGACCTAAGTTAGAAAACTTGGGATATTTTTACCCGTAGATATTGTACCGTGAGTCCGTGACACTAAGAAAACATTCTCACAATCTTTTATCCATGTTATTATATAGAAATATCGATTAGGGGCTGCTCTATTAGCCGCCATTTTATCCTCTCAGTAAAGTGTAGGTATGCACGTTTTTCTTGTAGGTATGCCGGGTCCAAGTGATTGGTACATCAGTGGAAGATAGGAAACCTGCCCTAAAATACTGGTATAATGTAAACAGGGATTACTCACATGATAATATTAAAAAATTTTTAGAAGCGATTGGGAATTTGTCGTGGGTTGATGTTCTCGAGAACACTGACGCAAACGACAGTTTTAATATATTTCATGAAAACTTCTCACTATTCTATAAGTTATGTTTTCCCATAAGAAAAACTAAAGTTTACGTTAATAATACATCACCCAAATGGATTACTAAAGGTTTAAGGAAATCCTGCATTTATAAAAGACAACTTAAAAAAATGTGTTACATAAAAAATAAAAATAATGATGTACGGTCTAGATATTTAAAATATAATAAAATACTAAAATCCTGCGTTCTCCACTCAAAAAAATGTTCAAACCTTAACTACATACTAAAATCTAAAAATAAAAACAAAGCTACATGGAATATCATCAAAAATAGAACAGACACTCATAAAACATTTAATCAAATAAATGCAATAGATGACGATGGCTGTATTTTAAGCAATCCGAGTCAAATAGCTAACTCTTTTAATAATTTTTTTATTGATATTGCTAATATAAAACCTCACCATGCAAGAAACACCTGTTCATCTCAACCCAATAGGAACAGTTCTAGCATATTTTTGAACCCATGTTCTGACACCGAAGTGTTTCGTATAATAATATCTCTAAACAATAAAAAATCGGTAGGGTATGATGAGATCTCTACGCACATACTCAAATTAAGTGCAAAAATCATATCACCAATACTGTGTCACACAATTAATTTATCTCTATCTGAGGGAACCTTCCCTGATAAGTTAAAAATTTCGATAGTTAAGCCCCTTCATAAAAGTAAGAGTACACTAGATAAAAATAATTACAGACCTATCACTCTCATTTCAATATTCTCAAAAATTTATGAGAAAATAATGCATAATCGTCTAGTTCAATATATAAACAAACATAAACTTATTAATGAAGAACAAAATGGATTTCAAAAAGGTAAGTCAACAACTCTAGCAGCATTCTCATTAGTAAGGTCCATAACAGATAATATAGATAAAAAACGCTCTGTTTCAGTTATCTTTCTAGATATGAGCAAGGCTTTTGATCTCGTTAACCACAATACTCTCCTAGATAAATGTGAGCGCTACGGCATCAGAGGTCCAGCGCTAGAATGGCTGAAAAGTTATCTCAGCAATAGACAACAGTGTGTTGAAGTATCCCGTATTGATGATAAACTTGTTGCAATTGTATATAAATCTTTATTTAGACACAATGGGTCCGGAGTACCTCAAGGAAGCATCCTTGGGCCTCTTCTCTTCCTGTTATACATTTAACGACTTACCAAATATAACAAACCATAAGTGCGTACTATTTGCAGATGACGTGTCAGTAATAATACCGGAAACTAACAAAACATTACATCAAGAAGAAGTAAATCAAATCATCAACGATATAATTAATTGGGTAAACGAAAACAACTTAAAAATAAATTTATCTAAAACAAAATTCATTCAATTTGCAAACTACAAAAAAAACCCACCAAAAATTATCTTAAATCATAATAACCAAATAATTAATAAAGAAAATACTATAAAATTTTTAGGTCTAACACTAGATGAAAATTGTAATTGGGGAATACACATTGAAAATCTATGTAAAAAAATAAACAGATTTGTATACGCACTAAGAGAACTACGTAAATCAGCGAATGAAGAAGCTGCACTCAACGCCTATCACGGCTACGTAGCGTCTGTATTGAGGTACGGCTTATTCCTATGGGGTAACTCATCTCACATACAAAGAGCATTCATAGCGCAAAAAAAATGTTTGCGAGCAATAACTGGGGCGGCTCCATACGAGAGCTGTAGACTAATTTTTAAAAAGCTAAAGGTGTTAACTCTATCTTCTACTTACATTTTTGAAATAGGCATATTTGTCAAGAAATACTCTCACTTCTTCTCCACAGTAGCCGAAAACAATAGGTTTACAAAAAGGGACCCCACCAAGTTAAAAAACCAATTTTGTAATAGTACTCTCCACTACAGAAACAGCTACCTTATGTCCATTAAAATATATAACCATATTCCAAAAGCGATAAGAGAGCTACCATTTAATTTTTATAAAAAAAATCTAAAAAATTGGCTACTCGAAAATATTTTTTACAGTTTAAAAGAATTTTTTGATTATAAAGGGTAAATAATACATATATATATATATATATATATATATATTTTTATGTAATGAGATAGGTAGATAGATTTATTTAGTTGTATAATAGAAATGTTATTGCTGTATTTTTATTTGTTATTATATATTAGAGTATAAAATAAGTGTTTCGTATAAGTGTTTTGTACCTATTGTTTATTAGAGTTTAAGTAGTACACAAGTTAGGTTTTATACCTACCCACGTGCACATTAGGTTCACATTGTGCATTGTAAATATTCGTATGCCGCTTTTAGCGGCGGATGTGTCGAACTTATCTATTTATACCAACCAACTTTGTACCTACCATATCCTACGAATAAATGTCTTTGTCTTTGTCTTTGTCTTTGTGGTCTGCTCTCATGTCACCAGTCACAGTGTCACTGTGACAGTGACACTGTCACGTCTGTCACTTTCGTTTGACGCAAAGATTCTTTGCATCTCGCGTCAGCGTCATTATTCTCGTGTTTAGAATGATAATATTTTGTTCAAACTAAAGCCGAGTGTTAAAATAACAGACGAGAAGAGTTTTTAAGGCAAAAATGCCTTCGATTGACGTGTTGCCTCCACCGGGTATGGCGATGGAGCCGCCGTTGGAAGAGCCTCAAGCTCCCCCTGCACCAGTCATTGGCATCATTTATCCTCCGCCAGAAGTGAGGAGTATCCTTTGAAATGAAACTACACACCTTATATTGTCCTTCTGATTAGTAGGAATGAATTGCACCATTTGTATTTGCTATGGTTAACCCAGATTTTGCATCATAACCTTAAAAACGAACGAGTACAATTTTTTTTGGTCTTCTTATAAACCAACTCTGCAGACTAATCGCTAGTTGCCTGGTTGCTAAGACATACTTTATCGAAGTTTTAAACAGGACATTGGTCATTAAGTTCTCGAAAAAAGATGGTCAAACTTAATATTAGATAGCAAAACATATTTATTGATACCTCATCTTTTTCAGCAGCATTCTACAGTCAGAAGAATAAATCTTGGAGCTTCGACTGCCACATGGCACTCATAGTGTTATGATGTTATGATTACCATCCTTGATAAATAGGTAACCTAACATTCTTTTATCTATGAAATTCATTTTCAGGATTATCAATCAGAATTTCCTTAACATCATTCTCTAGATATTGTGGACAAGACTGCAAGTTTCGTAGCTCGTAATGGCCCTGAGTTTGAGGCTCGTATCAGGCAGAATGAGCTTGGCAACCCAAAGTTCAACTTCCTCAACTCTGGGGATCCGTACCATGCTTACTACCAGCATAAGGTCAAGGAGATCAGGGAGGGGAAAGGTAAGTTTGACATCTTACTAATTTTTGTTAAAATATATTACATGTTTTGTATTGTCTAACACAAAGGGTTTCACAACATGATTCAATCAGTCTACCCAATATTATCATTGCACCTTCATTTTTGACTTTTGATTCTAAATGGTTATTGAGAAGTCTATCATCAATTTTTCAAAACTTCCTTAAGTGACTACTCTTTAAGCAAACCGATACAAGGAAAAATCACACTAATATTATAAAGGCGAAAGTTTGTGAGTGTGTTTGTATGATTTTTATTTCTTCATGCACAAACAGCTGAATGGATTTGGAAGAAATTTGACACACAAATAGTTTATAGCCAGGATTAACACATAGGATACTTTATATCCCGATATTCCCATGGGATTGACAGCGCAGCTAGTTAAACATAATTTCAGCATATTTTCAAAAGCACTTTACAATTTTGAATTGATTTCCTGTGCCTATTTTAGCAGATCATAATTATAAATGTATTAGTCTCTCAAAAATTTTGACTGTACACCTCAAGGCCTGAATTTATCAACCACATAAACATAGTTTGATATAGCTTGGTATATCAGCAGCAGAATGTGAATTATTAATTTATTGCATAAATAGGTCCAGACCCAGGTGCACCAGCCTTGATAGGACTACCAGCAATCCAGCGGCCCGGGCTCGCGCCAGCCACCGCCCTTCGTCAACAAGAACTACTGAAGGCCGCAGCTCCCGCCGAGCCGCCCCCGCCCCGCGACCCTCCGCCAGAGTTTGAGTTCATCGCCGACCCACCATCCATCTCAGCACTCGAACTCGACATTGTCAAACTCACAGCTCAGTTTGTTGCACGAAATGGACGACAGTTCCTCACAGACTTGATGAAGAAAGAAGAAAGGAATCATCAGTTTGACTTCCTTCGCCCACAGCACTCACTGTTCCAGTATTTCACGCGCCTGTTAGAACAGTACACGAAAGTACTCTTGCCCCCAAAGGAATTAGTTTCGAAGCTTGCTGCTGAAGTTCGCAGCGGTGTGTTGGAGCAAGCTCGCAGCAGAGCCGCCTGGCACTCGCACCAGGCGCGGCGTAAGGCGGCTGATGAAGCGAAGATCGAGAAGGAACGTCTAGCATACGCGTCCATAGACTGGCATGACTTCGTCGTCGTCGAAACTGTGGATTACCCAGCTGGGGAGCCCGGAGATTTCCCACCTCCCACTACACCTCTCGAAGTCGGAGCGCGAGTGTTAGCACAAGAGCGAGGCGAGGATATCACACACGGAAACGATGATGACGATACAGAGATGCAGTTGGAATCCGAGTCGGAATCGGAAACAGATGACGAACTAGCTGAGATGGAGGACCGCACGCAGCAACAACAGCGGCCGGACGACAACCGCGTGCAGGACATGGAGGAGGACAGCTCATCATCAGACGATGAGGGTCCTTCAGATTCCGGACCGCGAGCGCCGGGCGATGAAGCGCCATTACCGCCGCGTCCAGACCGCGTGGTGGTTAAGAAGTACGATCCGAAACGCGCTAGACCACAACCTGCTCCTGCGTCAGAAGAATGGCTGGTTTCGCCTATCACTGGAGAGAAGATACCTGCCAACAAGGTGGCGGACCACGTGCGCATCGGTCTGCTGGACCCGCGCTGGCTGGAGCAACGCGACCGCGCCGCCGCCGAGCGCACGGACAGGGATGAGGCTCTCGCGCCAGGAGCTGCTATTGAGGCTTCACTTAAACAGGTACTAAACCTATGTCTTTTATCATCATACAACTAATATAAGCAGCTCACTAAAAACATGCATAAAAATGACTTTGGTTTATTTATACATCGCCGGGTTAATTCAAAAACCAACTAACTCGGTGATTTTGAGAAATTGAGTTAAATATACACACCGACTCAAAATTTTATTCTCTTTCTACTGGTAAAACATACTAAGCCGTGTGATGCTTTGTTTCGGAGATACTGAATGGTGAAACCAACTATCTAACCATACCGTTTATATGCAAAACAAATATTCCTTGTTAATCAGCAAAATTATGATTTGTATCGAAGTCAAACGAGATACTTAAATTTAATCAGTTTTCAAAATAAAAAAAAACCTGAAAAATATACAGAATTTTGGGAAAGAAAAACGATCACATCCAATTATATGGTTTAAGTAATTAGAAACAACAGGAAATAGCGTTAACATTCAATGATAATATCAGTTATCATACTAGGATAAAAGCTATTACCATTTGATTATTTATTAATACTTGAAACAAAATCAAGAAGTCATGGCTAAAAAATAGGTTTAGTAGTTTTTACTTCTATAACTTAATCATGATCCCAACAAAATATTCAAAAGTAAAACCGATTAACCGCGGGTAGTTTTGCGACTGCGCATGCGTCAGTCGTTGTTGCTCTCGCGCCGACGACATCTCGATTCATTTTTTAGCGCCGAAAAATTCAGTTCAAAGTGATAGTAAGGTTTTTCTGCACTAAAGTGGAATTTTGTGATGCCGATCCTCCTCTTCCAGACTTTCAAACTCAGAGCAAGTAATAAAATTCAAGCTAAATATTATTTTTTTAACATGCTTCTTATTGTAATTACTTAAGCTACAAAACAGTAATTTAGGACAAACGATCTGCTAAGTCACCACCAGTGGAATTTGATCGTTTTAAAGGAGCCATTGTAACTAGATTCATTCATTCGGGTCTATACCGTTACCGTGGGTCAACTATTATTGGATGCTTTTTTAAAAGTACACTGCACTTTCTATTTTCGCAGATTTAATTTATTAACTTAAAAATCAATAATCATTAATATTTTATTTACCTACTTAAAGGAAATGATTCGGATGGATTGGAAGAAAGTAACTACGAAAGCCCCGAAAAAAACTATCTAGAAGATTAGCTCATTACATTGGAAGATTTGCTGGACCCGGTTTCTTCTTTTAACTCAACAAGATCTTGATTTACAACCGTTAAACCCTTTTAATATTGATAAGGATAATGATTTAGGCGAAGCGTCAACGATATCAATAATTATTGTAATGAACATTTCTAATCGTGCTTTCGAAAGTATTTTCGACAATATCCGATACATGTGATGTAGTCAGTCACATGTATCGGATATTGTCGAAAATTGTTTCATAAGGGCATGGAAAATGATAAAACCACGTAGTTGCTGGTATGTGCCTGATCCAGCATCATGGAAAGAAAATGTGGCAAGAAAGCGTCGCGCTGATGGTTTACCTTACGTCACAAAAAAGTTTGTCGAAATGCAAAAGTTCTCAAGCCAGTCGATTTCACCAAGTGTCAATTTAAGTGCAATTGAAATTTTATAGATGAAGATCGTTCAAAACTTTGTCAAAGCTATTGGAATCGAGATTATGCAGGTAAAAATAACTACATCTTGAGTTTGATCGATATGCAACCGATCAAAACTTTTTTATTAAACAGAAAGGGCTCAGCTCAGATTTCTTGGATTCAAAATCTTTGGCATCCATCATAATGAAAAACAAAAATAAAAACACAGAAGGAGACAGAGTGAACTGGTTAAAGGTAAAGAGAATGAAATACGAAAATGAAAATTTTGTATAACTGTTACATATCTGAGGATTTCTTGATTCTCGATAGGTATATTGAAGTTCAGGAAACAAACGTGGAAGCTATTCCTACTGCTGGTCCCGACATTACAACTCATCGCTACAGAACCAGACAAAAAAAGGCAGTAGCGAATTCACCAGCTGCCGAAGCCGAAGAATAGGTACCATGCGTGGTTTGAAAATTTAGCGACTGATAGTGCTAAACTAGACCTTGTACCAGATGCTACTGTGACTGATTTGTGTCTTCTGATGAAGAATAATCTTTGTTTTCCATGCCTTTTTTTTTTTTTTCAAAAATTTTTTTTTTCAACTTAGGTGTGTTTTTATTGAAACTATTTCCAATGTATTAATTCATCTTTAACCCTTAGATAGATTTCATGATGAAAACACTTTGTTAAGGGACACAGCATAAATCTATGCCTATTTGTTGAAATTTTATACTAACCAGTACAAAATTTCATCAAATATCGGGAAGTAAAAGCGACTAAAATTTTATTTTTTTTGCATTATTCTCGAAACTATCAGGATTATTAGGAACAATAGATTATTGTTCGATGTATTTATTTGAATTAATGACCAGTAACTTTCCGATACTCGACAGTAGCGCTTAACTTCGAAAATAAAGCCTTTATTTGGCAGGCAGGTAAAAGCAACTAAATAAGGGGGTTTAGGGCACAAAATGCAATATTCTGGGAAACCCTGTTACTTTTCTTTGAACTGCTATAAATCAACGCATACGCGATTTAATTATAAATTAGATGTTGTTTCATAAAATAACATTATATAAGGTAATACATGAATTTTTTTGATACAAACTTTCAAAACGCCCTAACACAAAATCATAATTTGGGCAGTTAGTTGGTTTTTGAATTAACCCGGCGACATACTCCATTTTTTTTTATTGTAAACGCATTTATTTGTTTTTTTTTTTTTATCAGATATTTTGCACAGGTGCAAACTACTTGGATATTTCTGTGCTATATCTAGATTAATAATAATGTTTTTAAAACCTAAACCTTCTAGATTAAGTTCAGTCACATAGACAGACACGAAAAGCAACTTTGTTATTTAACTATTAGTAGATAATGGAACCCATAAGCCATATATTTAAACTGTTAACATTTATTCATTCCGTAGCTCGCCGAACGTCGTACGGATATCTTCGGTGTGGGCGATGAGGAGACGGCCATCGGTAAGAAGATCGGAGAGGAGGAGAGAAGGCGCGACGACCGCGTCACGTGGGACGGACACACGTCCAGTGTGGAGGCAGCCACGCGGGCCGCGCGTGCGCACATCACGCTCGAGGACCAGATACAGCAGATACACAAGGTGATACACACTTTTTTTTTTAATAAACTCACACCTTATTCCCATGTAGGCCGAAACTATAGAACCGAAACTTCTGCGATCCTTACCTACTCCATTTGTTTTGTTTACGTTCATACATCTGGTTACACATGCACGCTGGTACTCGCAGTACTACGCACCTGACCTTTCTCAAGAACATCACCAATATAATCACTATTTATGTCTTTCTAGGGCGTTTACAACCTACTTTTCTAGGGCGTATACCTTTTATTACCGTCGCCTTTCATTTAGCCTCTCAGCATGATCAAACCAATGTGCCTGATTGGAGAAAGAAAACAGATTGAATTATTGTAATTGTAGACATGCCTGTTTCTTTCTTGGCGAGCTTGGAGCATCTAATCATAAGTATTCAGTTTCTGGAACAAAAATCAACGGCATGTCAAAATTACACATATGTCAAGTGATTCGTTCGGCTATTCTATAATTCAGTTAAGTAATCAAAGCAGTTGCAAGCCCTTGCCAGTTTGTCATTAGCTAATTTTCGTTCCGGGCGTTAGACTTTATTAATAGTTAGTTGACACTATCCATTAGCAAGTTTTTGTTTTATCATGCAACTTTTCATTAACAGGTCAAGGGTCTGCTTCCCGACGAAGAAAAAGAGAAGATCGGACCGAAGCCGGTGGGCGCGGCCGGCGCCTCGCGCGCGGCGGCGCCTCGCGCGGCCCCCGCGCCGCCGCCTCGCGCGCCGGCCGCGCACGCGCCGCCCGCGCCGCCCGCGCCCGCGCCGCAGCCCGTGCTGCTGCAGCCGCTGCCGTCGCTCATGGTGCTGCCGCCGATGGCTCCGCGACCGCCGCTGATACCCACGCCTGTTGGAGCTGTGACTGCGGTCGGTGCTGTAGGTCTGTATTTCTTTTATTTTCGTAACACAACAAGAGACTAGAGAGAGGTGGAAGGCCTTTTAAATAAAAAAAAAAACGAGAGTCAACTTACACAACGCGCTGATATTGATCCCAATGTACATTTTGGTGCTCTCCTGAAACAACATATTGTGTAATTTCAGGTGCAGTGACCGCAGCCGGGTTCCCATTCGGCGCAGTGGCAGTGGAAGAGGACGACGGTCCCGCAGCAAAGCGCGCGCGCACAGAGGATGCGCTTGAACCTGAACACTCCTGGTTAGCCAGGCATCCTGGACTCGCACCGTTACAGGTTAGCAACACCTTACACCCTTTCTTCATCAAAATATTACAAAATTGACATACACACATCAAAAGTGTCTAGGGATCAACATATATTTTTGCAATAACTTTTCTCCTGATTGATATTAATTAAAATTTTCTTTAAGGATTCATCAAATAAAGTGTTTTCGTTTGTCACAGTAACGATAAACCAAGTCACCTTTGCATTAATAAAGAAATTTGCCATTTTCCTAATAAAGGGATTTTTGACATTTGAACCACTAACACAAAAGTTCGAAAAAAAGACTGAAATAACAGTTTTCTCTAAAATTTTATTGGGTAACTTAAACAATTAATAATCCGTGTTTCTACCGCGAACACTAACAACACAAGAACATCGGTTTGGCATACTCAAAATGAGTTCATCCAAATCACGCTGTGGAATGGCCGCCCATGTTCGTTGCAACAACAAAAAAAGGTCTTCTTGCGACTGGATACCCTCCATATTCGGCAGAGCTCTTCTCTGTAGCATATCCCATGCATGCTCAATCGGGTTCAAGTCTGGCGACTGAGCAGGCCAGGGCAGGACATTGATGTTAGCTGCGGCGAGAGTCTGTCTTACAACTCTTGCGGTGTGCGGTCGTGCATTATCATGCATTAACTGAAATAAGGGACCGATTTGCACTTGTAGAGGAACGATGACGTCTGATACAATCGTCTCAGCATAAATTTGAGCGTTGAGGTTGCCTCTGATCCAAATCAACTCAGTTCTTCCGCCGATCCAAATACCCGCCCATACCATGATGGTTCCACCACTATAAGGATGGACTTCCTGGCAGGATTTTAATCGCTGTTGGCGTCCAGGGGTTCTCCAGTGTCGTATACGTCTTGTATCCGGTCTCATACCAAAACGAGACTCATCAGAAAAGCACACGAAACGCCATTGTTCTTCTGCCCAATTTCTGTGTTCAAGAGCCCATTGATATCGAATCCTACGATTGTGCATTGCTATAGGTGGTACCCGTAGCGGTCTTCGGGAATGAAGGTTCACTTCATGCAAGCGGTTTCTGACTGTTTGGTCGCTAATTAAGTTCCCTGAAGAGTGATGAAGCCTCACGGCTAACATCATGGCGGTTATTGTTGGAGCTCTTCGAGTTAAGATTTGAATGTATCGGTCTTGTCTCCGTGTGGTGCAGCGATACCGTCCTCCATGGCGCTCAGCCACGGTACCAGTGCTTCGGTAACGTGTCCAAAGTCGACTGATAACACTCTGACTTGTATTCAGAGCTAAAGCCACAGTACGTTGCCGGGAACCAGCTTCTATCATTCCCACGGCTCTGAGCATTTCTTCCCTGCTTAAATGACGTCGCCGCTCCATAATAACGTTGGTTTTAATCAGTAGTAGGGAAACAGTAGCACTAATAATGTCTTCAATGCGTTTTATGTTTTTATAGGGAAAATATTGACAGCTGATTTTCATCTTTTACTCGAATTTGATTCACAGTTCCTGATTCAAATTATGAAATGCACCAAAAAGGATCCATATAAATTTATAAAATCATAAATTTATTACAAAGCCACATCTCAATCTCAAGAAATCCGCATAAAAATGCTTGATCCCTAGACACTTTTGATGTGTGTACTTTTACGACAGGTCCTGTTTAATAAAGCACTGAAACATAAGCTATGATTTACAATATTGTGGTTTAGGATCTTGGAAAAGAAACATAACAGTTTGTTCAGATTGAAGAGTTGCAATATGAACTTAAACTAAATTTTAAACCTGACACATCGCATGAAAAAGTCCAATTAAACTTGCCAATTATAGAGGAGTTGCAGTCTCATTTTAAAAGTCCTGAATTCTTCAAACAGCAGCATAAATACATAATGTCACGAATAGGTACACAAATAAAAATGTTGATATAAGTTTTAAGCAATATGGTGTTCATAAACATTGCTTAAAGTTAAGAGATAGAAAGAAATATATATCTACGCAGACGTTAATTAGTGGATTATCGTCTGCGTAGCTATACATTTCTCTAACCTAACCTAACTAAGTAAGGGGGATTATGTGTAACTATAATGAACTATGCAGTCTTATGTGCAGTTTTGCAATAAACCAACTTACCTTTTACATCACAACATAACCTCAAATGTATCGGGATTTCGAGACTATTTATAATTTTTTTTATCTTATATGTATACCTACATTCTAATCTAATCTAACTAGCCTGCAGACAAAGGCCCCCCTCTTCTTTTTCCACACAATTCTGTCTTTTGCGAGGGCCGGTCAGCCCTTTCGGCAGGAGTCAAACCACAGACAGCCCGTAGATACCTACATTATAAGCAAATAAATGATTGGCACCCCTCCCCAGGTGGCGCTGCCGTCCGTGCCGGAGCGCGCGGAGTGGCGCCTGGACGGGCGCGCGCTGCCGCTGAGCGTGGCGCTGAGCACGTCGGTGGGCGAGCTCAAGAACATGCTGCAGCGCTCCACCAACATGCCCACTGCCAAGCAGAAGCTGCACTACGAGGTAAGCGTGCATAATATAGTAGCTAGTAGAAATAGTCGACCTAGTGATTGCTTTTTTTACTTTTGTTAAAAACTCCCAATAAATTTAAATTTTGGTCGAGACCCTATGTTGTTCAAGCAATTACGTGGCCTATACTATATGTAAAAAATATGCTAATGGGAAATGTTTACCACGTCTACATGCAACAGCATGGGCATTGCCAATGTGTTTTAGTGACTAAGTTGAAATGTCTCAGGTGCTAGTAATTTCATTGTTTGACAGCAACGTTGTCCACTGTCGTCTTATGGCAAAAATAGCTACAACTGTCATAATACCTGCCTCCTTTCCCCCTGTCTGCTTGCTTCCTTTTTTGAAGGATCATAAGAGATGTCTCAATCTGTCGGTATTCTGGACAATTTCAATAATTGATATATCACTTTAGATTTTTTTTTTGCTGGTTACTGCCCATTGCATTCAATCACGACATCCATGGCCATTCTTTGTTTATGAGTTGAGGCTACAACTAATCCACCGATTGTATGTTTCAGGGTCTATTCTTCAAGGATACGAACACTTTGGCGTACTACAACGTGCCGCCCGGCGCAGTCTTACACCTACAAGTGAAGGAGCGCGGTGGTCGCAAGAAGTAGTTTCATTCCTTCGGACAAATATTTTCCTTTTGTTTGGTTTTAATACAGTGGTTTGTTTGTCTTTAAAATACACATATATTCAAGAAATTTTAAAATTGTAATATTATCTTGTTTTGATAATAATCATAATATTGTAAGAGAGTGTAACAGTCTTGCAACACTCAAACTTAGGCCAATTAATGAAATAAATATCTATGACATACAGTGCTGTTTTCTTATTGTTTTGCTACATGCCAAACTTTTATTTATTTATTAGTTTTAAGAAGGCTTACAGACTAATTACAAATAGTAGGTAACAACAACATATTATCAAGTTGCTAACTACAAGCCTCCACAGATATAATAACATATCGATTACCTAAAGTCGAACAATTAAAGTACATTGCAACTAATAACTGGAACAATAAAAACCACGTACATTTCTAGCAAACATTTATTATAAAAATGTATAAAAAATAACAAAAAGTACAATATATGATAACAAAAAGCTCTCCAACCATCGTTTATAACAGTTAATTGCAATTATTGATTTATTTTAAACAGATCATAAAGGATTATCATTACATACTCCACATTTACAAAACAAATGTTTTATATGTTTATGTTTATCTGCCTCTAAAACTGTATTATGCTTGTAAATAAAAATAACCACTGACGGAATGTATAAAACTGGATATTGCACACCAAAGCACCATAAGGTTTTCAAGTAAAAATGTAAATAAAATGTCTTTAAAATACATCACTTAAAACTATGATCACATGACATCAGATTCTGAATGTTTCAATAACAAAATTCAACAATAAACCCTTATAACAAGTAATAAATGCTGTATATGAATAAAATGGAATGTACTACTTACTTTAAAATGTGAGAATTAAGCATAGTGCTTGAATTAAGCTCAACGTTACAACGTTAAAAGTGAAATGCTAATTGACTGGAGTGTTAATATTTATTTAAAAAATTAAGTCATTATAAAAAGTTGGCTACGGGAGGTACCCCTATTTATACCATCAGTAAGCTCGTTAATCACAAAAGTGGATAAGATCAAAACATCTGATTGACCTTAAACAAATTAAGATTCTCCTAATAACAATAAATTATACGGAGCGAATCGCCGTTTGATTTTGGAAATAATGACACCGGCTCCAGCTTGTAAGTACTTCAGTTGGCAATTGTTGACATTGAGGTTCCTCGTGTAAAATATATCACGTTTCCAAAACCTAACATCGGTAAAAGTTTGCCTTTAGGTATGGAAGTGTTGCTGTGTAAAAAAACCTAAAAATTTACCTTTCCAAAAATATGTCTTGGATAAAATGCAAATAGACCTCTTCAGCTGCTATTAAGCTACAAGCCTAAAAGACAGGCACTAATTAGCACCAAGTTAATTTTAACAGTTAATTGCATACATGTAAAATGTGATATGACGTTACTATTAAAGTTAAGTTTGACTGAGTTAGCGCTTTAGCCTAGTTTGGGAATGGTTTCAATGATCTGTCTGTAGCGAGCTAGCATCGGCGTGTAGATCTTATCGTGGTCGGGGTACGGAGTCGCTACGGGGGAAACCTTTAGTTCTGACCCTGGAAATAGAAAAATAGCTATTAAGTGGATAGAATTTTGTTTATCAGTAGACAAAAAACTAGAGCAAATTGTGTGTCGTCATCTAAAGTTGTTATTATGTGTGACTAGAAGGCATTTTCCATGAAGGCACACCTTGGGGGTTTTGACAGTTCAACAACATTCATTGCGTTATTTACGTTGTAGAGCAGACAAATTTTTCAAACTTAAGCACAATGGATTAGCAATACGAGTAATATTCAAAATGATTCAGATTGTGATTGAAAGTGTGTTACCCAATTAGGGTGGATACCCACAGGGTGACGCTAACTGACTGAAATGATGGACTAACCTGGAAGTGTGGTACCAGTTTCAGCACTCCAAACTTCAGCTGCACGGATCGCTGCTCCAAGTAACGCAGCATTAGCGTGCTGATCCTGTAATTTTTTTTATTTTTATTCAATCAACCACAATTGTGTGCTGAATGAAAGACAGAGACAGCTAAAGGAATGTACATAGACACGGTAGTGTTTACCTGGACGTATACCGGTGTGTCGAAAACATCAGCAAATATTTGCAACAGCTCCTTGTTCACTGAAGCACCGCCCGTCGCTATCAGACGGGACGACTTGTCTGAAATGTGAGATATTGCAAAATGAGTTATAGCAAAAAAAAAAAAAAAATTGGGAAGATACAATAGGATCAGATACTCAACATGAATCCTTTGCCATCTTATTCTGGGCTTAAGAAATTAGTCGATTCTGAGATTGTGTGCAGTCGATTGAGATTGGTGTAATTGAAATGATTGAAACAGTTTTATCAAAATGGTGCCAACGGCACCCTATTAGACCCACCAAGTGTGAAGCCCATATCCTCAGCATGTGCCCGCCTGGCCAGCGCCTGTCCCTCCAGCAGCGCGCGCGCCTCGAACTGCGGCGCGGGACGCTCGGCCGCGCGTCCGCTCGCGTCGTACACCCAGCGACCCACTGCCGCGCGAGGGACTATCTCTGCTGTGTCGTAGTAGATGCCTGAAAGAAGAATTGGTTTAGTCTAGAACGGGTTTCTGTCTAAATGAAGAAAGGGCTAAAACCATACAAAAAAATATCTGGGAAATTACAACAAAGATCAACCAACGCCTGACCCTGTTTCCTAACCAAAACGAGCGGTCGCGCTGACAAAGGGCGCTTTCCGGTTTTCCGAACAAATGAGTCGCGGGAACAATCGCTTTGGTTAGGACACGCCTTAAAGTATGGAAGTCATCACGAGATAAAAATCTTTGATGCAATTGTTATAGGCCAAAGTTTTTGGCAATTTTTTTGTAATTTTAAGTGCAAAAATAATCTACATTATTCATCTCGTATATTTTCTTATAACTCACCCATGTATCCCATGTTCCCTCTCACAGTAGCCGTGAGCAGGTCATTGAAGGCGTCCCAGTTCTTCGCCGCTAATCTGTCGCGGTGGTTCTGTCGCGTGAGGGAGCCGTTGGCGAAGCACAGCAGCGCCATGTAGGGCGCGTCGGGCGTGGGGCCCACCAACACGTGGCCGGCCGGCGGGGCCGCGGGGCCCTGAAGCCCCAGGAGCAACGTGTCGCTGGTGCCCAGGGACAGGCCCACCCAGCCGGAGCGGAGGCGGAGACCTGACATTTTTATTGGTAATTAAGAGTCGTTTATTTAAATTAGGCGGAGAATCAGCACTTTTTGAACGTCAAAATTACATGAGACAATCCCCCAAAACGTCCGGTCCCCCCTTCACCACTTTCTAGGGCTGGTTAGACGAAGTGGCGCAACCTACTCCCTTGTAACACAGCTGTCTATTCAGTTAGAAGAACTTGATTTATACTATATGTAAAATTATTAACATTATAATGTTTGTTTTTGAAGTGGTTCATATAGAAGTTTGTCCTAGAAATCACTGACATTGGTGATTAATCAGTCTGAAATCACCAACTCGTCTTGAACGAGCGTGGTGATTAATGCTCATACCTTCTCTGTAAGAGAAGAGACCGTTGGCTTGCCTGGTATTATTATATCTAAATCCGAAACCATCTGTGATGACGACACATGTGTTGCATCGTATATTCACGCCCACGAGTAAGAAAATCTATTCGTAACTTTCCTTAGATTTTCTATAGGATAATATTACTAAAAGCAGAAACCAAGTTAGGCCCAGTTTTACAAGTATCGTACTCCTTCATAGTTGAAAAATAAGATGCTAATCGCCAGATACCGTACTTCACATAATTAAAGATATTTTTAAACAGTCATCAATTTATCTTAACCAAACAACCCACAATTAAAATTATATAAAAGCATATTTTCTCCGCTATTTAAAAGTAAACAATCCATCAAGATAACACATATCTAGCAAGTAGGATAAACTACACATTAAATTGTAGTTATAGATAAGAGCGTCTTATCACGGCTGAGAGTAAGTGCTGATAATGACGCCTTTGATGTGTTACATCATTTATATCGCATGTATAACTATTTACTTAACACTTGTTTGTTAGTAGATAAGTATTTTCCATTGAGTGGTTCCGCGAGAATGATTGAACTTGACCTTGTATAAGATACTGTGTTCTCTTATTAGGGATTACTTCAACAGGAAAGGCAGTAACTCTCTGTATATAGGCTGGATATTGACGCGCAAACTGTTACCATGATTTCATCACTTGATTCTAGACCCCATAGCGTAGATATTTTTGACAGTTATAAGAAAAAGTCAGCTGTTTCATAGAAAAATACAATACTTACGCGGACAAATTGTATGGAACGACAACTTTTTTTTTTAACACTGACGGGCCATTACCGACCTAATGAAGGGTGATCTTCCTTTGTCCCAGAAGAGAAGACTCATTGATGTGTGCATACTTCCCATCCTCACATATGGTGGTCAAACATGGTCTTTGACAAATCAGCAGAGGTTAAACCAGAGGGCTATGGAACGGAGTATTCTGGGTAACAGACCAGGTTAAGAATAGTACCATCTGTTCCACCAAAAAGATAACTGATGTCACTTGGAAAGCTGCCACGCTAAAATGTAACTGGGCTGGACACATCTGCCACATGTCAGACGAACAATAGGCCAAACTTACGACCCAATGGGTCCCTCTTAATGGCAAGCGACATCGTGGCAGGCCCAGACGGAGATGGCGGGATGAGCTGGACTTTTTCAACAAAAACTGGTCCTTAGCAGCTCAAAACAGAGAGAAGTGGAAAGAGAGTAGGGAGGCCTTTGCCCTGCAGTGGGACATCACGGGCTAATAATAATAATCACCGACAGAATCATGTACTGTATGTACGGCAACAGGTGTCGCGTCGATGTCCCTGTATTGTACAGACGCCAGCATCAAGCTACCGCCGAAACTTGTCAAATTTTCACAATCAACTTTGAACCTTACGATTTAGCAATAAAGTGAAAATCTATTAAAAAATCCGGATTCCAGAATCCTGAACACGTATTTTCTCAGATAGGTGAGTTTCTTCTTTCCTACTAACCACTATGCTATGCCCGACAGGGTTCAAAATGATCTCATTATATTTAACCATGGAGGTGGTTCTCATTGTGGATTTTAGGTAACCTTAGTTGGTTACCTAAAATCCACAATGAGAACCCATTGTGAGAGTACACATTGTGGAATGCAATAACTGACTAGAGTACTGAGGATACCTGATCTTAAATATGTCATCCAGTAACTTAATGACATTCTTCAGTTTCTTACACATTTGTACTATAAAAAATGGCTTTAACTAATGATGAGAGCAGCGGTAGCACAGTGGTAACAGCGGCTACTTAAGAGTTGCAGGTAGTAGGTTCGAACCCAGAGAGGTGCTTTACTTTATGTAAATAATTTCATCACCACTGCTCTCAAAACGGTGAGGGAAAACATCGTGAGGACACCGGTATGTCCGCTAGAACTAAACATTCTAAGACATGTGATATCTACCGACCTGCACTGGACCTGCATGGTGGATTGCAGCCCACTCTCGAAGAGAGAACGCGTGTGTCCCAGCAGTGGGATCATTATAGGCTGATTATGTAATGATGATGGTGGAAATGAATGGCTTACCTGCAAGTGCTGAACAGTTATCCCCGGTGAAGGCGATAACTCTACACTCCGGCTTGAACCCGTACCTTCCCACGAAGTAGGAGCAGATGGGGCCCACCACTGTGGCACTGGGGACTGGGGTACCCAGCTTAGTTGATAGGGACTCGTCGCCACAAGCCTGTGGAATAACATGGACACATAGTTTAAAATCTGTTATCAGTGGCGGATTTACCAACAGGCTGAGTAGGATGCAGCCTAGGGCGGCAGATTTTAGGGGCGGCAAAGAATGTTCATTATTGTGTAAGTAGTAGGTATTAAGGCGCTGCCTTATTAATACTCAGTACATAATTCGAGCTTTTATAAGCTCAGAAATATAGATAGGTACAGTCAGCAACAAAAGTCGATCAACACTTCAGTTTATTTAATCTCAGTTATTGAGCAAAATATAAACACTTCAGTTTTTTTTAATCAGTTATTGATTCAAAATTGCATTGTACTTCTGTTGCAATTTTGAAATAATATTTTGCCCAACAACTGAGATTAAAAAAACTGAAGTGTTAATAAACTTTTGTTGCTGACCGTACCCAAAAACTATTTCTTGTGCAATCTTAACATCGTTGGGTTATAAATATTATCTAGAAACTGACACTTTATTGTAGAGGTCGGTAAGGGCGGCAAAATTTCAATAGCCTACTGGCGGCAAATGTGTAAATCCGCCACTGTCTGTTATGTTATGCATATATGAATAAGATAATAACTCAGATGATGAAAAAGTATAGAAACTAAATTAAATATGGGGATTGTTTACTTACCTGCAAAATGACATCAGGTAAAGAAAAAAAAAAGTGAAGTGGTTTATAGAATTATGTGTCTGTCCTATACAAAGTGTAACATAATTAACGCACTAAAAGTATTGAGAGTATTGAGTTAAAAGCATAATACAATGACCAAAACTTATTTTTTTTTAACCTTGCTATTTTTATTAAGAAAAACGTGTTGATACTAGCATTACTTTATGCATTTAAAATTGAGTCTTATTGCCTTGAAATAAGGGTTAATTTTATTTGGCTTATTCGGCGGTTAGTATGAAAAAATACATAATTTAAAAAAAAATAGCTAAGTATATTAAAAGTTACTGAAATCGATTCAGTAGGCAATTATGAACAAACTACTTTCAGGACTTACGTTTATTCTGTTACACCTTGTATATTGTGATACTAGAAAGTAGGCAGCCTTTACCAAAGATTTTTTCAACTATGGGATATCATATCAATAAACTGTATTTAACAAGTACCAACTAGAATAGTGTAGTATAGACTCTTAGGCCCGTATTACAGAATGTCACTCAATATTCAAGCGTAAATTACTTAAAACTAGATTCAAGCCATTTGATTGGTTGAAACTAGTTTTAAGTAACGCTTGAGTATTGAGTTATGTTCTGTAATACGGGCCTTACTCATTTTCGCTCTATGACCCTAGCTCACCTGTAAGCACGTCTCATCCCACTGCATAGTCCTGATATCCAGCAGGTTCATGCCGGAACCATCAGACAGGTCTATGGGCGCTATCTTGCCGACCAGCAGCGAGCAGGCGAAGGAGGACACCAGCGATATCCTGCTGGTCGCCTGGTACACGCGCGGGCGGGAACGGAACATCTTGCGGATCTGAGGACCGGTGAAACGCTCGTATGCGCGGGAGCCTGTGATCTTTGAGAGTTCCTAGAAGAAAGAAATAGTTTTCTTAAATAATTAAACAATAGTTTAGCTTCTTCATCTTACTTTTTCGGTCCTTTTTCAGATTAACTATTATATAAAATGACAAAATTACATTCTGCCACTGAACTACCAGAGTTTAGTGGATATGTGATCTGGATAAAAACCAAACAAAGTAAGATGAAGTGTTGGTGACTAATGAATCGCAAACTTACAGATCCCAAAAAGTAGATATTTCCTGGCTATACATTTAGTTTGTTTAAGCTCGAAGGTTTTTTTTTAATTATCAGACTTAATTATTGTTGGCTTGCTTAGCTTGAATTGAAAGAGCTCTGCAATGCAATCACACAAGACATAATTTGATATTAAAAAGCTTAATCGCATACAATTGACGGATACTCGATGATGAAACGACTGTTCTTTTGACTTACCTCAGCTCCAACAGCTTCCTCCAGCGCCTTACAATCTACCGTAGTGCTAGAGTCCATCCACACAGGAGAATCAGTCACGAACGCCGTCGCCAGCTGCGTGTGTAGGAACTCATCTGGTGTCAGGTTGCCGAGTCTTGTCTCTGCATCCTTCGACCACCATACTGAGCCATGTTGCTGGAAAAGAAGAGTTAACTTTTGTAAAGTAAACCAGTCCACTGCATTTATTTTAATAATGTCTGTACTGTGTTTTGATTAGTGTGGAAAAATATTTTTTTTTTTTTTTTAGTAGTTAATGTTTGAGTTCTATTAAAAAATGTGTGATTCACCTGACGTGATACATAAATAGATTATTTATTTACACTACAAAAATTACCTGGCCAGCCCCTGAAACTGCTTCAATCGTAGAGAAGTCTACTCCTGCGACGACGAGGCGGTCCATCACCATGTCGAGTGCTTTCACCCATAGCAGTGGCGGTGCTATCACCTCACCGCGCTCCACACCACGCACCACCCCGCCCGCGGTTCTTGAGATAAAACATAGAAAAATGTCAGTATTGTGAAACTTTCTAAGTCACACTGAGAGTCTAGTCTTGGACTGCAGAGCAGCTGATAATTAGATTCAAGTTCAAAATCGTCATGATATATTGCTTATGTGCGACATGCACAATACACACAGCACTCTTCAAACAAAATCACATAAGTCAGTCCCACGGCACGCCCGCCCATCTAGTGCTTTAGCTGGGATGAAATGGCGCAACAAACTCCCCGCAGCACAGCTGTCTGTTTAGAAGAACTTGATTATATACAATGGTATTCTATATAAGGTGTTTCAAAATCAACTCTACAAACTTTAAGAGGTGCTTTTGACCATCAAACTGAACAACTTTACTATGGGACCAACTTTGAAATCACGAAAAAAAAAATCAGCTGTTCCATACATTTTGGTCAAGTAGGTATTGAACTTTTGTATTTAACAGCTATTTTTTTTTTCGTGATTTCAAAGTTGGTCCCATAGTAAAAGTTGTTCAGTTTGATGGTCTAAAGCACCTCTTAAAGTTTGTAGAGTTGATTTTGAAACAGCTTATAAATTAACATTACAAAACAAAGAAACACAAAACATTTAAATTAAATTATTTGCCAGTCAGTTATTATACGTAAATATGAGCCCAGTGGTAATTACCAACTTACGAGTTGTAGGTCATGGGTATGAACCCAGGCAGGGGTATTACCCTGAGTAATTTATTTCATCACCACTGCTCTTAAATCAGTGAAGGAAAACATCATGAGGAAACCGGCATCTCCTAGAACCAAAAATTTGTAGACATGGTGACATCTACCAACCCGCACTGGGCCAGTGTGGTAGATTACAGCCCACTTCCACTGGAAGAGAGGAAGCTTGTGTCCCAGCAGTATGACCTTTATAGGCTGATTATGATTGATACACAAATATCTTACTGGGCCCTGCATGTCCAACCGTTACCTGCAACTTACTTACCTCCCACAATTCATGAATAATTAATTATTAAAAATATAAAATTATAAATAATGATGGGTAGATCTTATGGGTTACCTAAGTTACCTTAACCTTTAAAACAATTATCAATTATCTATAATGTAAGTAAGAATGATTGAATATGAATCAACAATTCTTACTTTAGGTAAATAATACTGTTTGAGGATCAACTATTTAATGTTTCTACAATTGAGAATTATTCAGCAAGTACAATAGTTCTAATATACAGGGTTATTGGAAAAACATTAACAACCTCTTAAGAGGTCATTGTACTCATCATTATGAACAACTTTTACTATGGGACCAAACCTGAAAACGCGAAAAAAAAAACAGCTGTTTCCTACATTTTGACGAGTTATGCGAACATAAATGTAGGGAACAGCTGATTTTTTTTCGTGATTTCAGGTTTGCTCCCATAGTAAAAGTTGTTCATAATGATGAGTACAATGACTTCTTAAGAGGTTGTTAATGTTTTTCCAATAACCCTGTATAGGAACATGTAATTACACAATAATAACATACCTGAATTCTGGCAAGTCAACATCAAACTCAACCTCAGCTTCATGCAGCACACTGAAGTCTTCACCAATAACAATGGCTTTTAACTGAAACAGAGCATGTTATTAAGTTAATGCATTAATTTTAATTACTTTTTATTGAAGGCCAACTGTCAGTTTACTTAGGTAGTTTATTTATTTTTGGCATAGAAGGTTAGCTCCAAAAATTGTAAATTCATTAATAAAATTAATTTAGATTAAATATAAATGCAATGCTTGTATTTGTTATTTTATATTTATGTTTTAATTGTAATATAAATATAAAATGCAAACACAGCTGTGGACCTTGTATCACATAGCAGACCGAAAAAAGAGCTAGGTACGAGCTTTATAATTAATAAGTACTTATATTTAATTAAGCTATCTTCTAGTTTACGTACATTTAGAGTGCCACAGTTTTTATTATACGAACCTTTTCAGTCCAACCAAATCCATCAATCAATAGCGACAACTTTATTAGCGAAACATGATTAGTTAAAACCTTATCACCTTGTTTATCAATTTTACGGAATTAATTAGAAGCGAATCTCCATACAATTGCATGCAAGGCAGAGAAAAACCTGATAAAGAACAGTATAAACTTTAGAAAATAATATACACTCGTCCTTTAGGACAAATGTATTTTTTACTTACCCTTTGAGTGCTGAAATCAAATCCCAAAAAAGTTTTTCTTGAATCCCCAGTCATTTTTATATTTTGACAGCACGGGGCGGGCAATGATGACACAACTCTGCGGTGCGTTCAGGAACGCGATATCGACTTAGCTTTCGTGACTGAATGCCGTTTTGTAAAATTCCAACGCGATTTCACGATATCGTTATAGTATTTTATTATTCTTAGCACACAAATTCATGGCTATAATTGGATGTTTGGTACAATTCGATAAAAAGAAGCCGCAGCAAGGTTGCTATTATCTCATCTCATTGTTGTATGTATTTCTTTAACACACTAATGGTGATTTTACATTTGCATACTTAAATGGGCATACCTACAGTTTTTCATCACATTATAATGCATAATATACTCAAAAATTGCACAGCTACCTAGAATATTTTTTGCAACAGACTCTTCTGAAGTAGGTAGGTACTTACTTCATCATTCTTCACAGAGATTACCTATTACTTCATGGAGTACCTACGAAAATTGTTAATGTTTGTGTATGAAATACTCGCAGTTATCATTAGGCTGTAATAAAACTACTTAATTAGGTGCAAATCTCATAGCCAGTCTCAAAACATCTCCATGTTGAATGTTGATAGGTAATTTATAATTATTATGATTCGCCAGCCGCTGTTGAATAGCCACTAGAAAATCAGCCAAGCAGATCGACACACAATAAAACAGTTATGCTGCATTGTTACTATTGTTAGCCTTTTTAAGTAACATGCTTGTATGAATCATAGCGTGGAGGCTTACCTCACAGGTAGGTAGAATGGGTTCAGTGACCTATATAACGTCACATTAATGACCGCCGCGGGTACACATGCTTAATTGAACAAAGCGCCTAATATTAGCATAAATGTATATTTTTTAAATTACCTGGTCAGCTATTATTTAATGCAAGTTAGTATTTTCTTTAAAGTTGTTTACCTAATTTCAACGTTTGGTTGAGGACTTTGTTTGGACTACGGTACCTATTTGTTTTGTTAAAAAATAATTTGCTCGTGCTCTATTTAGGATTCACGAAATTTTTACTACTACTTGACTAAGTTAAAGCTGGTGATAAAGATAAAATATAGCACAATTGCCCGTTTGAGACTTTGACAAATTTCATTAGCGCCTGATGATTTATTTCTACGCGTAATTGAATTTTTTGTTATAATAATTTTAGTAGGCGATCTGTAAGTGGCGCTATGAGTGTAAGTTCGCTCCACTGATGTATCGAGGTGGAAGAGCAAAACACCTCATTCTCACTCTTATAAGAGGGATAAACTGCATAATTTTTTAGGTAAAAACTTGGCAATGATTTATTTAGGAAAAACAACACAAGATTACAAATATATATCCAAGTTATAATAATAAAAACAGACATAATATTTACAATACGGAAGGAATAATTATAAGCAATAGATATATCCTATCTTTATTACGATTAAAAATGATTGGTATACGAGGTTGGTATTGTAAAGTACCTACCGCTTGCTGCTACCTCAGTGTAACTAGGTAGGTACATACTACATACTCTCCACATTGGTCATCTCATCACCCGTACATTATAAAACATAGGTAACAATATAAAAAGTTTACTAAATATGGACATACCTAAATGTAGGTAGGTACACAAAGTAAACCATTTTGATTTTAGCTTTTTGTTAAGTTTAGCGGAATCAATTACCGCATATCTACCCCTTGCACCCGAGACCAAAGAATCTTTATAACTTACCAAATCCGTACCGTATCTATGCCAAAGATACTTAAGTAGGTACTTAAGACTATTTAGAATTATACGACGATTTATTGGTAAATCCAGTACTGTTTAATGCAGGACTCAGCATTTCAGCATTGTTCTGAGTTACAGTCCGTTCACATTTATTTTACCTCTAACAGCAGCTACCCAACAGCAACCTTATCGTAACGAGAATAAAGATCATAATGATTTTGACAGACTTGTCAGTGGCAGCAACCCAAAAGCAACTATATTGGCATGAGAATACAGATAACATTGATTTGGACAGTGACCCAAAATCAGAGGTAAAAAACTGTGAACGGACTGTATACTTCTTATATTATCACTTCACTTCTTATTCAGACATTTTACTTACTGAATCTGGGATGACTGATTTGACTACTATGATATAGCCAATACAGTCTTAACGGGTACCTAAGTACCTACCTATAGGACAAGTAATTAAAAGCACCGCGTACACACTCAAAAGTAGTTGAGGATTGGACTTAACAGGTCAGCTCCACCACAGCATTAACTAATCGGCACACTAATTGCGTAACATAGGTACTACCTATCAATCTCGATTTGAATCATTTAACACTTTCGCTGACACCGAGATTAAGTTGAAATTATGAATAATTATGACACTAAAATTTTTCATTTAAAATAATACTACGCCTATAGCCTTGACAATAGAAAAGTTTAAGTGAGTGCAATACGACACTGGATCACGTGGGTGGCTTCTTAGTAATGTACGCAAATTTACACGGGTTTAAGCGGTTTGTCGGTTTTGACTAGGTAAGATCAACCGTCTGTGGGCGTAGCGTCATATCTATCCAACGCGAAAAAAAATTCGCCTCTGGCCGTGACGTCAGCGAAAGTGTTAAAGTATATTGCTAATCCATCGCTTCATATGTTCGAAAATTTGTCTGCTCAAAAACGTAAATAACGCAATGAATGTTGATGAACTGTCAAAATGAAAACCATTGCTACTGATAGTGTGTTACGCGATTACCTACCCCGCGGGTCATAATTTAATGATTTCTCATAATACACTTTTAGCTACAATAATACACAGTTAACACGACAGACTAATAATCGAGAATTTGTGAGTTCGAATTCCACGTGCCCTTTAGCCTAGAGCGGTAAACCTAATCCTAACACAAGTAATTAATGCCCATGTACCTATGCCACTAGTGTTATACGAGTTTATCCATCACTATGAAATCTTACAGTGAAACATCCCCTTGTCACCGCTTGCTACACATACTTAGTATGTACTATACATTATGTACCCTGTGTATGTACCAACCTACCGGCTGAATGAGTACCCACCCATTGTGAAAAGTATCATTTGTTCCGCCTGCAGTTTGTATCTTGTCTCCGATAAAAACACAACTTTTCCTTATAACCTCATAAAGGACCAACAGTTTCCTCAATGCCCTTATATTCTTCACCCTATATTTTGTCAACCCCACACAGCGGAGCTACTATCCAGCTGACCAAAAAGGTGCCACCCACACAGACACGTACGAATACACACAAGTTTCCGTGTGTGCTTAAGGGTGGCATGTAACGAAACTAATCGAATGGAAAACCTACACGGGTGGCGAGGCGCGCTTTCGACGGCTATATTTATCTGTGCCACCCCACTCGGGCCTGATGGACGCGCTGGGACGAACGCTTACGCCTTTAAACTTCAAATACGTGTCACTTTGCGAGCGTTTGATCAAGATATTAGTGGAACGCAGCCTTTCGGGGCGTTCTTTTTTTAAACCGCTGTCAAAATCAAGCGGGATTTGGTGGTGGTGTTGGTAGAAGTAAGTAGGAAAAAAAGTTGAGGAAGTCTTTTGATGGACTTTACCTTCAGTTTATGACATTTTTAATCATTATTGACATTTGTGACTATCATTGACATTTGTGATTAGTATTGACATTTGTGACTATTGTTGACATTTGTAATTATTATTGACATTTATGATTATTATTTTTATTAGTTTTCATAGTTATATCAACATTTTTTTAATTAAATAATATAAGTTTAATGGAAGGGAAATCTGTAAAATGAGTGCATGGTTTTAATCAATAATAATTAATTTAATTTAAACGACTATGATATTTGCACGCCGAAATTAAAGGCAGAATAAGAGATCTATTTTATTTATGTTGTCAACTTTCTGTACCTTATTTACGCAAATAAACGATTTATAAACGATTTATTATATGAAATATCAATACAAATGTTCTATGTTTAGTAAGATTGTCGTTAGTAGAAGGACAAACATAATCCGGCGATTTGTGGATGATGTGTACACCTCTACCTAACCCATGTTTGTAAAGAAATAAATGATTAATATAATAAAGGCGTCATGGTATGTTCTAAGGGCAAATTTTTCCAACGCTAGATAATTTTATCCGAGGAATAATTTTGATTTATTGACAGTTCTTCCAAACAAAATCTGTCAAACGTTAATTTTATTCTACGAATAAAAATTGCTACCTGTCGATTGAAAAATTAGCCTTAAGATATTATAAGTCAGGTATCAGCCGCATCTGTGTAGAACTATTGTATCGACCGAAATAGGAACGTTTTAAAAATGAACTCGCTGCGGTTACTGTCACAACGTACAGGGGCATACAGCATAATCAGCCTATAATGTTCCCACTGCTGGACCTGGGACACCGGCCTCCACACGCACACACAGATCATAAGAGGAAGTGGGCCATGTGGGTTGGTAGATACTAGTTGTCACATGTCTTGGAATTTTTGGTTCTAGGCCATGCGGGTTTTCTCACGCAGTGGTGATGAAATAATTTGCACAAAATATAGCGCATGTCTAGGTTCGAACCCACGACTAACAACTCGTAAGTCGTGGCTATTACCACTGGCCACCACTGATCTACACAGGGCAGTGGCGAAGACACCATACAACTCGATTCCCGCCGGCTTCCCTTCGAAAATTCAGAACACAACCACTCTATAGTCAATTCATCATTGAAATATAATGAAACGGTTAACATTTTTTTTTGCTACGGCTTTCCTCTGTCATAAATTCACCCTTCGCCACTGACACAGGGAGGAACATTAGGAGTACGACAGGGACATGCCCTAGGTAATCATTTCTTGATTGTGTCATGTGTCACTATACTAAGCCTACCATAGTGCCGAGTGGGGTTCCTTTCGAACCGATGCAATAGATTGATACCTCATGAACATAACTTCGATGGCGTAAAAGCTTTGAAAGAGATTTATTTCAGGGGCAATATAGACACACTAGCCAGTAACACTGACCTTAAACAATTTACAGAAAATTTAAGGTTAACTAAAGGTTATCTTAATCTATAATAAAGCTGAAGAGTTTTGTTTGTTTGTTTGAACGCACTAATCTTTGAAACTTCCAGTCGGTTTTGAAAAATTGTTTTTACATTTGATAGCCCAATTCTTGAGGAAGGCTATAAGAAGATATAAGATATATACGGTGACTGGTAATTAGTGACCGATACTTAAACACGTGCTTGTACTCATGATAACAAACAACTTTTACTATGGGACCAAACCTGAAATCGCGAAAAAAAAATCAGCTGTTCCCTACATTTATCTTCGTCTATCTCGTCAAAATGTAGGGAACAGCTGATTCTTTTTTCGCGAATTCAGGTTTGGTCCCATAGTAAAAGTTGTTTGTTATCATGAGTACAATCACGTGTTTAGGTATCGGTCACTAATTACCAGTCACCCTATATAGATGCACGCTACGGCTCTTAGGGGCCGAGCAAAAATAAAAAGAGCTGGAAAGAACACTAAACGAAGTAATACCGCAGGCAGGCGATGCGATGCGATGGAGTGGGTCGTGGGAACAAGTAATTTCACGCGGAAAATATTATAATTTACAAAATAATTGACGAAATGTGAGTTTTATAAACACTGCTACCTACCCCATCGCTGAATTCAAGAGTAACATAATATCAGTAGGTGAAAGCTAAAGGACCTTAAGTCACATTTTATAAATTATTCAGTAGAGCTCATTAAAGATGTCTATACCCGAAATCATGCTTAGGGACTTAATGTTTTTATAATTTTACATCCACAAAATTAGTGGCTGTAGGACTTAAGAGTAAACTAGTCGCGAGCTCTAACTCGCTGGTGGTCATGGCCAAAAAGCACGCTGTCTCACCTGGCTTCGTGTCCGACAGTGCTAGTATCAGTGATGAGCAGTTAGACGCTAGTCTACACGAACAACGTCTAGTTCTCACGCATAGAAACACCGTTCCGAAATGATAGGCGCGTAAAAAGATTCGAAAGTGCTTCGGAAAATCGAGTTTTATGAATAAACCACTGCATAAATCAATTACAAATAAAGTTTATTGATCTCTTCGATACTGAGCTTTGTTGGTACGGACTTGGTTTTGAAGATTTCATAGTTCTTTTCTTACTTATTTACACCCAAAGTTACGTTAAAAATAGCTAGAAAAACGAATCTTTGTTCGCTCATAACTTTTTAAGGGCTTTTTATTTCACTATTTTGTTTCCGTACAGACACAATTAATAATAAGTCAAAACGATATCATGTTTAACTTTGGATGCACAATGTCAAACAGTGGAGTAATATTCTCCCGAAATTTGTATAGAAAAAATATCGAAAAGTGGCACCTTAATGTCTTTTACCATTTGATCAATACGGGTATACTGTATAAGAATCATTGAAAATACAAAAATGACAAAAATTGTCCTTTAGCTTTCACCTACAGATATAAAGAATGTAATCAATTTTAAATCGAAAGAACCACATTCAGGCACAGAATACCTAATAGTACTTCGTATAGAATGGCCACTCCCTACCCCGCGCTGACATCAGATACCGCACCTCACCCCGCACACCCGCGGCATTATCGGCGGTTCTCTAGCTCAGGGCGCTCACAAAGAACCGCAGCACTGTACTGCTGACACGAGCACACAATTTTGCGATTTAAAAGTTTTATCTGAGTTTTAATCACGATGGTTCGATATTGTGATGCTTTTCCGAATTTGTATTTACATAAATGTTTGTAAGATATCGCATTTTAATACCATGCGATATAATAACCGATTATTTATAGTTAAGTAGGTCATTTAAACGAAAATATTTTAGTGTAAGCAATATTTAGCTAAGTACCTTATTTGCATGGGTATTTGCTCTGGGATAGCAACATTTAGTGAAGTGGAACTGATGATGAAGACCACAGATGGCCACCGGGACTACTCAATAATAAGTATTTCACAGGTTGCGATTCGATTACTTTAATATGTTTGCTAAGCACAATTTATGCTCGTCACAATGCGAACTTCTCAACAATTAACGTCCCTGCATCGGGAAAAGCAATATTTTGTACAAGGCGATGAGCAAGTTGAAGAAGTAACTTAGATACTACACACATCAAAAGTGTCTAGGGATCAACATATATTTTTGCAATAACTTTTCTCCTGATTGATATTAATTAAAATTTTCTTTAAGGATTCATCAAATAAAGTGTTTTCGTTTGTCACAGTAACGATAAACCAAGTCACCTTTGCATTAATAAAGAAATTTGCCATTTTCCTAATAAAGGGATTTTTGACATTTGAACCACTAACACAAAAGTTCGAAAAAAAGACTGAAATAACAGTTTTCTCTAAAATTTTATTGGGTAACTTAAACAATTAATAATCCGTGTTTCTACCGCGAACACTAACAACACAAGAACATCGGTTTGGCATACTCAAAATGAGTTCATCCAAATCACGCTGTGGAATGGCCGCCCATGTTCGTTGCAACAACAAAAAAAGGTCTTCTTGCGACTGGATACCCTCCATATTCGGCAGAGCTCTTCTCTGTAGCATATCCCATGCATGCTCAATCGGGTTCAAGTCTGGCGACTGAGCAGGCCAGGGCAGGACATTGATGTTAGCTGCGGCGAGAGTCTGTCTTACAACTCTTGCGGTGTGCGGTCGTGCATTATCATGCATTAACTGAAATAAGGGACCGATTTGCACTTGTAGAGGAACGATGACGTCTGATACAATCGTCTCAGCATAAATTTGAGCGTTGAGGTTGCCTCTGATCCAAATCAACTCAGTTCTTCCGCCGATCCAAATACCCGCCCATACCATGATGGTTCCACCACTATAAGGATGGACTTCCTGGCAGGATTTTAATCGCTGTTGGCGTCCAGGGGTTCTCCAGTGTCGTATACGTCTTGTATCCGGTCTCATACCAAAACGAGACTCATCAGAAAAGCACACGAAACGCCATTGTTCTTCTGCCCAATTTCTGTGTTCAAGAGCCCATTGATATCGAATCCTACGATTGTGCATTGCTATAGGTGGTACCCGTAGCGGTCTTCGGGAATGAAGGTTCACTTCATGCAAGCGGTTTCTGACTGTTTGGTCGCTAATTAAGTTCCCTGAAGAGTGATGAAGCCTCACGGCTAACATCATGGCGGTTATTGTTGGAGCTCTCCGAGTTAAGATTTGAATGTATCGGTCTTGTCTCCGTGTGGTGCAGCGATACCGTCCTCCATGGCGCTCAGCCACGGTACCAGTGCTTCGGTAACGTGTCCAAAGTCGACTGATAACACTCTGACTTGTATTCAGAGCTAAAGCCACAGTACGTTGCCGGGAACCAGCTTCTATCATTCCCACGGCTCTGAGCATTTCTTCCCTGCTTAAATGACGTCGCCGCTCCATAATAACGTTGGTTTTAATCAGTAGTGGGGAAACAGTAGCACTAATAATGTCTTCAATGCGTTGTATGTTTTTATAGGGAAAATATTGACAGCTGATTTTCATCTTTTACTCGAATTTGATTCACAGTTCCTGATTCAAATTATGAAATGCACCAAAAAGGATCCATATAAATTTATAAAATCATAAATTTATTACAAAGCCACATCTCAATCTCAAGAAATCCGCATAAAAATGCTTGATCCCTAGACACTTTTGATGTGTGTATATAAACAGACCCACTAAAAATCGAGAAATAAAAACTTTTTAGCAAAAAAAAAAAACTGACTTCCAAAAAAACACTAAATACAAACTGAAAAATAACTTTAATTTGGTAAGTCAGTGGCAATAAACTAAAATACAGATCCAAAGACACCGACATCCGAAATTAAAGTTATTGTTAAAAGTTTTACATTTATTACTTAACTATTATAATATTATTTTTATTTCATTACGAACCCGACTAATTAGATAAACAATCAAACTAGTCCTTTCTAGTCGCGTCGTCGTCGTTCCCGCCTTTTTTTTACGCTCCGCACGACAACCAACCCTACTAGAGTTTACGCACACATTTGCACGTGTACCGACGTCATTTGGCTATGTAGTAGTAGTAGGTAATTATTTTGCGCGCGTTGTACGGAGTGTCCGGGGTGTGATTCAGGTCTTGCCTACGTAGCCCGCTACGCTCGTAGCCACAGCTCGTAGCTAATGTGCGCTTTATAATTTATAACGTGACGATATTATCGTGAACGTCCACGTCCATAAAATGTATGGAAATACATGCACGTTATAAAACGTTATCGTGGATGGAAATTTAAAAGCGTCTTCATATAATATTTCCATACATTTTACTTCCCTGTGTTATCGTGATGCCGCGGACGACCGCGATAATCAACATTCTCCCCACAAAACAGATTCTCTTTCCTGTCCTTATCCCAATGTATTAGTGGTCGGCGCAACATGTATTTTTCTTCCATACTTCTCTTTTAGTCGTCATCTCGGTAGTCACCCCCTTTCTAACCATATCATCATCCACACAGTCCATCCATCGTTTTTTTGGTCTTCCTCTACTCTTACAGCCATCGACATTCATACTCAAACCTTATGACGCCCGCAATAATAAGCGCACATTTCGTAGCGAGGACGTAAAGGCATTGTCCATCCGTTTTTTTCTTTCTTCTTTCTTTTCGTTTTGCTAGAAGAACCTTCTTAATCTAATTAACAATAATTATATATTATTACAGTAAGCTACGCTTGCCGCGGTTGGTCTGTGGATGGGTGACCATCTTTACATACCGAGACCCCTCCGTGCTTCGGAAAGCGCGCTAAGCCGTTGGTCCCGCTTGTCATTCGTGGATCTTTGACAGTCGTTACGGGTATTCAGATGCACGAAAGTCTGACAACCAGTCTTACCAAGGGGTGTCGAATTATATTCTCCAGTAACTTGGTTGTGGAGTTCAGATAGGCAGTCGCTCCATGAAAAATACTGGTATTCAGCTGCATCCGGTTAGACTGGAAGCCGACCCCAACATAGTTGGGAAAAGGCTAGGCAGATGATGATATATTATTACATTTTTAATCCGCTTATATATTTCCTATTGTCCCCAGCAAACTACATGGTATAAAATCGCAGCAACAATTCATGTTAAGTAAAAACAAGGATGATTGTGATTTTAAACAATATCATTCACATGTTCAATGTAAATAAGTATTTGCCATACAACTTGATGCAAACTTTAAGCTATGCATCGTCAGCCTAGCTTTATTTATTCTTTGTTGAGGTCAGCTTCCAACATGAGTAGGTATGTAACCAGAAAACGAAAAATAAATGAAGATTATTCAGTATGCTGAGCATTTGGCAGCCATTCAGTGATTCCACGCCGCGCCGCTAGTTCGTGCCAAATGCAACAGGTGGCGTTACCTGAGCGCATGGCTTTATTGCTCAGCTTTACATAAGTATGTGTTGTTTTTCTAGAAATTATAATTTATAAGGGGTTTATTTATAAACGATAATTAGAGTTAAGTGACGTTTAAACGTCAAAAACGTATTGTTATACAGTCATCGCTAATCACTACTTAACATTAAACAACGTTTTTTTTTAAAGAATAAAGGGGCTTATGTGCACGACCCCATGTGGTTTGTAGTTTTAGTCAGTAAGGTACAACAACTACATAACGTCGCCCGACAGTGGAAGCCTCTCAAAGAAAAATTTATCGTTTTTCATTTTATTTATTTGTTGTGTAGAAAATCTCGTAATGCATTTATAGATCAAACGTGCACAGCTCTGCTCTGATGCGGCGTAGATAAGGAGGGGGGGGGGGCAAAGCGTGCAGTTGCCCCCCTTGGGCTTCGACCAAACTAAGTTAGACATAAACGCAGTTTTATAACCTGTATTTTTACTTTGTATACAGTATATTAATTAGATATAGACATAAGTACTCCTCGAAAAGGGGCACATTCTCGAGTTTATGGAAAATAGGTGCTGTCAAGGCTTCAGAAATCTCCCCTTTCCCCTCAGCGAGAAACATTTCCGAAAACCTAGATCCGCGGGTACTTTTATTGATGACTAGCGGCCTGTCCCGGCTTCGCACGGGTGGACATTTATTTTTTAAACATTTAAATTTTTCTTGCAATTAAAATAGCCTATATTAATCAGTGATAATGCAGCATTCAAATGGTGAAAGATTTTTTAAAATCGATCCAGTACTTTTTGAGCCAATTCGTTACAAACATACATACAAATCTTTCCTCTTTATAATATTAGTATAGATAGTATAGATAATGATTCTCGGAGAATATCAAAATAACGTTTATCGCAATCACGAGGTGTTCACTGTACGGCGACGATTTTTTTTCAGGTACTAACCCTTTGGGTCTCGTGGTCGCAAGCGCAACTGCTGAGCGTGGGGTCCTGGGTTCGATTCCCGGGTCGGGAAAAGTGTTATTGAGTTTTTCCATTAGGGATTTCTTAGTAACAGCCCGGAGTTTTGAAGTTGGCAGTGTGATACCCCCGTGCCTCGGAAAGCACGTTAAGCCGTTGGTCCTGCGCCTGACATCTCCGGTCGTGTCGGATTGCCGTCCCATCGCACTATGAGAGTGAGGGAAGAGGGAGTGCACCTGTTTCTGCGCGTACACTTATGCACTATAATATCTCCTGCGTACCTGGCTAATCTCCGTTGAGATTGGCCACCGTGACCGAAATCGGTCGGGGAGGCTATTATTATTATATTAAATCATTAATTGCTTATTCTTCTGTTGCTCGTATGAGAATTGTTAGTGGATTTATAGTTATAAATTATTGAAGATTTATTAAGCAATTGGCTAGTAAATGGCCTAGGAATATGTTTGCCTCCTACTTGAGACTTCTCTGGTCATCAGCAGCGGAGAGTCGGAGTTCTACTGTAAGATCACTTAGGTTATTCATCGTTGTCACTCATTGAGAAATATAGTTGAAATATAGATACCAGCTGACTTTTATCTATCCAAGAAAAACCTAAAAATGTTGCTCATGAACATACAAGGTGACCTCCTTTATCTACCTATTTCGTTTGATCCACGACTTTCTGACCACCCTGTATATATTATGAACAACCGTTAGTAAAGGACAGACCTAAAAATAAATCTGCTTCATTTTAATTTGCAGTGTTGTATAAAACTGCTGTGTTTTTCATCATATATGAGTTCCCATGTAAATGCGTAACCTCTTTTCCACGACTTCGCAGCCTCTCTGCTACGATTTCGTAGGCTCCTTTCTACGAGTACAACTTCGTAGCCTCTCTCTGCTACGAGTTCGTACTTCGTAGGCTCGATTCTTTCTATGGCTTCGTAGTCTCCATGCTACCAGTTCGTAGCCTTCCTGCTACGACCTCGTAGCCTCTTTTCTACAAATTTGGAGGCTGTATTCTACAGTTCTGTAACGCAGGTTAGGTTAGGTTTCTAAGATTATGTAGAAGTCTTTTTGACTACTTGTTAAAAGATCATTTCTACTTCGTTAACATCATAATAATCAATTATGAAATAATAGCAAACTATTATGTTACTGTGAGCTGAACATCAACCAGAACCACTCGGAACAATATTTGTGTGCAGTATCGCCGACATACTTAACAGAGTTTTTCAGTAAGTTACAAAAGTGATGATTATGGAAAAAAGGGCCGTTTATTTCGGCTGAATTAAGTTCTTAAACCAATCTTGGAAGTTTGGTAAGTTTCTCGTTTATAACAATAAAAATAAAACTGAATTAAACACAACTTTTCATCCTACGCGTAAGCCGAGACTGCACCGCTACGAATCTGTTAAGCACCCCAGTTGCATCCATTGCTGTATTACCAATTCCTTTTTACAGCTTCTTGGGTACAAAGCCAGCAATGCACACTCCAACGGTACTTTTCCAAACGTTGGCCGCCCATCGTGTACACGGCGAAGTGGGTTATAATGGCGTTCGTGGGCGATGTTTTGTAACATGGAGCTGTAGCAGCCTACGAAATCCCATAGTACTTCTTATCTACGGGTAAAAAAGCAAGTGATGGATCAGTCAAAGCTTTGTAGTTAACTACAGTAAGACATCTGATTGATTACAGATTCAGTTTTTCTTACATCGTTCGAAATAAATGGACATCTGTTATAGGTATACTGTCTGCGAAATAAACTACTATTATAGCTTTCATAGCGTAAGTTAGTTGATTTTTCCAAGTACTCTTAAAAAAAGTTTAGAATCTGCATCATGTTCATGAGACTACTGGCAGTATACTAACAGCATGGCTGATGTGACGTGACTTTGAACAATTAAGAAAAAAAAAGGTTTTTCTTTTTATTTTTCTATTCAGCCTTTTTAAATTGATGTTGTTGAGTGTTAGCGTTTCAAAAATCGTTTAATGGAATGAATTATTGTATGTTTTCTAATAGCTTGGTTTAGTGAGTAAGTGTCGATGTGGTACGTCAGTGTGGTACGCGCGAGTGGCGTCTGGGTGTCGGGCCGCGCCGCGAGGATGCTGCGCCTCTTAAAATTGTAAACAAGAGCTTTTTCGATTGGTGGGCGGCAACGCGCAGGCGTCGCACGACGTGAACTTGTAGCGACGTCGGCTTTATTTTGTTCATCAGGTTTATTTTCTCAGGATTTGGATTATTTGTTGATCTTCAACAACCTTTTCCAAACTTGGAGTTCCAATTTGAAACATGGTTTAAGCAGCTTTTTGGAAACTGTCTCTTCTATTTGGCCTGATATACCGATCAAAAACCCTCGCAGCCCTAGCAGATATTTCCATTCAACTTTAATATTGTGAAAAATAAAGATGATTTACATACTTTATAGATCTCAAACTGATCATCACAGACAAATCACTGAATAGCTCTCACTAGTCTAAGTGTACTAACATGCTGTATGAGGAATGAACCAACATTTTAGGACACATGGAGAAGTAGGTAAGTGTTCGCATGCTGCAGTTATCGGCACAAAGCGTTACTTGATATCCGCTGAGAGATGAAAAGCCTCTATGTAGGCTATTGTAAGTTACTGTCATAAGTTGAGGAACGTTTCCAGAGATAAGAGTGGAAATCGATTGTGGTGTGGCGAGTCCTGCCGCCGGCACGAGGTCGAGGCTGCGTGCGGCGCTGCGCGTGGCGCGCGGCGGGGTGCGGGGGCGGGGCGGGGCGCGTGCGCGGGCCGGCCGGGGCGCGGGCGGCAGACGCGCCGCGATGGTGGGCCGCGACAGCCGCTCGGAGAGCGCGGCGCGCCCCTGGGCGCCGCGGCATGAGTAGCGCGCCAGCCCGGCCCGGCCCGCGCGCCCGCCATGGCGCAGGCCGCGCCCGCGCCCCATCGCACCCACTCCTTCGCGAAGAAGACCTTCCACAAGCCGACGTACTGCCATCACTGCTCGGATCTGCTGTGGGGCCTCATCGGGCAGGGCTACGGCTGCGAAGGTACGCGTCGCGCATGCGCCCCGCGCGCGTCGATACCGGCTCGGCGCGCGCCCGCCGCCGGCACGACCAGCGCGTTATGCAACCCGGAGCCCGCGCGGCCCCGGGCGTGTCCGCCCCGGCCCGCCCCGATCGATACGCCCCGGAGCAGCCGCGCGCCCGACCCTCGCCCCGGACCAGCCTCGCTCGTGTTCACGTGCACGCGTCGCGTGCTCGCCTTGTATCGCCTTGCACTTGAAATTTCAAGGACGTAGAAGCCGCGCCACATGTGGGTCCTTGCAGTAGCTGGTCGTGGTGCACGTGAGGCGGCTCACGCAGGGCTCCGTTGGTGTAAGTCCGTGGGGGACGTGATAACGGGGAGTAGATCAGCTGAAAGTTGAGGGTGTTGATGGCAAGCGAGTGAGCATTCGGGAGCATATCGATCGATCTGTTTTGTAAGAGGTTTTTTCGTAGCGGTGGCGCGGGGCGGGGCGCGGCGCTGCATCCCCCGCTCGTGTGTCCCTAGCTCTAAGCGTCGTGTGAAAGTTTCCCCGTGCTGTACGAGGTGGTAAGTGACCATTAGCCGCAGGGTGTCCGCCGTGTCCTCCATGTGACAGTCACTTGTTAATTAGGTCCGAGATGAGAAGACATCTTGTTTCTGCAAATTTTGTTGTGCTCCCTTGGAGTTGCTTTTAACTAAAATGTAGGTAACGACAAACTGAAAATCGATATCTGCTTTCTTCTTGATTCTTACGTTTACGAAGCTTACACGCCAATGCTGTTATCGTTAAGTGTACTTTACGTATTATGTGAACATGTAAGCGATTCTCGACATAGAGCTCGTACTTGAAAGCGGCTGTTTGTCCTCGGTGTTCGTGGCTTACGTTCATTCATTTGATATTGATTATGAAACTAATACCAATGTATTACTTGTAAAACCGCAAAATATTCGTTAATTAGTAGCTATTGCAGTTTCACGTATATTTATTCCATAGTCGGTTATAACATTACATCACAAATATTCCTGTCACCTAGTTTTTTTCCTCCTAATATCGAGCCCTACGTCACGTCATCGCATTGTTAACAAACATAATAGCTACTATGACTAACAGTAGTTAAAATTTAGAACTCGCGATAACATATTTAAATGCAGAAAATTATAGGTAGTAAAGTAGGTAATCACTTAAAACATGGGACAATCTAGGACTTTTATCCCTGTTTAATGGTGAGAAATGTGTGTATAGTTAGGTTAGATGAAATTGTAACAATTTAACATCTCTGCCCGACTTGCGTAGCTGACTCGTGTAGCGTATCGATCTTCACGCCGCGTCCCGACGGGATTGAGCAAAGAGAAGCGACGGCTTCATTCTACATTCACTACGTCCAACTCTATGTAATCATTACTGTTTGTACTTATTAGTACAGAATTCAAAACGCAACTACTGGCCAGTTATTAATTTCAAATCAAAACACTACAACTAGCCAGTAGAGTTTTAGAGATGTGCTAATGTCAAATAGTCGATTATATAACTCGATTGTTACTTTTATTATTTGACCTAATGCAATAGCAATTCTTGAAAAACATTAATATCAAATCAGAATGAAATATGAGAACTGGAAATGCTGGAGAAATATGTACTTAAACGTGAAAGCTCTATGCAACCAAACCAAGTAACTGTTACACAAGCATTGACTTTTGAGAAATGCAATACAGTGTTCATCAACATTTTTAGGCCCACTAGCACCACAAACAACTAAATAAGTTTAATGCTAAATATCTATACAACATCTCTCATTCTCTGTCATCTCCAAATGATTTTCAGAAACAGAACGATGTTTTAAACACTTTTAGCGCTGAATGTATTTAGTTATTTGTGGTGCTAGCTGGTACGTAGGTACTTAAACAGTTCCAAGTTTAAAATTTTGCTGTCGTGGTATTTTCCCGCAATTTTAACCTTCAGCGGGCGAATATGTAATACATATATAATATAAGTCCTTATCTAATTCTTATGGGTATTGCCATGATATTAGTACTTATTACTCAAATGACTAACAAAATTTACGAATTATTTTAATATTTCCCGGGATAAAAAACGCACATTACTATTACACTAAGTTTTTTTTTATCTCCTCTCAATCAAAGCACCTGCCTCATTATCTGTTCACCATCCTTGGTTGACTGGTACAGAACGCCTAAGGCAAGTCCGCCTTTGTACCTTATTTTGTGGGAGAAGTTTAAATAAATTAATTAATTCCTTTAAAAAATCATAATGGTACTTATGTACCTATCTAAACTGACGGTTATTAAGTAACATGAGGTCATTTAAAAACTATTATTAAACTACTAATCATGCCATTTAAGATAACTAAACATGATTGGCAATTAGCTTTTCTCTTATTTCTTATACGTGCAGTTCCAGGCCGAGATCTTATAAACGTTACTTAGCAAGTACTTTGACTAAGCGTTATTCCTGTCACTGTCGCACAACTGACAAACTACAAGTACAAGATAGAGACACATGACACATGTCTAAGTCAAAGCACGTGCTAAGTAACATTTATAGATCTCGGCCTGAGCCAACATACTTTTTTTTTAATTTATTATTTCATTTTATTTCGGAATAACATTTTCATTCCATAAATTTGTAGTAAAAATACTTTCATACTTTTTACTTATATTTTCTTGAGACTCTTACTAAAAGTGCAATACTTAGTATGTAGGTATGGTCACCAAAGGAGATAAAGTAACCAGAGTCGTCGGATATGATTGAAGTTTAGTAAGAAACCGGTGGATGTTTTCGAATAAAATTTAATTTAAGCAATAGAAAACAAAAAGTTCATATATCAAATTAAATTTCATTCGAAAACATTGATCGGTTTCTTGCTAAACTTCAACAATATCCAACGACACTGGTTACATATCTCTTTTGGTGGCTGTACCTACCTATACCATTAGAACTCGCTAACATTTCGTTAAATATATTTTTATGTAAAGTTATTTATATGTAAGTTAATTTAGTTGTTTTCCTGCAACACGGTAAATATATTTTTTACATCGAGTTCCTTTTGTTCGCGCAGCCTGTTGTTAGGGACCACAGGTTACTTGTCGAAGGTTGATGCATTTGAGTATTTTTGTTCACAGTTTAGAAATAATAGGAATGTATTTGTTCAAAAATATACAGACATTTAAAAGGAAATTCTAACCATCATAGTAAATAACAATGAATACCCAATCAATTAATAAAAATAACAAAATTATATCCTAACTTAACTAAAACTTACTAAAAACTAAAATATAGCGTCAAAAAAATCATCCGCATACAATTTAAATAATATGGTAATCTTCTAATATATTCTCGTGTCACAGTGTTAGTTACCATATTCCTCCAAAACGGCTGTACCGATTTGTATGAAATTTTGTGTGCATATCGGGTAGGTCTAAGAATCGGCTACTAGGTATCTATTTTTTTTTTAGGGTGTAATTTATCTATAATATTTATATATTTAGAAATATATAAGTATGTTTATCAGTTGTCTAGTACCCATAACACAAGCTCTGCTTAGCTTGGGACTAGATGGCGTTGTGTGATAGTTGTGGAATATTATTTATTTTATTTATTTATTTATTTTCATACCACTATTTTTTTTTTTCAAAACGACGCAAACGTCGGGTCAGCTAGTACACTATAAATTACACTTTATTCTATGATCAGAGGGGCAATTCTCGTAATTTTAAGAACGTTCACAGCTTTATCTCAATCTCAATCTGTCAAAAATACCTCTAATTTCCCTACAAATTTAAAAAAAAAATTGACATTGATGGTCGCTGAGATGAGATTGCGACTAGATTTTGAACGTTTTTAATTACGGGAATTGGCCTTCAGATATTGAACATCTGTGTCTTAAATAAATAAAAAAAATCTGTATTTCACACATCAGCGCTCTATCCCTGTTGTATGCGACACTTAGAAATTAACTTTGTTTGACCTCTATACACCTCGGTGTAACTAGTATATACGACTATCTTTTAAGGAAGAGTAGATCTGTGGTTTTTTAAGGGTTGCGGGAATTGGTTACTTCTAGGCCACCTTTATCTATCGTAACTCAATTAACATCAGATGAGATTATGGCAATGCATAATAAAAAGAGAATAGAATCTTAGCAATACTTGTTCGTTTATGCCGAGAGTAAGACAATTCTTTTTTTATGAAGAAGAACTATCTTTGTTGTTATTATCTTATGTACTGGCAATTAAGACTCTCGTAATGAATCCACTGCTAATTGTATACCTTCCCTGTTAGATGCACTAATTATTACCTATTTTTTACTCACCTAAGTACATTTTAGCGTTCAGCACAAAGTTCGACAAAGCTGACGAGAATTATCAAGACCTTTTAAATTATTAAATCGTTACTAACCAAAACTTACGCTTGATGCTCATAGGTGAAAGCAGTTATTTGAAATAAACTAATTGCAGGCATTTTTGAATTGCCAAAGAGTCGTTCACTCAGAAACAGTATAGTAAAACGATTAACAATTAAAAAACATTTTAGGTAGTTAAAAAGGTATAGAACATCAATTGATTTTAACTTCTAATTCAATATATCTAAGTCCTCCAGACGAGCTGGACTCCTTTCATAAACATTGGTCCTTGGCAGCTCTGAACGGAGAGAGTGTAGAGAGAGTAGGGAGGCCTTTGCAGTTCTCAATAGGACAAAAAAGAACATCTATCGAACTTAACTTCCAATTCAGCATCTTACAGTGAATCCACTAAGGCACCCATTCAAAATATTTTTTTTTTATTTAACTATTTTTAATTTAATTAACTATACAACTCAATAGGGTCTCATCGCCTTTTAAAGGACACTCCTGAGATTTGCAACAATTCCTTAGATTTCCACCTTCAAAGAAACAAAAAGAAAGAAAGAAAGAAAAATAGGTTTATTTGTCACACAAAAGATAATTTATTCTAATAACAGGAAAAATAAAAACAAAATACATCGGTCAGTTAAATATGTCTTTTACAGGTTTATCCTAAAATTTTTTAATGACTTTCTGATTTTTTTTTGGTTAGAAAAAATACGAACGAGTAACTCTGTTTTAAAGTATTCACTTGTGATTTTTTCAGAATAATTTTAAAGGCCATTGCACCTTTTAATAAAATAACAGCGGTACGTTTGATTTTTGCAGTTAGTATTTTATTAATAAGAATATGAATGCCCCAAATAATAGGTAAAGTTACAGTTTCGATGTATTTAGGAACATGCATCGGACGTGTAACTGGTAGCGAAATAAGAATGTAATAGTTATCTTGTTCCGGAGAGATCTGTTTAGGGTTCCAACGGGACCATCTTACTAAGCCTCCGCTGTCCGTGCATCCGTCCGTCTGTCTGTCAGGGGCCTGTTTCTACTAAACCGTAATAGTTACTTTGAAATTTTGAAATTTTCATAAAGTGTGTATTTCTATTGCTGCTATAACAACAAATAATAAAAATAAAATAAAGTTAAAAATTAAACGGGCTTTCCATACAAGAAACATGTTTTGTTCGACGTTTTTTGCGTTGTGGTACATTAAAAGGCTAGCCTTTGCACACTATCTCACTTGATGGAAAGCAAACATGACATTAATGACTGCAAAAGATTCCTGGAACTGATCTTTTCATTCGAAGACCCCCATGTTATACCTGTCGGCAAACACAAGGCAAGGGGTTCCGGCAGGGAGTTTCACATCTTAGTGGTACGCAAAATGTTAGTGTTACCAAAAGCTTTGTAAGTTCGTACATTATCCACCAATTATGACAATTTGACATATTTTCTATACAAAAACTGTCAAATTGCAATATTTATTCCTCAGATACAAGCTATCTGACTATTGAAAAATCAGCTCTAAGATATTATGGCAATTCTTAATCAGCATGGGTTATTGTAGCGACCTTGTACGATATATCGGCCATTGGTAACTTCAAGTGGTTATTACAAATATTTATTTATTTAAACTTTTCGCACAAAAAGGTACAAAGGCGGACTTAATGCCCAGTCAACCAAGGACGGTGAAGAGATTAGATGGCAGGTGCGTCGGTTGAGAGGAACAATGATCAAAAAAATCTGTTAAAACTAGGTACACAAATACATTAATAGGTTATATACACATACTTACTATAAATATTATGTAGACGATATGATCTAAGTACAAAAGTCATCAAATAAAAAAGTTATAGATGTTGATTTTGAAAAATGCTGTGTCAATCTAAAGTGGAAAATCAAAAGCGTAATTTCTTTAAACTTTCGATACTATTAATTTATTTCGATGTAATCTGAAACAACAAAAATTGGTCTTTTAATCCATTTTCTCAGCTTCAAAGACATCACGAACAATAATAATATCCAAAAATTTTAAATATCGCTAAAAACAAAAGATGTGAAAAAATATTGACACAAAAGGAGAAAGCTAAAATCCTTCTTTTTGAAAACGGCAGTCGCCGAGTGGACTGTAAACTGCAATAAGCAAACATTTATAATTATCACCGCAGCGCGGGCCCGTAGCTGTCTATGTCAATGTTATGCACCGTAGCATGTCGTAGCAGGGTCCGCGTAGCGCCGTAGAAAGTAGACGTAGCAAATTGTAGTAATTCTCCGTAGCGGCCTACGGCGTAGTATTAGTTCTACAATGCACAAACCGATTGTTCGATTTTTATAATAATATTTATAGTTTGTTATATTTATTGGTGCTCAGTAATTTATGTGAAGCGTTTACTACGGCATCGTACGTCACTGCTGCAAGGTCCTCGTAAGAATAACTTTAGATTTTCGCATTAGAGGTCATAGTAAATTATACAAATATAACTGTTCGTTTCTATATTTATAGCGTGTTATTACTGGAATTAGCCTCGAATGATGTCGGCGTTACATGTGCTGTTCTTTGAGTTCCGTTTTCTTCTTGACGGGTTTGTTGTGTAGGTACTGATGCAATATATAATAGTGATACGTCCATTCTGCAAGTATGTCTGTTATATTCCATTAATAAACACTCTTATGTACAACGTACAGTCCTCTGAATGAAAGTATATATATATATATACGGACCATTACATAATAGAAAACTGTAACACGTTGAAACAGGTAGTCCATCATATCTCGTCTGTAAACGTATTTTTCCACAATACCACATTGTTCAACATTACAAGAACTTAAAGCGCTCCACAAAGACGCCTCTGTAAAATCACACGTCTAAACAATAACGCAAAGGGACTGCAGAACAACTGTCAATGCAACATGCAAGACAGTTCCCAACAAAACGACGGACGAACAAAACAACAATAACGTTCATTATGTCGCGTTGATGCGGACTATCTCGACACACGTCGCGCGACAAAGCGCCGAGCGGCAAGACAAAGCGCGTCCGCTGCCGCCACGCCCGCGCGTCGCGCCATTGTGCGACCGAGATAAGGGATGCGACGTGTGGAAATGGACAACTTATTGTCGCAGCGTGCGGATACAGCCTTAGGACATCTGTTCTGAATAAAGGCGTGACGTCATGAGGCGCGTGTATTGTGCGCTTATCACTTATCAAATGATTATGACGAGTCGTGTTCGGTTACAGTGGCGTTGTATCTTTTGTTCAATAGAATGTTGCAAGTTTCATACGAGATTAGTTTCAATATGCTTGAATACTTAGATCATTGAAATCAATTATTTCAATATTTTGCTGCTGATTTATAATTTTGGAAATAACAACATAATTAATTACTAACATCGCTACAAGGCTAACGCCCTTACATTTTAACTTAAAAAGCGTAACACCATTGCAATTATAATAGAGAAGAACCAATAAGCAAAAGTAGATTTAGCGAAAGAATAGTTTAGTTCCGATTTTCCGAACTTTAAATTCTTTTATATTGACACAAAATCGACGTGCACATTCGGATCTCCTGAAACTATAAAGCCAAACAACTGCAGCTTTACAGAAATGCAAGGTAAAGCGCATTGCCGGTGAACGTAACTTATTCATGCAACAATCCGAACTACACAACATACTACTACCTACTTATAAAACCATACAAGTTTAAACGATATCCGTCTTATTACAAAACGAGTTCTAACTTTAGTTCAAGCTTAAACCATTGAGCCTGTTAGCATTTGAAGTTTTTTCCGAGTAAGGTACTTAGAGGTACTTACTTAGACTAGGTTTTAACGTAAAGTTTTGTAATTCGAACTTTAGCTCTGTCGGAATGAAATACCAAATTAAAAAAAATTACACGTAGGTTTAAAACCTGGGTGTAAACATAAATCTTGTCACCTCGTAGGCGTTCAAGAAACACCCCAGTCGATCAGTATTTTTAACCGACTTCAAATTAAGGTCCTCCACCTTAAATTCTTAATTCAGAACTCCGTTGTTTATAAGCCGATTTGTAAAATTCTTTTTTTATTTGAACGGATATACTTTCAGATTGGTTCCATAGTTTCATCAAAATCGGTTCAGTATTTTGGTTTTTAAACCAAAATTATTAGAAAAGAATTTTTTTTTTAGGTGATGATGATGATGATGATGATGTTACGTGATGTCTCCGGCAATTGTTAAGTTGCATTATGTAAATATCAGTGACAGGAAGTTATTATAACAGTATAAATATAAAATAAGTGGCAAAAATGCGTATTATTGAAGCTAACTCAAAAACTACCCAAGCAAAGTTAATTAAACTTATAAAGGACCAACCCTGAGGCCATTAATCCATTAAAATATGAATTTTTGAAATCGATTAAAGTGAAAAATAAAAACTTTGTAGTGTTTTTTCTTGGAAGTCGGTTGTTTTTACTATTTGTTTCATTCAAAGAGAATCTAGTTTCAATAATGGCGGTCGTGGGTAGTATGACACGCCATGACATGTCTATTTCTGGATTTTTAATAGTATTTACATGTAATTATTGTAGGAGTTTTAAAATAGCCAGAAAACATTTAATCGAACAGAACTTTGGAATAGAATAGCGTAGTTACTACAAATTAATAGTTTCATAACGATGTCAATTACGTCATCAGAAGTACCCGATATCAAGTACAGTAGGTATTGTTAAATTAAAACGTGATAGTCATAAGATCACTCAACTGCCAACAAACTGGGGTAGGTACGTACAAAACAACCCTCCTGCACCCTAAAACCTTACAAGAAGCACAATCCATTCTAAAAACGAAACAGAACTGCAAAACTGTCGTCACGAAAGCATAACGAAAACCCCTCAAAAATAAAAGTACATGTTTATTTTCGAATCCACAAAAGCCTATTGACGTTCTAAATATAGAGCTCCTTGGTCTTGCAAGCGGAGTTAAAAAAAAGTTGAATTCGTACAAGCAAGCTGGCTATTGGGTCGGTACCGGGGCTACGCCCGCCGTATGTAGGCCAGCCCTGACGTCACACGGTGATGACCCAGTTCCATTGCCATTGAGAGACGCGCGTCAATGGTGCCCCCCCCCCAGCCTCGGGCCCCGGGCCCCCGGCCCCTGCACCCAACAGTGCAGCACCCTCTTCGATAAGGGACGTGCCAATAAAATATACAAAATTCGGCAAAAAAAAGCTGTTACAAGATATTTATTTTTCGGTGTAAAAAGTAGGTACTTACTTAACAGACGTTAACGCAGCTACAATAATGTTACAAAAGCTGAACTTACGAGATTATTAAAAATCCGTATATTTTCAGGAGCGATGTTACAACAATAATTCATCGAACTAGGGTACTGAACGGCGAGGCAAAAAAGTACGCGTTCATTCAGCCGCTGCACAGTGCGCCGCATTTAAAATGTATAGTCAAAGGGAGCGTAGATTTGCGACACCGAGCACTGCCGAGCTCAGGCGAGCACTCGCACTCGTCGCTTTGAGCTCCATGTAAATGTAGCGGACTCACCGCGGCTCTAATTTGTTCTTTGTGGTGCACTGTGATGTTACTTTAAGCTTAGGATTCAGTAGCTCGTCCTCATTACGGGCTTGCTTCTTACATTGTGCCAGTTCTGAAATGAGGCTATATTTACACTGTTTGCTTCTTTTCTTGCTTTTTCTTGACCTCCACATTGTGAATTGAAATATCTAAGCAGGTCTATGTTATTGTTTTTACAATATTGTAGGTACGTGGGATGATTTAACAATATTCTTTCAATAGTATTTCAAGATTTTGAACGTTTATTAAAATTAACAGCCTTCATCTGGCCACGTTTAAATATAAAGGTTAAGTATTCGCAGCTGTCACACAAAAGTCCATGTGCTCGAGTGGTTATTCTTAAACTACTACCTTAGCCTGAACATAATATCTCCTCACTTATGCACATAGAACAATGCAAACAAAGTATCTAAGCCAGGCACAAAATTCTCTACATATATGACTGCACAATAACAAAAGAACTTTCACAATGGGCACAAACTTTGTGCTCGCTTTTCACGCCGTAACACTGGGTGATCTATTATTTAAATCAGACGAGAAAGCATTGTGTCGCTGTAAGTTTGCAGTATTCAATTATTAATGCAGTACTGTTGCATTCGCCTTTTGTGTCGAGTCTTGTCGGCTTAATGGTATGAACATAGACGCTTGCGCAACGGATCCGTGAATGGCTGGATTCATTAGTGCAAGTACGGGTAAGTGTGTTTGCCTGAATAAGCGACTGCTCCTCATTAAAATATAGGTGCACTTCAGCTCTGCAGCTGCCTCTAATTAGCGGAACTTATATTTTTGTTACATTTTTACTGCTTTTGTATGTTTGAAAACATTTAGGTTATCATTACCAGTGCTCTCCTAGTACGAGTATTATCCATACTAATATTATGAATTCAAAAGTAACTCTGTCTGAAAGGTAACATTTTCACGCCTAAACCACTGAGCGGATTTCGATGAAAATTGCCAAGAAGATAGATGGCATCTTGGGCCTTCCCCAAGATGCTATTGAAAGTAGCCTATGTCCTTACATAGGTTACTTTTGTTCCAGTAGCACGTTCCCGTGGGAACTACTATTTGATAGTTGGTACCCACGTGTCGTTACCCGTAATTCTCTAAAATGAGGTTAAAATTGCATCGGTTTTTATTTACCTACTCAATATCAGCTACATGACAATAATTACCACAAGTTGAGAGTAGGGTTTTTAAATATTGATTTTAAGTTCAATAGGGTTTTTTAAAGTTGACACTTAAAATCAGATTAAGTTAAACATCACACATTAGTATATTTTCATCCGAACCGACATAGAAGTTTTCAAAGCTAAAACTACATTAAATTAAAAAGCTCTTTGTGAAAACGCATTGTTAACCTTTTAAACAGACTGGATACATCGTTGATTTACCTTCTCAACTATTTTTAAACGAGTCTACGACATAAACACAAGAACACTGCTAATCTAAAACATTACCGGCATAAATAAAAAAAAAACGAAACGAAACGTCAAAGAAATAATCTGCAATTACTCTTCCTAAATTTTGAGCTATTAAAATTTGGCAATGATGCGAATGTGGGTCATTCTTCGCACTCACAAGTCTCACAATAGTTCTATTTATACCAAAGTAAAACTAAAATACACCAGTATTCCTGTACGCACGGACGGAAATAACCCGGCTGTATGTGTAGAATAGGAGTTAACATTGCAAGGCGTCCTACTTGACTTTAACGGCCGCGCGTCAAACGGAACGTTCCAAATAAAAATGTTTAAAATTGTGATTTATAAAGATAACGGTGGTGGCGCGTGGCTGTGACAATATAGCGCTGTGAAGTGAGGTGAACATTTTGCACATTTTGTAACTAATTAAAATCCTATTTTTCTTTTTTATTAAATATATGCAAACAGATCGGTGGAAACCATACATAATCAATAGGTCAAAATCAAAATATAGTAGGTATAAAAGATGTTGCAAAAAATCTCAGAGCACAGAACATAAAAATCACAGACACATTCCGCCATGTAACGAGAGCATGCAAATATTCAATATAATATGAAGTAGGTATGTTGTAACATACAGGAATAGAAAAATTCTATCCAAAACATCATTAATGAAATGTAGATATATGTGCTATAAAATAACAGCCAATACACATTACAATACACACCCCCTCAAGCATTATAAATGCATAAATATCGATTCTGTTTTAAACAAAACACCCCTCAAATAGCTGTGTGTTAACTTCTCCTACACTCCTCACCCTCATATTTATTTATTTAATAAGGCTTACCAACTAAACACACAGCAGAGTCTTTGACATAATATTGATCTCGCGTGTATTTAAGTTATAGGAAAGCACGGCACTATCAATTAGCGTACTAGTACATCTATACTTCTATACTATCTATACTATTATACTTCTATATTAATATTATAAAGAGGAAAGATTTGTATGTAAGTATGTTTGTAACGAATTGGCTCAAAAAGTACTGGACCGATTTTAAAAATTCTTTCACCATTTGAATGCTCCATTATCACTGATTAATATAGGCTTTTTTTCCACCCGTGCAAAACCGGGACGGGCCGCTAGTCATACAATAAAACAAACTAAAAAAGAATTTGAATTCTTAGCTTAAAAATTCTGTTTTTTATCAACTGGTTTTAAGAGTAACATTTCATCACATCACATCATCGTCTGCCTGCCTTGTCCCAACTATGCTGTCGTCGGCTTCCAGTCTAAACGGATGCAGCTGAATACCAATTTCAAAGTAACATTTGCAAATGTTAAAACAATATTACAAATCAAAGTCGCATTCCGTGTCTGTTTCTGTGATCACGTTGTTCTTCGCAACGGATTTTGATGCGGTTTTCATCATCATTAAGAGAATTTATCCCGGAAGGTCTATGTGTATAATACATTGATATTAAACTTACATATAATACAGAAACCCCGATGTTTCTTGAAGTCGTAACAAGCTAGCGAAGTTGGAGCGAGTAGCTAGTATAAATTAATATAATGTCTTTTTCAATATTGAATGTACAGACAGCACATCAAGCTACTACCATATGTCAAATTTCTTTAATAGATATTCAACTTTATTGCTACAGCATAAGGTTCAAATTTGATTGGGAAAATTTTACAGTTTCGTGTAACTCGATGAGCTGGCTTCTGTACTTTCTGAGTTTATCTTGGACATTATTGGCAGCGGTGAAGGAAAAAATACTATTATTATTGGGTATTGAATTGCATCCTGTTGGAAGCCGCTATATAGTTGGTTGCTATGCAGATTGATTGGCGAAGGAAAACATCGTGAGGAAACCATAAGGCCAATTCTCGTAATTTAAAACGTTCAAAATCTAGTCGCAATCTCATCTCGGCGACAAACAAATGTCAAAAACTTGTCAGAATGTAGGGAAATTAGGGGTATTTTTGACAGATTGAAGCTGAGATCAGAGGAGCAATTCTCGTAATTTTAAGAACGTTCACAGTCTGATCTCAATCTCAATCTGTCAAAAATACCTTTAATTTCCCTACATTTTGACAAGTTTTTGACATTTGTTTGTCACTGAGATGAGACTGCGACTAGATTTTGAACGTTTTAAATTACGAGAATTGGCTTTCAGACTGTGAAGTTCTTAAAAATTACGAGTTTTGCCCCTCTGGGCTTATAGTTAACTAGCAGCGCCCCGTTGTTGAATAAGTGTCGATCCCGTGGGAATATCGGGATAAAAACTATCCTATGTCCTTTTCCGGGACTCAAACTCTATATCAAATTTCATCTAAATCGGTTCACAGACAGACACTCTTTCGCATTTATAATATTAGTATGGATATAATTCTGGATTTTCATAGATTCATTACACGATTCCAAACCCCTACCTATCATCCTCTATGAAACAGCAGATGTTTTTTTGATAGCCGACGAAAAATTTCTTCGCTAGGGGGTCTTAAATCATGTGTTGAATTCATGGTTACACTTTGCGCGTCGATATCCCCTACCACCCTATAGTAATTAAGCACAAAGCATTAAGCATTAAGTCCGCCTCTGTACATTTATGTGTTTGAAGTATTAAATAAATTAATAATATTAATATTATTTTTTTTCACCAAAATCAAAATATTTTATTTCACATAAACCTACAAGGGCACTTATGAAACGTCAGAAGCTAGGTGCGCGGTTCCAATTGGTCGTTTCCTATGGAGAAGAACCGGCAAGAAACTCCACGGTTACTCTTTTAAAAATAATTGGCTTTTACAATGTTTTCTAATTACAGTAGGTATGGGAGGACAGCGTAGGCCTGTCAACAAGTACTAGGTTCTTGATAAAATAAAAAATGGTCTACAGATCTAAAATCTACAGGGCCTACAAAATCCTCACATTTACAAAATCAAAATCTCAAAAAAAAGATAAATAAAATATAAAAACCTATTAAAACCAAGTGATATGATTTTCATTATGATTTTCATTAAAAAGAGTTGGAAAATTAGAATTAATATTTTCCAATTAATATTTTTTTAAACCAATTATTAATATATTCACCAATTAATATTTTCTGGAGTAAAAACTGAATTTGCAATAATAATTGGAACAGTCGTCGAGCGGGCCCGCGTCCCCTCTGTAGGTAATGAGGCTGTGGTACCGCGTGACGTCAGCACTATACGACCTAATTTGCGCCGATCTCCCCCCATCACACTACATGCACGGTATAATAACGTGAATGGTGAGATTTATTCCAATACTTTTGAGTATGAAGTTACGGTACTGATAAAAACAACGTTTTCCTGAAAGTCGGCTTCTTTTAAACTTAGAAAATACAACACATTATCTAAGGTTATAAAATAGGTAAAGCTCTTTTTGAAAAATTTAAGGGTAACAGTTATTCTTTAAAAATAAATTGTTTCTTTTTAGAAATTGTGTCTGCAAAACTCACCCGCAGCGCAATATTTGAAGATTTTTTTTTTTGTTTCAGAATCATTTCCCGGAATTTAAATAACACACAGAAATATCCTTAATTCAAAAGTTACAGCTTTATCTCGTTATTTTCAACGTAAAGAATTAAAATAAACATCCCGCTACGAGGTTGTGCCGTAGCGTTTCGTAGCAAGGTCCGCGTAGCAACGGCGTAGCACGTAGCTATTTTTAGACTGCTACGTACTTCATTGAATTGCTCGGTTCAAAACTTTTATACAAATGAAATAGTATATACCTAAGTACCTTCACGCTTGTATTTAGATGCGAGGTAGACAGACAAAACCTTATTTTATGTAGGTACTTACTCGTATTATTTGTTTGTCAAACCTCAGATAAAAGATTACGTGATAAGATTTTTTGTTTGACTTTTAATTCATGAATTTCTCTAGTCAATAATATAAAGATAAATAAACTTGTAAGTCGTCCTCATTAATATAAAGTACTTTACACAAAGACATTGTCTTGGTTTCTGATAAATAAATATGTCTTATTATCGATTTAAATTAGATGACCATGTAATCATGTTGCTATTCTTCTGAGCTAATTTATAAGTGTTTAGTTCTACCGTAATAGCTTCTGGAGCATCGCTGACGTCACGCTGCACTGACCTATTAATCTACTGCGATTGTAGCATGGATAATCTTATTTAGGGGGAATTATAGGACTTTAACAACCTAACCCCCTTACTAATTGACAAATTATATCAGATGAATAGTTACACATCGATTTCTCTCTTTCAGTCGTCAGTAATTTGACTTTCGAGAGAAGAAGACAGAGCATTGTGTAACTATACAGACGCTATACAACGTTTATTAGTAAGGGGGTAATAGTATAGAAAGATTTTTGTATAATAAGTGGTTTTACACGGGTTTTTTCGATTAGGTAGATTGTAACTTCGTGCAATCTTTGTTGTCTATGTGGTTCTTACCAATAAATGTGTAACTATTCACTAAGCAGGGAGCAGCCATTATCAATGCACCTATATCATCATCTGCCTAGCCTTTTCCCAACTATTTTGGGGTCGGCTTCCAGTCTAACCGGTTGCAGCTGAATACCAGTGTTTTACATAGAGTGACTGCCTATCTGACCTCCACAACCCAGTTACAGGGTAATACGATACCCCTTGGTAAGACTGGTTGTCAGACTTTCAGGTTTCTGACTACCCGTAACGACTGTCAAAGATCTACGAATGACAGCCGGGACCAACGGCTTAACGTGCTTTCCGAGGCACGGAGGGGTCTCGGTATATAAAGATGGTCACCCATCCACAGACCAACCGCGACAAGCGTAGCTTAACCTGATCGATCGACCTGTGCGGCTGTTATTATTGAGCCACGGGCCCCTCAAAATCATTGCACCTATATGGAATTAGTTATATGCACTAAAAGGAGCAGTGCTGGTTCAGTGGTAACAGCCGACTGACGAATTGTAGGTCGAAAACATCGTGAGGAGACCGGCATGTCCTAGAACCAAAAATTCGAAGACGTGTGACATCTACCAACATGGCGGATTACGGCTCACGGAGAGGAAACCTGTGTCCCAGCTGTGAGGACATTATAGGCTGATCATACTTACATTAAAGTACAGACGCCAGCACATCAAGCTACCCGAAACTGACAAATTTTCCCAATCAACTTTGAATCTTATGCTTCAGCGTTAAAGTTGAAAATCTATTAAAGAAATTTGACAGATTGTAGTAGCGTGATGTGCTGGCGTTTGTACATTTACACGAACAAAGACACGCCTATATGCATATAGCTGACGCACGGCTTTGTCAATTCATCCTATTTTGTCAATGAGCTGACCTAGTTACAGATGTAATAAGTACTTGCATACATACCCGTGCCGCCTCCCGTATTTCCACGAAATCACAATACTAGGTACCTACTAGCATTTCTACATTATCGATTTCATCTCAGTAAGATAGCAGTAAGGAAACATTTCAGTAACTGTGAAACGCAGTGATTGCTGTTTCACGGAACAAACGCTCTTAAACTCGTGAAATTAACGACCTAATCATGTATTTATGACGTTTTACGTCTATTTTGAGATAAAAGTTTATCTCGTATCCACGGATCACGGCCCCGTTCAGATTTCCCATGTGCTAGTGAAGTAACTCTCAAATTGATTCAGGATTAATTGGCGGATATTAGTATGAGGCATCATTAATTAGTTGGCTGCTTTGCTGTTAACGTCAAAAACCTTTTTCTTTTTTTTTCAAAAACTTTTGTTTGTCTGCATGTATGATTTGAAATCTTATCAAAACCTCTCCTTCTCAAACCATCTTTGTGTAGACAAATCTTGTGTGTAATGAAATATTCCTCGTCTAAACTAATATTTTAAAAAGAAAGAATTTGATTTTTATCTGTTTTTTTGTTATGTTTTCACACTAAAACTACTGTATGGATTTGGATAAAATTTGTCATATGGGTAGACCATAGATTAGGACATAGAGTACTTTTCATCCCGATATTCCCATGCGACCTAGACTTATGCGGGTGAAACCACGGGGCATTTGTAATATTCTCAGAACCAGAGTACCAGAACCAGAGTAGTAACCAGAGATAGATTTCTGAAAAAGTTCGGGAAGCTTTGAAAGCGCTACGAACACGACAGAATCATGTAAGGCGCGCAGCTTCGATCTAGATACAGTGATCTTACAAACGTGAAAGTTTACATATAACAGTTTTAAACAGTGTATATTTAGTTAAAATGTGTGTGATGATAGGGCGGTTCTCATCTCGATCGGCACGAAACCGGGTCGTTTGCTCCGCTCGCTCGGCGCGAACTGTGTCACTCGTGACGTCAGAGCACACCGCCCGCTCCCCAGCTCCCGACCACCGCCGACCAGCACCCGACCACTGCCGACCACCAGCCCGGAATATTATGAATTATTATGAGTGATTAGTTATGTAGACCCAACTCTTAAATGGGTCAACGAACCAGTGTGTGAGTTTTTTTTTTCTACAAAACACTATTCGTGCCAATTTTTGTTTGAGTTTTTTTTTTTGTTTAATTTCTTCATACGTGGGTTTTGTCAATGTTTGAAAAGTTGTTGTAGCAAAATTATTTGAAGTAATCGCCTAAAATGTCTTTCTTTTCATTACAACATCGAAATATTTTCATCAGATTTTTCATATTTTCTTTTTGGGTACGAAAATAATTGCATTGTTTTTGTCACACTATAGTCATTATTTCTCTTTGTTTTATTCCAACCATTTCGAGGAACGGTCGCTTGTTCCCATTTGAGTACGTACCTAATTACCCTACCAAAGCCAAGCAAAAGGAGAGTTCACGATAATATGTTCACATTTCAAAGAGTACAATAAATTGTACTAGGTCCATTGTACCACTTGTAACACAGTAGTTATTGCCCATCAATAGTAGTTCGGTTCTATTCCCGAGTGTTGTCTAAATTGTTGCGAAACCACTACTTTACGTAGCACGTAAGTGCGTACGTCACCGGCGGTAACTGACGGTTATTTTTAACTGTGTTTACTGTCGTAACAGGGTCTATTTCAGAAATGTGAATTATTTGTCGATTGGGAGGAGTTTCGTTAAGTTTTCAAAACAAAAGCCTCGAAGATTTTATGATGTTTAGTCAAGCCTCGTTACTTGGTCCCTTTAGGGACGACTTAGTACTGCTAATTTGAAATATGTTGTATATATTATTTTATTATATATTATATTACGTTTCGATCTTCATTTCACCGATATAAGATCTCCTTATGACAGTAAGTAAAAGATAAGTACTATAAGCATGTTACTGATCTCCCCGTGTTCTCGCTAATAGAGCAGAGGTTACTGCAGGTATATTGTTACCTAGATATCAATTTGGTCTGCTAAAGAAAATAATCTTAAGAATGTTATCGATAGTAAGGATCTTTCAATGCTTTATTTTTTTTATAAATTGTCCTATAGTGTCCCACTGCTGGGCAAAGGCCTCCCCCTTATTTTTCCACTTCTCTTCGTACAATGTTTGTGGAAAAGTCTCTCCACTAGTTCCTAACCAATTGGGCCTTCTCTTTCCAATCGGTTAGGAACGAGTCCAATGATCTCATATATAAACTTTAATTGCACCTGCATCAGAAAGGTGTTGAGCATTTCCCATAAATTTTCACAGCTTTCGCAACGACCATTATTAAATGTTTATTTAAACAGCAATCCATAGGGCCTCACTGCTCACTAATAGCATTCACTCCGGTGTAAGTAACAACTCTGCTGCAACATTTATGGCCGCTGCTGATCTATTGGTTGTTGGAAAGATTTACCGTCCCCACCGGCCTGGGTGACGTCATCGCTTGTATTTATCTCAAGGCTCACACTGCTAGGGCCTACTTCTGTTAAATTATGATCCAACTGGCCAGTACGACGTTATTTATTGTAGGAGCTTTTTATTTGAGTTGTTGATGAGTAGAGAAGTATTGCGTTGTTGTTGCTCGGAGCTGTTAAGAGTAAACTGTTGAAACTGGTCACGAAAGATTCTCGCAAATATTACGTTATTGGAATAAGCAAAGGTAGTTTTTAATTATATTATTTTATAAAGACCGCTTAGCCTACAAATTAATATATTTGCTAATAATTTACTATTGAGTGACCCAATTTTTCATGTTTGTCTACTTTTTTGTGTCTATGGTGGTGTTACGCCTTATTTCAAAGTTGACCGAAAATGACATGGAATTAAGAAAAGCTGAAGACCATAAGTACTTACATAATTTCTACGCGAACAACTGTGTGTACTCTTTATTTCCCCATATCCGGGTACTTACCAGGTCTTTGCCCGCGTGTTGGCAACTTATCTCATAAACCAGTTATTGTTTACTGGCGTCAGAGCAGGTGTCGCGCAGTTCCTCAAGAGCATCACCGTTTGATCTCACCCACGCTGTCATAAACTATTTCAGTACCTTTATGGTCATCTATAATTGTCTATTGTTTGTCTGTTCATTGACTATAGGGAAGTCAGCTGGATGATGTACATTGTACTTAGTTGTTTAAGACATGTTTATTGTCTAATATTTCTTTCTCTCTTGTGGAAATTTACATAACATCTCGGAAAACACGCACACCCTCGCCTTCTCTTACTCAACATTGGGTACTCACACACGCGGCACTTATCTCAAAAGGTACTATTTTTTTTTGTTAAAAGCCTTTGATAGGTATGTATAAGTTTTCGAACAACCTACCGTCTCACTACGAGTAGAGTGTTGGTAACTGCGCCACAGTTTTAACTATTGCAGCTATCATCGTTTAATATTACTACCAGTTTTGTCTCTTCCTGCTGATCCTAATCTGTAAAAATGTAAATAATTTAATTCCACCTTTATTCCCAAGACTATCTCGGTTAATGTAACGCATCTTTCAGTGATTGAGCTTCGATTGGGATTCGTAAAAGTAGAACACGGCTTTATCATTGAAAGGACTTAAAGTTAACGCTGATGAATTTAACTTTTACGTTAGAAATTATTAAAAATTATTTTAAAAAGTTTATTAAATGGCCAAATCACGTTATTTAGGTTCAAAGATTAAAAACAGCAGTAAACGACTTAAAATGTTATTATTAGTGAAACGGGAAGGTCTGAAATACTGACTACAGCCTGTCTATTAATGACAACATAATAAAATCAGACTCAAAGTCGCCGAGGCCTTTGAATTTTTTTTTTTCAGATATTCCTGTTTCTACTAATAAATCCCTAAACTCATCACCACTTGTTGCTGAGTCTTCGCTTAAGGAAAATGTTAATGTTTGCGATTCGGAATTTCAAATTAAAACCTTTCACACATTAAATGTAAAAAAGACTGTAGATCTGTGGGGCAAATCTGTAGAAGTTGCTTAGTCTATTATTGACAATGTAGCACCTACTCTAGCTCTTAATTAACTATGGGGAGTTTTCTGACTTTAAGAAAAATAGTAAAATAATACCGTTGTTTAAATCAGGTAGTACATCAGACCCCACTAATTAATTTTTGAGAAATTAATTTTAGACTAAATGCAAAGATTTTTTAATAAACATAAATAAATAAAGCAAACAGTTCGGTATTACAAAGGGTCGTTCAACTAATGATACCAGTGTTGAACTTTTTAGGGCAAATTGATAATGCATGGGAAGATAAATGCGATGCCTTAGGCATTGTTTGTGATTTGTCCAAGGCATTCGATTGCGTTTTTCACGAAACGTTAATCAGGAAACTCCGTCACTACGGGATCTTGAACACTGCTCTGGACCTTCGTACTTGAGTAAAAGGATTCAGAACGTTGACGTTAATGGAAAAAATCTCCCGGATCTATAGTAACAATGGGATTCCCACAGGGCTCAATTCTTGGTCTTTTCTTGTTTTTTATTATATTAATGACTTGCCGTACCTCATAAAGGATAATTATGATATAGAGTTGTTTGCAGATGACACTTCACTTTTGTTTAAACTTAAACGTCAGCAGCTGGTTACTGACGATGCAAATAGCGTGATCGCGAAAGTAGTCCACTGGTTCAATGTTAATAATTAACTACTAACGAGAAAAAACCAAATAGGCAGTTGAAAACTAATGCGTTAATAAAGGGCGAAGAATAGAATCCTTAAGACAGTACAGTGTTCTTGGGCATAACTTTGGATGCTAAAGTTATGCCCAAGAACACTGTACTGGGATTCTATTCTTTGCCCTTTATGAACACATTAGTTGTCACCTGCCTATTTGTTTTATAAATCGCTTCAGTGGGGTCAACATTAGATAAATTGTCAAAAAAGCTAAGTTCTGCAACATACGCTGTTACGAAAATTCATAATTTAACTGACATAGAGACAGCACGTTTAGTGTTACGGTATTCTATTGTGGGGAAATGCTTCATATATATCTTTGTTGTGCAGAAGCAAGCTGTTCGATCAATTTATAAATTAAGTCCGAGACACTCTCTCAGAGACAAATGTAATGACTGTGCCTTCTCAGTATAGTTATGAAAATCTTTTTTATTTCAATAAAATTATTAAATTGTTTAAAAAATATGATATCAATAATATAAAAAATACAACAAACACAAAGTACCTACAACAAGGCTCAATAAAATAGGTGGGTCGTTCAGATACCAATGTATACGCTTTCATAATAAACTTCCAAGCCACGTTCAAGATATAAGCCTTAATAAATACAAATCATTCATTAATCGTAAGTTGTGCCAGAAAGTCGTAACGTTAAAGATTATATTGAGGACAAAAAAGACTTTTGGGGATTGAGCAGTTTCCTATTTTTACATATTTAATGGGTTTTTTTATATACACATTGACATTAATGAATCTTATATATTCAATGACATTTGCTTACTTTCTAAAGTATTATATTATTTTAATTATTGTGAATGTGAAGTCTATGTGGATCATTTTATTTATTTCTCTCTCTGTTCTGTTAGTTTTTGTTATGGTCTGGCAGTTTGAGTTATGTGGCCTACCCAAGTGTCCTTTCTTTGGTATTGTTCGTCGGATCGTTGAGCTCCTTAAGTTTTGAGTTGAGCTGCACGATTTCTACAAATGCGCACTGACTGGCCAGGTCCACTCAATCTGTGTGGTTCTTTCCTCAAAAGACCATCTCAGACATCGATCTACATACATGATCTGACCAATATTATGTCTGGATTTTAAAAGAGAGACCTCAAAAGATTCCTCAAAAGACCATCTCAGAGTAGTCAGGTAGGAAACGCCGAACTCATCTAGTTTTTAAAATATGATTGACACGTAAAAGTGTTTGTACAAATCTACTTACAGAAAATAAATCATTTAAGTTTCATTATTTTTCGTTGAATGAATTTGTTTTTGTTCCCAATAATAGATTATTAAAATTCTTTGCCTTTGGGCCCTGCCGAGAATTATTAGTCTATATTCAAAATATATCCTTGTACCTAACTTTTCGGAACTTGATTAGGCACGCATTTTACTCTTATTAGTCATTTCTCGAGAAATATAAATATCCCGAGCTTTATCATCGCTACTACGAATATTACCGGTGTTAGTCTAATTTCAAACGACGATTTGCTCGCATTTGGGATACGCATAGTAATTATGTAGAAGTGTTTATATACGTAAAGTGATCTAGAGAATTACAGATTCTATCGAAAAATTGACATCTATGTTGAAGGGAACATGTCCGCATGAGGCCTATGACTATGAGGTTATCGAACGCAACTAACTAATCTTTATCTAGCAAACAAGATGCAAAGGTATCGAAATTATACAGCGAAAGCTCCCAATGGGGATAGAGCTAAGCCAGCCGCGGCTAAGTCAAATTCGAACAGCGAGGTGGAGCGCGATTGGCTTGCGCGTGTGACGTCAATGCCGACCTCCCTCCGCGCCCCACCCGCCCCGCGACTCCCCCGCTGAAGGCCGCGCCACTCGCTTCTGAAAAATAATCACGATTTTCGGACGGAACGATTTTTTGTTCCTTTTCTTCTTTACGTACACTGAGACTTCATTGTTTTAATGTTTGTAGGTGAAGGTGTTATCGAATTATTTCTGCGGGGATTTGAAATGTGGCTCGCACGTGTCGGCCGAGTCTACACAAGTAGGTGCTTGCTTACGTCGCACCTATAGGTTTAGGTACTTGTTCGTATATTTGGTCCTCAGTTACGTAGATCACGTAAGCACGAATGATTAATTCCTAGAATAATGAACGTACAACACTGTCAGATGGAATTAATTGAAAGCTTGAGAAGTTCCGTTTCGTTATTCGTAAATAATTGTGGTTCATTCCAATCTCTAATTTTTTCTTAATGTGGCATTATGACACAAATTACATGTTACACAAATTTCTATTTTCAAACAAAGCTGTAATGTCAATAATTATCGAATTAATCAACTCGGCCAACTCCTGGAGATAGTCCAATATCAAGTTGAATCAAAATTCAATTCACATGATGCATCATTGCGTTATATCGTTGATTGAGGAAACAGTAGCCTTCAACCTTTCTCTAAACCAAGTGATATAGATACGCGGGAATTAGAAAAAACTTAACGTTTTAGGGTTCCGTAGTCAACAAGGAACCCATAGTTTCGCTACGTCCGTCTGTCCGTCCGTCCTCAGCTTAGCTCAGAGACTCTTAGTACTTACTAAAAAGCTATAATTTGGCATGGATATATAATACATATCGACGCTTGAAAGGTAAAATTCACTAAGCGACAGGTCGAACTTCTCAGAAAAAAAATCATATAAATTCTTGTAATCATCCTACAGGCATAATTCTTACTGTTTTGGAAACCTTATTTTAGCATATGAATCAGAATTTATATGATTTTTTAAAATAAAAAGTTAAACTCTAAACTGTGTTCCTGTGAAGTTAGTCCCAACCATGTCGCTTAGTCAATTTTGCCTTTCAAGCGTCGATATTAATCACGCCGACAAAGCGGTAAAATAAAAATACGAAAAAATATTTTTTCACTTTCACTTTACATGTAGGTACAGGAGATACCCATCTCCTGCACCTACATGTAAAGTGGGGATGTTTTTTTTTTCTAGTCTACCCCATGGTGTGGGGTATCGTTGGTTAGATCTTTCAATATTGCGGGTTTGTGAAAGCCATTTTTCGATTCAGGGATCCGTTTGCGAAATATTATGCTTTAAAGTGCTAATTTTTGTTAGTCAAGTGTTAACTTTATATGTTTTAGTATTAACAGCCGTACCCAGCCTGATGAACAATTTAAATTAAAAATTCATCGATGTGACAATATTAATGATCTAAATTGCAAATGTCTAACAATAGATAAAGTAACTCATACGAAATACTTAGGAGTGGTTGTTGACCAAAGGTTATCTTGGTACCTACATCTCGAACAAGTTACAAGCAGAGTCAGAAAGCTGAGCTGGTTATTTATTTCTTTACGGCATGTCGTCCCAAAAACCTTGTATACTCGCCACAATTCACCAAGAAATCTCCTGAATGAAATACATACTGCTCTAGTACAATCAGTTTTGACTTACTGTATTCCTGTTTGGGGAGGGGCTAGTAAAACAAAATTCATAGATCTTGAGCGTGCACAACGCGCCTTAATAAAAATTATGTATTTTAAGAAATTGAGATTCCCTACAGGTGAACTATATCAGATTAGTGACCTGCTCTCTGTGAGAAAATTATATGTTATGCAGACCATCTTGAAAACGCACAAAACTTTACCGTTAGACTCCTCCAAATTAACAAAAAGATGAAAGGACAATATTATGCAAATTCCTCAATCACACGAACTCGCTTTGCTAGAATACAACTACAAAAACATTCTGCCCAATTATATAATAGGATAAATAAGGAATTAAACATTTATACAAAGCAATACTATGACTGCAAAAAATCTTTAATTAATTGGCTGAAACTCTTAAACTATGATGAAACGGAAGCACTGTTATCACATGTAACATGTGTTGATGATCATGACGTATGGTTGCTGTCCACTTGAACTGTTGCATGCAATGGAGTGCAGCAGCTTAAGTGTTGTAGGGATAGTTGAAGTGTGGTGACACGTCCTTACCTCGCATCTCATGTTGGCACTCATATTATACTCACACAAAAACAGGCTCACACACACTCACAAATACACACACACACATATACTCACACACTCCCACATATACTCACTCACTCACATACATATACTCACACTCTCACACAAATAGTGTATTATTTTAATTTTATCCTAGTAGTATTCGGTATGGAAGAGCGGAGTCTCCCAATACAGGCATTACTTGCTTAAAGGGAGGCTCCAATCACTATCTGTTTAGCCTATGTTATGTTGGAGAAATAAATAATTTTTTGATTTTGATTTTTTTTTTATTTTGATTTTTTTTTTTTTGAAGTGTCCCCCCTGCCGGCTAAATAGTTGCTTTTGTGTGTGTGAAAATACTCACGGCAGAAATATATAATAACGAAATTAAAAGGATGACTATCACAGCTACAAGCTTACGAGTAATAGTCGACCAACTTTGCAGTTGCAATGTATGGGAGAACATGATTTTCAACTAAAATGTTAAGGTTGTTCTTGGGATAAATTAATTCCAACTACGAAACCAGTCCAGCTCCGACCCCAAGATACAAGCAAATGCCTGGTTTAAAATGGGGGGTCACTGTCCAATCTATTCTTGTACAATATGATTATTAATAAAACAATTAGAAATTAATTTTAAAATCAACCTTTAGTTAATTTTTGGGTAAAATAATTAATTTGATCTACAGTTCAACTTTTTCTCGAGCACGAGTCCAATCTGACAAATCCCCAAAACTTCAAAAAAAAAACAAAATCGTTCATCCACCGATTGATTCGCTCCATAAAGTCAATACGCCGTGTAAAACAAGTAGCAAGTGACATGCAGGCCTATCAAGCAGCACACGCGACCTCAACAGGTGGCTAGAATTTTTACGATACATAATTAACTACCGCAGTACGCTGTGAGGACATGCGATGCCAACCGTAATCACTGGGCGGCAAGAAATGTCACCGTAATAACTGGCAGAAGTGTTGAGCTATTATATTGAAGTTTTAATGGTAACTGTTGACTTCATTGACTGCTTTTAGAATTTATTGTGAGTTGTGTGGTTGAAAAGGAATTTAGATATTGAAGAGCTGGTAATGCTTGAATAAGGCATCTATCATAGACTATCTGGACTGCCTGTCTGGTCTATGTCTACCTATTCTATTTTATGTAATATAGGTTTTGCCTGAATAAATGAATTTTATTTTATTTTAGAGACCGTTTCATTTAAGTTTTTTGGAATATTGCTTGTATGTGGAAAGCTGAATGTAATTGAATGTACACACATCAAAAGTGTCTAGGGATCAACATATATTTTTGCAATAACTTTTCTCCTGATTGATATTAATTAAAATTTTCTTTAAGGATTCATCAAATAAAGTGTTTTCGTTTGTCACAGTAACGATAAACCAAGTCACCTTTGCATTAATAAAGAAATTTGCCATTTTCCTAATAAAGGGATTTTTGACGTTTGAACCACTAACACAAAAGTTCGAAAAAAAGACTGAAATAACAGTTTTCTCTAAAATTTTATTGGGTAACTTAAACAATTAATAATCCGTGTTTCTACCGCGAACACTAACAACACAAGAACATCGGTTTGGCATACTCAAAATGAGTTCATCCAAATCACGCTGTGGAATGGCCGCCCATGTTCGTTGCAATAACAAAAAAAGGTCTTCTTGCGACTGGATACCCTCCATATTCGGCAGAGCTCTTCTCTGTAGCATATCCCATGCATGCTCAATCGGGTTCAAGTCTGGCGACTGAGCAGGCCAGGGCAGGATATTGATGTTAGCTGCGGCGAGAGTCTGTCTTACAACTCTTGCGGTGTGCGGTCGTGCATTATCATGCATTAACTGAAATAAGGGACCGATTTGCACTTGTAGAGGAACGATGACGTCTGATACAATCGTCTCAGCATAAATTTGAGCGTTGAGGTTACCTCTGATCCAAATCAACTCAGTTCTTCCGCCGATCCAAATACCCGCCCATACCAGGATGGTTCCACCACTATAAGGATGGACTTCCTGGCAGGATTTTAATCGCTGTTGGCGTCCAGGGGTTCTCCAGTGTCGTATACGTCTTGTATCCGGTCTCATACCAAAACGAGACTCATCAGAAAAGCACACGAAACGCCATTGTTCTTCTGCCCAATTTCTGTGTTCAAGAGCCCATTGATATCGAATCCTACGATTGTGCATTGCTATAGGTGGTACCCGTAGCGGTCTTCGGGAATGAAGGTTCACTTCATGCAAGCGGTTTCTGACTGTTTGGTTGCTAATTAAGTTCCCTGAAGAGTGATGAAGCCTCACGGCTAACATCATGGCGGTTATTGTTGGAGCTCTTCGAGTTAAGATTTGAATGTATCGGTCTTGTCTCCGTGTGGTGCAGCGATACCGTCCTCCATGGCGCTCAGCCACGGTACCAGTGCTTCGGTAACGTGTCCAAAGTCGACTGATAACACTCTGACTTGTATTCAGAGCTAAAGCCACAGTACGTTGCCGGGAACCAGCTTCTATCATTCCCACGGCTCTGAGCATTTCTTCCCTGCTTAAATGACGTCGCCGCTCCATAATAACGTTGGTTTTAATCAGTAGTAGGGAAACAGTAGCACTAATAATGTCTTCAATGCGTTGTATGTTTTTATAGGGAAAATATTGACAGCTGATTTTCATCTTTTACTCAAATTTGATTCACAGTTCCTGATTCAAATTATGAAATGCACCAAAAAGGATCCATATAAATTTATAAAATCATAAATTTATTACAAAGCCACATCTCAATCTCAAGAAATCCGCATAAAAATGCTTGATCCCTAGACACTTTTGATGTGTGTATTTCCAAAATCAAACTTCAAATATTTTATTTCACTCAAATGATAGTGAATAATAAGATAAATAAGAGAAACTGATAGAGAACACCATTCAAAATTATAAAAAGTTAATCAAGGTTAACTTTTGTTACCAGCCTACAAAGTTTCACATTCAAAATTCGAATGAAGAACAGTATTCAATAATTTCGACCTATAATATAATAAAGAGCCCAATAAGGCGCCAGAATTGCTCGCGTCGCCCGCGTGCGTACACGCATATTTACAAGCGCCGCGCTATATATAGCTGTGGCGGCTATTTGTGGTGACTCTGATTCATTGCGTTAATTAGCCTTATAGCCCGACAACGAGAGGTTACGCTGAATTGTTTAAATTTAACTCGCGGTCTGTTAGCTTGAATTCTGTAGTTTGAGTATTATTTTAATTGCGTGTTGTCTGATTTGGAAGCAGTTGCTAATGGTTGATCTATGAATAATAGCAAAATACTGATTTGCTATTATTCATAACTGGACTATTCAATTTACATAATAATATATTCTCTTACAGCATACAGCTTTAGCCACCTCCAGATACTTACCCCTTTTTTTATACATTATTTTGCTTAAAGTTAAGATACGTTTAAACGTCAGAAATGTATGGTTAAACAGTTGCTAATCATTACACAACTCTAAGCAACGTTTATAAATAAAACCCTTAAAATAAAGCGTCATTTTACCATAGTCGGTGTCCAATATTTGTCTATAACATAAACACTAAATTTCATGATGATTTTCACGCTATAGGCTATTGCCCTCGGGCTATTTCAGTTCTTGTCTAGTGAGTGTTTACTTTGGCATTACGACTTATAACCTACACACGCACATGTTTTAAAAAGTTCTATAATTGATCATATTTCCGAAGATTACCTTGTTTGGAACTGACGCTTTAAATCGTTTTTTTAAAACGGAAACTACGGTTTATCGTTCTTCGACTTATTCCTTCTTAGATTTCGTGATGAATAATATTTCCACCGTTCTTATCAGTCTATTTGTTACTTATTTATTTATTTATTTATTTATTTATTTATTTTATTATTACCACTTACATTTGTTTAACAGGTAGGAACCCAATACAACAATGTAGTCACAATTTCCACACTCGTGTAGCACCCAAAACCAATTTGATACCACCACCAATAAAAATGAAATGTTTTTAGGTTTATTTTGACTGACAGGGTTCAAATTTATACCAGTCGATTTTCGTGTCGACACAATTCATACAGAGGACAATAAGTTAAGTGTCACCATCCGGAATTCCGCCAAAGAGCAAGTAAAGATATCCAATCGCAGAGAAACGCTGTTGAGTATCTTTATTGCCCGCCGCACCGGTGCAAACTTTAACAAGTTTGTACGGACCACCGGGACTTTAAACAGTCTCTCTCTCGGCCCCTGTCGCAGCCTACTGTTCGGAACGAGCAATCCCAAAGATTCCAGTATTTGCGGATTATTCAACATACCGCGGAAAACCATAAAAACATATTTAGCCAGTGCAAAATTGCGCCTTACTTCCATGTTATGAGTAGTTGCTATTTGATAATAATTATCTTTGGTAGAACTGGTCGGAAAATCCTGTCCCTATGCAATCGCAGTCAGTGATGTAGTAAAATTGACGACGACGAGCTACGAATAAGTAATAAGACGACGAGTGAAAAAAAATATTGCATTTTCGTAATTTGACAGCTAAACTTTTTAAAGCATAGACGAGGTATTTTATAATGTCACTTTAGTCCGGGAGGTGGTGCCGCGCGGGCTACAGCCGCGTCTATTCCAGCCAGTCCGTTTCTATTCCAGCCGGCCCCGCCCGAGGTTATTTAAATATACCGTGACGTATTAACGTCAGCACTACACCACTAATTTGTTTCCTTGATCCCCATCCGGCTGTGCCCTTCCGCGTATAAAACCCGCTGTAGTTTATTGACAAGCGCGCGCTATAAATAACTTACTTTTGTTTTATGTTTAGCGTACTTACGTTGGGTAAAGGTTCAGCATTGCTATTCTGTAAAAACCTCACCGTGAAAACTAAGGTGAAGTGAGCTGTCATTCCATCTGATGTTAGGGATTGCCCCTATTGACAGCTCACTTCACGCTCACTTCACCTAAGTTATCACGGTGATATTTTTACTGAATCGATCGGCTGTACTGTTACTTTTGTAGTTTCCTATTTATTTATTTTAGAATATGTAGCTAAGGGCTGATTTTTCCATGCCAGATAACTTTTATTCAAGGAATAAAATTGACTTTTTACAGTTTTTGTATGAAATAACTGTCAAAATTTCAAAATTATTCCTCGAATAAAGTTATCAGATGATCGAAAAATCACCCCCAAATCTGTAATAATTACTCTTCCGGAATAAAAAGACATATTTTTAAATTAAATTGATAATATCAGTTACCTTTTATGCTCGTCTGAAATGTGTATAAAAGTTGCATGGAAACAACCCATTTGGTTTATGACCTAAAGCGCATGATGTAATGAAAAGTATGATTTCATAAGGGAATAGTTTCCCTATTTCAACAGTGACTGCGTTCGTCCACGAGCGCGTTCATTTTCCAATTTTTCGTACATACCTAAGTGGAACATTTTTTATTACAAAATAATGTAGTTTTTAGTTTTAGTCCCAATTTTTCTCGACTATAATATAGGTACCATATTGTTAACATATTTTAGACTTTTAGAGTAACAACTTAACAAATTAAGTGATTCACCTAGTAACAGCAAAGCACAAGATTATTTGGAAATAATATTAAAAGTTGGTTGCGACTCGTGCTACGGCGTAGCACTTCGTAGACCCTAGCAAATATTTGTTTTGTTACCTTAAAACTTAGTTAATGAAACTCGTTTCAAATGCTAAGAGAGTACATTCTGAAAAATCGTTACGAATCCCATACCACCCACACCAGGCCAGACCGGTTACTACTGCATGATATCTGAGAAAATCGATTACCAAATGGAAATCTATACGTAATAACTATAATTAGAAAGATCAGAATATACAAACATGTGTATGTAAACCTTGAGTGTATAGTAGGCGTTTACTCTTAACTCGACATTTCCAGTTAGCACCACCTACCTACTGAATGTGAAAACATCTAAAACCTATACGAACTCTGCTCAGTAAGAGGTTACCGAACAGCCGGGCTACTACAGCTACCGGGGACAATATAAATTGGCAACATCAGTGTCTCCAGTGGGATGGCGGCGAGATGCGAGCATGCGCGGCTCCTATCGATCCATGCTTCGAGATGACTTCACGAGAGGCCGAGAGGCCCGCTCGAGCGCCCCAGCCGTGCATGTCCCGACATTACCGATTGAGTATTTTGTCTATGGACGGCGCCACGAGCTGCTTATAAAATCTCATTTTAAGTTTAATGTTCGATTTTTGAAATGAGGACTACCAAAAAGGATTTTTACAGAAATATCAAAACCTTTTTTCGTAGATATCATAGACACAAGACTATTTACAGTTTCTTGTATTTTTTCCTACCAATAATATTCCGCAGCACTGAATATTGTTTTATTCATAAATTATACCGAAGAGCCAGAACGATTAGAAAGCCATACATTAGTGATATCTTGGCAGCCACTTCAAACCTCTTACATTCGTTACTAGCTACTCGTGTAACGGAGTTTCATGGTAATCATCACAATACACTGCGAAGATTAAGTAGCATTTGACATAATTCAATTAATAGAGTTCGAGATTGAAGTGAACGCTGTATAATGCATTAAATTCTTCTTTTATAAGTTTGCTGTTAATTTAGATGATGCCAACTTGTAGGGAAATTTAATCGAATTCTAGGTATTTCTGTTATTTATTTATTTAATACTTCAAGCACGGACGGAGGCGGACTTAGTACCATAGGCATTTTCTACCAGTCAATCTTTGGGTGATGCAGAGATAAACAGTGGTAGTTACAATAATGAAAATTGAGGAATAAATATAAAGATACACATAAACTTAAAACTATAAATATAATATATACCTAATTACATATGAATATAAGCACAAATAAATATATATAAATACATGAATATACTAAAAATAAATAAGACAAATAATGAGAAACTATTACCGTTTTGATGATACTGCCAGCTTCTTGCGAATAAGCTCGCGAACATTATCTTTAAAGATTAATCGGTAACTATTTATAATGTCAATCTTTTGTTTGACGAATATTTGTTTCATTTGAAGCCTGCAGTGCTATTCTGTAAAAATCTCACCGTGAAAACTAAGGTAAAGTCAGCTGTCATTCCACCTGATGTTATGCGGCCGCCACACTATGCTCCTCGCGCTGCTCATCGCATTGCTCATCGCACTGCCGCTATTTGCCGCGATGTTGCCCTCTCTGCCCACACACTGCTGTACTCGCGCAATTAATCGCGACGCTCCTCACTTATCATTCGCCTTTGCAATGGACGATGAAGCTGTGGCAGCGTGCGCGCTATGCATTTTTAGTGTAGCTAATTAAAAATTTGGAAAATTCCAAAGTGCACGCCTCACACGCAAATACAAATTGAATTGAATTACAAATTGAAATGAATTTACTAGAAGAGAAACTTATTGAAAAAATTGGTTTTGAAAATGAATGTTAAAAAACCCAGTAAATTCCAATGAATTTCATTAATATCTTAAAACGGTTATCAGTTCAATCATGATATTGATAAGAAATAGGGTTCATCCTCAGTATAAGTGGAAATTTATTGAAAAGGATTTATTACAATTAATTGCGTATATATTTTTCTAAAACGTGCAGAAAAACAAGTGCACATACCAACGGACAGCAGTACTAATATTTTTTTAACTAATTAATTTTTTTTGTTATTTATACTAAAAACATAAATGAAAAAATACACTGTCCTTGTTATTTAATATATCTAGTTTTCAAAACACCCCTTTTATTGAAAAGAAAAAGAAATTTATATTTTCGTCGTCATCCTCGCCGAAGGAGATGGTGGATCACATCTATTCATCACACATATTCAAACGCCAAAACTGTGTACGCGTGCGTCTTGCGTGAGCGCTCGATGCGGAGTGCGACCGCGCGATTATGTGGCCACCACTCGCTCTCGCATTGCCGGTCCTTTGACTCTCGCGCGGTGTGCACGACGAGGAGCATGACGTGCGGCATGACGAGTGATGTTGCCACACTACGTCTCTGCTTCCTTTCCTCGCTACTTCCCATGCCACTCGTCGAGTGTGTGGCAGGCCTATTAGGGATTGCCTCCATTGATAGTTCACTTCACGCTCACCTCACCTATGTTATAACGGTGAGATTTTTACAGAATCGATAGGCAGTTATGTTAAACACACGTGTTAAATGTTGATTAAACTAAGTTATATTTTTGCTCTATTTTTAAGTTACGTGTTATGTGGGTTCATATCTTTTCCACGTCCCATAATTATTAATGTTTCGTAAACGTTTACAAAGAAAGAAAAGAAATGAAAGGCATTTATTCACCAAAAAATCTGATTATTTCTACCTTCGTATACCTTATCTGGCTGATAATTTCATACATACTCTGTTAATTTAGTTTTTATCCGGTAATAAAATATGTATGCCAAAAGGGCCTTGCATAGGTATATGATCCACAGCCCTGTGCGTGGCCCGTGTCCCAAGCGTGTGGCATGTCTGAACTTGATCAGGGGCGGTGCATCGCGTGCCGGCTAATGTAATGCGTTCAACCACTTCATTACCCCTGTACTATTAGCTTATTGAATATTTTCATGTAGGAAATAGATATGTTGTTCCATTACTGGATAGTAATCTAGCGGTCAATGAGAAGGAGAATGTTGAGTATAGAATTCGATCATGAGTTTTTTTCTCTACTGAGTTTTATTTATGTAAGGTGGTAGGTAATAATTTAATACTTCAATAATCAATAAGTAAATAATGATACCAGCCTATTATTGTTCGTCACGCTCACACGAAAAAAGAAGGAGAGGCAAAGTGAGAGCAAAAAATAGACAACACTGGAATTTACTGGAGAAGACCTACACCCGTCCAGGGGTCCTTAATTAATTTAAAAAAAAACTTTATTAAGAAACTACTTTTTATTTCATATTTAAGGAATAATAAAATCTTTTTTTTTGGTCCGACTACAAGCCAAAGCCCTCTTCCCATACAGACAAGGCATGAGCAATGTATATTGTAGGATGATAATAGACGATTAAGGTCTTTATATGATTCATTATTGTAAGTAGGTTGGCACAGACACTTTTACACCTCAATCATATTTTAAAAACTAACTAGATGAGGTCGGCGTATCCTATCATGACTACTCTCAAGAAGAAAGGCCGAAACAAACTCCGAGGTCACAGTCTCTTTTAAAATCCAGACATAAGCTTGGTCAGATCATGAAAAGACCATATTAGACATCGATCTACGATGTCTAATATGGTCTTTTGTTTGAGGCAAGAACCACGGAAATTGAGTGGACATTTGTCAGAAATCATGCAGCTCAACTCAAAACTTATAGATTTGGAATAACTGTTAACTAATATGAAAAGGAGGTTACATGAGAAACAGCATAACTTTTTATAATGCTCCATTTAGAGCTGATTTTTCCAACGCCAAATAACTTTATCGGAGGAATAATTTTGAATTATTGACAATTCTTCCATACAACTGTCAGACGTCAATTTTAATCCACGAATAAAAAATATCTGTCGATTGAAAAATCAGGCCATAGACGCATTTCAAAGTTTGTCCCTTGAATGCCCTTGATGTTAAAAAATACAGTTGAAATGTTCGTAGACCTATCACTACGTGCTACGGTAATCGTTTTAGTTACCTGCGTAACTTATTGCCGTATCGTTAATTTATATTAGAATATTGCAAGCACTAACTTCAACATCACCAAACCGCAATTTACTTCTGTAAGATAGTTTTCAGAAAATCAGTCGAGAATTCCTCCACATAGTAACACCCTCGCTAATGGTCACCCATCCAATTTATTACAGCACTAATAGTAATTTACGACGCGGGACCAGCGCGGGGACATTATCACCTTACGCTCCCTAACTTATGACGTCACTTGACAGTAAAACCTTTTTGTTACAGTCTGCAACTTCATAGTACACGAGCGATGCGTGGGGCAAGTGGTGACGCCGTGCTGTGGGGTAGCGCCGAGCCTCATCAAGGTAAACTACACTTTAAAACCTTCCTAATAAAACATGTAACACAATAACAGAAGTCCTGATAATCAACAGTTGAAATTTTAAGTTATTTATGCGTGGGGCAATGGGGGCGTGCTTCGGTAAAATAATCATCTATTATTACTGCACAAAGCACCTGTGCTTTAAGATCTGTTACTGTAGATTGAAAGAAGAATTGCGTTTATAGAATTTTCAAGCAGCAATTGCCTAAAACACCTTTCAGCAACAAAAATAATCTGCCAAAGTGGTTTAACAATTTCCTCATAGATGACGCAACACTGCAATTCCTTAAGTCTTTTCGCAAAGCATATCTTATTATTTCTTGTTTATACCATCACACTGCACCACAGCCCACCATATACAGGCTGGCAGACACGTCGATGCGCAAACTGTAACCATGAATTCAGCAATAGGCTAGTTTCCACCATCAATAAATTGAAAATCTATTTAGTCCGTCAGTTAGAGTATTGGAAAATAATGAACACGTATTTTTTTTTTTTTTGTAAATCAATGAATATTGACAAAGATAAAACGCATCAAAACTCGGGAGTGGGGTCGTCAGAACGCACTAAAAATTATACCAAGGTGTGACGTATTGAGAATTTTAAAAGCGTCGTATCTACGTCAATTTTGGTTTACGTAACAAAAGACGGACTAATTAGATTTTCAATTTATTGATGGTGGAAACTAGCCTATTGATTTTAGACCCATAGAAATGTTTACGCGGTCAAAATATATGGAACAGATGATTTTTAGGGTTCCGTACCTCAAAAGGAAAAGCGAAACCCTTTGAGGATCACTTCGTTGTCCGCCTGTCTGTCCGTCAGTCAAGACCCTTTTTCTTAGGAACGAGTGGAGTTATCAAATTGAAATTAGTTTGAACTTGATAACTCTCAGGGCTCCAGTCCCTTGAAGCAGAGAAAAAAACATACTTCTAAGTCAACGCAATCAAAAGATACGGGCTTTTATGTTCCGAAATCAAAACCTATTATATGGTTAAAGATTTTTGACTTAGAATCATGAAATTTGACAAGAAGCAATGCCATGTAGCACAAGTAAAGAATAAAATCCAAAAACCGTAATTTTCTAGTTACATTACAACAAAAACCTTAAACTTGTAGTCACAATAAAAAATCCCGTGATAAACTATTTACATACATACCTACAAATTTGAATGGAGCCCTCGGTGCGCGAGTCCGTCTCGAACTTGACCGTTTTTTTTTTAATAACTGACGACAAAAAGTAGGATGGTAACTTCGGAATCATGTACTTACTGAATCCAAAGTAACAGCAGGTCAATTTTCGTAATTTAAAACGTTCAAAATCTGATCGCAGTCTCATATCGGCGGCAAACAAATGTCAAAAACTTGTCAAAATGTAGGGAAATTAGAAATATTTTTTGACAGATTGAGACTGAGATCAGACTGTGAATGATCTTAAAATTACGAGATTTGCCCCTCAGGTTGCACGTCGAGGTCCCTGCCCGGTGTACAGACTTCTAAAAATGCTTTTAAATTTTGTCAATAGAAGGGAAATTCGAAAAGGAAGATTGACTCTTCGAATTTCTTGAACTCTATAACCGTATTCGTATATCGTCGTTACCTTTTCTCTCACATCACACCGCATTTCCTCACCACATAAATAAAATGAAGTCCTTCAGACCGATGGGACGGCAATCCGACACGACCACCACACCACACATACCACCACACCACCACCACCACACCACCACCACCACCACCAAAAAACCACCACCTCACCACATAATAATGTACTAAATTTGTTATGTTAAGGATAATCAATTAATCATTATTTGTTTCTCGTATCCTACAGAACCCAGTGGCTCACTGCTGGTCAGAGCCCACACACCACAAACGCAAGTTTTGTACGGTGTGCAGGAAGCGGCTCGATGAGTTACCAGCCCTACATTGCATGAGTGAGTACTACACCTTATCTTAAACAAATCATAAGGCACATCAACAGCCCGCTCGCAGTTATTTTACCTCTGACAGCAGCAACCTAACAGCAACCTTATTGCGACGACAATAAAGATCACAATGATTTTGACAAACTTGTCAATGGCAGCAACCCATTAGCAACCTTATTATAATGAAAATATAGATCACTGTGATTTGGACAGTGATGCAAAATCAGAGGTAAATAAAATAGCTGTGGAACGAACTGTATAAAAAAAAGAAAGACACAGTCACAGGGTGATAGAGATAAAGTTATAGATCAGTACTATAAAGCCGATCTTTTTCTAAAATTCGACGTGTCGTATTAACAGCTGCGTATTGTTTTTGAGTGATATTTAACGTTGCTCTCTTGTGATAGGTGACACGATGAGTTGCTGGTGTTTAGAGTAAATATGATTACTTTTTTATTTGTAGAAAAGCTACTTGAGATGATGTTATTTGTAGGTACTGCTTCGAACGAGTACATGTAATTATTTGGCTAGTAAGCGTTACATGATTTAAAGAGGAAAGCAGGCTCGCCTTTGGATCAAACGACAATATCGCACACCTAGATCTAAAGAGAGCTAACTCGTAAATCTCAATTTTTGAGTTATGCGTATCATCGAATTCCTTAACTCACTACACGATTAAAACACAAGATTCTTATAGCATCTTCTACTATCTGCATTTTAAAAAGTATTGATCAATACAGAAAACTCCTTCAGTGCACAGGGAGACAGTAATCAGTTTTCATCTTTTCTGAAAAAAGTGTTTTTTTGAGTTAATCGCTGTTTAGATCTAGGTGTGCGATATTACAGTTGATCGAAAAAGCGATTGGTAAAATCTAGATGTATTTCAGCTATGACATGTTTCAGTTTTGAAGTCTATAAGTTTACTAACGTGGGTTATACGAACGAAAACCTGTTTGTTAAAAGCTAGATGTGTTTCAGCTATGACATGTTTCAGTTTTAAAGTCTGTAAGTTTACTAACGTAGATTAAACGTGGGTTATACGAACGGAAACTGATTGTTAAAAGCTAGATGTGTGTCAGCTATGACATGTTTCAGTTTTAAAGCCTGTAAGTTTACTAACGTGTCGTATTTCGTTCAGTATGCGAGTACTACGTGCACGGAGAATGCGTAGACTTCGCGGCAGCCGACTGCAAAGAAAACGCGACATACTGCGCGGGCAGCGAACCGCGCCACGTGCATCACTGGCGCGAGGGCAACCTGCCCGCCAACAGCAAGTGCTCCGCCTGCCGCCGCGCCTGCTGGTCCGCCGAGTGCCTCACCGGCTACCGCTGCGAGTGGTGCGGCAGCACTGTACGTACCGCTCAGCTTATTAGCCCACTGCTCAAGTCCTTACAAGGCATCGAGTGCTCTTGCACTGATGAGCAGTTATTCTGGCAAGTTAAATCTTATCCCATATCCACCGCAAGTCCACCTGGAGGCCTTAGAGCGGACTTTGTTATGAAATTATTATTTACCATTTAGCTTTCGTTTCTTCATGACTTTCATCATAATTATAATGAAAGCGCGTTCATCCACAGTGCCACGCAGGATGTCGCGCCCTCATACAGGACGATTGCAACTTTGGGATGCTGCAGCCGATCTTCTTACCTCCGTCGGCCGTGTCGATCCCGCGCACGGAGGTGCCGATGGAAGCGATCATAGGCGTGCACGTGCGGCCGCCGCCCTCGCAGCGCGACTTCGGCTGCCGTAAGTGTCCCACAAACAGTGGCCCCGGCAACCACCGCTTCCCGCCACGTACATGTGCCACGCAATTCGCAGCGAGCTTACTAGTCTAGGCCTCGCTTGTAAAGTAGTCCGACGGTTCGAGCTCCGAGCTGGTCACAGACACACACGGTCAGGGATCTGCTGCTCGAAGACGTAGAGGATCGCCACAGGAACTTTTTGCCAACTTATTTTTCTTATCGAACGCTTTGCTAATGAATTCTTTATCTTACATTGGGTTTGGATCATATCAGTTACCTTTCCGAGTTACACTTCTTCTGGCTTGACCCCCTCAGTACACTTTTCTCTTGGTCTGTCGACCATGCACCGTCCCGGACGCGAGTCTCGGGCGTCCTGATCGTGCGTGGCTGCGGCGGCGGCATAGTCGCGGTAGGCGGTGTAGGTCGGGCGCTCCGGCGCTCGTCTCGGCGAATCGCTTGGCACATGCGTGGAGCGGCGTGGCGTGAGCGTGTGTGTTGGGGCAGCGCGCGGCGGCGGCTGGGCGCCGGCGCGGCTGGTGACGCTGGCGCGCCGCCTGCTGCCCGCCGCCTGCAGCCCGCACGGCGGCGCCTCGCCCCCCTACTGCCGAGGTAACGCGCGAGCCCACGGCCCACGACCCCACGCCCCGCGGCTAGCGCACCCGCACCGGCTCCGTACAGATATACCGACCAGAGCTCTTGTCATCAGCTCCATTGTTTTCAAAGAGCCTTAGAACTTCCCAGCTTATCTTCAAAGTTCGATACAATATATTCATCTTGGTCACGCCTGAGATAGCAAGCACATTTAATCAGTGGTCGTAAGTAAATCTTCCTTCAAATAGAAGCCCTGGTCGATACATCTCATGCATGCTACTTGACTGAAATTTTAATTATAGTTAAGTCAAGTTGAACGTTAAAGCTTTCGCTGTAAGCTTACACCTTCCTTCTAGACGCTGTACATCTATGGTAACCGATTCACTATGTTTACTTTAAAAGTTTAAAATGAGGATGTAAATGGAATATATCTGGTAATCACCCGAACCTGGTTGGAATATGACCTTGAGGTCGAACCAAAATGGTGATACAATCGGTTAAAAATAAAATCTAAGAAAAGTATAATAAAGAAGATACGAACACTAGCAGTGCTAACTACTAAATTGTCGATTGGTTGGTCTTTAAAAACCGTATACATTCTCATACTAACTAATACTTGCCTCTCTACTTGCTACGTTTCTCTGAGTTTCTATGTGTGCATTAGGCCGCTACATGCTTTATAACAAGTAACATACACTGCACATGAGCGGCACTAATACCTCACTCGATGCCGTCACTCAACACTCTCAGACTTCTAGACCTTTCATGAAACTACAAGACCTCAAAGATATAGTTTCATTGGCAGATAGTGTTCTGTGAAATAAATATATGAATCACTCGAACTTGGCAAGCGCACTGTCGGCGCAAGATAATAGAAAGATTTTATAAAGTAGCCAGTATTAAAAAGATCCTATTATCTTTTTAAAGTGTCGATTTTGACAAGTAATGCCAATATTATACCTTCCTGGAAATTAACTTAGACTGAATGCTCCCTTACCTTTGCAAATATTTTCATCCGATTTTTATTCACACAGCTTTAATTTCAACAAATCTCCTTGAATCTTAGCTGTACTGTCCCGGCACTAGAATTGTAGTTGAGTGAAGCCTTGGATACATACCGTGCCCTCCTGGAACGCTCAGACCTGTCAGTCCAAGAATACTCATGATGTAGTATTCCAACGGCACGAAGGTAACAGACGGAAACGCGATATTAACGATATACATTGTGTGTATATATGTATGCTTAAGTGTCCAGCGTCGCTTCGTGTAACATGTCATTATACACACACATTTTAGACGAGCAATGGATTCGATAATGCGAAATTGTTGCCTAAAAGTCGCTTGGAAACAAGTTGATTGTTGAATTGGCAAAAAAAAGATGTAGTTATACATAAAAATAAATGTGTTTGTTAATGACATCCTTAAATCAATGTGTGGTAAAAGTTGTATGAACTTCGGTCAAAGCCATGTGCGGTTAGAAATTAAGAACATTTCAGTTTTTATTTTCTAATTAATTACGAAATATTATGTCGAACTATAAACCGAATAATAACTCATGCAAAATAACTTGATCAGACGTATCATGCAACTTAATGTTAGAAAATAAAAATACCTATAAAAATTCCATACATCGAGAAACAATTAATAAAAGTTTAAATTTTAAAGGAATTAACCATTTCTGATTATCTACTCTTTAAAATCTTGGTGTATGGAAAATATTAACTAATTAACAAATTAATAAACAAATGACCTAAATATTAACACATTTAAACTAATATAAGTACTTATCTTTCTGCCTGCGATGTTCGCTTACTTAGGAAAGCTGTGTCCTGAAATAAAATGAATCCTGAAAACCGCTTTAATAATGTCCCACAGATAAAACAAAGCTTAGTGCAATAATACAATAATTTTACATAAAACACGACTAAACTCTATAGGAAGAGTAAATCAACAATTGATTTTGCCCCTCCTAAAGAAGCTGATACTGGAAAGTTTCCACTTCTTTCTATGAAACCTCTGCATATGTGTGATAATCCTGTAGCTTCTTGTGCACCACAAGAAACTACACATTTCTTCCCAAAGCAGGACGGAATAAAACATACCCTTTCCGCTATTCCATGGCGACGTGTTCCGTGGTCGCGTGGTCGCGGGCGATCGGGGGTGTGTATGTGAGCGATATGGGTGTTGCAGCGCGCAGCGTCAGCGAGGAGTTCAGTTCGGGCTGCGAGGGCCGTTCGGGCTCCGGCGGCGGCTCCACGGGCGCTCCCGCCGACCAGGACCACCGCCCGGACCACAAACAGCATCGGGACCGGACCCCGGATGATCGGGATGAAGGTACTGTCTCCTCACTAAATTATGTTTTGCTCTAAGAGTCCCGAATTACAATTAAACCACATAAAATCGAACAAGGCCTATAACCATAACCAGAAAATAAAAAAGGAAACTAAGTTAGATGAGAAAGATTGTTTCTCTTCCATAGTAAAACAGAATGCCACTTCCACATGCTTATTTTTATCATAATGGCTTTAACATTCAAACGACGTATAATTGCACCACGTACCTATTTATACCGTGTAACAGAAGTGGTGAAGGTGTACGACGGCGAGGCGGCGTGGACCCGACGGCTGTACCGGCCCGTAGTGGTTGGCCGCAACTGGAACGAACGCGAGCTAGTTGCGGCCGCACTGCGGGCCTTCCACGTGGCCCGCGACCCCGAGCTGTTCGAGCTCACGGACGCGCTGGCCGGCGACGAGCCGCCGCTCAACGACCCGACGCCGCTCGCGCATGTCACGCGCCTTCCCAACAAGAGACCGGCACTCTTCTTACGATTCAAGTGAGTGGTCCACCAGCCCCACCAAAAGTCAAACTCAAAGCATTATTTCAACTAAACCAATTACAGACACTTTTGAATTCTCAAGGAGACGTTCAGTAAGGAGAGTAGGTACTCAGGGTAGCCATGTGACTACCCTGAGTAAGATCTTCGTCTTTTCGAAATTTCATACAAATTAGATACTCCCTTAGTAGGTATAAATCATAGCAAGAAATATCTAAGATCTGAATAAAAAGACGCTACTTAATTTTTCAATTCGAATTTTACCTCGCTAACTTTTCCTAGAATATTACAGTAACACTTCTTAGAAATACCTTACACATGTTTCCAGTTATTTCATCTCCAATCCTGTTGAGTCATACAGTTCCCTCAATGGTACGTGTGTTGTACACAGAGAGCCCGAGAGTGGTGGTGGTGAGGTACGAGTGTACCCGGGGCGAGTAGCGGGCGCCGGCGAGACGTTTGTTACTGTCGGCTGCTCCGGCGATGATGCCGTGGCCGACCTGATGGCTGCCGCGCTCGAACGGTTCGGGCTCGACCCCGCGAGAGCCGTGCATGATTATCGCTGTTCAGAGATTTTGTTGGACCGGGGGGGTAAGCATCTAATAAGTATGATACAGGTAGCTTTACTCTATAAATTGACATCGTCAGCTCGGAAAATGTTAAAGTTGAATCTTATATTTTCTCCACAAATTCTCCGACCGTTGTGGTGGTTGAATAATTTCCCACTATGGTTTGATATATAATACCGGAACCATATAACTTTTTGTTAAATTCCAACAATTCGAAAATAATCAACAACTTTTGTTGGTAAAATCTCGTCAAACATTGTCAAAGACGTCAGTTAGAAGCCCGAAAATCTGACAAACAGTTTTGGATAGACTGGACACGGACCCGAACGTAGTTGGAAAAAGGCTAGGGAGATGATGATTATGAATCATGTAACCAGATTCTGATCTACGTTTCTTTCTTTCGATGAAGTCCTTAGCAAGACGGCATCATCGCGATCTAGTGTTGCATCAGATAATCACGCGTAGCTTCCAATTGTTGGCCCAGTGTCGGAGCGCGTGCTGGAGGAGGATGAGCGCCCGTGGCGCATCGTGGTGCGGCTGGCGCGCGAGTCGGTGCGGCGCATGGAGCTGGCGCGCTTCTACCTGCAGCCGCGCCGCGACCCGCACGGGCCCACGCTGGCGCTGTTCGTGGCCTCACTGCCGCCCGGCCTCTCGGAGAGGAACTACGAGAACATCTTGGTCGAGTTCCTGGGTGCCGGTCAGTATGCCACGGCATTAACAGTTTTAACATATACATTAGAAACAATCTGGAAAAAGTGGTTGTGACCCAAGTCACCCACAGGTTTTTTTCTTTTTAAGGTTTAGAAATCCCATGCCTGCAAACAGCCTTCAAAATCCCCTCGTGAGGTTTTTAGCAAGAACGGTGGTAGGTAGTGTAGGCAGTGTAGGTAACGATCGGTAAAAGTCCTAGTTTCCGGAAATACCCCTCAAATTTTGCCAACCCTAAAACAGCAGCTCTCAAATAAACCTCACATAACCTGACCGTTTTTATAACCGATTTCGAAAAAGAGGAGAGGAGGATATGTTTTTGAAGTTTTTATTTTGTACAGACAACAAGTTCACATCGATCGGCCCGATCTACTACGAGTACGGGTCGATGGTGATCACTTATGAGGACGCGAGCAAAGCGGTCCGCGCGCTATATGCGCTCAGAGAGGCCAAATATGAAGATAAGCATTTATTGGGTGAGTCACATGGCATATTATGTGTATGAGTCAAGTTATTATAATGTTTCGGGAGTTTTAAATGTAGCTTTTAACACCAAAGATAAATCTATAATCTTCTATCAAAAATATTCGATAGAAGTCTATGACACATCTTCAAACTCTAACTTTTATGAGTATCGTGCGTGCGTTTCTTCTAGTAATGAAACAGGAGGCATATAAAACGAGACGTGTTTTGTAAGACTGAAAAAAAAGCAGAAGTATCTAAGAATCGCAGCAGGTAGGGTTCTGTACTTTCTGCCTACTGGTGAAATGCGTATGTTTGTGTTTTTAATTTGATGTTTCAACCACTAAAACACCCGATATACTCCACAGTGATGTTGTTGCCGAGTATCGAACCTTCGATGGTGCCGGCGGGCGTGAAGCCTCTGCTGGTGTTCGTTAACGTTAAGTCTGGAGGCTGTCAAGGCCTCGAGCTCATTTCTTCCTTCCGCAAACTCCTTAACCCTTACCAGGTGTTTGACCTTGAAAATGGAGGTCCGCTGCCTGGGTAAGTACCTAACGTTTAACATTATTTTAATCTTGAAAAAAAAATTACAGCGATCCCTTGACATTTTCAATACACATAAGATTTATTTTTAAAATCTCTGGATAGATTCCAGGATAGAATTCCATTGGGAGAATTTACAAAAAAATGCGGCTATAATTGACATTAGAATATCTTAGAGCTGTGCACGTCTGATCTAAATATGTATTACTTACGAAGTTTCAGAACAAATAAATAAAGAGAAAAACAATACATTTTTCTTTACGAGTTTTTCACTGCATGGCGACGGTATAATTATGCACCTTCAACAAGATCTCGTTTTCGCTGCGCAGGCTGTACGTGTTTCGTCACATTCCGAACTACAAGATCCTGGTGTGCGGCGGCGATGGCACGATCGGCTGGGTGCTGCAGTGCCTCGACAACGTCGGGCAGGACTCGCAGTGTTCCAACCCACCCTGTGCCATCGTGCCGCTCGGCACTGGTAAGGATTCTTCTGATGATCATTATACCAGCATAGTTTTTGTCCCATTGTAGGGCAAAGTCCTCTTTTCACACAGAGACGCCGCAAGCATAAATCATCTTTTCTGACTTTTAAGAGCGCCAAGTTTAGACGTTCTTAACCTTGAAATCCAGCCTTAAGGCACTATACTAGTGGTTAGCACCGGTCGCAACTCCAACAGATGAACCTGATTTTTTAAATCCAAAATATTGCAGGCTGGGAATCAGGGGGTTTTTTTACAAAATCTGTATGTCTCATTTATATATCTGTTTGCTAGATTGTATTCCGGAAACTGGTAAAAATACAAAGCTGATTGCAAAGCCCGAAACTCGAATGAATTCCTTTAAAGTTTCCAACATTCCTGAATTCTGTCACGCATAAAACTGATACAATCTTCAGGCAACGACCTGGCCCGCACGCTTCGCTGGGGCTCCGGCTACACCGGCTGCGAGGACCCGCTGTCACTGCTGCGTGACGTCATCGATGCCGAAGAGATCCGCTTGGACCGCTGGACCGTCGTCTTCCACCCCGAGGATAAGCAGGACGAGCCTAAAGAGCTCTCTAAGCAACTACCTGGTTAGTGGAACGTGAAGCAGCTTCCAGTGCCAAAGTTATCATTGACGATCAATGATATAATAAATTATCAATGTTTAATGTAGGATAGGCATAGCCAGATTGGGTTTTACGAACCACCGAATTTAAATATGTGAAAATATTATCCATTTCGAAGGAAGCTTGTAAATTGTAATGCATCTGGCCGCGTCTACAATGCTTTTCATACTAGAAAAATCATTGGCTTTGTGGTCCAAACATTCTTGACGATATCATTTCATACAACCGACACATTTAGGGCCTTTAGTCCTGTGAAGGACTACTTTTTGGACCACACAAAATTTTAATCTTTATAAGTAAAGCTAAAGAAAGTTGGAAAAAGAAGATAATTCTCTTTAAGTAAGTACTTTCTTTTGAAGAAGACTAAAATGCGAAATTCTTCTTCAACTCGAATCTTTTTATCAAAAGTAAAGCCACCGCGCCATTTCATCATACCGTAGTGGTGACTACATTTGTGTGATTCCGCAGCGTCTGTGACCACAGGATCACAGAGCGAGGACAACTCTCAGATCCTCGTGATGAACAACTACTTCGGCATCGGGATCGACGCGGACCTCTGCTTAGATTTCCACAACGCTCGTGAAGAGAACCCTAATAAATTTAATAGCAGGTACGTGAAAGCTCCGCATTTGTGATGATTTTGGAACAGTCTGTTTGACTGTCGCAGTTTAACTGCTTCGTCAACCCGGTAAACCTAACCTCTTTTTACATTCTTCTATCTCTTACCAGTTAATGAAATGGTTCGACCTTTCTAGTTGAACCTCTTGAAACCATATTTATATGCAAACTAAAAAAAATATTTAATGGGAAGCCTAAATTGCACAATGACCCAAATCAGCGATGTAAAGATAAAGATCACTGCCCTCTAAATACCTTATTTTGCTATTCAAAATAGCATCCTATTCGCCATGATACCACGAAGTTAAGCTTTCGTAACCCCAGTCCTCACATTTCTATTTATGCTCTAGGCTCCGTAATAAAGGTGTGTACGTGAAGATGGGACTCCGCAAGATGGTAGGGCGCAAGATGTGCAAGGACCTGCACAAAGCCATCCGCCTGGAGGTGGATGGCAAGCTCGTAGAACTGCCCCAGCTAGAGGGGATCATAATTTTAAATATACTCAGGTAATCACCACTTTCAAATCATTCAAACTCTTGCTAAAAGCTAAATAATATATTATCTATGACCGAAATCTGGGCAGCATAACGTAACTTAAGTAAATAACGTAATTGCAGATTTGGCAGGTTCAACTAAATATGACATAAAACAGCGGTGGAACCTTAGTTTTAATTTGACAACGTGGCCACGGTCACTACATAAAAGCACCTTCATTAAGTGCTCTTTAACGTCCGAATTCTGATACGCAAACCAACATAGGTCCCCGTTGAACGTAATGCTGCCTCGATCACTTTAAGGCGTATATTATTCTATACAAAGTCACTTTAAGGGTGTCAAGATATTCTTAAACGTGTAATAATCTAACATTTCGGGGAGACACCACTTGCCATGTTTTTTTACCATAGACACTAACCTCAGTACTCCCACAGCTGGGGTTCGGGCGCTAACCCGTGGGGCCCAGAAAAAGACGACCAGTTCAGCAAGCCCAACCACTGGGACGGCATGCTGGAGATCGTGGGCGTCACCGGCGTCGTGCACCTGGGACAGATCCAGTCCGGCTTGCGAGGCGCCATGCGGATAGCGCAGGTACGACACACAAGGCTGACATATGAGGATCAACAAAAATACAGTCGCTTAAGGAAATTGCATAGCAACTTGGAAAAAAAATACGTATATCGTTTGCTGAACAAATGTCTGTTTGCCGCTAACTTTTGGTTCCAAGTCAAAAAAATAAAACTACACCAAACGTCACGTAGATTGCGTAGTTGGTGATAACAATAACGTAACCAAAGCTGTTGACTTTATGTTGTCATCTCATCGTAAAATGCCCGGGAAGCAATTGACAATCATTATTAAAATCACATCATTTCATTCTGTAAAGAACCTACAACAACATGAATGTCTTCAGAAATATTTAGAGCAACATATTTTTTGTGATAGAAATTAATACTGTACAGCACTGGCTGCCTACTGTACAGAGGCCAGCACATCAAGCTACCCCAATCTGTCAGATTTTCCCAATTGAATATGAACCTTATTCCTTTGTGCTAAAGTTGAAAATCTATCAAAGAAATTTGACAGATTGGGGTAGGTTGACCTGCTGGCGTCTGTACATCAAGCCGTGACCAAACCTGTTCCCTGTTGTGCAAGCCGCTCAGTGCTCACTTCTATTACAACCTTTTCCCGCCATTCGTGGTAACTGACAGATGACATTAGTGACAGCACCTTCCTCACCACTTGTGCGAATGAGACAGTGTTTACATGATAACTACTATTATATACATATAGATACTAAATATCGCCTCGCCAACTGAACCCTACCTACGTACACACAGGGTGGCCACATCAAGATCAACCTGAAGAGCGAGATCCCGGTGCAGGTGGACGGCGAGCCCTGGGTGGCGGCGCCCTCCGAGGTGGTGGTGCTCAAGTCTGCGCTCAAGGTAACTACACTCCATCGCACTTACATACTCGAACCACTCAACGAGGGTTGAGCGAAAGCACTTGAGCATCAATGGGCTTAATTCGAGGAAGCTTTTAAATGGCAATTGTAAACGCTAATTGCTCATTATCTGCCTATTTTATTATATTAATTAGACTGTAAGCTTTCTGAAGAATAAATAAATAAAAATAAAATAAAGCTGCAACAGGGGATAATCCTAATTACCTAGGGAGAGAAAATCTGGTTCTGGCGACCCCAAGTAACATGGCCAAGGTTCAAGCAAAAGATGGTTTAAAGATGGCTTTAAGATTATTGATTGTTTAAAATTGCTGATAAGACCGCCTGGTAACGCAAATTACTTATGGAGCTGTATCCCATTTCGAGGATGCCTGAACTATGTATTTTCTGCCCCATTCATGAGATCTACATATATACCTCGAACTTCCGAATATATACAAAGTTTATATTGATGTTATTGAAGTTTGTGTTAACATATCGAATGCTGTTTTTACTATTTTTAATGGAGATCAACAAAGTAATTTAAAATTTTCCAAAAGTCGGAAAATATGTGTTAACACGTCCACCGTCATTGTAATAATGCCACGCTCAATGCTCAGCTCTCGTTGGTCGAAATCTCCAGTCAATGTTTGCATGTGCTCGCTTGCCTGTGCCCAAGCAGGGCTCAATTTAATTTAAAAGCTTATTTAAAATTTAATTAAAGATATTGGACTAAAACTATCTTATTCAAACGACTAGTTTCGCTTGATCAACTGAAATCTTGGACAAAATAAATTAATTTAAGCTAGACCGAATAAAAATACTGCTTTTTCAAAATGAAAAGCAAAAGATGCGTTACTTTCTTATAATCTATATTAATTGAATTAGAAAAGATTGGTCTATACGTTAGTGGATATTACAATTAGACTTTTAGAATCAATCATAGACACATCCAAGCACAGATGATGAAGCGGAACTTTGCATTTTAAAATATACCGTCCCGAGTCACGTATCGCCCGAGCACTCAAACTCCACTCAGCACCGATGTTCCACTAGTTATAGCAAGCCGCGGCGTCGCGCACGCGGGCCCTCCCGCGCACGCGCGGCACCGCGGCTTCACAGCCCGAATCCGCCACCGGTCGGATCTCCACCTACGTACACCTGACATTATCGCAGCGACGCAACATCGGCACGCGCGGTGACGCTACCAGTCCAGTCGATCGCACACTACTTTGGGCACGTCTACGCTTTGATCGAACTTTGGAACTTTCGCTTTGTACATATTTAGTCTGCCACAGTCGTAGTAGCACGTCTCGGACTCGGCCTCGGCCGCGGTAGGTCGTCAGGTGTACGTAGTCTCGGGCGGCGGGGCGGTGCGGGGTGCGGGCGGCGCGTGACGTGCGTGTGCTGCAGGCGACGATGCTGAAGAAAACCAAGCGCGGGTCCGCGGGCGCGTCGTCGGCGGCGGGCACCTGACCGCTCGCGCCCCGCCCCGCCGCTGCCAGTCGCGCCCCGTCCGCAGGCCACCATGCTGAAGAAGCGCGGCAAGGTGCGGCGCCGCAACACGGAGCCCAGCATGCCGCGCTCGCCGGAGCGGCCCGAGCGGCCCGAGCGGCCCGAGCGCCCGGAGCGGGCCGAACGCGAGCGCGCCGAGCTGCGCGAGCGGCCCGAGCGGCCCGCCGACTCCTGAATCTGGCTGAGCGAGCGCCTCATCTAACGCGCGCGCCCGCCCGGGGCTCAGGGCGGGCGCGCGCGGGCGCTCGCTGGGCATTCCGCCGCACCTCTCGTGTACATAATACTTTCAAACAAATATATAAACATAACTATAAAAAAAATAAAAACATAGTCATATAGTATGTTGTTTTATTTAGAAAAAATTCAAATATATTACTTAAACAAAATGTAAAATAAACTATATGTGAAAAATATTAACATTAAAGTGTTTTTCTTCTGTATCCCGTGGAGTGGACCCTGGCTCCTCAGTCGATGTCCACCGCTACAGACCACGCTATGCACCATAAACTGTTGCTTCCATATCTGCTACAGTCCTTAGTAATCTTTAACCATGGCAGACGTAATACGCAGCTCAATAAAATGATGTTAACATAATGAATCCTGCAAAAGTGTCCAGTTTCAACGTATATGCCACGTGAAGGTGGCAATAGATACCAGTAGACCTATACAATAGTGACAGAGGAGAGGAGAGGCCATATCTATCTATGGACTGCTAGATGAGGATGTTTGTGTGAACAAGCACCGCCAACTTCAAATAAATACACTTTCGGACCCAGCAAGTCGGAGAATAGTAAATTCTTTACATCAGATCATGGCTTCGATTGCCATTGATGTGTGCATACACATGAACGACACGCGTCAACTGCAACCGTCGACAAGCGTGGACGGCTCCAGTTGACTTTGCCGTTTACACATGTCGCTATGAGCACTAAAGGAAAGTTGGAAGACTTAATATCACCTAATACTTACCATAAAACCATTCCTAATAATAAAAATTAAATAACCCTAACCCCTGGTTTCCCAAAGGTTTCCGTGTCAAGTTTTTGATTTACAAATCAAAGGGAATGTATGGAGCCAACTTGCACTTTACTCAACACGAGTACAGTAAGTCAGTAAGCACAGAGCGAGTAAGTACAGTAGCATTTCACGAAAATGAGCCTTGTGTGCTGTGTGCCGCCTTATGTTGAGACAAGGCAAAAGTTATGGTTTAATAAAATCTTTTGAAGGACACCAATGACATTAGCGTACCACTCTCGTCTGGCACGCGTGAGTAACAAGGTGTTTGAAGTTCTGAACGTGGACGCAATTAGCACGAGATGTCCTGTGTTTTTTACTGTTTTTACAAAGTTGGTACTAAAACTGAGAATCATTGCGGGGAGTTACTCTGCGGCGTGACGTTCGTGCTGATTCGGAAACACGAAGTTTACCAAAGCGCATATGTTTCTTTGGAAGCCTGTACGCAAGTTTTGATAAAAGGATAAATTGATGTCATAAAAAAAAAACAAAGAAACTGCAATCAATAATTTTATTATCTCATCTCGAGACTTAAGACTAGTACAAAGCACTACTTTTCTTATTAGTTACCGTTATTATGACTGTCTTGAGACTTCAACGTCATTAACAATGGAGTTTAGTCTTTTAGACTGTGTACTTTAAGCTTAAAATTATATTAGCAAGCGATAAATAAGATAGCTCGACAACTCAATTTAAGGCGACCCGAAAATTGAGCAGAATAAAAAGATAACAATTACAGGGATTTATTTACAGTAGGAAAGATGGTTTACAAAATCTTTAACGTCGAATATTATAAAAGATACGTTTTTGTACTTCATCAGTTACATGAAGATGTGTTGTGTTGTCAAACAGTTTATTTACATACGATTAGGGCTCTGCTCCTGACACTAATTTAAAGTAGTCGTTACAACTTTTTTTTTGTCTTTTTTCTTTCAATTTGGCCCTTTAACTAAGCTAAAATGCTTTAGTTAGGAGTGGCTTCGCATCAGTAGTACAACAGACGAAATTCAAACTATAGGTTTTGCCCTTAGTCATAGCCACTTGGATTAAACCATTTTAAAAACGTTATTTTATAAACATTAGTATTGATTGTTTAAAAATTCACAAACCAATCGTGTCCTAAGCTAATTTGGCATCAAACTTGAACTTTTGTGTAAAAATACAGAATAATTTTGAATTAGCATCAAGAGTAGGAACATTCTCGTTAAATTTGATACAATGTAGAACACTCGGTACTTACAATACTTAGCCTAAGGCAATAGAAATCACAACATTCGTGCTCAACAGCTTATAGGACAAGGGCCCATTGAAAAACACACGCAGAGCTGAAGACAATAAAACCTATTTTTGATTCATCAAATTCGGGTATCAGTCCAAATATTTTCAATCGACTCTAGATTTCATTTAACATCCACTTACAATAACGTCGATATATAAAATACATTGAAAATGTGATCCAAAACTAATGATCAATTTTTGTCTTTTTAATTTAACAATTTAGGTCTAAAGTGTCCGTCACGAGAAGCTATAAATTTTGTAAACACATGTTCAAGGGTTCGAAACCTTTGGATCAAATTTAAAAAAAAAAAACAGTTTTGTAATGATTTTTATTTTTATATAAGGATATAATTATGTTAACACACACATCTATTTACTGTCGTCAGACGATTCCGACTAAATATTCTGCATCTGCATTCTGCAGCACTGACAGCGTCAGCGTGAACTTCCTTCAAAATGGCGGCCCAAATGTTTACGTTCCATGAGTCAGACGCGTTCCAACACCACAAAACATTAGACGACAGCGCTTTATATCGCTAAAATATAACCCGACCAAGTGAAATTGCTCGTTAGTTTCGTATTACACGTATGTTACTTTGAGTTGAATGAATTTGGGATCATTTGTTGTTGATTGGATTGTCGCTACGTACCTTACAAAATTTATAGCTTTTGTGACGGATACTTTTGAACTATTGAACATTTAAGAATTAAAATTGGATACTGAAATAGTGCAATACGAACGGTCCCACGATTTAGAACTCTTCGATAACAAAATCGTTCTTCGGTTACATCGTACGATACGATGTTAACTTCGATTGAATAGAAACTTCAACAAAAGATAAAATTACAAGCATTCATTGTCAATGTGCCCCTACTATCTCCGCGACGCTAGCGCTGCGAATACGTAGCGTCAACGCAACGACAACTGCTATCGCCAGATGCCATGCACCGGTGCACCCCAATCGAACGAGATGTGAGTTATCGTGAGGATCTAAAATAGTGGGACCATCAAAAAATTTAACTAAATAACGCACTCGTTCAAGAAGGGTTATTCCGTTTCGAAACACAAAAATCCACCCTTTTTTTTTTTAGGATGTGAAATCATCAAATGACCCCTCCCGCTCTGGGTGGAGCAGAAGGGAGTGCCAGACTCTTACTGACTAAAACCCACCCGTGTTCCTTCCTTAGCCCTTTGTTTTCCGGGGTAGCGGTAACCCTTTCGGACAATCCCGCTGCCCCGGCAGGCTTCGGCCCTTTCGGGCCCCTTCCTTACTGCTGACATCTCTTTGAGGCGCGCGTGGAACACGTACGCGCCGTCCGGCACGGGCCTGGTCCTGATCGAACGGAGGGTTACCCATTACTCTCCGCCCGCAGGCCCGCGCCTACGGTGGCCGGGAGTCGTCACGCGGTTCCCGACGCCCGGAGCGTCTCCCGCGGCGGCTGGGACGTGAGGCTCTCTCCCTCAGCCGTCCCGCCACCTCCTTCGCTAGCATGACTGCTTCGCAGAAGGAGGTGACTGCCTCCCACTCCCTCTCGCCCCGGGCCATGGCTTGAACCAGGGCCGGGCGCTAGAGGTCGCCGGCGCTGCCGATCGCCTCTGCGAGAACACGGCGGTACGCCGCCCAAGTGGGAAAAATCCACCCTAAGGTGGATACGTGGAAACGTGTCCGAGAACCTAGCCTAGTAGAATAAACGAAATTTATTGGCTTAGAGTGAATTATATCGGACATGCGTTCCTGCGAATCCACCGTAGGTGGATTTTTTTGGGTCAATACTTTTTGATGGAATAACTCTTCAAGGAAACCAACTCAGTACAAGTTAAGTAAGTAAATAAACTGATTTAAATTCGGAATTTCTTTTAAACACTACACTTGAGGGGGAAACGTCAGGGTAGACCACGAAATTCAATTTTTCTTACGATTTTTGCAATTTGCAGGTCAGTGTCAGGTTGTATGTTGAACAAAATATAATTCGCGACCGTAACAAATATATTTACAGAATTTAATCATTAAATTAATCAATACAACCCTCTAAGCTCATATAACCGACAGATACAGACAGACCTAGATAACACAAGTATCACGATCTGTATGAAAACCAAGCGTGCCACTTTTTTGACTACCTACTATGACGTCACAAGCGCTTTTTCTCACTCACGCTCGCCAAACCAGCAGTACACAGGACTGAGCGCGAAAGTGACAGCTTACGATTTTTAAACGTAAATTGGTGTGATTTTTGGCACGCGAAGTAGTTGCTCTTGCGTTATCTAGGTGTATCTATATCTGTGATATAACCCTGTTGATAGATATTTCATGGAGTAGTCATTCAATAGCGCTTCCCCCTTAATTTCCATTATTTTATGACAACCTTTTGATAGAAGCCGCCTTATATTATCAAGCTCAAACGATCCTTTGATAGGGGTAAACTTAGGTTATTCTCATCCTTATCCCAACAATAATTGGGCCAGTTTCCTACCTGCGGAAATGTGATATACGACACAATATTAACCTAATTTTTTTTAACTTTGGATCAGTGCTCGCTTATTGTGTTCAAGATGAAGTATTTGACATGCAGCGGGAGAATCACAGCTGTTTATCTATTAGCTTAGAAAACTTGGCTTTTGAGCACGATTTTATAAATGCATCGATATAACTGTTCCTTTTACATACATGTCACTCAAATATGATGCAATGAATACAAATTTCCAATTTTAGCTGACCTCGCGTATGAAAAACCTATTCAAGGTTTTTCATACAATCAGAAGTCATCTTATACTGGTTATGTATAGTTTGATGTGTATTCTAGTTAAAACCCAGTAGGTATTTGTTACAAACTTTCAAGAGGCCTCGTTATATTCACCTAGCCCCACTCAATACTATAATGACTTGATGTCAAGCGAAAAGCGCTCTTACTGCTTTTCACTCACATACTACTTTCACTCACGCGTAAGAAGCACTCGAAAACACGCTTAGCAAATTCCGCACAGTTATCCAATTCCTTTTACCCTATCAATTAAACTAGCATTATTGCGTGCCAACAGTTCAGCTGTCAGTTGTATATCGAGTGTAAAAATACACTTAAAAATAGAGTCACTTGTTCGTACCGTCATTATGATCATTTCCATTTCGATATTTTGTGATTATCTCCATAACTAAGGTTATGGAAAAAATGAAGGTCAGAGTTCCAACATAACATTTTCTGACGTTTTTGTTACGAAAACAATTTTTAAATGTCTTAACTTAACTTTTTAAGGGATTTATGTATAAACGATTATTAAAGTTAAGTGACGTTTAAACGTCAAAAATGTATGGTTAAACAGTCGTTAATCACTACTTAACTTTAACCAACGTTTATGAATAAAGGGGCTTATGCCCCCACAACTCCTGTAACGTTGCATGCACCCATAAGCACAATATTTTGCGTGCGTAACATTGAGCGCTACCGTAAACCGCAATTTTTCACACCAAAGATAAAAGTCGTTTTCCAGCAATTATTTTTGTGCAATGTTTTCTTACTTTGATGTACAGAATGCGTAGTTGACGACTATGTGATGGGTCTCTTGACACCCTGAACATTGGGCATGCAAAATGACTTGGCAATAGTATGAGTAAACTGTGAGCATTACTCGCTGTGGAGCGATGGCACGGCGGCGGCGACATCCTGCAGTCTGGCATCGTTAAATTCTGGAAAAAGAAAATGCGATAATATAGCGGTATACGAACTCCTCCGTACTAACAGACCTCTTTGGCGGGCCGTCGCTAACGCGCCAGCCTGACAAGAAGTCTGACAGATTGACACATGACATGAGTTTGTCAACTTCGCATAAAACTTTACTTGCGCGATGCAGGATTCTGTGAAATCAGTGCCTAATGCTTCGTGTGTCAGTGGCGCCATCTTTGTTGTCGGTTGGGAACTTGCTGGGCGTGAGCTGAACTCTTAAGCACAGCGTACATAAGGGCGGGCTACACCTAAATTAATTTTGTACATTTGTATAAACCATCGCACACTATAGGATTCGGATAGTGGCCGCCGAAGGGGACAGACGTGTCGTGTCTTGACCCGCCTTTGTTTTTACTTGATGCAATGTGCACAACACGTGGCTGACTCTGAGCTTGAAACTCGAACGGGGTTTCGCTTGCTGTGTTTTTGTGGGTGCAAATTAAAACACCTTAAAACGGTGGTAAAGTGGCATACGTGTGTACCTGATATACAAGCCTGAGGTCTAGGCCTTCCGGCCGAGAATATCGACGACGTGGATTTGGTGAGATCTTTCCATTATATATTTCAGGGACCTCCGATAGAGGCTTGGAGGCTGTATAAAACTGCGTTTTGCGTTGTTAATTTGGACTTTTGACGCCACGCGTGAATTTAACATCATTGTAAGCTATAAATAGGCTTTAAGGAAATGTCTTCATATTATATTTAGGAGCGAAGGACAAAATAATACACTCTATTATTTTAACCTGAAATACGGTATCGCTCTAGAATTAGTACTTCACGCTTTTCTTAATTTAACATTGTACTAAATTATCAAAACTGCCTTGAACAAGCTACCTATTTCCTAGCTTGTAAAATTTGTAAACCGCGCGCAAAATTGGACCGAAAGGGTAAAAAAAAAAAGGTTAAGTAACAAAAAATAGCGAAGCTCATAAATTTCAAGCGTTAAGCTCCCCTGTCAGCTATAGTGGTTCACAAACCCAAAGCTACACAACACATGTGTGCAGAGCAGGTCTTGTAATACCATAAAAACAAAAAGTTTTTTCTTTTAAAATGGGCACAATTGTGCGTATGACAAAAGACGGAAACTGCCTATTCAGGGCCATAGCACATCAAATAAATAATGTAATGGGGTTAACTTTCGACCACGTGTCTGTCCGTCAGGATCTTGCTTCATATGTTTTAGAGCATCGAGATGACGAAAGAATTCGCTTAGCCCTTCTAAATAATGTACAAGAAATTCTTCCTAACAGCATTCTCTCCCAGGAACAAAGAATAACAAAATACATAACACAGCAGTTTAACAAGACGTTCTGGGGAGGAGAGGATATCTTAATCGCCGCAGCCGAGTTCTATCTTGTAAATTTGCACGTGCACACGGATACAAGACACAACCTAGTGTATTCACCTACCGGCGAACCAGTACCCGGCAACATACACATCCTCTACAAGGACCATCACTACAATAGCTGGGTCATGACCGACGACAAACAATATAACAGCAACCCGATAGATATAATGCAAAAATCGAACAATGTCACAACAACACTATATAATAAGCCTTTAATTAACCAGTACAACACACGTGAAGAGAAAGGTCAACTCACGAAATCCCAGTCTCAAACGAACAGCCCTCAATTAGCTAGCTCATTAACACAATATGAACAACAAGCACCAATGTGTACACCGTTATCAGAAGTAGTTGCAGATGTCACTGGGTTCACAATACTTAGAAACCAACCGTCTACCTCAATAAAGTACACTTGCCTAGACTTGCGTATTGCAACTTGGAACGTCCGCGGGGCCTCAAAACCGACCAAAAAAGATAAAATTGACGCTGAACTTTCAATTAGGGGCATTCATGTAGCCTGCTTACAAGAAACAGGTATGAACTCAGGAACATACAACTCTACACACTACGAATGGCACCTCTATGGAACCTCAGGTAAAACACATCGGGGACTTGCAATTCTAACCAGAAAAGATGCTCAAATTGAATTAGTTAACAGAAAAAAGGATACAGACGCGATGTCAGCTACTCTTCAAGTTAACAGGGAAAATGACAAGCCTGCTCATCTGTATATAATCAATTCTCACATAAACTGTTGTACATCTATAGCAAACAGATCCTTCACAGGCTTATTAAACTTGATCAGACAAAAACCAAGGAAATGTACTTTAATAATTCTTGGCGACTTTAACGCTCATATTGGTCGACATGATACACAAAGTTTCCAACGCAAAGGGCTGATCCAACAAAACCTACACCATGACTTATCTAACTACAACGGGGAAATGTTAATGGATATAGCCAACAGGGAAAAACTGCAAATAGAAACGACAAAAGCGAGATCATCGTGCAGGGTAACGTGGTCAAAGGGCACTCAGAAATCCCAACTGGATCACATTATAACGCCACATGCATCAGAAAAACTTTTTGATTTTATTAAAGGCGAATGGGCCGCTAGGGGCACATCCGACCATAAAATAATCTGGGGTCTAATAAGAACAAATCGAATTTCAAACAAGAAAGAAAGCACCAAACACATTATTACACAAAGACAACAGCAAGCCGCGAAGGAAACAACAATTGCGGCCAAGGATTTTAACTATAAACAATGCTATTATGCCGCTCTCAATAGTAAATTCACAAAAACAAAATACCAAGATTGCATAACAAAAAAACTAAAAGATAAAGGGATCAACTCAACGGACAAACTCATCGAAATACCCTGGAATACCATAACGGAAGTATTAAAATCGGCTGCTCAGGAAACTCTTATTTTTCAGCCAGTTCTCTCCAGAGATCATCGACTAGCTCTTGCTAACCTACAAAAGGCTAAATTCCTACAAAGCAGGCAACCAGATAATCCAAATAGGCACAACCGAGTAAAAGAATGTCAGGCAACACTTCAAAAGGTTAAATATCAGGAAGAGTAAAAAGCATGCAGGGCCTGCCTCAATGGATTGGGGAAAAAACACCCTGCAAAACGCATGCAGATGCTATACTTTTTTTACAGCAGGAACAAACTTCAAACAAAACGTCGAAAAAGATCTACTTATATACCAATGACCAAATGGGAGCAAATTTTTAAAAAATCCGAGGGCCATCTTATACCAACAGTTAATATAAAAAAGCCGATAACCGAAGTACAGGGTGAGGGACCCATTACGGACGACGTAATGGCAATCATTAATAAAATGCGGAACGGGACAGCCCCGGGAACGGACCAAGTGGTAATCGAATTGTACAAAGCAATGCCCCAAATATTACAAGAAGCTGTCACCAAACACATGAACAAAGCCTGGACACTGAACGAAGCACCTGACACATGGTTGGAGACCGTACAGGTACCAATTCCAAAAAACAATAGCCCTAAAAATGAGAATGAATATCGCCGCATATCGGTTTGCAATACGGGTTACAGAATTTACGCCTCCTACGTATTAAAAAAACTAGATGAGATAATAACGGAATTGGGCAACTACCAAGCGGCCTTTTTAAACAATAGATCAACAGACGACCATATATTCACGCTTAAAAGGGTCTTAGACGAAGAATGGCGTGCAGGTAAAAGAATTTATGTACTCGCCCTCGACATTGAAAAGGCATTTGACAACGTCGACCTCAATGCACTAAGAGATATCTTATTACAACGAACCAACAAATCGCTAACCAACAGGATAATCAAGGTATGCATGAATGAACGAACATGCATCAAATGGTGTGGCCAGCAAAGCAGTTGGATTATTAAAGGAAAGGGAGTCAAACAAGGTTGCCCTCTGTCCCCTCGCCTGTTTACATTGGTCATCGACGAAGTCCTTAGAACCCTCGACGAAGAAACACAATTAATAAAACTTGACCAGGATCGCGAAATCTCACTCCCTCTAGTATTATCATTTGCGGATGACCTTATCTTTATTACAGATGACCTAGAAGGATTAGAAGGTATCATATACCATATTAAACCCCTACTAAACAGTGTAGGCCTCCAAATAAACGAAACAAAAACAAAAATACTAATTAGGGACCCCAAAGCTACACAGATAACGACCCACGTGACCCTTAATGGAATAAGTATACCAACATGTGAAGAAGTTAAATACCTAGGTACATACATAACATCTACATTAAGTAGAAAAAACACTATAAAAAAACGTTGCGAACAGGCCATGAAAAACGCCAAATCGTTACTACCATTCATAAATAATTCAAATATGGACTGGAAATTAGCCAGACTCATGTATCGAATGGTGATCGTACCGTGCATGATACACGGTTTGAAAGTTTCGGCACTTACTAAAGCTAACAGATCAAGACTCAGAAAATATGAGCGAGTTATCATGAGGGACTTGATTAACCACTCTAGAAATAAACCAAGACAAAAGAAAATGCATGAAATATTAGACGGAAAAACAGTAACCAAACGCATCAAGAACCATAGGATGTGCTACCTCGCACATGTCTACAGGCGTCGCAAACCACACCTGCTACATGCAGCAATGCAATACAAAGCCAAATCCAAGAAGGTCGGCCGACCTATTTACACATGGAACGACAATTTAAAACAGGACATGAAGTACTTCGACAAGGGAATCAATTTCTGGATGGATACAGCGGAAGACAAAAGTAAGATCAAGATCGCTGCTAGTGAGATCCTACTAATATTATAAATGCGAAAGTTTGTATGTATGGATGTATGGATGTTTGTTACTCTTTCACGCGAAAACTACTGAACGGATTTTGATGAAACTTTACAGTAATATAGCTTATACATCAGAATAACACATAGGATACTTTTTATCCCGATATTCCCACGGGATCAAAACTTACGCGGGTGAAACCGCGGGGCGCAGCTAGTTTACAATAAACCGGAAACGGATAGTAGCGAAACTTCCGAAGATGACATCGATAACAGCAACATCTAACACAATACAACAGAACAATGACATACAAAAGAACCGAGAAAGCAGTAACACTCCGCCAAAAGACTCGCCGATGAAGCTCGACCTGAACCAGCCTGGCGGCAAGGTCGTTAGAAGATGCCCATCCATAGATAATAATTACCCATCTCTCCACTAGTCCAATGCTTGCTCTAGGATGCATATCCGGTAGGCTCTTAAATCCTTCCCTATCCTACGGGCACGTCCTCCTTACCAATTACCGCGCCCCTCGGTCTATTCCTTGATATGCAATGGCCGCTGTAGCACCATGATCATGAGGCTACAGAAGCTAGTGCGAATCTTGGGGTTCATTCGATTAATCGAGTCTGGTTTAACCACGCTGGGATCGGTGCAATTCATTCATTAATTCATTTGTATAAACCATCGCACACTATAGGTGGACTGCGCCGCGCTTTTTCTTGTAATGAATTGCGATGCGCTATTGCCAGATACAGCTGTAATGTGGCAAGCCTTTAACAGTAGAGAACAGCTGGTCCAGACTGTAATCTCATCGTGAAAACATAGGCGAAGTGAGCTGTCAATAGTGTCATGCCCTAGCATCAGGTGGATAACAGCTCACTTCACTTGTGTTCCATCACGCACTGTCACAGTAGGCCACTAGTGATGTAGTACCTAGCTAGGCGTAGGCGTGCGTGCTGACGAGCGGCGCGGGCGTGTCGGCGGTGTAGCTGCGCACGCGGCTGAAGGCGAAGGGCGGGTAGCGGCCGGGCGACAGCTCGAACTGCGTGCACTGGTCGCGGCGCGCGCACACCGCGTAGCGCCGCCACACCAGCTGCACGTTGCGGTGCGAGCGCACGCTGCAGAGCTCCAGCTCCTGGGGAACAATACCGCGTTAGTCCAGACCATTCGCAAGTGAACAAGATATCCAGTAACAATGCACCGCATGTCCCGAGCATGTAGCTGTTTGTATATCCGCAGAGCGACACGAAACCGAATTTTTGTCTCAATCCATCAGACATACATATCCGAATAAAGTGAATACTACAAACACATGTACAGACGCCAGCACATCAAGCTACCCGAAAATGTCAAATTTTCCCAATCAACTTTGAACCTTATGCTTTAGCGATAAAGCTGAAAATCTATTAAAGAAATTTTACAGATTGTAGTAGCTTGATGTGCTGACGTCTGTATATGATACCTTTCACGCTATCGTAGTTCAAGGTAGTTGCTGGGTAAGTAGACAGAAAAGATAAGATGCCCATGCACAATTTAACTGGGGGAGGCTTATGTCCGTCTTTCGGCTGAACGAATGAATGAATGTTATTGGCCTTGACCGTATTGTTTTAAATAAATGCTATAACTTTTTCGAAAAAAAAGTATATAATATGGCCACTGCCATTATCATAGATATATTTTTTTTAATATCATGCCATTATCATGGATATTTTTTTAAATAATCCTTACATAGTACAAAACCAAGTCGCCGAAATGTCTGTACGTGCATAACTTCCGAATATCTGCACCAAATTGGATAATTCTTTTTTTGTTGTGTTCGGAAATTTGAAAAAAAAATTGCACCCGTGCGAAGTTGGGGCAGGACGCTAGTGTGATATAATTGTTGATGGTGACGTTTTGGTAATTTTTAAGGGTCTTTATGCAAAGATTTTCTTGCTGACCGTTCAAAACACAGTTTGGTATTTGAATAACAGATCAAAAAAAAAAAATTGGAGTATAATTGGACTCACCATGTGGAAGGTTTGTTCGTGTTGTTCGATCTCCTTGCGGCGCGAGCGGAACCGCGTGTTGGACGCCTGTACAGTCTTTTTCTCCTGGTTCGTTTTCTTTATCACAATCACTACCTGTAACAAGCACCCTGAATGTTAGTACTGTTAATGAAAGAAAGAAAGAAAGAAAAATAGGTTTATTTGTCACAGAAACACGTGCAAACAAAAAGATGATTAATTCTAATGACATCATTTAAATCGAAACAAAAAATATATATATATCTTTATACATGAGCACAAAGCAGAGATAGTCGACGGCTGCACGTCATGACTGTGACAAGAAGGCTTCCACTCAGCATGATGCTGTGCTATAAGGGACCCACAGCACAGCGCTGATTTTCAGTGGTTACCCGAAAAGGACGTACGGAAACCAAGTCAGATCAAATGATTCGTACTTAACAGGTAACAAAATAAAATAAAACAAACAGTACTCATAAATTAAAGCAACTACTTATAACCAACAATTATATGAAATTGAATAACATAAAATTCAATTTATCCGCAGGCATCACCGTGCGTTCCTTTAAATATTTGTACCCAAAGTATTTATTAAAGAGGGAAATTCTATGTTTTGTGTTTTGTCTCGCTCCCACCCTCACCTCCGCGTCGCTGTCGCCTGCGCGCGCGCTCCCAATACATTTTTGCAGTTGCATTTCCTTAGTGCGGCTATGAGCGTGACGACGTACTGCGAGATATCGTGCCGGGCGCGGGCGCCCGGCTCGTACGGTACGGTGTGGGGTGTGGCAGCGCGCGCGCGGCTCACGGGTTCAGTGAGGTCACGTGGCGCGTTAGCGTAGTGAATTACTACCGCCAAACGATAATTATACCGACTCTGGACAACTAACTTGCGCTTGCGTCTCAAACCAACGCTTGATCAAGACGTGAGGTGTTCATTCTAAACTACATTACCACAACTACATTACCTAGGCTACTATACTACTTACGCATACTTAGATCGTTATCGCCATGGATGCCGGACGATATGCCGCTTCGAGCCGCTTGGATATTGATATACCTACTTTGTTCATAGATGATAACCCTTATGTGAGTACTTATCTATTTATAAAATATTTGCTGGTCATATTTTTGTTTTTCCAATAGATTTTTTTTCAAATGTAATTTAAAATTTTGTTTTGTTTTCAGGGATCTTATGGGAGGTGGCAAATCATTCCAGCAGCGAGAAGCAGCATACTTGAAGCATCCTCTGAAGGTTGTGGTCTTATGTCGAGGCATCGAGATGGGGTTGGACGTGGAACGAGCAGAGTAGCTGTAGTGTTCGCATCTCCAGCTTATTTTTTTAAACAGGTATTCTGGTTTGTGTGTTTGTATGATACCGAACATTAAAACGGCTAAATGTAGTTTCCGTCGTGCAGCCATTTTTAATATATTGTGTTCATTTAAATACGGTGTGATATGATGCCTCCGGGGTATGCCAAAGCAATAACGAGCACACGCATTTTGTACCCGCTGTATTAGACGTTCAGTACGGGAGAGGAGACACGGGCCGTATACAGCGTCGCAGTAATTCAGTTTAGATAGTACTAGGCTATCCACCAATCTCTTCCTCAGCGTTACACTAAGGAAGTCCCTCACTCTGTACAGAACCTTTAGTCTATAAAAACAGTTTTTTACTATGTCATTAACATGCTCCTCAAAACGAAGTTCCGGGTCGATAATTAGACCTAGGTTACGCGCGACTTCTACTCTGTGTATACTTTCTCCCATGATTTTTACATCTGGTTTCACAGATAGAATGTTTTTAATTTGATTTCTGCTCCCCATGACCATAAACTTAGATTTTTTAGGGTTCAGTACTAGTGAATTGCCCATAGACCACGAAGCGATTCTATCGAGTTCTTCATTTAGGGTACTTACGGCGGATGCTGTGTCACTGGCGTTAAACGAGTAATACAATTGAGTGTCATCCGCGTATATATGATATTTGCAATTCTTAATGCACGTAGTTATGTCGGCACTATAAAGTATGTAGAGAAGCGGGCCAAGTAGCGATCCCTGAGGAACCCCCCTTGTTATTACTTGTGGAGAGGAAGATACCGAGGAACCATCTTGCATGCGTATCTCAACCCTCTGCGACCTGCCCGTTAGGTAACTCTTAAACCATGTTGTTGCTTGAGTATCAAAACCGTAATACGACATAATGCATATTCATCTTATTTAGAAGATTTCTAACTTTATGTCCCACCAGTTTTTCTAACAAGTATTGTTTCAATAACGTCTAAAACTGTAATTGAAAAATCATCGATGAAAACTACCTCAAATTGTCAAATCAAAAACATCTTTAAGATAATTTAAAAATTAGAACATTGGGATTAGAAATTGGCATCCACAGGTGAGTTTTCTGATCCATTTGTTTACATTTTCATCAGATAGAGATCATCAGATCATCAGATAGAGAGTAGAAATAATAGTGCCAATGATACTCATAATAACACACACGAACCAAGTGTTTATATCATATCAGACTCTAAGAAAGTGGAACGGACTTGTGTAAAGTACAATCAACACTATTCTGTTTTAAAATAAGTATCACGTAAAAAATGAAGTTAGATTAATATTGCTTATTAGTCTTATAGGCTAGATTGTAATTAATTATTATGAACCTAGTTAATTTTAATAAAAGATTTTAAAAAATGTTTACATTTTCATCAGATACCTTGTTCCCGATGAGCCGGTAGTGGCCGGCCATGATGCCGAGGCCGGGCTTGGCGTGGCGGTACTTGAGCTGCATCACGCACGACACCGGCTCTTCCGCAGTCGTGTACATCAAGACCAGACCCTCGGAGAAGAACCTGCGGCAAACAATAGTCTTAGTAACTTGTAAGAAGACCTTTGCGCTTTGGGTTCATTTTGCCATGACCAAAAACTGTAGGAGCAATGCTATAAGGAGAAATTCGTTATGATGTTTCCCATCATTATTCGGTTATAAGAATGGTATCTTGTTTATTTTATTATTTATGTACAGTCAGCAAAGGAGATAATTATGCAGGGTCGTCGAATATAGTTGAAGTTTACTAAGAAACCGATTGATGTTTTCGAATGAAATATACTTTGATAAATTTGGGCGGATTATTTGACTAATTGTATGACATGTTGTTGTGTTTGTTATTTTAATTGTCCTTGTCTTTAATATTGACTGTATCGACTAGTGTTTGTAATCTTGATAACATAAGTATAAAAAATTTGATAAATGAACTGTTTGTTTTCTATTAAATAAATTAAATTTTATTCGAAAACATCAATCGGTTTCTTACTAAACTTCAACTATATTCTATGACCCTGCATACTTATCTCCTTTGCTGACTGTACACACAGTATAATATATATATATACAAATACAGCCAGAAGTGCGCTCCTCGATGCGCAGTACCTCACCCCTCACCCCCGCTGATACGTGAATCTGTAACTGCGCAGTGACTCGCCTCATATTCCCAGCCGCAATAAAGTTTGATTCGGGCTAGACAATTTAAAAGTGCTGAGTACGCACGGCTACACATCAAGCTATACATAACCAGTATAAGCTGCCTTCTGATTGTACGAAAAACCTATAGAATGCGAGGTCAGCTAAAACTGGAAATGTATAGCAAGATGTGTAGCCGTGTATACAGACGCCAGCACAACAAGCTACTACAATCTGTGAAATTTCTTTAATAGATTTTCAACTTTATCGCTAAAGCATAAGGTTCAAAGTTGATTGGGAAAATTTTACAGGTTCGGGTAGGTACTTACGTAAGGAACTTAGGAACGTAGGTGCTTACGTAAGGAACTTTAACTACCGATTGGCCAGGCGCACACGTTTTCGTACAAATTAGAGTCGAGAAAAAGATACTACAACAAATTGAACTAACCTGAGATACCTATAGTAGTCTATAAGATACCAGGGCTTATAGAACTGGTCCTGGAAGGAGTTCTCTCCGTGGCGGATGTACGTGGTCTTACTGATGTAGACCCCATGTAGCTGCACCCGAGGTCGGGACACGAACATCTGTCGCCAGGAGCCGAAGCCACTGGCGCGAGGGGTGCCGCATTCTATGCCCCAGGTCCTGAACATATCATGCAGATAGTATATTTGAGTGGAATGTATTTAATCGAGCACCAAATAATTGACATTTTGATTTCCTAAAAACATGAATGGACACTCTAGTATAATAAATGTGCCTCTTTTTGTGAGACTCAAATAATTCCCATTTTGCTGTCCTAAAATACTCAATAGCCAAGTAACTACGATCTACTTAGTTACAATAATTCATAGTTCTAACCTAACCATTGGATGCATGAAGAAGCCTCCTCGTGTAGCGCAGTTCGTTCCGCCAGTTACTCAACTGAATGCTCGCGCTCGGCGCATCCTGTACAGTCACACTCAACACTTATTTGATTGGCCAATTCTCCCCTTATGGTGGTAGCGCTAAAGCCCGCCTTGTCTGCGACCACCCTCCCAACAGTCCGGTGTCAAGCAGCCTGCTGTGTTTCATCGATGCGTGGGAGTTTTAGTGTCTTAGGCATCGCTTTCCATCAGGCGTGATCAAGATCAAGAGCAATTCAATTCCTCATCCCACTCAGAAAAAAAAAAAACTTAACCCACTTGGTCGAAACGCCCTACCTCATTAACTACCATCAAACTTTGAGAAGAGGCCAAAAAGTTAAAAAGAAAAGCATTTATTTAGAAAACCGAGTGCGAGTCGGACTCGCGCACCGAGGGTTCCGTACAAATTTGTAGGTATGAGTTACATACCTAAGAACAGTTTACGGATTTTTTCTTTTACTTGTGCTACATGACATTGCTTCTTGCCAAATTTCATGATTCTAGGTCGAAGGGAAGTAAATACCCTATAGGTTTTCATTCCCTTGCGAGTGTCAAAATATGCGGCATAAACGGAACATAAACGCCCGTATATTTTGATTACATGGACGTAGAAGTTTGATTTTTCTCACTGCTTCAAGGGATTACAGCCCTGAGTATTTGATATTAATTTCAACATGACAACTCCACGCGCTCCTGAAAAAAAGGTTTTGACAGACGGACAACGAAGTGATCCTATAAGGGTTCCGTTTTTCCTTTTGAGGTACGGAACCCTAAAAAAGGGTACACTATTAGGTGCCAAGAAAATTTTTGGAGTCTCATTTATTTAAAAAAGCGCACATCGTTAGAAGTATTTAATAAGTTTTTAGAGGATCAATTAAATATTTCCCTATTTTATTTCATATTCTTGATAAATATAAAATCCTTACTCATCTACTTTATGTATTAAAGTTGATTTTTGACTAACGATTTGTAATAAAAAGGTCACAGAGCAAGTTCGGCGAGCATAGGGTAGGACGCCCTCAAGCTGGGTAGAAAGAAAAATTTCGAAGGGTGGTTGGTAGCAGCTGGATGAGAGTAGGGGCGGATCGCCTTAGTGATTGGGGAGGCCTAGAAGTCCAGCAGTTGACTGCTACAGACTTATAAGCTAGGTTCACAATAAGAGATATTCTGTTAAAAGAGAGGCTAATTTCCAGCATTATTAAAAGAACTTCCGACTCACTTGACACACAGAGAGCGCCATATGTCGGGCTCCCTGGCGGCGACGTACAGTCCGCGGCACACACACGACACGCGCTCCAGGGAGGCCGCGTCCAGCTCCGAGCTCACCACCCAGCGCAGGATCTCCAGGATCACCTCGTACGGCAGCCAGGATAGGTGCGCGCCCTAGACGATACTCAAGGTTAGACAACGTATACAAAAAAAACATTGACAATAAAGCAAAACTTAAGAATTTTGAGATTAATTTACGCATACGACTTGAATTGAGTAATGTGATTCCACAACGATCTTATTGCATTTCCAGTGTTTCAATAATTAATCAATTTAGTGAATAATATATCCTAAACTTGAGCGGCTTCAAAATGTCTGTATAAGGTTCATATTTGGTTTGCGCAAATATGACCATGTTTCCGAATATCGTGTGAAGCTCAAGTGGTTACCAATTCGCCTTCGCCGGAATGCTCATATTCTTTCCCTATTGTATAATGTGCTCTTTTCCCCTTCCACCCCTCTCTATCTTAAAAACCGTTTCCAGTATCCTTGCGACTCCCACACGAAGTTTTTGAGATCATCGGATAATTTAAAGCTTAAAATGCCAATGCATTCCACAACATTTTTCGACAAATCCTTCTCTGTTCAGGCCGCTCGTTTATGGAATGCATTGCCAGTTCAAATAAAACGCGCGCAATCGTTAGCTGTGTTTAAGAGACTGGTGAAGGAGCATTACTTGTTGTTGTGATCTTGTTTTCGTAACGCAATAATCTGTAGTCGTCATTTATTTTCGTTGTTTGTATGTATATTTAGTATGTATTTATTTATGTATCTATTATATAGCTTATATGTATATATATATATTATATTATCTATGTATTTATTATAGTATCTATATTATGTTGCACCACTGACAACCCCATTTTTAAATATCCACGTAATCACTGTCCATTCCAAGGTTGCCTGGAAGAGATCGCAGAAAGCGATAAGGCCGCCCATTGTATATTTTGTAGTAATAATTGTTTTTTTTTTGTTATGTATTTTCTGGTGTACAATAAAGTATATATAAATAAATAAATAAATAAATATCCTAAACGCGAGCGTAACTCTGTTTATAAGTAAACCGTACCCATGACATGAGTTAGGAACTAGAGTACTTTTTTTATGTCGGTAGTACGTTTCCGTGGGAGAATTCTCCACAGCCACGCGGGCAAAAGCGCTTTAGGAAAGCCACTTTTCAAACGACTTCAGTAGGAGGTTCTCGATTTTTTTTTTTTTTGTTATCTCCGGCAATTGTAAATCGATTTCATTTTTTTATGGATACGGTATGTCTCAGGGGTGTCCCATATAAATTGTATTAACTTTGCTTGGGTAGTTTTTGATTTAGCTTCAATAATACGTATTTTTGCCACTTAGTTTATATTTATGATGTTATAATGACTGATGTTTTACATAACAATTAGTTTTTATAAGAATTTTAATACAAAAAGTCTTATGACAATGATAAGGTAGAATATAAATGAAAAGTAGACTGCCATGTGACCAGCTGAGTCTAGATTTTTTTTATTTAGCCTACATTGTCCCACTGCTGATTAAAGGCCTCCCCCAAATCCTTCCAGTCATCCTTTTCTGGAGCCACCTCGATGCTAGAGATGCAGTAGAAAATTAATAAGTAAAATTAGTAGAAAAGAAAAGGTAATAGGAAATTAATTAAAATGAAAAATCCATATCTTTTAAAATTCAAATTCGAGTAGAAAAAAAAAACATCTGGGTTTTTTTTTTTCATTTGCAGATATTTTCTATACCACACTCGCCAATTTTATCCAAACGCTCACCTTAGCCTGATGTTCAGGTTCGCACAGCACCCCCTTCCGTGCCACAATCCTCTGCAGCCTCATCAGCAGGTCCTCACCTTCCACCGCGTCTTCGTCATCGCTGGGGTGAGCGTTGTCGGGACGGACCACTTCTTCAGTCTCTGATTCCTCTTCTGTATAAGATGGGAAGATATTGAGATGGTTTTTATACATTACAAGAAATTATGTAACATAAAAAAAAAAAAATATTCCAGCAATGGTAGCTATTAGTTCTACACAAATACACAATAATTTTTTTATGCGTTTTTCAATTTGTTGGTCAGTATCAGGTTCAGTGTTGATCTAAATATCATTCGCGAGCAAGTATATATTTATTTAATTTACACATAAAAATCATCCACAACTTAATTACAGGCTGTTGGATTCTCAACTTTCGGTGCTGATCCAGGCTTTGAAAATACAACACCGCACATTTATTTTAAAAAAGCATCCTTTTCTGTCACCTAGTGTTATTGCAAACTGCATTAGTTTCTCTAGTTAAAAAAAAGATAAGGTCGCTTTTCTCTTTGTGTTACCTTCCGGAGACTCAGCGCGCAGTTCATCGTAGAGGCGCGTCTCGACGTCCGGCAGTATCTGCATGGCTCGCTTGTAGTTCTGGATGGCCTCGTACAGCTTGCCACCGCGCTCCAGCTCTACAGCGTTCAGAAACAGCTGCTTAGCCTGAAGGATGAAGTAGGATACTATGAGACTGAAATGCGAATTAACTGCCAGCCAAAAAAATACTGAGGAATTAGTATATTAATGGTCGCTGCACACAGCCGGCGCGACGTGGCGGGCCGTGACGTGGCGGGGCGGCGGGGCGGCGCTGGCGCGGCGGCATCGGTCACACTGCGGGCGCGATCACGTCCCGTCCCGCCGCGCCCATTCATACAAACATACGTCGAGCACGAACACCCCCCCCGCCCCGCCGCTTCTGAGTTGTATTCACGCTCGGCGCGGTGCGACGGTTACCGTCACGTCGAGCGCGACGGCTCTGTGTGGCGTCGTCCGTAATATCTAGTACATTACAACTGCTCAGCGTCGCGTCGCCGTCCCGTCACGCCGCGCCCCGCCCGCTGTGTGCAGAGACCTTTAGAATAGATGATTGATGATAAGTTACTAGTTAGCCTTTGATAAACAAAAAGACAATTTCCTAAAGGAATGCCAGTTTCCCCTTTATTGAAGTCAAACCAACTTGACAAAAGTCGACTTTCATGGAATCATCGGTATTATGAAAATATACTATTCGTAAGTAGCTTTTTTGAAAAGCGACAGAGCATCACAAAATACTTTACCTTTGCTTCTTAGGATTTTTTAAAGAGATGATCGTTTATATCGGAAAAGTCATGAGTACTGAATGTCATTTGACAACAAATCTCAAGTCCAGCCTGACGTTCGTACGAATCGACGAGAGCGCTACGCTACAGCGGCGTGCATGGCGCAGCTATATTAGTCTATGGGCGCAGCTCTTGACCATCGCGGACATCGTACTGACAACAAGTGCCTAGAAACTGCCGTTTTCAAGTTCAAATATAATCTAAAAATCAATAATTAACTTCAGTTTTTCTTCCTGCCCGCAACACACGTCTACGCTCAGTAAAATGTTTGTTGGTGAAGAATCCAGCTCTAACTGACTTCCTGTTCCGACATAAATATTATATTTATTTATTCTATTATAGTAGATAAACATGTTTATGGAATGCTTGTTACAGATGTTATGCTTCCCCGAAAATTTAATTGAAGCAAAAAGTTACATACCTTATCCTCATCAGTGACAGGTTCGGCCAGCTGCTTCTGTTTCGGCGAAGGTGACTCCAGCTCCCGCTGAGGGGTAGAAGCGGCCTCCAACTCCCGCTGCCATTGCTGGCGGAAAGCTGACAGCTCATCATCGCCACTGTTCTACAAATAGAGAAAGTTTAACCTTTTACAGAACAGTACACACATATTGGAAGAACCAAAGGAGTACAGGCGATCTTTGTGTAACTTGCATCTTAGGCCCTGCCTGCTGGCCATCAGATGCCACAAGACCAAGTCAGCGTGACCAGATTCAGTATTTTTAATACTTTTTCGGTGTATTTTATCTTTTTCGGGCATCAGTATTTTTGAAGGTACTTAACTGTTTTTAAAATACTTACTTCCGCCAACCACTTACCCATAATACCTATAAAAATACAGATGCTCGGAAAAGAAAAACTACAAAAAAAAATACTGAATCTGGTCACGCTGGACCAAGTTTAAAAGTAAAAAACAACTGACTTCCAAAGAAACACTACAAAGTGTAAAACAATTTTAATTTTAGTTGGTGACCTTGGTCTTTTATTTCCGTTTTTTGGCAGTGACTTACGAAATTCAAGGTATACCCAGCAATGGGGATTCCAGGGTAAAATGATGATGCTGATTATTGTTATTTATGGTTTCAAATCAAAAGCTGCATGCACTGTCAGCCAGAAAACAAAACCTTCAAGACTTATTTGTTGCCCTAATTGTTTTGGACAAACTTTCTGCACATCAACAATTGACTCCACATATACTAAACTCTGAACAACTGTTACCAGGCATTAAAAAATGGATTTTATTGAATTTTTTACAGTACAATGGGCCTGATTGTAAACTGATAACAGTTACAGCAATTTACTCCTGTTTTGATAAGAAATAGGAAAATATCTATATCATAAAAATGAAATGCTGTTTGTTGGTAAGCACAGAACAGTTGGATCAATTTGGCTATTTTTTGTTTTAAAATGTTTGTAATAGTCCGAATGAGGTGCTTACGGAATGAAAAAATTGAGAAGTTGCTGGGAAAATTCAGGAAAAACTGAAAGTGCTTTTCTCTATGCTAATTGAAATTTGTACAGATTGATTTGTTGATGTGTGATTATTTCATCAACAAACCATAACATTAAGTTTTACAGATGTCAGTAATAGATCAAGCAGGAATACACACAAGTTTTTTCACAACATCCAAGTACGTCAAAATGAGCTTGAAAGAATGCTTTTTACGTAACAGCACGGACAATACTCAATTTGTTACTATTGATGATTGGTGACTGACTGTAAAGTTAGAGCAATATATACCTGTGAATTATCTTGCAAAGTTAATGTCTCAAGTGCATTTTCAACTTCTAGCACTTCATTTAGGGACGATGAAGAGGGGTCTTCCTGTTCCTCCCCTTCACAATCTCCGCCAGTACCACCTGCCACCGAACCTGCTCCAGAAGGTGCGGCCTACAACAAAATGATCATATTTTAAAGGGTCTTTTTATATTAACCTACTTCTCTTCGCTTGTTAAGAGTATTGGTCAGTCAGCATGGTGTCAGTAGCAGTTAGTAGTGTTGAATGCCCAGGGTGGCACGACCAGACGGAAAAATATTTAGGCGCCCTAGTTTGAAAAGTGTCAAGGACAGCGAACGAAGAATTATTGCTTTATCGAAATAATACACCCCGGTTTTCTCTATAAAAATCTGTATACACAACAAAATAGGATAGTAAAGGGAGAAACGATGGTGTTATTCAGCATCAGCAGCGATATTATTCCTTATATTATTAAAAAGATAAAACACATACATGGCAGAAAAATGCGAATAGTTTCAATTTTATTTATGTTTCGAGAATGCCGCTGAAATAGTACGTATTTCAAAGAAATACTTACCATTTTTTGTTGAATTCTTTATGGTATCGTTACTGATTACTAATATGAACTGTAACTATTACTCTGCGTTCAATATTTGTGTTGTTATTACTAATATCCGTCGTTAACAATAATAGCAAACTCCGTCCAGCCGTCCAGCATGCCATTAGACATGTGTAAGTAATGCGATTGATACATTACGCGTAATATTACCCGACCGAGTAATGCAAAGAGTATAGTAATACAGATGGAGTAATGTAACATTACTTATTACTCGACCAAATTAAGCATGACACATCACACATCACATTATCCTAACGCAAGTCCTGACTGCGTACAATTCGTTCTGTAATCTGTTCTTGATCGGTTGATTCCGTTCGTTCCGCCCTATTCGGCAGGGTTCGAACTATCTCAGTCTCAGTTGCATTACACACTTGCTCCCTCTCATTCTCGCACGCCGCCGCTGAGGCGCTGACTCGAAGTCTGCGCGCCGGACTGGACGCCCGATTTCCAATGCAACTTTGATAGTATTGTTCATGCAATAAGGTTTAAATTTATTTGGCACCGTCCCGTTTCTAATGCTTGCAATAGTGCTTTAAATCTAGTGATATCACATCCTAACATGCCAGTACAATATCACAGAAGTGTTAGTGGGCCGTCGCATAGCACGACATCTCAGGTGATGTTCGGAGTGATGTTATAAAGTAATATTACGCGGTATGAAATGTAATGCCATATCACATTACTTTCAAAAGCACTGTTTTGCGCATGTCTATTTCAGTTTATACAAAGTACTCTTTGCCGTCCAGTCTGAATAAATATCAGGGGGGGGACAGTGCCTAACAAATGACAGTTCTAAAAGATGGTAGCTCCATCTGCTACTTGACTACCACAACTCAAATTATCATTAGTACTCAAAAATTTTACAGATGGCGCTGCATTCGTAAATTAATTTTTTCCTAACATATTTTATGTATTCAAAGTATGTTTAATAAAGCATTATATTTAAGAAAAAACTTAAATTACTTATTAAACCTAATAAATAAATATATCACACATATAAATATTCTAATTTGTAAGACTGACAAACATTTTAAGTTGCCACACCATTTCTCACAAAAAATTGCACAACATGGCGGCTACTTCTTGCGAGTGCGCACGTTTGTAGTTTTTTGCTCCATTTTGTGAATTTTTCTACGTTACCCTCCCCTTTCTTCATTCCAGTTAAATTTTGTAGGTCGTATGTTGTGGCAAAATCAAATTTAAAACTATTACAACATCTATTCACAATAAATTGTGTGGGTTGGTTTTGCTACAACATGAAGAAGTCGCTATAATACAATCGTCCATAGTTTCACGGAAGCGATCCAATCCACACAGTGGTAGTTATGTGAATTTAATCTCCAGTTTGACTAGAGATTAAATTCTCATAACTACCACTGTGTGGATTGGATCCCTTCCGTGAAACTAAGGACAATATATATACACACATCAAAAGTGTCTAGGGATCAACATATATTTTTGCAATAACTTTTCTCCTGATTTATATTAATTAAAATTTTCTTTAAGGATTCATCAAATAAAGTGTTTTCGTTTGTCACAGTAACGATAAACCAAGTCACCTTTGCATTAATAAAGAAATTTGCCATTTTCCTAATAAAGGGATTTTTGACATTTGAACCACTAACACAAAAGTTCGAAAAAAAGACTGAAATAACAGTTTTCTCTAAAATTTTATTGGGTAACTTAAACAATTAATAATCCGTGTTTCTACCGCGAACACTAACAACACAAGAACATCGGTTTGGCATACTCAAAATGAGTTCATCCAAATCACGCTGTGGAATGGCCGCCCATGTTCGTTGCAACAACAAAAAAAGGTCTTCTTGCGACTGGATACCCTCCATATTCGGCAGAGCTCTTCTCTGTAGCATATCCCATGCATGCTCAATCGGGTTCAAGTCTGGCGACTGAGCAGGCCAGGGCAGGACATTGATGTTAGCTGCGGCGAGAGTCTGTCTTACAACTCTTGCGGTGTGCGGTCGTGCATTATCATGCATTAACTGAAATAAGGGACCGATTTGCACTTGTAGAGGAACGATGACGTCTGATACAATCGTCTCAGCATAAATTTGAGCGTTGAGGTTGCCTCTGATCCAAATCAACTCAGTTCTTCCGCCGATCCAAATACCCGCCCATACCATGATGGTTCCACCACTATAAGGATGGACTTCCTGGCAGGATTTTAATCGCTGTTGGCGTCCAGGGGTTCTCCAGTGTCGTATACGTCTTGTATCCGGTCTCATACCAAAACGAGACTCATCAGAAAAGCACACGAAACGCCATTGTTCTTCTGCCCAATTTCTGTGTTCAAGAGCCCATTGATATCGAATCCTACGATTGTGCATTGCTATAGGTGGTACCCGTAGCGGTCTTCGGGAATGAAGGTTCACTTCATGCAAGCGGTTTCTGACTGTTTGGTCGCTAATTAAGTTCCCTGAAGAGTGATGAAGCCTCACGGCTAACATCATGGCGGTTATTGTTGGAGCTCTTCGAGTTAAGATTTGAATGTATCGGTCTTGTCTCCGTGTGGTGCAGCGATACCGTCCTCCATGGCGCTCAGCCACGGTACCAGTGCTTCGGTAACGTGTCCAAAGTCGACTGATAACACTCTGACTTGTATTCAGAGCTAAAGCCACAGTACGTTGCCGGGAACCAGCTTCTATCATTCCCACGGCTCTGAGCATTTCTTCCCTGCTTAAATGACGTCGCCGCTCCATAATAACGTTGGTTTTAATCAGTAGTAGGGAAACAGTAGCACTAATAATGTCTTCAATGCGTTGTATGTTTTTAGGAAAATATTGACAGCTGATTTTCATCTTTTACTCGAATTTGATTCACAGTTCCTGATTCAAATTATGAAATGCACCAAAAAGGATCCATATAAATTTATAAAATCATAAATTTATTACAAAGCCACATCTCAATCTCAAGAAATCCGCATAAAAATGCTTGATCCCTAGACACTTTTGATGTGTGTATTATTATAGGTATACGTAGGTATGTATACTATGATTAGTTTTGCCTCCAAAATCCAGATGGAGCTCGTGTTCAAACAGGATTGCCTTAAAAAGCCTGAAGAGGGCTCTCTTTACCCGATATATTACTATACTCTTTGATAAATATTGAAATGAAATCAATTAAGAGTTCCAGGTATCAGGGCACATATGGCGAATGTATTGCATAGGTTATTTCAAAAATAGGATAGCACATAAATATTGTCGAGCATCGCTAGTGTGCATAAGACAGAAAATAATAATTTTGAAGCTTATTCGTAACGCTTAAAATGTGATACTAAAAGAACAGGAATACACAACCCTGTCCTGAGCAAATGTCATAAGTGTTGTAGTCATTAGCAAATCAAAACAGATGTCAAAACGTTTTAGGTCTGGACTGCACTATAGTTTTGAGTCGTACGCACATATGATAAAATCGCCTAATAGGAGGTCTTATACACTCACGTCCAGTCACTCACACTCAGATTTTGACATTGCTAGCGACCAATTAGTTGTCAAAATCTGCGTGTGGACCGTAGACAGAGCTCTATCTACACGTGTGGACTTTGATATTGAAATCGCCACCGAGTTTCCAATGACTAAACTCACTGCATGTGTACACACGGCTACACATCAAGCTATATATTTCCAGTTTTAGCTGACCTCGCATTTTATAGGTTTTTCGTACAATCAGAACTCAGCATAGACTGGTTATGTACAGCTTGATGTGTAGCCGTGCGTACCTATCATTTTTATTTGTAGGCATTTACAAATGTTCCTACTAGTATCAGTGATGCGGCTACAATATTATATGTCTCACAGACTCACACGCAGTCCCTTTAATCCAATCCAGCATGTCCTTTTCTGCCCTCTCCCAGCGAAGTCCTAAACCGAGGTCCGTACCCTACAAGGGGTGCCCATAACGTGTAGTCGCGTAGTTAGCTTCTGGAGGCCTTCATTTATTGAAGCACCCACAGGTAAGCCCAGTTATTAAGCAGCCTTCAACCTCGTAGATGACGCCATTTATAAAAAATAAATAAAAAACTTGTAGTCCCATTCTCCCACCAGGCAACTTCTTCCGCTTCCGTGCCGTATCGAACATCAATCAGTGAAATCGTAGGAGTCCTTTTTAAATGCTGTTCACAAGTCCAAAACCCGAAAATTTTGTCAGTTTATATAGAGGACCACTATTCTTCCAACAGCTGTTTGCTGTCGGGGGCAAGGCAAATCAGGTTATCGAAATGTGTCATTTTCGATACGATAGCTTGTTGTATGGTTGTGAATTAGAGTGCTGGAGGTCCGAAGAGATAATAACTACATGGAGGTCTCACCTGCGGTGGTTGACTATGTGTTGACAGTAGAGATGTCGTGGTCGTGAAGATAACGGCATTGTGCAAACAGTGCCCCGGCGCTTCTGCTGAAAACAAATATCAATCACAATAAAGACAAGATGCGTAGACACAGTAGTCTTCTATGAGCCAACTCAATGAACACCACAGAGGGGTGAGGCTGTGCCGTTCCTTACCCATCCCATCTGATCGCGTTTATTGTGCGTACTGTGGGTCGCAGAAAATAACCGTGCGGTGCGTGCATTTGCTGAGAAAATTAAATACGTCATTATCGGCCCTAGTGGCAAGGTAGGTACAGTCAACAGCAAAAGTAGATGATGAAAATCAGAAACTCAATACTAATGAACGGAGTTCGCGTCAGAACTGTGTGGCGTCGAAGTGATTCAAAAATATGTGATTGTAAATTATACCAAACATTTACTACTAGTACAGCTGCCATATATTCGTGATCAGTTTTGACTCCAAAAGTTATAAACTCAATTCGCATCAGAACTAAGAAGTGATTTTTTTTTCTAAACTAGTGAACAGTTGAGTTCATAAATTAAATGATGAAACTGAGCCCACGTAATCATGAGGCAAATAATTCATCCTTAGTTATTTTTTAATTATCCCAGTAATTAAATTTGTTATGTTTTACGGAAAAACAGCTGAATTGGATAAAAATTTGCATATTCAATATATGCCCAATTTCATCCAATTGAACCCCAGAAAAAGCATATAATGTTCACTAAAAATCATACAGGTAATTGAAAAACTTTACTATTTTAATTGTTTTTCTTATTTTTTTGTAACTTCTGTCAAATGTCTTTCAGAAGTAGCTGATGCGATATAAAATCATAACTTAATTACCTATGGCTTTTGCCCAGTCGGCCACAATATATTAAAACCGGAAGGTTGATTGATATTTTTATCTTTAGGGCATTATGTATATTGACTGGTTGCGCTTTTGTCACACTGTTAGCGTTGAGTGCGTCTGTTATCTATTGCATTGATTTATTGTATCCAAGAACTAATAGATTAAAAATATGACGCACCATATAACAGAGCATGAACGACATAGAATTATATCATTGCATGAAGACGGATTGAGTGTTAGTGATATAATGAGAAGAGTAGGTGTCACGGTAAGTATAGATAGCAGACGCACTCAACGCTAACAGTGTGACAAAAGCGCAACAATTCAATATACATAATGCCCTAAAGATAAAAATATCAATCTACCTTCCGGTTTTAATATATTGTGGCCGACTGGGCAAAAGCCATAGGTAATTAAGTTATGATTTTATATCGCATCAGCTACTTCTGAAAGACATTTGACAGAAGTTACAAAAAAAATAAGAAAAACAATTAAAATAGTAAAGTTTTTCAATTATATGATTTTTAGTGAACATAATATGCTTTTTCTGGGGTTCAATTGGATGAAATTGGGCATATATTGAATATGCAAATTTTTATCCAATTCAGCTGTTTTTCCGTAAAACATAACAAATTTAATTACTGGGATAATTAAAAAATAACTAAGGATGAATTATTTGCCTCATGATTACGTGGGCTCAGTTTCATCATTTAATTTATGAACTCAACTGTTCACTAGTTTAGAAAAAAAAATCACTTCTTAGTTCTGATGCGAATTGAGTTTATAACTTTTGGAGTCAAAACTGATCACGAATATATGGCAGCTGTACTAGTAGTAAATGTTTGGTATAATTTACAATCACATACTTTTGAATCACTTCGACACCACACAGTTCTGACGCGAACTCCGTTCATTAGTATTGAATTTCTGATTTTCATCATCTACTTTTGCTGTTGACTGTACCTACATTATCACATGTAGCACGTATCCCGAAAAATAAACGGGCCGCTTATTAAGTACAGACGCCAGCACATCAAGCTACTAGAATTTGTCAAATTTCAACTTTATCGCTAAAGCCTATGGTTCAAAGTTGATTGGGAAAATTTGACAGTTTCGGGTAGCTTGATGTGCTGGCGTCTGTACTTACTCCTTCGTACCGTAAATGTAAAACAGTGAGTTTCGTTTTTATTCATTTAATTCAACTTCTCCAAAGATTTACATCGGTCGGCTTGTATAATTTTAAATTATGCACTTGAGGCTTCATATAATTTGTTATATGAATATTGACTACATTTGTCTCATAATTACGATCCTAAAATAAAATAAAATGAATGTATAAATAGCAGCCAATATAAAAAAGTCACGCCAAAGTTTACGTGACCTGATTTGATTGCTTCTGCAGATGATCATAGCCATTCCAAAGCTTGCGGCCATATATCATGCAAACAAATTCCATAATTAAGACTATCATTTTGTCGTATGCGTAATGCAATGGCCACGCCTAATATTATATGCGCGGCAAAAACGAAAACACCCAGAATACCATAAATCCACTTAATTCCTGGACAATACCATCTAGGTAGGCCATTTTCATGCACCGTCTCCATTCCGATCGGCGTAGCCAGGAGTATGCATGCTATTGTGGGCAATATTCCAAGAGCTGCTATTTTATATGAACCGATTTATAAAGGTACTAGCTTCTGTCCGCGACTTCGTCCGCGTAAATTTTTTTTGTTTCCCCGACCCACCCCGTCGCAACGTGTCGCCGGCCTGCGCTATTACTTCGTTTTCGCTTGGCGAAAACTTCAGACTTTTTTTGTTTTTGCTCAACTCCTAAGGGTCCTAGCGTCACGTTTAATAGAATATAGCCTTCTTCAAGAACTGGGCTATCAAACGCAAAAATATTTTTATATATGCGACCAATACTTTCAGAGATTTAGAGCTTTCAAACCGTGTTTCAAACAAACAAACTCTTCAGCTTTATTATTAGTATTATTTTAAAACTATGATATCTCCTAAGATATACATTGAAATCAAATGATGTCAGAGGCAATTTTGTTCAAAATTAAATACATGTGATGAATAACGTATTTATTTGGATAAGGATTAATACCATGTTTATAAAAACACCTTAGCAAATAATGCATTATTTTAGAACAAATTTGGTTAGGATAAAAGAGGTTATAGTGAGCTAACCTTAAAAGATAGACATATGCTGTCGCGGACTTTTTTTTTAAACTTTTAAAGGGGAACAATTCTGTCATATATGATTTTTGCGAAACTTTAACCGTTTACGCAGCGCACGCAGCGGAAGCTCTCAATAGGAAAAAAAATCCCCCGATTTTGAAACATTCTTCATTGGTGCTCCGCTCCTATTGGTTTTAGCGTGATGATATATAGCCTATAGCCTTCCTCGATGAATGGGCTATCTAACACTGAAAGAGTTTTTCAAATCGGACCAGTAGTTCCTGAGATTAGCGCGTTCAAACAAACAAACAAACAAACAAACAAACAAACTCTTCAGCTTTATAATATTAGTATAGATGACAAAGCAACATGCCTCTACAACGGGGCACGGATATCCAAATGCACTCTTTACATTACACCTATGGAGTCCTTAGTAGCTTATGCATATGTTGCTTTTTGTTGTGGTTTCTTAATTTTTTGACCCGTAAACAGTTATTTTTTAATTTTCTTTTGGTCTTGTACGGAGGCCAGCACATCAAGCTACCCCAATCTGTCAGATTTTCCCAATTGAATATGAACCTTGTTCCTTTGCGCTAAAGTTGAAAATCTATCAAAGAAATTTGACATATTGGGGTAGGTTGACCTGCTGGCGTCTGTACAGTCAACAGCAAAAGTAAATGATGAAAATCAGAAATTCAATACTAATGAATGGAGTTCGCGTCAGAACTGTGTGGCGTCGAAGTGTCGTTATGTGATTGTAAATTATACCAAACATTTACTACTTCGTCGCCACACAGTTCTGACACGAACTCCGTTCATTAATTAGTATTGAATTTCTGATTTTCATCATCTACTTTTGCTTTTGACTGTACACCGATTTTTTCGAATATTGTAGTTTTTTATTTATTCTTCTAATTCATTGTCAAGCATTCGAGTGCAATCGTCGGAAAAATCGTCAGGAAATTCACGTTTGATTCACGTCATTATGATTGTGACCTTAATTAAAGCACTTTTAAATTTATATCTATTCTATTTTTATTGTGATCGACTGACCGACAATTTTTCTCGTATTTTTCTCGACTGATGTTGTCGTGTTGTTGGTGCTTGGTGGTTACTTTCTGTTTTCTTGGTTGTGGTCTTATAAATGGTTATGTCAAAATATGTATGTTAATTGAGATTTGATACTATTTTGTCTCTATTTTGCTGAAACTTGGCGGAGATGGCTGATACGCTGATATGGAAGCTTCCCAGCCATTACTATTTAGGTGCTAGGTAGACCTAGCACCTAAATAGTAAATGGCTGGGTTAATCTATTTTGCCTAAAAAATAACCGCAATAATCTATATTTAGACTAATAATAAAGCTGTAGAATTTGTGACCTTTCGAAGCCGAGTAAAAAGGAAAAAAAGTCAAAAAGAACGATAAGCGAAAACGAAGTGATAGCGCGGGCAAGTGTTGCGATGTGACGGGGTGGGCCGGAGGAGCAAGAAATTCACACGGACGAAGTCGCGGGCGGAATTGAAGAAACACGGGAAATGTCCCGTGTTTCCAAATTATGCTTTTGTAGGTAGATATGTGGTGCATGATTAATAATATGTTGTCTTTTTTGTTTTTCATTAATAATTTCAAATATCTAAGTCGATTCCGCGTCAAGAGATCTGGGGTGGGTGACCCATACCCATTGTGAACGCCTGCAAGATTTAAGCAAGAAGCGCTCTGTAGTAAAAAAATCTGTTGTCTTTCCAAATTATTAGGCACTTCTTCGTACAAATTTTAATAAACGCTATATCTTTTTACCTAATGTATGTACGAAGCTCAAATTTAAATTCGTGAAAGTAGCAATTAGTAAGCAATTATTGATACAACAAACTTTTAGAAATTCTGCATCCTTCATGCTGAACATGGAGGCGACCATACATCCTGACGTCAGAATGGCTGGTCAAAAAAATATTCATATTTCTCTGAATGTGTCATATGTAGCAATTATTGAAGAAATGTAGCAAATATAAGCAATTGGATAGTAATTCTCGAATATACTTTCAGAGCTGGTTGCTATAGGCAACCAGCCATTCTGACGCTAACAAAGAACGCTAGTTATATTTGAATAACCATTGTTGATTGATGAAAACGCAGTAGCCTTGAAATTTATTAGGGATCCAATCACTTCTGGATTTCAATCCCTAAAAAAATGTTGTCATAGTCTATTAATTGTAGTGTCGCTTAGTCGATTAATTTCATACATCATTATTTCGAACTGACACTTGAAATGACAGTACAAGTTACTTTACCTTTTCTGTGGAGTTCGTGACGTCATAATATTGATCATGTCGGTGTCATCACGTCACCCACTAATTATTTTGGCTTATTTTATTTAAATTCCCGACCAATATGTATTGAAGTTATAATTAAGCGAAAAAATATTAAACATTCCTTTTACGTATATTCTGTGACTTAGCTATAAGATTCAGCGATGGTAAGTAACCTTTACGACAAAAGTTTTCCTTTTTTTTTGTATTTTAGAAATTAATCCAATAAAAAGGTGTGCCCACCTAAAAACAGGTCAGTGGGTCGTCTTAGACAGTATAATGTTAATGTTATTTGTTTTCATTAGGTGACGTAGAAGTACGTTCATTTTCCTTAGTTTTCTAAAAGTATTGATATAAAAAAAAATCTTTTTTTTCAGATGCAATTCATGTTATTATTCAGCCGACAAGGCAAACTGAGACTGCAGAAATGGTACGTGGCTCATCCGGACAAGCTGAAGAAGAAGATCACTCGGGAGCTGATCACTACAGTGCTAGCCAGGAAGCCCAAGATGTGTTCATTCTTAGAATGGAAAGATGTCAAAATTGTGTACAAAAGGTTGGTGTCCCAAAGTACAGGCCTCCGCCCTATATGCTGTTAGATGATGATATTAATCTATAAAAGAAAACACTTAAAATCTCTTAGCCATGTTCCCCAATTACATACATATGATTACTTTTGTTCTATTAACAAAAGTAATCATATGTATGTAATTGGGGAACATGGCCTAAGAGATTTTAAGTGTTTTATGCATAAGTTATACACTAAAACATAAGCACACAAAAAGCACAAATATTAAACAGTCCACTAAATCATCAACTTTATAATCCTTAATAATAAATTTGAAAGTAACTATCTGTACCCTGTAGGTAACATATACCTTTTTACACCATGGCCTCCTGAGGAAGAAGAAAGTTTTTGTCCTGGTAGTATGTTCCCGTGGGATTATTTCCAACACCCATGTGAGCAGCAGCTAGTTAAGTTATATTTCTAGCAATATAATGTGTTCATTTTTGAAAGAATTTCATGTCACATGAGTCCCAGATCTGTTATCAGTAGGCCAATTCTGCTAATTTAAAATGTTCAAAATCTAGTCGCAGTCTCATCTCGGCGACAAACAAATGTCAAAAACTTGTCAAAATGTAGGGAAATTTGAAGTATTTTTGACAGATTGAGACTGAGATCAGACTGTGAACGTTCTTAAAAATTACGAGAATTGCACCTCTGATGTAAACACATATCGTCGACCGTAGGTTCAATTGAGGTAAGGGACAAGATACCCAATGTCCCTTACCCCAATTGAACCTACGGTCGACGATATGGTGAATTAACACTGTTCACCAATATGTGTTAACATTGTTCCTATCATGGTGTTCTGATAATTTTGTATTACTAAAACAGGAACAGGGTCTATTTAACTACACAATCGTTGTTTGAACCACTTTAAAAATAACCCCCTTTTGGGGACAATATAATAATAATAATTTATTGACATAAAAATATTGCAACCAACATGTGAAGCCCCTGACTCCTGTGCTAGGTGAACCTGTGTTACAGGAATCAGTGTCCTTCGCCTTACATCTGTAACGTTAAATGCGCAAAACCTCATACACCCCAATTAGAGTATTGAATTAAAAGCATAATACAATGACCAAAACTATATTTTTTTAAAGCTAATATTATTAAGAAAATCGTGTTGATCCTAGCGTTACTTTATGCACTCAAAATTGAGCCTTATTGCCTTAAAATAAGACTTAATTTTGTTTGGCTCAATAGAATGGCAAAATACATAATTTAAAAAAAAAAACCTATATTAAAAGTTATTGAATTCAATTCAGTAGTCAATTAAGAACAAACTATTTTCAGGTTTTGCGCATTTAATGTTACATATTGTATATTATTATTGAGTAGAATATCTTAATATCCTTCCATAATGCTCATATTTACTATTAATAAAGCTGAAGAGTTTGTTTGAATGTGCTAATCTTTGGAACTACTAGTTGGATTTAAAAAATTGTTTATGCATTTGATAGCCAAATCCTTGAGAAAGGCTATGGACCCTTAGGAGCGAAGCAAAAGCAAAAAAAAATAAAATTGAATGCAGAGCAAATACAAACAAATAGAGGGGGCAGGTGCTGCAATGCAGGGGGTGAAATGAAAAGAAATTTTACATGGAGGAAATCGTGGACAGAAGCTAGTCTTCAATAATTAAGGAACTCTTGTGCAAAATTTCATGCTTATAGACTCAGCTATAGGTATATAATATGTTGTCTACCAGTGAATGAATCTAAGATTTTTGTTAAGTGGATGAATAATAAAGGTCAAATCATCCCTCTGTCAACAGATACGCATCACTATACTTCTGTTGTGCGATGGAGCAGGAAGACAATGAACTGCTTACCCTGGAGTTGATCCATCGCTATGTGGAACTGCTAGATAAGTACTTTGGCAGTGTAAGTATTTATTTGCATTATCCTGTAAATGTATTTGTTAATACCCGAAAGTCTTGACAACCAGTCTTACAAAGGGCAAGTGTTACCCAATTACTGGGTTGTGGAGGTCAGACTGACAGGTGCTCCATCTTGGTTAGACTGTAAGCCAACCCCAAAACGGTTTGGAAAAGGCTAGGCAGATGATGATCCTGTAAATGTATTATTTTGATCAAATTCAAAATTTTGTCATTTTACTACGTCTACAAGTTACATCCATAGTAGAACTCTGACAAGATCAAATAGCTATTGATACAATAATGTCCTGTAATACAAATGTATAATTATGCCTTTACCATACATACACCCAGACCTGAAACAGTATAATTATTGGTATATCTATAGCCCTTGGCCCAAAGAAAAGATCAGGAACAAACCCTAAAAGTATGTCTTATTGTGTGTCTACTTCGGAGATATATTTTTATTTCCATCTTTATGTTCAGTAAAGCACGTAGGCAGTCACTCCATGTAAAATACTGGTACTAAGCTGCATCCGGTTAGACTGGAGCCAACCCCAACATAGTTGGGAAAAGGCTAGGCAGATGATGATGATCAGTAAAGCACATCAGTCAGTAGTAACAAAACCAGTATGAACTGACCTCTTATTCGATTGAAACTGCGTAGTTTATGGCGTAGCGTAACGTACATTACATAGGTCACCTCTAGGTCAAAGTGTTACAATCACTGTGAGGTCAACCATACCTAATAACTTAAATAAAACATTTTTGAATAACTAAATAAATTAACTGTGTCCCTGTTTCCAGGTATGTGAGCTGGATATAATCTTTAACTTCGAGAAGGCATACTTTATCCTGGACGAGCTGGTACTCGGCGGTGAGCTGCAAGAGACCAGCAAGAAGAACGTCCTAAAGGCCATCGCTGCACAGGATCTGCTCCAAGAGGTCAGTAGCCAGGATAATGAGCTTGTCTAATTAACTAGGTGATGAGAGCATAGATAGCAGTACACAACGAGTTTTTAGTGGCTTTACTAACTGTGCTGACTTTTAGAAAAATGTGATGTCAAAACCTGGAACAATGAAATTGTTGTTTGTGCATCGAAAATAAATCGAATCTACATTCTGTTATATTTATAGCCAACAGCGAAATGATGATTAAAATATTAGGTTTGCACAATTGGTGAAACACAAAATATCGGCGTGTATCGTCTGTAGTGATGTTAGAAAGAGAAAGAAGGTAAATAAATAGGCAGGGCCGTATTCAGGACGACGTAGGTGCAAAAATAGCAAGTGCTATATCAGTGAAGTTAAACATTTTTAAAGTTATGCTATTTTTTTTTTAGGTTGTTAAGTTATCCAAATATTTTTAGGATTTTGTCTTTATAAAAGTGTGTTGTGGTCAAGTTAAGCCTTTACTCTGATTCCTCTATTCTTTAAGCAGTAATTATGTAGTTCCTAAAATATCCAACAAATGTTTTTGCATAGTGGATATCAGCAAGCAGTGATTCATTTTGTTCCTTTAAGATTGTTAATGTATTGCTATTATCAGGGAAAATTTGGATAGTTTATTTATTATAATGGGTATATTAAGGTACTATTATTTAGCTACTCCTAACATATATGATACCTAATTTAATTTATACTCATAAAAGAAAACTGCCATAAACAATGAATCATATCTAGTCGCAACACATCTAGATGTTTTTATAGATACTTATAAATATTGACTAGAAATATATTAATAAAATATAGGTATATAAAGTGGACCAGTTAATAGGACAGTGGCCTCAGTAGTGCCTTTTGATTATGTATTAGATATTGTGACACTAATGTACGCGAGTAGGAGCACTGCCTTTTAGATTAACTTCAAAGAAGCACTAATGTCTAACACATCAATTTTTTCAACTATAGTGTAGTAACTCAATATATATATAACTGGAAACATATTTATTTCATGTTGCATGAGACAAAAAAAATTGGTTTAATAATATTGGAGGTGATTGCATTTCTAGAGAACAATGTTTATCATAACTCCCGAAATGTGAGTGTACCATTGGTTCCACCTCTGCCTTACCATTCGGGCAATACAGGCGCCATGCTATGTTATGTATAACGTTCATCTGTGAGCATGAGACAAATGTGCTTCCAGACTTTACATATCACAAAATGATATTATAACCTCCTTGTAAATTCAAATCTGCAGTAAAAACTGTCCTTTGATAGATAACAAAAACAAATTAATACTATAAGGGACTAAAATCAATAAATATTATTATGAAAAGCTATATTAGTGCCTAAATGTGCAAATATATTAGATATATTATTATAAAAAAATAATGTCAATTTAAATGTTTACTTAGTTACCTACCATAAATGATATTAAAAAAGAATACTCTTTATTTAACAACTGACAGATTAGAAAATAAAACTGCACTTGTACACAAACAAAGATTAAAAACTCTCATATAATACCGCGTTATCTAAAGTTAATAGACTAGTCATATGTGTGGAGCAGTCGGCGGTTGAAGACTAACTTTGCTCAATTACTAGATCAAACTAGAACTTACTATGACTTTCTATTAGTACATCGCTGTGTTGTGTCAGTCTCATAATTAGCTAGCGTAACTTCACAGACGGGATGGGTATCGATATTTACAGGGTCATATTAAGTAAGCTAGCGAAACTCCGCGGACGTGATGGGTAACGAAATCTTAGTACGGCAAAACAAAAAAAAAAGATTAATTGTTTTTATGGTTAACGACTGCAGTTACTTGAAATAATATTGTAATTTTTTTTTCTGTGTAAATTTCACAGACTCGATGAGTAGGAATGATATCTAAAAAAAAAATCAATTTCCTCAAATAAGTACAGACATTGACACCAGAAAAAAAAACTTCAAATCTTATTTCTTTGTTTTATCGTGTTTAGATATCGATACCCACCACGTCTGTGGAGATTCGCTAGCTAATTAAATTTGACCTTGTATAGACGATACAGTAAACCAATCATTTTGGTACCCAAGTTACTGAATACTTATAGCACTAAAGGAATTTTAAGTATCGTTCTATTTCTGCTGATGGTTTCAAATTTATTTATTTATATGTTTATTTATTCAATTTTTTTTTTTCAAATTAACAGAGATAAAAATAATGATGTTTTAAAACAAAACTCTAACCTTGTCTGCTGTCGCGCTGCCGGGTACTAAGTCTCTAGCGCTGAATGTATTCAGTGTTTTGTGTGCAAGTGGGCCTAAAGTAATTTATAGTTAATTTTAAATATTTCTTGCTCAAGTTTACTAGATATTACATACCAACTACTCTACTAACTCTTCAGACGCCGGCTGTCCCCATTCTCTGCTTTTACAATCTCCTCTAATCTAACTTCCACTGCACTCTGCTAATTTTCTCCTTTGTTTTGGTGTGATATGCATGCATTGGTGGCGGTCAGGACCTGAACGACGGATTGTTACACTGATGTGTCGCACAACCTTGGACAATCACTATTTAAATAAACTATTCAACTATCTGTGTGTTTAGTGCTTTTATTGCATGCGCTTGTCTTCGTTTCTATATTTATCTAAGCATTATTTTATTTATTTGGACAGTACAGTATGTAGTCAACATTTACTTGAAATAATTCTTTCTTTGCTACTCTCGCATGGCTATAATAAGCCCACGTAGCTCCATCTCCAATGTATCATCACACACTCGCAGTATATAATACATACAGAAAATTTCAGAAGAATCATAAATAAAATCTCGAATTTTGATCTTTCATGCGTTATGGTGTACATTTAGTTGTTAGGTAAACAAGGCGTCATTATAGTTAGTTATAAATAGTTTATCTGTATATCGTTGCTTCATATATGTGTAGTTAATTTTACGATTATTACATTGTATCGGGACACTGCTTTACCGTGCTTTGTCAAGATGGACCAATCAACATGATGAGAGTAAAAGAATCTATTGCTCAAAAACATCATTCAGAAGTCATTCATTCTTGCAGTCATACGCAACAACATAAAATCAGAATAATCACAAACTATTCTTAATTCACTATGTAAAACAGTGTCCTTTTTGGTTATGGTCTGGCTGTTCATGCATTTACTGTAATGGGTTGTCGAAATACATTATATAAACAAATTAATCTGTTTTCTTGCATGTTCCAAGTTCCTGTCCCAAGCATCCGTTGCACGAGTTAAATATTTGTTAGCTAGTCAATATACTCGGTATACAAGAGCTATAGACCGCGGCTCAAAAATAAAAGGAGGTTCCAAAAATGATGATGAGTTTCTAAAAATCTTAAGTAATCTCTCATGACATCTAGTTATGTCTGTATTTTTTTGAACAACTCGTGCTGCGGATCTCCCGTGTATCCGGTGTGGTGTCGTGAAGGTGCAATTGTAAATTTTTTTAACGCTTTTCTTTGGCGTGAACTAGTGATATAACAATAATATTAACAGCATGTTAACTTTCTCGTTTTTAATATAATATTTTTTGGTTATTAACATCCGTAACAATTAAATTTGATGATATAATAAATTAAGACCATTTTCCGTGATAAAAAAATAATATTTTGCAAACAATTTCCTGTCTCAATTACTAAGAAAATATGATCTTTAAATCATTGATATACAATACAAAAATCTTAGCGAATCAAAATGCACCACAATAAATCAAATTTCGGCCCTGTACAACTACATTCGTCTTGAGTCAGATTTTGATAGAAAAAATATTAGGTAAATGAAATGCAGTAGGTTCGATTTCTAACAAAAACCTACTCTCTCAATTGATTTATAGCTCGAACAATAAAAATATAAAGACAAAGAAATAAATATCAGAATGAATGCATGGTAAGGTTGAACACCGAGTAATTAATGAAGCGTCTAGCTTAGCTGCATGCTCACGGCGTGAATTGTGTTAGGACGAGACCGTGGACGCGGCGCTACGGGAAGTGGGGCTCCTCTAGCGAGCTTCGGACTCCGGGAGCGGCCTGCACAGCGCGCCCACAACTTGCGATACCTACAAAAATAGTGCACCGCGGTGCGCAAGGGACTTTTAACTATTTAATCGCCCATACATATACAATGTTTAGATTCAACAACTTTGCCATATATTTTTACTATCATATTTCTACATAATCATTTTAGAATTTGTATAGACTGTCATTAAATTATTATCAGTAATTTTAATATAGAAATTAAATACATTGGGTATAGATTTTCTACGAAAGACGTTGGGCGACTGATACTAAATATTGGTTTTATATTATCATACAATTTGCATAAGTATTAAAATATCTAGGTAAGTATTTTGTATAATGTAATGATGGAATTGTTTCTCCAGGCCAAAGCGGACCAAGAAAGAATTGTTTTATAAACTCTTGATCGAATGTATTTTAAATTAGTGAAACTGCCAATTTGGAAGGTTCCCTTATCTATAGAATTACCTAATTAATTTTATTGTTCATTAAATTTTATTTGTCTATAGCGTCTTTAGTTTGAAGTTTGTCTATTTTATTTGTTTGTTCTGTTGAACTATTATAATTTTATGATTTGTTGAAAACTTAATTGAATATTTAAATTAGAATGAATTTATTATTTGCATAAGTTATTTATAACTAAATCTGTTGACATGACCTAACGAATTTGACTATTTAGGTATTATTATGCAAAACTTTAAATGCTATTACAGTGAGGTGGCGGTTGTTATACTTTTTGAAGTTTTCCTGTTCCTAACAAAGTAGGCGCTAGTTATGAAAACTTGAGTTTTAAATATAATTAGATTATGAAGTTACTGCCAATTCTTCGAAATTACTATTATAAATAAATTATTGTCTCTTCTACAATAATTTGTACATTTCTTGTATTTGTTTCTGTTCATCTAATTTTGTTTTCTCATGGAAATTACTTATTGTTCATGAAATTATCAGACTATCTTATATCAAAAATTTTGTGACCCAGAATTTAATAACATACTTAATCAAGGAATTTTGTGCAATAAAGTGTAATTAATCTCTTACGATAATATTTCGTTTCATGATACACATTATGTCTATGTGATAAAATAACATATTTCTAATAAAATATATTTTACACGTTATAAAACTTTTAATTTTATTAATGAGGTACCTTTTCTTTCTTTACAAAAATATTTAATATAATGCTAACGATTTTCCAACTATTTGGTCTTAGTAACATTTTCTTATACACCTCAAAACAATAATCAAATAATCGTAAAGATCTAAAACCGACGTTAAATCAAAGTGTATTATATAACCGAAAAGCGATTGCTCGGTCTAACGCGGCCACGAGCGACTCTGGCTCAGTGATACCCCTTGTTGCAGGAGGAGACACCGCAAGGCTTCTTCGAGGACCACGGTCTCGGCTAACCATCTGCGCCCGCGCACCGCACCACCGCACCGCAACAACATACGTAGCGACAACGTAGAATTGTGTAACGTCATGTATTTTGATATTAGAACACTTCATTAAACCTCGTTTTGATAATTATTGTCGATATCTAAGGTTGCGCTGTACATTAATATAAATATGTAAAATATATTACAGAATTTTATCCAAATAGCAAAACACCCACTCGTTGTTTATTAAAAAATAAATACCTTTTGTATCCAGTTGAGTCATGCAGATTAATTAAGTATTGTTATTTTGTGGTTTTAATTTTGCATATTATATTCATTTTTAGAGCTTATTCTTAATAAGTAGGTATTTTTTAATTACAAAGCATTTCTGCACTTGGGAGGTTCTTTATGCATAATTAACTTGTAACCGTGGCAACTATTTATGTACTTAATTTAGTTTTAGTTATATTACGTGGCACTGCTTTTAGTTGTTATGTACATAATTATAATGGTACATAATAATATTATATTATTAAGAATCTAGTTTTGCCACTAAATGTATGTAATTGTGGTGGAACAATTTAATAATAGTTTGTGCCAAAAGAAGCAAACATAATTATATTTTCATACGTTTTCGCTTTGTTATAGAGTAATAGATCAAATTATGTAAACCTCTACGATCAATATCACAGTATACCAATATATTTAGCAATAATTGCCCTCCAAGTTTATAAAGTTGTTGTATTCTAATGCATAGGCAGCTGTATTAGGGATTGTTGAAACAAAACCATGTATTGTAAACCTATCTTTGGACCTCCTTAGCAGGATATATGGAATTGACCAACGGTATTGAATGTTTTGAACTCTTTTATCGTAGCTTGGTGTTGACAGTATTACCGACAGCCGACACCTACTAGCGGAGGTAAGAAGTCTGTTGGAATCCACATCACTTGTACACATTTCTACATTTGTAAACTTTAGAGTATTTAATGCGCTATGTAAAAGATAAATATTTGTGTAAATTCCGAAGTCTGACGTCAGACTCTAATCTCATATCACACGTTTCATATCTACAAATATCAAGAGGCCTAAGAATCAAACATTCTCTTTGGAATATATTGCGTATTAAAGTAATGTTTAAGAATGAAAATTCGTTTTATTTTAATATAAATTCTTTTATTAAAATTACGATTCAAAACTCGCTACACGATACAAAATATTTCATTACAATATGCCGTATAAAAGCGATAAATAATCAAAATTGAAGACATACTGACAGTCTTTTGTTAAATAGAATACATTAAATGATTTCACTTAAATAAATGCGCCAAAACAATGCGGGTATAACTTGTATACCGTCATGTGGCTCGACAGCTTACTCTAAGGTCAGACGCTGTGTTATTATTAGCGCGGTCGTGCGAGACAGACGCGTGCGCCGTGCTTCACGACCTCATTTTAAATCGCAACTTGAGGACATTGAAATTTTGCACGCCGCTGAAAAATGCAACAGTCGCTAAAAGTAACACCCCGTCTGCAACTTACACGTACGAAATGTAATATAATTATAAAAATAGATATATATTATGAAGATTTAATTGTCAGACGTTTCTGTCGACTTGGACTCTGGTGTCGCCTTGACTTGGTTGGAGGTGGTGGGCGCGGAGTCCTGGGTGTTCTTGGGGGGTGCAGGCGAGGGGGGCGTAGGCTCCGCTGCTTGGGGCTTCTCTTTCTCCTGTTCCTCCATCTCCTTCTGTTGTTGCTGACTGGTGACGTTGGCGAGGTGCAGCGCGGCCAGCAACGCTGTGAGGTAGCGGCGCACGTCCAATTCTACACCTGCAATAAAATAATAATCACTAGAAACCAGCCAAAGAGCCCACAGAAAAAAAACATACCCAAAAATAATTATTGATTTATTTCAAAATTTTGGTATGGTAACGCAGGTAACTTGATAACGCTCACGCAAGTGATAAGATTGACGTGCAACGTTATATGATTAGCATACTCAAGGTCGACGAAAGTGAACGTTTTTGAAAGTAATATTGATTTACGTATGTTTAAAGTTCCTTGTTATTGAATAGGGTAAATGTCAGCAGTAGAACCTTTAGTATTGTTTTAAACAATAGAATGCAATGCAATCGTTTTATGTTACACTGAAAGTATTTAACTGATTATAAAAATGCGAGGCCTCATTAGATTATAACAGGATACTTTATATTTGTTTCTAGTCAACAGGAAAATCCCGTAGTTACTTACACCCAACTATTTACAACCCACTGCTGGACTTAAGACTAAACTAGTCGCGAGCTCGAACACACTGTTGGTCATGGCCAAAAGCGCGCTGTCTCGCCTGGCTTCGTGTCCGACAGTGTTAGTATCAGTGATGAGCAGTTAGACGCTAGTCTAAACGAACAACATCTAGTTCTCACGCACAGAAACACCGTTCGGAACTGATAGGCGCGTAAAAAAATTCGAAAAGTGCTTCGGAAAATCGAGTTTTGTGAAAAAGCCACTGCATAAATCAATTACAAATTAATGTTTATTGATCTCTTCGATAACTGAGCTTTGTCGGTACGGACAAATTTGGTTGGTTTTGAAGATTTTACAGTTCTTTTAATACTTATTTACACCCAATGTTACGTTAAAAATAGCAATAAAATCGAATCTTTGTTGGCTCATAACTTTTTTATGGCTTATTATTTTACTATTCTGTTTCCGTACAGACACAATTAATAATAAGCCAAAACGATATCATGTTTAATTTTGGATGCACAATGTCAAACAGAACTAATTTCCTCAAAAACACATGGAACTTTTAACCCCCTAATAACTCCATTGTTGGGGGTAAAAATATGAAAATTCCGTAACCGATTTAAAAGATCTAATTATTGGTGGAATTTGACATTCCTGATTGCAAGTTTGTAAGCTAGTTCCGAAGATTTGGGGGTAAGGTAAACATTAGTGAACTAGGTTTTGAAACAAAATGCTGCAATGTTCTTTTGGCGCGTGGTCGAAATCGGTAAAACGTCGGCCATCTTGTTTTTCCATTACAATTTCTGTGACAATTTTACAAAAGTTGTCTATACCATTCAGGCTTCAAGAGATACTTAGGTATTAGAAGCACTTTTTGAAGATGTATGATAATTACCTGATTTTCTAAGCTCGTTCACTTTGTAGGCTAGGTTGGCCCACACACGACGCGCGGCGACAGCGCTGAGGCGGCCCACAGTCTGCACCGTGTGCATCGCAGGGTCGCTGGACGCCGCTACAATTTCGTCTACAATTAACAAACCATTACATTCGTAAACATTGTCAACTTTCAGCTAACTACAAGTTGACATGCACTTAGATCTAAGTTAGTTTTGTATGTTTAGAATGGGTTTGGATACCAGAAGTATTAAGACATTTTTGTTTCCTGTGTGCTTGCGGTTTTATTTAGCGAATAGGTATAGGCACTCCCATTTATTTTGCTTTAAATTTCCAATATTTACTACTAGCTGCTCCCGCGACTTCGTTCGCGTGACATTAATACCTTTATCTTTATTTTTCTAAAATAAAAGTTACTCCTTATAGCAACATGTCAGTGAAAGTCCCATCAAAATCGGTCCAGCCGTTTTAAAGATCAGCCGGAACAAACAGACAGACAAATATTTAAAAAAATGTTTTTTGTTATAAGTACCATATAAACTTCCACTTGCATTTAGTTCTTTTTTGACAGCTGTTATTTTGACATTACAAACAGACATTTATATTTTATCTATTTATATAGAAGGGTTTGACATTATATTGATTATGAAGCGGATTATTGTATGCTTTCAGATTGTGATAAAAAGTACCTATGCTTAAAGATTAGTCACATATAAAGGCGATTTGCACTGGCAATTAATCGCTGTCTACCCTCATAGCAACATAAAAATACTTTGAGATATTCTTAAGCTAAGTACAATGTCCACAAAATGTACTTCTTTATCCTGTTATTATCTCTAGATTAGGAAACGTAATCTTTCAAGATCGTTGTGCAATATTGGCCCCGATTATGTTGTTCACAAATTAAACTAAATTAAGTTCAGTGCATCTTTTTCTTTCTAATTCAATAAGAAAAGGACAGAAGATAGATATTAGTTTAGTCCTGTCAAATTAGTCAGCGCCTGACGTAAATTGACGTATTTTTAGTAGCCAATTTTTTAATCACGTCTAAACTTGTCTATGGATTTTCTAATTTGACAGGACTAAACTAATATTTATCTTCTGTCCTTTTCATAATGAAATAGAAAGAAAAAGATGCACTGACCTTAAATTTAATTTAGTTCGTGAACAACAGAATCGGCACCATTATTCAATTTTAGGTACAGACGCCAGCAGGTCAAGCTACCCCAATTTGTCAAATTTCTTTGATAGATCAATCATTTCTAGAATTTTATAGCTTGGTCACTCAATATTTTTACTGCATACGACTCATCCATGCGACTATACTTGCAAGATGAAAATGTATGTAGTCAGAAAACAGAGAAATATATTTTAGGGCTGATTTGTCACCGTTCTTACGTTTGTAAATCTCGGCGACAGTAATGTTTAGAAATGACCAGTTACTCTATTTATACTTAGGTCTGAATACAGTCATCAGCATAATGCCCCCGAATTAAACATTATTTTTCATATGTTGTGCACACACAATATCTTATACAGGATGGCATACATCGACGCGCAACTTGTTACCATTGATTTAGTAAGTACATGATTCTGATTCGCGCGACCGCGTAGGTGCACTTTTCTATGAAACAACAGTTTGTTTTTGATAACCGACAAAATATTTGTATGCTAGGAGTTTTAGAATCTTTGAACCTTATGCTTCAGCGATAAAGTTCAGAATATATTAAAGAAAATTGACAGATTGTAGTAGCTTGATGTGCTGGCGTCTGTACCCACTGAATTCATGATTAGTTTGCGCGTTGATGTCCATGCCACCATGAATATTCTTATGTAGGCTTGTGATGTGAAATTAGAATGTTCAATAAATTGTATTGTTAGTCATTAATAGTCTAACACGCTGATTCACGAAAACGTGTCACAAATCTTGTAAAATTACCATCGTTTTCATGCAAATGAAGACTAATTTTAATTAGAAACAAGAAACTCACTGCTAGGCTCTTCCTGAACGCCAATGGGGGGTAGGTAGTGGTCAAGCAGCTGCATCGCGTACATGGCACCGGCATCAACGCTGTTCACCGCCTTCTGGCCGTATGCTGTTGATAGCAGCGCGTTGGCTTTAGCCCAGGAGAGTTCCTTGAGAGAGCTGACGCGCTGTTCGGCGGCTGCTCGCGCTGTGTAGACCTGTGGAAGAAGTTAGCCTAAATAAGCTCTAAATACTCGTTATTTGCACAACGATTTTGGTAACCGTGGTCAGTGGCAACAACAAAGGCTATTGTTGTCTGAATCTTAATGCTCATTGATTGACGAGACCTTCGCATATGTTTGAAAAAGGTCGTTGAATTTATAAGTGTTGTTTTTATAAAAGAACGCATTTTACAAAGCTATATTTAGATATTACGCATTACTTGGCTTTAATCAGATTTTCAGCGCTCAGAGTCGACTTCAGGTTAATTAATTTGATAGCATTCTCAAAAACAGCGGGATTTTGATTATGTCAGACTATTTAGAATTTTATATAATTGAATGCAGCTGATGCATTAACGATTTAAATTGATAAATTCAATCACGCAATGATTGGGCAAATTGATAATCGATGCTGTTGCTAATGTACCTAATTTAATTGTAATACCTACGGTACCCGGTTCACCTTTAATAACTACATCATGTTAGTCGTAAATAAAGTATCTATATACAGAGTATAGAATAACGACACTGAACAGTTATGTAAACATAGAGAGCTGCTTCACATAAATATTATGAATTTTCATGTCGCTTATGATAATTACAGCAGATATCTCCGTGTTAGATATCCCCTAGGTATCTAGATAGCTACGCTCGCTTTCTGCTGGTGCTGTAAATGTTGGGTGAGGAGAATGGTCAAGAAAAGGTGCAGCAGTTACTTTCTGATTACCATCTCATGTTAACTACGAGAACAGCAGTGGTGGTATGCAGTGTGGACGACTTCAACATAATGCTAAAATCCGCAACTGCAGTTGTCATAGGCCGTTTTGTTTTGACCTCAGATATAGATAGACCTGGATAACGCAAGTATCACGATCTATATGAAAACCAAGCGTGCCATTTTTTGGCTACCTACTATGACGTCACAAGCGCTCTGTCTCAATCACGCTCACCCAGCCAGCATTACACAGGATTGAGCGTGAAAGTGGCAGCTTACGATTTTTGAACGTAAGTTGGTGCGATTTCTGGCACGCGAAGTAGGTACTCTTGCGTTATCTAGGTGTATATCTGTGGTTTTGACCCATCTAGACTTGCTATCTCATCATCTGCCTAGCCTTTTCCCAACTATATTTGAGGACGCCTTCCAGTCTAACCGGCTGCAGCTGTATGCCAGTATTTTACGTGGAGCGACTGCCTATCTGACCTCCGCAACACAGTTACTGCGCAACTCGATAAAAGCAAGACTTCCAAGGGGTGGTACTAATCTTGCTCATCTATTGCGCTGTTACAAAGTAGGTTTTTGCTCCGTGTCTAGTAACCAGAGTGGTAATTGCGAGACATAAACAGTAGGAATAGCTTTCATTTTGAAAGTTCAACAACATACATTGCGTTATTTACGTTGTTGAGCAGATTAAGTTTTCGAACATATGAAGCAATGGATTAGCAACATCCTTCAAAATGATTCAGATTGTAATTGATAGTTCGTTACGCAATTAGGGCGCAGGCCCTTCTGAAGCTAGCTAAATGGAGCAAGGTCCTGCCAATCCGGTTCGTCCACCGCGTGATTATCTCGTTACAGCAGCATATAGAATAGAGTAGAATAGCTTATCTTATCGGTGCAACCCAGAACTTATCGCGGTCGTCATAAAAATAATACCGGTCCGGTTACCCGTTACCGATTGTATGTAAACGCGTTTTTATTTTATTTTTAGCTAGTAAACTGGACAGGTGCTTCGAGAGTATGATGTTGTGTACATTTTATTGCAATTAATTAGCTACACTGATCGTGAGATCTTGTAGTCCTTTTTGGGTTGGCTTTATAGGTTGTTTATAGATCCCGTCCGGTCCCTATTCGATATAATTGAGGTTTATAAAAGTTCTCTTCTGATTACCACTTCGTGGATGATGAGCGTGATGACGTTTCTTCTAAATAAACCTTAGAAGTTTTCATTTTATGTTGCCTTTTTTTCTTAGAAATTTTGACGAATCGCCTGTCTAGATATTTCCAAGGAAAAACTTAGAAGCGGAAAGTTCCCTATTTTTAAGAAAATTAGTGTTAGGATCAATCTTGCAATCGTAGAACCTAATACGTTATCTCTGCCTCTCTGGTCACACGGAGTCGAAGCCACGACAACGTGATGGGTTTAGTGCAGATAGCGCTGGAATGTGCTGCGGTTACATCACTGACCGCGGTACTGCTGCCGGTTACATGACTAGGCGCACCTGTCGTGTTTATACAAAACTGGCGTTTAAAGTCAAGATGTGTACGGAGAGAAAATCATCTTTAATTTGATCGGCTTTCACCGTTTTCTCGTCTTTGATCATATTTTAAGGATCCTAGATCATTCTTGGGCTTTACGCATCTCCGTTTGTCGTTGTGGCGATACTAGGGAGAGGACCAATTCCAGTAGTGAACAATTTTCGGCTAAGATGGTAGTCTTAGATATTAGACTTCTTGGTACGGAGAAAATAAGTCAAACATTGGACATAATTTTACCTGGTGATAATCTTCAGGCCCATAATACAGCCTATGAAACAACTGCAATATACCGATACAAAAACTACCGGTTACATGAATACCATGACCACATACGGAGCTAATGGTTCGGTCCCGAGCCGGTCCGAGCGCTTCCGACCGACGGAAATGGCCCGCATACTCTGATGCACCATGTTTTTTAAACACAAACAGCTCACGAGTGACGATCCATTATAAAATATAATAACATTGCATTGTGCGCGACATAATGGTCGATAGACAGTGATAGTGTCACATCCTGTCGGTAACAAGCCTGCACTTTGAACCTGCGTGCTTAATATTGAATGCTTATTGGAGCACTTCCTGAAGTCTGAGATAACGAGAATATCCGCGTCCGGAATGTTCTTGGTTCGACTTTGAACATTGATTATAAATTATCTAGGAAAGTGTTCATAAAATGTAATCAACAATTTTTTAGACGTAACATATCTAATACCTACCGACAACGCAAATCATGTTTTTTTGTTTAGTGCTGAAATCAATGCACATACTCATTCCGGTATTTGTTGGAAAATGAGCTTGCATGATGTGTCGCTAATTTGAAGGTAGATATAAAAAGTTAGATAATCCTAATGAGGGTAGGGTGGTTGTCGGTGGAAGGGTTAAAATCCTTGTTGTTCCTTGATTGATAGAAATAGGTTTCTATAAATAGGTGATTGACAGAAATAGGTTCTCCTCCCTGTTTCTGGAAGTAGGTTATATCTCCGCCGTAACTCTGGGGGTCAAGTTCAACATCTTTCATCAGCAGCTTTCTTGGGCTGTCAGGTAGGACTTAAAATAGGCACATTGCGACCAAAAATTAACACAATCTAGGAACTAAAACAATTCTTACCTTATTAACAAGTTCAACATCGAGAATACTATCCTGCGTCTTGGACATTCGGGTATAAACTTAAAACAGGCACATTGCGACCTAAAATAAACACAATTAAGAAAAAAAATCTATTCTTACCCTATTAACATGTGGTGAGATTCTGGACATGACTGCTTGTTTGGTAGTCTCTACGATGACCTTGGGGGGTTCTGTGACGAGGGGCACGCGGCGCTCTAGTTCATCTAGCGCTGCGGCTACCTTGGCGTCGCCGGCTGCCAGCGGTACAGTCACGTAGGGCGCCGCTGTGTTCGCTGCGAGGTACACGCCCGCCTCGGCAGTCGATAGTGCCCATTCCAGTAAGGAGTGGGCTCCTTTAGGAAATGTTTGTGTTAATTTACTGCCTGTCTTGTGTGCATCACAATAGTTTATGATGAGTGAATGGGCAAACAAGCAATTCATTTCAAAATCCTTTATTCAAACTAGGCTGAGAATCAGCACTTTTTTAATGTTAAAATTACACAAGACAGTCCCCCAAAACGCCCGCTTTTGACCACTTTCTAGTCGAAAGCACTAGGAAGTGGCCAAGTGGTCCAGCGAAGAAGAAATGGCGCAACAAACACCCCAGAAACTTGAAACAAGAACAACTTTGAAACATGTTTATATATCAAAAATGTATGGTTAAACAGTTGCTAATCACTACTTTAAGCAATGTTTATGAACAAAGGAGTTAATCGTTATTTCAAATATTTGAATAAGCTTATTAATAAAGGAAAAAAAAGTCTTTCAATACCTCAGGGTAGATTGAAACTTTTAAATAGGCTGATCTGTGTTTGTGGTAAAATGGATATTGCACATGTGCTTTCAACTTTCATCTAAACGTGATCAGCAGAAACACAAACCACAAAGAAAGTTTTTCAAACTGAACTCTTTCCGTTTACACAGTTTAAATTTTCTTCAATGTTTTTCACTTACAACAAATATTTATGTACCCACATTTAATAAAACTAAAGGTCACCAGGTTGTATAAATCCAATCTTAAAGCAGACTTTTTTAAAATAAAAGTCTGGCAGACTTTACATTAAAAAACTACACTCGTCTAAAACGGGGAATTAACTTTTGGTACCTACACAAATACAGGTTAAAAAGACAATGTATAGCACACCTACCTTTAACTTTGGTGTAGAAGGCTCCAACTTGTCCCACGGCAGCGCCAACTGTGGGCAGTGCCATAACCTTCTGTACTGACTGCAGCTGCGGCATGGATGGGGCACTCACTTCTGTAGCCATCTGTATCACAGAAAAAAAATACAATATTATTTTTATGGTAGCAGGTAGACATAAAATTCTTCAAGGAATGTTCTGGAATATTATTGAAAAGTAAAATCATTGATAAAAGAAACTGATTTTCATTTGTAAGTATAGTATTTTTGTAAATCAATCCCTGCAGTGGATTTTGCATTACACACTTAATTTCATTACCTGTAAAATTATTAGCAAATTTAGCAAACCAAATTAGATGTCGGTAGTAGCAAAATTTGCAACCGCGTTTAGAAAATTGTAACGCAGGGTAAAAATTACTAATTAGCAAATTTTAAAATGGAACAATAACAAATCTCGTAATTCACACTTTCTTGCGAAATATAAATCTACAAAAGTTTTAAACCTACCTTAAAAATTCACGAAACTTTTGCTAAGTTGAAAAATACTTTCTAAAATCCGAACAATACGAAAATCGCAGCTAATAATTACTTGTTCAATGCGATTCAAGCGACTGACTGAAGTATACTGTGATTAACTGTGCACAAAATAGAAAATATATACGATGCGATGGTTGAACGAGTGACGACGATGAACAATTATTTTATTTATTAATTTTATGATTCAACACTTTGTTTGGACTTTGATCAGCTAAAGTTAGGGTTGCGCACTTTAAAACTCACTAAAACCATAGCATATGAATAATAACTTTTAGTAAATTAGTCGATCTAATCAGACTAACAAATTAATAAAAAAAGACATGTGTTATTATCATAATAATAGAAACTCAGTAAAAGTAGTATCTTTTACACAGGGCTTAAACCGCGTTGTGTCGGTCGAAAAAAAACACAACTTTTCGCCTTGAACACATGCATGAGAGCCAACTTCCATTTCCATGGTGACCAGTGCAATGGGCTCGAAATCATAAAATCTTAAACAAATATACCAACATCCATTTTTAGAATATATTTATCTAAGACTCAACTAAGCTAGTTCCCCGAGTAGCTAGTTCGTTCGTGTCGTAGTAGCTAGTTTCTCGAGTGATAAATGATAAATGATTTATTTCTGTAAGTAGGTTTGTACAGAGGCCAGCACATCAAGCTACCCCAATCTGTCAGATTTTCCCAATTGAATATGAACCTTATTCCTTTGTGCTAAAGTTGAAAATCTATCAAAGAAATTTGACAGATTGGGGTAGGTTGACCTGCTGGCGTCGTACAAACACTTTTACACGTCAATATTATTTTTTTTTTTTTTATATGAGGTCGGCGTTTCCTAACTGAAGAAAGGCCGAAACAAACACAGAGGTCACAGTCTCTTTTAAAGTCCAGACAAAATCTTGGTCAAATCATGTGAAGACCATGTAGATTGGTGTCTGCAATGGTCTTTTGAGGAAAGAACCACACAGATTGAGCGGACCTGTCTAGTCAGTGCACGCATTTGTCAAAATTCGTGCAGCTCAACTCAGAACTTGAGGAGCTCAACGATTCGACGAAAAATACCAAAGATTGAACATTTGGGTAGGCCGCGTAGATTACTCAAACTGCCAGATCATAAAACTAACTAAGAAGAAAAACAGAAAAAAAAAGAAAGAAATGACCCACGATAGTTCATTGTTTCAACTTGTACTGCACAACACTACGGAAAAAGGAAATTCTCGAATGAAAGAGACAGCAGGGTTAACTAGCTGGAAACTGGAAAGAGATAGGAAATGTTTTTATATTCTTTTACGCAAATCGTAACTATATTTTCATTTTTATTTCACATCTAGTACTTATTTCACCTTTTTACAACAAACGACCGTATTTCGAACCTCTATTTATTTTCTCCTTATTACATAGGCGCTAGTTATTTCATCAAATATTGCTTACTGGTTGGTCGCCAAATGCCAATGACAACATTGATCGCATTTGTGGAACGAGGCCAGCACACGTGTACTCATTCACAAACATTGGACGAGCGACGTGTTCTGATTGGCTGTCGGGAGATCACAGTGGTTCTTGTTTTGGTTGAAGACATGTCAACTTGTATAACAAAAAAATTGGAAATGTCGTGGACTAGCGATACAGTGCTGGAATTCTTGGAACTCTACAGAAGAGAGCAACACCTATGGGATCCAAAACATCCTCTGCATAGAAATAGAAGCGAAGTTTCCGAATCCTGGCTCAGAATACAGGCATCTTTAAGTATACATTGTTCAATTACTGATCTAAAAAAGAAAAAGGAATCCCTAATGACGTCCTTCAGGATGCACCTCGGCAAGAAGAAAGTTCAACCGGGATATCGCACAACTTGGTTCGCCTATTCACTTATGGAGAGCTTTCTTGGCGGTAAATACGAATGTGATAGCACAAACCAATTGGAAAATGAGGTAATCAATCATTTTACATACATTTAGAAGTAAACCGGCTGTAAACAAATAGTTACAAAAATTATAAACATTATTTTTAAGTTTGTATTTTCAAAAACTTCCGCACTTTGGTATAATATTGGACCAAATTGGGCCCAATTGCGTAATGCCATATCCATTTTGGTTGTGGGTTTGGCAACCAAACTTTGGTACACCTACACATCGCAGAAGGCGATATCATATTGTCTTAGTTTGGTAACACATTTGGTAATTGTTGTAGTGTCAAACAAAATATCGTCGACCGTAGGTTCAATTGAGGTAAGGGACAAAATACCAAATACCCAATGTCCATATAATATTAGTACACCGTGCACTCAGGACAGTAACTTATGATCGTATGACTAATTATTTCGCAGGTACATACTTGTACTTACATGGGCTATATGACTAGATATAGCACAGTTATTTGGACTAGCCTGGCTAGCCAGGTGCGAGTCGGCCCATACACCGATACGGGTCCGTATAAAAATTATAAACCTATACAGCCGTCTAGCCGTCAATGTAAATAGGCATACACCAGCTGCTTTTTATCATTATGATATAATTAACGAGTGGCAGGTAATGCTTCTAAGTTGGATGGTCAGATTCATCCTCCTGCCAGAGAATATTGAGCGAAGTGCAAGAAGCCGCAGGTAATCAGCATTAGGCACATCCACCCCTATATAGGGGTTGTATATGACTGCTTGCATTAGGTATGTAGATATACCTACGTGCTAACGTAATTTCATTGTTTCAGTACTTCATAAATACGGGGAATTACGCTACTCAACCAGGTGTACCGGATCAAACGAATAATATTAACAAAAACTTTAACATTACGGAAAAACATACCACAATGGTCAGACAAAGTAAGCCAGCGTCCCCTTGTCAAAGAACCTCCGCAAATAAGAATAGTTCTGACTTAAATTATGCAAAGAAACGAATGGATGAAGCTGTAACGTATCTGAAGAACGCAGGCGGCGTGAAGGGTGAAATGGACGAGTATGAGCTGTACGGGCGGTTGTTGGCGAAGAAATTAAAAAAGTTAGACGAACACCAACGCGATTTGGCGATGCATGAAATAGACAACGTCATGTTTCGCGCCAAAATGCAGAGCGCTACGCCACAAGTACAACAGAGAAGTTACTCAACTTCACCGTCCCCTGTTCCTCGAAAGTTAAAATCTCCCATTTTTATTGTTACGCAACAAAATCCAACAAATATTCAGTATGAGGATGAAAATATATCGTATCAGGAACAGCCTCCGTCTTAAAAGCTTCTTGAGGAGTAGTGAGGACTTTGGATCGAAGCTTGATTGAAGGCTGAAGGTATTTGAGAGTCCGGCCGGAATCTGATTTAGGTCGGGTCGCGGAAACAGCGATAATAATAGATATTCGGAGAATATTATTATATTTTTTATATAAATTACGGTACTGTGTTTAATAAGTTTGTCAGAATTATTGCACAAGGTGTAACGCATAGCTACATGATAATAATTACCTATGTATTCTTAAAATGTTTAACAAAGTTAAAATTTAAGCAAAATTCCTTATTTGGGATTCTTAAGTCGTCTTATAATGTGATATTTATTTTAGCCGACCGACGCACAAACTATTTTGTTTAACAATTAAAAGCTTATAAGTTAATTTAAAATACAAATAAAGGTATCTACATACTTGCTAAGTACCTACTTAAATAGTTTTTTTTTTACTTATTTTCTTGTTGAAAAATAGAATAATTTGCCTGAAATGTTATTAAGAATTAATGGCTTAAATCTAGGAAGTAAAAAAAAAACGTCATCACGCCTAGATTTTTCGTATGCCAGTATGCCTGTCTGTAGACGAGGCGACGGCGACCCCTTGAGTGGAGACCACAAATCTACAAGTATAGATGCGCACAAAGTGTCTTTGGATGCGCATCAGCTAGACGGACCGACGATATAAAAGGCAGCTGGGAAAGACCACCTGCGGAGAATTGGGGGAGCAATTTGGGACAGACCTATATCTAGCAATGGACTGCGGTAAGTTAGTTGATTGATTAGTCTATAAAGCGGGCCCTTTATGACAGGAAAAACCATTGAAATAATTAACGCTACTGCTCATAAAACTACCTCTAGTTTGTGATCAATGTATGAATATGAACACATTCGGCATTTTCATTTTTAGAGCTCATGTAAAGATAGATCTCTGGTAATCAAAACACCATACACTGTTACTGTTACCTTTGTCATCAGCATCACGCACTGGTATCCGTTCATAATTACGTAGGTACCTACCTATAAACATTTGGGGACGACATAAAAAGTATAAAAACCGACTGTAAATATGAGTAGGTACTTACAGCCTTTTTTGTTTCCCACCAATAATTATCTCATCAGTAGTAGTAGTTTAACGTGATAAACGAAATTAATGACGTAGCTACCCTGTAATACCCCGTAGGTATTTTATCAGCTAACGTTCATGATAGCTGATAAAATATAGACTACAGGGCATCACGCCTCGCGCCTGCGCCGTGCCGCGCCGCGCCGCGCCGGCCGCTGCCCAGGCGTCCCCGTCCTCTGTGTGATAAAATGACGTCAATTATTTTGTTAATCACGTAGTACGTTTGTAAGGTTCAAGTCCAACATCCTCGTGATTAACGTAAGTATTCACTGTACTTTGGATACAAGAGAACATGGACATTGTATTCAGTAAAAATCAACATTTAAATATTCTTAGAACTGACGTGGCTATAGAAAAATAAATAAATATTGTGCAAGCCGATGACGAAATATTTTTATCATTAGTACGGTACAAGGTAAGTACTCGCGTGGCCCATTTAATTAGAATGCACGTAAGTACGCAAGACAACGTATCAAGCTATAGGTACATTTCCAGTATGCTGACTTCTCACTGTAGGTACCTACGTATCAAACACTTATGACTAGTTTATGACAGGTCCTACAGTTACAAGTTTTTCTAGACCTACTTAGTTTTGTTTACTTTCTGAAGTGTGAACAACAACTAGAGTAAATATGTTCCTTGACAACAATCTTTATACGATCGGAACTCAGAGCACATCGGTATGGGTATGACTGAAAGCATGGCGATATGCGTTAGTAGCGTGTTTGGGTCAAAGATCACAAGCAGTGTCAAGTATATTGTTAGTATATTTGTCGTTTATCTATCAGCATTTACAGAGGCCAGCACATCAAGCTACCCCAATTGTCAGATTTTCCCAATTGAATATGAACCTTATGCCTTTGTGCTAAAGTTGAAAATCTATCAAAGATATTTGACAGATTCGGGTAGGTTGACCTGCTGGCGTCTGTACGTACAATACTTGTAACTTACCGTGGTTGGGGATGGGGGTGATAATGAATGCGCGAGAAAGCATAGTCTGATAGACTCCTGATGAGAGTTCCCCCGTCCATTATGACTTCCAAGCGTAAAAAAAAACAAATAAGTAGGTCTAGTCTAGGCTAGTTAAGATTTAAGAGCCTTAACCAAAGTAGAGCACTACTCGTAAGTGAATCTGCAGAAAAGGATTCTAAATAGTCAAAAGCATAATATTGGTATTCGCAGATAAATGTTCCGCCAGTTATTCTCTTAACTAGATTCTCATCACTATAGCTTCTGCCCGCGACTTCGTCCACGTGAAATTTCACTCTCCCCCATTCTCCCTCTTAGGGGTGGAATTTAGAAAAACCCTTTCTTAGTGGATATCTACACTTCACAAAGAATAAACCCTCCAAATTTAATGTCTCTAGGACCAGCGGTTTAGGCTGTGCGTTGATATATCAGTCAGTGAGGACTTAATGGTTATGGATGAACCATGTCTAGGAGAAAATGTATAAGAAGATAAAACAATTTACAATCAATATTGACTTGAAACACGCCTTGTCCAAGGATCATACGATCATGACGTAGATACTACTTACTTATTGATTAGTTAAGGTCTTTTTTATTCTGATGCAATCTGTCCACCTATTGACATTCAGCATCTTGCTTGTGTGTAGTTTTAGTCATTCGTGGAATACGCCTACTGGCTCATCCTCACCAATCTATTTAAAGGACTGGACTGGTTGGTGAGGATGAGCCCGTAGGCGTATTCCACGAATGACTAAAACTACACACAAGCAATTGGAGTCGCGGCACAACACGAACTTCAAGTCGTTCGTGGTGCGTGTTCCGACACATCATCTCGAGAAGTTCCTCAAGGAAGAGTTCTGGCCGCAGGGTGTTGTGTACCGCCGGTTTCGTGGCCGGCTACATGACACCAGTCAGCGAAACACAACGCAGACACTTCGTGTGTGTTAATTAGTTTTTAGTGTAATTATAATGGTTTATGTATTAAGTATTTAATAGGTAATACGGGCTGGTGTCCGCAACTCCACGTCAATGCGCGTATTTTGCGTACGGAAGAAGAATATAGAAAAAAAAATGAAAAAAAAAAAAAAAAAAAAACAAAATATAAGTAATTATATATTTTTTTATTAAGTATTTTTAAGTTATATTCATATTGTATTGTATGTGTTTGTACGGGCCTTTATGCCTGAAATAAATAGATAAATAAATAAAGGATGACTGGTAAGTGACCGGTGCATAAACACATGATTATACTCAACACAACAAACAACTTTCCCAAAGAAACGGTTTTTTTAAATTTACAAGCGCATGACCTCAATCACTCCATATTAAATAGAATAATGAGTAGTTACTAACAAGAATAATACACCATCAGCTGTAATTTAGTTTTGTTACTAATCCCGTTTACAGTTTACAGTAAAAATATTCCAATTTTACCATGCTATATTCTTTTTCATTCATTTATCAACCGTACCGACCACGCGGCACGCCCGCGGTTCTATTGGGGTGATTGCTTGCTGGTCATTCGCTAGGAAAATTAAAAAAAAAAATCGTTTCTTTGGGAAAGTTGTTTGTTACGATGTGTCCAATCATGTATTTAAATATCGATCACCAACCACCACCACCCCGTACCAGTCACCCTATGACTGGCCTGGAGGCCTGTAATTTATGGAGGCATCAACAGGCAAGGCCGGTTAAGCAAACAACAACCTCATAAGTCGAACTGGGAGATGCCACTCAGTTAAAAAAAGTCACCCTTTAAATAGTTTGTCGGCCTGCAGTCTTCTGGAGCCAATCTTTTAAGCCTCCTGAATGTCTTGGTTTTCATTAGGTTTGATTCCAATTTATTAGGATGGGTCGTAATCCTATTGTTGTAGGCACTGACTCTTTGTGTGATTTCTTCTACAACCTTTGGCATTTTTTACGCATATAATATTTTTTCATTGTGCATTAGTTATTAATTATTATCCTCAGCATTTTTGATTGGAACCTTTGTAGTATGTCTACGTTTGAATTAGCTGCCATTCCCCACAGCAGTATTATGTTTCCGTATGTCCAAAAAGGCATTAGGATGCATTTGTAAATCCGAAGTTTATTAACCAGCGAAAGCCTGAATTTTTTTAAATAGTCATTAGTGTTTCCTTAGTTGTAGGCTCAATGTTTTACGCTTCGTTAATATATGTTTTTTTCCACATTAGTCTACGGTCTAAGTACAGAGGCCAGCACCTCAAGCTACCCCAATCTGTCCTCCAATTGAAAATGAACCTTATAGCCTTGCAATAAAGTTGAAAATCTATCAATGAAATTTGACAGATTGGAGTAGCTTGATGTGCTGGCCTCTATACTTACATTCCGAGGTATTTACCTCTTCTGCTTGTAGAATTTCAAGATCATTTAGTCGTACTGGAGGACATACTGTATCTCTTCTTGTCGCGAACGTCACGTGTACGAATTTGGTTTCATTGCGTTTCATTTGGCTTTGTTCGCCATTCTTTCAGCCATTTTGAAATTTCATCTAAGCTCGTTTGTAGAATCTTAGACGCCTCGTATTTTCATGCACTAATGTAGCCGCGTCATCGGAAATATGCCTAAGCCTACTCCTACGGACTCAGGGAGATCAGCGGTGCTGAGAAGGTAAAGAGTAGGACCCATCACGCTGCCTTGAAGAACTCCTGCTCGAATTCCGTGCAGTCCGGCTACTTCATTGCCTTGTTTTACAAATAAGTATTTCCTTTCCAGGTAAGATTTAATCTTTGGATATAATGATTATGAAGTAGTTTATTGGATATCTTTTAAAATTTATAATTAAAGGCCAAAAAAGCCTGTGTTATGTACGAGTATGTCCAAAAAGGCGACTGAGCGGCAGTTTTTTTTTTCTTCATTTGTAGCATGAATTTTTTAAAATGCTCAACTCCCTGAAAATATCAAGAGGTTTGAGTAATACATAAGTTAGCATTGCCTTTATTTATACCAAAATATATATACTTAATATATAATACCGAGATCAGTAGTTTGTTGACATCCGTTGGCCAGTATGTCGGTTCTTCTGTTGATATTACACCAAGATTCTGTATCGGGAGGGCTTGATAAAGTTGACGTTCTAGTTGATCGAATAGCAGTACTTATTGTATAATTAACTAGAATAAACAATGCATAGATACCTACTTGGATAATTGATGCTAAAATCATCATCATTAACTCTTTTGTATGTACGTAAAATCTAATAATTCCCCTAAAATCACGCCGTATAATTCCGCCTACTAATCGATGCAAGGTGCAGTTTTAAAGTCGTTTTCATATACTGAATTTCTATTTCAAGGAGAAAAAAATCACAGAGGCGTAGAAGTAAACGCCTGTGCCGACTGCCGTGCAGTTTCAACAAAAAAAAATTTATCGTCGTAGTGATTAGCTTTAAAAAATCGACTAAAAAGGTCACTATTCGCATAGCTTCACTAGTTCACAGCTGACCGTTGCGTTTCATGTGATCGAAATAAGGCAATAACAAGCATAGAATTACTGCCATCTCTGTTTCTCCTTATCTCGATTCGATAAAATATTAAGTTGTCCTGCTGTCAGACGTCCGTCTGTTGATTTTTGATTGTCAATTATATCACTTTGTTTTGGTTTGGGGAAAAACATGATCGTAAATAAAAACGATCAGAGGAGAAAAAACATCAGTGTTTGATTCTTTATATAAACAATATCCCTTAGGATATAGGTAGATCCGACAGCCATGGCTAGTGTGGTAAAGGAGAAACGTAGAGAAGTAAGTTAGATTTGTGTTCAAACAAAATCCTTTGTCTTTTCATTTGCGCAGCAAAACATGCTGATTGCTGGGAATGTGTTACTTATTACTGATTATCTGCGTGGCCGTAGTTCTATGATATATATAGTTTTCGTATACGAATATTAAAGCGACCACAGTAGCCCGTCATAGTGTGCAGTTGTGCACTAGCCCACCTCAAGAAGTTTTCTGTTATATTATTTACTAGCGACCCGCCCCGGCTTCGCACGGGTGCAATGCAATTTAATAAATTTAATTAAATAATTAATAATTGTAATTTAATGTTTTTTTTTTTAACTTGCCGCCAGCCCCTGCCGCCGATACCGCAGCAACCGCTATGTCCCTGCATTTTAAATCTGTAATATCTTCGAAAATATTAATTTAAATAACATGCTGTAAAGGGCCATATTGATCTATATTAAATGCACAATGTATTTAAGGTACTTAATTGGATAAGGATTAATGCTGTATTGCTTAAAATCGCTTCGTAAATAAGCCACCATTTCTCGTAAAAAGTAAAGGGAAAAAAATGGTTATTGTGGGTTATCCCTAAGAGATAGACGTATACCATCGCAGACTTTTTTGTAGACCTTTTTAAGGTGTACAATACGTAGTACATTATTTTGATGTATCTCATAGGGTTCAGCCAGCGTTTGCAATGTAAGAGCAAAAAAAAAGGGTTTATTTACGACATCACATTAGAAACCTCTAAAATGATCAGTGTTTCTCTACTATATTATACATGTATTATACATTTAAACCTTCCTCTTGAATCACTTTATCTATTAAAAAGAAACGCATCAAAATCCATTGCGTAGTTTTAAAGATTTAAGCATACATAGGGATATAGGGACAGAGAAAGCGACTTTGTTTTATACTATGTAGTGATGCCTTCAAATTTTTACTGTATTTTGATCGAAGTCTAATGTACAGGCAGCTGATCAAAACACCCTTTATTTTTCATACAACTCTTTTAATATCCTACTAATATAAATTAAATTGGGATACCTCGGTTTTTTAGAAGCTAATCTACAAGTCTGCTGTAATCAGATGAAACATTTGTTGATAGTCTCAACAGGAGGCAGGAGTATTGAGAAAATAGGACATAAAATATAGTTGAATTTGAATTGAAAGTCATTCCCATTTCAGTTTAAATTAATACAGTTGAGTCTCACTAATCTGGCACTTCAATTGTTTGGCATATCCAGAAATCCAATATATCTGTTTTTTTTGGTCAATTGTATATTATCTCTATTAAAAAGCTGGTAAAGCTAGAATTATTGTATACTATCCAGTAATCCAAACATTCCAAAAATAATGGCACCCCTTAGTTTTTAATAGTGCCGGATTAATGAGACTACTGTATTCACTAAAGGGTCTTGTGTAAAACCCATGACTCTGTGTGAATTAGTCACTAGAGTGGGTTTCCTCATATTTTGGGTACAGTCGAGTTCATTAATATATTGGCAGTGACAAATTTTCAAAATATTATAAGCGTTAAAATGATCATATAGTTCTATACAAACTTAGACATAAATAAAATGTTAACATACATTTAAAGTTTCAAAATATTATAACCTTTAAAATGATCATCATTTTAATGCTTATGTTATTTTGAAACTTTTTCACTGCCAATATATTAATGAACTTGACTGTACAACAATGAAAAAGACAAAATAAAACACATAATACCTATAAAATATTTTATTACTTTCCAGAAAAAGAAATCAAAAGAACGAAGCAGTGCTACTAGAGAACTATCACCTGTAGCCATAGAGCCTCCAATTCTTGAGGAATTGGTTCACGTCGCTGAAAGCTCCTGTGGGATAGAAACCTTAAAGACTGATGTAATAGAATCAGATACTCAAGCAGCTGTAGTGAATGAAGAAGCTGATAACAGTAATATAAGTATAGAAATAATAGGAGATACTGAAGAGACTTATAGAGAACAAATTATAGAAACCAATGTAGGTAATCATGAGAGTATAGCTCAATCTGACTCCATGGTGGAAGAAACTGAACATATCAAGGAAACACCACAGACTGCTGAAATAGGTGTCAAATCAAATATTTCTACTAAAGAGGTTCCATTATCAAGTGTTGAAGGCAGCTACAAAGAGTTGAGTAAGCAACTAGAAAGGATAGCAACACCACATGAAGTTACAGAAATTGCAGAAGCAAGAGAATATGAACTTGTGCACCCTGATGCTTATTTGAGTACTGAGAGAGAGCAGATACAAGAAACTCCTTTTGAATATGTAGGAGAAGACGTAATGCCATCAGCACCATGCTTCGATGAGGTCCATCAAACTGCACAGTACGAAGAAGTAGAGAGAGTAATAGAGAGTAAGCCTAAAGTAAAATGCATGTCTCTAGACGATGCAATAAAACTGTGTGGAGGGAAGGAGATGGAAGAAGTCAGGGCCATGAGTGAAAGAGAAGAAGAGATAGTTGAAGCAGGATCTTTGAGTGGACCAGAACATCCTCTTGTTGATTTGTTGTCTACATTCAGGTTTGTAAAAAGATTGATTAAAAAAATTGCTATTTCTGTAGGATAATAATAAATAAATAAAAATTTATTGAAATAACGATAAGTTTACAAAAAAGTGTACATATGGTTCAGTAGTGTATATTAATCTAGGCTTATAATAGAATTATAATAAACTGGATATAAACTACTAGCAGTGCCCCGCGATTTCGCCCGCGTTATTTTGAGGATAAAACCTCATATACTACTAAAATATATTCCATTACTTTAAGATTATTACTTAGTACGCACGGCTACACATCAAGGTATATAACCAGTATAAGCTGACTTCTGATTGTACGAAAAACTTATACAATGCAAGGTCAGCTAAAACTGGAAATGTATAGCTTTATATGGAGCCGTGTGTACATTACTTTAAGAAGCTATTTTGGGTACATCGTGGGTACATCATGCTATGACCAGTAAGAGTGGAACTTATAGTAAACCTCGCACAGCTACCGGCGCGCGACGGCCGTGCTGATTTATTTTAAAACTATGATATCTCCTAAGGTATTGATAGAAATCAAACGATGTCAAGGGCAATTTTGTTCAAAATTAAATACTTGTGATGAATAACGTATTTATTTGGATAAGGATTAATATCATGTTTATAAAAAAAACCTTCGCAAGTAATGCATTATTTTAGAACAAATTTGATTATCATAAAAAAGGTTATAGAGAGTCAACCATAAAAGATAGACATATGCGGTCGCGGACTTTTTTTTAGAACTTTTAAGGGGGAACAATTCCGTCATACATTATTTTTGCGTAACTTTAACCGTTTACGCAGCGCACGCAACGGAAGTTCTCTAAAAGGAATAATTTTTTCCGTTTTTGCAACATTTTTCATTGGTGCGACGCTCCTATTGACCGTAACGTGATGTTATATAGCCTATAGCATTCCTCGATAAATGGACTATCCAACACAAAAAGAATTTTTCAAATTGGTCCAGCAGGTTTGGAGCCTATTCGTTTCAAACAAACAAATCTTTCCTCTTTATAATATTATCATAGTGCTGTAGATGGTATGGCAAATATGAGATTACAGGCAGAAATAGATCTCTGAGGGTAATGTAGGATCAAATTAATTATTATTAATTAATTAAAATTAATTCAATTATCTTGGTAAGGTATTTTGGCCCAAGTAAAGCTCCTAAAGCATTTAGTTACAAGCAATCCTATGTGAACAGTATTGACACACCTTGCACCAGTCTCGCCTAAAAAATATGTTGTTGCAATAAATCCATATATTTCTGATCCAGATCATCACTAATAGCAGTGGAGCGCGAACGAATACAACTTGCATGCGGGTTTGCAGACGAAGAGAAAAGAAGAGCCACTCTATGGAAGGTCGAGAAACGCCATGTGAACTTATCAGAGAAGTGCCCGTGTGGGCTCGATGTACACTTGAGAGCAAGCTATGAGCACGCGGAGTTGGTTAAGGAGAGGTTACCTGTTGCTAAGTTGAGACTGGAGAGTCTACTGAGGGATGTACAGGATTCGTATTGCCATCACCAGCATGCGGCTCTGTTGGCGCATTGTCAGGTAATAATTTAATCATCAAAAATTCTGAAACATTTCTTGGCCCATTCTAAATAACTAAGATTTTCTCCGTTAATATATGAGTGCAACTGTCACTATGAGACGATTCTTTTTCTATTGTTACCGAACTTAGTAAACTTGTCTAACACACGAGGGGATATCAATAAAATAAATAGATCAGTCCAAGCCCTAAGGCCAAATTTGCTTTTTAACTACAAATAAAAATAAACATTTTATAAGCCATTCTGAACTTTTTTTCTTTCCATTTGTCCAGATAGAAGAGTTAATATCAGAAACCATACAAAGCAACAAGAGCGTGATACGTGAAGCTTTATCGCTAATATTACAAGCGCTGCGGCTAAGTGACAATGCGCCTGAAGCGCTCGCCAGCGCGCTGCAGCGTTGGGCCGCAGCGCTGTCAGCCGCGCTAATCGACGACCGCGACCTAAGGCAGCTGCTGTTTCTTATGCATCATCTGTTTAAGTGAGTAACCAGCTACATAAATAATGTTACCAAATTTGGATGGCTACCAAGCCATCTCTTCACCTTAAGATAATTGTTGACCTGCGCCTATGCACATCTGCAATATCTGTGTCGTCGCGGATTCGTTACCATCCCAGCGACCAAGTTCAAATCTTAAATGTGCCTGTAATTACACCAGAACCTTTAAGCCTAACGCAGATTGGCGCAAGCCGCGCCGCAACGCAATGCATTGCAAAAATCTCTCATCACTATCGTACATTTTCTAATCAACCAATTGCCAATGCACCATACAGATGGGCCGTACAGCACATTTTTCTATGAAATGCGTTGCACTGCGGCCTGTTGCAGCTGTAATGTTTGCTTGGGCCAAGCGAACAGTACAGCCGTAACGGCTACAACGCCACTCGGCGGCTGAAATAGTTATGGTGGTACTTCCTTCACAACGATATCCACTAAGTCTGCAGAGGCCTTTTCCCCATCTTCTACTCTGCTATTAGGATCTTTTGACCCTCAAATGACGTTGACAGGGGGGCGCTGTTGGCACACATTTATTGTGAATTGTCACTTGAAATATATTCAAAAACAAGATGGCGGCGTTAGTTCCGATTTTGACCACACGCCGAAACAACACTGTATCGTTATGTATTTGAATTTCCAGGCAGTCTCGTTCAGTCCATTGGGCATCACTAGTAGTGCACGCTAACGTGGACAGCGCGTCACCCTCGCGCATACTCGCTCTGCTCTCACTGCTGCTCGCCCGTCCTCGCACTGACACCGCGCTCGAATGTACTGAAGGTTAGACTAGCGGCGTTGCAATTAGTTATTAATTAGAAAAAACGGATGATATGTGTTTAAATAAAATTATCAAATCGTTCATTTTCAAACTGATTGACTGAAACTGAAGTTTGTATAGGGGAAAATTAAAAACTGAGCTTGGTACCCAATAAAAACTATCAACAAAATACAGGGCTGGCAACCCCTTGGTAAATTAGACAAACGTCAACGTTAATTTGTCAGCTGACGTTAAAATTCCCGCAAAAAATTCGACGTTTCGTTATGTACTAAAATCCGTCTTAGGAGAAAAAGTCCTGCAATAAAATAAAAAAATGGAGTAAGTAGAACGTCGCATGATAGTAGCGCCGCGTCTGCGAGACGAAAACAAGGGAATTGAGGCTTATAAAATCTTTTCATACTTGAATAGAGCATAAGTTTTCCACCGAGGTAGTCAACCAGGTTTTCTTACTTAGAAATATAATTATGTCGCAATGATGACCTCTCCTACTCTTCTCTATCTTTCTTTTAGCGGAAAAAGTATTTAGGTAACATTAGTCATGCGAAAAAGTGCTAAATTGGCAACACTGAGTGGTCGCGGCGACGTTTCAAAAACAACAATATCGTATAGTGCTGTAGAATGAAATTGAAGCAAGTACCAATAAATAGTCTACATGTGAAACTCAACGAGTTAGTGGCAGCCATTGCAGCCGGTGTTATGAAGGTGTTTGAGAAAATAGCATGGCATAGCTACGCAAGTTAAAACAATATGGGTGTCACGTGATCAACATTGAACGTTAATATCTCGGAGACGTGACACTTTACGGGGTTTGGACATGTGTCAACTATCTATATTGTATCTATATTGCATGTGTGGCCGCCATTTTGAAAAAATAACAAAATGGCGGGCATGTAGGTATGTGGCGGCCCTTCAAAGCCCTTAGAACTTTGTTGTGTGGCATTGAGTTTGATTGTGATTTGGAATGTAAATAATTCCCGCGCAGAGGCCTCGGAGGCGTGGGAGGAGGTGGACAGGCACGGCGGCGGCGGCGCAGTGCGCGAGGGCGCGCTGCGCGAGCGCGACCTGCTGGCGCTGCTGCGCGCCTTCCCGCTCACGGACCTGCTGGCGCGCCTCGTGCTGTTCACGCATTCTGTAAGTTTCAACTGCTTATGTAGGAATATATACTTTCTTTAACATATTGTTCCCATCGCGTAGGTTCGTAAAACACAGGTTCGGTGGCACGGTCGTGGCTAACCACGGAGGGCGAGTCCCTGGCGGGCCGCCTTGGATGGTAATTTAGTGTTGTTTGAAGGTATGCGGCGTGCTGAGATAAATAAAAGTTTATACACTGACACAGTAAAGTTTATAGTTTATTGGAAAGGTATAAGAACACAGTAGTAGCACAGTAAGTACACAATTTAGAGTTCACAACACAGCAAGAATGAAGAGTAGCACTAGATAGATAGATGGAGTAGACAGATAGAAAGCAAAGCGGAATGTTCTATAATTAGCAAAAGCACGATAGCGGATCGGGCGACACAGTGGTCTCACGAAAGGCGGTAGGATGACTAACGGAGCGCCGGCCGGCACTGATGCGCGGGCGCGGCTTAGGAATGCGGTCTCCCACCTCGCGCGCTAAACAATGGAGCGATCAGGCGGGCGACCGGTTCGGTCACTACTAACACATATGGTTTGCTTGTCCGTCCGCATATACAACTTTTTAGTATAATGTACATAACATTTTATAGGATACCAAACAATTATTATTACTACTGTTATTATTATTAATACAACTATTATTAATCTACGCCACAGTAAGAAGAAGCACAGAACCGGGCCTTTACCCAGCAGTTGCTCTACAACACCTGGTTCTCCGCCTCCTGCACTCATTCAATCATTCTGTTGCAGCCCACGCCGAGATTCACAAAAACATAGACGGTTAAATGACCAACTGCGCCCCGCGGTTGGAACTTTTACTAGGGGACCAAACCTGACATTGGGAAAACAAAAATCAGCTGTTCCCTGCATTTATGTTTGCATAACTCATCAAAATGTAGGGAACAGTTTATTTTTTTATCGCGATTTCAGGTTTGGCCCCATAGTAAAAGTTATTCATAATGATGAGTACAATGACCTCTTAAGAGGTTGTTAATGTTTTTCCAATAACCCTTTATACAGAGATCTCTATGTTTTGCCGCTAAAGGCGTACAAATATCAAATCATCAAGGCCACTTATAACTTCCTCATGAACATTTGCCAGGACATCCGTCACGCCCGTCCGCACGAGTGGGGCGACACAGCGGGCGGGCGGGGCGTCGTGCGGGCGTGCTGCGGCGTGCGCGCGTGGCTGCACGTGCTGCACTGCGGCGCGCGCGCGCACGCGGACTACGGCCGGCTGCGCCACGCGCTGCGGGAGCTGGCGGCGCGGGCGCTGCACGCGCTCGCCTGCTTGCATCTCACTTCTAGGTACAGCAGTGCTATTCTGTAAAAATCTCACCGTGATAACTTAGGTAAAGTGAGCTATCAATAGGGGCAATCCCTAACATTAGGTGGAGTGACAACTCATTTCACCTAAGTTTTCACGGTGAGATTTTTACAGAATCGATCGGCTGTAACCATCTCACCGTGAAAACTTAAGTGAACTGAGCGTGGAATGAGCTGTGTCAGTGTCATCCTGATGCTAGGGATTGATACTCTTGACAACTCACTCTAAGCTCACTTCACCTAACTTCTCACGGTGAGATTTTTACAGAATCGATCGGCAGTTTTGGTGGATGTAGTACACATACAACGGCCTCCAAAAGCTATTTGATATTTTTCCATTTCAGCTGTGACACACATTATGATGTAAAATTCTAATTTCAAATGTTTGAACTGTACACTATAACATTTAATTATTGATTTTCAACTTTATTCCTAAAGCATAAGGTTCAAAGTTGATTGGGAAAATTTGACAGTTTCGAGTAGCTTGATATGCTGGCATCTGTACATGGGAGGGGCAAACGTCGTATGCAATAGCGATTTCCAGGCTAAACCACACCAGGAATAATTCGATCGATGTTTCCGTTGGAGTGCATTCAAAACTGGAGAAGTGATATCGAAGAGTACTTAAACATTGTAAAGATAATTATGCTTTTCGTCTTTCTAATGTATTTCTTTCAAACTCTAGACCATTCTACGCCCGTGACTTAGAAGAGAAGATATTGGCTGAACTGGAAGCGTCATTCTCTGCCGGGTTCAATCTGTTTGAAGCACAGGAATTAGAGAAACTGCCAGCGACGCTGCTCGCTGACAACACTGTTAAGGACTACTGCATATCTATCATCATCGGACTGCATGGTATGTGACATTCTACTTTTATTTTTAGCCGCCTATAACTTTATTTTTGCTCAGTCGTCAAGAAGTTGTCTTTCCTTATCAGAGTAGCAGGGACATCGTCAAACTGTTACCATGAATTCAGCACATGATTCTAGACCTCCCTTTTTTTTTTGGATGGGCAATCATCAAATGACCTCTCCCGCTCAGGGTGGAGCAGAAGGGAGTGAGACTTACTGACTAAAACCAACCCGTTTTGCCGGTAAGGTACTTGATGTGTGTGTAATCAGAAGGTTGGCAAATGAAAGAGCGTGTTCTCGGTTGAAGGTTTACTGAACGACTGAAGTTGTGAACAGAGGTTGAAAGGACTTAGAATTAACTTACGAGCTACGTCATACATTGCCTAAGATTATAGATGTTTAATATGCCTACGCGCTACAATCCTCCCCCCTTAGATTAAACCATTAAGTTTTAGTTACTCCCTGAAAGAAAATAAAATTATGAACTAAGCTACAAACAGTACAAACGTTAAAATAAACAAATTATGTAAGTTAAGGACATACTTATACTCGTATAAACATTATATTACGTCATTGGTTGTGGACAATTGTTTTACTTATAAGTACTAGAGTGTTCACGGTCTTTCGACGGAAATTGTTTACACTACACTTAAGTTTGTTTGAGGTTTGCACTTTGCACTCGCGATATTTGCTTGGAGGTTGGCATCTCTAGTGGTACGCCGTTAGCACGTTATGTGATCGCGCAGCTGATTCTTGATTCGACGGCGGCGGCTTCGATGCGACGCCTGCCATAGCTCCACCCCACCTAGAGTATACATAGGGTTACCGCTGTTGACTAAGATGATTGCGGCTAGTAACATCTTGTAGGTGATGTGATGGTAATGGTTTCATCTTCCACAAATGTTGGCTGCGCTGTTCTAGTGCGCAACGATGGTCATTTTGTTAGCTGGCTGGCCCATGTTGTTGCTGACTGGTATGAGTGCAGCGATAGTGAGCGTTTGTTGACGTCTGACGGTTATGGAAACAGTTGATAACGACGTTGAAGTGGCGGCTCACATGTCGAATCTTACGGTCCTCTTAACGACGCGGCCCGATTTCGTTATAACCGGCGGTGTCGTAGTGCTTGAAGTGTCGTATGAAGTGGTAACGTTCGCCGGATGTGGGACGGTGTCGGGTGGCTTTGTTTGGGTCTCTTGGCGTGGGACCGGCACATTATCAAAGTCTAATAAATAAGCTGGTTTTAGACGATCAAGTGATACTGTGACTTGCCTGTTGTTACAGTCTAAAGTGTAAAATTTTGGATGACGTGTTAGTACTTTATATGGGCCTTCGTATGGTGGTACCAAAGAACGCCGTGCTTCGTTCCTAACAAACACATGAGTGTTAATGGATAAGTCTTTATGAATAAATACACTATTGTTATTGTTATGTGAACTTGAATGTGAGAGGTTGGGAACGGATGACAATGAATTGGTTAACTGTTTGATGTAGTCGCTCTCGTTAATGTTGGTTGTAGGCTTTGAAAGAAAAAGGTCACCTGGAAGTCTGAGACTACTGCCGTATAAAAATTGTGATGGACTGTATCCCAGATCTAATTTAACTGCTGAGCGTAACCCTAGGAGTACTAGAGGTAATTCCGGTAACCATTGTGAACTATTTGAACATTTTGCCATGATAGCAGCTTTTAAGGTACGGTGCAGTCTTTCGATCATGCCGTTCGCTTTTGGGTTGTATGCAGTTGTACGAACTCGTTCGATGCCGAGTCTTTTTAATAACTGCCGAAATAAGTCTGATTCGAATTGACGACCTTGATCTGAGGTTATACGTTTTGGACAACCGAAACGAGCAATCCAATGCTCTACGAACACCTTAGCAACCGTTTCAGCTGTTATGTCTTTAACGGGTATAACTTCAGGCCATTTCGTCACCCTGTCGATGATGGTGACGCAATATTTGAAATCCTCTGCCGGTGGCAGTGGTCCTATTATATCTATGTGTACGTGTTCGAAACGATTTCCTGTGTTGTCAAATTCGCCTATCGGTGTTACTGTGTGGCGTTGAATTTTACATTTTTGACAGGGAACACACATTTTCACGTATTTTCTTATGTCATTATTCATGCTGCTCCAAAAATACCTTGACTTAACTAAGCGTTGGGTAGCTGCGACGCCGGGATGACTCACATTGTGTAAAGTTTTGATGGCGAGTTCCCGAAACTGTATAGGTAGATAAGGACGTATGTCGTTTGTTGATGTTTCGCAGGCTATCTTTATCTCCGAATTGGGCATGGTGATTAATTTAAATTGGAGTTTATCATGTTTACGTAGGTTTTGTAATTCCGAATCGCTTTTTTGTAGTTCGGCTAACTTTTGATAGTCGAATAATTATGGCACAATAATCTCATCAATTCGGGATAATGCGTCGGCGACTGTATTTTTGTCACCTTCTATGTACATGATGTTATCACAAAATTGAGAAATTAAGTCTAATTGTCTTAATCGCCTAGGTGAGTCTGACGGCGACACCTTTTTCGATAGGGCGAATGTTAATGGCTTGTGGTCTGTTAGGACTGTTAGCTTTCTGCCTTCTACCAAATGGCGGAAGTGTTTTATTGCCATGTATATTGCTAAAAGTTCCCTATCATAAGTACTATATCTTGTTTGAGTGTCAGTGAGTTTCTTTGAGTAAAATCCTAGAGGTTCTAATTTATCACTAACTCTCTGATTTAAAACTGCACCTACGCAAGTACCGGAAGCATCTGTCATCAACACTAGTGGCACGGTTGCGTCGGGATGTGATAACATCACTGTATTATTGATGATTTGTTTACATCGACTGAATGCTTCTAATGCACTTTCAGTCCACGTAATTTCGGTTTTGTCGCGTTTTTTGGAATTATGTAAATACGCGTTTAGTGGTGCTTGAATTTCTGCAGCTTTTGGGATGTTTAGTCTGTAGAAATTCATCATTCCGAGGAAACGTCGGAGTTCCTCAATTGTTTTGGGTTGTGGATAGTCATTTATAAGTTGGGTTTTTTTTGCGCTCGGTTTTATGCCCTTTGAGTTGATGTGGTAACCGAGGAAGTCCAATTCGGATTTACCAAATTCACATTTATCTGTGTTGATCGTTAAGCCGTAATTATTTAAACGTTCCAAAACTATCTCTAAATGTTTTACATGCATTTCTTTCGATTCTGAAGCTATAATTACGTCATCAAGATAAGGAAATGCAAAATCTAGACTTTTTAATGCATTATTGACTAGTCTTTGAAAATCTTGCGCTGCGTTACGTAACCCAAAGTTCATTCTTGTAAATTCGAATAAACCGAATGGAGTTATGACTGCAGTTTTTGGAATGTCTTTGGGAGCCATTGGTATATTATGGTAAGCTTTCCGAACGTCAATTTTTGAAAATATAGATTTCCCTTTGAGTAAGTATGTGAAATCAAGTAGTCTTGGTAATGGGTAACGGTCGGGAGTAGTTTGTGCGTTGAGTCTACGATAATCTCCGCATGGTCTTATCTCACCGTTTTTTTTACTAACGCATACAAGTGGATTAGCCCAAGGGCTATTCGAAGGTCTACAAATACCTAATTGCATCATCCTCTCGAATTCTGCTTTGGCTACTTTGTATTTCTCCGGATTAAGCGGTCGTACCTTTTCATGAACCGGAGGTCCAGTAGTATAAATGTGGTGTTGTACATCATGTTTAGGATGTGTTTTGAAGTTTTCCAATTTGGTGATGTCGGGAAATTTTTGTAATATAAGATGGTATTCGTCGTTTACATCGATTGATCGAATACTCGGTTCGTGGCAATTTGTAATATTCGTTGCGCGCGATATTAAAGTGATTTTGTCTATTAGTTTCCTACCATGTAAATCTACTATTAGTTTGTGAGCAGCAAGGAAGTCAGCCCCTATAATTGAACGTTGAACATCGGCTAGTATGAACTTCCATTGGAATGGGCGACGTAAACCTAAGTTAACCGTAATGGTTTTTTCGCCGTATGTTTTAATTTTTGTGCCATTGGCTGCGTATAATATGTAATCTGACGTGGATGCGTCTTGCCTTTTACCGGCTAAAACCGACACGTCAGCACCAGTGTCGATAAGAAATCGTGCACCAGTTTTATTATCTGTAACACATAAACGATAGGAATTTGCGACACCGGCGACATTGTGTATTTGACCCGGTGTCTGTATTAGTTTTCCGGGTTCTTTCTGCCGCAATTTATTGTGTCGCCGCATTTACGCGCATTGGTACCGTAAGTGAAGTGGTAGAAACATAAGTAATTCGCATCACCTGGTTTCGCTTTTTGGCTCAGGTATTTTTCCGTATTTTTTTGAGTGTTTTCGCGACTTTTAGAACGTGACCGGGATGTGCTATAGCCATAACGCTCTCGACTTCGCGAGTTACGGTTTTTATGCGTATATGAACTGTTTAGTTTACTGCGTAACTCCGAAATTTCTAATTTCATTTGTTTCGATTCGCTAACAATGGTTTCGGGGATTGTATGGTCTACACTCGGGGTTGTTTTGGTAACCGGGGCTATTTCTGATGGCCTGGTATTTTCTATGATTTTATCGGCGATATTAGCCAAACTGTCAAGTTTTACCTCACTAGTGTCGCATGCGGTTATTACGGCCCTAATTGAATGTGGAAGACGACCTGACCACAATAATTTTAGAGTGTCGTCTGGCACTCTATTTTTTCCTAAATCTCGCATACGCCTTAATAATTGTGAAGGTTTTTGGTCTCCGAGTTCAATTTCGTTTAAGAGTTGGTTTAGTTGTTTGGTTTCCGACTCTTCGTAAACCGAAATTAATCTATTTTTGAGAGTTTCAAATTTATTATTTTCAGGCATGTTTTCTAGGATGTCACTTATATCAGGTAATTCGTCAGGTTTCAGCCTAGCTATTAGAAGTTGACTTTTGTGCAGGTCACTTGCCTTTTGGGGATCCACGATGGCATTGAATTGATGGAACCAGAGCCTTGGTCGATCTCGCCAAAAGTCCGGTATCCTCGGTGTGATGGAAACTGCCGTCATTTGCTGCGGTTGTGACTCCTCCGGGGTTGACATGGCTGCGGTTTGTTGGAGAGCTGCTGCCTGGTAACGTGGGTCGTTTATTTTTACGCGCGATAAGAGTCTATAGCAGACTCTCGGTTACTGTAATAATTTGGAACTCGATCGCGCGCGGACACGTCGGGTGTCACCACTTTGCCGGTAAAGTACTTGATATAAAATAAAAATAAAAATAAAATAAAGTTTATTTAGGTCCTTTTACAAAGTAATACATTTACAAACTTATAAATACTTAGTAGTACCAAGTTCTTAAGGGATTGGCTTAACTCATATTAAAGCTAGTTTAATTTACACGATTTTTACTTATCTATGAAAGGTGCGTTGGTACTGTCATTCTAACTTGTAGCGACCTGCCTGAGCTAGGTTAATAAAAACCTGTGTTTCAGGCCATCCCCATACTAAGCGGTCAGCTAATTATTTATCCATAGTAAGTTATTTTTTTACAATAATACTATCCTATTTAATATTATAGTAGGTACTAAATACAACTAAATACAATTAATATTATAATAGGTACTAAATACAATTAAAAATTACCAATTTAATAACTACATCATTATTGAAGTATTTCTAGAAGTCTTTCTGTGTCTGTGTAATCCAGTTTACCCAAATATTCGCGTATCTTCAGACTACAATGTTTGTTACTGGCACTATAAATATTAAGAATTCTATTGAGCTTATTATATAAATCGGGTCCTAAATAAACATAGAATCGGTTTACAAAGGCATGTCTAGTTTGAGGCTTTATGCAGACCAAATCCTTCCTTCTCTTGTCAGAAGGTACTGGCTTGTAAGCTAGTTCAACGTGCTGCTGCATTATGATGTGCAGAATAAATAATTGACGTACTGTTAGCACCTTACAAGCAATGTAAAGCTGGTGTGTAGGAAATCTGAAAGGCCTAAAGGTGGCTACCTTTAGAATTGCTCTTTGAGCACGTTCTAGGGGGAGTAAAATAGACTTTGCAGCACCACCCCATGAAGTTATGCAGTATGTAAGTACGGATTGGCACAAAGCTAAATATACCTGTTTAATTAATTTAAAGTCAGCAATGTAGCGTAAATTCTTAAAGATATATATGAGTTTACGAACTCGCGTACATTGCAAATCAATGTGTTTACGGAAATTTAGATTTGTGTCAATTGTGACACCTAAATATTTCATGTGGTCAGCCTTAGCTAGAGTAGGACACGAACACGCAGCGTCAGCGTGTGTCGTACGCGTACAGTTATGAGCATAAATGGTAAGGTTAGTAAGTGGTATATTAGTGTTTCTCATTCTAAATATAATATACTTGGTTTTATCTGCATTTAATGTTAGTAGATTCATACGAAGCCAATTTGATACAATGTTAAACCCACTCTGAGCATATTTATAGACCTCCTCTCGTGATTTAGCCGAGAACAATAGGGCTGTGTCATCTGCATATGACATTATGATACCATCTGCTAATTTCAGGTTGCACAGCTCATTTATGTAAATTAAAAACAACGTTGGTCCCAAAATACTTCCTTGTGGAATGCCGTATCCGCTGTTTTTAAGTTCTGAACTTTTATACTGACCGAGTTTTACACACTGATGACGATTTCTAAGGTAATCAGAAAAAAGTTGGAGTTGTGTTCCTCTTATCCCAAATGTTTCAAGCTTGTGCAATAGTTTAGAGCAAGAAATAGTGTCGAAAGCCTTGGCAAGATCCAGGAAAATTCCCATGCAATGCAAGCCATTATCCAGATTTGTCGTAATATAATTTGTCAATTTGTGAACTGCTTGGCAGGTTGATCGTTTTGGTCTAAAACCAAATTGCCTATCTGAAAGTAGTTTGTTGTCCTCAAGATATTTTATTAACCTATTATTTATAATTCTTTCCAAAATTTTCGAGAGGCCTGTTAAAACTGAAATGGGTCTGTAGTTATTAACGCAGTGTTTGTCTCCAGATTTGAATACAGGGGTGACCAATGCTTTTTTCAGAAGGCTAGGAAAAACTCCATGTGACAGACATAGCTGAAAGATATGTGTTAAAGGCTGAACAAGTAGGTATTTAAAATTTTTAAGGATTCTATTTGGTATATCATCCCACCCGACTGCACAGTTATCTTTTAACCCGGAAATTATTCCTAAAACTTCATCGACGTCGGTATCTAATAACACAAAAGAATTAACTGGATTTACAGTTCCACTAGTCTGGTGTTGGCGAGGGACAGTTCTAGTTCCAGGTGTTTTGTCAGCCAAATTTTTACCAACGTTCACAAAAAAATTATTTACTTTATCTGCTGCTTTATATGGGCTACTACCTGTTGATAGTAAATCAAGTGCAGGTTCGGAGTTTTTTGCAGTAAATGTATTTTTTCTTATATATTTCCAGACTAGTTTACTATTTTTTCCTGCTGATTGAAGCTCATATTTGTCATGTTGGATTTTTATTTTCTTCAGAAGGTTATTACAGAAGTTCCTATATCTTTTGTACGTTATGCTAAGTACCTCGTTGTCAGGTGCGAGTTTAGATTTTAAGTGCAATTTGTCTCTATGTCTTATGCAACGGACGAGACCTGGTGTAATCCAGGGTTTGACATTACTATATTTCCTAGGCATTTTTGTAGTGAAAGTGTTTTTAATGATTGCATGTTGCAGTGAGCCTATAAAGTAGTCAAGGGAAGTATTTGCGTTGCATGAGTTGTAAACTGGGTCAAAATTTATGCTGCGTATGTCAGTTTCAAGTTTTGCCATATTGACTTTGGTATAGCTGCGCATGCAACTTTTTCTGGGTAATGATGTTTGTAATGTTAGCAAAATTGCATTATGATCAGTTAGTGAAGAATTAGTGATGAATGTTTTTGTTAGTATTTTTGTTTTCAAAATAATATGATCTAAGCATGACCCACTTTGATGCGTAGGGTAATGATAAGCTGGCAATAGTCCGTGATATGAGCAAATGTTTAGATAATTATGGGCATGATTATCGATTTTCCCGGAAACAATGTTAATATTTATGTCGCCTATTAGTATAATGGTTTTGAAATTACACAGTTTGTTTAGAAGTTTGTCAAGAGAGTCTAAAAATCGGTCAATATCTTGAGAAGGAGGTCTGTAAACAGCCATTAACACTATATCGGGGCTAATTTCAATGATCAAGCAATTACTATCCTGAACTAAGGGTTCCTCTACTGTTGCTTTCAGATTTTTCTTGATATAAACTACTAAACCATCATTTTGATTGATGTGACGATTAGTTTTGTGGGAAGAATAACCATCCATGGGTGGTAAATTTATTGTCTGGGTGGACAGCCAGCATTCTGTCAGAACAATTATATCACAGCTTATGCCAAGATTTTGTAACAACACTTCAAATCCGTTCATGTTTCTGTTTATGCTGCGAATATTTTGGGTGAGCACAGTTAATGTTTTATCCATAGCAGGTATGAAATGTTTACAGTCTTCGACATTACATATTTTAGTTTCAGACACAGAAAAGCTATCTAGGTCACAAAGCAAATTATCAATCATAATTATATTTACTATTTAAGATATAAAGATACAATTAACCTACTGTTAGTGTGCTTAAAAAGATATGAAATATGTAGCGCTCTTAGGCGCCTTCATAGTCTATAGAGTTGATATAGTTATCCTCTGCGAACTTGCGTGCCGGGCAACTAGCATCACCAGTTTTGTGGTCACTTTTGCGCTTGAAGCGATTGCACGTCGCACATTTGTGAGGAGCGTTTTTATTGCTGCAGTCCTTAAAGGAATGACCAGTCTCTCCGCAGTGGTTACAGGTTGAGCTAGTTTCTCGGCAATATTTGGCTGCATGTCCGAATTGCTGACAATTAAAGCACCTGGTAACTATCGTGAAATCTCTCACGGGGCAGGAAGTCCAATTTATAAAAATTCGCCCTTGATCAATAAGAATTCTTCTGATATTAGCTGGTAATTCTAGAATATAATTACAGGTGCTCAGATTTTTCTTACCTGATTTATGGCTTAATTTCATTGTGGCTAAGAGGGACTCACGGGTTGTGTTTGGCAGCTTCTCAGAGAGGTTTTGCTCGAAAATACACTCAAATACTTCCTGTTCAGTTAGGGCTGCGGGGACACCAATAACTGCAACCCTTGGACGGCGCTTTGTTGGTTCTTCAACGGTAAGGCCTGATGAAAGAAGTTTCTCTGACTTCCGCAATTTTTCTATGTCTTCTTTCTTGTCCGTGCTGATGATGACCCCTCCGTTTCTCACTTTACGAACGCTGCGTACGTGAAGTTTCAATTCCTCGGGAGAGATGATTTCCTGGACGAGAGACTTCGTGTCGTCGCTGGTTTTAGTTTTATCGCTATGGTAAATAGCAATGGAACTTAAGTTTGCAGGACGAATGTAGTTTTCGGTGCCCTTCTTGACCATATCCGCGAAGGAAGTTGTTTCTGCGGGCTTCATTTTACTTTCTACGACTTCTTTGAATTGCCGAAGTGAATTCGCAACGCCCTGCTTCTCTTTTAGATGTTCAATAGTGGTGTACGCCTGAGTAGTTTTATGAGTCAAGGACTGATACAGGACAGCCATCTGAGATGTTCCACTAGTCACTTTACGGCATAAATTGGTCACACGGAGCTTCTGGTCAGCGTTCATTTTTCCCTCTGCTACTATACTACATACTTCGCTTAAGATGGACTCTATTGTACTCATCCATTTCTGAATTTCCGATGTGGGTATAACTTCAGCGGGTAACACATGTTCCGTGGGTGCTGGTGGAGTTGGGGTTATGGGCTTGTCTTGTTCATTTGGTGACGGCGGAGGACTTCGCCGTATTAATTGGCTACGGCCAAACGGGCTAGATCCTGAGCTAGCCATATCTACCACAGTAACAGTAGCCTATAGGATTTAGTTCATTGCATGCAATGAACGCGTAGATCAGTGTTTGTATCAACACACTAGTTTTCACTTCGCGACACACTTTAGTTTTAATGCTTACACTGCATATGTAATTCCAATATTCATTTAGTTGTAATTATTAATTATAACACATTATAAGCAAAACAAAATGCACGTCCGCTTAGGCAAGCGATTGATCGCGCAAAAAACGATGATTGATGTGTGTGTAATCAGAAGGTTGGCAAATGAAAGAGCGTGTTCTCGGTTGAAGGTTTACTGAACGACTGAAGTTGTGAACAGAGGTTGAAAGGACTTAGAATTAACTTACGAGCTACGTCATACATTGCCTAAGATTATAGATGTTTAATATGCCTACGCGCTACACCGTGTTCCTTCCTTAGCCCTTTATGTTCCAAGGTAGCGGTAACCCTTTCGGACAATCTCGCTGCCCAACCCAGACCCCCCCTAGCGCAGAAATGTTACGTAGGTTAACAAAAAAAAAATAAACAACTGTTTTATAGAAACGTGCAATACCTACGCGAACAAAATGTATGGAACAGCCATTTTTTTATTACTGACGATATGGTTCAAAATCATATACTGAATCCACGGTAACGGGTTGCGCGTCGCCTGGGTACGAGTACCTGGCAAACACACAAATGACGTATAATAGAAACTGATAGCTTTCAATGGCGGTCCGTGACAGAAGTTGTGTGAAGGTATATTTTAAACTTTTTAAAGTATATTTCAGTTTTTAACTATTTATTATTATGTTTAAAGTACGACGATAAGTAACGATAGCAACAACTATTCTATCAATGAATTATTTTTAAATCATGACATTATATTAACATACACAATTCATGTAAAAATTGTTAAAAACTAAATGTTAAAAAATCCTTTTTTTAATGCATGAAATAAAAAGGCCTTATTATTATTATATTTTAAACTTAAATACAATTATCCCGCTAGACGGCACAATTAATTATGGTCGTTTGCATACTTTCACTGACAAGTCCATCTCACCTGCAATTTCTTAATGTTGAGTCTTCTCCCAACAGATCAAACTCCGAAACAGCTAGAGCTGCTGTCAATAGAGCTGCCGGTGCTACCGTGTGATGAGCGCATACGCATAATATCGCAGGCCGCTATCGATCGAGCGCAGGACCACGAACTAGCCAGGATTGTGCTAGAATTCTTGCTACAGGTAAGAGCTGGGTTCTATGTTCAAATCGGCGAAGAGGTTTTGTCTTGCCATTTTTCTTCGATACAATCCTACTAATCCTACTCCTACTAATATTATAAATGCGAAAGTTTGTGAGGATGGATGGATGGATGTTTGTTACTCTTTCACGCAAAAACTACTGAACGGATTTGGATGAAACTTTACAGTAATATAGCTTATACATCAGAATAACACATAGGATACTTTTTATCCCGATATTCCCACGGGATCGACACTTATGCGGGTGAAACCGCGGGGCGCTGCTAGTTGACTATAAAATAAAGTCCTGTGTAGGTAGACTATTATTTATATTGTGATATATTTGACAAATACTTAAGATTTATTATTTTGCTCATATACATGTGTACACATGGGGCTTGTGGCTAAGTTATAACAGCCGCACGAGTCGATCGATCAGGTTAAGCTACGCTTGCCGCGGTTGGTCCGTGGATGGATGACCATCTTTACATATCCCGTTTTGATTAATACAATCAAAAGATACGGGCGTTTATGTTCCGTTTAGAAGTTTGATTTTTCACAGCTTCAAGGGATTGCAGTCCTGAGTATTTGATATTAGTTTAACTCCATGCGTTCCTTAGAAAAAGGATCTTGACAGACGGACAACGAAGTGATGTTATAAGGGTTCCGTTTTTCCTTTTGAGGTACGGAACCCTAAAAAATGGTTGTGACATGTTTGTGATATACTGGCTCCGATTCTGTTGTTCACAAACTAAACTAAATTTAAGTTCAGTGCATCTTTTTCTCTCTATATCATTAAGAAAAGGACAGAAGATAAATATTAGTTTAGTCCTGTCAAATTAGTCAGCGCCTGACGTAAATTGACGAATTTTTAGTAGGCAATTTTTTAATCACGTCTAAACTTGTCTATGGATTATCTAATTTGACAGGACTAAATTAATATTTATCTTCTGTCCTTTTCATAATGAAATAGAAAGAAAAAGATGCAATTGAACTTAAATTTAATTTAGTTTGTGAACAACAGAATCGGGGCCACTATAACGCGCAAAGATTAGAAAGAAAGTGAATAAAATACAAATAAAGGCATTTTCCCCGCATTGATGGGGTATAAATGATTCGTAAATAAATCGCATCCCATTTGTTTTACAGACTGGACTGAAACGAAAATCACTCTCCTGCAAGGGTTTGTGTGACGTGGCTGCGCGGGAGTGTGTGGGACGAGTGCTTGCCGCACACGTCTACTTACACTCTACAGCACTGCACATACTAGCTGACTTGAATATAGGTAAGTGTAAAGTGGGTTGAACCACAGATATAGATAGACCTAGATAACGCAAGTATCACAATCTGTATGAAACAAGCGTGCCATTTTTAAGACTACCTACTATGACGTCACAAGTGCTCTTTCTCACTCACGCTCACCCAGCCAGCAGTACACAGGACAAAGCGCGAAAGTGGCGGCTTAGTGCGATTTTTGGCACGCGAAGTAGTTGCTTTTGCGTTATCTAGGTGTATCTATATCTGTGGGTTGAACGTTATCTATACTAATCAACGCTAATAATAAAGCTGAAGAGTTTGTTTGTTTGTTTGAACGCGCTAAAATCTGGAATCACCAGACGGATTTGTAAAATTATTTTTGCATTTGATAGCCCAATTTTTGAGGTAGGCTATAAGCTATCTAAAATCACGCTAGAGCTCTTAGGAGGCGAACAAAAATAAAAAAGTACTTAATTAAAAATCGGTAAGCGAAAACTAAGTAAAAGTACTAAGTAATAATAGCGCGGACGCGTGATGCCATGCGACGGCGTGGGTCGGGGGAACAAGAAGTTTCACACGGACGAAGTCGCGGGCAGAAGCTAGTGCCAAAATAATATGTATCCATGAAACCGTCTGGTAAACAAACCACTAGGGATTGAAACAAGAGGAGCACATTACACAGGCCTCGCGCTTCGCCTTGTGACATGTGGGTTTGGTTGACTGAACTAAATAGCAGCGGCAAAGCTTGTAGAGGACATTTTTATCAATAGCGACAAAGTTGTTTCTTTATTAGTCTTAAGGATGATTTCCACCAAATGGCTCGCATCGCATCGGATCGGAACGGATTTTACAATCTTTAAACAATATTGAATCGTGTACTTAGTATTTAAAGTCTATATTACTAAGCCGTTTCTTCTTCTTTTAATGCAATAACCAACAATACTACGTCAACTTAAACCATTTTCGAAAATTAGAATTCCTCAACACGGTAAGAATGAAACTATTTGACTAGGCGTAGCAACGCATACATTCTCAAGCGACGGTACGGAGTCGATCGTATGCCTCGACATGCTTCTGGACGCGATCGGCTATCGCCGCATCCGTTCGTATCCTTTCCGATCCGATGCGATGCGAGCCGTTTGGTGGAAATCATTCTTTAAAATTCTAATCTTCCAAAAATATAGCTAAAAAAATGCAACCAATAAAATACTCTACCTGAAATTAGGCTGATCCCTATCTTGGAACCTATACTTATCCTGGCAATCCTTACTTCCTTATTTACGAGTCCGACTAAGAATTTTTTCAAGTTGTTATACCTCAAACAATTGATTACAGTGGAAACCCTAGACCCGTCTTGGGTAAAGACCCTAAACGTTCACAAATGGCGTCCAAACCGCGCGGAGATACACGCACTGTTAGACGACTGGGCGCGACGCTGTCAACAATTCCTGCAGCATCTGTTACTGGAGATGGATTATACGCCTTATGTGTAAGTTACATGACAACACGCCTTGATTCCCTGAAGGGTTAAGCAGAGGAGAACCTATGGTACGCCTACATTTAGCCAGTTATGTTTAAGTTAAATGATTTTTTTTTCTTTTTTTGAATTGCGTCTCGCAGTTCATCCAATGAGGTTGTCGTCTGCTTAACCGGGCTTGTCTGTGGATGCCTCAATAAATTGAGGCCTCCAGCCAGGGCTTAAAAAGTTAAAAACTAAGTGACTACAAGCTAAGAACACCCCCTGTGGGGTACGGACCTCGGCTTAGTGCGTCGTTGGGGGAGGGCAGCAAGGGACAGGCTGGATCGGAATTATTTAGGGACGAATTTAAAACTACAGGTTCATCGGCACGGGCTGGCTTGACCAAGGGTCGGGGCGGTGATTATTTCTTCTATATTTTGCATTGTATATAGTAAAGAAGTTGAGTAGAAGGACGGCGGTTATTAAAAAAAATGCTGTTCAGTAAATTTTGCCCGCATTGGTATTGCACTTTTCTATGAAACGGCAGTTTTTTTTTTAACAAATAGATCAAACATTTCAACGCAGAGAGGTTCAGATTCATGTGCTGAATCTGAACCTCTCTGCGTCTAATGGTTACAGTTTGCGCGTCGATCTCCCTGTCGCCCTGAATTCTATTTTTCTATATAAAACAACCATTACTCTTCACAGCGGTCTCCCCTTAGACGTCCAGCTAACAATCGGCTCCTGGCTCTGTTCCTGGGTGCTGTCCCTCCGCTGCAGCCCGCCCGAGTGGTGCTGGAGCGTACTCCGCCGGCTGCGAGTACATCGGGCGTGTTGGAACCTGCCTGCGGATGCGCCCGCGCCGGATTGTGAGCCGACGGACTTGTTTGGAATGGCATATGCGTTGTTAGCGACGTCGTATGGACATTGTATACCGGTGGTGAGTTTTTTATTAACTTTATTGGGTGCATTTTTGTTTGCTTATGGTGTGTGATAATAATTATAAGGCTGATTTCAGTGTAAATTAAATTGATAGGTAGCACACAGTATTTGTGAGAAAAATATTCCTATATTACTCGAATTTATTACTTTTTTGGTTATTTACAGTGTTTTTGAAAGTTTGGTAAATGAGTGGTTATTTTCCACCTAAAGATCCTCCCTCACCTTGAGCATTCGCATATGTTTCAAGTATCTTTATTGCCTGTCTGCACAGATTTGTTCGGAAGGAGTACCAGCGCTATGCAAGCTGGCTGCCACGCGACCTCGGGACGCAGTTCAGTGCCTCGCCGGTGTCATGCTTGTAATGGCACATTCACCTGAGTCTGTGGCGTATACTCCCAAGTAAGTCACTTAACCTGGGTCAAATAAACTTATTTACTTTCTTCTTTTTCTTTCTTTAAGAGTAAACTAGTCGCAAGCTCGAACTCGCTGGTGGTCATGGCCAAAAAGCACGCTGTCTCGCCTGGCTTCGTATACGACAATGCTAGTATCAGTGATGAGCAGTTAGACGCTAGTCTACACGAACAACGTCTAGTTCTCACGCACAGAAACACCGTTCCGAACTGATAGACGCGTAAAAAGATTCGAAAAGTGCTACGGAAAATCGAGTTTTATGAAAAAAACACTGCATAAATCAATTACAAATAAAGTTTATTGGTCTCTTCGATAACTGAGCTTTGTCGGTACGGACTTGGTTTTGAAGATTTCACAGTTCTTTTATTACTTAATTACACCCAAAATTACGTTAAAAATAGCAAGAAAAACGAATGTTTGTTGGCTCATAACTTTTTAATGGCTTTTTATTTTACTATTCTGTTTCCGTACAGACATAATTAATAATAAGTCAAAACGATATCATGTTTAACTTTGGATGCACAATGTCAAACAGTGGAATAATATTCTCCCGAAATTTGTATTCGATTCGGGGTCGAGCAAAGTGTTATTGAGTTTTTCCATTAGGAATTTCTTAGTAACAGCCCGGAGTTTGGAAGTTGGTGGTGTGATAGCCCCGTGCCTAGGAAAACACGATAAGCCGTTGGTCCTGCGCCTGATCTCTCTCCGGTCGTGTCGGATTGCCGTCCCGTCGGACTATGAGAGTGAGGGATGAGGGAGTGCACCTGTGCCTGTGCACTATAATATCTCCTGCGTACCTGGCTAATCTCTGTTGAGATTGGCCACCGTGACCGAAATCGGTCGGGGAGGCTATTATTATTATAATTACGGGATAAGCCCTATAATAATCGAAGACGCTTGGCAAATTGTAATGTTGTGATCCCGAAATGTGTGAAAGGGTGTTTTTAAAGGAAGCCAAATCTTAGGATATTCTGTCAGTTGGAGTTATTTATACAACGTGTTTTTTTTGATATCCCATAACTCTAGGGGGTCATTGTACTCATCATTATGAACAACTTTTACTATGGGACCAAACCTGAAATCGCGAAAAAAAAATCAGCTGCTCCCTACATTTATGTTCGCATAACTCGTCAAAATATAGGGAACACCAGATTTTTTTTTCGAGATTTCGGGTTTGGTCCCATAGTAAAAGTTGTTCATAATGACGAGTACAATGACCCCCTAGAGTTATGGGATATAAAAAAAAAAGTTGTATTTAGAGGTGGTCTGGAATTTTTGTCAATCATGCGGTTTTTCAAACTGTTTCCACGCGTTTTATTACTTGTAGTTTATTTTTCCTGTCTTTAATTTTTTCACAGATTCACGGAGCTGTTCACAACGTTGTTGGATTCAGGCCCGTCACTGATGCAGCGCGCACTTGGTCGCGGTGGCGCGGCGGGTCCCGAGCTGCTGTTGCGACTGATCCTAGCGCAGTTATCTGACGAGTGAGTACCACTGTTCACAAGGAACAAAAAATTGAATAAATAACGTTTAATAACAACACAGCAAGAACTAATACAATATCATTAGTATTAGTTCTTGCTGTGCCCTACAGGGTCCATAATTGTACCTTAGCTTTAAGCCATTGTAACACCTCTACTACATTTTGGAATGCAATTAAATATATGAATATGCTTAATATGATTGTGCTCCAAGAAATATACAAAATTAACAAACAAAACAAGTAAAACCAACAAATAACAATCAACTAATCATCATTTGCCTAGTCTTTTCTCAACTATATTGGGGTCGGCTTCCAGTCTAACGGTATGCAGCTGAATACGAGTATTTTACATGGAGCGACTGCCTATCAGACCTCCACAATCTAGTTACTGGGTAATACGATACCCCTTGGTAAGACTGGTTGTCAGACTTTCGGGCTACTGATGACCCGTAACGACTGTCAAAGATCCATGAATGACAGCCGGGACCAACGGCTTAACGTGCTTTTCGAGGCACGGAGGGGTTTTGATATGTAAAGATGCAAGCGTAGCTTAACCTGATCGATCGGCCCGTGCGGGTGTTATTACTTAGCCACAAGCCTTTGTTAGATAAATAACAACCAACTAATACAAGCACAAAAAAAAACACATAATCTCAAACATGAACGACACACATCTAACCAAAATTCCAAATGTAAACAGTGGCCGCCAAAAGTTTGTTGACATTTGTCCACTTCAGCTGTGACACGCCACATTATGATTTAATATTTTAGATTCAAATGTTTGGACCACAGATATAGGTGGACCTAGATAACGCAAGTATCACGATCTGTATGAAAACCAAGCGTGCCATTTTTTGACTACCTACAATGACGTGCTAAGCACTATTTAGTGATGGGAAAATCAAATCGATTCAAAGATGCCCGTCTGCCCCACCCCCCCCTAGTGCCAGCGCTCACGTTCACCTAGTAACAGTACACAGGACTGAGCGCGAAAGTGGTGGCTTACGATTTTTGTACGTAAGCTGGCCACGCGAATTAGTTACTCTTGCGTTATCTAGGTGTATTTATATCTGTAGCTTGGACTGTTCTAACGTTTTTATTGAATCATTTAACTACCTTTGACTTATCATAAAAAAATAATCAAGTAATCCTTTAGGAGTACCCGATTATTTTCTTTTAAATCATAATTTGGAATCACAGCTGAAGTGGAAAAATGTTAAGTAACTTTTGGAAGCCACTGTACCTATGCATCGCAAACAAATATGAAAACCCTTATTGCTACGACACAAAAGCGCTGCCCAGCGTATCCGGAGTGACCGGTGACTTGACCGCATGTTTGGTTGCCGTGGTCAGCAGCGGCGCAGTGCCGCTGGCGCGCGTGCTGAGCGCGTGGCTGCACGCCGCCTGGCGCGCGCGCGTGCCGCCCGCGGCCGGCGCGCTGCTGGACGCGGCCGCGTGCGCCACCAGGCTGTGGCCGCAGCTGGATGCGTATGCCGACTACTTGCTGCAGGTACAACGTTTTGCAAACAGAAGTATGCGTTTCGGGAATCATGCCCTTCTTCGGAAACACGAACGAGCGATAATGAGATCTACTATAGAGCTGCTACAACCTAAAAGTTTAAACCTACAAAATTAGGTATTAACATGTTTACAAAATTATACTTGCAGGTCTTTTTCAGGGAGGTATCTAGTGGGTTATTCCATTTATCAACTCAAAAAATCCACTCAATAATTCGTAACATCGATATCATTCAAACTTAAAATTCATACTACTGCATCACTAAACCATAGACAATTTCGAGCGGCCATTGTTGTTTACACCTTTGGCAAATTTTGAAACACCGGAGCTTAATGCATTTATCCCACTACCTTTGTGCAGGAAGAAAACGCAAAAGAGCACATTGCCCACGCGGTCCGCAACGCTTCCACAGCGCCCTTGCTCTGTGAGTGCTTGCTGCGAGCGTGCCACGCCGCGCGCGAGGCGAGCACGCACCTGTACGTGCGCCTGTTGAGCGTGCTGCATCAACAGCGCGTCGCTCAGCAGAAGATACATGTTGATAATGCTCTGCAGGTTAGATAAAGATTTTTGTATGTAAAATAAAATGAGCTATGTTGATCAATTAGTCGTACGCACGGCTACACATCAAGCTATTCATAACCAGTATAAGCTGACTTCTGATTGTACGAAAAACCTATACAATGCGAGGTCAGCTAAAACTGGAAATGTATAGCTTGTTGTGTAGCCGTGTGTACGAGTTCGGTTGGAGCGAAACTAAAGCCTAAAAAAACAAAAATAGGAGGGGGTAAGGAGACCCAAGCTAACGTTGATTGGGATCCAGAGTAAGAGACCTTCTTACAATGCGTACTGTGTTCAAGATGATCGATCGAAGTTGTGTTTTCGTCATCTATTTTAAATTATTTAATTGACATTCTCATCTGCCTAGCCTTTTTCCAACTATGTATTTTGGGTTAAGCTTCCAATCGAACCGCATGTAGCTGAATACCAGTATTAATACGGATAATAATTTGATTGTATTTGCAGAAAATAGGCGCCAACATAACCTCAGAAGAGCTAGTAATATACCGTGCAGCGGCTGCAGCGCTGGCGGCGCCTATGAACCATCCCTCGCACTTGACGCTGTGGAGACTGTTCATGCATCTGTACCTACAGATGCCACCTGATTATGGGTATGTTTATAACGACTACATTTTCTTTAGCCGTTAGGACTTGGCAAATTTTAATAGTACATTTTTTGCATGCCTACACAATGACCTGCGCCCGTAAACTCCAAACAAGAGGGACAATAAACTGCATCAGTCTTTAATGGACCGATGTCGACCCATTTTTACTTGCTTGAATCCACTCCCAGAACTTAATTTGATTCAAACAGACAAAAGTTTGTATCCAGTGTTTTTTTTTAAATTTTTGTTAGGTTCTGGTCGTTTCTTGCTCACCCAGATTTTTTACCAATGTTATTACATCGCGAATATTTGACTAAGTACATTATTATTAAGCTATACGATACACACGCATCAGCTGATTAGCTGCTAGTGTGTCTAACCAAATAATAATAAATAATAATTATTATTATTGTCTTTTTTAGGTCAGTGCCAGCAGTGGGACCTCTTTTCTTCAGCGGGCTAATAAAATCCCGCACACTAGCTCAAATCAAACGAAGACTTCTAGATACGATTACATATCACCACAACGAAGGCGACACACTCAAGGCGGAACACAAATCTATCGATACTAGTGAAACACAATCGACTAACCGAGTAGAGAGAGCTACTCCAGTTAGGACTGACGATAGTCTGTTACCAGCTTTATCGATAATCGATTTGACGGGAGAATCGAGTGGGTCAAGCGATAGCGAAGATAATTCCGATGATAGCCGAAGTGAGAAGGAATCGAGTCAGAGTAGTGAGGTGGTTGAAACGAAGAGGAATATATTTAATTTGATTGCTTATCATGCTGCAGCTGAGAAGTAAGTTCAAATTATTTAAGTTTTGTAGTCATTTGGAAATTACCTGGTTCAGATAAACTGCTGCGATACAGGCCTTCTCTCAGAGAGAGAGTGGGCCGTAATCTACCACGCGGGCCTAGTGCGGGTTGATAATCTGCGTTCGCGATTTATTTTCCAAACATGTAAACAAATATGAGTTTATGGAAAAATAACTTTAATTACTACACAATAAAGTTCAGTTTACGCTACAACTTTAAACAAAATTTTTTTCAATGGTGCTAGTCACTCTGAAATCAACTTAATTACCATCAAAATAAAGTTCATGTTTGTTTAACTTGAAATAACATCAATTAGGAACATAAATTTGAATAGTAGATGTCACATGTTATCGAATTTTTAGTCCTAGGACATGCCGGTTTCCTCAAAATATTTTCCTTCACCGTTTTGAGAGCAGTGGTGATGAAATGATTTACACAAAGTAAAACGCCTGTCGAACCTACGACCTACAACTCGTAAGTCGCGGCCGTTACCACTGGGCCATCACTACTCATAAACAGACATCTCAGGCAAATAAATTCATGTAAATTCTGTTCCATTTTGGACTTTAAGGCAACATTCATGTTTTCAGGTTGCTCAGCGAATATTTAAGCTGGTTGGAGCAAGGCGAAAAAGTGCGCGTACCACCACACTTTGCAGATATTGCAAGATACATCCCAGAACATGTAAGTCAACAAATTATATTACTCCAGTTCTATTTAATTATACAACAAAATGTCCTGGAATTAACGTACAACCAAACAGCCCAATTAGTATATTATGTTATCATCATAATACATACACAGAATTTTTACTCATCATCATCTGCCTAGCCTTTTCCCAACTATGTTGGGGCCGACTTCAGTTACTGGGTAATACGAAACCCCTTGGTAAGACTGGTTTTCAGACTTTCGGGCTTCTGACGACCAGTAACGATTGTCAAAGATCCACGAATGACAGCCGGGACCAACGGCTTAACGTGCTTTCCGAGACACGGAGGGTCTTGGTATGTAAAGATGGTCACCCATCCACGGACCAACCGCGGCAAGCGTAGCTTAACCTGATCGATCAACCCGTGCGACTTTTATTACTTAGTCACAATACCCTCCACAGAATTTTTACTATTATGTGTAAAACATTGGCGCCGAATGTCTTGTTCACAAACTAAACTAAATTTAAGTTCAGTGCATCTTTTTCTTTCTATTTCATTAAGAAAAGGACAGAAGACAAAATGTTGGTTTAATCCTGTCAAATTAGTCAGCGCCTGACGTAAATTGACATATTTTTAGAAGCTAATTTTTTAATCACGTCTAAATTTTTCTATGAAGTATTTTAATTTGACAGGACTAAACTAATATTTATCTTCTGTCCTTTTTTTAATTTTTCCCATGTCTTTTATAGTTATTCTGCTATTCGGTGCGGAGACAAATCCAACAAATCAAACATCATAAAAATCGGTCCAGCCGTTCTTGAATTATATATGGTGTAACTAACCCGACTTTGTTTTTTTTTATAATAGATGACAGAAATCGATTCTCTATGATGCTGAACAAACTGTGCATTAATTCAGTTACACTTTGCAGATTACTTTTATAGTGTTTTTTTTTTTATCAAACCTTTTTTTAGTTCTGAACAGTTTGATATGGTTTTCCATTTTGCCCACGTATGTTGTGGTCGGCTTCCAGTCCAACCCGATGAAGCTGAATACCAGTACTTTACAGGGAACGATTTTCTGACTAGGTATTTCATAGTAACAAATACATCAGTTTTTATTATTTGTAGGCTCTAGAAGCGGCATGGAAACGCGCGGTGTCCCGTCCGTTGCCGTCCGTAGAACTGGACAGTTTTCCCTCCGTGACTGTACAACCGCCACCAGACAGTACTCCACCGCAGACGCCCTTCCACATCGCTGTTAACACCATACTGAAGATTAAGGACCGGTCTAAAAGAAGGTAACTATGTTGACACAATTATACAACGTGGTTTTTTTATATCCCATAACTCTAGGGGGTCTGTAATCTGTAGTCGTCATTTATTTTCGTTGTTTGTATATATATTTAGTATGTATTTATTTATGTATCTATTATATAGCTTATATGTATATATATATTATATTATCTATGTATCTATTATAGTATCTATATTATGTTGCACCACTGACAACCCCATTTTTAAATATCCACGTAATCACTGTCCATTCCAAGGTTGCCTGGAAGAGATCGCAGAAAGCGATAAGGCCGCCCATTGTATGTTTTGTAGTAATAATTGTTTTTTTTTGTTATGTATTTTCTGGTGTACAATAAAGTATATATAAATAAATAATAAATAAACTTTTACTATGGGACCAAATCCGAAATCACGAAAAAAACAATCTGGTTTTCCCTACATTTTGACGAGTTATGCGAACATAAATGTAGGGAACACCAGATTTTTTTTCGCGATTTCGGGTTTAGTTCCTTATTAAACTTTGTTCATAATGATGAGTTCAATGACCCCCTAGAGTTATGGGATATAAAAAAAACACGTTGTATAACTTAGCAGGATACTGTTATTTAGCATTTGGTTTATGAATCAACTAGCTGCGCCCCGCGGTTTCACTTGCATAGAAGTCGATCCCGTGGGAATATCAGGATAAAAAGTATCCTAATGTGTTAATTCTGGTTATAAACTATCTTTGTGCCAAATTTCATCCAAATCCGTTCAGTAGTCTTTGCGTGAAGAAGTAACAAACATATAAAAACACACACTCACTTTCGCCTTTATAATATTAGTGTGATACAGCCTATAGCAGTCTTCAACTGGATACACTATGCCTAACCTAAGATTTTCTTCAAACGTATCATATCTTTGACCTTGAAAGCAGTGGATTAGGAAGTTTACTGCTTGCAATGCATTGGACCATCCTACCTAGTACAGATTTCTCTCAAGTTGTTCACAAAACTCAATCCTCCGTAAGTCCGCTTTCCGTAATTTGCTCAATTCAGCCGATCGATTCTGTAAAAATCTCACCGTGATAATTTAGGTGAAGTGAGCGTGAAGTGAGCTATCAATAGGGGCGATCCCTAATATCAGGTGGAATGACAGCTCACTTCACATAAGTTATCACCGTGAGATTTTTACAGAATAGCACTGCAGGTTCCTATGATAGCTGATCCATCAAGCTACTAAGGGAAATCTTGAGGTAGCCTGGATACAAAGGATTGTGATAAGTTGAACTGATGATGATATGATATGATGATGAAGAAACTGTAATGTTTTCTTCTGTTTTCAGGCGTAAAAGAACATTGATCAAGTCACCGGTAGAAGATGTGGACTTCCGAGACGCGCGCACCCTTATATCGCTGGTCGACAAACATCTGAATGACATAGAGAGACTTGCGCAGTAAGTTTCTTCAATAAATCATTTATTTATTGCAGGATACTAAACCCTAAAATAAGAAAAAATATGAATATCAAAGGCGTGGGTGTTGATATCAGTGAAAGACGATGATTTATGCTACGAAAACAGTTTATCATCACACAACACACAACAAGAATATGGTGTAACCTTTTTCTACAACTTTTGGCGGGAGCGAACGAGAGCCGTGGTCGGTACGAAAATGTTACTTAAATGCTCGACGGAGCGGGCGCGCGACTGGCTGGGAGCGCGGGAGGGACGCCGCAGGCAGCGCGCATGCGCGTACCGTGTTTCAACCCGAAAGTGCGTTTGATATGAATTCATTAATGCAAACTCGCGATTCTTAAAATGAACATCATAGTAAGCTCCTCTACATCACTTTTCTAACTCGCTCATATTTCTGTCACGGTATGTTCTGGATCGCAATGAAATAAAATTGGCAATGGATTGTAAAAACCAATGTATAAAGAAATAAGAAAATAAATGAAATGAAATTACAGCGGTAAAGGTCGTGAGTCGCGACCTAAGTGGTACAGACTACTATGCTCCTAAATTAAACACTTCATTAACATTAAAGGTTTATTGCTAAAACGGTTGTTATCCTATGCTACGCTAAATGTTTTATGGATGATTTGCTAATAAGTACGAATGCACCTGGTTTGCTATCCGAATTTGCATTGATGTCGCGCCGCACTTAACGCGGCGTGGATTAAGCTAGATTAGCAAAACGTGTTCGATCGTAATTATTGCATCGAACAGGTTGGTTTAAAAAGTATACAAGTAAATATGGACGTTAATAAAATGAGCGTACGAGCGTGCGTGCGAGGAGGTGTGCCGCAGCTGACGGAGGTGACGGAGGTGACGGAGAGGCGGCGCGCGCGCAGGCCGCCTGTCCGCTGCGTCGGCCGCGAGCTCAGAGAGAGAGAGGAGCGGTCTTAACAGATCTTCTATTTGCTGTCTCAAATAATTTGTCCGATACGATTTAAGTTGTTTAATGTTTCGTTTTAATAATAGTAAAGTCCATTATTTCAGAACCACAATTTTAAGAAATATTATGTTAAGGAATGCAAAATTGCTAATTGCTAGCTCAATTAACAATTTTGCATTCCATAATATTAAACTAATAATTATTGTCTTACAGAGAATGGTGTACGGAAGTGGCCCGCGTGTCATCATTAGACAGCAAACTGTGGGAACTAGTCAGCGTACTGCGCGTACGACGTGCGCTACCGCCTGTTCGCAAAAGCTGCGCTAACAATTGCAAGCCCATCACTATCTACATACCAGTACGTATAGTAATAATAAAAACGTTATGTCCACAGATATAGATACACTTAGATAACGCAAGAGCAACTACTTCGCGTGCCAAAAATCGCACCAACGTACGTTCAAAAATCGTAAGCCGCCACTTTCGCGCTCAGTCCTGTGTACTGCTGGCTGGGTGAGCGTGACTGAGAAAGAGCGCTTGTGACGTCATAGTAGATAGTCAAAAAAATGGCACGTTTGGTTTTCATACAGATCGTGATACTTGCGTTATCTAGCTCTATCGAAATCTGTGGTTATGCCCCTCCATGCAACTTTCGCTCTCTCTGTTTTTTCTATTATACAATGTGTAACACAATTAACGCAAAACCTCACACACCTCAATTAGAGCATTGAGTTAAAAGCGTAATACATTGGTCAAAACTATTTTTTTTTTAAAGCTAACTATTATTATTAAGAAAATCGTGTTGTTCCTAGCATTACTTTATGCATTCAAAATTGAGTCTTTTGCCTAAAACTTAATTTTATGTGGCTCAATTTTCGGATAGTATGGCATGATACATAATTTTTGAAAAAAAAAAAACTATATTAAAAGTTACCTACTGAAATCGATTCAGTAGTCAATTATGAACAAACTATTTTCAAGTTTTGCGCATTTAACGTTACACGTTGTATACGAGTGTGTGTGTGCGTGCGAGTATTGCGTAAGTAACTTCGTTCCTGATGGGAGTCCCCCGACCGTACACTTTTTTCTGTATGTATATTGCGTGCTTTAACCTAGGTCAAATCAATTTATTTTCTTTCTTTCTTGCTGTGTCACAACCGTCTTTATCTTTAGCACTTATATTATACTAATAATTTTGCTTTGTTAAGGAACAAGAATGGTGTATATCAGTGGACGCGGAGCGCGGCATCAGAGAGAACCGCAGCTGCGCGCGCGCATCGCTGCGGCGCCTGGCGCGCGCGCGCCCGCGCCCCGCGCGCACCGCCGCCGCGCTGCTCGCTGCTGCACGGTAGGCGAGGGATTACTTCTACACGTTTACTGTTGCACGGTAGGCGAGGAATTACTTCCACACGTTTACTGTTGCACGGTAGGCGAGGGATTACTTCTACACGTTTACTGTTGCACGGTAGGCGCGGGATTACTTCTACACGTTTACTGTTGCACGGTAGGCGCGGGATTACTTCTACACGTTTACTGTTGCACGGTAGGCGCGGGATTACTTCTACACGTTTACTGTTGCACGGTAGGCGCGGGATTACTTCTACACGTTTACTGTTGCACGGTAGGCGCGGGATTACTTCTCACCTTTACTGTTGCACGGTAGGCGCGGGATTACTTCTACACGTTTACTGTTGCACGGTAGGCGCGGGATTACTTCTACACGTTTACTGTTGCACGGTAGGCGCGGGATTACTTCTACACGTTTACTGTTGCACGGTAGGCGCGGGATTACTTCTCACCTTTACTGTTGCACGGTAGGCGCGGGATTACTTCTACACGTTTACTGTTGCACGGTAGGCGCGGGATTACTTCTCACCTTTACTGTTGCACGGTAGGCGCGGGATTACTTCTACACGTTTACTGTTGCACGGTAGGCGCGGGATTACTTCTCACCTTTACTGTTGCACGGTAGGCGCGGGATTACTTCTACACGTTTACTGTTGCACGGTAGGCGCGGGATTACTTCTACACGTTTACTGTTGCACGGTAGGCGCGGGATTACTTCTACACGTTTACTGTTGCACGGTAGGCGCGGGATTACTTCTCACCTTTACTGTTGCACGGTAGGCGCGGGATTACTTCTACACGTTTACTGTTGCACGGTAGGCGCGGGATTACTTCTCACGTTACTGTTGCACGGTAGGCGAGGGATTACTTCTACACGTTTACTGTTGCACGGTAGGCGCGGGATTACTTCTCACCTTTACTGTTGCACGGTAGGCGCGGGATTACTTCTACACGTTTACTGTTGCACGGTAGGCGCGGGATTACTTCTACACGTTTACTGTTGCACGGTAGGCGCGGGATTACTTCTACACGTTTACTGTTGCACGGTAGGCGCGGGATTACTTCTACACGTTTACTGTTGCACGGTAGGCGCGGGATTACTTCTCACCTTTACTGTTGCACGGTAGGCGCGGGATTACTTCTACACGTTTACTGTTGCACGGTAGGCGCGGGATTACTTCTCACCTTTACTGTTGCACGGTAGGCGCGGGATTACTTCTACACGTTTACTGTTGCACGGTAGGCGCGGGATTACTTCTCACGTTTACTGTTGCACGGTAGTCGCGGGATCACTTCTACACGTTTTCTATAAAATAGCAAACGTTTCAGTTTCAACTGTCAGATTTATCGTTGTTGTAATAACACTGCTACAAAGTTCATTTGGCGTTCGAATGTCGTTATCAGGGTAAACAGATGGTTGGTAAACATTTGTATGAATTACTTTGTGAAATGTTTTAAAAAAACAAGATGGTGGTTTTTGGCCATGTACTGAATGATTCTTGTAAAGCTATGGAGGTTTTACTGACATATAGAAATGTCGTTTCCTTTTTCCCAGTTATCAGATTTATATTTGTTGTGAGTGTGAATGTGGATCGATATAATAGTAAAAAAACGAAACGGTAGATAGATTGTTTGATCGATGATCAGACGTGTTGGCGCTGTAACAATGATACTGCATGCGAACGAAAAGAGCACGCCGCGACAAGCATATAGGCTTCTTTCACTGCAATGTCACAAGCTGAAGTACCTATGGAACGACAGCTTGGAAATGCACACAAAAATTTAGAATTATTATTTGGTTTCTTTTTATATTGTTAAAGAAGTAACGAACAAGCTCTAGAGAACCGTTGAACCGTTGTTAGAGAGATACGTTGTTCCATTAGAAAAACCGTGAAAAAATCAACAAGACGGGAAGAAAAAGACAAATTCACAGCTTGGATGGTCATTATAAAGTAAAAATGTGCAATAAAGGGATTTACATAGATTTTCTCAATTATTTTTAACAGTCAAATAATAACAAAGTTGTATTTGTACCCAGCCGTACGCGCAGCAGCGAGGCCGGCGCGCGCGTGGTGGAGCGCGCGTGGCGCTGCGCCGGCGCACCGCCCTGCGCCGCCTGCGCGCCCGCACGCGCCCTGCTCGCGGCGCTGGTGGCCGACCTCGCCGAGGTCAGTAAGGACTACGGTTGCAAAATTACGTAATTTTACCAAAAACGCTGGTAAAATACGGGAATTTTACCGTAATTTACGGTAAAATTACCGGTGGCATAACATTCTAAATTTTAATTTATTTTATATCACGCGCACGTGGGGTTACAAAATCAAAATGCGACGTTGCTGACAAGTGCGCTCCGTCAAGTGTACGGCAAAATGCGATATATTATAGATTTATCTTAATTTTCTTTTTTTTTGTATTGTCATTTGTTTAATTTTATTATTTAAATTGTTGATTCTGAGAACTGTAGTTAGTTTTAATACTAAATATAGGTAATTTTCCAAAAACTAAAATTTTAATTTTTACTGGCCTTTGCACATAACATACATATATTATTAAATCGATGACGTGGTATAATTCATATATTTAATTTATTATTATTTTTTTTAATTGTTATTATTATTATTTTTTTATTGTTATTATTATTATGTATTCATATTTGAACTGAATAATTCATATTCATATACATAGTGAAAGAGTAAGGTACATACAAACACACTCATTCATTACCGTATTTATGTTTGTAGAACGTAAAACTACGATTTTTACGTTTTTTACCGTAAAATACCGAAATTTACGGTAAAAAACGTTTTTTACCGTATTTTACCGTGGTAATTTTACTGCTTTACATCCCTAGTAAGGACCACCCTAATTGTTGCGTAACACACTTTCAATCACAATCCTAAGGATTTTGAAGAAAATTGCTTTTTAAAAAAATATATCTTTGAAAAATAAGTCTGCTCAACAGCATGAATAACGAAATGAAAATTGATGAAATGATTTTTTTTGAACTGTGAAAATAAAAGACATTGCCATTGTTAGAAACCAACCAAAAAAAAGGGAACGTGAGTCGTGAGACAGGTTAGTTTTACCCTACTGATGGCTTGTCGTTGCGATAGTAATATTGCTCAGTACGAGAGGAACCGCAGTTTCGGACATTTGGTTCATGCACTCGGTCGAGCGGCCAGAACTTAATAAAAAGTTTGTTGGTTTGGAAAAGCGTCGTCTCTTTCACTCATAAATAGGATCTTTTGGCATTAGAATGGCGCTGAAAGAAAGAGGTGCTGTTGGTAAACATTTGTGACTTTTTTGTGAAATGTTTTATAAAACAAAATTGGAAAAAAGATCCTTCTACGGCTTATACTTAATTTTGTTTCATCTGTTTTACCATTCCAGCGCTGGATATGCCACGACGGGCGCATGTCGGCACAGCTGCTGTCCGCGTGGGGCAAGCGCTCGGGCAGCGCGCTACAACAAACACTATGCGGAGCCCTACTCGCGCCCAGGAGGCTACCGCCCGCCGACTGGCCTCAGGTCTACTGTGCGCTCTTGGAGTCTCAGCTACCGTCGCATACCGTCTTCAGTTATTTGTCTAAGGTGACTCACAATATTTAGAAAGATTTGTCACAGTCGTATCTTTGCTGGTACAGTTGTAAAAGACAGTCCCAGAAAAGTTTTTGGGATACTACTTTGGTCTCAAGGATTTTGACAAAGCCAGTTAAATAACCTTGTTATCAGTGTTTGATATGTCCAAAGTGAAAATGATGATCTGATTTTTTGCCTGTCTTGTGTCAAAGCTATTATTAATTAATATTGTCTCTAAGCATGTTAATTAACATGTTTACAAAGAATATTTTTTTTTTAAATAATTTCTCAAAATGTTCTACTCTCAATTTTTTTTTTTTTCAGTTTGAAATGTCCCTCTGGTCAGAATCAGCAGAGCCAACCCAACGCCGGGACATGCTCGAAGCCCTAATCCGCGCGGTGCAGCGCTGGGGCCCCGCCCCGGCCGCCGAACATCACATGCTGGTCGAACTACTAGGAGTGCACAGCGCTGTACTAGTGGATACGAGGGAACTTTGTGCTCATGTCCTGAGATGTGTTACAGCATCTGTTAATAACACGCTCCCGCCTGCACATTGGACGCATGTCGTGAGAGCTGTGGACGCTAAGGCGGATGCGGTTCCGTTCGATCAGGTAAGAAGTACTAGGAGTGTATAGCGCTGTACTGGTGGATACTAGAGAACTTTTTGCGCATGTATTGAGATGTTTCACCGCATCTGTCAAGAACACGCTCCCGCCAGCCGCATTGGACGCATATGCTAAGGCAACTGAGGTTTCGTTCGACCAGGTAAAAAGTACTAGGAATGCATAGCGCAGTGGTTGGAAGAGGGCTTTTGGTGAGTAAAGATATGTAACGATCTGGCTGGCTCCCAGACTATTGGTAGCTTTTTGAAAGGTTTGCTTGCTCTGCTTGTCAATAGGAGGAGTGCTGTACACGCAGCCGTTTATCTTTTTATTATCCGCATCCTGCGCCAAATCCGCGCTTAGTTTACAACAAAATGCTATACCTGCAGAATAAACAATTTTTATTATGCATCACCTTTATTTGATCCTTGGTTGATTAAATTATAATTTCCAGGCAATAGTCAATTATAAGTGAAATATAATTATCTATCTATACAATGTGTAACGTTAAATGCGCAAAACCTGAAATAGTTTGTTCATAATTGACTACTGAATTGATTTTAGTAACTTTTAATATAGGTTTTTTTTAATAAATTATGTATTTTGCTATACTATCCGCCGATTGAGCCAAAGTTTGTCTTATTTCAAGGCCATAACACTCAATTTTGAACGCATAGGTAATGCTAGGATCAATACGATTTTCTTAATAATAGTTAGCTTTAAAAATAGTTTTATACATTGTATTATGCTATTAACTGAATGCTCTAATTGGGGTATATGAGGTTTTGCGCATTTAACGTTACACGTTGTATAAATAAAACAAAGTCGGGTTAGTTACACCACTTATAACTCAAGAACGGCTGGATCGATTTTTATGATCTTTGATTTGTTGGATTTGTCTCCGTTGTGTCTTGTCTCTATTAAAACATGGTAAAAATTCACGAAACAATAATAATGAAGGTAATTCATTTTCTCTTATATTCGTTCTTATCGTTTCTGAGGCGGCACGAAGTTCGCCAGATCAGCTAGCATATTTACAGAATGCATTAAACAAAATCGCGTGTTTTCCAAATGAAAGTCCTTTTTCCAGTTAGGTCGAAATTGGGATTTCTTAATGATGTGTCTAGACATCATTAAGAAATCCCAATTTCTCGAAAAACTCTTTATCCTCAGCTAGGCCACCTGCTCCGCGAGCTGGGTGCGGCCTGGTGGGCAGCCCGCACGCGCGTGCCGAGCGTGCGACACGTGCAGCTCACGCAGCACGTGCTGCACGCGCCGCACGCGCCGCACGTGGCCACGCTGCTGCGCGCACTGCAGAGGGCGTTCGTAGGAGCGGCCACTAGGCTCAGCTATGAACCGGAGAGAGGTAAGAATGTTACTTGTTCTTTAGTTAACTGCTGGATGGCTGCGGGTGGGTTTCTTCAATGATGGAGCGTAAAAAAGAAATCGTTATACATTTTATAAGTGACTAAGATTGTAGTCTGTTCCGAAAGTATCTGCTTAAAGTGTAAATAAACCTTGTTCAGAAGGCCAATTCTCGTATTTTAAATGTTCGCAGTCTCATCTCGGCGACAAACAAATGTCAAAAACTTGTCAAAATGTAGGGATATTAGAGGCATTTTTGTCAGATTGAGACTGAGATCAGACTGTGAACGTACTTAAAATTACGAGACTTGCCCCTCTGGTTAACTTCATAAATTATTCTTAATATGAATGATCCAAAAAAGGGAATTAGTAACACATTCGTCTAAATTTAGAAGGATTCAACTTTATTGGTCACAACTTTTTCCAACGATTATTGTTTGAATAACATTATTCAATAGTAATTGAAAAATCACTGATGACAATTCAGGTTATAAAATTAATTTCAATCGTCAAATGAAAAATAAGGCGATTTAAAATTAAAATTTTAGGTTTAAGTATTCAAATTATCATATCAGAGCACTTAATTAGTAAGTGGCCCTACAGATGGGAAACCAGTGGTGGCCCAGTAGCACAGAATAAATAATAGTACTCCAGTAGTAACGGACCCGATTTACGTGTTGTAAGGTCGTAAGTTCGAACCCAGCCAGGCACTTAATTTTGTGTAATTTATTTCATCACAACTGCTCTCAAAACGGTAAAGGAAAACATCGTGAGGAAATCGGTATGTCCTAGAACGAAAAAAAAAAAACGTGTGCGGTCGGGGGATGCCAGTCAAGAACTAAGTTCCTTAAGGGGCCGTGCACGAAATTGGCGGATTTTGATCAATTTTGTTCGTTCGTTGTGGGAAAGGGAAAGAAAATTTAAACAAAATTATTTGTGAATTGAAGAGTTTAGTTCTTTGTCTTGCATGTGGCTGAAAGGGATTTTTCAAAAAAATTAAGTATTCATGGAAAATCACTAAATTTCGCAACAAGTTTTCCGAAAAATGACGCGAGACTGACGTTTGATTATCCGTTTACAAGAAACTACTTTTGATTTTGAACATTAAAAAAAATCATCAGCATCATTATATGGTCTACTTGCACGTGGCTGAACCACTTTTTTCAATTTCAGTACAAAATATAGCAGAAAAAAATGTTGAAATAACATAACTTTTGGAAAAGTTCTAGACAAATAAGTATTTTTTTCTATTCCTTAGAAATACTTTTAAGAAATTTTAAAAATTACCTATTAATCTTAAGCTAACCATTTAATAGAATCTAAATTTTATTTTATAAATACACAATAACTTCATTTCGTAAATAAATGGCAAAATTAACTATATTATCGACCGCGCAAAATCGATCCCGTCAGTAGCGACCGGGCCTTCCCAGCGTGAGGACGCGTCACTTTGTATCGCAGGCGCGTGCGTTCTACGTAAACATGATTTTCTGAAATTGTACGCCGACTACCATATTTTGATCCGGTAAGTATTAATTTCATTTTAAGTAAGTACTTTGTATACTTATGGAGAACATTAAATCTTTTGATTTACATTTTGATCCGGTAAGTAATAATTTTATTTTAAGTAAGTACTTTGTATATTTATGAAGAACATTAAATCTTTTGATATATATAAAATACTGGTGTGGGCGTGTTGTGTCATTTGGATGGTTCTTAGCTATATAGTTGGACTCGGCTGGCGCTGTTGTCATTTTTCTAGTTTTTGAGGTTGCTAAAGTCGATAACCGGTGAGGTCAAAATGTAAATCCAAGATGGTGGCTGCGAAAATTTTCAAAATTTTCGTCATGGGTGTCATTTTCATAGTTTTCGAGGGTGCTAAAGTCAGTAGTGAGGTCAACATATGAATCCAAAATGGCGGTTGCAAAAAAATTCAAATAATAATAATATAATAATAATCGTTTATTTATAAAAAGGGAATACATTTACAATGAATAGCTTAACAATTAAAATAGCGCACAGTTGCTAATTTGCCTGAACTAGTTTGAACCTGTGCTTCAGGCTAGAAAGTGCATAAATACTTAATGTAATAAATTAACAATGATTATAACTTAAAAAAAAAACTAAATTAAAAACTTAGGTAAATAAAAAGTAAAATAGCATGTTAGCAGTTCTATTTACAGACACTAAGTAGGTCTTCTGTTTGTGCATAGTCGATGGTTAGTAATAATAATAATAATAATTTTATTGAAACAGATAACCTTTACAAAAATACTTAAATACACACATCAAAAGTGTCTAGGGATCAAGCATTTTTATGCGGATTTCTTGAGATTGAGATGTGGCTTTGTAATAAATTTATGATTTTATAAATTTATATGGATCCTTTTTGGTGCATTTCATAATTTGAATCAGGAACTGTGAATCAAATTCGAGTAAAAGATGAAAACCAGCTGTCAATATTTTCCCTATAAAAACATACAACGCATTGAAGACATTATTAGTGCTACTGTTTCCCTACTACTGATTAAAACCAACGTTATTATGGAGCGGCGACGTCATTTAAGCAGGGAAGAAATGCTCAGAGCCGTGGGAATGATAGAAGCTGGTTCCCGGCAACGTACTGTGGCTTTAGCTCTGAATACAAGTCAGAGTGTTATCAGTCGACTTTGGACACGTTACCGAAGCACTGGTACCGTGGCTGAGCGCCATGGAGGACGGTATCGCTGCACCACACGGAGACAAGACCGATACATTCAAATCTTAACTCGAAGAGCTCCAACAATAACCGCCATGATGTTAGCCGTGAGGCTTCATCACTCTTCAGGGAACTTAATTAGCGACCAAACAGTCAGAAACCGCTTGCATGAAGTGAACCTTCATTCCCGAAGACCGCTACGGGTACCACCTATAGCAATGCACAATCGTAGGATTCGATATCAATGGGCTCTTGAACACAGAAATTGGGCAGAAGAACAATGGCGTTTCGTGTGCTTTTCTGATGAGTCTCGTTTTGGTATGAGACCGGATACAAGACGTATACGACACTGGAGAACCCCTGGACGCCAACAGCGATTAAAATCCTGCCAGGAAGTCCATCCTTATAGTGGTGGAACCATCATGGTATGGGCGGGTATTTGGATCGGCGGAAGAACTGAGTTGAGTTGGATCAGAGGCAACCTCAACGCTCAAATGTATGCTGAGACGATTGTATCAGACGTCATCGTTCCTCTACAAGTGCAAATCGGTCCCTTATTTCAGTTAATGCATGATAATGCACGACCGCACACCGCAAGAGTTGTAAGACAGACTCTCGCCGCAGCTAACATCAATGTCCTGCCCTGGCCTGCTCAGTCGCCAGACTTGAACCCGATTGAGCATGCATGGGATATGCTACAGAGAAGAGCTCTGCCGAATATGGAGGGTATCCAGTCGCAAGAAGACCTTTTTTTGTTGTTGCAACGAACATGGGCGGCCATTCCACAGCGTGATTTGGATGAACTCATTTTGAGTATGCCAAACCGATGTTCTTGTGTTGTTAGTGTTCGCGGTAGAAACACGGATTATTAATTGTTTAAGTTACCCAATAAAATTTTAGAGAAAACTGTTATTTCAGTCTTTTTTTCGAACTTTTGTGTTAGTGGTTCAAATGTCAAAAATCCCTTTATTAGGAAAATGGCAAATTTCTTTATTAATGCAAAGGTGACTTGGTTTATCGTTACTGTGACAAACGAAAACACTTTATTTGATGAATCCTTAAAGAAAATTTTAATTAATATCAATCAGGAGAAAAGTTATTGCAAAAATATATGTTGATCCCTAGACACTTTTGATGTGTGTACTTAGAGATTAGGTTACAAGTTTAGATAGTAAAGGTAGCTTAAATAATGGGAACCCTGCCTCCTAAACTAGGGGAAACCTGTGACTTAGGAGTCAGTGTTCTACTGTTACTTCGAATGCTCCAATAAACCTTTCTGTGTGTGTTATGTTAGAGAACCTAATTACATAATTGTGGCAATAACAATGAATATAAGGCTATCAATATGGAGTAAGGTTATTTAAAGTTGAAAAAGTAAGTAATATCTGTTTTATTTATTATTTTGTTGTGTGCGTGAGGAAGGGTTATAAATGTATGCACGGGCCACGGGTGTGATAGGAAGGCATATGTGAGGATGTGTGTGTGAGGGTGTGTGTGTGAATGTATATTTGTGTGTATTAGTGGGTGTGAGGGTGTGTGTGTGTGTGTGGTGTGTCGTGTGTGAGGGTGTATGTGTGCGTGTGTGTTAGGCAATGATAGTACTTACTCATAACGCAGATGTGGAAGAATAAAATATGTTTTCAGCTAGTTTGGAATGAGATAACTAAGCGACTATGTAAGTATAACTGTGAGATTACAGTGGATAGGTAAGTAAGTCTTCTGTGCGGCAATAGTCCTGATCATACAGCCAATGCTTCAATTTAGTTTTAACTTCATGCCTGTTTAGCTTATCCATTTGGATGTGTCTGCTAATTTTCCTATATATAAGTGAACTCAACACGTAAAGCTGGCGACTAGCGAAGGTCGTTTTATGCGCTACTGATGTACATGTAGTTTTGGCTTTACGTTTGGTAGGGTCTGGTAAAGGGGACTGCCTATGAGCTCGGAGGGCGGCTTGGAGCACAAAGAGCTGCCTCACAGTAAGCACCTTACATTCTGCATATAATTCAGTAGTGGGGAACCTGTACGGCCTCCCAAGCATCACCTTAAGTACAGCTCTCTGTGCTCTTTCCAACCCAAGCAGCTTTGTTTTATAAGTGCCACCCCAGACCGGGATGCAATAGTTGATAACCGACTCACAAAGTGCAAGATACACCATTTTTAGTGTTTTTGGATCTGTACAATGGCGTAGTGACTTAAAAATGTAAATTAATTTCCTGACTTTTGAAATTAAACTGTCAATTTGGGTGTACCACTTAAGTCCGTCATCAATGACTACACCCAGGTATCTGGTGTGAGTGACACGGGATAGCGTTGCACATGAGCACGTAGAAGAGGTGGTACACGTATGTGCCGTTATGCTAAATTCCGATGGGGCTTTGGTCCTGGGACTTATAGAGAAGGGAATGTAGTTGGTTTTAGCCAAGTTTAGGGAAAGTAGATTATTCTGCAGCCACCCAACGACCATTTGTAGAGATTGCTCCGCATGATATTTAACATCAGCCCATGTATCACCATACACGACAATTGCCGTGTCGTCAGCGTATGTGAAGATCTTGGAGTTGGGGAGAGGCAGTGTGCAGAGGTCATTTATGTAGACTAGGAACAATGTAGGGCCAACCACACTGCCTTGCGGAACCCCGTAGGTGGTGATTTCTTCATCACTGACGCACGTACCAATCTTGACACTGAGTTTCCTGTCCTGGAGGTAGCTTTTGAAGAGGCTATGCGTTTTACCGCGAATACCTACGTCCTCCAGTTTTGAGAGGAGGGTGGGAACAGAGACTGTGTCGAAGGCCTTTGTTAAGTCCAAGAATATAGTAAGGCATTTTCTATGGTCATCTAGGTGTCTCGCGACACATTCTGTTAGGTCAGTAATTGCGTCTTCTGTTGAGACGCCTTTCTTGAAGCCATACTGGTTGCGCGCTATAACGTCGTGCTTATGTAGAAAATTTAGTAGACGACCATTTATCAGCCTCTCCATTACCTTGGAAATCGCAGGGAGGACTGAGATCGGTCTATAGTTGTTCACACAGTCCCTGTTCCCGCTTTTGTGTATTGGGTGGACCAGAGCTTTTTTGAAAGGTTCTGGAAAGAGTTTATTAGATTTATTTATAATGTGCGTTATTAAGGGTACAAGGGTATCCTTACATAATTTTAGAAGAAGAGATGATATTCCGTCCCATCCAGTGGCGCTATCATGTCTTAAATTCATGATGGTGGACTCAACGTCAGCATTGTCAACCTCAAGAATGTAAAAAGAGTTTGGCAGAGACGTTTTGGGTGGAATGAGTAGGGGTAGGGTGGGTGTTATTTTGGAGGCTAGGTCTTTGCCTATATTAGCAAAAAATTTACACACGTGATTAACAGCAATAGCCGGATCAGCATGGGTTTTTAAAAGTTCTAGAGGAAGTGTACTTATTTTTTTAGTGTTGGTAATCTCTTTTATTTTGTTCCATAGTGTTTTAGGGTTATTTTTAGCTTTTTCTAATTCAAGTTTTTCATGTGCTGTTTTAAGTTTTCTAAGAAGTCGATTACAATGATTCCGGTAACGTCTATACGAGATTTGTAAGATATCATTGTTGGGTAACTTGCGAGCTTTTTTGTGGAGTTTATCGCGGTGACGAATGCACCGTAATAGACCTGGAGTAATCCAGGGCTTTAAGTTTCTTTCTCGTTTGGGAACCTTAACTATTTTAGTGTGTTTTTTTATTATAATTTGGACGATATCAATTAGATTGGTGACGGCTATGTTAGGGTTGTCCGTGCTTATAACCGGGGAAAAATCCTGACATTCGATGTCTTTTATGACACTGGGATAATCAATTTTTGGGATTTTATAATCAGGTACAGAAAGTTTCGTTTGTCCTGAGTCATTAATTTCTACAAGAAGGGGTAGGTGATCAGTGATGTGTGATTCTAGGACAATGACATTTGTAGTTTTATTAGATTTTAATATAACGTGATCAATACAATTATTAATTCTGGTCGGGAAATAATGTCCAGGTAATAAACCATGGCTGGCATTCAGGGTTAGATAATTGGCACAGCGCTCATCTGCATTAGACGATTTGATGTCTATATTAGCGTCACCAATTAAAAACACATTTTTTAATTTATCTAAGGAGGAAAGGACACTGTCTAAATTGTCCAAGAAGCAATCAAATTCAGCTTTTGTATTGTATGACGGCGAACGATACAGGGCGATAATTGCTAATTGGTCACTTATTCGACAGATAAGACAGTTTCCGTATGTAAAAACTGGTTCCTGGACGGAGCACTCAATGTGTTTTTTTACATACAAAACCACGCCGTCATTTTGATTTTTAGTTTGTTTCGTAAAATGAGTGCTATAACCATCCAGCACCGGAAGGTTTGATATTTTACTTAGCCAACATTCGGTTAATATCAAAAGGTCGCAAGTAACTTTAATTTGGGACAATAGCGTTAAAAGTTCGTCAAAATTCTTTTTTATACTGCGTATGTTAATGTGCAAAATTTTAGTGGAATTATTGTTTGCTATTGTCAAATAGTTTATACAGTCCTGTGGAAAACAAGTATATGCATTTGCAACTGAAATATCGTCCAATTCCGATAAGATATTGTCAACTAAGTTAGTCATTTGAAAAAATGATCATGCACGATGCTTTGGAACAACAAAAATTGTTAAATAGATGCTTGACAGCAAACGGATTATTATGTACAGGATAAAAAATAGTGGTAATGAGAGTAAGCACAGAGTATGCGAGTGTTAGACTAAGGTTGTAAGTACATAGATTTGAAAGAGTGTATGTTTGTGTGACTGAGTGATGTGATTGTAAGTGTTTTTCCGTGGTGAGTAAGTTAGGTGAGTTGAATAAGAATAATATCATGATATCAAATGGATTGATATAATAACATGTGCGTAAGAAAACCTTGGATAGGTCTGTTAAGACTTGAAATACGTTACATATCATGCTGAAATAAGAGGTGCTTAGTGTAGCTGACTTTTGCAGTCATTTCTTCTCTTTCAACTCTTGTAGGGTAGCTTCAGACTTGACTAGTATTTGTTGATGGCCAAGTTGTTTACGCAAAAAGATATTGCCATTTTTTGTCCAACAGAATTTGAATTCATACTGCTTAGCGTATTCCCTTGCCAAATAAAATAGTTTCTTCGCGGAACCAGACAGATGTTCGTCCACATATACGGCGCGTTTTTGACCAGTTATTCCCAGCAATTCCGAGTTAAGTTTGTTTTCCTTATTAGGTTGCTTAATGTTGAAACCTCGCACACGAGATATGAGTTCATTCTTGGTGTGTACATTTATAAACTCTGCGACGATAGATTTAGTGGTGGCTGATTTCTCCGGAACGCGATAGATGTCACGGATACCCAACGGTGAGATTGGGAGGTCAACTGCGTTTCCAATAGCAGTCACAATATTTGTGAGGTCGGCAGGTGTCTCTTTGTCATTGGAGGGGATATTTCGCACTTCAATGCTGGATGATCGAGACTTGTATTGGAGATCTTTTACTGTTTTCTCCAGTGACTCCGCATACTTCTTATATTCGTTACACTCATTCTGGAGCCGCTTCATTTGACACTTCATTTCATCGTAAAGATCACTGATAGTTGTTATGGATTTATCAATTTCAATATTTGTTTTTTGAATTTGCTGGTTTTGGAGTTTCATTTCAGCCATATCCGACATTAATTTCGTAACCAAAACAGTCTGGTCCGACATAAATTTCGCCATAGTTTGGTCCTGGTCGGACTTCCACGTCGAGAGCATTTCTTTGATCTCTTGTTTAAATTCTTCAAATTTATCACACGGAGAATCATCTAGCCTTGGGCGTTTGTGCCGAGTGTTTAAGTTAACGAATTCAGAATCAGGGTCATTCACAGCCTGAATTAAGTTCGGGACTGATTAAGTAAATAATTAAGTACAATTTTCTTACAGCTATAGTAATTTAGTTTATAGATACTTAGTTTTCTATTTAATCTATTGTACAGGAATGGGCCTAAGAATGTTAAAAATCTTTCTAAATGTTTAGTTATTGATGTCGTTTTCATGATTTTCGAGGGTTTCAAAGCCGATAGTGGCGTTAAAATGTAAATCCAACATGGCGGCTACGAAAATTTTGAAATTTTTCATCATATGTATCATTTTTATAGTTTTTGAGGGCGCTAAAGTCGATAGTGAGGTGAAACTGAAAATCCAAAATGGCGACTGCGAAAATTTTTTAATTTTTTGTCATCAGTGTCGTTTTCAGGGTTTTCGAGGGTTTTAAAGCAGATAGTGACGTTGTAAATCCAAAATGGCGGCTGCGATAATTCTCAAATTGTTCATCATGAGTATCGTTTTCATAGTTTTCGAGGGTGTTATAGTCGATGTGAGGTCAAAATGTAAATCCAAAATGGCGGCTGAGAAATTTTTGTTTTTGTTTTAAATCATAATTATGTGAGAAGAAGCCTTGTTCCTGACGGAGGTCCCCCGGCCACACACATATTTTTTTTAATGGTTCTTTAATGCTTTGGTTTGACTAATCAATCGATGGAGTGTTTTAGTTATTGAGCCCAACACTGCCTATAAGTTACTGGTATTAATACAGAAATTTGTTTTAGATAATGGGTCGAAAGAAAGAATCGCATCACCAAAAAAAAAAGGCTGAAACGTGGCACGTATCAGACAGATTCTTACAAAACGTGATTCAAATCAAATCGCTACGGCTTCGTCTCAAGAACTTGTAAGCTTTTACTTTTGATCAGCGCTAGAAGTGCATAGAAGTATTTACGAGTACATCGAAAGTCGATGACAATGCAATTTCTGAAAAGACAGTAATTACTGGTGATATGTTGTTTACTGTTGAATAAAGTTTTTTTTTTCTTAAATCTACTAATAAAAAAATACAACATATTTTTTATTGAACTCTTCCTATTTCATTCATAACGAACTTCATTTTTTTTTATTTAAAATATAATCCCCTTCCACCCCACTCTATCTCAAGAAGCGTTTCCAGTTTCTTTGTGACTCCCATACGAAATTTTTAAGGTCATCAGATAACTTGAAGCTCAAAATGCCTATGCATTCCACAACCTTCCTTGATAAATCCTTTACTGTCCAGGCCGCTCGTTTGTGGAATGCATTGCCAGTTGAAATAAAACGCGCGCAGTCGTTACATGTCTTCAAAAGACTCGTAAAGCAACACTACTTGTCTTTGTGATATTGTTGTCCTAACTGCAATCATCTACTGTCTTCTTTTATTTTCGTTGCTTATATATTTAGTATTTATGTATCAATAATTTTGGATATGTATATATCTGTGTATATATTTTAGTGTATTGTATACATTATATTTGCACCAACGACAGCCCCATTTTATGTCCAGGAAAATCACTGTCCATCCTAAGGTTGCCTGGAAGAGATCGCAGAAAGCGATAAGGCCGCCCATTGTATATTTTATAGTGTTTGATGTATCTTTACTTATTGTATTTTTGTGGTGTACAATAAAGTATATATAAATAAATATAAATAAATAAATATAATATTTACCTATACAATCACAAGACTAGAAATAAACTCAAGTAGGTTGATGAAATTAAAATACTGTAGGCTGGCAGCCCTATCGCGTGTTTACGTACCGCGCGGCTGTAAGTAATTATTTCAAGAACAGGGCCGAGTCACAGTACTGTAATAATATTACGGTGCCTCAATGTTATTGAATGTCTAAAATATGTAGGTACCTAATGTAGGTAGGTAGTATAGGTAGGTACCAAATGCATATAACACCAAATTGTACCATTTTTATGTTGATTGTGGTAATTATACTACACGAATACTATACTAGACAAACATTCCAACTTTTATTTCTTAACCATAAGTACATACATGAATAAAGAAATATCATTTATAGGATCAAAACTGTATAAGCGATCACTACGCTCGATCTTTACGCGTGTGTGCGTGAACGGTGCACACAAACATAGCATCGCAATGAATTTACCTAAACTCTAGCTAGGGAATTTTGTGCACGGACTCTTAAGCGATACTCGCACGCACATATACTCGTATAAACAACTCGTATTAATAGAAAGAGACAGAGAGAGATGGGAAAGTGTGAATTTAATACGAAATATTTTTTTTATACAGGACCATCAAGTACCTATAAGTTTTTAGAAGCACTCATAAAGTTTTCACCATCTTACATTTTCATTTTGACCTTACTATTGAGTTTCAGCACCATCGTAAACCATGAAAAATTTTCGCAGCCGCCATCTTGGATTTTCATTTTGACCTCACTTTCGGCTTTAGCACCCACGAAGTTTAGTAACAACAAAAACTAATTTTCATTTAAAGATACGTTCGTTTTTTTGAAGAAATAAACCTTTCATGAATAAGTGCATGTTGACTAACAGGGAAATCGTATCAAGAAATTGTCGTTGACGCAGTGCCACACTCGTAACATTCCTGACGCCAGTGCTTGTCCGCAGTGGCGTGGTACGCGTGGGGCGCGCTACAAGAGTCGTGGGGCGCGTGGGTGTGTCCGCAGCCCTCCGCGCCGCCTCTCCTGCCCTCCACGGCTGAGGGCGAAGCCTACACGCCTATGTTGAGGCATTTCGTGGACAATATTCATCAGATCATGCTTGATTGTCCTGGTAAGTGATACATTTAGACATGACATTCCTATAACCCGCCAGCTTTCAAAGGTAGAGTGTGAATGCATATTCTTGGTACGCTCATTCTATCATAGACCTCATCCATTGCTTTCTATCAGACGAGATCAAAATCAAGAACAGAATAAAAAAATCTTCACAAATTCTCTGGATTATCCCAAAAAGAATGTAAACACTAGCGGATTATCCCATCATAGTGCAGATTATACAAAACCTAACTGCCTGTTCTTAAATTTCACGTCAATTTATTTGATTGGTATTGTTATTTTGGGCAACCAATGACATTAATAGACATGTTTTTAGTGATTTGTGGTGTAAGCGAATCTTAATGGTCATTTTAAAGTTGAAATTCGATCAGGTTTGAAAAATAGAGGGCAAGTTTTTGTGCAAAGCTAAGATATTGCTCAAATGAAATAAACTCGATTCTGAGGGGCAATTCTCTTAATTTTTAAGAACGTTCACAGTCTGATCGCAGTCTCAATCTGTCAAAAATACTTCTTTCCCTACATTTTAACAAGTTTTTGACATTTGTTTGTCGCCGAGATGAGACTGCGACTAGATTTTGAACGTTTTAAATTACGAGAATTGGCCTACAGGTCTCGGCCATGGGCCGACACCTGTAGGCCGTGAAAAATGGTTTAATTAGATGAAATTTAAATTTTCACGTACTAAAACTAAATTACACATAACAGGTTCGGAAATCCATCTCCTGCAGCAGATATTCGAATGGTCCGTTCAGACGTACGTCAACGTGCAGGGTTCAAACGCTCCCAACGCTCCGGGCGCCAGTTTACAGGAGAGTCGAGTGCAGGCTTCTGCATTACTGGCAGAACTAGCTAAGTTACCGTGGATCGAACACCAGTGGTTTTATGGAAAGTGCTTACAGCAGGCTTTGCAGGTCAGATAATGGAAATACTTTAGTTTTTAAAGCGTCTCCTTCGCTTAGAAGGCGAGGTTACCTAATAATCGAACTATGGGTATGTAGCACTGTAGGTAGGTTGCCATAAACTAAGTTTAACTTAAAAGGGTTGTACTGAAAACTGGGAAGACTGTTTTATTTTCAAAGTAATTGTTTTTAAATGTTTGACGTATTTTCTGAAGGTCGTTATCAGTAAAACTGACGGTAATAATGTCTACGTTTTCGAGTACTACGAATTAACGTTGCGGGTGATCGAGACGGACTGTTTGAAATCGTCCTCGGCATTTTCCAGCGCTTTAGATGACTGCGTCCTGACTTTACTATGACCGAACGATGTATCTGACTCACTGATTTTGGACTGAGGGACATCTTCTGAATGTGTTTTTCTGTTTTTCGTCTAGATATCGACCAGCACTGACCGAGAGTTAACCGCCTGGTGTTGTTCCGCATGGCGCGCCACGCTGGCGGTGACGCTACTGCGGGACTGTGACGCGACACAGCTGGCGCCACGCCTGGCCTCGCTACTGTACCTGTTCACTGGCACACACCTGCCGCACTCGCAGCTAGTAATATAACGAGATCATGAGAATTAGAGCTAATCCTACTAATATTATAAATGCGAAAGTTTGTGAGGATGGATGGATGGATGTTTGTTACTCTTTCACGCAAAAACTACTGAACGGATTTTGATGAAACTTTATAGTAATATAGCTTATATATCAGAATAACACATAGGATACTTTTTATCCCGATATTCCCACGGGATCAAAACTTACGCGGGTGAAAACGCGGGGCGCAGCTAGTCGTTTATAAATTAAAAAACGATAGCTATGATGATTCATGGCATGCACTGATTTGATAGCCATCATTTTGGATTTTGAATTTGAAAGATCATTTTTGGCATCAGCATCCCCGAAACCCTAGATTATGATACCCGTGTGGAAAAATTACATTTTGATTTAGTATCAAAATGGTTTTTTTTTTAAATAATCGAAATGGTTTTTAATAATCATACTACAAATAATAAAAAGTCAGGAAGCGTAACTATGAACAAAATCAACGAGAAATGGGCTCCAAACTTCACTACATTGACAAATACCTCGAGTATTCGAACGAAACAACACATATGCAAATAAGCCAATGGGCTGCGCTCACGTAAAGCGTTGTATTCCGGCAAGCGACGTGATTGGTTCTGGTGCGCGGTGGCCTTTTCGGCAACGCCCACCGCGGTAAACATTTGCGTGGTGCCATTTTTGAGCATTTTTTATTATTCGTAGTAATCATATTAATACCGACCCGTGCCTAAATTATAACCGCACAAGTCGATCGAACAGGTTAAGCTACGCTTGCTGCGGTTGGTCTGTGGATGGGTGACCATCTTTACATACCGAGATCCCTCCGTGCCTCGGAAAGCACGTTAAGCCTTGGTCCCGGCTGTTATTCGTGGATCTTTGACAGTCGTTACGGGTAGTCAGAAGCCCGAAAGTCAGATAACCAGTCTTACCAAGGGGTATCGTATTACCCAGTAACTGGATTGTGGAGGTCAGATAGGCAGTCGCTCCATGTAAAACACTGGCATTCAGCTGCATCCGGTTAGATTGGAAGCCGACACCAACATAGTTGGGAAAAGGCTAGGCAGATGATAAGTAATCTTATTAATAATCGGCAGCAGCAGTTCTAAAAAAATACTTGAGACTTGTTTTGTGATTACCAATCGCTGTCGTTTAAAGCGAGCAAGCGAAAACGCTCCTGTTGACCGAATGCAAAGATACACTGCGCTCCGACAGACTGAAGAAACTGTGACAGCAGCGTGCTTTCTTCTTGTTTTTCATGATGTTTTTCTTCTCTTTAGATATTAGACGAAGCCTGCAAGTTACCGTGGCATCGTCTCCCGGAGCTTGCGCTGGACGAAGCTTTGGACCGTTTCTTTATGCTGCACCACAACCCCGCCGTACCTTACCACGACCTGCCGCAGTTCAGGTAGAACACATTATTTTTAGCAGACTTGTACTCACACGAGGTGAAGCAACGTTTGCAAGTGTTAGTGGGCAACAACAGATAATAAAAATTTATGTAAACAATTATTAAGTTAACTTATTAAATATACACTTGCGTGCAAAAAAATTGACCCACCCCATGCTCTCCATTTGAGACGATATCTCAAAAATCGTAATGAATTATATAAATTATTATTTTATACAATATAAAATGAAGTACAGTTTAAGTGAAGGTACAGTTTATTTGAACATACACTATATTTTGATAAAAGCAATATTCTTGACAAGATCAACTCGATTCTTAAGATGTCTTCATCACTCACTTTTGCTCGGAAATAGTGCGTGACTTTTTTGTTTTTGTTTATTTATGTTTGTTAAATCAAAATTGAACTAGATTATGTAAACGGACTTAAAAAAAGCGGTTCTTAATTCAACACCCATATTTGTAAGGTTGCGATTTTCTCAAAAACTAATGAATCAGTTTTGATAATTCTTTCACTAATGTAATCTACATACTTTCAGGAAGGTTTTAATATACGATTATATTAGGTTATTGTTAGTAATATTGTTGAATTATGATTACATAATTATAGTTACTTGTTGAATTATATTGTTTCAAATCGAAGAGCATGGGATAGGTAATTTTTTTTTTTCGAAATGGCCGATGGAGCCAAAAGGTTCTGGAGTGGCGACCACGACCCACGTATCGGAAGACGTAGTGTTAAAAGGCCTCCCACAAGGTGGACTGATAAACTTATGAAGGTCGCAGGAATCTGCTGGATGCAGGAAGTACATGTAAGAACTCAACCTCAACTCAGAAATGAAAAGACGATTGGCTTGATATTCTTCGATTTTATTCACACATCAACAACGCTACGCTCCGTTCGACGGTTCAATCCTCTGAGTCGTTCAAAAACGTGCAAAAGTAAAACTGTTACAATTGGTGGCAAAGGTCTTAATTCTACACAGCCAAACAACATTCAGTCGATTACTAATTCAGTGACGGGTATCTGTCAGTGTTACCAGATGAAAAATATAAGACTGTCTATGACAGCTGACAGATAGCTGTCACTGGTACGTATAATAACAATTGGATAATCTAAATCATGAATATAATAATACTGTTAGTCTTACATACAGAAGCGGTCGAAGTAGCTATGCTGTGTGGGAAAGGCCTATGTCCAGCAGTGGACGTCTTTCGCATGAAATGATTATGATATTGCAAAATATTGTTCTAAAATAAGTGACTCCAGTGTGGATGCACCTTTTAAGGTGGTTTCTCCCACTTAAGATAAAAGTTTCAATGTATATTTAAATCGATGTACAGACAGCATTAATTTCGGTAGCAATAGAATTTGAACTTTATCTTGTATGACATGGAGTCAAATGTATACATAACCTTTTTGCTCAACAGGCTAATCCTCATAGCATGCGGGCTATCTGTGCTCGACGCTACAACGCTGCAGCCGGGCGGCGTGCGCGGTGCGCGTGCGCGCGGCGTGTCGCAGTGGGTGCGCGCCGCGTGCGCGCCCGCGCTCGCCGCGCACGTGTCCGCGCACACCACGCACGTGCTGGCTACTGTCACGGAGTTAGGTACGTCGTGTCATTGACACTAGCACAGAACTTGAGCGAGCCAATGGTTTCCCACTACTGTTCATCTATTCTGTAGTTTCACAGTGAAAACTTAGATGAAGTGAGCTGTGATTCTAACTGATGTTAGGCATTGACACTTTAGGCACACTACACCTAAGTTTTCATGTTGAGGTTTTTACAGAATAGATCGGCTGGCCTGAACTTATTTTATTATAGGTCAAAAAAAATATGGCGAAGTTCAGTGACGTAATCGATCTCAGATATGAATAGTTCGATTGCCATTTTATTATTTTTATCTCACGAAGTGACGCGCGCTTTTCTGGTAGTAATCAAGTGTATAAACAATATAAATGTGTGCGTGAAGACGAGTAGCGTCAGCATATAACACACACTCACATTTCTGACTTCACCATTGTCCACAGCGTGTTTGTACACTTGGTAACAACAAGAAGTGCGCGACGCTTCGTGAGATAAAAGTTCTATACGTCTGTGAAGTTTCGCCATCTAATAAAAAAAGGTTTTTATGGAGTTATTTATAATTTCAAATTAGCTGATCTCGGGATCAATGACCGTGAGTTGTGCTATCTACAGGTTTACTAAGATTTTTTCTCCCCCATTAGGTTTCTCCGGCCAATGGGGAAGACAGGCCCAGCAGTGCGAACAAATGAGTAAACAAAAAAAAAATGTACCCTTTACTTAAAACGAAACAATACACGTATAATAATATGTATCTTTTTTGTGTTTCCAGCGCCATATTTGGAAGAGTCGGGGGGTGAACTAGAAGAACTGCTAAGTCGTGCTGTTGTAATAATGTGCATGGAGCCGGCGGCATCTGTTGCGTCACCGGTATGCACTCTACGTAAATGTATAACCTATTCATAAAATGCTTCGTAGTGTACCCGAAAGTTTGACGGCATTGTCTAGAATGTTTAGTGAAAATTGGCTATTTATAGAATAAGGAATCACACAGATCTTTTGACAGTTAAATTTTTTTTAGAGCCCTCCGTGCCTCGGAATTCGGAAAGCACGTTAAGCCATTAGTCCCGGCTGTAATTCGTGGATCTTTGACGGTCGTTACGGGTCGTCAGAAGCCCGAAAGTCTTACAACCAGTTTTACCAAGGGGTATCGTATTACCCAGTAACTGGGTTCTGGAGGTTAGATAGGCAGTCACTCCATGTAAAATACTGGTATTCAGCTGCATCCGGTTATGACTGGAAGCCGACCCCAACATAGCTGGAAAAGGCTAGGCAGATGATGATGACAGATCTTTTGACAATTATGTTAAACTCTATCTTCGTAACATATAATTTGATAAAATTAGTTTAAATAGGTTGCTATAAACTTTTTTTTTAACCTATACTTACCTTTAAGTGATAAGTTCACTGTAGTACTTTATGTAATAAGACTAAGCTGTCTGTTAATGTTTATGTAAATTAATCGTTGGAGTGCCATAATAAATAAATAAATATACTGTCTACTGCTACTACTACCTATACTCTACGCCAGCGTTTCTTATTCCTGCCTCGGCGCAACGCTCGTCTTCAAGCACGCACTGCATGACGACCTTGGGCCATCTGCCATGATGCATTCTGTACGTGTGGCCGCCCAGGCCCATATGCTATAAACTACATAATCAGCCTATAATGTCCCCACTGCTGGGACAGGCCTCCTCTCTGTGAGAGGCAGTGGGCCGTAATCCACCACGCGGGCCCAGTGCGGGTTGGTAGATGTCACTTGTCTTCGAATTTTTGGTTCTAGGACATGCCGGTTTCCTCACGATGTTTTCCTTCACCGTTTTAAGAGCAATGCTATAAACTATTCAATTTTTTTTTTCTTCAGGTATGGGTAACCTGGGTGACCAACAGTTCACCGCGGTTAATTCGCGCATGCGTGTCTGCGGTGGCGACGCTCACTGCTTTCGAGTACTTCGCTACGCTAGCTGACGCGGCTGTGCGAGCGCTACTGCTATGCAAAGGTAAGTTATATCGATAAGGTGAGTTTTTGAACTACTCACTGGCAGCTATATCTAATATATAAAATTCTCGTGTCGCGGTGTTTGTGGTTAAACTCACAGAACAGAAAAAAACAGTAGAAGTCGCAAATAGGCGGGGCCCGCGTACCCCGAGGTTTGCGGAGTTTCGCTTATGTCTGCTTCCACGCCCACACCACGCATATCAGTCTAGTTACAGCCGTTACAGTAAAAGGAACTTGAAAAAAAAAATACAAAAATGCCTATATTGTACTGTTTTAGAATGTAAATACGATAGCAGGACCAAAAATGTATCAAATGCAGGTATAATATACCATCGGTAAATCTTATTTGCTTTTATTTCGATTAAAATTTGAAAAGACAATATTTTATTAAACATGACAAGTAAAAGTTGACTTTAAGGTATACAATTTAAGGTCTACTTTCGTTTAAACCCAAACATATTTTTCGCGAAAATTACAACTATGCACATGTCACAGTCAGCTACTCAATTAGAGATTGCCGTTATCGATAATTATTAATGAGTTATCGATATTTTAAACTTAAAATGTTTCCTGTGTTCTATGATAAATATTGGGATAAATTTAACGGTGTGCGGTTTTTTTTGTGTATTAGTAATTGAACACATTTCCATGAACTGTTTAAACCTTTTTTTTCTAATTCTACCTTACCCAAGTTTGAAATAAGCGAAACATGAATATAGGTAATCTATTAGTAATATTCTAATCGAGAAAAGGTTATTTGAACAAGTGTAATTCACAAAGACTCAAACCTATAAAAAGTGGGTTACGTATTGTTTTGTGGTTTTAGATTTCAGGATCCAGACAGGAAAGAAAAATGGATTGAAGCGACAGGAAGGCAAACTTGGTTTCCTGCAAAAACTAGTACAATTTGCTCAGATCACTTCGTAGAAGTAGATTTTTTAATAAAAAGCGGAAAAACATACCTAGCCGATACACCAGTGCCAAAACAAAAAAATATATGTTTTTACTTATATAATTAATTAAACCATTGTTTCATTTTAATTTGTATTAAATTTATTCTCACTTTTATAAGCTTTGGTCGTCTTTAATAATAATATATACATCGACTCTAGCTGTCGACTATTTTGTTTGAAAATAAAACGGAATGTCGATAAATAAGTCAACGACATTGGTACATCCCTAGAGGAAGACGAATAGTAATGATCTCGTTACGTAAATATCAATCTTATCTGTAACGAAATAGAGCTTAAAATCTAATGAATTTATTATAGTGACATTTATACTACATAGTATATACTTACATAGTCGCTTAGTTATCTCATTCCAAACTAGCTGAAAACATATTTTATTCTTCCACATCTGCGTTATGAGTAAGTACTATCATTGCCTAACACACACGCACACATACACCCTCACACACGACACACCACACACACACTCACACCCTCACACCCACTAATGCACACAAAATATACATTCACACACACACCCACACACACACATCCTCACATATGCCTTCCTATCACACCCGTGGCCCGTGCATACATTTATAACCCTTCCTCACGCACACAACAAAATAATAAATAAAACAGTTATTACTTACATTTTCAACTTTAAATAACCTTACTCCATATTGATAGCCTTATATTCATTGTTATTGCCACAATTATGTAATTAGGTTCTCTAACATAACACACACAGAAAGGTTTATTGGAGCATTCGAAGTAACAGTAGAACACTGACTCCTAAGTCACAGGTTTCCCCTAGTTTAGGAGGCAGGGTTCCCATTATTTAAGCTACCTTTACTATCTAAACTTGTAACCTAATCTCTAAGTATTTAAGTATTTTTGTAAAGGTTATCTGTTTCAATAAAATTATTATTATTATTTCGGGTGTGTTTTTTTTTCTCAGCTCTTAGGCTGGTTTTAGCTACATTTACGGGCCAAAGCCAAGTAAATGCAGCGTGTGGTGTGTATTAGGGTGTGTTTTCTTCCTCTAACTGCATGAATTTCCTAACTATTCTGCAGGTGTTTAAGATAGCAGCTTTCTGTAGGTTGATAAAAACGGATTCTTCTAAGTCTATTAGTTTTAAGCTACGGAGAAGATGGTTGGGGATAACGCCAGTCGTGGAGAGAACTATAGGGACAACGTACACTTTTTCTTGTCTCCAGATTCTTGTGACTTCTTCTTTAAGCTCAGCATATTTACTTATTTTTTCAGATATGGTTTTTTGTAGGTTATGAGTATTGGGAACTGCAATGTCTATGAGGTAGGTGATTTTTCTTATTTTATCCTGCAGGGTTATGTCTGGTCTATTATAGTGGATAGTTCTATCTGTAAGTATGGCGCGATCATAGTACATTTTGTGCGTATCGTTTTCTAGTATAGTTTGTGGTATGTACTTATAGTAAGGAATGCAAGAGCTTTGTATGAAACTGTGTTTATGAGCGAGTTTTTGGTGAATGATGTTTGCAACCTGGCTGTGTCTGTGAGTGTAGTCTGTCTGTGTGAGAGATGTGCATGCTCCTGTTATGTGTTGTATGGTTTCTGATTGAATGTGGCATCTGCGGCATTTATCATTTGTGATGGTAGGGTCTTTAATGATAAATTTCCTGTAGTTTTTGGTGTTGATGATTTGATCTTGTATAGCTATGATAAAGCCTTCTGTTTCAGGGAACAGGTTTCCTATTTTTAGCCATTTATTTGATGCTAATTGGTTTATGTGGGACTGCTCTAGGTCATGAGGGTGCCGGCCGTGGAGTACTTTCTTCTTCCATTCTTTAATTTTTTGTATCTGCGGGTCATCATTGGTAGTGTTTTGTGCTTCTAACTGGTCGTTTAAGTTAAGTGGAGTGTAGTTGAGATCGTTTATCACTATGGCTTTATGTATATTACTGGTGCGCGATTTTGTGTGAAAGAATGTTTTTAGTCGACTAATTTGTTTCCTACAAAGGTGCTGGATGTCGATTAGGCCCCTCCCTCCATTTTGCCGTTTGATGGTTAATCTTTCTATTGCAGATTTAGGATGTAAATTGTTGTGTTTTGTAAGTGTTGTTCGTGTACAGATGTTTTATCTCACGAGCGCGGGTGTGCCATACTTGTGTGGGTAAATGTACATGCACATTGTCTTTGTTTGCGTACGCTCGGGAGCGCTCAGTTTCGGCCGAGTCGTCGGCTGAGTCAGTAGTGTTATCCAGTTCGCGCCAAAATTATTTAACTAATACCGTCAGCATGGAAAGTACGAGTAAACGAAGAAAAGTTGTTCGCAGTGAGGTAAGGCAAATTAATGTTTATGTTTGGTGTGTAAAATACGTTGTGATTATTTATTGTATTGAGTTAGTTTAATAAACGTGATTTTAATAATCTATTGTTTTTTTAGGGTCGTCAAATAATTGCAAATGTCTATCATTTTCTCAAAGAAGAATATGAGTTCACTGAATTGCATCGAAAACCAAATTGTGATGTATCACATTTGCGTAATATTACAAAGCGCACTGCATCAGCTACTGGAGTTAGTGAACGAACAGTGCAGAAAATATTAAAAGAAGAACGAGACATGTCTAATGAAAGAGATGTAGCTAGCACATCTTCGAAATTCACTTCACCAATGAAAAACCGAAAAAGAGAGAAAATAAAGTAGACATTGGTGGATTTACAGCTGATGTTATTCGGAGCACAATACATAGGTATATATAAATATAAATAATGTAATTAAGAAAGAAACTGAATATATGAAATATTTTGACACTGATTTTGAATTAATAATCAATTTACAAGATGACAGTGACGACGAAACTGACTCTGAAGAGGCGTCTAGTTATGATTCTGATTGAAATAATATTTTTGAAAAAATCAGTGTCAAAATAAATATGTAATTAAAAAATAAATTATTTATGAGTATAAGCTTTTATTTTATTATTTTTTTCATTTTGCAATTACCAGATTTAGTATCAAGAAGTAATTTAAAACCACATTATATAATACCTTTATTATTTTGTTCATAAACAATGAATGAGCTTGCTAACGCTACTTGTAGTTACGCACACAAGCGCGCGTGTCTATACGCGCTTCAACTACAACTATGGCTCACCCGCGCTCGTGAGATAAAAGAACTGTAGTGCGCTCTAATTTTTCTGTGTCTGTTTTGGTCCATTTTATAACTCCGAATGAGTACGTTAAAACGGGGATGGCAAAGGTGTTAAGGGCTTTAATGAGATGTTTACCTGAAAGTTGGGTCTTACAAACAGCGTTAAGTTTTCTCTTGTACTCTGTAGTTAATGTATTTTTAATTCTTACGTGATTGAGTCCCTTTAGCTGCGTGTATCCTAAATATTTATACAAGTCAGACGGTTCCATCGCTGTTATAGTGTCCATGTCATTCACCGCATAGTCTCCTGGCCGCACTTTGCCTCTTATAATGTGAAGTGTTTTACATTTGTCTAAGCCAAATTGCATGTTAATATCCTTACTGAACTCTGCTGTAATTTCTACCAATTTTTTCATAGCTTTTTCTGTTTTGCAGTACAATTTAATGTCGTCCATGTTTAAAAGATGTGATATTGTTGTTTCCTCTGTAGCGTGTTTGAGGCAATATCCTGCCTTACAGGCCTGCAGTAAATGAGACAGAGGATTTAGGGCGAGACAGAACCACAGGGGGCTCAGGGAGTCACCTTGATAGATACCTTTTTTGATAGATATTTGTCGCGTTGTGACAGTGCTGTGGTTGCTATTTATTTGTAGAGTTGTTTTCCACTGTAGCATTATATGGCGCAAGAAATTAATTATTTTTGGGTTTATTCTATAAATCTCTAATATTTGTATTAACCAAGAATGAGGAACACTATCAAAAGCTTTTTTGTAATCAATATAGGTGCAATGAAGATTTTTGTTTTTTGAGGTGGCGTGTTTATGGATAGTGGAATCTATAATCAGCTGTTCTTTGCATCCCATGTGGCCCTGCCTGCATCCCTTCTGTTCCTCTGCAATTATGTTGTGGTGTTCAATGTGAGAGTTAATTTTTATTGTGATTGCTGATGTTGGTATTTTATATATTGTGGGTAAGCATGTAATTGGTCTGTATTAGGAAGGCTGAGATGAGCTTTCAGTTTTAGGTAGCATGTAGGTAATTCCTGTTGCGATAAATTCGGGTGTGGTCTGCTGTCCTAATATGATATCTGTTAATTTTTTTGCTATAGATTTGTGTAGTGAAGTTAACTTTTTGTACCAGAAATTATGTATTTTGTCTACGCCTGGTGATTTCCAGTTGTGTAATCTAGCTGTTATGTGTGTAATGTCGGACTCTGCTACCTCTACAAATTCCATTTCGTCAATAGCTCTCCATTTTGCTTCTTCTTCCGCTATGCAAGATGCTTTGTCGTTGTGTTGTACTTGCTCTTCCCAAATACTAGACCAATATGCCTCTAATTGTTATTTTGATGGTGCGTCTGAGTTGTTTTCTATTGTAGTGTCACTGTGTGTTTTCTGTATGTTTCTGTAAAATGCTTTTTCATTCATTGCAAATGTCGCATTATCATTTTTGCGCTGTTGTGCCTTCACATATCTCCTAAGCCTATGAACTTTAAGAGCTAGTTTCTGTTTTAATGTATCCAAAAACTCCTCAGGCTTCCTATTGTTACTTTCGTGCTCAGGCTTCCTATTGTTACTGTCGTGCTCAGGCTTCCTATTGTTACTTTCGTGTTATTATTATTATTATTACATCTAGCGGCGGGTAGCGTAACTTGGTCATAAAACTATTCCGTGTGCGGTTTAAACGGAAAAGGTAATAAATACTTAACAAAAAGTAGACAATAAACAACTCTATCGTCTTAGAACTGTGGTTTATTTTCAAATAAGCGACGTCTGACATATTTCCTACTTTCATTCAATATTTAACTACCAATTACACCATGGACTTCTTAGTGTTACGGAATTAATTAACCTGTATTTGTGTGAGTTTGGGTACGCTGGTTCCGATACTAATGAAGCGCTATGCTACTTCTACTTTTCTGTTCTGTGGTTAAACTCCTCCGAAACGGCTGGACCGGTTTGTGTGAAATTTTGTGTGCATATCGGGTAGGTCTGAGAATCGGATACTATCTATTTTTTTTTTTTTTGCAAAACGACGTTTGCGGGGTCAGCTAGCATTGGTATATTTTTGAATAAATGTATTTCAGTAGTCTTTACGTGAAGAAGTAACAAATACACAAACACACTCACAAACTTTCGCCTTTATAATATTAGTATAATATAATATTATCATCATGAATCCTGAAATCTGTCAAATAATATTTATGTCATCTTGAGTTTTCAAATATCAACATTGAATTATTTTAATATTTTTATTTTATAGTTTTGCCCCGGTATTTATTTAGTTTATCAAGTCTCATTGTTTTTAATAATCGTTTCGGGAGTGGTTTTAGTTATTTTTCTATTTCACAGTGTCTTTCCTACAAAGTCATAAATTACGAAAATATTATATACGCAAAAAAATTATATACCAGCGCAGCCGAAAATTTGAGCGCAGTCCTCTCGTCTTAATAGAGTGACGGCGACTGATTTGTAAAACAAAAATATGTCTGAAGCTCCCGTAACCTGCTACGGAAGATGACTTTTTCCACGAACTAAGAACGTCGTAACGCCGTGTCGTCGTAATAAAACCACAAATAAAATGAATAAAAAAAAATGCTTGCACAATTTTTGTCGCCTTGTATTAATACATTAATCATCAAACTTTTATCCTAGTAGTATTAAAGTACAAATCGAAAAGTCGTGAAAATTTTAGGTAACTTCGTGATGTATTTTTATCGAGAAAATTTTAATATTTTGTGTTTCTGTTGCACAGTAAGTGTGGAAATATCATGTAGTTACGCATGTTATTTTTAATTAATACATAAATCTTATCAGTTTCTGAAAATTCATATTGAATTTAAGCTATTTTGGTTACTTCTCGCTCTTTAAGTTATAACATTTCTCGGTAACCAGTAAGTATAACGGTACATCACAAAATGATTGCAATCACGGAAATAACATGTGACTCGGCTTCGTCAAGTGTCTTTTTACACCCAATATTATGGTAAAGTTGCTAAAAATTGATGAAACAATTGATCTATTATAACAAATAGCATCTTCTTATTTTCCCACAGAACCACACGGCTGGCGTGAGGTCGCACAGTGCTGGGCGGCGTGCCCGTGGCGGGAGGCGCACTCTCTAGTAAACCGCGCACGCCTGCACGCGGCGTACGCGTGCGCACTTACACACGCACATTCACCGACTACAACGCGCGCGGCTCTATCCGCGTTACTAACAGCTAATATACACTTGTGAGTGGTCTTGGGTCAGAAAAAGTTTGAATTTTACACCCACGTTTGTGACAAATGAGATGGTCCATCCATATATGTTGAATGTCAAAAGAAAACAGTTCCAGAAGACATCATTTAAGGGCTTGACACTTGAAAGTAGGTTGTTAGTCTGCTAAGGAGTTTGCGCACTACTTATTTCACTAGGTCCTAGTGTACTATACCAGTCAAGTTAACTAACAGTGCGTCGCAACGCCCCGAGGTGTTGCGGCCTTGTCCCAGGGGCGCACAGTGTACCGCGTAGAACATGCTAGGTGGACAATATTATTTTATGATATTTAACGATGCTTTTATATATAAGTAGTCATATTGAGGCATTATTAATAGTTTTTGGTATGATTTTGTAATAAAAAACAAACAAAATATATCTAAACAGAAAATTTTATTTAAAATAATAAACAAACAACAAAATTGCATTAAATAAATAAATACCTACAATTCAAATTAACTTAACCTAAACCTAATCATCAGAATCATCATCAAAATCTTCTGGTGAATCGTCATCATTTTGCGGCAATGTGCGACAATATGATGACGTTTCGGGTCTTGATGCTACTATGGTCGGGCTTACAATTAAGTTTAATACCTCTGCACATATTTTTTCCGGCTTTTTTTGGGGAATCTCACGAAGGCTATTAATCAAAGGGTCAGATGTTATTATTAACATGGACAGCAAGTCTCTATTCGTGGCAACACGTGAGCACTTGCGGGTGTTGTACTCCCTAAATCTGCGGCAATCTTTGTTACGTGCTTCTTGAGCCTCTTCGGAAAGCTGCCCAATTGGAAGCAATGCCGCTTTGATGACCTCAGTACTGTGTACTAATATTTTATGTACAGTAGCAGGCATATAGTACCACGAATAGAGACTAAGGTAATGTCTTCTAGTTTCAAGACAAAATTTATTAAATTCAACTAAGTTTATTTCGAACCCAGAAGACAATGTCCTCAAAATAACATCAAATTGTTTATAATAGTAACATCCAACCCTGTGATTTGAGCGCTCATCTCAGCATTCTTAAAAAAGCGACGGGCTGTGTTTCCATCATTGGAAGAACCAAATCCTGGCTTTGGTTTATCTACAATGAGTCCCATTTCGTTCTTGAATTTCAACTTGATTTCTTCGGAACGAACCTTGATATCAGCTTTATCTTCGTCGCTTCTAGCCTGCCATTTCTTAATATTCAACTTATAGCTGATATGTAAAAGGCATTCAAAGCAACGAATCCAAGCATGAAGTGTAGATAAACCAAAGCCAAAATGTTCCTGATTGCTGTTAAACTTCGCGGGGTCATCGTTCATCGTCTTGGGGGTGGCACCACAGATGAAACACTTTTGAGATGAACGAGTTTCCGTTAAGGCGTTACATACCTTTCCGTCTGTCATTGTCAGAAGAAGTTCGTGTTTCACAGAGATTTGAGAATCACCAAAGTTGATAAGTGTTGGAAGAAGAGCATTAATTTCTTCCAACAATCTATTTGTCTCCGCTAACGTGAAGTCGTTCGTTTCCTTAGCAAATATAAACTTGATTGGGCGACAATACATAGTTGATGAAGACCGAGGATTTTGCCAAATAATTTTGGACCCATCATATAACTTAAGGGGAACGAAAGAAAATACGAAAAGAAATTCGTCCGTATCTTCAGTGTTCTCAAATTTCTGTTTGTATGTGCTGTGCCCAGAACTTCCATCACATCCCCATTTACTAACAAGTGTAAACGTTGAACTTGTTGGGAGGACACTGCTGATAACTTGATTCTGTGCTAATACTAGACGTTCCGCTGTTTTATTTAATAAGGCTTGCAAATTTATTTCAGCACGAGTTTCTGTTATAGCAATGTGCTCCTCTGCAGGGTAACAGGCCTGTTTGGATTTTACTACACTAAAATATGACGGAAACACATTATGTCCTGCCATTATGGACCACTTCCTAGTTTGTTTGTAAGCATGTGTTGTTGACTTAGAATCTATATAGTATGCTAAGGCTTCGTCACTACTTAACTGCCTAGGATCACAACTGGTATTTTTTGACTTAATAATATTATCTGGGCTCTCACTAATGTCTCTAATCACATGGGCAACTTTTCTTTGCCCTGCTGAACGCATAGCAATTTCGGCAGCAGTCACTAATTCACTGGCACTTCGAGATTCTACGAGATCCACGACTCGACGTTTCTTCGTCTTAAACGACGTTTCCTCAAAATCTTTGCGAGGTCTTCCTGCAGATGCCACAGCCTCACTCGATGTCGAAGGTTGTGGGGCTAAAGAACTCACAGTAAACTGTATGTCTCCTTCATCCAGCCATGTCTTATTTGTTATTTAAAAACGCTCCTTCGATTTTCCCGAAGCCAACCATTTGGCTCCAATCTTAGTAGAAAAGTTAGATATTTTCAGCTTTATTTCTCTTTGGCTGCTTTCAGTAATGTCACCAAAGTGAAATTTTGAAGAAAGATAGTCATAAATACGCGACCGTTTATCATTCTTTGCGTGTTTCAACCACTCTTCAAAAAAGGCTACCCTTGAAATAGAGTAAACGTGTTCTGAAAAAAAATGAAAAAAATATGTTGTACTGAAGTGTGCTGAACAATATGTGTAATTTTACAAACTACACAGTTATACCTACAATATATCTAAAAACTAGCCCGAATAGAGGCGAATCAATGTATTTCCTGAACGTTCTAAGTTTTCTTTATGAAAAAAATTACGCTAAAATTTATGCATCAAGTTAAAAAAATGCTAAAAATTCATTTAAATAGATTCTGATAAAAATAATATATTAAGTAATAGTACATACCCTCAGTATTAATATCTATCACAAAAAAACTTTCACAATATCACTATAAACCACTATGAGATGTGCACAAATGTGTCGCTAAATTGCAACTGATTGCCGGAACGCTTGCATTAAACTCATTACCTGACTTCTGGACTCTATGACTCATCAGTTAAGTATTTGAAAAACAACTTTTTCTCGGAATTTGGAGTTTGGGGGTGTTGATTGTGTTATGCAATTAAGATTTCCTGGAAATGAAAACTTGAATTTTGTCCACCTAGCATGTTCTAGGCGAAATACCGTGGGGCGTCGAGAACTGCAGTACTATTCTGTAAAAATCTCACCGTGGAAACGTAAGGTGAAGTGAGCTGTCATTCCAACTGATGTTAGAGATTGCCTCTATTGATAACTCACTTCACAGTTCACGCTCACTTCACCTAAGTTATCACGGTGAGATTTTTACAGAATCGATCGGCTGGTATACTTACGTCGTGTGGCTGTGACGTAAGCATACCAGCTAAGAGTCAGTACTACAGCTATGAAGATTCTATTACCTTTTGCAACGTCGTACTTGTGCGAAACTGGCTTTTCTGCAGTTGCAGTAATTAAATCGAAATAAAAACCACAAATAAATTTAGAAAAACAAACGAAGGTAGCTATTTCATAACTTCAGCCCTATTTGAGAAGTTATGCTTAGAAAATATTTTTATAGTAAGTAAATAAAATTCTTTAGTTTTCTTTGTATAAAATAATCTAGCTAGAGTCTCAGCCAGATTATTTTAATCACTAGCTGTTAGACTCTAGATTCTAAAGAATCTCGTAAATATCTTCTTTTACAAGGAAGTCGCAAGAAAATTGCAAAGGGGTTCCCTTTATGTAAAAGATGGCTGTATGAAAAAGATTGGGAACCCCTGCACAGTCCTAGTGCTTTAGCTGAGAAGAAGTAACGCACTTCACCACTTGGTGAAGGTCGAGCATTTTGGGGGACTGTCTTATGTAATTTTCACGTTCTAACAGTGATGATTCTCAGCCTAAATTTTTAAATGACTTTTGACTTTGATTTTGTGCTCATTAAATATATGTGCTGTAATATCAAATATAAAAAACTTTTTAATTATGCGCACCATGCGCATGATTAAAAAGTTTTTCTATTTGATCATACCCGTCAACCAGCAGCTTGAAGGTGGTTCTCAAATTACAATGTACAAATGGGCAACGCTTTCAAGTTAATTTTTTTACGAATATGAAAATACAGGGTGAAATTGAAAACATGCGACCAATCGAAATGGGAGATTGAACACATCATTATGAACAATTTTTACTATGGAACCAAACCTGAAATCGCGAAAAAAATCATCTGTTCCCTACATTTATGTTCGTACTAGCTTTTGCCCGCGACTTCGTCCGCGTGGGTTTCGTACTTTCCTCAAATAAATTTAACACCCTCTCCACCTCCCCCTGAAAGTTATTTCGAAAATTATTGATTACGATCTTTATACTTACTTTATTTAAAGAAATAAGTATTCGGGCCAATATTTTAGTTAAACTACCTAAGATGTTTCAAATAAACTATCCTCCCTTTTCATCACGACAGGGCTTGTTTTTGCATTTGGTACGTTTCCATTTTTATGATATAAAGATTATTTAAACCCATTTTCGTGTTAATGGAAGTTGTAGTTTCTACTCCTTAAACTTTATTACCCTTTTCCACCCCGGTAGGAGTCGAATAAGTAAAACTCTAAAACTCATACTTTTTTATTTTAAGTAAGTAAGTAGTAAACCCCTAAAAGTGACAATCTTTATTATTTACTGAGGCAAATGTTCAAAAGTTTCAAGTTTCTTAACCAAAGGAATAAGACCATCTTTTCACCTTCACAGTTTTTATCCCCATAGGGGCGAAATATTGAAAACATGTTTGGGACGTTTCCATATCTTGACTCAAAGATTATTTATACCAAGTTCCCATTGAATCAAGCCCCGCAATAAAATACTCCTCTGTGATATGGACTACCCCCGTTCACCCCGTTAGGGTTAGATTTTCGAAAAACCCAGTCACACTTTTTTATTTATTTTGGTCTTAAGTATACATACTGAGTTCCGAGTTTATGTTATTGGACCGCGCGATAAAATTCTTCCATACAAACTGACACCCTCAATCTCCCTTTAGAGCAGAAAAACATAAAATGACAAACTATAATTTACTTAGATAAGTATTTGTGCCAAGTTTGAAGCTTAAATTTATTCATACCATTTTTTTGGAGTAAATCAAGCTACGCACTATAATACCGGCCTTAAAAATCGAATTACCACTTTTTTACCCGTCAGAGCAATTTTGAAAAATGTTTGGGATGTGTTCATAACTTGACTCAAAGATTATATCCAACAATTTTCGAGTTAATCAAGCCACGCAGTAAAATGGAAAATTAACTACTCCTTTTCACCCCGTCAGAGGTAGATTTTCGCAAAACCCTGATACATGTTATTCTTTACTTTTGGTCTTAAGTATAAATACTGAGTTTCGACTTAATCGGAGACCGCACGTTAAAATTCTTCCATACAAATGTTGACACCCCCTAATCGCCCTTTAGGGGGTAGTTTAGAAAAGCAAAAAATGACAAAATTCATAATTTACTTAGATAAGTATTCATGCCAAGTTTCAAGTATATTAACCAAATGAATAAAATTTTTCATACAAGCTGTATCCCCACTTTTCACCCCCACAGGGGTGGAATTTTGAAAAATCGTTTAGAATGTGTTCATTACTTGACTCACAGATTATTTATACCAATTTTCGAGTTAATTAAGCCAGGCAGTAAAATTTGCCCTGTAAAATTAACTACCCCTTTTTCCCCGTTAGTGGTAGATTTTCGAAAAACCCTGATACACGTAATTCTTTTTTTTTGGTATTAAGTATAAATACTGAGTTTTGAGTTAATCGGACCGCGCGTTAAAATTCTTCCACACAAATTTTGACACCCCCCAATCCCCTGTTAGGGGGTAGTTTAGAAAAACAACAAATGCCAAACTTTATAATTTACTTAGATAAGTATTCGTGCCAAGTTTCAAGTTTATTAACCCAAGGAATAAGATTTTTCATATAAGCTGTATCCCCACTTTTCACCCCCACAGGGGTGGAATTTTGAAAAATCGTTTGGAATGTGTTCATTACTTGACTCAAAGATTATTTATACCAATTTTTGAGTTAATTAAGCCAGGCAGTAAAATTTGCCCTGTAAAATTAACTACCCCTTTTCTCCCCGTTAGGGGTAGATTTTCGAAAAACCCTGATACACGTAATTCTTTATTTTTTGTATTAAGTATAAATACTGAGTTTTGAGTTAATCGGACCGTGCATTAAAATTCTTCCATACAAATTTTGACACCCCCCCATCCCCCTTTAGAAGGTAGTTTAGAAAAACAAAAAAGACCAATTTTCATAATTTACTTAGATAAGTATTCGTGCCAAGTTTCAAGTTTATTAACCCAAGGAATAAGAGTTTTCATACAAACTTTCATCCCCTATTTAACTCCCTTAGGGGTTGAATTTCGAAAATTCCTTCCTTATTCCTCGTCTACATTATAAAGAAAACCTCTGTGCAAAATTTCAGCTTTCTAGGTCCAAGGGTTTAGGCTGGGCGTTGATGAGTCAGTCAGTCAGTCAGTCAGGACTTCTCTTTTTATATAACTCGTCAAAATGTACGGAACAGCTGATTTTTTTTCGCAATTGCAGCTTTGTTCCCTTAGTAAAAGTTGTTCATAATGATGAGTTCAATCTTCCATTTCGGTTTGTCGCATGTTTTCAATTTCACCCTGTATATCGGACAAAAATGTGTGGATTCTAAAATACCAATGTTTTTCGTGAGCAAACAAGTTAGTAATGAAATCCGTGTCCTTTTGCAGCGTCGACAACGAGCCAATGATAGCCGTGTGGATATGCTACGCGTGCCGCACCGCAGTCGCGCACAACGAGCGGCCCGACGACGTGCGCGAGTGCGGCGCGGCGGCGCGGGCGCTCGTGGCGCGCTGGGCCCAGTCGCCGCGCCGCTCGCTGCTGCGGGTCGTGACCATGCACGCTGACACCGACAAGCCTACTGCACTGTGATTATATTTGATTACATACTAATAGAGGAACTAAAACATAGTAGCCAATGATATTATATTCAAGAGGTAGATAGGGCACTAGCGCGCGCAAATTATTGCAGTCAAATTCAGACAATTGTCGTAATTTCGTTTAGTCGACATACTTCAAGCGCAACACACTACAGATTGCTATCTCTTTCTATGTCATACGTTCCGTATTATCTGTCGCAGTCGTAGTTGAAAACCACTATCCCAACAACACAAAACGTCGCTCAGTATGAACGTAGCATATCTTTCTTTTATAATATCATTGATAGTAGCCCACCGGTATCGGGAACAGGGTCAAGGCTACCGTCTCCGGTTAGGGAAAGAGAGGAACCTCCTAACAATGCGGCCCGTATCCAGAAGTACCGCTTTCTGAATGAAGCCCTTGATCCAGGTGCCCAACGAGAGCTTCCTCAGGCGTTGGTCGAAGCTCCTGCCTATTAACCCAAGTACTGCAGTGCGATTCTATAACCATCTCACCGTGTAAACTTAGGTGAAGTGAGCGCGGAGTGAGCTGTCAGTGTCATCCCACCTAATACTAGGGATTGACCAAGCATATTATGTATTTACAATCATAATCGAGATTTTAATAATATTTTTATACTAATTCTATTGATCATTTTATATAATTTCAAATTTAGTATTTTAGTTATCACAACATTACTATTTTGTGGGGTTCTTCGCTTCAATCGTAAGGACTAGAATAGGGAAAAAAAACAACATTGAGATTCTAAGTTTCTGTTTTACTATTTTATTTTAAAAACCCACAAAATAGTTTGTTTTGACAGCTAAAATACTAGCTTTGAAATTATACATAAAACGATAAATAGAATTAGCATAAAATAATATTATTAAAATCTCGATTATGATTGTGTAAATGTTTGCTTGGTCAATCCCTAGCATCAGTGAGATGACACTGCCAGCTCACTCCACGCAAGTTTTCACGGTGAGATTTGTCCAGAATCGACATGCTGCTTTCTGAATCAATCCCTTGATCCAGCTACCCCAACGAGATAAATAGGAATCTTTAAAAAATACCAACTTTCCCCTTATCCATTACTTTTCTATTTGGCTTTTTATCTCATCAAGATAGAAAATTTATTATTCTTCCGTACCCGAGCACTTAAATCTGCCTGTCTGTCAACACAGAACTCACAGAGCTGTATCTTATTAACCAACCTAGAAAAAAGGTTATGTTCATAATAGATAAGCTAATTGAAATTCTCTCTCAGAATACGTTACTTTGTTTGTTTTTGTACGTAGGTTACAATGACGTGTCATGGCTAATAATAAAAGGAATGTTAACTATAATAGTTCTGGAAGAATAGAACTCTTAAGTGTCCGACTCGATCGATTTTTCATAGATACAAGGTCTAGTAAAGTGTTCTTTCTTCCTCCCCTCCAGCCACCGTCTCCTCTGCCGCTACGCGCAGTGTGTGCTGTCCGCAGACGAGCACGCCCGCCGCGCGTACGAGGCCGCCTGCACTAGCGCGCTGGGCGCCAACAATGACGTCAGCAGCTGGGCAGGCAGCCCACAGCTGGACAAACTCGTCCGACTAGCTGTTAGACTGTGGCCAAAGTATGAGAAGTACTTCCAGTATGAGATGGAGGTAGCCCCTGGTGTCAATGTTATGAGTGTTTGAGATTTTTAAAGATACTCATAGCCATTAAATATAAGAGAAAGTATTTGTATTCTTATATCATTTTTATGACAACAAGTTATGAATTTTCTGCCAGTTGAAATAAGGTCAAAAACAAATAAACTTGTTTGCCAGGTCATCAAAATTGAGAGAGGTGTGCAATTTTTTTTTGGCCTTTAAACCGCTCCTGCGCTGTAGGTGTGCGTTGGCCCTAAGGCTCGTAATTCAACGATTTATTAAAAAGCCGAGCTTGTTATACTGCTAAAAACTTTAAATGTCATGATAGATAATGTCTTATTTTATGTACACTTTGCTTTCGAACTGGCACTATGAATATTTATGATTACCGATTACGTCTTATACTGTGTTGCGTAGGCAGTTAAAGATTATAAACTTCGAAGTCTCGAATGTCCTAGCACCGTAAATTCGAAGACATGTGACATCCACCAACCCGCACTGGGCCCGCGTGGTGTATTACGGCCCACTCCCTCTCACAGAGAGGAGGCCTGTGTCCCAGCAGTGGGAACGCTATAGGCTGGTTATGTAAGTCTCTGAACATGACACTGCAAAAAAAAAAAACATAAATACATATTTTTTAAAAATCTTCCTTATAAGTTTAGGGTGTTTGAGTTTGAATAGAATAAAATTAGTATTATTTTGCTGTAATAGGTGTTGCCAAATTATCTAGGATAAAATATTTTTATAACAAGGTTGATATTAATGTTAAATGTAGTTTTAGTCCATATTGCGAGTATTTGACTGACAGATCTTATTAGTTTTTATGTTTTTTGTTGCGTAGGAGACTGTTATTAAACTTTATTAATTTAGAATCTTAGTAGATATTATAGTAGCCATTCCTAATTAAAGTAATTATTGTTCTTGTCTTAATAATGTTAATGCTCGTAATACACGATAAAACCACATTGATTCACTTTGAAAGTCGCAGACAGCTCTTTCACAGTTTTTATTACCTCTGATTTTGCATCACTGTTAAAATCACAGTGATCTTTACTCTCGTTATAAAATAAGGTTGCTTTTGGATTACTGCTGTCAGAGGTAAAATACTGTGAAAGAACTGTATGGCCGACATTGATGCCGATTCTGTTGCTGACAACCTAAACTAAATTTAAGTTCAGTGCATCTGTTTCTTTCTATTTCATTACAAAAGGACAGAGATACATTTTAGTTTAGTACTGTCAAATTAATCAGCGCCTGACGTAAATTGACGTAATTTTAGTAGGCAGCCGTGAGGCACACACAATTGTTGTTTGCAACATTATTTTTATTTAGTTTTTGTGTTCCACGAAATGTATAAACTGTTTTTTCTTTCTTTCAAGTTTTAACCACATCTAAACTTGTATGGAGTAGTGTCAGGCGCTGGTTAATTTGACAAGACTAAGCTAAAATTTATCTTATGTGTTATTCTTAGTGAAATAGAAGAAAAAGATGCACTGAACTTTAATTCGTTTAGTTTGTGAACAACAGAATCGGCACTATTGAATACTTAAAACTTCTCATTTACACCATTCAATTTGGTTGATCGTTCGTCATCCAAGTTGAGAAGTGAATCGTGTAATATTGCCATAAGAACCCGAATTCGTTTGTTTCTTAGTTACACAGACGTGGAACGAAATGAAGAGTTTTTATTCAATTATTAATGTTAAGAGCATTTACGACTTATGGCATTTCATACAAACTTTCAAGCCCTTGTTTTTCAAATTAATGAACCGATTCTAATGAAACTTCATACGCATAAGCAGGATGCAAAGGTCTAAAAAGGTAGTAAAGAACATTTTCGAAATGTCTTATTTAAAAGAAGATAACTGGAAATCTCTGTTTCTATGGAAAATTTAAAATCGGTTTAATTTGGTTGTACCACTATTTTTCAAAAATGTTCTTAACAAACTTTTTAGACCTTTATATCGTGCTTATGCGTATGAAGTTTCTTTAAAATCGGGTCATTTATTTCGAAAAACAAGGGCTTGAAAGTTTGTGTGAAATGCCGTACGTCGTAAACGCTCTTAAAGTTTTCAACGTTATTAATGTATGGACCTTTTAAACCTAAGCATTATATCTACGATGCGTATTCTAATGTGTTATTTGTATTAACTAGTCAAAAATTATGACAAAATTATTGTTAGCCACCAAAAATAAATGTATTCAATTAGTTATTTTTGTACCTTTTATATTAAAATTCGTGAAATTGGAATTGAATTGTATTATTAGGGCAGCAAGCTGCAGTGCAGTAGGCTTTGCAGCTGGCCTGTCACGTATAGCCGACCTCTTGCTTCCTTTACCAATTTTGACTCCTAGTAAATTGAAACAAGGTTGAAACTGACTGTCACTTTATACTCCATTTACAATAAGATTAGACATTTAAACAAACCTTTTTTATCGTCTGTTCAATCGATTTTGACTTCTATTTCGAAGGCATATGGATGGTATTAAAAGCAGTAAGCACTTTTTTGCTTTTAATGCCATCCTTATGCCTACGGAATAGAAGTCAAAATCGGTTGAACAAGCTGTAGAAAAGGATTGTGTAAATGTCTAATCTTATTGTAAATGGAGAATAGTTTCAAAGCAAACTTAGGCTATGTACGCACTGGTGGCTTGCTTAGCGCTTAGAATCTAGTGACTTAACATACTTCTATACATTTTAGGCTACTAGTGAACGCCAAGCGTGCAGTGCGGCAGGTTGCGAAAATTCTAGAGCGTCCATTTTACTTCACTACTCGCAAGGTGACTCGTTAGACTCTAGGCAATTGTCAGTGCGTACGTAGCCTTAGACCTTGAAGTTTACTGACGTGCAAGTGAGATTCAACCTTAGGGTGGAAAAGCAATTATGAGGTAGACTATACCAGTGTGTATATTTTGTTGAATCTTGAACAAAAGGTCATTCATTTATTTTTCAAGTTTCAAGTTCAAGACACGAAGTGTGCCGTGATACATGCCTTGTCGCGATATTAAAGAAAAAAAAAGAAAATACGATTACTTGCGGTGAATATGACGCAAACACAAAAATTATCAAGTTAGGAGAAAATATAAGCCACAATCACACAAAACGGTCATCGCTCAGCATAATGCTGTGACTCTATTATGCGAGACAGAGCCACAGCACTAATTATTGTATTCTTTACCCGCTAATAATTTAAATATTTCAATATTAGAATCCAGTTTGCTGGGAAAATAATGATGTATGTATGTAAGGTGCTGGTAAGAAATATAAACATATCACACACAGGTAGGAGGAGCAAATTTCAACACTTTTCGATTAGCAAAAAAAAAATACAGGGTCGAATTAAATTAGCTAGCGAAACTCTGCAGTCGTGATGGGTATATCTAAACACGATAAAATAAAAATGATTTGTTTTTTTGGGTTAACAACCGCTGAAAGTGTTATTATTTGAAGTATAAGTTGAGAAAATCTGCTTTCCTATGTTTCATCATGTTTAGATGTCGATACCCATCACGTCTGCGGAGTTTCGCTAGCTAATGTAATTTGACCCTATATACTTACAAGGCAAAGTTCGATCATAATGAGCATAGCTACCTACTATTAATAATAATTCTAAAAGGTATCAGTAATGCTACAGTTCTTTAGAAGTGCGGTGGCCGCTACATAACGTCTAGGATTTACCGGCGATAGACCTCACTAAAACGTTGTGTATGGAAGTAAATTGGTATGTTTTCATAAAAACCGGATTTTTGACACCAAGTCAAACCCTACCGCCATCATTTTCATGGCAGCCGTCACAGCGGCCGTTATGTAGCGGCCACTGTTCTTCTCTTTAACGGTTTAGTGGTGTAACTTTTTCATTCATATACAGACGACAGCATATCAAGCAACCCGAAACGGTAAAATTTTCTCAATCGACTTTGAGCCTTATGCTTTAGCGATAAAATTGAAAATCTATTAAAGAAAACTGACGGATTGTAGTAGCTTGATGTTCTGGCGTCTGTACAGACGCGAGCACACCAAGCTACTATAATCTGTCAAATTTCTTTAATAGATTTTTAACTTTATAGCTTAAGCATTAGGTTCAAAGTTGATTGGGATTTGACAGTTTATACCTAAAACGTAAATCAAATAGAAAATAAATAATGTTACCGAATAAAGATAGCAATGTTGTTAGGTATAATAATAATGCTTATGAACAATTTGTAGCTCAAATAAAACGATGTTATATTAGCTTTAAAAATAAATATAATTTCAATTAAATAATCGTTTTACTTCACCTAAAATGGTCAATAATTTATTAACCTTTTAACCGCCCGGCTTCATAACAATTGTCGTGCCCCCAACGCCCAGCACAGTGATTCGATTTTTTTTTTCGAATAATCTGATAGAGTATGTACCTACAGCGTAATTAATAAAAAAAACAGAGTATACGAGCTGTGTATTTGGTAGTAAATATACGACTCTGGCGAAATGAACACGAAATAAGTCGGATTAATCCGATGTAAGCGGTTAAAGGGTTAGTTCAACTAACTTCGAAATACGGTCACGTGGCCGTTGGCGTCCATTCCATACTAATGTAGATATTCCTCTGTTTTCTCCCTAGTTAATGATTCATACTAGTCCAAATATTTTTTTACGATAAACTGTGGGTATATCTACCACTGTCGTGTCCCTATGTTTTGTTTTTGGCGTAATTAAATTAATTTAAAAATTATATATCTTTATAAACGGTCAATTTTAGCTCGTTCTGGAATCGAAAGCCATAAACTCGATCATCAAACTCGCAACGACTATTACTTTCAATAAATAACAATTTTAAAAATTACGAAAAATTAAATTTATTGTTTTTCTTTTGGGACATAATGAGAACTCGAAGTAACGCTTCCTTGCGGTCAATGCTTATCTTTAGTTTACATCCACACAGATGGTCAGCAACTGTGTAGCCCTTATGTCTTGCGTTTATGAATGAAATAGTGGAAGCGCTACTAAGATTTAAATCGAATCACAGAAAAGTGATAAATTTCTAGGATGTCTCAAAAAAATAACAATGCCAATACTATTACTCGACTGGAGTTACTGTGCTTCGGCTCCAGAACGGTGTTTAAGATGTGACCGCGTTTCCTCTTAGTATACTTTCATTTTAAACAATAAATAGTTCCTTACATAATTATACATATTTACAATAAATCATTGAACAAATATTTGTTGTACAAATATTCTAAAGACTAGCTAGGTTAAAACATATTTAGCAAAACCTGGTTTATGAATATTATTTGGACGTAGTTAAGCAAAAAGGATCCAACCCACAACATGACCGAAAATGAGTTAAGTATACCAAACTGCTCGTCAAGGTCTATATTTTCGATTAGCAAAAACAATCCAAGTAAAATACGAATATTTTGACATTAAAAATTCGTATTTTACTTGGATTGTTTTTTAGATTTTTTTTCATTTTTGTCTATTAGATCAATGTCCATCCGCTGTCAGGTCTTATCAGCTATAGACATTGATAAGTACATTCACAGACTACTTAGAGATACAGTACATTATTTCGCGAGTTTACTGAGGTAGTAGGTGTGGTAAATTCATGCATATATATTATAATCACCTCGTACATATTCAAACTACTTAGAGGGAAGGTACATAATAATAATAACAATAATAACTTATTTATTTCAGATTTTAAAAAATCCTTGTTAGTAAAAGTTAAACCTAATGTTACCTAATGTTAGTAAAACACAAAATTGAAACGACTGACACTTACGTGTGCAGCCGTATCCAGTGAGCCAACATGGGGCTGTCCCACCTATCACACAATACACTCAGGATGCTGTGGGAGCTAGCACGCATTCTACCGAGAATAGAAGCGCACCGTTTCCGTATAATGGCATGAAAACCATCAACCCTGGCCTCGGTGAACATCTCGGAAGCGCTACAAAAGCGTGGTAGACCCAACAGCATCCTGAATACATTGTTATACTGGACACGCAGGGTGTTGTATGCCCTCAGCGTATACCTGTCCCACAGACTGCATGCGTAAAAAGACTGGCAGTATGCTCTGAAATGGATAATGCGGACATATTAGGGCACATAGGTTTGTGTGTTCCGGACAGGTACGTGTGGCGACGACGACAGCCACGGCTGCTGGAGCCGCGCGCTCGGACCAATCTTATAAGAGAGGCGCCACTGTCGCGTGCACTCCGCACTCTCAACCTCATAGTTAGTGACACGGACCTATTCTGTTGTTCACTGAGAGAGTTCACACAGAATGCATTGTTTGTAATAAGTTATAAAATTTAATTATAATAGCAAGTTAGTGATAAGTTAGATACCAAATCTTAAGAGCATACGAGGCGAAGAAATCAATAAAAAAGTCAAACAACTTTTGTAAGAGTTTAGTTAAGTACACTATCGCAATAGGTTTCCCTGATAGTGTAAGTTGGAAAATAAATAAATAAATAAAACAAAGGAAGACAATACCTCGTCATCTCTACCTAGACATGATTAAATAACTCATTAGTGATTATTACGCCGAGAAAAAAGGGTATCGGAAAACGACGAGACTTCGTCATCTGTTCACGGACGATGAATGATTAGATACTTAACTACATCAATAATTGAAATACTGTTTTTAGGTTTTTGTAACTACCGTAACATAATTGGATAAAAACACCGTAAATAAATATTTTAAAATAGCACTGGGGAGGTTGTTACAAGGCTAATTAAAACTTGTAATCGTTTGGTTTTAAAGTACCTAATTAAGAATCCATGGCGTTTTTCCACCTCAACTGAATACAATATGATCACCAAATAAGATCATCGCCAACCTTCACTGCATATTAGGTTCATAATGAAGGGAAACCAATGTTTTACACGATGGCATCTCTAAAAAGTGTGAAAACAAATTCGTGTATTCGGTTACTTCTAAATTATTTGATGCATTCTGAAGCTGTTTCCACTATATTCAGAGAATTTCTTGAGGAACGTCTTATGCTCGGTTCCTATAAACAAAAACGAACCGTTTTGCTTACCAATGCTAGAATTTTTTTTTTTGCCAAACTGGGCATAAAAATAGATTTGTAAGTTAATTTTTGATGGCTACTACGCGGCGATGGTGGTGTGACGTTCTGACGAGGTTTGCAGGGACAACATAGCCAGCAATCACTCAAGACAGGAAAGTTTGGAAGGAAAAAGGGGAGGCCTTTGCCCAGCGGTGGGACACAAGACACAACATAGGCTAATGGAAAGAAAATCATCCATATGGGAGGTTCTACTATGCAAACCTATGCGGTCTTTGCTTCACTAGAAGAGTCTTAGTTTTAACCAATAACGGTCCGTTAGTTATAGGAATCGGCCATAAGCTTTCAATTCTTCAAATTGCACCCGTGCAAAACCGGGTCAAATCGCACCTTACCGTGGCCATAATATCACCACACTTAGTTTAAAGGTTACTAAAATCTCTTCCCATGATAATGTATTACAAGTCCCAACACAGCTGACGCAGTGGCGATACCACTAGCTTGTGGGACACTGAGCTTGCTCCCCCACAGCCATCCAGGTGGTAGCCAACTGACCGCATGGAGCGTATCCAGCAGGAGTTTGGTGGTGGTCAGCGAAGCCTGGGTGAAGCGCGCTGAGGCGCATTTCGTGCGGTCAGGAGATTTCAGGGCTTCAGAGGTAGCGTTGAGGCCGCGGATTGATCTGGTGGTACAAAAGAGGTGCAATGGTAAATATAGTGGACTTATTTTTTGCTGATTAAATCACCAAGTTGCTGACACAACACTATTTTTTGTCAAAAAGAAAAGGACAACGTCAACTAAACGGAACCGCTGGATCTAGAAACATCAAATTTTGCATTAGGGTTTCATAAACAGCATAAAAAGTGAGCACTAAGGATTTTTTTAATATTCATCCCTTATAGAGGTATCTAATAGTGGATGAAAGTTCGTTTTATTGTTGATGGAAAAACCCCATGGAGCACACGTCTTGTAATTGTAAAAACGCCGAAAACAGTTAATGCTTACAAAGAAGGTCACAACAGGAGATATATTGTTTTAGTTTTAATTCAGATCCTTGTTTATTGGGAATCGCAACATCTACTTATCCTACTTCTCTATCTGTCGAGTGTGCTTATAACCGGAGATTATAACTTGATATTCGTATATTTTTTTAATTTATTGATTGATATGTTCTGTGGCTGGGTGTTGGTGTAGTAACATTGAGCAATGTTGGTAAAAATATACATAGGACTACTTACGACAGTACTTACTTTGTACCCACCAATAGCCAAAAAGCTATGTAATAACATAGATAAGGACAAACATAGCACCACGCCTGTATTTCCCGAAGAGTTAGGCAGAGGTGTACGTATACCCCCCCAATTCACCAATTATGTTCAAGTCCCACCCCCATGTAATAGGGGATAAAGGACAAAACAGTTAATTTTACAAGCATAACGACAGAAGCGAAACACTTTATTTATAGTAAAAAGTACTTGGGGAAAGAAAAAGAAAGAAAATACATTACCACCAGGAAACAGCACAATATAGACACACATGGGCATAGAGTGCCAATTTCTCTTGTATACAATCATCGTCATCTGCCTAGCCCTTTCCCAACTATGTTGGGGTCGGCTTCCAGTCTAACCGGATGCAGCTGAATACCAATAAGTATTTTACATGGAGCGGCTATTAATATTTTGCATAGTTTCTCTTGTAGGTATACAAATCCTACTTAATTTATAATTCTCATGATAAAGGGCTCATATAGGTACTTAGGTAAATTGATGTAAATTTCGATTGGCTGCAATGCAATAAAAACCATTAAGTGCTCTTTTGAACGATGTTGAGTGATAATGATAACGCTTATCGCGACACAGTCTTGATAAAAACAAATTTCACAACAAATTTTCTAGCAACGAACTTGTGAGCGTTTACGACGTACGGCATTTCATACAAACTTTCAAGCCCTTGTTTTTCGCATACGCATAAGCAGTATACAAAGGTCTAAAAAGTTAGAGAACATTTTCGAAATGTCCTATTTAGAAAAGATAACTGAAAATCTCTGTTTCTATGGAACATTTAAAGTTGGTCTAATTTGGCTGTAACAAACACTATTTTTCGAAAATGTTCTTAACTAACTTTTTAGACCTTTGTATCTTGCTGTGCGATTCTGTAACCATCTCACCGTGAAAACTTAGGTGAAGTGAGCGTGGAGTGAGCTGTCAGTGTCATGCTGATGCTAGGGATTGATACTCTTGACAGTTCACTCTAAGCTCACTTCACCTAACTTTTCACAGTGAGATTTTTACAGAATCGATCGGCTGCTTACGTAAGTATGAAGTTTCATTAAAATCGGTTCCTTCATTTTGCAGGGCGTTTGTATGAAATGCCGTACGTCGTAAACGCTCTTAATAACAAAAAAAAAAGCATCGGCAGTTCAGCTAGTAGGCCTACCAACCATACCAACACGAAAAAAAATTAATCCGAATACCCGTAATCCTAATTCGCACTCCCGGAACAAGGGCTCTACCTAATCATATGCCCCCTTACTAATAAACGTTATAGCGTCTGTATAGCTACACAACGCTTTGTCTTCTTTCGAAAGTCAAATTACTGACGACTGAAAGAGAGAAATCGATGTGTAACTATTCATCCGATATAATACGTTTATTAGTAAGGCTGATATCACACTGGGCGTGCACCGGGCGCAATGTGATATCAGGCTGGGGGTTAGTATACAGAAGCCAGCACATCAAGCTACTACAATCTGTTAAATTACTTTAATCGATTTTCAACTTTATCGCTAAAGTATAAGGTTCAAAGTTGATTGGGAAAATTTTACAGTTACGGGTTGCTTGATGTGGTGGCGTCTGTACAACCACCAATCACCAAACTAACTCGTAGATACCAATACTCGCGTATTACCAGTTTCAGACTATTACATCCAAATTCCCTCTAATTATTAGAATAGGTACCTTCACCATAAAATCCAAAATAAACTTAAAAACAAAAGAAGTTACACAGTCTATAAGAGGGTTAATTTTTGTGTCGCGCGATCATACGCGATCGTCGCGCGATTTTACGCGATCGTCGCGATCGCGTAAAATCTTTGTGTGTGCGATGTGACTTTTTGTTTCGGAAAACCGTTAGGCGCCCTCTGTCGGCGCGACCAGGCGTTCCAGTTCACCGAACAAAAAGTAACGTGAACAATCAATTTCTATTAGGACGCGGCCTAATACTCGAGAGTGTTATAATGACTGGCACGAGTCTTGAGCACAGATGGGCAGCAGTCCGGCAAGCTCGCGCATGTACACTTTCGGCCAAATTTATTTAGTACCGCTTTTGCTCAAATTGTTGATAGCTATAATTAAAATATTACCCTGCCTTCTTCATTCCGCCAAAGAGACCGAAAAATTAACAACTGCGCAGGTTTGTGCTCTCGACTCATGCCGGTTACTATAACGGCGGACTATATAAGTTACTTCTTTTACAACATCACTCTCGCTTTAACAAACCTGATGAAGCCGACAAATGCTGACAGTGACCAGAACAGCTTATGCGCCGTTCTTATTTTGAATTCGGTCTCTTTGGATACTTGTAGCATGCCAGTGTCGATGAGCCACGAGAGTTTCTCAGCTTGGAGGTAGGCGAGCGTGAACGTACTGCCAGCCACGCCCAGTGAACCCCAGAATAGGCCATCCTGGAAGAATTGTTTTTTTTTTATCTAAAATATTCGTGGTTCGAGTGTCATATCATCAATCGATATAATCGCCTCAATATTTAGGATCATTCTCACTAGTTCCACCAGCAATTAGTTCCATAGAACTAGTGAGACTTTTTTTTTTCTCAGTAGTTCCATGCACTTTGATAATGGAACAAATGAAACAAAGCTTAATCGAACTCGTCTCACTAGTTCCACCGTAGTAGACAGGAATGTTTACAAGATGGTAGGCACAAAGTCAGATCGATCTACGAAGCTCAGCGAGGATGCTGCAGCTATGATTTTCCATAGGTAACTACATATTAGGTAGGTATATTATATACCTCTACTTGATATCAGTAGGTATCGAGGTCAGATTAACTTAAACGGCATCTGTTTAGCCTGGATTCCACAGTATCAGAAAGGCAACAGAAAGGGTTCCACAGTATCCAAATAGGCAGTATCTACCTACCTAAGTACAAGAAATCCAAAAATGCAGAATTTGTATGAAAGTCTGTGCTAGATAGATAACTAAAGCACTATAGGTTGTGAAACAGGCCATAAGCTAACAAAAAGATAAACTAACTCACTTGCTTCCCAAGTCCATATGCTAGCGCAGTTTTCAACGCTACAGCATCATCGAGGAGGCGCAGGGATGCGCGGGCGGCGGTGAGGCGAGCGCTCGCGGTCAGCAGGTCCTTGCGCTGTGTCGTGGAGCCCCACAGCTTGAGCGCGTAGCATGCTAAGTTCACCACCTGGTTTATATGACAATATTTAAATCAATCAAAAATTTATTTTTAAACTACATAATTATGTAGATGAAGTCGGTATTTCCTGTTTGAATAATCTGAGAAGAAACACCGAAACAAACTCAGAGGTCAGTCTCTTTTAAAGGCCAGAGATTGTAAAAAAAATATTTTATTAAGTAGGTACCTTATCCCTGTTAGCGTGTGCCTGCAACAGATCACAGAGCTCGTTCACTGCCGCCATGACGCGTCCGTGTTTACGTCCACACTGGTTCTACGTACCATATACGTACCTACGCGGGACGTAACGCCGATTACCACCGATAAGATACTAACATAACGCCAATACCCTCAATCTTTGCTCGTTTTCTACTACCGAATGTTATGTAAGCAATCAATTTGATAGTAACAATGCCATCTTATCAGTAAGTGAAGTTGACATCTGTAATCTTTATGAATTATATAGGTAGACAGATCTCGCGATTTGTACTCAACTGAGCAGGTATCATATATATAATGTGAATTATACAAATATACAAAGGTATATCTGTCTATTGTTTTATTACTAAGACAATATAATTAGAGAACAATAAAATAAAATAGAAAACATGTGTTTGTTTTATTTTATATTTTAATACATCACGCCCGAAGGGTTAGACTGACGTGTAACTATAGTACCCTCACATTGCGCCAGTTATGTTAAAATCCCATGTAATAGGGGGAGAACCTATTGCCGTGGCATCAATTCCAGAGAAATTTCTGATAGAAAACCCGATTAGGTAACACTTCACGCAAGCTGGGAATTGAACCAGCACTATAATTGCGTAACATATTATCAATCTCAATCTGAATAATTTTGAAAAATATTGCTAAACCATTGCTTCATAAGTTCGAAAAATGTGTCTGCTCAGTAACTTAAATAGCGCAGTGTATGTTGTTGAACTGTCAAAATAAAACCCATTGCTACAGGCGCCATTACAGGGCCGTAGCTAGGGGGGGGGGGCATTGTGGGGAAATGCCCTACCTTTAAACACTAATGCCCTACCTTAGAAAACGCCACCAACTAAGTTACGACGCAAAAAACTTACTAGCTTAAAGTGACATTTAAACGATTCCGAATAATTAACCAAGGCATATTACAATCATAATTTATATTAATTCTTTATTCTGCTCATGATGGCATTTGAAATATTTGCGCGGGATTTGTTCGTATTGCAGTCTTTGGAACGAGGAACCCCATAGCCTCTAAAATCCGAGGAAAATCGACTTTTTTTTTGCGAATTCTATTCTGCTCCCGTAGTAAAAGATGTTATTATTGATGGGTAGAACACCCCCTTAAATTTTGTCGCACATTTTCAAAGTCAGCCTATATAACCCCCAACAATTAAGTGTTAACTGACACATAAGTCAAAAAAGCCACAAATCGATTGACCAAAACAGATCAAGTAACATTTTTACTTCCGCCCTACCTGTAAAAACAGCTGCCCTACCTTAAATTCAAGTCTAGCTACGGCCCTGCGCCATTAGCCCGCAGGATCTCGTGCTTAGCTCTTACAATCAGTAGGCCAAAGAGTCAGTAGGTATAGATACTGTATTTATTGTTTCAAAAACCATTAATCCATTGTACCTAATAGAGAGTTTTACATAAAATAAAACTTACCTATTATTTTTTCATCAATATCCGGAATCCATCTTGAGTCAAGCACCTGTCTTTCAGCCTGTTGTCAGCGTTTCCTTTGCCTCTCCGCTGGTGGCGCCCTCTATTCTTACCGTTGGTACTAAGTATTTTAAGCGCGCATCGGGTGATGGACCAATTTACCGTCATTATGGAACTCATGATGCACCAGGTAGACCTTACCTGGATTCCGGATATTGATGAAAAAATAATAGGTAAGTTTTATTTTATGTAAAACTCTCTATTATTTGTTTTGTATCAATATCCGGAATCCATCTTGAGTGATGTGTTTGTTATCACCTGGTGCGCTTAACCCAAAGACGCCATAATGTGTTTATGGATGTAAAATAAATAATAATAATAATAATTGGGTTAATAAAAAACAAATGTATAATTATTTAAATGTATTACAATAATTAATCAAATATGACATAAGTACTGCCTTAATAACTGAAGAAAAATAATACAGCTGTGAAGCTACCTTCTAAAAAATTAATAGTTATCTTTCAATAAACAGGATCAAAATAATTAGATAAAGATACAGAATTATTGGGAATATTCGAATCATTTTGTAATTCCCTTTGATAGTAAGTTTGGAAGGTATGAATCATTTTCCAGTTACCAATTGCAAGAATTTGATCAATCGGAAAATTTTCTGCAAAATTGAGAGAAGCTAATGCAGATCTTACTAACCCTGGAGTTGCATTAATATCACTAGCTTTTAACAGAGACTTCACCCACCCGCCAATAACAATTCTAGAAGCAGGTTTCATATCCCCTTTAACTGTAATAAACATATGTTTTATATTTCCTCGACGGTTTAGAGTAATGTGTAATAATTGTCTTAACCAAAAAATCAAATTTAAATGTTTATCAGAATGTTCTCTAAGCCTCCATCCAGACTGTCTATGGTTATGGTTGTCTGTTTTAGAACCAAATGCTGGCCACAATACAATAGAGGTATCTTCATCAACTAAACTAGTGCTATCAATTCGCAACAATGTGAGATCATGAACCCTGAGGCCTGATGCTAGTAGTAAAAGAGTAGCTACATGTCTCGATACATGAAATATATTATTTTCGTCAAAATTGTAAGTACTCATGTATTGTAATAAATTTTTTGTTTTCCAAGCAGGTGGTTTAGCAGATTTCTCTCGTGCGACAGAAATAGCTCTTAGTATGTGTTTTTTAAAGAAGTTTGACGACAAATCAATATTTGATGTTAAGTGTGTGAAAGTTGAAATAACAGACTTATGAACCAAAATAGTTCTATAAGCAAGACCAATATCACAATGTAAATGTGCTAAATATCGAGCTACTTGATTCTCATTAGGGTAATGTAATTAGTTGAATGCGACTCACACCATCACTTCCATCTGCGCCACGCTGGTCTGTAGGTATTGATTGTGGAGCCTCTCCAGCTTGACATAAGAAGTTTTTGTTCTTGTTCTGTCCAGTCCGTCAAAATATCTGGCCACCCGAAATCAGCCATGCCTCTAAGTGTAGGTCCTGCACCTGCGGCGGATGCGTCCCTGTTCTGGTGTCTATCAGAGTGCGGGCTAGATCTGGAATCAAAAAAGGGGGATGTCGCGCTCGCCGTTGAACACCTGCCTGCACAAATACCTGTGCCACTTCGGGGCAATCAATATGTAATCTCCGCTGGCTTGGTTCAGGTGTCTGAGAACCCTGGGAATCAGATTTGGTGGCGGAAACAACCAAGCTAGGCCGTAGTGCCACTGATGACGAAATGCGTTGTGTTGTTGTGCTTCCTGATCGTTCACGTCCAATGATGCGTACCTTGGTACTATGTGAGCTGTTTTCGATGCGAAGAGGTCTATCTCTGGAGTGCCCCACATTCGAAAGATTTGTGTCGTTGCTGTCCTCGTGAGGTGCCATTCTGGGCAAGCCTTCTGCCGAGCATCCACCTCCGCATTGAATCTGCCCGGAAAATAATGAGCTGTCAGATAAATGTTTTGCTTATCTAGAACAGCAAGAAGTTGTCAAGTTTGTTGGAGCAGTTTCTTGGAATTTGTTCCGCCCTCCTTGTTTATATATGAGACTACTGTCCGATTGTCGGTTCGCAGCAGTATCTGTGCATTTTGGAGTATCTGTTGTTTCTGACGTATAGCTGCGTAAACAGCAAACATCTCTTTTTTGTGGGCATGCCATGTCCTTTGTGAATTCGTCCAGGTTCCCACAATATCTGTATCGCTGAGTTGTGCCCCCCATCCGATGTCTGATGCGTCTGTCAATAGGTGTGTCACCGAGTTCAAGTGGATCGGCATCGACTTTCCTATAGCTTGACACCACCACTCCATCTCTGATCGAGCTGGTTGAGGGATAGGTATCAGCCGGTACGGATGTTTCACCGACAACTGTCGACTGTAGTATTGCAGAGTGCGACAGTGAAGGCGACCTCTCGGAGTCACGAACGTTGCAAAGTTGAGTCTCCCCATTAGAGTTTGGTACTCTTTGAGGGACCACTTGCGTCTCTGGAGCTGTTGGTGAAGTGCATTGCGTAGCGATAGGCACTTCGGCTCCGACAGGGACTGCGTTGCGTTTTGTGTCCCATGTTATGCCGAGAAACTCGAGGCATTGTGTCGGAGCCAGTACAGACTTTTCGAAGTTGATTTTCCAGCCCAGTATATGCAGAATCTGTATCGTGAATGCGATGTCGTCTTCCAAGGCAACTGCGATTTTGACTGGTTTGCTAGAAGGAAATCGTCCAAGTATACGACGCACCTGATGTTGTGACTCCTCAGAAATTCCGCCACCCAATTGGTTATCGAGGCAAACGTTCTGGGTGCCGAAGAAAGGCCGAACGGCAAACAAGTCATTTGAAGTAGCTGATGTGAATCTTGATGATAATTTCATCTCAGGAACCTGCGATACTGCTGTGCGATGGCCACGTGAAAATATGCTTGGAACACGGAAGTGACTGAATAGTTGAAATGGTTTGGCTACTACGAACTGATTCAGTTGCTTCAGATTGAAGATAGGACGGAAGGTCTGATCCGACTTTAGTACCAGAAAGAACGTGGAAAGGTAACTGGGCTTCCGTTCTGCAGGTTCTAGCACACCTGACTCTAACAAGGTCTGAATCTGTATGGTCATATTGGTAGATATTTTGGTTCTGTAACATTTCAGAACCGTGGGACTTGGAAAAATTAACGGCGGTTTCAGTATGAAGGGTATGCGTGCACCGTTTAACAGCCGACATATTTTGTCTGGCGTACCTAGATTGCTCCAAGCAAACTGAAATTGCTTCAGACAACCGCCTTGAAATGTCCGACAGTCATTCGCGACGCTAGTTGTTAGTGAAAGTTTGCGATTGCGATTTCTTTCGCTTAGGTTTGGCTCGATGGTTGCTTGCTCGGTTTTTGTTTTGCTGTGAAGCTGGTGAGCCATATTTTTGTCTTTTATTGAAGTTGTCACGACGAAAAAATCTATTATCAACTTGCTTACTAGTCGACGGTTTTTGATTTTGATAAAATTTATCTTTTGAATAAGTTTGAGGTGAATAAGTTTGAGGTACTGTTTTTGTTGATACAGTTAGTTTATCCACCCCCCCCCCCCGATTTGATTTTTTTAAAGGTAAGTTTGAACCGATTCGTCATTAAAAAGTGATTATGTACTAGGAGGAATTTTGTGTAATACATCGCGATGAAAACCTTCGGGAATTTGGCGCAACATAGCCTCTCGACGTATATTTATTAAATCGGCTCTACGACCGCACACTATTTGTAACAAGTCATCTGTAACTTTACCATATGCGGATTCTTTCGAAAATAATGTCTCCACTTTTTCGAATAACGTGTTGGGTGTTAACGCTTCTTTAGACTCATTAGACCAATGCACCAATGATTGTAATGTTTTATGCAGTTCGTCTTTTTGAGGAAGTAAAGCATTCGTTAGTACGGCAAAAGATCGTTCTAATAAATTAATATGAGCGTGAATCTTCTTTTAACATATCCGATTCAAAACGCTTTAATTCGTCGTTAACATTTAACTCGACAAAACCGGGGGTAGCTGAATATTTCTTTTGTGCATCCGAAAACCTAACGGCATACCAATCATCGCACTTAAAACGCTGTAGTTCCGCTAATTTTTTTTTTTTAAGAAATGCATCATTCGCCTTGGGGTAAATCGGATTTTTTTACCGTAGTACTGACTTCCGACAAAATCTGAAGTTTGTTATTTTCAGATCGTCGTAAGTTTAACTCGGTTGTAATAACGGAAGTTTGTTTTTAGCAGTAGAATTCGTATTTTCAACGTCGGAATTTTTCGATAAAAGGTTTGTTAAATAGGCCACTTGTTGTGATAAGAACTCAAATTGTGCATAACTCACGGTTTGGGAGTCCCTTCTCGTTCTGCATTTCTCAGGGCTAGGTCCACTACTCGTAGAAGAATCACTATCACTATCTTTTGAACTTGATGTCGAAGAATGAACCCGTTTCCGCGATGATTAGCCGCCATTAACACTTTCTGACTCTAAATTATTAGAATTTTCCATACTAACAACGGAGAGGTAAAAAATTTCACGAATCTAAAACTGAAATAGTTTTACCAAACTTATATTTAGGTAGAACTTTTTCGCGAAGTTTAAATAACGCTAACAATTGAACGGCGCGAAAAACGACGCTATAATGACGGTAAATTGGTCCATCACCCGATGCGCGCTTAAAATACTTAGTACCAACGGTAAGAATAGAGGGCGCCACCAGCGGAGAGGCAAAGGAAACGCTGACAACAGGCTGAAAGACAGGTGCTTGACTCAAGATGGATTCCGGATATTGATACAAAACAAATAATAGTATATTTTTCAAAAACAAGATACATGCCTAGTTCAAATTAATTGTTTATTTATTTATTTATTTATTTATTTGCTCACATGTAAAACACTGGATAATAGGCATGCATTGAAATTTCATGACACAGTATTAATACATGTGCCCTGGAAGGGCATTGCAAAATTTTTATATCTAATTACATAATATTATAATATTGATTCCAATGACCATAATTTACATTAAACATTAAAAATTAAACATAATTACAAAAATTTATTACATTTTATTTTAAAATTAATTATGCTATCAATTAATTCATTCATTTTAGTCATAATAGTGTAGGTAATATAGTCATTTATTGTTTCACATTTATGTCAAGCATAATTATTACAAGTTTGGTCGATTCACAATTTGTCAGTTTTAAATTCTTCAACGGTATAGTAGCCTTTTTTTATTAGCAAAGATTTCAACTGTTTCGAGAAAATTGAGTCATTTGGTAGGGATTTTAAACTTTCCGGTAGCTTATTAAATATATTAATTAGCTAGTCTATAATATGGGCTTTTCCCGATAACTTTTAAGTTTGTGATGGGTAGTATTAATCTATTCTTGTTCCGACGGTTATAGTTTTCATTTAGCTCGATATTTGATTTGAAGAGATGCCTATGTTTTCTAACGAATATACAACCTTGTAGTATATATAGGTATTGCTGGTAGTGTAAGAATTTGTTGTTTAATAAAGTGTGGCCTACAACTGTCTCTTTGATCTATGTTCATTAATATTCTGATACATTTCTTTTGCTGAATGAAAAGGTCCAAAAAGTCCGTACTTTCTCCCCACAGAATGATACCATAATTTAGCCAGGAGTAGGCGTACGCATAATATGCAGATAAGGCGGTTTTATAGTCTGTGTTGCATTTCAATATGCTTAACGCATAAATAAATTGCGACAGTTTTGCTCTTGTACTTTCGATGTGTTTCTTCCAATTTAGGTTAGAGTCTAACGTTATTCCTAACAGTGTAGGTAAATTCTTTACCTCTTCTAATTTTATTTTTTGCGTCAATGCATTTAGATTTATTGGGGTTCTTTGGTGAGTTCTGAATTGGCATATTTTAGTTTTAGATAAGTTTATTTCTAAGTTATGTTCGTTTAACCACTGCTCAGTTTCTGTGAATTTTTTTAAAATAGCTAAATGGTCAATATTCGCGGGCGTTTTAAATAGTAAAGAAACATCGTCAGCGAACGAGATGCACGACGAATTTATCTTTTTTGGCAAGTCATTTACGTATATTATAAATAAGGTACCTACATCCTAAAACACTTCCTTGCGGTATTGAACTATTAACAGTAGTCATGTCTGATCTCATGCTGTACATTTCCTGGTTAACGCTATCATAATATTCTACTTCTACGAATTGTACTCTGTCTTGTAAATATGATTTGAACCAATTAAAAGCAAAAAGGCTTATCACACATTCTTCGTGTCATAGATATTATAAGACACGCAATCGTAACGATGGATATGCGAATAGAAACGAATTGATAAAATAACTAATCAATCATAAATCATAACATTGTAGTGAAATTGGTTTGAAATGGGGTTACTACCGAGATGACGACTAAAGGTTATTCATCACAATAGCACCCCTCCAACACAGCACATAACTTGTCATTCAAGTTACGATTTTATATCAAATGTAATAAAGTAAATTTTATGATGACAATACAGTAAAGTGGATCCAGCTGCCATGGGTCACGCAAATCACACGCTTCAAGCAAACAGCTTGCTCCCCGGGGAAGAAACGCTTGCAAGCGGTATTGCATCGGGCGCGGTAATATGAGTCATAATCTTTGTTACTTAAAGAAGTATGTAAGAAAAAGACTTGTTGTTCTGAACTCGAATAAATTGGGATAAGGGCAGAAGCTGATGATAAAGAACATTGTAGTGAAATAAAATAACAGTAATCATTTTAAAAATTATAATAACTTTTTTATAATATTTTAAACTCTATAATAAATTGTACATTATAGTAACTAATAAGTTTTCTCAATTCACGGTCAAAATACTTACTTATGTAAGTATTTTCTTAATAACTATTATAGGTATTTTATAATACAATGTGCGCTTTCATAAATTCTAACGTGACGACATTATCGTGGTCGTCCGCGTCCATAAAATACCTATATGGAAATACGTGCACATAATAACGTTATCGTGTAAGGAAATTTAAAAGCGTCTTCATATATTTCCGCACATTTTACTTCTCTGCGGTATCGTGATACAGTGACTTGGACGCGGACGTCTTCGATAATATCGTCACGTTAGAAATTGTAAAAACGTCTAATAACAGGTACATACGAAAATAAAGCATGCCTAATGACTACGTTGTGCAACATAGGTTGCTAGTAATTAAAGAAAATGTCATTATCTTTGCCTTAGAGACAACAGAAACAAACAGTGAGACAAAGAAATCTACGCAAAAATTGTTATGAATTTTTCAAGCACCTGTTTAATTAGTGTTGTAACTCGTAAGACCAAAAAACAAATTCTGCCGTCCGATATTTTTAGGTCGAGTAGGTATTGAAGTTTTCTATGGGACAGTTGATAAATTTTTCGCGATTACGACATTGGTCCCATGGAGAAAGTTGTTCAGTTTGATGGTCTGTACTACATCCTTGAATTTGGCTGATCTTTGAAAACTAACCCTGTATATCTAGCAATATCTGAAAGTACGTCTATTTTTATCACGTTCATGTATAAAAATAGACGGTAGCCAGAAAAAAAAACTAAGTATCTAAACGAAGTACCTTTAAAATTATATTTTATCCATTCTTGTAATTGTGTTCCAATTTCTGTAATTTCTAGAAAAATTAAGAATACATAATTACAAACAGTAAACCAAAATGGAAATGAGTAATACATAATATTTATAGAAATAATATAAGATAACATAATAATATAACATAACTATCTTCACCATATTCCTATTTTCCAATTCATGTAATTTCAACTTATTCAAATATGAACATAATATCAGTTTAAATAAAGTTGATTTTAGAATGACAGGAACCATTGAAAGTCATAAAAAAATTTGAAGTTGTAGCGCAAACTGAACTTTATGTTTAAGCAATTAAGTTTTTTTTCAAACAATTATTTATTAGGTACATGTTTGGAAACTATATCGCGATGCAGTTAGACACATTTAAACAAAATGCAAGATAGTAAAATACTACCTAATCACAAGTAGGTTGAACCCGCCAACCTTAAGTACCTAATACATTAAAAAAAATCTCCCTTCAAACCGTAGCTCCTCACCACGCCACAAATACCTTGTTTATTGTTACAAATTGACTGTAAGTCTACGAATAATAAAAGTCAAGAAATGTAACTCAAACTCAAAAATAGCACCATGCAAATGTTTACCGCGGTGGGCGTTGCCGAAAAGGCCACCGCGCACCAGAACCAATCACGGAGCTTGCCGGAATACAACGCTTTACATGAGCGCAGCTGATTGGCTTATTTGTATGTGTGTTCTTTTGTTCGAATACTCGAGGTATTTTGTCAATGTAATGGAGTTTGGAGCCAAATTTCTCGTTGATTTTGTTCATAGTTACACTTACTGACTTTTTATTATTTATAGCTGTAAATCTAGAAAAACCTATGAACCTTTACAATTATCATTTCAACAGTCGTTTTTTTGCAAAATACATAGCAATACCTATAACTGACGATGTGGTGGCTATAGTTGCTACTTTCGTGGAACCGATCTTCTCGCCCCACAGCCAGCCGTTGGGCAGACAACTGATGGCATGTGTGATGTCCAGGCACAGTTTCCCAGCGACTATAGACTCTAGCATCAGTCTGACATCCAGGTGTTTTCTGGCTTCAGCGCCATCTTCCGATGCTTGTTGTAAACATTCTCTACTCCACCATAGTTTGCGGATTGAGCTTGATGTTCTGGAAGGAAAGGTGGATGGTAGTGGCTGGATCATAGATTAAGGCTTGTAATTCCGCAATACCGAGATCCCGGTATTCTGGGATTCCGCGTCATTTTCCAGTCCCGCGTATTGCGGGATCGCGTTAGATTTGTGGGACTAGAAATTAAAAGCTGTAGATAGATATAGATCGATTCGTGCCTTTCGACATAGGATCTCAGGGGACCAAATGCCTTTTCGGTGAAACACGTAAGCTCTATCCAGCCTAGCATAATTAGATTATACAGCCTACCGAGTTCGTAGCTATTGAAACGATGCAAATACGAAATCACGACTTTGCACATGCGATTCTTCTTTCATATCTTTTTGAGAATATTTATTATTAAAGATTATTAATTAACAGTGTCAACTTCACTGTCTACAATTATTCCAAAATTAAATTAATGAGTTATGGTAACGAGACAGGAAGTGAAGGTAATGTTTAGCGAGGGCGACCGACGCGACGACGAGAATGTGAGCATGGAAGTAATGACTGGAACCAGAAATATGATATCAAAATGCACGTGAAATTTTTCAGTAGGTATTAGCTCGCTCTTATTTTTTCACACGCTTTTATTAGCTTTACTTGTAACTAACTAACTTCACGGTCACTTCCCGTGACTCAAGGGCTGGCTTTTACCAGAGGCTAATCATTGCCACACAACGTGGTAATGCCGCCAGTCTTTTGGATACATTACCAGTCGACAGCGACAATTTTTCGAAGCTATATTTTAGTTTATGTAGGTACATATAGTTTTAGTTAAGTTAGGATATACTTTTGTTATTTTTATTAATTATGTATTAGTACTTATTTACCTACTTACTTATATTACTTTAATTCACAGAAAAAATAATATAAACGTGTAATACAACAATCTTAGAAGTCCATTTTTACCTTCTTCTCGAAATGAAACTTTTTATGTATAGTTCGGATTCATGACAAAACTATAATTTAGTCTCTTGGAACTGATCCGAGCTGATGGAGCCAGGAGGTGAATAGTGGAACTCTTTAGGAGCTACTTGTAAACGCCTCGAGTTTACTAGTACCCCTAAAATGTCATAACTTCGTTGACTTTATTTAAAGAAGAAATTTAAAACATAGTCGAAATACTAATTTGTGCGGGGTAAGTACAACTTAAAAGTGAACAATAAAAGCTTTTTAGAAAAATAAAAACCGACTTCCAAAAGACACTATAAATGAAAAATAACTTTAATTTTGGAAGTCGGTGGCAAACAACGAAAATGCGAACCCAACAGACCGACTTCCGAAATGAAAGTTATTTTTCACTTTGTAGTGTCTTTTTTGGAAGTCGGTTGTTTTTTATTTGTAAAAAAAAATTTTTGCGTACGGCCTTTCAACGATATAACAACGGAAATAAGCCAGGTACGCAGGAGATATTAAATTATAGTGCACAAGTGTGCGCGTAGACACAGGTGCACTCCCTCTTCCTTCACACTCATAGTCCGATGGGACGGCAATCCGACACAACCGGAGGTAGATCAAGCTCAGGACCAACGGCTCAACGTGCTTTCCGAGGCACGGGGGTATCACACCGCCAACTTCCAAGTTACGGGCTGTTACTAAGAAATTCCTAATGGAAAAACTCAATAACACTTTGCCCGAACCAGGAATCGAACCCAGGACCCCACGCTCAGCAGTTGCGCTTGCGATCACGAGACCAACGGGGCAGTTTCAACGATATACCTGCATAGCAATACTTGAATGAAACTGACAATATTTTTTACCTACAACAGCCTAAGTGCTCACACTTCAATCTGAATCATTTTGAAGGATATTGGCCACGATTCTGTTATTCACAAACTAAACTAATTTTAAGGTCAGTGCATCTTTTTCTTCCTATTTCATTAAGAAAAGGACAAAAGATAAATATTAGTTTAGTCCTGTCAAATTACACACGCCTGACGTAAATTTACGTATTTTTAGAAGCCAATTTTTTAATCACGTCTAAACTTGTCTATGGATTATCTAATTTGACAGGACTAAACTAATATTTTATCTTCTGTCCTTTTCTTAATGAAATAGAAAGAAAAAGATGCACTGAACTTAAATTTAGTTTAGTTTGTGAACAACAGAATCGGGGCCATTGCTAATCTATTGCTTCATGTCGAAAAGTTTGTCTGCTCAACAACGTAAATAAGCTAGCTATATGAAATAAATAATAATAGGTAATATCTATTCTTATTACTTACTGTATAAGTGAAATAATGAGACTAGCAGCCCACAGTGTAGTGCTGAATGTCTCTAGCTTGTAGGCTGTCTTATCACTCAACTTCAGTACCCCCACGTCGTACAACCAGCAGGCCTTCTCTACGGGTAGGAATGCTTGGTCCACCATATTAGCTATGAGGCCGAGTGCCGCTGCTGTTGATGTTGCTTCCTAAAGGATTGAACAATGTAAGTGATAACGCACCATGTTGGTAGTGAAAGGATTTAGTAATACTCTAACCTCGTATTTACTAGAGGACAATTGTCTCGCGACACGTGTCGCTAGAGATGTCGGGCAACGTCGGGTGATGTCGACCAACGTCACCAGACATCTTGTCTCACGACCTTTTTCATCGTTTTCGATGTCGCCGAACACGACTTTTTGCGGGTCATTTGTCTCCTACTAATATGTGGCTCAAATCATCATGAGTTGCCTTATCTAGTTTGTGGTACGATACGATAGAACATCAATTGTCTCATTAGCCAGGCTTGACTGATTAAGACTATGCCGACCGCACAGTGGCGCCCTCATAGTTTGTTTGGTTATTTCATACAATTTAAAATTGCATGTTAAGTTGTGCTTCACAAGATTATACGTTAATATTATTGAAACGGTAGTTTTATATTGTTTGTTTGTTTTATTATAATCCCTAAAACGGAATATAGTGGCCACTGTTATCCATTTTAAGGATTATAATAAAACTACCGTTTCCAATAATATTAACGTATAATTTTGTGAAGCACAACTTAACGTGCTTATTTTCGGCATTTTCATTCTAAACTGTATGAAATAACCAAAACAAACGATGAGGGCGCCACTGTGCGGTCGGCATAGTCATAAAACACTTGCAATACTTTTTTTAAATAGTACTGTGAATGTAATTATCTAATATAGATGCTGACTGTTTCAAGTTTAACATACCATATCTCATAACAAGCTACTCCAGATTTGAATTCAATAGGTAGGTATTCAAGTGCACTTGAAAAATTTTTGGTGTAAAAACATGAATGTATTTTCCAGGACATCAAATTATTTAGTTTGAAAGGTAGGCAGAATTGAAACTAAACTAGGTTTACTTACATGTCTTCCCAACCCATAGTTGTATGTGTGCCTGATCATGGGGATATCATCAAAGAGTCGCAGCATCATCCTGGCAGTGGACAGCCGAGAGCCGGCCACCTGCCATGGCTTCTCATCTTGGACACATCCATACAGTTTGCATGCGTAGCAAGCTAGACGGACCACCTGTGTAAATATTATGTTGATGAAATGTACTGTATAAACAAAAATTTATCTTTTAAAGAAGAAATTTAATTATTTTGTAGGTGAAAGGGAGACTTTAGTCAATAAAATCTGTTAGAATCTAGAATTAAATAGAATTGAATATTATTTATCGTTGAAAGTAATAAGTTTGTGAAGATTTAAGATGATGCCTATTGAATAAATTACTTAGTTATTTTTTTATAGCTTGTAAAGTAGTCAAACAAATTAATGGATAATATTTAATCATTTTTTTATAGCATCATAAACAACTAATTAGGAAGATAATGAGAGTAAAAGTTCAGAAGTTGTCACCTTTATTACTTAAGTTGACTTAAACAAAAGTTTTAAATGAGCGTCAGGTTCATGTTATTGACTGGTATGACCGGTGTAGGTGGTGTAAATACCAAGGCCGTCGTATTTCCGCATACCGTACCTTGTCTCTCCCATTGTAGCTGTCCAAAAGTTCACAAATATCGTCTACTACTGAAGACATTTCACTGTAACTACACTGTTTTCGCTAATGTAAGAATATGTTCAACTGATAAGTTATCTGAGCGGATTGGCAAGTCCGCGTCTTTCGCGGAAGCGTGCGCTCTTGTAGATTTGCGCTTGATAACTATTACATTTCTCCAATCTATTAGATTATTGGTGTTTCGCAACCTTGGGTTCGTATTCGAAAGCTATACTCTCGACTCGCTGACAAACAGACAAACTGTCAACTACAGCTGATGATGACGTTGCGGATGACACGAGGGTTTGACAGATTTCATTATTTTTAGTGATGTGCTGTTTTTTCTATCGTAATAAAAAAACGCGTTTGTTTTAACAACTCTTTTTTTATTGCTGAATGGGCCTGCTCTTGATCTCGACCACGCCTGATGGAAAGCGATATATGAGGTCTATGAGTGAAAGAGCGTACCCAGAAGATGCCTAAGACACTGGAACTCCCACGCATCAACGAAACACAGAAGGCTGCTTGACGCCGGATTCCGGTGGGAGGGTGGTCGCAAACTAGGCGGGTGGGCTAACCTAACACCGCAAGGGAAGAATACACGAGGAGGCTTCTTCTACATGCATGCAACTCTGGTTCAAAGATGTTGAGCCCATCAGAAAAAAGAAGTCCCGCGACAATAAGTGGTGTTAACTATTAGTTTATATAGTTAGCAACATTCCTACAATAGCCCTCCTAGCTCAAATACCTTTCTTTAATGTGATTGTGCATTTTATTAGGCAGCATCTGTATTATTAAATAGGTTGAGTAAAATAAATATACAAAGATTTTTGATTCCTTCGCGTGTCTGTAACGCTGCGTCAATGAGACTTTTCGTGAGACGGCCTTTTGGCTTATTTTTGTTTAGAATGATCTTGGAGATAAATTCGAGAATCGTAGCACAATGTTTATCGATTACCAAGGAACTTCCCTATAAAGTACGTTTGCAGAGCTAGCTTTAGTGAATCCTTTATAAATGTAATTGTAGTAATTTATTGTTCTTATTTTATTAATGGGTTTGAGTTTTATGAGTTGAAACAGTTACAGAAGGTATTCCAATTTTACCTTAGCGGTTGATAAAGTTTTCTGTGTTTTATTTGCTTTTTGTTGAGCAACTGCCCAATGATGAAAAAAAAAAAGAAAACAAATATCGATTTTCGTGAAACGTCAATAATGTCAAATAATCGAAAAAAAAAAATCGTAAACATTGCAACAAAATCGTATTTTTTTTGTGAAGGATAATTATTTGTGATAAGGCTAGCAAAATGAACGTGTTTTCAATAACCGACATCCCTGAATTCTCGAAAAAGGAACGTATTGTGGTGGTGGGTGTAATAGGCAAGTCGCCATATCGGTACCCAAACAAAACAACCCCACTTCTGCCTACTGTACAATCTAAAGAGGTAAGTTTGGCCTATTCTAAGAAGCTATAGCTTCTATTCCATTGTGTTATATCCCATATCATCAGCAGCAGCCTACAAAAGCATAGTGCTTGGATTTGTTTCTAAACGGACCACTATCTCACACTGTAGGTACCTTCACAGGCAATAGCAATTTATTGTTTAAACGTTTTCTATTGATATTTTGTAGGCTGATGATCGATTGTAATTTAGTTATCTTGTAAGAAACATAGAGAACACTACCAATCCGAATACTTAGCATATACATAGACATACTCCATGCAACAAAATTTTCTTACAGAATGGCATAGAGTGTCACTGGGACGAGCGCCGGTCTATCCTCTACCTTCACGCTATAACATACCTGGACACAAAACAATTGACAGCCCTAGCTGCTACCCTCGATGATGACCCCGCAAGTACGGACAAGGATGCAGATGCAGCTAATTGGCTGGTTGCCTCAGGGAATGTGGCTACAGAGTCATGTAAAGCTATAGCTCTGCTGTTCCACTTGTGTCATATTGTGGTGCTGTCTTCACCTACACCGGTGTTTGATCTTGGATACCTGCAGCTTTTTAAAGCTATTGATGCTTATAGGTAAGGAATTTAATTTTCATGTTGTTAATATCATATCAAAACTGAAATGAGTCTATGAATATGTCCCAAATATCCTTTTGATGAGCCATAGTCCATACAAATTTTTACAAACGAAATGAGGATATTTTTGGGAGTCTTGAGAGTTTATCGCATAATTTACATTGCTTTCGATTTCAAATAAAACTTCAGTTTATATCACACTATGACAAAAAATGATTTGACATTTTGCAGAATTTCATTTGAATTAAATTACATGACTCATTTTGTATGACCGAAATAATTTATGGTTGTTTGGCCTTACCCTTAAAAACTGGAGCAGATTATAGTCTCTCTGACCACTTACTTTAAATTATCATTCACTGTCAGACAATGCGGCAGCCTTAACAGCTGGGTTTAGAAGCTTGAAAACCATAAGAGTTCCATAAATACCTAAAATGAACACTAAGTCTCGTTTCACAGAACATCACTCAATACTCGAGCATTACTTAAAACTAGTTTCAACCAATCAAATGGCTTGAATCTATTTTTAAGTAATGCTTGAGTATTGAGCGACATTCTATAATACGGGCCTAAGGCCTCTGCCTCGAATCTTGCGGGCAGGGGGCTGGTGGCGGCGGCGGCGAGGGAGCGGCAGGATCTTATGCGTACATTTAAATGGACCGGTTCTCGAAAACAGCGGCGCGGGAGCGGGCAACGAGCGGTGCACTTAAGGCAATCGGCGACCGCCCGCGCCGCCGCCGCTGCCGCCCCGCTGCCCGCAAAATTCCAGGCAGCGGCCTAAGAAAGGATTTCGAAATAAAAAAAAACATTAAAAAAAAATAAAAAAAAGTGGGACGAAAGTCTGTATGGTAGTTCATCATTTACACAGATGGGAAATTGGCTCAGGAATGGTCACAAAATAAATTCCCACTGCTTACAGAACTGAACAACTAGCGCGCAGTACACAAGCCCTGGTAAACATCAAAGCGACCGGTGCTTGGGAGTCCCATGGACGCTCCTGCTGCCCTCGCCTGCTGTTCCACTTCCGCCGCGCCCCTAACCCTGTGCGGAAGGTGCCTGCTGCGTTAAAGAGATTGGAACATGCGGTTGAAGACCAGCTGTATTTTATACTCAGGAAGGCTAGGATTATTACTAATGTCTGGTGAGATGTTTTACTGTTTAATTATTTTCGTCCATTGAAAGCCTTATTTGCTGTCCGCGCCATCTAGTTTTAAAATATTGACATCTAAAAGTGTCTTAGTGTTGACTTACACAAATAAACATTTCATTTCATGTCAACATTGTACACAAAGTGGCATCTGTTTCTAAGATGTATTGTAGATATGGCGTTATAAACTTTTACTGCTACTAATTAAGCTGCTTGAATTATTTTTTGCATACACAGAAGCCTTCATTTTTGAAATTATTTTGTAGCTCACTAATGATCAAATACAAAATTCTATACTTACTGCTTATTTGCCTATGCTATCACACTAATATTATAAAAGCGAATGTTTGTGAGTGTGTGTGTATGTTTGTCTCTTTTCACACTCAAACGGCTGGACCTATTTTGATAAAATTTTGTGTGGAGGTAGCTGACACCCTGGATTAACATATAGGCTACTTTTTATCCCTATATTCCCTCGGGATCGAAAATTATGCGGGTGAAACTGCGGGGCGCAGCTAGTGATTCTATAAATACCTGTTACTAGAATATATTCAGAACTACTACAAGAGAATACCACTTGCTACAGTAAAATTCCTAGCCTAGCCAGTCTCCAAAGCGGTAACGCATAAAGTGCTTAAGTAAGAAAATCGATATTTTAATTTTTAGCGCCAAATCCCTCTTCGCGATACCAAAGAACGAAGAGTTCGTATACATGAGTGGAGAAGAAGAAAGCTCAGGTGCACGAGAAGTGAGCGCGTTAGTGCGTGGCCTAGCGGCGCGATGCACGGCTGTGCCTGACGTCACAATGCAGCGGCCATCTTTCCGCCAGTTTCTACAGACACACGTGGACATGGCCTTCGGGGAGGGATTCGATGATAATGTCGGGAAGTATGCTATGAGTACTTCGTTCTTTGAGGTGAGTGTTACCCATCTAGACTAAGTCCCATATTACAGAACGTCACTAATACTTAAGCATTACTTAAAACTAGTTTCAACCAATCAAATGGCTTAAATCTACTAATACTAATATGGGCCTTAGTCTGATTTGAATATCAGGTGATGACATCAAATCAAATCTCATGTTAGGTTAGGTTAGGCGGGCCTGCTGGCCATAGATCTGAAAATTTAGAATTTCAGAAAAAAATACCTCTATGATTCTTAAACTCAAAAGTCGTTTCAATTGGTTGTATAAACTACGAAAATGTTATTGATTTACAGATTTAATTGAGTTTTCAGTTGCAAAATTTTCAACCGTACTATCTTGTGTGCTCAGTTACCAAGCGCATCATCTTGGCGCTCGGCGGCCCAGGCCTTGGCCCCCGTTTATCTGGAGCCCCAATCTTGTGCGGATGACGACACGCCCTCCGGAGCCCTATACGACGCGCTTGCTACCGACGTGCGCTTCTCACAAGCGAGATGCGCTAAGGTAAGGTATACAGGAAATGACAAAATGGGCGCAACACCCGGCCAAATAATGGCGTCGCGCCGAGGGCACGTTTTTGCTTTTTTCACGTGGCGATCAAGAGGTAAATCGGCTGGCTGTTCTTGAGTACGAGTTGCATGGATATTCTAACCTCTCGATGGTCGAGGAACTTACCTCGTTTAGCGCAACCTTCTTTAAGTCCAAACGCGTAGCGTGACGACCGTAGAAACGGAAAATACGAAAGACAAAATTACAGATTGTAGAAAGATTCAAACATAAAGTAAAAATAAATGCCGCTTTGTATCGAAAGATACAAACGTCTATTCAGTTAGAGATAGAAGTCAGACTATGCATGCTTTGAGCTATAAGAATATATTAATTTCCCTTTTATTTGCAGGTTCTACCTATAGCGCAGGCGTCGTATGCGGAAGGCTTACCCGCACATTATTCAAGCCAACATCATGCACATAAGGTCAGTTATTTGTTATATCTGTTTCGTAAAATTAGTTTTACACAATAATATTTATTTCCATAATGTTCTGTTAAAATTTTGTTGCGCATTAGACAAAAATCCTAACTGGGATCATAATATGTCCCGACTATTCAAAATATCTCGAGAATCTTTTATGAAAAAATGGTAGGCCCGTGAAAAACCTGTTAGAATTCGTAATTTTTTCTCATATTTTTTTTTCTGTGAACACCATTACACGTACCTATAAACTCAAACCCGAATCATTTAATTTCAATTAAACTAGTTACAGGCAATACTGAATAGTTAAGGAGTCAGTCAGAAAGATGAAGCTAGTTGCCCATTCCAAAGAGTAGTAGGTTCCTATGGAGAAGAATGGACAAGAATGCTTGTTCCAGGTGAGCCTAGCAATGGGCGTGCTAGACAGCATGGCCCGCGGGCCCCTGGCGCGCGGGGCCCGCACGCGCCTGCGCAGTGCGTGCGCCGCGCTCTGGCGCTCGCGCAGTCTGTGCGAGGCGCTCTCGCTCACCGGCCACGTGTGCATCGAGCCCGACCAGTCAGTATAACTGCCTCTCATTGTACAGAGAATACTCTTGTAGCCATCATCATCATCTCCGTGCACTTGTCATTGTTATTAGGGGTCGGCACAACACGTTTTCTTCCTCCATTCTCCTTTGTCGCCAACCGTCACGCAATACTGAATGACGCGTTACTGAATGTGTACTCTACTGCATGCTATAATATAATATAATCTTTATTCAAGTATAAAGTAAAGTATGATTATGATTTACATTAATTACAATCGAGATAAGTTAAAATCTAACTGTAATGTAGACCTGCCTGATCTAGGTTTAAGAAAAACCTGTGAAAATTGTTATAAGAATAACCAAGATGTAAAATCTAAATATTTGCACGACTGAAATGCCGAATATAATGAAACCCATAGACATCATAAGAACTTATGTTAGCTACCTATATTCTTGCAAATAAATATATCATTAATTTAATAATTCACACCCTCTCAGTCAAAAAATAAGTATCCAGTTCGGTTCACATTACAGCGTTCTGTTAAAATAATGTTTATTTTTGTTATTATTTGTAAATTTTATTTTTGATTGATGATTAACCGGTGGAATGCCGTAATTATAGAAACAATTAAAAACCATTGTGTCACGCCTAACCTGTCCTGTGTGTTTGTGTATGTGAGCGAGTGCGCATTAAAAACCTACCTATGATTATTTGGGCTAGTATCCAATGATCTTACAGTAATCGGGAACTTATTACGACGAAATTTTTTAAAATTTTTTTTTTCTTCACCAATTGTTTCTGTTATTGATTTAGGTTCCGAGCTAAAGGTTTCAAAATGACATTGTATTTGTAAACACATTTTTAATTTGTAAAATGCATATTCAAAATTTTATAGAGTTAATTAAAAATGTACTACCATAAACACGCTTGAGAAAAATAAACTTTTTTCGCCAGCAATGCCACTTAACCATGTTTCTTATTCATTGCTTACAGTGACAGCAGCAAGGAACACTCTTCAGGCGTCCGCTACATATCCGCGTGCAACTGTGGGCGCTGCAAGTGTTCTCGAGAGGACCCCTACACTCTACGTAGAGCCAACTACACGTTCTACACGCAGGCGGCTGAAGAGTGCGGCGTGTGCCCTACCCTGCAGACTGTAGAGTTGCCAGTGTTCCAGCCGTCCACACCCACATACAAGTGAGCTAACTTAGCATATCTTATTGCACAGCATCTTCCATACCAAGTGGCATATGGACTACGAAATCTGCCATCGTGTTTTGAAAAAAAAAAAAACAATTTTTAACACCACCTGCTCAATAATGTCAAATCTATACTAATATTATAAAGCTGAAGAGTTTGTTTGTTTGTTTGAACGCGCTAATCTCAGGAACTACTGGTCCGATTTGAAAAACTCTTTCAGTGTTAGATAGCCCATTCATCGAGGAAGGCTATAGGCTATATACCATCACGCTAAAATATACAATAGGAGCAGAGCACCAATGAAGAATGTTTCAAAATCGGGGGATTTTTTTTCTATTGAGAGCTTCCGCTGCGTGCGCTGCGTAAACGGTTAAAGTTTCGCAAAAATCATATATGACAGAATTGTTCCCCTTTAAAAGCTTTAAAAAAAAGTCCGCGACAGCATATGTCTATCTTTTAAGGTTAGCTCACTATAACCTCTTTTATGCTAACCAAATTTGTTCTAAAATAATGCATTATTTGCGAAGGTGTTTTTATAAACATGGTATTAATCCTTATCCAAATAAATACTTTATTCATCACATGTATTTAATTTTGAACAAAATTGCCTCTGACATCATTTGATTTCAATGTATATCTTAGGAGATATCATAGTTTTAAAATAATACTAATAATAAAGCTGAAGAGTTTGTTTGTTTGAAACACGGTTTGAAAGCTCTAAATCTCTGGAAGTATTGGTGGCATATATAAAAATATTTTTGCGTTTGATAGCCCAGTTCTTGAGGAAGGCTATATTCTATTAAACTTGACGCTAGGACCCTTAGGAGTTGAGCAAAAAGAAAAAAATTTGAAGTTTTCGCCAAGCGAAAACGAAGTAATAGCGCAGGCCGGCGACACGTTGCGACGGGGTGGATCGGGGAAACAAAAAAAATTTACGCGGACGAAGTCGCGTGCAGAAGCTAGTTATACAATATCATGCAAACCTAACCTAAGGTAAATCATCATAGCCCTGTGATCTAGCCGGGTAATAATAATGTATTGTATTAAATTTCATTATAACCGGCTGGTCAATAAAGTCATTAATAAAAATACAGGGTTACTTTCCAGATTTAAGGATGTGGTACAGACCATCAAACTAAACAACTTTCTCCATGGGACCAATATCGTAATTGCGAAAAATCAACTATCCCATAGAAAACTTCAATTCCTACTCGACCTAAACGTATGGGACGGCTGAATTTTTATTCGCGATTACGATGTTGGTCCCATGGAGAAAGTTGTTTAGTTTGATGGTCTGTACCACATCCTTAAATTTGGCTGGTCATTGAAAAGTAACCCTGTTTATGACGAATTTTTTAACCGACTTCAAAAACGTATTTTTTATACAATGTTCTATAAATAGATCTATAGTATATTTATTATCTCGCAGGCGTAAAAAGTTGAATATTCTCCTTGGAAATAAAGGTGTCTTCGTCTTGGGTGAGCTTGAATCTCCTCTTTGCGCTCGGGAGCATTACAGTTGCACCCGTGACAAAAGACACAGCTTTATCCCTTTAGTGAATAATTTAATTAATTGCTTGAAATCAGAGGGGCAATTCTCATAATTTTAAAAACGTTCACAGTATGATCTTAGTCTCAATCTGAAAAAAATACTATTTCCCTGTATTTTGACATTAATTATTTGTCGCAGAGATGAGACTGCGACTCTATTTTGAACGGGTTCTGATCTTCCTCCGTTGACATACGAGGCGTATAACGAAGAAAATGAAGTATATAAAAGCTACATTTCGCCCTCCGCAGAGCGGCCGCGCTGAAGGCTTCCGTAGAGGACGCGCTGTCGAGCTCGGGCGCGCGAGGCTCGCCGGGCGGCTCGGGCTCGCCGGGCGACGCGCACTGGTCGGCGCCCGACGCGCTGTCGCCCGGCTCGGCGCGCGACACCGACGACGACAGCTCGCACGCCAGCGACGCCGGCTATGTCGTGCCCGTGAGGGGCGACACTGTGGCAGGTGAGCTTTACCATGATCCTAAGGCCTCTAGCTTTTTTTGTTAACCTACGTAACATTTCTGCGCTAGGGGGGTCTGGGTTGGACAGCGGGATTGTCCGAAAGGGTTACCGCTACCCCGGAACACAAAGGGCTAAGGAAGGAACACGGGTGGGTTTTAGTCAGCAAGAGTCTGACACTCCCTTCTGCTCCACCCAGAGCGGGAGGGGTCATTGGATGATTTCCCATCCACAAAAAAAAAAAAAAACGGCGTATTTTAAACGCGCAGACGACGCGCGTTTTGGAAACGTGCGTCGACGATGCGCTTTTATCCTACAGAAAGTCTACAGGCTGCGTCTGACTCGCATGCGTATCGCGTCTGTATCGCTACAAACGCGCGTCGTCTGCGGGTTGAAAATACGCCGTGTGCTAGGGGCCTAACTAATATTATTAATGCGAAAGTGTGTTTGTTACGCTTTCAAGCTAAATCGGCTGAACGGGTTTGGATGGAATTTGGCACGCAGATAGATCTGCTAGATATATAGATAACTTGGTAACATAGGCTACTTTTCAATCCTGGATAGCAGTCGAAATCGCAGGCAACATCTAGTAGCAAATTAAAATAGAATTACACCCTATACTTTATACCAGTGGCGAAGGTACTATACAACTCGATTCCCGCCGGCTTCCCTTCGAAAATTCAGAACACAACCATTCTATAGTCAATTCATCACTGAAATTTAATGAAACGATTTATTGACATTTTTTTTACTCTGGCTTACCTCTGTCATAAATTCAGCCTTCGCCACTGCTTTATACCAGATAAATATAAGTGTCAGCGCTAGCGTATGCGCGTCGTTTTTAAAGTATACAGAATTTTTAATGATAATCATAAAATTCGTGATTTTTTCATCATGAGCTCTTGAATGTCATGCAGACTAAAAGAAGCGCCCGAGAAACAAAAATGTCCATTTATTGCATACGTTTTCTTCCATATAAGGTATGTTTTCCTTCTGTTCCGAACGCGACATTAACATGTTTCAATCCTGCATTTCCAGAGAAGGTGATGAGTCGTCAGCCATCAACAACGGAGTACCTTCCAGGCATGCTACACACGGGCAGCCCTGTAGGCCTCCTGCCACCCTTCAGCAGCTGGTCCGTGGTGTGCCTCGGCGCCTCGTCGCTGTACTCGCACTCACTGGGCCTGCCCGAACACCTGCAGCCTGGCTTCCTGCCACACACCAACTATCTGCTGCCTTGGGACTGCGCAGTGCGGTAAGGACAGCTCTTCAAGGATCTATTTGCGTGTTGCCAAAATCGGAACTAACGCTGCCAATTTATTTTTTCAATACATTTTGTTACAAAACAAATGTCCTAAATATTTATACTAGGTACCAAATTAAAAGACTTGTTAACTAAAATTAGATGATAAATAATCAGTGGTATTTCAATCTTCATAATTATCAACAGTAAAAGTAGTCCTCATGACTAACAAATCTCTGACAATCTTTTGCGCCACGGACTAAATCTATTATCCTTTAGTATAATGCAAGTTTTCCCTTAACTTCCCTTGCTCCAAAAATCAGAACGTGTTGCCCAAGTATGCAACAATAAGGGGGCGTTGCACTACCTAATTAAACCCACTTTAGTTTATCATATTTCTTATTATCGAACACATGCTGTCAAAGCTAGCAAAGTGCAGACGAAAGGTAATTGGTAGGATATCTAAATGCATCAGTGGTGAAGGGTGAATTTATGACAGAGGTAAGCCGGAACAAGAAAAAAAAATTTCAATTAACCGTTTCATTATATTTCAATGATGAATTCACTATAGAGCGGTTGTGTTCTGAATAATCGAAGGGAAGCCGGCGGGAATCGAGTTGTATGGTACCTTCGCCACTGAAATGCATTTTAACGCTATTGGGGTATGTTGTTCCAGCCTGGAGTCGATGAGCGGCTGGCGCGTGTCGGGTCCGTCGCGCGGCCGCGGCAAGATCACGCCGCACCACCACCTCACCGTCAAGATCTTCATCGGCTTCGAGTACGAGTGCCCGAGGGGACACAGGTTAGTTTACTGTTTCTAAAGACACTACATAAAACACAATTATTGATTGGTTACCATTTGGTCACCCATAGGTAATACGTAGGTAATACGGGCTGGTGTCCGCAACTCCACGCCAATGCGCGTATTTTGGTCACCCATACAAGGTAATTTTTAAACTCTTTTAAACATTTTTTTTTCTCTGAACCAGAATCGACAATAGAACTGATATGTGAAGAAAAAAAAATTTTGTAATAAATTCCCGATTACTCTGAGAAAATTGTATACTATAGCGAAGGGAATGGCTTTATGTACAGTCAACAGCAAAAGTCGCTTAACACTTCAGTTTTTTTAATCTCAGTTATTGGGCAAAATATTAACACTTCAGTTTTTTTAATTAATATCAGTTATTGAGCACCTTGTATAGCACCTTATATAGACCTTGTCGTTTTATGACGTGCACGGTCCACATTCAATCTTATTGTGATAATTGTGGTACCTAAAGCTATTACGACGCCGACTATGCTTTAGTTGAACGATGGAAAATCATGGTTTTAGATTTTAACTTTTTTCGGCATCATCATTAGAAACGATTGATGATTGAAGTCCGCTATCTGGGATTCATATGCTATTCTTAAGATAAACGCTCGAGTCGGTGTGGACGCTCTCGTTACGCTTTTCCATACTAGACGAGTTAGGCGCAGGCCACATATAAATGGCGTCGGGCACGGTCGTGGCACGTGTTAAATGGAATAGGAAACCGCCCGGCTTCCTATTCCATTTAAATTTCATACAAAACGCATGGAAATAAAACACTATTTAGGACACACGGTATGTCGGTGCTCGGACGTGGTTATGGTTATTGTGCTTTATTTTCATGCGTTTTGTATGAAATTTTTAATAGAATAGGGAGCCGCCCGTGCCACGGCCGCGCCCGACGCCATTTATACAAAGTGTTTTTTTTTTATATCCCATAACTCTAGAGGGTCATTGTACTCATCATTACGAACAACTTTTACTATGGGATCAAACTTGAAATCGCAAAAAAAAATCAACTGTTCGCTACATTTATGTTCGTATAACTCGTCAAAATGTAGGGAACAGCTGATTTTTTTTTGCGATTTCAGGTTTGGTCCCATAGTAAAAGTTGTTCATAATGATGTGTACAATGACCCTCTAGAGTTATGGGAAATAAAAAAAAACACGTTGTATGTGGCCTGCGCCTAAGAACGCAAGAAGCGTGCGTCAGTCTTACTATTTACTGTATTCCAGGTAGAGATGGGCAATGTGTTTCTGCCCGGCAGGAAAATTGGGAAAAAACCCGGCATTTTGGGCATAAATTTATTAATGGCCCCCATATATGCCCAATCGGAGGGCATAAAAATATGGGGTCGTTACACGTGATTTAATATTATAGTTCTTCATGTAAGGTATCTGCAACTGACACATTATGACTATCAACAAAATGGCAGCGCGGCGTAGTGTGTGTGCGCATCCCTCACCCCGCACTCCGCACCCGTCACTTGGTACAACTGTTTTTTACCGGCGCTGCATAATTTGTAACATTATTTTGTACCATTATTATGATTGTTTAAGACATATTTTAAATAAAATGAAATTTTATTCATAAACTCATATTATTATGACTCATATTATTAAACCACTAACCAGAACAGTGTATGCATTCCTCGCCCCGCACCCTCCACCTGATGCGAGTGTTTGGTTGGAGCTGCCGCCGCGGGTAATTCGTAACTTTTAAGTTCGCTAACATGGTTTTGTAAAACATAAAATTAAATAGAATGTGCAAATTCATAAAAATACACCTTTACAGAATTAACCATAACTAAACTCAACAAGTTAGGCCCGCTTCCAAAGTTAACATCAGTGTCGTAAATTAATTATGGAACAAAAATATATGCCCAGATAAATGCCCAGGGACAGAAATTTATGGGCACTTATTAGGAATTTTCCCAATCTGCCAAAAATGCCCGAGCATTTGCCCATCTCTAATTCCAGGTGTCCTTGTGGCTCGCCGTAGGGTGGTCCACATACCGACACACCCTTAGTCCGTGGCACTGCGCACTAAGGCGAGTCCTTGCCCGTTGCAGGTTCATGATGTCGTCCCCGGACAGCGTGGTGAGCGGCGGCGGCGGCGGCTGCGGGCGGGAGGCGGGCGCGCTGGGCGGGCGGCTGGCGGCCAGCGACATGCCGCTGTACGCCGCCTGCCTGTGCCGCGCCGCGCCCGCACAGCTCATGCGCGTGCACGTCGTCACGCCCAAGGCGCCCGTGCACGTCACCGTGGACCCGAAGGTACTCGCATCTAATCATAATAAACTAAGGTGAAGTGAGCTGTCATTCCGCCTGATGTTAGGGATTGCCTCCTTTGATAGTTCACTTCACGCTCACTTCACCTATGTTATCACGGTGAGATTTTTACTGAATCGATAGGCAGCTTATTATTGTCCCACTGCAGAGCAAGGCCTCTCACACAGAAAAGAAACGAGCTTTTGTCACCACGCTTGCTGAAGACTCGGCATAGAGCCGAGCGTTGATAATCCAACAGAGCTCGCGTCTAGCGCGTCAAAAAGCGCACCAAAGGATTTTCAACGCTAAACCAAGTGTTAAAAAAAATCCAATCGCGGTAAAAGAACGTCGTGTTCAAAAAAGACCCGTGCGCAGGTGGGCTAACAATTCCAAAACATTACTTGTTCATTTTGGTGTACAATCAAGGAATGGAAATGTTAAGCACCTTTAGGGGAATTTATGCTTCCACCCTATTTTTCCGACTAAGCGTTGTTAACACTTCGAATAAAAATGACAACTCGAAAAGGTGACATAAAATCGCTTAGTAAAAAAGGAAAGTGTTTGAAAACTGCTCAACAATTTCGTTCCTTGACCGCATCTAATAATAAAAATACGAAGTGTAAGAAGTAAGATATTCCACCGAGATTAATGCATATCAGTCGGTTGAACATGATTAAGAACGAATAAGGTTGAAATTCGTAAAACACGTATTTTTTTTGTACTCAGAGTTTGCAGTCCTTCCATAGATTTTTTATATTACCTGTAATCTTTATCGTCGTTGCTATAAGGTTGCTGTCAGATGTAAAATAATTGTGAAAGCATTGTTTATAACTGACAGGTGTTAAGAACGCGATCTTTAATTCATATTGGTGGAAATAAAAATAAAAAATCTTTTCAGTTTTCTCAAGATCGAATACTAACTTCCTAACATAAGTTCACTCCGTAATAATGATATTGAAAATTTCACTTTTTTTTAATTCGTATTTTTTGTTTTCGATCTTTGCCAATCGTTACGGGTCGTCGGAAGCCCGAAAATCTAACAACCAGTTTTACCAAGAGGTGTCGTATTACCCAGTAACTGGGTTGTAGGGGTCAGATAGGCAGTCGCTCCATGTAAAATACTGGTACTCAGCTGCATCCGGTTAGACTGGAAGCCGACCCCAACAAACTGGGGAAAAGGCTAGGCAGATGATGATGATGACTTTGTGTTTCACGAACCATTGCCTAGTAAGTGTTATTCTTTGTTTCCAGGTTCAACCGATACCAGGGGGTCCGATCTTCATCCCGCAGCCAGTAGGCTCGCCGCCCATCAAGCTGTCGGCCTCAGCCTACTGGGTGCTGCGCCTGCCGTACATGTACAGCGACGAGCGCGGCGTGCTGGCGAGGCCCCGTGCGGGCCCGCCGCAGCCGCCCGGCACTCTCATCGCGCCGCTGTTCGGCCTGCAGGACTAACACCGCGTCTAGTCATGTCTGACCTCTAAACCTGTAGGCCAATTCTCGTAATTTAAAACGTTCAAAATCTAGTCACAGTCTCATCTCGGCGACAAACAAATGTCAAAAACTTGTCAAAATGTAGGGAAATTAGAGGTATTTTTGACAGATTGAGACTGAGATCAGACTGTGAACGTTCTTAAAAATTACGAGAATTGCCCCTCTGCTAAGCGAAGGGCGCAGACGATGAAGCAGTTGAATCAACTGCAGAATGGTTTAGGAGGCTTTTTAAGGGGAGAGTTTCTAGACCGCCGTCTATTCCAAGCGACTAACTTTCTCGTATCTGATCTAATGTTTTGAGACCGGCTTGTTAGCACAGAGTTCTGTTAGACGTTATAATATAGACTTAACTGGCTGATAGTGGCATTTATTTAGTTATTGTAAATCAATTACTAACTTACTCTGAGGGGTTCGTGGCTAAGTAATAACAGCCGCCCGGGTCGATCGATCAGGTTAAGCTACGCTTGCTGCGGTTGACCCGTGGATGGGTGACCATCTTTACATACCAAGACCCCCTCCGTGCCTTGGAAAGCGCGTTAAGCCGTTGGTGCCGGCTGTCATTCTTGGATCTTTGACAGTCGTTACGGGTCGTCAGAAGCCCGAAAGTCTGACAACCAGTCTTACCAAGGGGTTTCGTATTACCCAGTAACTGGGTTGTGGAGGTCAGATAGGCAGTCGCTCCATGTGATATACTGGTACTGCATCCGGTTAGACTGGAACCCAACCTCAACATAGTTGAGAAAAGGCTAGGCAGATGAATTACTGACTTACTCTGTATATAAAATTAACCAAAACTATGATTTCTGTGCAGTCATTGGCCCCGATTCTGTTATTCACAAACTAAACTAAATTTAAGTTCAGTGCATCTTTTTCTTTCTATTTCATTAAGAAAAGGACAGAAGACAAAATTTTAGTTTAGTCCTGTCAAATTAGTCAGCGCCTGACGTAAATTGACGTATTTTTAGTAGCCAATTTTTTAATCACGTCTAAACTTGTCTATGGATTATCTAATTTGACGGGACTAAACTAATATTTATCTTCTGTCCTTTTCATAACGAAATAGAAAGAAAAAGATTCACTAAACTTAAATTTAGTTTAGTTTGTGAACAACAGAATCGGGGCCATTGTATATTTTTGCCTAATTAAAAAAAATTAAGGGTAAGTAAACGATTATGTCATCAATGTATTTATTTATTGTTAATAAATTACTGTAACAGTTATTAATAAAAAAAACTTGAGAGGTGTCAAGGGACACCCGGATGGAACGAAGTTCCTTTCGATTAATAAAAAAAAATAAATAATAATAATAAATAAAATAATAAAACAATAAACGAAAAATAGAAATAGAAATGAAAATATCTGGCTTGCTTTCTATAAGAGAGAGAGAGACAGACAGAGAAACATGCGACGCCGCACAACTTACAATAGCTTACTATAGCAAAAAGTGTCGTGACAACTTTTCGTAAGATTTTTTTCCGTCTAGCCCCCTTTGACAACGCGCGATAAGGAACTTCGTTCCAAATGCTCCTTATGTGAAGGACATATTGCGAATCATCAAGCTGTTTGCCAAGGGTGCTTTTGGCAATATGCCCTTGCGCCATCTTTACAGCATTTTTGGAGAGGTTCATGTTGAACAGACATCTTCTGGGTTCGCTCGTTCCATCAAAGACCTTGGTCACCTCATCCATCGTTTTCCATCAAGCGAGATCGAGGTCAAGAGCGACTCTAAAGAAAAAATGGAACTGAAATGTACTTTGTGTGTAGGCTAATATGCTCGGTACAGATTAGTGAAACGCAACATGAATTGTAACATAAATTAGCCGTCCTAATATTTATGCAATGCATTATAAAATGGGAGCACTGGTGACCCAGTGGTAACAGCCCGAGTTTTAGGTCGTGGGTTCAAACCCCGGCAAAATCAAAGTCAAAGTATTTTATTTGTTGAACGTAGGTAATATGGTAACATGGTATAAAATTTGCGTTGTATGACTATGTTTTGCCTTGCAAGGCGTACAAATTAGGCGTAAAAAAACTACAAACTAAATAAAACTGTTTCAAACAAGTAAACAAGATAGAATAACAAGTGGATCGGACATTTTTTTATTTTATGCTTTTAACATCTAAAAACTCATTGATAGAGTAGTAAGCCTTTTCAATCAAGAATTTCTTAAGTTGCGATTTAAAATGGTTTATGTTGGTCATGCTTTTTAAAGTTTTTGGTAGTTTATTGTAAATCTTTGGATCCATGCTCAGACAACTCTTTGAGAAAAGTGCAGTATTGTGTTTTTTTGGCAGGCGCGTTTGTGTAAATAATTTGATCACCAAACGCTAAAAACGCTAAAGGAAGACATCGTGAGGAAACCGGCATGTCCTAGAACCAAAAACTCTAAGACATGTCATATCTATCAACCAGCACTGGGTCCCCGTGGTAGATTACAGCCCCCTCTTGAAAAAAGGAATAACGCAACAAGGCGAAGTTGTTACAACGTGTGTTACATTTCATGTTACGTTTCAAAATCTGTATCCAATAAGATGATGGTTTTGGAATTTATAAATGAAATGTTTGTAACTCTGAATATTTGTGAAGAAATATGATGCGCTTTATGTGTTTCAAATAAATACTGAAGTAGTGTATTTCTGTGACTATTATTTATTATACAGGGTGGCATTGCAGGGACATCGACAAGTGCAAACTGTAAGTTCTAACCATGAATTCAACAGATGATTCAAGACCTCCTCCTGTAGAAATTATAATGATGAACAGGCTACGCGTCGATGTACAACTGCCTCCCTGTATTCATTTCACCCGAAACCCTGTATTATTGACATTTAATGTACTCAAAATTGATTGCGTCTGTAAAGGGAAACGATCAGTTGCAATTTTCAATGTTTACGTGATCGATACACATTGATGCTGCAATTTTTCGTTTCGGGGTCCCTATATGGAACTATTAAAAATATGGATTTTGGATGGCTATAAGAATAAAGGAATGTCATGGAAATTATAAATGGATTGTGAAAAAGATAGTGTGGCTATAGAAAGAGATGAATGGTATAAAAAGAAATGCTCCGCCGACACCAAATTATTTCAGATAACCGCAGGATGGTGATGATAAACAATGTAGAACGCAAAGTACATTTACTGTCTATCTCAAAGAATATTTGTAACTTTTTCCCTAACAGGTTGTTGTTAAATAAAAGATACCCAAATATACATGGTGTTATATTAATTGTATTACGTTTTTATGATTGGCAACATTTATTTTTTTATCTCCTTATGTTCCCATAGTACTTTCCTTTTTTTTTAACGAAATCTAATTTTACTCCAAAAAAAAGCATATTTTACACATTTCCGGTTTAAAGCAATACCTTTAGTACGAAATTACAAAAAAAAAAAAAACTCAAATCGATCTAGTCGTATCAATTCTAATAAATTAACCTAATTTCTTTCGTAGTATTGTTTTAAAAATAAACTCCCATAAATAATTTACTAAACTACATTTGACTTCATCAGCATGCGCACGGCGACGCTAACCACGTGCGTACCGCCGCCATCTTGCGCGCGCAAAAGCATTCCAAATTCAAAACGTAAACGTAACTTGATTTAAAAAATATTTTCGAAATTTATAAACAAAAGAAAATAAGAACTATAATTTCTATAGCAATTTTTAATTTAATCTAGATTTTTTTGCATCGAAATGGGTCAAAAGCAAATGTGGGCGTAGTTTGTGTCGTAGATTGGGTGGTAGGGGGCAGAGGTGGGATGGGTGCGGCTTCGTGCTTCGAAGCGCGCGCTGTACCGGGTAGTCGTGAGTGCGCCGCCACCGCGTAAGCAACCCAGCTCGGAACTCTGTTCAACGCGCTCTAGACTACATCGGAACTTGGAAAACTTTTTAGCGGCACTCATGCCGCTTTTACACCAGGCGAGAACTATGTTTTTTTCTTTGTGTATTTGAAAATTGTTTTGTTTACCATGACTTTTGAATATTGAACGTTTCTAAAAATATTTGACCTGTAGTACTGTTTTAATATTTTCGCGTGTTGTTTAGCCACGTTGCCTAATTTAAAATTATTTTCTGATCATATTTGCTAGTTGTACAATACTTTTCGTAGTATATACATTGTACTAATCTGAATAAAGTCGCAGTCATTTTGAAATTACGCCCTACTCGCGCGAAGAAAATTCCGTTTAGATTTGAAAATGTGCGCATGTTAGACTACCCTTTTATCGTTTCCTTTACTCTGGGTCCAACTGAGAATGTGCACTGCTAATGTCTACGCGGTAATTTCGAGTTTGAAACTTGTTAACTACCTATATCCACGTGCAGTTTTTTTTTAGTCTTCTAATAATTTGAGCGACACATGAAAGGAAATCCGATGCATCGGATATTCGATTTTCTGGAGTATAAAAATTACTTTTTAACCACCCTATCCATGTGTATTTTTATTTTCTTAGCACAGCACGACAGCGACAGCAGTTGACCATTGCCTCTGTCGTAGACGCGTGTTGCTCGTGTGTATACACACTTCCCCATCTTAATGTTGTTGCCGCTTCTACCTGACCGCAGCTAGCAACAAAACCCACGTGCACTGCGTGCACGTCTATTTTCCTAAACATTTCTTCTGGTTCAGGACAACAGCCCTGGTGGCGGGGGCTCAGGAGAGAACCGGCGCTCTCTGGCAGACTTCCTGGGGCTGGATACGACGCACCTATCGGAGCCGGCTGCAACGCCCGGCACGAATCTCCGGAATGTAAGTACCTACCGTCTAGATCTAATTTTGGTTAATTTTGATTCCGTTGTGTAGAAAATTAATTTTAACTAGGTCCTGAAAAGTTCTTGCTGATACCTACTCTGATCATGATATCTAAAATTTTTGTTGTTTATATGCGTCCTGAAGACTTGTTTTGATGGGGTATAGGCAGAGACTGATAAAAATGTTATTGCAAAAGGGTTTTTCATGTAACCTATGTGGGAATTTATCTTGACCCCTTGTTCAAAGTAGCGGGAAAGTTGTTGCTATTTTCTTATTGTCTTGATTGCAGTGATGTTATTTGATGAGTTTGATCCTTGCAGGGTTTTCATGTACGAAACTCAAATTTTTCCAATCGACCGTAAACCTCGTGCTTGAGATAAAGTTGAAAATCTATTAAAGAAATTTGACAGATTTTGCTTGATGTACTGGCGTCTGTACATTTTACGATATATTTTAAGGAATTTTGAGTGCAAACTTCTAAAGTAAAGGGCGGTAAAATTGATATTTGCCTAAAATAAACTTTAAAAATTACCCTCTAAAATCAATGTTTTTATTTGAATCAGATACGGAGCGCTTTCTTCGATTATTACAATGTAAGTACCCAATAGGTACTTGATGCCTCGGAATTAATGTATCGCGTAATTGGATGTAGGCTTAGTATTTAGTTTAGTTGTAGCTTATAAATGTTGGTAACTATAGTGCACTCATTGCTTATTATTCAAACTGCTCTAAATCTTGCTTCCAATCTACCCGGATTTTTTTTTTTGCCTCGTCGTCCTGTACTTTTTTTTTCAAACTTTAAAGTGAAACTTTGCAAACTACCTTACTTTAAAATACTTTCAGCATAAAAAAAAACTAGTTCTATTGAAGTTTAGTTGCCCTGAAATTCTCGTAATACCCAACTGCAAGTTTGCATACGTAATTTTATGTACTCTTAAATCGTGCTGGGTTAAAGTTTAAGGTCTTTAAAAGTGTCCAACTGCCAATTCTTAAGAATTAAACAAGTACAGAGGCGGCCCCATGTTGGGCGCCAAGAAGGTTTTTATTCTATATAGTATAGCAACATACATCACATTCCTTATATTCATATAGCGCCAAGAGCTTAAATCAAATTTTAAGTACAAAGCACTCTGTAGGTTTTATTGTCCGTTCATAATGTACCGTACGACATCCGGTTTGATGCCAGTTAATGTTAGCCGAGATTGGTGCCAACAGTGGCCCGTATTAATGGGCCGGCCGTGCCAAATAATGCGGGCCGGATCGCTTGGGTTACTGCACTTGCATTAGCCGGCATCGTTGGGTCCCGTATCACCCCATCTATATGAGATGCGTATATTTTATGGTTGGCTTAATCGCTTGTATGAATTGTATACAATTTAGAGCCTAGATTTACAGCCCCATTTATTGCAGTAGTCTGCATACTCTGTATGCATTTCATATTTGACCTTTACTTCCCCGATTTATATATAAGATTCCCAACCACCGTTCTATTTGCGGGTTATATCAATATGCAGAAATCCCCTCTAACGTGAAGACTATCGATTTCTCCATGAATATTTCATTAGCTACTTGGAGCTAAATTTTAGAAGTTTAAAACTATTTTCACTTCCCGCTATTTATTGAATGCGACGTGAATAGATGCTGAATCTTCTCAATTTAGTAATGTGCCGTTCGGACTCGACGGGTATGACAACGGGTTTAAGTGTAGAATATTTTCCGGTGAATTATCTTATATCGATTCTGGTGAAACGCATTACCATGATTAGAAAGGATTTATGTATTCGGGGAGGATTATTTACGTTCCCCTGGAATTTTATTCATTATGTACAGGGTGTTTAGTTGAGGTAGTTGCAGTTGGGAAAGCTAAATCGAATTCGAGACGTCAATATCTGTAGCGATGTTGAAGGTACTGTCTTTTTTAACCCCTTGTCTGTTAGTCTAGCTTATTAAGTTCGGTAACAATAGAAAAGTAATTCCCATTAGTGACATTTGAGCTCTTACCTAGTTAAAACCCAGATTGTTCTCTGGGTTTTAATTCCTAGTTCTGATACATGTACTTATCTTCCATGTCTATGGCTTTTCCATCGCCCATTATCAACATACTTAATTCAAGTTTTAAAGTTTAACTTAGTTAGCGGTCGCATGTGGATCAAAGACTATAAACATGGTGCCTGATTCTTAATTCGCTTCAACATTTTAATTGCCAGATCAGGCTCAAATTGAGCGTCTTAAAAGTAATACGCGTAGTTTCTGCCAAGAGGCTCGCGTCACAACATACCCTCCAATAAGGCGGAGCAAGTTAGCAATCGCGCACTTGGCAGGCGTCTGGCGGCGTATCGCCGGCTATTGGCATGCATCTGGCAATATAATATTATTTGTGTAGGCTCATGCCAAGGCCCCCGCGTTTAATCGGCTCGCGCCCGCGACCCGGAAAACTATCTTGGATACAGATACCCGGCTTTTCATGCTTGTTAGCATTGGGCACTCGCTGCGTTTGACTGCCTTCGATTGCTCTACAATTTTATTTAATATTAGTTTACAACTTTTTGATTGCCTGATGCCACTTACGGCTGCAATTCAATTTAGATCCTTTAACTTCAAACTTTCGAGAAGTTCTATTTTAAAATAAACTGCTGTTTGCACTTTTCTAGAACCTTAGATTTTTAAATAAGTAGCGCATACAGTTAAGCTTTTAGTTGGTCTATTCGTCTATTGAATAAATTGGTTGTAAAGTAGCGAAAGTTTTTGGAAATACATTGTGAAACAAATCTTATTTTATGGGATTGCCGAAGCTGCGGACCTCGTATATTATACGGTTATGGAGCATTAGGTGTTTCGGGAATTGTATTTAATAATTTATATCATAACTGCGACGTTTATATGTTCGAAACTAGTATTTCGGAAGCTTTGGTATGTAGGTATCCTTCGATTTGAACGATTCTGACGTCTGTTATGGTTTTGTGATCTCGAGTGGCTTGAAAGTACTCGTGGATTAGGCCGAATAAATAGATTCGTTTGTATTTTGCCTTCAATAGAGGATCTGAAAAATTGTGAGTCCTTCATGTTCGTCACGAAATGAAGGCGACTTGTTACTTGAAGTAGCCTGATAGACCATTGATTAACATTGGATTTTTAGGACTCTGTAGACCAGGGGCTGTTTCTTGGACATTTTTTTACAATTCATCAACATTCATTGCGTTATTTGGTTACGTCGTTGTCGAGACAAATTCTTCAAACGTGTAACAATGGATTAGCGCAATTGGGGTGCTGTAGTGATAGTGAAGGTGTTTAAATAAAGTAATGTATTTCCGCAGGAGTTTGGTGGTGATGTCGACTGGCGCTGGAGCGACGAGCCGGCCAGTCCAGAGGCTGCGCAGACGCCCCGCGCGCTCGTGCCGTCCGCCTGCTTCCCGCCGCGGCATCCTAATACCTTCGCCAGTTACAGGTACGAGTTACGACACTACTTACTCAAAATAAATTGTAATACTTTTTGCCAATGCTGTTTTTCACGATGTTTACTTTTCTTGGTGTTGTAGTAGTTTCAGCAGTATTAGAATGGCCCCTCGATGAGATCTATTGGATTTTGTTTTTATTTAAGACTCTTCTCAAAAGCCCCTAAGACGACCCACTGACCGCAGTAGCCGTGTGTTGTCCTTAGGTGCACTTGCATAGTGCATACAGGATTAATAGTCTGCTGTTGCCTCCTTATCATTTAAAGTTTTCTAAGAGGCCTCTGCGAGTTGGCTTCGGCCCCCGGTACTCCTGACAAAGGTGGACCTTTGAAACCTTTGGCGTACCAGGGGTCGAGGCCCTGAGGACCCGGAGTTCCTCAGGGTCCCGAGATATGTAAAAGACATAAAAATAATAAGTTCGACACAAAATACCTTTGACAATACCAATACATGTCGCATAGGTACATTGGATTTTGGGTAAAGGCTGCACAAATGGTGAAAATTAAATTGTAATCTTTTCAAATTCAAGGTTTTGATGTCTGAAAATAGTTTAAATCACGCCGAATAAGCTATTTCATCTTTTAAACCTGTAATAAACTTTCCTATTTACCAAAATAAACTCCATAATAGTTAACGCATTCAAAATGCCCCATTTTCACAGCTCCTTAAAAGCACAGTTTTTCTTCGCAACTCCGGGCGCGTCCATTTTGCCCTCCATTAATACTAATTAAAAACTTGCGTACCTTAATGCGTCGCCTGGGTGAACGTTTTAAGTAACGTTAGTGTACTTTAATGTAGCAATTATCACTAAGTACGCTTGTTGCAGCGAGAGTGCTCAGCCTGGCGCGCAATGGCCCGAAGAATCCACCTCCGGGCGAGGGATTACAGACCTTGTGGCTTCCTTGGTAAGTACAGTTTTTGTTTACATCTGTAGTGGCGGTTAGAATTTTAAGTTACATTGGTATAAGAAAGGGTTTCTTGAATAGTTTTTGGGAGCAAATTTTTGATGTTAGGATATTTTGTATAATTTTGAGTTTAAATTTAAGTTTACCTACAGTTATGCTTATTTTTCATGTCTGAAGTAATTTCTTAGGAACTCTTCGAATGAAAGCCTGAAGCACCTAGAGTTTCTTATTTTGATTCTGGCTTGTGGCTTCAAGTAACGTTACTTATGGCAATATTATACAGTTCAACCAAATTAACACCTACCTTTATTAAAATGCAGAACATTGAATGATTCACTTTTCTTTACATTCGATTAGGATGGCCTAAGCGAACCGTGTTACATTACCCCTACATTTGCTGCATGGAATGATGTGAATTTTCCCAGTTTTACAATTGTGCATGTTTCAGAAGGCTCTGACGATGCCCTCGACCTCTGTGTCGCTGCCGCCTGCGCTGCTCGACTGCGACGGACTCGAGCGCTTCGAGCGAAAGGAGCCATGGTCCAAGCGGAACAACTCCAAGGATCATCGCAACTCTATGCTGGCTAGGCGTGCTTCTTTTTGTAAGTAACTTTCCTTTTTTTTTACACTAGGGTTGTTCTAGATGACGGTTGAAATATTTTTTCATCAATTTTGTCATCGGTCCCATGATCAATTACTTGTGCATAGCAAACTACTACTTTATAAAACCAACACCCGTTTCTGTTCGAAGGCGGCGTGGTGTCGTGCGGCCGCAACGGGGGCGAAGTCCTGCGCTGGGGCGGCGAGCTGCCGCCGCGCTGCCCCGACCCCAGCGGGGGCTTCAGCGCCAAGGTGTTCCTGGGGGGCTTGCCCTGGGACATCTCCGAGGAGACTCTCCTACTCACGTTGAAGCATTTCCAGCCAATAGGGTAAGTGGTTTATTGAATTTCTGTGCTATATCTTTCGCTACTGTGGCCTACGTTTAGTACTTAGCAAAATCATTTTTTTTTTCTAAATTGACACATTAGTTTGTGTTATTGTCATATAACACGTTTTTGTGCATTTATTTTTAAAATTTGGTTCTATAATTCAAAAATAAGAAAAAGCTAGTGTTAACTGACTTAAGTTGCAGACTGTGAATGTGGGTCTGCGTTTGTCGAACTATTAACAATACCTAGATGTTAAAATTCTGCTATTTTAGTATTCAAAGTTTAGTTAGTTGATATTAAATGAACATTTAGATCAGGGATTCCCAAAGGGGAAAAATTAAAAAATTAATAATTATTTATTAATTTATTTATTGTTTATTATTTTTGTTTCCTAGGGGTACATAAACGAAAACTGATTTTGGGGGTCGACGGGGTTGATCTTAAAAGTAGGTAATTTGGCCATGGGGGTCTGTTCATTTTGGAAAAGGCATCACTTGTCCAAAATGGTTTGGGAATCCCTGATTTAGATAGTGTTCAGAAATGCTATCTTGATCAAAGTGCACAGAAGAACTTGACTTTTTCATAAATTCCCTTTTCGTTCCAGCATTGAATGGCCCGGCCGCGAAGGGCCGGGCGCCGGCTCCACCGCGGGCTCGAGCGCGCCGCGCGGGTACGCGTACGTCACGTTCGAGAGCGAGCGGCGCGTGCGCGCACTGCTGGCAGCCAGCCGGCGCGACGGGGCCGACTGGTACTACCGCATCGGGACTCGCAAGATGAGGAGCAAGGAGGTACGTATGACCAGTGTCGAGTATTCACTTTTTCTACCACAAGGTAAGGAAATCGCGAACGCAGATTGTTCGCGATTTCTTTGCCAAAAATGTCAAGAAATATGAATTAATGGAAAAATTACTTTAATTCTTGCACAATAAAGTTCAGTTAACGCTACAACTTCAAACATTTTTATAACTTTTTACCGACTTCACAAAAAGGAGGAGGTACTATGTTCGGATGATTGTATGTTTTTCTATATGATACTAGCTGCGCCCCGCGGTTTCACCCGCGTAAGTTTCGAACCCGTGGAAATATCGGGATAAAAAGTATCCTGTGTTATTCTGATGTATAAGCTATATTACTGTAAAGTTTCATCAAAATCCGTTCAGTACTATTTGCGTGAAAGAGTAACAAACATCCATCCTCACAAACTTTCGCATTTATAATATTAATAAGAAGTAGGATGAAGTCGGCGATAATTATACTAACCCTGTTTGTCATTCCCCAGGTGCAAGTGATACCCTGGGCCCTCTCGGACTCCAACTGGGTGGAAGGCGGCTCGGTCCGCCTGGAGCCCAGCCGCACAGTGTTCGTGGGCGCGCTGCACGGCATGCTCAGCGCGTTCGCACTCGCCACCATCATGAACGATCTGTTCCATGGGGTCGTTTATGCAGGTTAGTACAATTGCTGGGTAAATACTAGGACGTGGTAAGACTTCTTGTGTATATTCCAAGTGCAAGACTTCTAATGCTAAGCATTAGTGCTATACGATCGATAATTTTTTTTTGCCTCCTTTCTGCAAGTTTCTATTGCTATACTCCTGCTAGTACACAGAACCTACTTAATTTATATACCATTGTAATAATTTAAAGGTGATTAATTCTGTACTTTCAAAAAATGATTAATGCATTAGAAATGAAAAAAAAAATACAAAATATTTCTAAAAAAATCCCGTCAATCAAGGTGAAAAACCTGAAAACATCGTAGCTTGCGAAAAAATAAATTGAGTCTATTTTTTTAATAGATTCGTTTCACCCGTACGAAGAACACTATTGAAAATAGCTCTTTTATTCAAAGTAGCTTAATTATAATTAATAAAAAACTAATATAATATTTTTTTTTTCGATCAAATTAGCATTGAGTCGTGCACTTTTGAATTTTCCAAAAAAATTTGATATTGGTAGCAGCAGCTGAGCGATTGTCTGCTGCGCTGTGTCGGGGGTTCGATACCCGAACAGTAGTTACAGGGTCTGGCTATACGTGTGTGTAAGATTTGTCCAAAAACAAAGCGTGAAATGCCCTAATAACTGCTTCTAACGGAGTCTCGAATTATCCCGCATCATGAACAACCAAGACTATTGTTTTTATTACTTCGTGATTGACACGTTTTCCATTTAACTTAGTCGGCAAGTAACTTCCTTCAGTCATTCCAAAACAGGCCTAACTTTAATTTCCAGGCATCGACACGGACAAGTACAAGTACCCGATCGGCTCCGGGCGCGTGACGTTCAACAACGTACACTCGTACGTGCGCGCCATCTCCGCCGCCTATGTGCAGATACACACCGAGAAGTTTACTAAGAAGGTATATTTCGTACTAATACTATTTGCTTAGGCTGTGCTAGTTGTTTTTTCAGTCTCCGACATTGGTGAATGGTAATGGATTGTCTATGGTCTATGTTTTATAGAACAGATCTACATTTTTGTGTGGCTATAAATAATATTTGAAATAGTATTCATTAGTGTAGGATGTTGTAAAGATAAAATCTGTCGACCTAAATTGCGCGCTCACAATTTTTTATTCGGATATCGCAAATCGTAGTTTCCAGTAAAACTTATTTTTTTTAACGTCAATAGTAAACGCGCGTTATTTGAAATGGACGTTACTATCACTACCACATTCTGATTGGCTTCCGTTTTTATTTTGCAGGTGCAAGTGAACCCGTACCTAGAGGACTCGATGTGTTCGATGTGCAACCTCCAGCAAGGACCTTACTTCTGTCGCGAGCCCACCTGCTTCGGGTAAGTTCGTATTTTACTTCGTTAATTCTCTCTTTAAAACACTGGTATTCAGCTGCATCCGGTTAGACTGGAAGCCGACCCCAACATAGTTGGGAAAGGCTAGGCAGATGACTCTTACTCTTTACCAAAACTACGCAACTTTTCGTCACCTTGGTTTATAAATCGTCGTGATGTTTTATTTATTTATTTATTGACATACCAACGACTTATTCACTAAATCATTACATTAAATACATTCTATTTCAACAGCTTTGCGGTGAATTTGTCACTTATAGGTGTGCACAGCGCTTGTATAATCAATAATAAAAATTAAAATGGAATATATGATCACAACAAAATTAAAATTCACAAAGTTTACATTGAATTTAAAATGACAAGTAGTTTAATTAAAATACAGTATAATTAAAAAAAAACATCAATTAAATTGGAATAGTAAAACAATTAAGTATAAATTAAAACTATAAAAATACAAATAATTAACAAATAATTTTGAGGGAGGTCTGGGTCTAGCAATGGACGTCTTCGGTTAAATATGACGATGGTCATTGCCGTCTTCAATGGTCGACTTTCATATGCTTTTAATGCTTTATTTTACTACATTTTGTCAATTTCGTCTCTTGTTTAATTTTGACTTGAAAATAGTTAATTATTTGTAATACTTCATTTTAACCGTACGCAAACGCGCATTGACGTGGAGTTGCGGACACCAGCCCGTATTACCTATTACCTTCCTTCATTTTAAAGTACTTGTAATTGGAATTTTGGCCTTAAGGTTGGGTTGGTAGAGTAGGTATGCATCATGGCATTCAGTTACCCCTTGTGTACGATCAATAAGAAGTAACCAGGAAGCTTACTAGAAGTATTTTTAACCATGTTGTGCGTGTGTTCAGTAGTCAAATCTTTGCATTGTTAATCTGAACTATGTGAGTTTTCTATATATACAACGTGTATCGTTTGGGCTATAGCTATCTTGATGCACTAAATATAACAGCTGGTATAGAGTCACTATACATAGTTTCAACTCAAAATAAAATACTCTAAGAATTGATACCAAATTTTCGGTTTCATTGGTTTCTTAAATTCAAATCATAACAAACGTGTCACCGCACTACGTAGGTCAATAACTTTTTAAGTTACTTGCCAATATCACGATAAATCTCTTCCGTAACTCTGCGCGCCTAGTACCGTAGCCTACTGCAGCGCAGGCGGTGTTTGTCGGCGCCAACTGACGGAATATTCCGCCGCCGCCGCGCGCGCGCGCAATAAGCCATACGTACTTTACCGTGATGTAAAAATTAATGTGTAATTCTAATTATTGATTTACAGTTTACTCGTTAATATTAAGCCAGAAATTGCACGTAAAAACTGGAATAACAAAACTTACGTATACAATCGTAACAAAGTTTAGGAAGGTACCTAGGTTAACTAGTTTCATCCCTTATTATTACTTTATACCGAGTAAACAGTAAAATCTTAAAGCTTTGCTTAATTTAGTAAATTGACTTACATTTTTAAAGATGGGGTTCGATGTGGTGACCTTGGTATTGTATGCACAAGGCCGCTCACTTGTTCATGGACACACATTACGTAGCATGTCTGGTGTTATTGTCCTGAAAGCGGCCTCAATCCGCACTTTAATTTGTATCACACTGCACTGCGTACACTACACACGCACTATGGGTGCTGACCGTCGTTGCTCAGCACTCGCCATAGGTACCTGATTACCTATGGTTAGAGGCACCAAGCCGATGTACCATCCGAGATCAAACTAAAACATGCCGACGAAGGCATCTATCGACGCTCAGCATCTGGTCTACTCTCAATAAAACGGCGCCGGTACAGTTCTCGGGCAACTCGCAAATTACTGATGCGCATAATTATCATAGGGATAAAAACGAGTGTACTAGACGCAGGACAGATGTCGACTGACGGCGACGAGCAAAGCAATAACAAAAATGAAGCTCCTATTCCCTGCTATCCTGGTACGTAAATATTATTTCGTTAAATTTGATACCTATAGGGTAGCTGTCCCTATTAGTGTCCACTACTGTTAAAAATATTATTCAAGATTATTTTACATACTAATAATAATTTCAACTAAACTCCGTTAAACTTTTAAGTAAATCTAACACAACCGAGCAAACTAATTACGAATTCAAAATTGAAAAATCATTCATTTTTTTTTTGGGTGGGAAAATCATCAATGACTCAGCTGCCGCCCTGGGTGGGGCGGAAGGCTGAAGGAAGTGTTAGACTCTTACTGACTAAATACCACCCTGTTCCTTCAGTTGCCCTTGCATTCCGGGTTATCTCGTTAGAATATTCCCGCAATCCCGGAAATTCCCAAAACTCCGGAAAATCATTCATTTCAATCCATTAAAGATCATAATATGGGTTCGCGTTATCTCGTTATAAGTCTGAAATAAAAATTGTATTTACCAGGAGTAATTGAAACTACACGGACTGCAATTGGTTCACGTACCCTAAAACCCAGGTTTACACACACATCGATGTTACATTGTGTGTGTAACGACGTAATCAGGGTTCTGTGAGCAAACGATATTCAATTCGGAAATAACAATTCCTGTTACTCATGCGCTTCTAGTACTTTTATTAATTTCTTTCGACAGTTAGATGCAATTTTGCGACATTTTCTTATTTGAATTATAATAACAAAGACTAAACGTGCTCAAACTAATAAAACCTATGTACCACTCAAACAGCACCGACAGACCGTGAACTCCGATAATTCTTTCGGTTAGTTCTACACACAAAAATTATGAGTGCGTGGTATTATTTTGTAATAAAAAAAAACGATTAACTTGTTGCTAATAATTTACGTCTTATTTAGTAAAAAAATAACCTTATTTTAAAAATTATGAACGGAACCCACTGTGATTTTATTTGTACTAGGAGAAGAATAAGTTGCGAAGAGGTGAATTGAAATGATGTTTTGGGTTCAGTTGGACAAAAAAATGGTTTCTAAATCCTTTTCCTATTCTAAGTACTAATGGCAAATAATAATGTTTATTTAAGCAATTAATTGCCGGTAGGATGCACGTAAGGATTCGATTTTTATGATCAATTCAATGGTTGTACAAGCTGTCGATTTTTCGAAATAATCGTTTTAATGCGATCTTCAAGCAAATCGATTCAATAGTAACGTGAATCGAATCTCTTGGATCGTATGTGTAAATAAAGGCTCTTAATAGTTCAAGTTCATATTTGCCCAAAGCATTGTGCTGACAATCATAAACAGCGAATAGGTAGGTTTATCTATTTCAAACAAGATCAATTACATAAGTATGCCGACACTTTTTAACTTGTCCGAAGATTGAAACATATTAGTCATCCATCTGAATTAAAGTCATTGAATTACGCTGGAAAGGTTATCAAATATTATTGACGTACCTACCTGACTGGCAACTGTAAATATGTCACAAAACAGAGGTGTGTTAAATGTTGTTTAAAATTTTTTAATTACGATTTTTTAATGAATTTTTAGAAGATCGATGTAAGAAGAGCACGGGATTCGATCTGTGAATCGAATGAAAAATCGAATTAAAGCAAAAAATCGTTCATCTTTATGGCCACCAAAATAAAAGGTTAGAAATAATGTTAGGAAATTTACAGGAATATTGTTTTTGAATTAGGTATTTACTGTATTGTAGGTATGATGGAAAGGTGGGTAGCGGGTGGAAGATTACTACGAGGTAGATAATAATTATCTACAAAGTAATCTTCTACAAAAGGACAACCACGTAAAAAACCAACAAGTGTGTAAATGATACGTGACAATTCAAGCAGGTATCTAAATATTTCGTTAACTTTTGATACCTAGACCAATTAATTGTATTGTAGGTAGCTAGTTCACAAACATAATCAAAGTTTTGGAAAAGTCAGTAATAATATTTTGTGAATAAAAAATAAACATGCGGAACCGTTTATTCAGAAATACCAGGAGTAGGAGGTTTATCTTTACTTACAAATAGTTCGTTGACACCGATCAGCTGTTTTAGTGCTAGTGATGTGTTTATTTCAATTTGAAAAGTTCGGTTTCTGGTATCAATGTATTAAAAAATCTCATAACTTCCGAACATGTAGCGATAGGATTAAAAAACCCTTCCTATATCGTTTGATATCATCCAAAGAAGGCGTGCCCTTTGTATGTATATACCTTTTCCGTTACAGATTGTATAAAAAGAGAAGTCCTGACTGACTGACTGACTCATCAACGCCCAGCCTAAACCCTTGGACCTAGAAAGCTGCAATTTTGCAGAGGTTTTCTTTATAATGTAGACGAGGAATAAGGAAGGAATTTTCGAAATTCAACCCCTAAGGGAGTTAAATGGGGGATGAAAGTTTGTATGGAAAATCTTATTCCTTGAGTTAATAAACTTGAAACTTGGCACGAATACTTACCTAAGTAAATTATGAAAATTGGTCTTTTTTGTTTTTCTAAACTACCTTCTAAAGGGGGATGGGGGGGTGTCAAAATTTGTATGGAAGAATTTTAATGCACGGTCCGATTAACTCAAAACTCAGTATTTATACTTAATACCAAAAATAAAGAAATACGTGTATCAGGGTTTTTCGAAAATCTACCCCTAACGGGGAGAAAAGGGGTAGTTAATATTACAGGGCAAATTTTACTGCCTGGCTTAACTAACTCAAAAATTGGTATAAATAATCTGTGAGTCAAGTAATGAACACATTCCAAACGATTTTTCAAAATTCCATCCCTGTGGGTGTGAAAAGTGGGGATACAGCTTATATGAAAAATCTTATTCCTTGGGTTAATAAACTTGAAACTTGGCACGAATACTTATCTAAGTAAATTATAATGTTTGGCATTTGTTGTTTTTCTAAACTACCCTCTAACAGGGGATTGGGGGGTGTCAAAATTTGTGTGGAAGAATTTTAACGCGACGTCCGATTAACTCAAAACTCAGTATTTATACTTAATATCAAAAATAAAGGATTACGTGTATCAGGGTTTTTCGAAAATCTACCCCTAACGGGGAGAAAAGGGGTAGTTAATTTTACAGGGCAAATTTTACTGCCTGGCTTAATTAACTCAAAAATTGGTATAAATAATCTGTGAGTCAAGTAATGAACACATTCCAAACGATTTTTCAAAATTCCACCCCTGTGGGGGTGAAAAGTGGGGATACAGCTTATATGAAAAATCTTATTCATTTGGTTAATATACTTGAAACTTGGCATGAATACTTATCTAAATAAATTATGAATTTTGGCATTTTTTGCTTTTCTAAACTACCCCCTAAAGGGCGATTAGGGGGTGTCAACATTTGTATGGAAGAATTTTAACGTGCGGTCTCCGATTAAGTCGAAACTCAGTATTTATACTTAAGACCAAAAGTAAAGAAAGTATCAGGGTTTTGCGAAAATCTACCTCTGACGGGGTGAAAAGGAGTAGTTAATTTCCCATTTTACTGCGTGGCTTGATTAACTCGAAAATTGCTGGACATAATCTTTGAGTCAAGTTATGAACACATCCCAAACATTTTTCAAAATTCCTTCTGTGTGGGGTGAAAAGTGGGGAAAAACTATACGAAAAATCTTATTCATTTGGTTAATAAACTTGAAACTTGGAAGGAATATTTGCCTAAGTAAGTAATAAGAAATGGGTCTTTCGAAAGTAGACCCCTGACGGGTAAAAAAGTGGTAATTCGATTTTTAAGGCCGGTATTATAGTGCGTAGCTTGATTTACTCCAAAAAAATGGTAGGAATAAATTTAAGCTTCAAACTTGGCACAAATACTTATCTAAGTAAATTATAGTTTGTCATTTTATGTTTTTCTGCTCTAAAAGGAGATTAAGGGTGTCAGTTTGTATGGAAGAATTTTATCGCGCGGTCCAATAATATAAACTCGGAACTCAGTCTGTATACTTAAGACCAAAATAAATAAAAAAGTGTGACTGGGTTTTTCGAAAATCTAACCCTAACGGGGTGAACGGGGGTAGTCCATATCACAGAGGAGTATTTTATTGCGTGGCTTGATTCAATGGGAAATTGGTATAAATAATCTTTGAGTCAAGATATGGAAACGTCCCAAACATGTTTTCAATATTTCGCCCCTATGGGGATAAAAACTGAAGGTGAAAAGGTGGTCTTATTCCTTTGGTTAAGAAACTTGAAACTTTTCAACATTTGCCTCAGTAAATAATAAAGATTGTCACTTTTAGGGGTTTACTACTTACTTACTTAAAATAAAAAAAGTATGAGTTTTAGGGTTTTACTTATTCGACTCCTACCGGGGTGGAAAAGGGTAATAGTTTAAGGAGTAGAAACTTCAACTTCCATTAACACGAAAATGGGTATAAATAATCTTTGTATCATAAAACGTACCAAATGCAAAAACAAGCCGTGTCGTGATGAAAAGGGAGGATAGTTTATTTGAAACATCTTAGGTAGTTTAACTAAAATATTGGCCCGAATACTTATTTCTTTAAATAAAGTAAATATAAAGATCGTAATCAATAATTTTCGAAATACCTTTCAGGGGGAGGTGGAGAGGGTGTTAAATTTATTTGAGGAAAGTACGAAACCCACGCGGACGAAGTCGCGGGCAAAAGCTAGTATATTATAAAGTAAATTAATATCGTTCGATTCTAGCTACTTCTGCCGCTCGTGCTGGTCGTGGCAGCACTCGACGGACGCGCACAAGCCGCTGACGCGCAACTCCAAGAGCGCGCCGCATGCGCACGCGCCGCCCGTGCGCGCCCGCCCGGCCTCGCCCTGCGACCAGCAGCTTGCGCTGTTCAACGGGATGTTTGCTATCGAGGGTGGGTTACTGGATTGACTTCTTTGTTTTAATGCCTTACGTCACCATTTCTGAAGGGCTAAAGTCATGTTAACTATTGCTATAATTACAGTAAATTTACTTGCGTGACAAGTCTCCTAATTTTTTGATTAGCTTTTCATTGACTGGGTTCGGCATTTTTGTACATTACCCTTGTTTCGAGTTCTAATTCAGTGTCTGCGGGGCTCACCAGTCTTATGTCATAAAGCTAACTACAAAACTATCAATTATGGCCAATTCTTTGCTAGTTTTAGTACTCGTAGAGCCTGTTATTTTTACTATGTTCATATGTAACTTAAAGTATTCATCCCTATTTTTCATAACTTCTACTTTCCCACTGTGAATGTAATTTGAACTTTGTCATGTATGTAAATTGAAGTTTATTCAAGTGCAACCTTTTCTTCCTCAGGCACGCCATCTCCGGCGACGAGCGGTACGAGCGGTACGAGCGACGAAGCGAACGGCGGCGGGTCTGACCCGGGGGGCGCGGAGGGCGCGGGCGGCTGCGCAGGCGCCGGTTCGTGGCCGCGGTAGGCGCGCGCCACCTGTTGTCGACCCGCTATTAAGTTCGGCGCTTCGCCAACATTTTGCTTTTAAGGTCGATTTTCAAAGATAATGCACTCGAATGTTACTAAATTTAGATTTTTGGACTTTTCTGTTTTGTTAGCGATTTGTTTGCGCGCAGAACTCTACTTTGTTACTGAATTGTCTAAAATATGACCAAAATGAGACTGCAACAAATTTTGAAAGGTGTACTTTTAACTAATCCAATATAGGACGTAATTGTTTTAAACCCTTATACATTGGTCGTTAATTAATACGGAATTGAAGCTATTTTCCAATTTCAAAATAGCTTCATTTGTTAAAAAATTTGGACAGTTTTAAATTCTACAAAATTTTGCCCTATTTTTGACTTAATTTTGGACGCTATCGTACATTCGAGTACTCTTGTCGATCGCTCAATTATTGGTCTTTTGTTATATCAGTTGATTCCTTATTAATTTAAATTATTATTTCGTTATCATTCTTTTTAGTTTTTTTTTTTTTGTACTGGTGACTTCGCCAAATTTTTATTCTAGTAAAATTAAATTTTAATGTAGGTAATGAAAATTTTTCTAGTTTTTGCCATTTGTCAAGCATTTTTTGTATAAAATCGATATATCGTTCACTAAATCATACATTTTACTGTAAAGTATTTGATATTATAATACGCCTTCAGCGTAGACATGTTCCTTAGACAATTTTACGTACGTGCCTATTAGATTTAGGTGATTTTAATCGATTCTAATGTGCCTCATAGTACTAGCCCCATAGGCCTATGCGCTATCATTTTTAACATTTTAAATGAGCTTTTAAAATGTATAATCATTGTGATTTTAATATTTTAGGAATGTTCATAATCTGAGATGTTATGAGAAGTTGATTTTATCTGTAATAGCTTGTTTGATTTTAAACTATACAAATATACTGTTATTGTAAATGTTTTGGTGTTATTGCTTGAGATCCTACCCTACACACATTGCACACAATGACAACACACAATTTTGAAGGGAAAATATTTAACTGATCCTCGGAAACTTATTGACCTTCGAATGACGGGTTTTTAAAATTACCGAACTTTTACAAAAGGCCAGGACTCCACTGAAGCGGAGCTGGGCGGAGCGGAGACTTGCAGGAATCGACCAAGCAAAATGGTTGAAATCCTCATCGCGTCACTCGTCTCGTCAGTGTGATTGACCAATTGCTGCACGTCTCCGCTCCGCCAAGCTCCGCTTTAGTGGAGTCCGGGCCTAAAGCGGATCGTCCACGGCCAGCTAAACTGAAAACTAAGTTCGGTGAACTATAAGGTGCAGCGCAGACGGCACACTTTTTGTGCGGTCGAGTCTGCGGCGCACAAAAAGTCTGCATGGCGCGCAAAAAGTCGGTCGCGGATTTTTCACAGACTCAACGCACACGACGCACATCTTCGATCATTCTGTCGGCAGAGCTGTCTATCTTTTTAAATGTCTATCATGATATTCTGTCTTAGAAGTATCATAGTGTCCCGAAGTGCCCGAATTACACGGATTTTTTGTGCGCCGGACTTTTTGCGCGTCGTGTGCGTTACTGCATATAATTGCATAGGTTCTATTTTCACAGACTAAAAAGTGCGTCACGGATAGTCTGTCGTCTGCGCTGCACCTAAAAATAATGCTACTAGTATAATGCTTTTTTTTAATGTAGGGAACAGCTGATATTTTTTTCGCGATTTCGGGTGTGGTCCAATAGTAAAAGTTGTTCGTAATGATGAGCATAATGGCCTCTTTTCAGGTCCGACACCGATTAAATTACACCTTGTGTATAAATAAAAGGATAGTAGGTAAACGTATTATAGAAACTAGTATACCACCACCAAATCTTTAATCGCGGTTGGTCACAGTGGCTATTTAATCATTTTAGGACCCCAAAATAAGGATTATTTTGAGGTTCACAAAGAGGCGTATTCATTAATAGGAAAGCTAAATGGGCAGATTGAGGTTCGATTTTGAAGTTGAAACGAACGGAATATAGCAATATTGACCTTTATTTTTAGTATTTTAAATAATAAGTACATAATGTAGAATAGGTAATAAATCTACAGACTATTGTTTTTCTCGTAACATACTTACACCATAGTTTTCCACAATCATTAGAAATTAAGGTGCATCCAGACCGAAGTTCCTTTTTGTGGAGCAGAGTTTAACATCGGGTAACAAAAAGTTATTCAGTAAACTTAGAGAAAATTAAAGTTATCTGTTGCAAAATGTTGCTCTGCAAAAAGTAACTTTCCGCTTGTGAGAAAACGGGCCGTGGGACCGCAGCTTAACGTAGATACAAAGTGCTATACTTGAATTCAAAACCTTAGATAATTACGTTTAATTGCCACTTAATTATCTGCTGTAACATCATGTAGTCTAAGGCTTATATTATGACACTGCACCGCGCTACGTCGCAGAGCGCGGGGCGGGAGATTTAACATTGTATCAATGATGTGAGATTCTGAACACAATAGTCATCGTGTGCATAGTGTCGGTACCATAGATAAAGATAGAGCTAAATAACGTAAGTATCACGATCTGCATGAAAACCAAGCGTGACATTTCTTGACTACCCACTATGACGTCACAAGCACTCTTTCTCACTCACGCTCACCCAGCCAGCAGTACACAGGACTGAGCACGAAAGTGGCGGTTTACGATTTTTGTACGTAAGTTTGTGCGATTTTTGGCACGCGAAGTAATTGCTCTTGCGTTAACTAGGTGTATCTATATCTGTGGTCGGTACGCATACTGCAGCTAGTCGAAGCTCATGCTCATATCGGACGTGTTGGTCGCGTCGGCGGTCGGTGTCGGCGGGGCGATGGCTGGAATCGATATGTTCACAGTCGGGAACGGGAACTGAGGGATCTCCTCCTCTGCAACAATCAAGTATACGATGTGGAGACCACAATACGACAGTAAATGAAAACACTTGCAATACTAATGCCTAAGAGTATTTTGGAACTATGGAATAAATCCTAGCTTCGAAATTTAAAAATAAGTTTGTCAAACAAACTAAAAAGTAATGATGGGCGGACTATGGGTTTTGCCAATTTTTGACTAGCTATAGTGACTAATCTATTGAATATATTTGATTGAATTTTCGTATACAGACTGGGAACGTCATCTATACAAATATTATAAAGAGGAAAGATTTGTATGTATGTTTGTAACGAATTGGCTCAAAAAGTACTGGACCGATTTTAAAAATTCTTTCATCATTTGAATGCTACATTATCACTGATTATTATAGGCTATTTTTTTTTCTTTTTTTTCCACCTGTGCGAAGCCGGGACGGACCGCTAGTTAGATATACGCAGTTTAATTTATTATCGTATTGTCAACTCCACCAAGAGGAACTAGTTACAAATTACAATACATAATAGCTTCGTTGTTTGGTAGATATATAACCGCCATTTTACAATGTAAAACAGTACTAGCAGCGCCCCGCGGTTTCACCAGTATAAGTTACGATCCCTTGGGAATATCGGGATAAAAAGTATCCTATGTGTTAATCCTGGTTATAAACTATTTGTGTACCAAATTTCATCCAAATCCGTTCAGTGGATTTTGCTTGAAAGAGTAACAAACGTCCATCCATCCTCACAACTTTCGCATTTATAATATTAGTAGGAATATTCTATTTCCATCTGCTCGATCCGGGGATTGACATCAAGTTCGTGACTACGTATGAGAAGTCTACTGACTATTATCTGGAACTCTAAGCAACACACAAACCGGACAAGTGAGGTTTCATACCTGGCACGGAAACAAATAATAAAAATATGTTTTGTTAAATATTGTACGGGGTACGGGGTACGGCGTACCACCGTACATTATTTGACAATACATTTTTTTTAAAACATTTTTCTTGTATAGGGATCCCTTTAATGTTTAATTTTATTTTATTTGTATTGCTGTTATAGCGGCAATAGAAATACACATTCTGTGAAAATTTCAACTGTCTACATATTACGGTTCATAAGATACAGCCCGTTAACGGACAGACGGACGGGCAGTGGAGGCTTAGTGATAGGGTTCCGTTGGCACCCATTGGGAACGAACCCTAAAAAGAATGCTCTTGAAGTTGAAAAAGTTTGAAGCTTGTTAATCGTATCTTAGCAAACACGTGTTTATTCCTTTAAAGTCTGACTGAAATAACAACAGCAAACAAATTACTTATCGTATTGATTGGTCTTTCAAAAACCAGACTCAAATCTATCACTAATTGTAACAACTAACCTGTAAGTTGCGCATCAAGCCTATCCACGATAGCATCAAGCAGCGCCAGCGCCACTACGTCATCAGGATCCTTGGCCAGTGCAGCATGCAGGACATCAGCGGCGTCCCTCTCGCGGCCTAGGAGCGCGAGGCAGAGCCCTATAATGATTATAAAACTTTTATTTCAGACAGAGTGCAATAAAATTTATCTGTGTAACCTTTTCCTAACTATGTCGGGGTTGGCTTCCTGTTTGTAACGGTATTTAACATGGAGCGACTGCCTATTTACCCTCAAAACCGTCACTGCGTAACACGATGTCTTGGAAAGAGGTTGCCAGACTTTTGGTCCTCTGACGACCCGTAAGGACTGTCAAAGATCTACAAATGACAGCTGGGACCAACAGCTTAGCGTGCTTGCCGAGGCACGTAGGGGTCTCGATATGTAATGGATGGTATCCATCTACGAATCGACTGCGACAAGCGTAGCTTAACCTTCGATGGACCCGTGTAGCTAGTGTATTTATTTATTTATTTATTTTATTTATTTAGTACATGGAGGACTTACAGCTACTAAAAACATAAAAAAAAAGAAACTATAGTCACCAGGAAGCCAATTACAAATCCTCACGAATAAATACATAAATACGTCACTAAATGGTGTGAGCACAATAACAAAACAAAAAACGCCTTATTTAAAAAGAATACAATTACATACCTACATATTTAAAAAGAAAACAAACTAACTTCGCAACATAAAATGTGACTAAAATGAAAGAGAAAGAAATTAAACAAATAAAATAACCTACCGCTACTTGAAAAAATTGAGGCTTAAGCACCTTCTGACCGAATTCACACTACTTGTGAATGGATCAAAATCATACTCCTTGCATATATCATTAAAATGTCTGCTTGCACGCACAATATAACTATTCTGCCTATAGTTCGAAGATGAATGAGGTACACGTATGGGTGGATTAAAACGAAGTGTTTTACATGGCACATTAAAATAAAATTTAGACAACAACTCAGAGTTATCAATATTGTTATTGAGGATTTTCAATAAGAATAGGCAGTCAGCAATTTTACGTCGATCTACCAGTGGAAGTAGATGGTACTTTTTACAGAGTCTAAGGTAATCAGTTGACTCATATGGAATCTTTTGATGGAAGCAAAGACATTTTATGAAACGTCTTTGGACGCTTTCAATGCGGTCAATGTATTTATGATACCGCGGATTCCATATCTGAGACGCATACTCAAGTTGGCTTCTTACAAAAGTGCAGTACAAAATCTTAAGTGTTTTAGCCTCTGTAGCCTCTGTGTACCGACCTATGGCCGCGAGCGTGGCGGAGCGGGCGGGGCGTAGCGCCAGGGCTCGCTCGTGCCACTGCAGCGCGTGTAGTGTAGCTAGTGTACCGACCTATGGCCGCGAGCGTGGCGGAGCGGGCGGGGCGTAGCGCCAGGGCTCGCTCGTGCCACTGCAGCGCGTGTAGTGTAGCTAGTGTACCGACCTATGGCCGCGAGCGTGGCGGAGCGGGCGGGGCGTAGCGCCAGGGCTCGCTCGTGCCACTGCAGCGCGTGTAGTGTAGCTAGTGTACCGACCTATGGCCGCGAGCGTGGCGGAGCGGGCGGGGCGTAGCGCCAGGGCTCGCTCGTGCCACTGCAGCGCGTGTAGTGTAGCTAGTGTACCGACCTATGGCCGCGAGCGTGGCGGAGCGGGCGGGGCGTAGCGCCAGGGCTCGCTCGTGCCACTGCAGCGCGTGTAGTGTAGCTAGTGTACCGACCTATGGCCGCGAGCGTGGCGGAGCGGGCGGGGCGTAGCGCCAGGGCTCGCTCGTGCCACTGCAGCGCGTGTAGTGTAGCTAGTGTACCGACCTATGGCCGCGAGCGTGGCGGAGCGGGCGGGGCGTAGCGCCAGGGCTCGCTCGTGCCACTGCAGCGCGTGTAGTGTAGCTAGTGTACCGACCTATGGCCGCGAGCGTGGCGGAGCGGGCGGGGCGTAGCGCCAGGGCTCGCTCGTGCCACTGCAGCGCGTCGGCCGGGCGCCCCAGTGCGCGCGACACGTGCCCCAGCGCGTCCAGGGTCGCGGCCCAGCGGGGACTCACCTACAATTCAATCATTATAGCTATGTTACTTCGAGTTGTTTCGTAAAACTTTGTCAAATCAGCGTAATATTTTTTTTTTGCAAACTACCAACAGAAATTGTCCGTATAATCAAATTACAACCGTCATTAATTGACAGTTGTATGAAATGGCTATAACACGGCAAGTTGAGGTAGCGTGTCGATATGATAGACAATTTCACTAACTAACCCCGAAGGATGAGGTAAAAGTGTACCTCTCCTACACCCACATTCACCAGTTGTGTTAAGTGTGTAGCAGGGTGCGAGCCTATTGCCATCAACCAGTCACAAATTCAGACTCCGAACTGTTACTGAGAGATTCCAAATGGTAGAATCCACTTGCCAAACTAACACTTCGCCAACCTGGGAATTAAACCCAGGACGGATTGACCATAACCGTACATAAGTGGTCTGCATATTATCGGGTTTATTCACAAACGATTATTAAGTGACGTTTAAACGTCAAAAATGTAAGATTACTACTACACTACTTACACATTACACACTACTTAACTTTAAGGAACGATTATGAATAAAGGGGTTCAAGTCTGGAGTGTCTAAATAATCAATCATGGTGAATACTGTCAAACGCTCAGGCGTAGGCAAGAAATGCTAAATAGTGATGGAGATGGATTTTGAATTCTGTACACTTCTCTATTATTTGGTTTTTTATACTCGGATTTGCGCAGATTTTGCGTAGTGTTAGTTCTTACCTCCTGCTTGTCAGGCGGGGTAGCGGCTTCTAGCGCCAGTAACCACAGACTCCTGGCCTCGAACCAGTCTCCGTCCGCGAAGGCCGCGGCACCTGCCTCGTGGGCCACGTGCGGGTCACGGACTAAGGATAGCACGCGGCCCCACTTCACCTTCTCGTTGCATTCTGACTCTTCTACGATCTGGAGACCAAAAGTTGACTAATAAAGAAAAAATTACATGACTGACGTTCTTGGTAAATATTTCCAAAATTGTCATAGAAATTGTATTGACAAAACTAGTTGCCTTCAATAGCCGGTAGTTGGGGGCGTTCAAGTATTACGTAACGCAATTTGGGGAGAGGGGGGGTCTTGTAAAACGTTACGATGCGTTACAAGGGTGGGAGGGGGATTCGAACAACGCGTTATGTAACATTGTTTTTTTTTATTTAAATAAATAACTCGGGAATCAAAGCCTCCCAAATTGGCAATCCTTTTCGTTTGTTTTACGGCAAGTCCTTCGATTGTATTGTACAGACGCCAGCACATCAAGCTACCCGAAACTGACAAATTTTCCCAATAAATTTTAAACCTTATGCTTTAGTGGTAAAGTTGGTAATCTATTAATGACATTTGACAGATTGTAGTAGCTTGATGTGCTGGCGTCTGGTATTTTAGCGACTTTCCGGTACTTTGCCCAACATAACTGTGACTTTTGGGTAAAAATGGGGGAAGGGGGGGTACAGAAAAACGTTACGGCGCGTTACATGGAGGATCAAAACGTTTCTAAAATTGCGTTACATAATACTTGAACGCCCCCTTGGCAATTATTGTTTTTTTTTGGCTCACGCTTATATGGATAGCAAATCATAACAATAACGTGACAAAGTGTTAGTGATATCCTATAGCCGTAACCGCGGCTTCGCTCCCGTGGTCTATTGTGTAGCATAAGTAGGGTGACTGACCTTAGCTTTAGCATCGTTGTGCAGAGCGGCGGCGCGCGTGAGGAAGCGCTCGCACATGGTGAAGTTGTTGAGCAGCGAGCACTCCACGCCCACGTACAGCGGCGGCAGGTGGCAGCCCGCCATCAGCTGGCTAGCCTGCGGTGCACACATACGTTACAGTGAAACCAGAAAAGGTAATAAAAAAATTTAAAAAAATTCATTTAATTCAGACTATTTAAATGTCCATATTTTGTTAGTATTGCATTATCTTAACACTAGGTTAGTCAAAAAATAATGAATTTAAGTGTAAAACATCGAAAACAAATGATTGAATTTGAATTAAAATTATATCTAAATAAATAATTGAAAATAAATTAATAAAATAAATTAAAGTTAATAGGTAAGGTAGGTAAGGTAGGTTATAGGTAGGTAGGTTAATAGGTAATGCGCTTCGTTCATCTTAGGTTATAAAATTAACCTCAATGGGGATCCACACGCAAAGCTCAGCGCTGATGTCGCCAGCGGCGCGATGGCTGCTGTAAAATCATTTTCGCTTTGTTTACGTCAGTTTAATCGCTATTTTTTGTGTTAAAATCGGTCTACCATCGTTATCGATAACATGTATTATACCAGGAAGCTTAAAGAATTGAAAGACGAACTAAAAAAAAATTTTTGCGACGTATAGTCTTTTCCCACTTTTTTTTTGCTATAAGTTTGGGAAATAAATGTACACCGGGGGTGGTAAATCCTGGTACAGCACATAGAGGCAAACATGAAAATTAAAAATAACTGAATGTTAGGTTATAAAATGTATACAAGTGACAGCTTTCAATGGCCATGTCGACGATGCACCACCTATCGTGAAAAAATGGCAGTAATGATCCTCATTGTCAAAAAACATCTTTAAGGTGATTTAAAATTAGAATTTCGGGTTTAAGTATTCAAATAATCAAATCAAAGCACACAATTTGAAAGTAGCTTTACAAATTGGCATCCACAGATACGATTTACGTACCTTTTCTAACCCATATGTTTACATTTTCATCAACTTTTGGAAAATATCATACATTTGTTTTTATAATCGTTAGCACATACCTTGAAGTAAGCCGCCATGGCCTGGTCGTGCTCGCTGTCGGCCGCGAAGCTGTGTCCGTACGTGAGCCACACGCAGCCCGCGCTCGGCTCCAAGCTCTTGGCCTTACTTAAGTAACGACGCGCCAGCTCGCTTTTCCCTGGAAATAGGGTATTTAACTCATGATCTGCCTAGCCTTTTACCAACTATGTTGGGGTCAGCTTTCAATCTAAACGGATGCAGCTGCATACCAGTATTTGACATGGCGCGGCTGCCTATCTGACCTGCACAACCCAGTTACTGGGTAATACGGTACCCCTTGGTAAGACTGGTTGCCAGACTTTCGGGCTTCTGACTACCCGTAACGTAACGACTGTCAAAGATCCACGAATGACAGCCGGGACCAACGGCTTAACGTGCTTTCCAAGGCACGGAGGGGTCTCGTTATGTAAAGATGGTCACCCATCCACAGACCAACCGCGGCAAGCGTAGCTTAACCTGATCGATCGACCTGTGCGGCTGTTTTTATATAGCCACGGGCTCCTCAAAAGTGCAATACCTACGAGGTAAAAATGTATTGATTTTTTTTTTTTTTTAAATAACCGACGAAAAATTTAAACGCAGGAGGATTTAGAATAATGTAATTAATCAATGATAACAGGATGCGCGACGATACTACCCTGTATACAACGTGGATACGACTATATTATAATAACCATCATAGACCTCATCCATTGCTTTCCATCAGGCATGATCGAGGTCAAGTGCGGGCCCATTTGGAATAAAAAAAAAGAAAACACAAAATAATCCTGTGCATCAGTATTGTCACTGACACATAGGATTATTTTGAAACTATAAAATAAATCCTAACATCGAAATTAAAATCGTGTTTTTTTTTTCAAACAAACTAAATAGATAGACCGATTGGATTTTGCCAATCTTTGACTAGGTATACTGACTAACTATTTGATATATTTGAACCAAGTATATAATATCCAATTTAAATTTTTGTATACAGACTGGGAAGGTAATTTTTACACACACACACCCACCCTCACACTACACACGTTTATACATGTTTTACACTTTATGTGAATACTGGTGAGGCAAGAATAATGTTAAGATTTTATTATTCTATTTCATGTGTGTTTTACTAACATAGTTCATAAGTGTTCTGTAACTAACCCATGGACCTTTGATGTCAGAAAAATAAATTTATTATTATTATTAACTACTGAGTCATCACCTTAGAATATCTATTATTAATTTTCAACCTATTTTGTCCCGCTACTGGGCAAGTTTCCCCATAATTTTCCAATAATCTTTGATCACTGTCTTTTCTGGCTGTGGTCGAATATATTCAGGAAAAATGCAATAAGCCAACCAAAAAACTCACCAATAAGATAATAATAGCACCCTACGGCGTACCAAGAGGTCCACGCATTGGGGTAGGCGTCTACCAAGGAGTGCGCGAAGGCGAACAGCTCGGAGCTCTTCTTGAGCTCCACGAGGCAGGCGGCGCGTACGTCCACGCAGCACCACGGGTCCGCGTCCAGCGCGTGCAGCGCCTCGCGCCAGCGGCACGCGGCCGCCAGGCGGCGCGCACGGCTCTGTGCGGCCTCCAGCATGCGACCTCCTACGATTTCGGCTTCTGTTGTTATCTGTAATAACAATGTGATGTAAAATGTAAGTCGCAAAATCAAGAGTAATAGTGAGTTTGCGTTTGGAAAAGGAATGTTGTGGCCAAAAAATCGTGGATCAAACGAAACAGGGCGACAGCTGGGGTTATTTGCAGTAAAAAAATTCTATGTGGTAGTGCCCTAACTTGATCTCCTTAAAAGTTATGACAATTTGAGTGTTTACAGTAAGGTGCTAAAGTTTTAAATGATTTTTCGTGAGACTTAAAAGATATTGAAAAAAGTGCCAATACTGATAAATCATGGTACCCACTATCATAAAAGCACTTTTGTAGTCATGATGTTTTTTTTTTAAATACACATATTGTTATTATTTTTTTTTTTACTGCAAATAACCCTATGATCTATTGTTTTGTTTCGTTTGAACCCATGATTTTTTGCTCACCCTGTATATCCCCTAGAATATCCCGGCGCACGAAAGTGGCCAGTTATTGACCTTTCAGGGTTGCCAGATGTCATTCTTTATTTTTTCCTAAATTTGAAATAATTTTTCTCCAAAATGGTACAATTTTTCTTAATTTTACCCAAAGGCAAAAAGTTTGTACTATTATGCAATCGTAACCACTATGGAACAGTTTTTAATGACATTAAATAAAGTAGCCACTGATAAGCGCACCTGTCAATTTGTCCGTTATCTTGTTTTGGCGAACATTTTGTACACAAAATAATTAGAAAGTTGTAAAATAACACAAAAAAATAAAATTTGTCGTGGTAACTTTCGTCCGTTCGGAAATTCTGTGCTTTGCGAAGTGGTAACTTTCGTTCGCGCGGACATTTTGCAGTTTCGTGAAGTGGTCACTTTCGGCCGCGACTTTCGGAACACAACATCGACATTCTCCAGGAGCCAAATTTTTATCCACAAATTGTGAAAAAAGTACCCAATCTGGTAACCCTGGAAAAACCAAGGTATTTCCCTAGGACACGCGAGTGAATATATACTAGCGACCCATCAATGTTTCGCAGGGTTTTTACGACTTGAACATCAAGATTTCTTTATTCTATGTAAGTTTAATATTAATGTATATGCCTTGAAATGAATAAGGAACCAAAATAATGTATTGCGAGCGAGAGCGATTGTTTGAATCCAAAGTCAAGCGAAGAATTCTAGAGTAGAATCCTAAGGGATTCAAAGTACGAGTACGTCGCTCCAGGTTAAATAATTTTAGTACCGTGTGGCACGCTACTTTCATCCCCCTCTATGACGAATTTTTATATTTTCTCTCGATTTGTTTGGTAGCAAATTGTTTATGTCAATTTGTGCATTTAATTTCATTTTGTCACTGTTACTACTTAAGTGCGCCGAAATGACCCATTTTGCCATTGCATTTTGCTCGTACTCATCAAGGAACCCTTCGACTCTTTTCGAATTGATGGGATGAAAAATCCGTTTGCGTAGTTCAGGAGATCAAAGCGGTCACATAGTAGACAGACACGAAAGCGAGTATAATTTATAATTTGTATAGATTAACTAGGCTGAACTTGTCTGCCTAAATCGAATAAAATCTGGGCCCATGGAACTCAGGGCTCATTATCAAGTGGCGGGGTAGTACATCGTACATTCCTGGGTATTTAAAAATACTCCTTTCAACTTCTGCTACGTCGTACATAATAATAATAAAGATTTATTATCTATATAAGTGACAAAATCAATTGTACAATAAATTGGTACAGAGATGTGAGACTAGTTTATCTCTCGGCTCCCAAACTAGGTTGATAGACTGTGACTTGGAAGTCAGTGAAAACTTAAATCTAAGGTTCTAAACCTCTACCTCTACTTTCGTGATAGGCCAACTGCTTGGCGCTGACAAAGTGAAAATTACAGAAAACCGTTGCTTACAGGACAGTCAGCATCAGGCTGCGGCAGGCTGACGGGCGCCGGCGAGTAGCGGTTGAGGCGCTCGCGGTAGGCAGCACGCAGCAGTGCGCCCTCCGCCGCGCTCAGCTGACTGTTGATGGGCAGAGATTCTATCAGCTCGCTCTCTAAAACAAATGATGGTTGATACATCAAGTGAAAAGCACAATAACAACACTAAGTTCTGTTGTTAATTCAATAAAAGTAGGTTTGCTTCTTAATAGACAAATATGTTTTTTTATTAAGAAAAGAATAAAATACTGTATCTTCTCTCTGGTAACAATGTACGTCTCTGTTTAAGTCTAAAATTATATTCTAATATTAAATTAAATACTTCAGCTTTTAATTCCAGTAGTGCTATAACTTCCACAAATTACAACTAATTCGTGGACCTCTGACCAGAGACGTAACTAGGGTGAGGCAAGTAGGACCCTAGCCCCGACCGCCTATCGAAGGGAGGCGTAAAATCGCCAATTATTAAAAAAAAAAAAATACATTATAATAAACCATTTCATACTCTTATATTTACTTCGTGATCCTGATCAGTCACAAATTCTGCTTACAATTGCAATATCCATCGGAACTTGTGAGCGATCTTTTAGTAAGTTGACATTAATACCTTCGTATTTGATACAATTTATTTATTTATCACATGACATGTTTACTTTGTCATTCATTACAGATAACAATAAATCTAATGAGACAAAGTAACTTAAAATATACTTAACTATAGCTTACCTACATGTTACACAGTACGTGGCCTTTGTGAACTCACCCAGTGTACAGGAGATTATGTCTATGGCATCCGCCATCTTGTTGAGAGTGCACACCATTGTACGAAATGGATCACCTCGTTGACCCATTTCGTACAATGGGTCAAGAAAGGTAAATATTAGCTTTGCCTCAATGTAGAGCGAAAAGTGACGGATAAAATGAATTTCGAAAATATCATCGATATATAATGTTTGCGTCGCAGTAGGTCATGAAAGTGCAGTTGTAAATGTAAAGATATTACGCCCGCCATATACCCATATGACTTACTTTCGTTATAAAAAAGAAAATAAATATTTTAACGTTCTGTTACTACTTATGATTGTTTTATTTAGTGTATTTGATTTTTCATATTATGATAATTTACGAGTGGGCGCAACTATGATGCGTGCCCTAGGCGCCGTTTTCTATTGGTGCGCTCCTGCCTCTGACTGCCCGTTATGACTGATCTAACTAGGAATTACAGTCGAGAATGCTTTTCGAGGGACGGAGGAGTCTCAAATGTGTCGTTTGTGCAGCGTCTATACTATCTGCAGCGATTATGTTGCGTTCATTGATATATATGTTACACTAGATTAGCAATTACCGCACCAAGGCGTTGCCACTAGGCTGATGGCCACAGCCATCAGCGTAGCTAACGTCAGTTCAGTGCTCTGTGTGACGCCAACCGAAGTCAACCGAGTGACATGCGACAAAAAATATCGCGAAAGAGTGTGATTCAAGATCACAAAAACATAATAAATTAACCGGAATTACTTTCCACACGTAAATTAATTGTCTCTGTGTTTATATCAACGTAAAAACGCAATAAAATGTAGAATTTTGTAAATTAGGTTCAGTGTTACCACTAAAAACTTAGTTTTAGTTTCCCACATTAGTGGGAGTTTTTAATTTATGGAATAAGTGATTTTAAATATTTTTTATTAATAACAACGTAGCAGGGTGCCTAAAAATGCAGCACGCCGTGAAAAATGGGTGGAAATAATCCGATTGCTGAGAAAAGAGATTGACTGGCTACCTACTAAATCATTAAATTTCATTAATAATAAAGTAAAAATATTCAAAAAGAAAATGTCTTAGTTATTTTCATTATTTATAAACTTCTATTACACATCCAATAAGAAATACATAATTCAAATATTTAAAAAATAATTTAACTTAACCTAAAACGCTTTTTAGGGCTTAAAATGTTGGGTAAAATTTCGCATGGGTAGGCAACCCCATCCCGTCATTGCATGTTTATATTGCGGTCCTTGTCTAATCTAAGCGACGGTATTATTCTTATGACGTGTGTAAGTGAGACAGATATATGTTTACTTTTAAATGTTTAGTGGTTTCAAAGCTACGTCGTCGCGTTTATAAAGTGGCTACACTTTTTTGACACATTTTATTGAGGTTTGCTTCTCTAGTTTTATAACTCAATGGTTGCGTTCATCCGACATACATACCTTGGTGAGGCGTGAGGGCGTGCTGCTCGAGCAGTAGGTCGAGGGCTTCGTAGTGCGCGCAGTCAGCTCGTAGGGCTGCGGACAGCGCCTCGGCCGCTGCTTCGCGACGTTCTAACGAACAAAGTGCGCGCGCCTGCCATACTAGTACGCCTGCTAAAGCTCGCTGGAAACAGAATCTTGGTGTTAAAAACTGATTTACATCCGTTACACTTAATGTAGGGTTCAGTTGAAACGCTTCAGGCAATAATTGTCTCGCATTTTGTTGAACTAGGGCTAATGGGTGCAGTCGTGAGTAATCTTTTTTTTTATTTAACCTTCTCTATTTTTGAATTTGGTATACTTTTGACATGTGCCAAATAATGAAGCTGAAGAGTTTGTTTGTTTGAACCATAGGTTTGAACTTTGAAAGCAATAATGTCTGGAATTACCGACGAATTTGCAAAAATTGCATTTGGTATCCCAATTCTTGAGTAAGGCTATTTAACATCGCGCTGTGACCCTTAGGAGCTGAGCAAAAAGAAGAAAAAAAGTCAGAACGCTAAAGGAAAACGAAGTAATAGCGCGAGCATGTGAAGTTGCAGGCAGAAGCTAGTTGAATATAAACACTAACCCCCCTTATTAGTAAACGTGTTATATCAGGTGTATAGTTACACACCGATTTCTCTCTTTCAGTCGTCAGTAATTTGAATTTCGAAAGAAGAAGACAAAGCGTTGTGTAACTATACAGACGCTATACAACGTTTATTCGTAAGGGGCTACGAATAATAAAAAACCAGGAAGCAAAATCAACGAGAAATTCGGCTGCAAACTTCACTACATTGACAAAATACCTCGAGTATTCGAACGAAAGAACACAAATACAAATAAGCCAATCAGCTGCGCTCGCGTAAAGCGTTGTATTCCGGCAAGCGCCGTGATTGGTTCTGGTGCGCGGTGGCCTTTTCGGCATCGCCTACCGCGGTAAACATTTGCGTGGTGCCATTTTTGAGCATGAGTTACATTTCATTACTTTTATTATTCGTCGGTAAGGGGGTTTAATAATAACTCACCGTCCGATCAGGACCAGGCCCGTGCCGGACGGCGCGTACGTGTTCCACGCGCGCCTTAAAGTGTGTCGGGCCCCTTCCTTAATGTTAGCATTAAGTAAGGGCCGAAGCCTGCCGGGTCTGCGGGATTGTCCGAAAGGGTTACCGCTACCCCGGAACATAAAGGGCTAAGTAAGGAACACGGGTGGGTTTTAGTCAGTAAGAGTCTGACACTCCCTTCCGCTCCACCCAGATCGGGAGGGGTCATTTGATGATTTCCCATTCTCAAAAAAAAGGGGGTTTAATAATAGAATAACTATAACATACAGTAGAATAGGAGACTCACATTATGTGTCTGATCAGTGTTCCTGGGCTCTAGTAGCATGGCGTCACACTCATCCATCAAGTTTAGTGCAGTGGCCGGCTCACGCGCTGCCAGGTATGCGCGCATCGCCACGCCCAGGCATAGTAGGTGACGTCTGAAATAATGTACTTCAACTAAAAAAGTTACTTAAGTTAAAAGAATTATTCACTGCTGCTCAACTATACCTGATAAGGGGTTCAAAAATTTTGCAGTTGCTTACAAGTTTGTGGTTTTGCCATATGCACCATGTTTTTATGCAAATAAGTATTATTTGTAATGTAATCTCAAGCAATTAAATAAATTAACTTTTTGGGCCGGTACATGTCTGACGGAAAATCTGTCGCGTATTATCGGTCGCGTAACGCCAGAACAGACAATTTATATGATAAAACATTCAACCTTTCACACTTACATGGCTGCATGGGTGGCTCAGTGAAATTACCAAAATCTGGATTTATCATAGCTTATAGCTTTAACTTTATTTCTGTCTGTGAACGAAAAAAAAAAAAAAGAAAACTAAGCAAAAAAGGCTTGTATTAATTGTGACAGGTGGCATTCTGTAGATTCTGCCTTGCCCCATGGTAAAAAGGTTGTGAGTTTATGTATGTAATGTCTGTCTGTTCTGTGAGTTTATGTATGTAATGTCTGTTTATGTATGTAATGTCTGTAATGTAAAGTTATAAAAAATGTTGTAGCATATAAACAGAACTTTATTGTGTAGGATTTAAAGTTATTTTTCCATAAACTCATATTTGTTTACATTTTTGGCAAAATCGCGAATGTAGATAAGTGCAAGTTAGTTACTCTTAGGAAAACAGTATTAGTTAGCATTTATCGATGTCATGCATACCTGTTATTTGCATGGTTACTGAAATACCAATTTTAGGTGTTATTTAATTAAGAGTTGTTGGTGATTGTGCTGTTGGTGTGCTTATTATAAGTAAATAAATTACAAAAGGAACTGTAAATCACCTATGGAGTCCTCTAGAAGAGACTGCATGTGCAGCTCTATGCAGCTCTCCTCTAGCAAGCATGGCACTAGCCAAGAGCCACACATCATCTCCGCTGGCTGAGTCCAGGCCCCCACCTGCCGCAGCTGCGGCTGCATCTGCCCAGAACAGGGCGCTGGTCCATTGACCCTGGAACAAATTGATTTACAAGTTGTACAAGTAGAAGCACTATGTATCTTAAGTTTAGCTTTGATTGGTTTAAATATTCAAAATTCAATCTAGTATTATCATTAGTGTTGTAACGGAGGCCTTCATTGCGGAGGCAGGGGCGGATGCGCAGGCGATGAGTTTCGCCTCCGCGGATGCGGGGGTTAATGGAGGCGGAGTCGGAGGTGAAAGCGGATGTGGAAAAAATAGTAATATATGGTTTACAATCGCAGTTCAATTATAATTACATTATAGAACTTCATATGTCGGAGGCGAAGGCGGAAGTTGCATTACAACCCTAACTATCATATTTTAAATTTTCATAATCTTTTAGTCCCGTATTACAGAACTTCACTCAATACTCAAGCATTACTTAAAACTAGTTTCACCAATCAAAACGCTTGAATCTAGTTTTAAGTAATGCTTGAGTATTGAGTGACATTCTGTAATACGGGCCTTAAATTTGGGTTAGTAAAGAACATAAAAGTTATAATCAAATTAAGGCCGTGTGTTTATGTAAGAAAAACAACTAACTAATGGAGAACTATGGATGAAGAAGACATGCTGCATCAACCTCAAATAAATACTCATAAGGGCAGGAGAATAATGATTCTGTAAGGAAGACCAATAATAGTCTGTATTGACTATCAATAGTCTTCTTATGGATTGATTTCTATGAGAACATTGTTAAAGGTAATGTGAATATGGTTTTAAAAAGTTCTTAGAGACACTATACATCTTATTCATCCTTCCTTAGACGTATTCCAAGAATATTGTTTAAATGTATTGTTGTCAGCTAAGACTTCAGTCATTTTTGTTCATGAGCAAATAACCTAGGTACACAGATTTCCATTACCTTTGACACAGAAAACAAATATTTACCAATTCAGAGTATTGCTTGACGAGTGACCGCATCAAATCAATGTTCATGCACCCTTCTATACTACTTCTATCGACAGGTTCAGATTTATCCATCACGCTATGTATAAACTAACAACTACAAAGTGCACTTTAACTTAGAGTTTTCAAGTTGAACACTTGAATGTGGTAAAGAAACTTGACAAGGCTAGCACTAATGACTCCAGTGATTTAGCAAAAGCACAGTTAAAACTAAAATAAAGCTTTATTTGCTTTTTATTTAATAATGTAGTCAATGTTTTCGTTTGTCCCGCCGCCAATTTGACGTTCTATTAACTAACTTCTAAAACATTGATTGACACTTGACAGTTTGACTTTGACTTAAAAAAGTCAATCCGATTCAACCACTATATGGGTGCGTTCCGAGTTGGGATGTAATCGATTTGAGCGTGCCTATACCCATACCGAATTACCGTGAGCGCGATAACACAGATATAGATACACATAGTTAACGCAAGAGCAAGAGCAACACCTTCGCGTGTCAAAAATCGCACCAACTTACGTTCAAAAATCGTAAGCCGCCACTTTCTTGCTCAGTCCTGTGTACTGCTGGTTGGGTGAGTGTGAGTGAGAAAGAGCGCTTGTGAGATCATAGCAGGCAGTCAAAAAAATGGCACGCTTGGTTTTCATACAGATCGTGATACTTGCGTTATCTAGGTCTATAATATATGTGTGCTTCTGGCCAAAGAAGAAGAATTTTAAAATGTGGTGTTTATACAACAAAGAAATACTGTAATATCGTTGTGATATTGAGTAAGCACTATGAGCGTGTTCACGAGCGTTCCGAATTGTTGACAGCCATAAGCTGTCATAATCGTAATATTTAAATCGGAACGCATGTGAGATTATGTGAGTGCTGTGAGCGATATAGCTAATTCGGAATGCGGCCTATGTTGTGAAGTATAACCATAAATTAGGCGTCATTTGAAGTTCCAAATACTTTTACAGTAAATCTAAACTAATGAAAATTCTAAAAGACAAATTGAATATTTTGTAGTAATAATAATAATATATAAACATTTATTTCTCTTCCACAAAGGCGCCAAAATATGAAGACAGTACATCTAATAAATCCTTTGTGGGAGACTGGTATCTGCACTAGGAAAAACCTGTCACACAGATTACCAGCCCCCCCCCAAAAACAATGATTGAGTATTAAATCTTAAAAAGATTTAGATTAAATCGTAATAATAGTGCATCGTTTCAAATTAATGAAATGGGATTCGAACGCAGCTCTTTTTAGCTTCGTACTAAATAATACGTCCAAATTCAGAAGAAGCGTTTTATTTTTTTTCTCTTTTGCTCTTTAGTTAATTTGTTATCTTTTTGTCTTGGTTATTTTAGATACAAATACAATTCAATTTGGATGAATGTACCCATGCTGTCAATTGACAGATTTGAATTTTGATGACGGAAAGAAAAAGGTTATCTATAGTAAAAGAGGGAATAGGCTGATTAACATTTATTTATTAACCGTCACTAAATATTATTTAGGCGTTCTTAGTTTATTATTGTGTAGTGTAATTATTGAATCACAGTTTGAGTATTGTATACATTCTGGTAGTTCAAATAAAGCAACGTGTCCTAGGTTAGGCCGTTAGTGAAACATGTTAGTATCTTTGAAATAACATGACAGAGAGGAAAATGTGCAAGTTTTACAATTTAAACGTGCCTGAACGTCGATCTGGGGAGGGTGGGCAAGGTGGTGGCGCTGCGCAAAACCACAATGACGAGGATGACAGGAACTCTGATGAGGCGACGCCGCCGCCCGTGCCGGCACACGAGCACAAGCTTGAGTACTCCTACTGGATGTGGTTCTCGCGTCGCCCTCCCGCACGCGAGCTCTCCGCGTCCACCACTGGTTATGTACAGGTTTGTCGAAGTCCATGCTAGAACTTCCATGATGTCAAGGAGGTGCATCTCAAAAAGTACAAATCACAAAAAATGCAGTGGCTACAACAAGTTATTGATGTTGCAATTGAACTCATGTGATTTGTACTACTAACATAGTACATACTTATAGAAGTATTGTAGAATATGCAAATTATTATCAATTAGCATATGTTTATCAATATGGCACAGTTTTGTTCAAAGCTCGATTTACTTAGTTTTAAGTTACAACAGGGTAGATTTACAAAACAAACTTTCTTTCTTACTCTTAATATGTTCTCTGACAGAAAGCCTAAATTAGATTCAAGGTTTGGAGAGATTCACATTCAAGTTTGAGTGCTTATGAACTTTCTAAATTATATTGCTACACATTCTGTTATTCATTCAATTGTTATGATGCCTCCCATATTCATTTTTTTTAACTCCTCAGAGTCAGATCCAGAGGTCCTTCACACAGGACTTGACAAAGCCATGGACCTACCATGATGTGCCTCATTTCTGTTCTGCTAGCTGGTGTGAGGCAAAAGTTGCTCCTTCCAAGAAAATCTATTTTGGCCTACAGCTAAAAGAGATGATTTCTGAACCTCCAATAAAATTAGTATTTGTATGAATGGACATGCTACCAATAAATTTATTTATTCCAATAATAAATGTATAAATATTTCAAAGCATTAACTATGTAGGTACTCCAACTACATGTTAATGCTGTTACCATATTGCCACAGTGGTGGATAGAACAAAACATACAGAAAATAAAATCTTTTCTCTTTATAATATTAGTTTAGATTTAAGACAACCTTAGCTCTATTGATTTGCTTTTCTTAGCATTAGCAGAATGTAGGTTATTCTGTGTTGTTGTAACTTTGCTGTTATTTGAATCTGTAGGTATAATGTGTCTTTATAAATAAAAATGCAATGCTATTAGTTGATAAAAGCATCAGTTTTAAATGGCCTGATGGATGATTTTATGGAAAGAAAAATTGGAAAGGTTTCCCAGAAAATTTTCAAATTCTGGAAAAGCTGATTATCATTGTTTCTATGGGATATTTGTATGAACTAAAGACCATAAATTAAATTGGGTCAGGATGTTGTTGGGTCAGCTAGTAAAATATAAATATAGAAAGTATTCCTGTAGAATATTTAGCCATCTTCTACATATTTTTTGTGCAAAAAAAATGTTTTTTTTTTTTACATACTAAAAAGAATTTTTAGGTCAAGTGATTTCAGATACCATTTTCTAAAAATGCATAAATTATTTCTGCAGTCTGCACCAAATACATGTACACAAAGGACAACACATAGAACACATGTATTCAAGTGGGTCAACTATTGTTACCCAATTATCTTCTATTTGTGCCAATGTCACATTTCTCTGTTGCTATTTCAAGTGACATACATGTGCATGCATTTAGTTTTACACAAATTGTAAAATGTTTATACTGGAAGTACAGGTAGAGTCTAGCCAACCAGCTTTTAGAAATTTGATATTTATTATGTACTGCAATAAAAAAACTATAAATTTGCAAAGTCAACAAAATATTGTAAAACATATTTGTTTGCTAAAGTTTAGGTATTTTATTTTGAACTGCAATTCGAAGTCCTTAAAGTAAAAAATGTATTGCAATTTTTTTTTCATTATGCCATCAAATAATCACTGACAAAACTTGAGACTGGCTAGTAGATACCTACTTGTATAGTATGACTCTCTAGCTTTTTTACAAGTTTATTTCTTCATCTCATAATGGCCCCGATTCTGTTGTTCACAAACTAAATTAAATTTAAGTTCAGTGCATCTTTTTCTTTCTATTTCATTATGAAAAGGACAGAAGATAAATATTAGTTTAGTCCTGTAAAAATAGTCAGCGCCTGACGTAAATTGACGTATTTTTAGTAGCCAATTTTTTAACCTTTTAACCGCCCGGCTTCATAACAGTTGTCGTGCCCCCAGCGCCCGGCACAGTGATTCGATTTTTTTTTCGAATAACCTTTTTTTTCGACTATTTTTTTTTTCGAATTACGCTGTACTCTATGTATAGCGTAATTAATAAAAAGAAACAGAGTAAACGACCTGTGGTTCGTAAATATACGAGTCTGGCGAAATGGACACGAAAATATTTGTCGCCCATTGGGGTTAATCACGTCTAAACTTGTCTATGGATTATCTAATTTGACAGGACTAAACTAATATTTATTTTCTGTCCTTTTCATAATGAAATAGAAAGAAAAAGATGCACTGAACTTAAATTTAGTTAAGTTTGTGAACAACAGAATCAGTGCCAATAGCTAATTCTGCTAATCTTGATCAGAAAACACAAGAAAGAAACAAGTAATAAGCAAGTTGTAATCTCTTGGAGGCCCTTTCTTTTTTTTTCAGCTGAATTAATGATAAATGATAATGAAGAACTAATTCGCCTGTTGAACTGTCGCTCAAGAACTTTATCCCATTTATACAGGGTGAAAGGTGGCTAATACCCAGTTTATATCTAAGATAATTATATTTTCTGCATCAATTCCAGGCGTTACGTCTGGTGGGTCGGGTGGCGAGCGTGGAGCAATGGTGGGGTCTGTACACGCACTTGGCTCGGCCATCCGAGCTGCCACCACTCTCTGACCTGCACCTCTTCAAACTGGGCATCAAGCCCATGTGGGAGGACCCCGCCAATGTCAATGGGGGGAAATGGGTAAGGAAATTTCATGCAGTGTTAATGTACAGTCAGCAAAGGAGATAAGTATGCAGGGTCGTCGAATATAGTTGAAGTTCATTAAGAAACCGGTTGATGTTTTCGAATAAAATTACATTTAATAATAGAAAACAAACAGTTCATTTATCAAATTAAATTTCATTCGAAAACATCAGTTGGTTTCTTACTAAACTTCATTGCATTCTTATCTCTTTTGTTGACTGTATATCTATAGATTTATTATCTCCTTTGCTGACTGTACATCACGAATCACGAGCACGCGACATGTGACTTTCATGTGTTTCTTTCATCTCTTTAATTTATGTACAACATCTTATATCTTTAGTTTACATTCATAGCAAATAAAGTTCTGATTCTGAGTTAAGGTTTAATTAAATTGTATTAATTGGTGCATGCTCGAGAAATGCAATAGGTTTATATCAAGTAACGACATCTTAGATGTTCTAAATATTCGGAGGTAGAGGATGTTTAGGGGTGTCAAAAGTGATGTCTTCTAAAATTTTTTGCAAATCTAGTTATGAAGACGTTTGTGAAGTTATGATTCATGTTATGACTCAAAATAGAACTGTAAATTAGTATAGTTATATTCTGATATAAAGTTGAAGGTGCGCTGTCGAAGGCGACACGACTGGTTTCTGTGTAACTGTATGAAAACGCTTTTGTACATTGCCTTTTTTATAGTTACATACAAACCAGGAGGTCTACTGTCTAAGTTCGATAACGAAGATAAGGGACCCTGGACCCTCCGAAAGTAGTTGATTCTTCAAGTGTCAAATTCAATTTAGCGGACGGGAATAGGGAGAATTGTCAAATCGTGGTGTCAATTCATTCTTAGTTCGGATCTCGAACTAATGTTAGATAAGAAGTAGGAAACTCCTGTACCTTCGGTCGAAATTACGTACTTCATGCCCCCCCATGAAGCGTGTGAGTTAAAAATGATCAAAAAGAAAAATTATCAGAATTAAACAAACTCACTAGCACTTTCAAAATTAATTTATTTTAGGTCGTAGGTTACAAAAGGCCCGTCATAAATTTTTCCGTTCTAAGGAGGTAGGCGCGACAAGTACTGTCCTGGCTATACGCGTAGCTGATTGATGACGCCGGAGACGAGGAGTTGGCCCTGGGTAGTAGGGGACCCGCAGGGTTGATGGAACCGGTGCCAGGTGTCAGCCTTGTGGGTTGACCGCCCGAAGTCACGGCAGCAAGGCAGCAGTGGGCAATTGAGCCCGGAACTTGAAACCCTGGAATTTATGTCCAGGAAATAAATTACTGAGCCCTCTGCTAATCCTCTCCTGACGGTGACCACTGTGGCGTAAAGCGGATGATGTACTATTGCGCTTAAGGCGAATGTGTGTAAAGGTCACCTTCAGAATCGGAGTTTACAAGGATTTAAAGTAAAGAGTGTAAAGCATTTTTTACATTAATACTAGTACAAATAATGGTGTAAGCTAAGATATGGTTAAATGAAAAAATGAAATTAATAGAAATGGATGACAAAAGGAAAGATGATGAAACACAATTTATGCAAGTCATTCACCACCATGACACATGAGAAAGCAATGCGTAACTTTGCAAACACTTACCCAATACGGGGTTTCACAGTTATATTTTTGTATTATACTATTTTAACTTTAATAGGAAGTATTTAAGTAAGGTTCAGACAAAAATCTGAGGTTTAGAGTGAGACTGCACGTATGACGTCACGCACAAGTGTACTAAGCGTGAACGCGCGTCTCAACTGACCGTCCTCGAGCCTGCTCCTCGGTCGCGGCTCGCGGCACGCATAGGTGGTGTGGAGTGGGGAGTGAACTGGTTCGAACTTTAACACAATGACTACGATTTGGTTTGCTTGCCTATTTATTAAATGATCGTTTACAACGTTACACCCATGTCGCTGCGATCCGAGGGGCAATTCTCGTAATTTTAAGAACGTTCTCAGTCTCAATCTGTCAAAAAATACTTCTAATTTCCCTACATTTTGATAAGTTTTTTACATTTGTTTGTCGCCGAGATGAGACTGCGACTAGATTTTAAACGTTTTAAATTACGAGGCCTTCTGTTATTGCGATTGGCCGGTGTTGCGATCGCCTTCGTAAGAGCACCTTTATGTTTTTGTTGCTGTTTTGAGCTACATACGATCCAGACGTGAGACCAACCACAATCTAATGTATTTTGCTCGTTTCTAAGGTTGTACGGCTACGTAAAACACAGACGGGTCGCGCGTGGGAGGACTTGTGCATGGCCATGCTTGGGGAGCAGTTCATGGTCGGACAGGAGCTCTGTGGGGTCGTACTCTCCGTACGGTTCCAGGTGAGGACATCTTTTTTTCTATTGTACCTATATGTAAATGGTGCACCACAGTATTGTCTGTTCTCCCTTAATTCATCCAAAGGTTGTTTTTAAAAGATCGCTATTATATTTAGAGATAAGAAGACCCATAGTGTTGTGTCCACAGAACAGAAAAAAAACAGTAGAAGTCGCAAGTAGGCGGGGCCCGCGTACCCCGAGTTTTGCGGAGTTCCGCTTATGTCTGCTTCCACGCCCACACCACGCACATATCAGTCTAGTTACAACCGTCACAGTAAAAAGAACTTGAAAAAAAAAATACAAAAATGCCCTATTGTGCTGTTTTAGAATGTAAACACGATAGCAGAACTAAAAATTTATCAAATGCAGGTAATATCATACCATCGGTAAGACTTAATTAATTTTATTTCGACTAAAATTTGAAAAGCAATATTTTATTAAACAAGACAAGTAAAAGTTGACTATAAGTTGTTCATTTTAAGGTCTACTTTCTTTTAAATTCAAACATATTTTTCGCGAAGATTCCAACTATGCACATGCCACAGTCAGCTACTCAATTAGAGATTATCGTTATCGATAATGAGTTATCGATATTTTAAACTTAAAATGTACTCTATGTTCTATGATAAATATGGGGATAAATTTAACCCTGTGTGCGGTTATTTTTGATGTATTAGTAATCAAACCTATTTCCATGAATTGTTCAAACCTTTTTTTTTCTAATTCTACTATATCCAAGTTTGAAATAAGCAAAACATGAATATAAATAATGTATTAGTAATATTCTAATCGAGAAAAGTGTAATCGAACAAGTGTAATTCACAAAGTCTCAAACCTATAAAAAAGTGGCTTTCGTATTATTTTGTGAATTTAGATTCCCTAAGGATCCAGACAGGAAAGAAAAATGGATTGATCGTATTTAATAATAATATTTATCGACTCTAGCTGTCGACTGTATTTTGTTTGAAAATAAAACGGAATATCGATAAATAAGTCAGCGACAGTGGTACATCCCAAGAGGAGGCCGAATAGCAATGATCACGTTACGTAAATATCAATCTTAACTCTAACGAAATAGAGCTTTAAATCTAATGCATTTATTATAGTGACATCTAGCGGCGGGTAGCGTAACTTGCTCATTAAACTATTCCGTATGCGGCTTAAACGGAAAGGTAATAAATACTTGACAAAAAGTAGACGATAAACAACTCTATCGTCATATATCTGTGGTTTATTTTCAAATAAGCGACTTCTGACATATTTCCTACTTTCATTCAATATTAAACAACCAATTACACCAAGGATTTCTTAGTGTTACGAAATACAATTAACCTGTATTTGTGTGAGTTTGGGTACGCTGGTTCCGATACTAACGAAGGGCTATGCGACTTCTACTGTTTTTTTCTGTTCTGTGGTTGTGTCACCCTATGTGTTATGACTAAGGGTCAGCGCAGACAGAAAGGAGCGCAGCGGAGAGGATTTTATTAAGGCACTCGAAAATTGTTGAAATAAAGGCGCGCGTGCCTTCCCGCGTATCCTCGAGGACGAGCGAGCATTTTTTTGTCAGGTTCAAGCACATATGCACTTTATTTCAATAATAAAATTTTAAAGTTGATTTTCGAGTGCCTTAATAAAATCCTCTCCGCTGTGCTCCTTTCTGTCTGCGCTGGCCCTTATGAGTAAGGGCATTCACACGTACCACAACCACACCACATCGCAGCGACAAAATGTGGTCAAGCTGTGGTTACGTGTGAATAGTGTCGCTGCGGCTTCTTACGGTTGGGTTGTGGTACATACAAAATGTGGATGTGTTTGCGATGTGGCCTAGTTTGCAGTGTCGCTGCTGGTAGTACGACGTGGCTGCGATGTGGTCGGTATCACACACGCGGTCGATAATGACGACAAAATGTGGTCCGTTTGAATTTAACTATTAATTTTCATACAAATAAGCGCCACCCACGTATTGTGGTCACGGTACGTGTGAAACAAGTCGAACGCGGTGTGTTTGCAGGACGACCACCTAGCGGTGTGGCACCGCACGGCGTCGGACACGCTGGCGGCGGCGCGCGTGCGGGACGCGCTGCGCCGCATCCTGCAGCTGCCCGCCACCGTGCCCATCGAGTACAAGGCGCACGGCGACTGCCTGCGCGCCTCGGCCGGCCGCGCCGCGCCCGACGAGCCCGCCGCGCCCGCCAGCCCCACCACCCCGCCGCCCTCCTAGCTCCGGCGGCGCCCGACTGTGAGCCCGAGTACCCACGCCCGACTTTTTATCGCGCACTGCATTTTCAACGCACTGCTTAGCGCCGAGAGTTGAAAATCCAACAGTGTGTTTATTTGACGCGCTGGGTTGCACTCTGTTGGATTCTCAATGCTAGGCTATAACATTGAGAGTTGAAAATCGTCGCGTAAAAAAATCGCTAGTGATAACCTGGGCTGCTGCAATATCGAGTGAAGGATCTATGTTCTCTCTGACTTTCTTATCGTAGCCGTAACGATAGTGGTGCACCGTTCGGTTCGTTCAACCGCCGCGGATATACTTTTGTTTGCTCCGTCGCTCCGACACTGTATAAACGAGACTTGTGACCGTTTATCCCTTTGTTGACTATTAAATCAATACCAACCTAAGAAATACCTTTGTTATAGGCTAAAGTTAACCTTCACCCATACTATACTAGCATGCAGAGTATATGCACGATATTGTATTATTAACTGTGAATCTGAGTGAGATGACTGCTGCCCGCAGTAGCTGCGCCGGCGCCTCACGGCCGGCCCGCACTACCGATGTACATATAGTGAAATTCGAAGTTAATTAAACAAATTTGTAAAAGCGGCGTCGAGCCGTGAGACCGAGCGCCCCACACGTTACATGTTGTACAGTGAAAAGACCTGGATTTTAATTAAAATAAAGAATCAGAATTTGTATACTTTAAATGTTTGTTTCCTTCTGCCATTGCACGATGTTACCATGCATGTCAAACATATTTCTGTATAAATACTATTGAATATTTTATTTACTTGTCAGTTGTGGTCTTAAAAATATCGAGGTTAGTGGACTGTGAATAAAATGTAATGTTTGTCTAGAAAATATATTTTAATACGTCAAATTTCAACAGACATTCACGTTTGTTAATTTAAAATAAAAAATAAATGATAAACATGGCCATTAAGACATTCGTTATTCGACTAAACACGAGACGACGCATCGACATCATACGTATGTCTAATAGTGTCTATACACTACCCAATCTAACACTTCCCCTACTTCTTTTACAATAGTTATATTACACTAGAGCTGCGAACACACCGTGGAAAATTTACAATGGAATTAGGCCTTTTCTAACATCACTGACCTATAGAAAAAGTTTTTTTACAACGGTCACTGTTAAAAGACAACTATGCGATTTACATAAGCTATCGACAAGTCTTTTAATATTACCACTTGTATGAAAAATCATCTACAGATCCCATAAAGTTCATCTCGTATTGATCTAAACATTAATTTTGTATCTATTTTTCTCTGGGAAAGTGTGTCCACAACCTAAAACTCTGACATTCAGACGAAAATATCTTATACTAGACTTAGATCTACATTATTTACATTTGGCAACTTTACTTAGTCTATGTGTGGTGATATGCACACGGCATAGGTAAATCAAATTCGTTATGATTTCCCATTATGATATTTCAATTATGTTCTAAAATCACAATATTTTCAATGATATTTTTTTCAGGGGTCTGGTGTCTTGCGTCACTTTGTGAAAAATCCTTAGATGTCAAGATATACTTGCTGAGAACCACAAAGTGGCATAAGAGAACAAAATCACAGTTTTCTTTACTAATAAAGTGCGTTCAACATTATTTTTAATTCTAGTTTTTGAGGGAGAGACAGCATCTTTCAAAGTTGATCTTGGACTGAAGCACTCTCCTTTGTAACTCGACTATGTGCAGTTAGCTTAACCAGTCCGACGTACGGCACAACATGTACTGTTTACTTACATCGCAACGACATTACGACTAGCCTCTATTACCACTTAATACTCACACAATCTCTTTTGATGTATCCTTTTTTTTAACATGCAAATGTAAAATTGTCAATGTTTTAAAAACACCGTTTTAGGGCTTGTAGCGCCTTTGTATTATACTCCACAACACCTCTGCGATACCCAATTGAATTATAACGGAAAACCTCACAAATATGTATGTAAATTGTCGTAACAAGTCTACAATTCACATATTTGTAATATCTGTTCTACAATTTAACAATTTTGTAGAATTGTAAAGTTTTGTGGTACAAGGCCCAGGTGTATTGCACATGATACAATTTCCTCAAACCGTTACACAATGAGAATGCGTGTGAGTGATAAGCACTAAAAGAAGCATGACCTTAAGACTGATTAGCGCTAAATAACATTAAAGTTAACTTAGCAAATGACATCCACTTACGCAAATACTAACACCTAATTTCATTGCTTCAATTTCCCATTAATTTAGCACTTTAGAACGCCTCACAAATTAAGAGCCAATAAACTAAGTAAATAGAGCCAATTATAAAAATAATACCAGTCTTACTAAGTAAGAGGTCCCCGTTTAAGAGAATCAGGCAAGATTTGTTCTGTCATTTCATTTCAATTTATACCTACCATCAAACTAAGGAATCCACCCACTGTGTCCATATGCTATGTACTGTGTTTTTGTTTTTATGTACTAATAAACTTATTATTATTTATTCTGTGGAGCTTTATGCAGTGAAGTATTGGCCAATAAATACCCATTTACAATCAATATAATTGCAAGAGCCAATGTTTTACTTAAGGTTCCAATTATTGCAGTGAACAAACAATTGAATTGCTTCATGTAAATGAACCTTAATGCATAAATGTTTTATTTAGTGCATACTAAAATAATTATACTAAATAAGGGACCCCTTATTAAAAATATCTAAAAATAAAACACGGATATGACGTTACTAAAAATAAACAATAATACGAGTATTAAATAAAATAGCGTGGCCTGATTAAGCTGCCTTTAAATAATATTAATTTTGTTAGTACTTAGACCGAAGCTACACAAAGAGTAAAAATTTCAATAAAAATATAAACATCGATTTTATGATCAAATAAATAAGATCGAGAATCGGAGTCGAAATCGAAATAAAATATTTTACTACTTAAAGTAAAAAAAAATATCTTAATAAATATTTACATTTATAAAAAGTTATTTTAAGCAACAGTGTCTATGATAAACCCAGTTTTGGATTTTTTTTTATAAAAAGTAAATATGTACGGATTGATAATAATTTGATATAATGCTGTTGTTTATCGTGGACACCGTACTACAGCTTAGTGCGACACACACACACGGCGACGGTTCAGGAAAGGGAGCTCGAACGACGACAATTACCATACATTAGATCGTGTTAGGATGTTTATGAAGGAAGCTTATGAATAGCTCGGTAAGTTGTTTGTGAGCCTATCAATTTAACGTCTGGTCTGGGTCTGGCCTGTAATAGACGTGAGAGTTCGTAGAGTATAAGACCGTAATTTTGGAGATTTTGACAGAATACAAACACCGGGATTCATTAGAGTCATTAGACCTATAACTGTGTCTATACAGATAGTGCAGTCCACGAAAACTCGCTCCTCTCTTTTTCCTATTGATTACAGCACAAGTGTGCAACATTCCGCTAGTGTTTTGTTGATACACACTAATTATTATTAGTGTGTATCGAAAAAACTAAAACACTAGTGGAATTAACTAGCGATAACCACTAACGATTCGGAAGAAAAGTGGGGCGCGTCTTCGTGGATTGCACTATATGTAACAGAATAATTATTGACCGTTTTCAAATACTATAACCATTGTTTTTGATGTGAAACATCTAATGCGGCGGTCAGACCAACCAACAGCGTCGCCGCGCGCTCCTACCTCTGCGTCTTTTGCGCAGTTACGTAGTTTTTAGGGTTCTATACCTCAAAAGGAAAAATGGAACCCTTATAAGATCCCTTCGTTGTCCGTCTGTCTGTCCGTCAGTCAAGACCCTTTTACTCAGGAACGCGTGGAGTTATCTAGTTGATATTAATATCAAATACTCGGGGCTTCAATCCCTTGAAGCAGTAAAAATATCAAACTTCTTAGTCAACGCAATCAAAAGATACGGGCTTTTATGCTCCGAAATCAAAACACTTCCTGTTGACCTAGAATCATGAAATTTGGCAAGAAGAAACGCCATGTAGCACAAGTAAAGGAAAAAAACCCGAAAACTGTAAATTTGTAAGTAGTTATTTATAAAAAAAAAACTAGATACCTACAAATTTGTACGGAGCCCTCGGTGCGCGAGTCCGACTCGCACTTGACCTTTTTTTTTAAATTCGATTAAAGGCCCATTGCAATAGAAAAATCAATTGTGTCTCATTAGCGGTGATTAATCAGTTAAATGTTACTTTAAAATACAACTTTTTTTCCTTAAAAAAAATTGAATGTTTTAATTTTGATTATGCCATATTTATTTCCTTTAATAAACCATCCTTGCATGTTTTCTATACAAAATATTTTCGCTGTTTCACATCTGCCACGCAAAAACAAGGATGTATTCAAAATGTGCGTCTGATGTCTTTGCCCTTTTTAAATATTAAACGGGCAAGCTACCCATTAGTCATGTCGGAATCACATAGATAATTAAAAAGGGCGCGTTCTAATTTAGAATTGACCGGATCGCTACGAGAATAGAATGCTGAGAAAATCCGAGATAAGTTAGCTGGCTAATTTATATCGATACTAGCTAACCACGCAAACGTCGTTTTGCAAAAAAAAAAATTGATAGTAGCCGATTCTCAGACCTACCCGATATGCACACAAAATTTCATACAAATCGGTCCAGCCGTTTCGGAGGAGTATGGTAACTAACACTGTAACACGAGAATTTTATATATTAGATAAAAAAACTGGTTGATTGCTAGACTGATTTTTATAGCACTGTGTGACTTAAACCCGCACTTAAGTCACGTTTTTCTGTGACTTAAGTAGTCCATTTTTAAACAGAAAAGCGTGACTTAAGCGCGGGTTTAGGTCACACGGGCTATACATTAATAGGTATATGTCACGTGTGACTTAAGTAGTCTATTAATGCACGACGGCGTTAGCATTCTCGCTCGGGCGCTAATTTCACGCCGTGCAATAATGGACTTCATAAGTCACACGTATTCGTAATGTACTATTTCAGGGACCGGTATAATTATTTCGTCGTCGTTCGGTCGTGAATACTAAGGAAAATAGACTTCAAAGCCTAGATTTCTACACGTCGAGGCGGAACAGGGTATTTCGATACAATTAACTAAACTAGTAGTGACATTCCATTCCAACATTCAATTCCTATTATTTTGTGCCCATTCATAAATTATTATCGCAGAAAAAAATATTGGACTGTGTATTTTATTAGTATTTCGATGATTATATGCAATAAAAATGTGCGCTTTGTAATAATTGATTTATAAGAAAAATATTTTATGAAAAAAATTATGTACTGCCTTCTAGATTCATAAACCCCAAAAAGGTCTAAACTTTACCACAATCATAATAATTCATAACGGTGCTCAAACATTAAAATCATAATTAAAATCAGTTGATTAATTAATTTACAATATCCTCTTAATTTTAAGAAATCATGATGAAACTACACTACATATACGCGATGTAAAAGAGAAAGTATCATCTTTTCTATAAAACGTAAAGATTGGAAGTTTGATAAAATACTTATAATAAAAATTACGTACTGCATATAGTGTAATTTCAGAATATGCTCTAAAATAGGGCTATTTTGAAGCCAACCGGACAAAATTTTAGGACGCTTCGCTTTTCAATAGATAATATAAGTTATCGATGTATTTCAGAAATCAAAATTATCCCTCGAGTTTTAAAATAGCCCAATTTGACATGTTACTATGTTACCATCTTACGACGGAACTTAATAATTCGAATAAAATTCTTGATAACGAATTTTATGGGACTCTTACAAATGCGAGAATCCTTAAAAACTATGCGCGAATCCATCTCGAAACACCACGTCAGATTCAATGATACAAATTGTATTTTGATTGTCCAATTCATAACATATACTTTGTACTTTACCTTCGACAATCAATAGCTGCCGCTGTACACTGAACTTAAAACACTATGGTAGGTACAGAGAAGGTTCGAGTTTCATATCCTAGATCTGTAGTTTGAACGCGGGATGAGGTAATTTTTCTGCCCGCCCTCGTTTTTTTTTTTCGCAAAATGTTTTACTCTTCCATTCTCCCCTCTTAGTTGTCACGTTATCATTCATCTTACTCTTTTCACGCATCTCATCTCACACAATCCATCCATCTTTTTTTTTAACCTGGCTCTCCCTTCTATACACCAACATTAATACTCATCACTCTTATTTACATGCGTTTCATTCATCCGGCATCCCTTCTCATTCAGCTTCAAACTTTCAGTAACATACGCCAAAACAAAAAAAAATATTATACCCCGAAATCATAAAACGCATTTGACTTCATCTCCCTTCCCCTCAAAATTAAACTACGTCAACCCAGCCACGCCCACTCTAACTCAACTCTGTACCTACTTTTGTTCACCTGTTCAGAACTGTATGAGCGGCAGCTCAACGTAGTGACGTCAGCAAGGCTGCTGGTCGGCCAACTCGTGGATGAGCAGGGGGGTGGTGTCGGGGGTGAGGGGGGGCACCCCGGTCGCGGGCTGCTGCGCACACACTCGCTCGAGTACGCACGACGCGGAGAGACGGGCTTCCGCGTCGTGGTCCCAGCACTCTTCCATCGTGTCGCACAGGACTGTCATACCCTGGGGAGGAATTCGCTTAAAGACATACACTAAAAAAAAATAAACAACGTGTGCGGTCGGCAGACCCCCTTCAGGAACGAAGTTCCTTACGTGATACTCGCACGCACATGTAATAGAAAGAGACACAGAGAGAGAGAGAAGGGGACATAACGATTTTCCTTACACGACAATTTCTATCAGTCAATTCCTACCGCAAGCTGCGTTAGGGGACTTCATTCTAGAAAAAAAAAATTAAATGAGTCTACTCGGAATGAGGTACGAGCATACCCTGAAAGTGTCTGTTTAATCTTGGTATCTAGGTAATATAAGGATTCTTGCAACAGCTCATTTGAACTAAAGTTGTTCGTGAGACAATTTAGTTTTACGAATATCTAGAGTATAGCGTGCTCATCTTAGAAGTTAAAACAAATTAAGCTGCCTTCTATACTATTCATAATCAACCTATAATGTTCCAAGTGCTGGGACACAAGCCTCTGTGGATTGGAGTGGACCGTAATCCACCACGGGGGCCCAGTGCGGGTTGGTAATGTCACATGTCTTCGAATTTTGGTTCTAGGACTTGCCGGTTTCGTCACGATGTTTTCCTACACCGTTTGGAAAGTGATGATGAAATAATTTACACAAAGTAAAGCGCCTGACTGGGTTCGAACCTACAACTCGTAAATTCGTAATTGCTGGCCGTTACCACTGGACCATCAATGCTAACAGTTGCTAACTTAACAGTAAGTAACTTTTACTATGGGACCAAACCTGAAATCGTGAAAAAAAAATCAGCTGTTCCCTACATTATTTATGTTCGCATAACTCGTTAAAATGCAGGGAACAGCCGATAGATTCTGGAACAATCTCACCGTGAAAAGTTAGGTGAAGTGAGCTGTCAAGAGTACCAATCCCTAGCATCAGGATGACACTGACAGCTCAATACACGCTCACTTCACCTTAGTTTTCACGGTGAGATTTTTACAGAATAGCACTGCAGTTGTGTTTTTTTTTTTCGCGATTTCATGTTTGGCCCATAGTAAAAGTTGTTCATAATGATGACAATGACCCCGTAAGAAGAAAAAGGTAATTAAAATTTCGACCTGTATAATAGTTTTCTATTCTATTCCACGGCCCACTCTCTCTCAAGGAGACCTGTGTCCCAATGGGAACATTATAGGCTGATTATGCTATGTCAATTAAGGACTTTCCTATTGGTAATCCCTACAAATTGTGTGAGGATTTCCATTTCAGGAAAGTATAAAACTAAATTATGAATCATGATTTATACTTATTATTGTTATCTCAAACAGACATGCGTAGAGGAAGGATGCTGGTGCAGCTATCGACGGGCTAGGCCGATAAGCTGTCATTGCATACAAAAAAATTGTGTAAATCTGGAATAGCATTATTTATCTCTTGAGCAGGTTTTAGCCTACGGCTTCGCCCGCGTGGAGGTCGGCAATAATAGGAATACCTGTGTTTGCTGAATTTCATAGAAATCTGTTCAGCCGTTATGGCGTAAAAACACAGGCAACAAATTTCGCATTTATAATATTACCCCCTTACTAATAAACGTAGGCCCCGATTCTGTTGTTCACAAACTAAACTAAATTTAAGTTCAATGCATCTTTTTCTTTCCATTTCATTAATAAAAGGATAGAAGATAAATATTAGTTTAGTCCTGTCAAATTAGATGATCCATAGACAAGTTTAGACGTGATTAAAAAATTGGCTACTAAAAATACGTCAATTTACGTCAGGCGCTGACTAATTTGACAGGACTAAACTAATATTTATCTTCTGTCCTTTTCTTAATGAAACAGAAAGAAAAAGATGCACTGAACTTTAGTTTAGTTTTTGAACAACATAATCGGGGCCGTATTCTAACAAATGAACAGTTACACACCTATTTCTCTCTTTCAGTCGTCAGTAATTTGACTTTCGAAAGAAGAAGACAAAGCGTTGTGTAACTATACAGACGCTATACAACGTTTATTAGTAAGGGTGTTAAGTATGAATTTTGACGTAATATTTAATCGATTTTACTGTATGTAACTTTTCAGAGCTCTCCCAATGCAAATGATCTCTGATTTTCCATAAAGAAGGCGACAACCCTGCCTTTTAAGAAACTCCAAGTGACATTAACTAAAATAAATAAATGCACTTCACAACTTGTACAGTTATACCTGTTACCTTGTTATGCTAACTTTTTTTAAAGTAACAAAACATAATCAGCCTATAATGATCCCACTGCTGGTACACAGGCCTCCTCTCGGTGAGAGGGAGTGGGCCGTAATCCACCACGCGGCAAAAGTTTACTGTTAAAAGTAAGTTATAATATTTCACTGCTCGGCAAAAGCATTCTACTACCGGCAAAGACCTAACTGTTTGATTTAAAAGAGGGTAGAATAGGTAATAATAGCTTCCCCGACGACCATTTCGGTCACGGTGGTCAATCTCAACGGAGATTAGCCAGGTACGCAGGAGATATTATAGTGCACAAGTGTGTGCGCAGACCGCAGACACAGGTGCACTCTCTGTTCCTTTACTCTCATAGTCCGATGGGACTGGTAATCCCACACGACCGGAGAGAGATCACGTGTAGGACCAACGGCTTTACGTGCTTTCCGAGGCACAGAGGTATTAAACCGCCAACTTCCAAACTCCGTTACTAAGAAATTCCTAATGGAAAACTCAATAACACTGTCCGACCCGGGAATCGAACCCACGAGACCAACGGGGCGGAGTAGGTAGAAGGAATATAACACAAGCGTGACATGTTTTACTTACTGGGTGGTTCCGCCAATGCGGCGGTATATGTGGCCTAAGTTTCCTCTGCACCACAGCTTCCTGCATCTCTTCAAGACTTGGATGGGAGCCTACCTCCTCCTCAAGAGGCAGACGGTATTGTCCTGGTAATTCTGGAGCCGCGTCACTGCATCTACAATGTTCAGTATAGGTTTAGAGATGGACTGGCGCTGGTGACTAGGTATATACAGGGTGTCCCTGGAAGTATGGATCAAATCAAATAGGGGCGTGGGCAAAGTAATTTCCAAACTTTTTGATCCTGAGAATGTTAGTGAATTTTTTTACGGTTCAAAAGTTATGACCAACTTTTGTTATTTTCAATCACTTTGCATAGTGCTCAAAGAACAAAATCATTAAAAAAAAACTACCAGGAACTGTCAATTTAAGTTTTTTAGACAGCCCTGATAGTTTTTTTTTATGTTTTTTTTTTCTTTGAGCACTATGCGAAACGATTGAAAAAAATTGGTCACAACTTTTGAACCGTAAAATAATTCTCAATCATCAATCATTCTCAGGATCAAAAAGTTTGGAAATGACCTTGCCCACGCCCCTATTCGATTTGATCCATACTTCCAGGGACACCCTGTATATGTCGGAGACGGAAAGATAAGGCGCCATCTCCACGGGCGAGAAAATCGCGGCGATAGTCATGCGGTGCCATCAAATTATCGTCGCGATGATATCGCCGTGTGGAGATTGATTCATAGAGTTTCTATTGACTTTGATGGCACGACGATAATATCGTCGTGATGCTCTCGCTCGTGGAGACGGCCCCTAAGAGGCCAATAGATTCCGAGGGTTTATAAAACAAGCTCTGCTTACCTATCTACGTAATATACCTCTTGGGGAAATTAAGAAATCTAAATTATATTTCCCGCAGCTATCATGGTCTGTGGGTAGGTGGTTACCGATCATTTACCTTATGTACCTAATTAATCTCCGTCGCATCATCGTTCTAGGTAAGTAGTGCTAATATTTATTAAATAAAGAAACGACAATGATAAATACTAGCTCTAGACCGTGGATGATTGCACGTCTCTAAGATTGCGAAAGGAAGTGCCGCCGCCGACGCCATGCAGCGTATAGCGTATCCACTACCTACCTAATCGCTTTCCCATCAGTTTCATCGTTCCTTAAGGAGACGTCCAGCCTAGAGATTAGCCAAGCCAATGTGTTTTCAAGTTTAGCCAAGCAATGGTGTAGGTATCACTCAAATGCCTTTTTCTCAAACACACGTTCCCATCAAATCACACAGCGATGTTTAAGACTAAAATAGGTATGACAGTAGAAATCCCTGGACGAAGTTTCCGACCAAAATACTATCACTATTTCCATTCAAAAAGAATAATTAATTATTATACTAGTAATACAAACACATTCGCTTCTCGCAAAAGCATTTGCTTTCCAAAATACTTTCGCTGAATCAATCATTCAAGAGCTCAGTTCAGAAGTGATGAATTTGACCCAAAAACATAAATGGAGAGCTTCTAAACTTAGTTCTCTATTCGACGAGTGCACTGGAAAGGTCTCCAGATACTAAATGCAACGGTTATAGGTTTCACTAAGGTATTAATAAGATTCCATTTGATTTCGTGGCGATATAAAGCAACCCAACCCTAATTCAATGTAAACTTTGTAAATTTTAATTTTGTTGTGATCATGTGTTCCATTTTAATTTTTATTATTGATTATACAAGTGCTGTGCACATCTATAAGTGACAAATTCACCGCAAAGCTGTTGAAATAGAATGTATTTAATGTAATGATTTAGTGAATAAGTCGTTGGTGTGTCAATAAATAAATAAATTAATAAACCCTCGCTATCGAAACCCTAAAAACGGTTTTGTTCAAGGACTTAGTTATATGTTATTTCAGGCTAATGTGTAGTAGTAAAACATGAGTTACTTTAAGGTAAGTAGCTAAAATACTGCCGTTTTGTAGAAGAAATACGGCCACACAGACAGCAATACGTCGCTTGTATTCGTGATTGGTGATGAGACGGGACAAAGCTTATTATTAAGAGCCTACACTACCTCAGCTAAAATTCACTCTTTATCTCGCTCGCACGATACTGTTCGCGGATTGAGTGAGAGCGAGACAGAGTGCGGTGCTAGGCGGCAGGCAGCGCCAATAGTTTAGGTATTTGCTTTTTACGGTGAAAATAATGATAATTAAAAAAAAGTAAATAACATAAGACCTGCTTTATAGTTAGTTCGGTTAGTATACAAAGTTTCATGATCTAATTTGAAGTATTTTTTGAAGTAATTTGAAGTATTTACCAGCGGTTTATTGTTCGTTATGGAGGTAACTTTGGATTTTTTTTCTATCGAGAAAATTTTATGGAATCGTGTTTTCGTCTAACATAAGACCTAGCATTAATCCTCAACTTTACCATATATTTATTTCAAAATTAATGCTGCAGTATTTTCGACATAACGGAGGATCATGCTAAGCCATTTGAGGTAGTATAAGCCCTTAACATACAAATCCATCCGTTTGGTTATTTTTAACATTGCATTAAAATTTTAGACACTTTGCAACTCAAATGACAAAACCAAACTCACCTTGAAGCGATCTCCCACAGCACAAGAGCGCAGGCATACATATCTATCCTCAGGAAAGCATCTTTCGTGAAGTTAATGGCTCCATCCAGTACTTCAGGGGCCATGTACCGTCTTGTACCGACCTGACCATGGGCATCACCGCATCCTCTCCCTGCCACAAAGATCAAGGCGAGGCCGAAGTCCGCAATACAAGCGCTCAGGTCAGCTTTTAAGAGGACGTTCTTTGATTTGAAGTCTCTATGTGCGAGGGCTGGTTTTCCGCCGCCCTCTTCGTGGAGGTGGGCAAGACCTCGCGCCACGCAGGCTGCTATGCGCCAGGCTTCTACCCAAGTTAGCGTGTGACCTTTCAAATAGTCGCATAGTGAACCCTGTTGAAAAAACCATAGATTTCTTACTGCGAAGATATAAATAAAACAGTAAAAACTCGATGCAAAATGTCAAAACTTGTAACCTAGTGGCTGTAGGTATTACTAATTCATCGTTCTAACTAAAGTTACGTTAACTTAGAACCTGTCAGAAAATTATTTCTTACTTTGAACATATCGATCTATCAAAATGCAGGCAGATATTTTTAACTTGCTCGTATTGTATTGTTTCGTTCTACGCTCAAGACTTATTATGCAATATTTTTCACAATAGGAATATCGTGTATACTGCCGATCGATTCTGTAAAAATCTCACCGTGAAAAGTTAGGTGAAGTGAGCTGTCAAGAGTATCAATCCCTAGCATCAGGATGACACTGACAGCTTACTCCACGCTCACTTCACCTAAGTTTTCACGCTGAGATGGTTACAGAATCGCACTGCTGGATACCTTCACTTGTTATACAAAACATCCTTTGTCGATATGCCGACGAGATTTTTAAAAAACTTTGTTACAAAAAAAAACAATGGACTTCCAAAAAAACACAACAAAGTGAAAAATAACTTTATTTTCGGAAATCGGTGTCGTTGGTTCCGCATTTTCGTTTTTTGACACCGACTTCCGAAACTAAAATTATTTTTCACTTTGTTGTGATTTTTTGGAAGTCGGTTGTTTTTTTTTTTTTGTAAAAAAGTTTTTATTTTTCAATCCCAGACATACGAACACACATAACGGGTCGAATACAGAACCTCCTTTTTTGAAGTCGGTTAAAAAGGCCGACGTTAACATAATAATTACTTATAATTATATTAATAGGTAATTTTGCAAAAAAAAAAAAAACTCACCTTCTCATGGTAAGCTGTGACCAGCCAATATTCAGCCTGGAGGTTGTCACCTTTCTTATCCACGCCAATATAATGCAGGATATCTGGATGATCCATCCTCGCGAGTCTGAAAATTTCTTGCTCGGCTAGCCACGACTGTTTGTCTTGCAAGGGGAACACCTTCACGGCCACATCTCGCTGGCCGAGCTTAGCCCTCCACACTGCTCCAAATCGTCCTCTTGCCCTGATCTCGCACAATGTCACCTGTCCCACAAGACCGACGGCCTCGTTCTCCATGCCGGCGCCAGCGGACGGAGGTCGGGACAACGACGCTTCACCGTTGGCTAGTTCAGCGAACGACGTTCCTTTACGCTTTCTATAGAGAAGGTAACAACCGACAAGGATCGCGAACAACAGAAACAGGGGAGTTAACGTGTACGCGATGACTGCCTTCGTGTCATCGTCAGCGCTAGGCACTGCCGACGCGGGCACTCTCTCTGGAGGGATCTCGGTCTGCGACGATATTCCAGCTTCTATACCAGGGAACACAACGTTCTGGTTGCACATGTCTCCTTCACAGCAGCAGTGGAGTAGAGGCAGCTTGGAGTTGTGCAGCCTGCAGTTGGACGTCCTGTCTGTGCACGACACAGTATCCACGAAGCATCCTTTTACCTTGGGATATGCCGTATTTGTGACATTGTCGAATTGCCACAGCACAAAGCAATGGTTGCTTTTGTCTGCTTCGACAGGTTGACACTCCTCTTTGATAACATTTGGGACGCATGTTGAGTTTTTGGCGGTATCGCATGTGGACATTTGAGAACCATTGAAGAACTCACATTGCCTGGTTGTGACTCGGCCTTCTTTCGGCCGAGGCGGGAAATTTTCGTCAGAAGGCGGGGCTGCTGTTAGTGACGTCACTTGAGTACCTTTAACAAAGGGGTTTTTTCATTACACCCATATTCACGATTAGATTTTACGTGAACGGGAAGGGTAGGCAGAAAACTTCGATACTATCAATATCATGCAATCAGCAAGCTGAACAACAACACAATTACAATTTTGGTGAATATTTCTACCTATCCATCTCATACGATTAACACTGCTATTGAATTTAATTTTGTGTGAGCTTTTCATATTATTCACATTTAATTAATTCTCTTAATTTATTTTAACGGACACACACTTCCCTATGTGTTTGTTATTCCAGCATATGGCACTCGTGGGTTGCAGCTGAAAATCAGCGTCAGATGGCACACCTTTGTTTTCACTGACATTATGCTGAGCGGGTGGTTTTTAGGTGGGGCCAAAAGGGCCTCAGCTCAGCATTTTTCGCATTTTTCTCATTTTTTTTCGTTTTTACTTTTTTTTTGCATTTTTCTTTCTTTTCTTTATTATATGCATTTATTACAGACCGAGTTGACATAACTTTTAATCATATTTCATAGTTTAAGCATCCATTTTCCAGTGTCAAAAGATAAATAAATTAAGATTTGTCAATGACCCATAAAACAAAGCAGATTTCCGTGTGTTTTACATTCAATATAATGATGATTCAATAAGCCAGGAATGAGTGATCTCTGCCTCTCTGTAATTACTCATTGGCCTAAATAAGCATAAAATAATATTCTAAGAGTGTTTAGCCGCAGTACACCTGTATGATACACATCCTAACTAATATTATAAATGCGAAAGTAAGTTTGTTTGTTAACTTTTCACGCCTAATCCACTGAACCGATCATCATGAAATTGTGCATATACGTTGTCAGGGGTAAAGAAAAGGATATGGAGTACAATTCATCCAGAAAAAAATACTGTTCCCAAGGAAAAGACCAACAACTCTCAACGGTCACAATTGCTTTAGGATGCTAGATGGCGCTACGTCTTTCGAATCATGATTGAAATATGACCTTGAGCAGTATTCTGACAAAAAGTACTAGGCTTGCATTAATTCACGATAGTATTTCAATCATTAGTATTATTATATTTAGGATTTGGTTGAAATTTGGCACACAGATTAGTTTATTATAACCTGGATTAACATACTTATAAGTAGGATACTTTTTATCTCGATAATACGATTCCGTGGGATAAGTAATGTCCGACCTCCACGCGGGCGAAGACGCGGGCAAAAGCTAGTTAGGGATAAATGTTAGCTTTTAAACCTACAACATTTTATTTACAGACTAATGCATTAATTAGGTTCCCATCTTGCATACAAATATCTTAGAAGATGAGGTAGGAGGTAGGTACCTATATTTTTTATTGTTTAATTATATAACTGACTAGCTGTGAACGTGACTTCATTCGCATGGATGTCGGAAAACAGTAATGAGTCTTTTAACTAATTATTTTTCTCAAATACAAGTATTCTTAGTCACTCCTTATAACATCAGCTATCTGCCAGTGAAAGTCCCATCAAAATCGGTCCAGCCTTTTCGGAGATTAACGGGAACAAATAACTAGACAAAAAATAAAGAATTGTTTTTTTGTTAAAGGTACCTTAGAAGTATATGAAAGTTCATATGCTCTTAGAAAAAAGCTGTTATTTTTTGACATTATGAACAAACACTTAAATTTTATTTATTTGTATAGATTGGAGTAACAAACAAACATACAGACCCAAAACAAAAGTATTTTTTAGTTAGGTAAATGCTGAAATAACCGTCAGACAAAAAGATACAGGCTAACTTACAAACTACATACTTTTAAAGAATTTTCTGAGTGCTAAGAAGTCAAATCTTTTACACAATTCCTATATTATAATAATAGTAAAAAGTTATTATTCACACAGTAAATTCAACGTAGCATAACTGGCAAAATGCAGCACTATGGGTATATTTCTGCTTAACCCATCGGGAATACAGGCATGATGTCGTTATGTGTGCTGTAAATATAAATTTTGCCCGAGTCTTTATGATGAATATTTTTACCTGTATACCAAACTCTTTTGGTAACTGTACTGTATACAACATAGGCCTTTTGATAAAGCACTAATGGTAAAAAAAAGATTCAATATTTTACTGCTGAATTTCATTCAGCATTCAATACAAGCATAGCCTTGATAGTAAATAATCCAATATTGTTATGTAGATAAACTAATTAATAATATCTATATGATTCTTAAGCAAGTATTAAATTATTAAAATAAATAAATGTTTATCAAAGGTCAACCATGTAATTGGTAGTCATAGTTGCAGATTTAAATATTGCCGTCACAATTAATTAATTAAACACATTACCAAACTTTATGCATTTGCCATATTTCTTATTTTTTGAATCTCAAGGATTGTTTTCATATACAAATGAACTTTTTATTATACAAAACACTAACAATCCTAACCAATCTACATGGTCTTCACATGATCTGACCAAGATTTTGTCTGGACTTTAAGAGACCTCTGAGTTTGTTTCAGCTTTTCTTCTCAGAATAGTCAGACATTAACGCTAACCTCATCTAGTTTAAAAAAAAATATGATTGACATGTAAGTGTTTGTACAAACCTACTTACAGAAATAAATCATTTATTGTATATTTATCAATATTTCTCATCTGAGAATTGATATAATTTTTAAGGAAATGAACAAAAATAATGTCATAACTTTTGCTAGTAGAGACAAAACTATTGTGTGTAAATAAATGATTTGTCAACAGACAGATATTTATGACACACTGGAACATTGAAATACAAACAAGTTGACTGCAAAACCCTATTTTTTTACACCAAAAATATACAAATCACAAAAAAAAATATCTTATCGGAGTGCAAACATTATAATATAAAGGGTGTCTCAGTAAGAGTGCACTTTTTAAAATTGGAATATTTTTTTTTTCATGCAAGTGGCAACTCTGAAATTTGACACCTGTCACCTCTGTTTATTCCGATTATTAGAAATGGAGCGCTTTTCGAAAGAACAATGCGTTCTAATTGTGAAAACTCATTACAAAAATGGGGAAAGTTGCAGTGACTGTGAACGGCATTCGTTACAGGAATATGATAACGGACTTCTTGTGGCCTCAACTGGACGGCATGAATCTGGACAACATGTGGTTTCAGCAGGACGGCGCAACCTGCCACACCGCGCATGAAACAATCGACTTATTGCAGCAACGATTTCCAGAACACATTATCTCACGAAATTCTGATGTCAACTGGCCACCAAGATCGTGCGATTTAACACCGTGTGATTTTTTTCTTTGGGGTTTTGTAAAATCTCGGGTTTATGCGAATAAACCCGAAACAATTCCTGAGCTCAAATCGGAAATCCAACGTGTCATCGGTAAGATACAGCCACATCTCTGTGCAAAAGTCATGGAAAATTACATGAAAAGAGTAATGGCCTGTCATCGAAGCAGGGGGGGTCATTTGCCAGATATTTTATTCCATACTTAATCGGAACATGTCTTCTTTACAATACAATAAAAATATCACAACTCTGTAATAAAATACTTGTTTTTATTTTAAAATGAAAAAGTGCACTCTTACTGAGACACCCTTTATAAAGACGCTAGGCTTACCTAACATTAGTATCGCGGTGAGGTACAATATCCTCGGAGCCATCATCAGAACCATGGCGCAGGCGGGTACAGCCCTCCAGACCCGACGCGACAATCCAATGTTATTTTTATACGCGGCCCCGACATCAAACGTCTAGTCTATTTAGGAAATTCCGACATAAGTACATGTCAGATAAACAACGCACATCCCAATACGGTCAATTCAAACACATCCACAACATACAACTACACAAGGAACGTTGCAATGTGCACGATGATCAATTTAAATTAATCCAATAATCTCGATTGCATTGATTTCAATTAGTATTTCCGAAAATAAAGAGCATCATACAAATCGCAGTACAAGGCTTCACTTTTTTTGACGTTTATAGTGACTAGACTAGATTCAATAGTAGGTGCACTCTTGCACATTTAGTAACTTAGTAATAACGTATTGGAAATAACTTATATTCATTGAGTGATCTACAAATCTAAGACCTATGCAGTGAGTATAATATATCTTTTTAACAATGCATTGACAAAATTCTAATGGTAATTTTCCTACTGACCGGAAATAGCATTTTTTTATACATTTCTATCAATCTTTGTCGATAGGTCACCTGTAGTTACAGGTGTTGAGGTGCCAGGCCCAGTGGAACAAAACCCAAGTAATAGAACGAAGGGAATAAATAATACTGCTGATAGATGATGATATATTATTTTATTATAAATGGAAAACCATTTATAGTAAAATAATATATTGAATTCACTCGTACTCGACTAAAAATATTTGAAAAGGGCAGAACTAATATTTTTTTGCGTAGTAACACAAAGACGGACGTGGCAACTTTGAATTGACTGTGACTTTGGCATTGACTTGACACAGACAGATCTGTCAGTACTGTCATTGTAAGTAATTAATAACAATAGTCAATTTGTCTGAGATAAAATGATTTTAATTTAATTTGCTGTTTATTGAAGCAAAAATGTTATGGGACGTGACAATTTAAAGACAAAATGTCATTCTTCTATTTAACTCCAGTTAAAGGTGACTTGCCTGCACATTTATTAGAAGTTATTCTTATTAATAGGTTAGGACATTTAAAATCAATTTTTAGCGAAGAGCCCCCTACATACAACGAATATGTTGTAGAAGGAAGTATATACGATAACGTTGGACATTTTATACTGTGTATAATATCGATTTTAAGTGAAAACAAGGAATTTTCCGAATATATTTTGAAGACTGAATTGGAACTATTCAAACGCCGACTAACATCTCTAACTGCCTATGAAATGAGATCATTTGCAAAAAAACTACTCAGAAGTATTAAGAAGTATGGCAACATACCAATACTTATTGGATCACTGCAAGTATTATGTCAGCATTTGATGTTAAAAGACGTGGCTCAGCATATATGTTCAACTCATAGCAATTCCTGCTCTGTGCACAGTATCAGTTTGAACTTCAAGCAGTGCCTTGGTCTAGTAGCTAGAAGACAAGTTGAAATAACAAATGGTGTAGCTGTCATACCATGTGGAAGATGGAAACAATATTTAATATACCTTTTTAGGGAAAACTTGGTCAACCGAATAAACAAAACTGATGTAGCGCCTCTAAAGAGTGACTCAAGGATAATGGAGCTCCTTCATAAGATAAAAAAAGAATTAACATTTTATAAAGATGTGACTAATGTATTATTGAGTAAAAATGTGGACTCTGCATCTATGTTTTTCCCACCTTGTATGCTAAACCTGCATCAAAACCTACGAAGAAGGCATAGACTGTCTCATACACAGAGGTTTCACTACAGCTTATTTTTAAAAGATATTGGCATGCCCATAGAGGAAGCCATATATTTTTGGAAAGCAGAGTACAGGTTGCATCCTAATGGCAATCATAGTTGTTGTCATAGCTGGGAGAAGGATGAAAAGAAGTACATGTATGGCATAAGACACATGTATGGTTTGGAAGGATGTAGGAAAAACTATGCTTCAGTAAACTGCCAGAGAATACAGAGCATAGACAATTCATGCTCTGAAGGAGGATGCCCATTCAAGTCTTTTGACTATAGCAAAATGGTTCCACTTTTAAAAAACTGCACAGAACCTCTTTTGTCTCAAATTAATGAATTAAAAAGTAAAGGATTATACACAAATGCTTGCATGTTGTTTATGCAGAATGGTTGTACTAAGTCAGATAATTGTGATAGTTATAGCTTTAATTTTACTCCTGTTAAATATTATATGACAGCTTCCAAAAGAAAGGAGGCCAAATTATGAAAAAAATTGAAAATAAATTATATACTTAATTACTAAACTTTTGTCTTTGTATGGTATCCAAAGTTGTAAACAAAACAAAATTGGACTACAATGAATTAAACAACTTGGTATAATTATAATATTACTTTTATTACTTTTAATATTTTGTTTACCTACATATTATAACTAATGTATTTTATCTGCCAACTATTGCTAAAAGCATATTACATAATGTACACATTATAATATAATTATACAGACTGATGTACAAAGACATTGTGTTCAAGTATAATCTGTCATCTAACAAATTGCTTTGCTCACCTCACAAAATTCATATATTTTGTATGAAATATTTTATAGTTATAATTATAATACATCATTTTAATTACATGCTCAAACAATAAGCGTGGTTCATTTCTATGCCAAGGACCTCCCCTCTCGTCGCTCTCCCACCCCTCCCCCATACCTCCTCTTTTACATGCCCTCCCTCAATCCCTCATCTACCACCAGTTACAAGACATTAGTTGTCTGATAACATCAACTCATCTTGCTGCATAAAATTGTTAGGGGTACTAGTGGTGCTCAGCACACATTTATATAGGTTGAAGTTTTAATCACCATTTTCCTCTGAAGGGGTCATTGTACTCATCATTATGAACAACTTTTACTAAGGGACCAAAAAAGAAATCGCGAATAAAAAATTAGCTGTTCCCTGCATTTTGACGATTTCAGGTTTGGTCCCATAGTAAAAGTTGTTCATAATGATGAGTACAATGTCCGCTTAAGAGGAAAACGGTGATTAAAATTTCACCCTGTATTCGGGTTGGCATGATTCGGCACAGCCGAAAGAAAGCTGACACATTTCGGCTTAGTTCGAAATGTGCCGAGCAAGAGGCAAGAGTAGATCCAGTACGAAGTTTGCAGGTCGGCGCGAGCCGATTATGTGTAATTGCTGAATCAAATCCGAACCGATCATGATTGTGTTCCCCTTACACGATGTGATTTTCATTGACTGTAACTGCAAGTGAGATTCTTATATAGATTGATACAATAGACTCATTTATGCCCGTTTATATATCTTCTTTCTTATAGGGCGATATCTTTCTGTCTCAGGTAGTAGGTATATTGTTTGTCCTCTTTTCCTTACGGATGCACTTCACCTATCTCATCATCTATTGTATTTGCTTCTGGTAGATTGGAGTACAACTCTCTCACATTATGTCAGTAAGGTGAAACAGACACTTACGGTATTACGATAGTACGGTATCTGTGTGTGGGCTTATTACAAACGGCTTATGCTATAGCAGCCAGAAGAGTTACGGACACCCATATTCGTATACTCTCTGACAGTGCCTCAGTCCTCCAATCCCTGGGTAAATAATGCATTACTTTTTTTTTTCAAGGAATTCTTTTGGTGTTTTGGGGTTCGGGAGCCTTCAAAGCGAAAATACCGGACCACCGCTTATCATATTCATGATGGTACACCGTGTCGCACAGTCAACACATACAATTAATTTAGAATGACAAGCTTAACGTTGCTGACCTTCCGTTTATAATATTATTACTATTTCGACACACCAAGTCCCCAATCAGCTTAAAGTAGGTATCGATCGATAATGTAGGTAACCACGACGATATAAGCTGAAAAAAAAGATGAACCTGATCGCAGAAAGTGATAATTAGGCCGCCTGTTGTACCTATATTTTGTAGTTTGATAATTATGTATGTTTTATGTTATGTATTTTTGTGGTGTACAATAAAGTTCATATATGTAAATAAATAAGCTGACTTCTCAAGTTCTCATTGTACAAAAAGCCTGTACACGAGGTCAGTTAAAACTGGAAATCTATAGCTTGATAAATGTCGTTGTGTGACTTACTTACGTTTTAAGGTTCAGTACCAAAATGGTTAAAAGGAACCCTTATGGTGCGACTCAGTCTGTCTGTCTGTCTGTCACAGGTGGATATCTCGAGAACTATTATGCTATCAACTTGAAATTTGGAATAGTTTTAGATGACGTTTGTCCAACAACTTTGCAAATAAGAAAGATTTTTTTTTGCAATAAGGTACTGAAAGTTTTTCTTGAAAATTCGAAGTGGGGCTACTAGGGCATGTAGGGTATCTTAAGACTATGCCGACCGCACAGTGGCGCCCTCATCGTTTGTTTGGTTATTTCATACAATAATGAAAATGCAGAAAATAAGCACGTTAAGTTGTGCGTCACAAGATTATACGTTAATACTAGCTGACCCCGCAAACGTCGTTTTGCAAAAAAAGAAAATAGATAGTACCTAGCCGATTCTCAGACCTACTGAATAATTGCATATAAAATTTCATAAAAATCGGTCAAGCCGTTTCGGAGGAGTATGGTAACTAACACTGTGACACGAGAATTTTATATGTTAGAAGATTATTAGAAGCGGTAGTTTTATAAGTGTATCCATTGCTCTTTAACTTTGTTATATATATTGTTTTTTTTTATACTTAATATTTCGACATTTTTTTTTTGTGACATTTTGCTAGGGACTTTGTTTTGTATCAATAAGAATATTAATGTTTGTAAAGTTAGTAGGTATTTTTCAATTTGGATAGACGTTCTTGCTTAGATGATGGGGGAGGAATAAGGTTACTTATATTATACCTAATTGTTTATGTTGCTTCTTTTTTGTGTACCTACTGTGCAAATATTTCGACACAAATGTATTTTTGTTATGAAATAAATAACTTGAAACTTGAAACTTATATTGTTTAGTTTTATTATAATCCTTAAAACGGATAACAGTGGCCACTATATTCCGTTTTAAGGATTATAATAAAACTAAACAATATAAAACTACCGCTTCTAATAATATTAAAGTATAATCTTGTGAAGCACAACTTAACGTGCTTATTTTCTGCATTTTCATTCTAAATTGTATGAAATAACCAAACAAACGATGAGGGCGCCACTGTGCGGTGCGGCATAGTTTTAAGAAAGAGTGCTGTTCGCAAATTCTCAATTTTTTTACGCACAGTTAACTTTTGATGAAAAATGAAAGAAAATACCGTTCCCCCTTATCTCCGAAGTTTGCATAGAGAAAAATCTGAAATTATTCTATGTGATAGAAGTTTATGTAAAGATCACAGGAAAATAAAACGATATCTCTAAATAGAATACTTTTCCGAAATCATCAACATAAATTAAATTATCGGTCTAGAGATGGCGCTGACCTAAAACTGCAGTAAGTGCTCTTCCCTGACGAATTATAGGCCTCGCCGATGAAAATTTAAAAACATGCGATGGTACGGAACACTCGGTGCGCGAGTCCGACTCGCTCTGGAGTGGTTTTTTATATTGTCATTGACAAACTGTTGGTCTACAATAGAGGTAGTAGGTGCTTCTTTGCCGAATTAATTGCTTAGGTTTTTTTTTCACTAATTATATCGTGCTGCTACTGAGCACCGCCTAAAACCAGCCCTCTTAGGACCCTGCAGTTAAAGAGACGGGAATAAGGTCTTGTGCCAAAAGGATAACCTCCTTGTGAGCATTTGCACCTAATAACTGTCCTTATTTGCTTTTTCTATCGCACTGAGGTTTGCTGTTAGAAAACCCAATTCTAAGTTAAGCTCGCCTTTCTACAGACGCCAGCACATCAAGCTACTACAATCTGTCAAATTTATTTAACAGATTTTCAACTTTATCGCTAAAGTATAAGGATCAAAATTGAATGGGATTTGACAGTTTCAGGTAGCTTGATGTGCGTCAACGAAATTTGAATTGAGGATCTTGCTTGGGTTCGACATTCTACGTTCATCCAGAAGTAGGTATATTGGACACCTTCGTCGGCTCCGGGATCCGGGACTCTTAAAGTCCCTGGCGCCTATTTATTAATTAATTACTTAAATAAAATTCAAAATAACTGGAAGGTTATACCACGCGACTACTAATACTGCGCTAACTAATCGCGCTGGCGTTGACTAATTTGACAGGACTAAACTAATATTTATCTTCTGTCCTTTTCTTAATGAAATAGAAAGAAAAAGATGCACTGAACTTAAATTTAGTTTAGTTTGTGAACAACAGAATCGGGGCCATAGTCTTCTTATAAGGTAAATCATTTTCATTTTGTTAGTAGAAAACTTAGATTTTGCTAGTAGAATTTTAGATTTTCTAACTAAATCTATTTTTAATCGCGACTAAAAAGGTGTGGAATAAAATTAGTTGGCATGAACTAAAATTCACACCAAAGAAGACGTCAAGGTTGCCCCACTGAGCACCTTCGGCTCAAAAAAAAAGCATGGGCTAAAACACAACATGAATAAGTAGTTTAAATGTTTTTTTCAAACACGTAAGTAGTAGTGTGTTTTCAAACTTTCGTGTTTATCGAAACTTAAGATAGATATCTTACCCTAATAGCAAAGAAATGCATGCCTTTTATAACTAAATAAATAACGTCTACGTGATATTATTAAGGTGAAAGGGAAGTGGTAGACCGCGAAATTCAAATTTTATTACGTTTTTTGCAATTTGCAGGTCATTATCAGGTTGTATCTTGATCAAAATTTGATTCGCGACTATGACAGGTACGTATCTAAAGAATTATAATCATTACAATCATTAATACATCTTCCTAAGTGAGATTTGTACCACAAATACTTTGCCATGAGAGATTTCTTCTTGTGGTACAAATCTAAGTTAGGAAGATGTGTTAATGATTCTAATGATTATAATTCTTTAGATACGTACCTGCAGTGCGATTCTGTAACAATCTCACCGTGAAAATTTAGGTGAAGTGAGCGTGGAGTGAGCTGTCAGTGTCATCCTGATGCTAGGGATTGATACTCTTGACAACTCACTCTAAGCTCACTTCAACTAACTTTTCACGGTGAGATTCTTAAAGAATCGATCGGCTGTTATAGTCGCGAATCAAATTTTGATCAAGATACAACCTGAAACAGACCTGCAAATTGCAAAAAACGTAAAAAAAATTGAATTTCGCGGTAACCACTGCGCAATCACCTTAAGTTATAATTATAATGTAACATGATTTCTGGACGAAAGCAGTAAGACGACGCGACGCCATATTCAATAGACTAGGGCAATAGCCGCCCGAAGGGCACGCGCTTGAAAGTGGACGCGAAACGAAACGTAAACAACAAAATGTCCGCACGGCCAAAAGTTACCACGAACATTATAATTATATCACTGTAATTTTGTTTTTAGAGCTACAACTTTCGTTTTATTTTTATTCGATAGTAAAATTAACGTAGTTTAATACGCAAAACATTCTCACTACCGTACAATTTATGGCCGAAAATTAAACATCTCCTTTTCCCCAAAGAGATACCTTTTCCTAAAATTTTCCCCAAAATATTTTGTATCTATTATTAAGACATAAATCTATTGTGAAAATTAATTTGTCCTCGTATTTTATTACTATCTAGCTGCGACCTGCAGTTACATCCGCGAAAATGAGTTTTTCCTTTTTATCCTAATGTTCCCGTGGGAATATCGTAATAAAAAGTAGCCTATTTTACGCCCAGTGGCCTCAGCTATTTAGCTATTTACTAGTGAAAGTCCCGTCAAAATTGGTCCAGCTCCAGCCGTTTCGGAGATTACCTGGAACTAGGATTGCCAACTCTTTTTCAGTCAAAAATAGTAGTTTTAAAATAATTACCCAAACCCAAAAAATGTAGTAGATAGCGAAAATATGAAAAAAAAATATAGTAGGTTTCTAAACTTTATTTTTTATAATTTTTTTTTTTGCTACGTTGCGCCTTTATTACTTAATAAATTTTTACTTTTAAGAAAAGCTTCATCGCTTGTGCAACTCCACTTTTACTAATAGAGAAAACTAACCTTACAAAGACAAATCGTGCATTTCCCATTCGCGGACTAACCAATCTTGGATTTACTGTATTTTAGACTTATTTTTCTATCAATATGTAAACAAAGTTTGTCTCTCAGAATACAGAACAAACCAGAAACCGCCAACGAGCTTCAGACTGAAGCAACTAAAACCACTCTTAACTAGAGTGGTATGACGTTCCTGCGATTAGTCGCTCTTTTGCGCGTGGCGTGTCGTGACATATTGACGAGTATCAATTTTAATTTTATAATGCCGTCTTGTGTTGTTCCTACGTGTAAAAATGCGTCTGGAATTACAAAGAAACAGGATGGGATCACATTTCATCTGTAAATAGTGACTTTAAAAGTATATTTATTTAATTATTGAATTTGTTCTAATAATGTGATCGACTTAGAAAATGACGCGTCCATTTTGTGAGTGTTGCCATTTATGCCGAAAATTTTACCCACTTTTTTATTTATTGCGGGTACTATTTTCGTCCATTATAGAACCTTTGTCATTTTAATTTCCCTGCTGGCAAACAGAGAAAATCGGACTGGATGAAAATTATACACTCTTTGTATAATTTTCATCCAGTACGATTTTCTCTCACGGTTAGATGAAACGGATAAAACTCTTCAAATCAGTTCAGTCTAAAAGACAGTATTATAAAAAGCTAAACCAGCAAAAGGGAACGTAATAAAACCTTTACTTACCTTATTGAACCTGTGTTTTGTTTATATATAGTGTACTATGCACTTTAGATAAATAAAACACAGGTAGGTGTAACTAACATTAAATACCTATTTCATCAGATTATATAGTAACTGCATGAAATGTGTGAATAATAGTTGCTTAGTTGTGTATAACGCTAGTTTACTACCCTATTCCCATATACCCGTATATATTTTTTTAGCAAATACCTTTTCTCTAGTGTTATAAGATTACCCCAAAAACAAGGAAATTGCTCCAGGGCTAGCAACATTACGCGGGTGGGAAGTGGGGCTGGCGGGGGACAGACGCAATGTTTTTGGACACAATACGGGATATGCAACTATCATTGAATGCGGTTTCTGGTTTGTTCTGTATTCTGAGGTTTGTCTGTAATTTTACTGTAATCGATTTTGAAATCTACTGTATTGTTTTTAGAAACTCCTGTATTTTTTAGCTGGCACGACTGTAATTTTACTTTTGGGATCTGGAAGCACTGCTCCCATTCGGTTTAAACGTTTGCAGCCCCTTCGTATTTTTCCATGTCCATTTCAACCGCGCGGCCAGCCAAGCCATAATCATTGAGTCGTGGCGGGCGCTCGCCAAGTCGCCAGTGAGTCGGACGGGGAAAAACCCGCGCATTAAACACACATTTAGACAGTTAGTTACATAGTCTTTAAACGATTATTTATTTGGCATAATAGCTTTTGTGTTGATACTGTCCAAGCCTGTAGGTACTAGTGTTGGTGTCAAAGTGGTCAATACTTTCTCATAATATTTCGTCAGTTTTAAAAGATGAAAGTTGTTCAAAGTTTTAGCATGTGTGTAATTAATTACTGCCGTAGGTACGTGAGAAATTGAGAACATTACAGGTGTGTTTATGTGGTATTTCATTAGCTGCTCGTAAGTCCGCGCATAATGATGAAAATAATGAGTTAAATACGTTACAAACGTTACCGTTTGATATACATTCCGAGTTCGACAATAGTTTGGAAAAAGAGAAAACCATTAAAAAAAAAATGTTTTTTTTTTCTTTTTTAGCCAAAGACATTAGGTATCTTGTGACGTACCTAAGTAGATCGATCTTAAAGTCTCCGAAAACAACCGGCCTCTTTCGCCGTTCCAAACTTTCAGGCTGTGAGATACATAAATGTTTGAAATGATTGTTATTGGATTCACCTGCTGGGTAATTGCGTAACACACTATTAGTAGCGTGTTGTATTCTGTTATTTCGTGTTTGATACTTTTGTGAACATAAATTGAAAATTTGAAACACCGCCGCCGCCGCCTTTGCAGTCTTGCCTGTACGTACTTACGGTCTTACGTACAGAGGCCAGCACATCAAGCTACCCCAATCTGTCAAAATTTTTCAATTGAATTGAACCTTATTTCTTTGCAGTAAAGTTGAAAATCTATCAAAGAAATTTGACATATTGGGGTAGCTTCACGTGCTGGCCTTTGTACCTAGATAAAACATGATGTATAAAGTTTGGTAGCTGGTATAATTTTGCGTCTGTTTCCGAAGTAATCCACGTTTCAGTAAAAATTAATAATTGTAGGTAATTGGTGTTGCTTTTTTATACATTTTACTAGCTTCTGCCCGCGACTTCGTCCGCGTAAATTTTTTTTGTTTCCCCGACCCACCCCGTCGCAACGTGTCGCCGGCCTGCGCTATTACTTCGTTTTCGCTTGGCGAAAACTTCAGACTTTTTTTTTTCGCTCAACTCCTAAGGGTCCTAGCGTCAAGTCACGTTTAATAGAATATAGCCTTCCTCAAGAACTGGGCTATCAAACGCAAAAATATTTTTATATATGCGACCAATACTTCCAGAGATTTAGAGCTTTCAAACCGTGTTTCAAACAAACAAACTCTTCCGCTTTATTATTAGTATTATTTCAAAACTATGATATCTCCTAAGATATACATTGAAATCAAATGATCTCAGAGGCAATTTTGTTCAAAATTAAATACATGTGATGAATAACGTATTTATTTGGATAAGGATTAATACCATGTTTATAGAAACACCTTCGCAAATAATGCATTATTTTAGAACAAATTTGGTTAGCATAAAAGAGGTTATAGTGAGCTAACCTTAAAAGATAGACATATGCTGTCGCGGACTTTTTTTTAACGCTTTTAAAGGGGAACAATTCTGTCATACATGATTTTTGCGAAACTTTAACCGTTTACGCAGCGCACGCAGCGGAAGCTCTCAATAGGAAAAAAATCCCCCGATTTTGAAACATTCTTCATTGGTGCTCCGCTCCTATTGGTTTTAGCGTGATGATATATAGCCTATAGCCTTCCTCGATGAATGGGCTATCTAACACTGAAAGAGTTTTTCAAATCGGACCAGCAGTTCCTGAGATTATCGCGTTCAAACAAACAAACAAACAAACTCTTCAGCTTTATAATATTAGTATAGATTAACAGACTTCAAAAAAGGAGGAGGTTCTCAATTCAACGGTGTTTTTTTTGTTTTTGTGTTTGTTACGCGATTACTCCGTCAATTGTGGACCGATTTTCAAAATTCTTTTTTTACTTGAAAGGGTATGCTCTCGAGGTGGTCCCATTGTCGCCAAATTGGAATCTGATGAGGGAATCTCATGGAAATCGAGGGAAACCCTCAAATTTTGTAGGCACACCTATAGCGATTTGGGTATTTTTTATAGTAACTCGTGCATTTGCTCTCAGAAAGCACCATTCGGTGGGTAAAGTGGAACTGATGATGAAGACCACAGATGGCCATCGGAACTACTCATTATCAAATATTTCACGGTTTGCGATTCGAATAGGTAGGTACTTTAATGTGGTTGCTAAGCACAATGCGTATCGTGAAGTGGAGCTGATGGTGACTTCTCAATCAGCTCAAGTTCTCCTGGTTCTTACAAGGAGAACTCCTCAACAATTACCGTCCCTGCATCGGGAAAAGCAATATTTTATAAACGGTGATGAGCAGTTGACATTAGGCTATTGTAACTTTAAATTAGATAATCCATAGACAAGTATAGACGTGACTAAAAAATTGGCTACTAAAAATACATCAATACGAGACAGATTGTAGTAGTTTGATGTGCTGGCGTCTACTGTACATAATATTGATAAAGCATCGAGCCTTTTCAACGTCAACGCAACGACAACTCCCGCCGACAAAACGTGCGGGTTTTCCAAAGAGATATAATTGGATTTTCAAACAGCTTTGCCTTTCATGTGCTAGCTAATACTATTTTTTCGGTGCTGTTTATGGTGCCCCGTAACGTGATGCCCTAAGCCTTAGCTTCTTAATCCGGACTTGCTACCCACAATAAAATTAGGTACAGAGGCCAGCACATCAAGCTACCCCAATTTGTCAGATTTTCCCAATTGAATATGAACCATATTCCTTTGTGCTAAAGTTGAAAATCTATCAAAGAAATTTGACAGATTGGGGTAGGTTGACCTGCTGGCGTCTGTACGATGTTTTTCTCGCGCGAACATCGGGCTTTTAGCTCGAGAATGAGGTTTTGGTGGTATAAGACGGGCGATTTAGAACTTTGTACTTTCCTTTGTACTTTCGGCACAGAATACCTAATAGTACTTCGTACAGAATGGCCACTCCCTACCCCGCACTGACATCAGATACCGCACCTCACCCCGCACACCCGCGACATTATCGGCGGTTCATTAGCTCGGGGCGCTCACAAAGAACCGCAGCACTGTACTGCTGACACGAACACACAATTTTGCGATTTAAGACTGTGCCGACCCTACAGTGGCGCCCTCATCGTTTGTTTGGTTATTTCATACAATTTAGAATGAAAATGCAGAAAATAAGCACGTTAAGTTGTGCTTCACAAGATTATTTATAGTTAAGTAGGTCATTTAAACGAAAATATTTTAGTGTAAGCAATATTTAGCTAAGTACCTTATTTGCATGGGTATTTGCTCTGGGATAGCAACATTTAGTGAAGTGGAACTGATGATGAAGACCACAGATGGCCACCGGGACTACTCAATAATAAGTATTTCACAGGTTGCGATTCGATTACTTTAATATGTTTGCTAAGCACAATTTATGCTCGTCACAATGCGAATGGTGAAATGGAGCTGATGATGGAGTACCAAAAGAACTCCTCAACAATTAACGTCCCTGCATCGGGAAAAGCAATATTTTGTACAAGGCGATGAGCAAGTTGACATTAGGCTATTGTAACTTAGATACTTTATAAACAGACCTTAGTGGGTCTGTTTATAAAGTGAAATAAAAACTTTTTAGCAAAAAAAAAACCGACTTCCAAAAAAACACTAAGTACAAAGTGAAAAATAACTTTAATTTCGTAAGTCGGTGGCAATAAACTAAAATACAGATCCAAAGACACCACCTTTCGAAATTAAAGTTATTGTTAAAAAGTTTTACATTTATTACTTAACTATTATAATATTATTTTTATTTCATTACGAACCCGACTAATTAGATAAACAATCAAACTAGTCCTTTCTAGTCGCGTCGTCGTCGTTCCCGCCATTTTTTTTACGCTCCGCACGACAGCCAACCCTACTAGAATTTACGCACACATTTGCACGTGTACCAACGTCATTTGGCTATGTAGTAGTAGTAGGTAATTATTTTGCGCGCGTTGTACGGAGTGTCCGGGGTGTGCTTTCGGTGTGTTGTTGATTTTTTATTTGGGTTAATTCTTCTTCTCTATGTTTTTTTATCTTCTTTTGTGTTGTCGTGTATATCATCATTTATTTGTTCGAGTCGTTGAGTAAGTTTTCAGTAGTTAACTTCATGGTTTTTACTTCATTTTTAATTTCAGATATTTCGCCTTTTATGTAGTTTAGACTATCATTTTGGGTTTATCCAAATTTCTCTTGGAAGCTCATCATCTCTGTGCGAAAGTTTGTGAAATCCTTTTTATATTCGGGTTCCTCAGTACGCTCTTTTCAGTAATGTGTTAACATTTATATACCGTACAGCGTACTCATCATTATCGTAGCAGATGGGTAAGTTTGTTACAGACTTACAGCAGTGCGATTCTATAGCCATTTCACCGTGAAAACTTAGGTGAAGTGAGCGTGGAGTGAGCTGTCAGTGTCATCCTGATGTTAGAGATTGATACTCTTGACAGCTCACTCTAAGCTCACTTCACCTAACTTTTCACGGTGAGATTTTTACAGAATCGATCGGCAGATCGCTAGTGTACCCGCTCTCGCTTATCACCCTGGTATTAGGTTGTAGGTGGTGTCCTCTGCCTGCACATTCATTGTGTATGATTTGACTCGAACGTTCTCCGTACGGGTGTGAGTGGGATGAAAAATAGCAGCGGTTCTTGTTACTCGCGGGGGTGAGCGGTGCTGCGCACTCGCCGATGAGTGGTTTGGTTTTAACTTACCTATTTTTCACGTAGACTTGTAAGTTTATAGGAAAGAATAACTTTCCAATGTTTTATATTAAATTTATTTAATAGTAATACTTATTAAATATACTTAATAATTATTTAACACGTCTGCTTCCAACAACAAGCACCAGAGGCGAAACCTATATCCGTATAATATTCGCACTTTTATGGCACTTGGGTGTGCCACTAATTTCTTACCTCCCATTTATAGCCCTGATGCTAAACTAATCAGCAAGGTAGCAAGGCGCGTCCGTGAATCAGTTGGCACGCACCAGTGAGTGGTAGGCGCGCTGAAACATCTGTTCATATCACACGGGACACCGCGGCTGATAACGTGTTTTAGTCGCTCTAAGTTGCTCGCGGGTGCGGCTGCGGCCACAACAGCTCCGCCATGGACGACGTACAGAAACCCCGCGAACTATTCCCGGTCAAATTCAACGGCGACCATTATGACTTAAACAAATTCATGCGTGATCACCCCGGCGGTGTAAACACGCTGAAAAATTATAAGGGCAAGTCTATACTGCATGCGATGCAGAAGTTCGGACACAGTAGCAGTGCGTACCACATGATGAACGACTTGAAAGTGGACGGTGATCAGTTGAAGGATGTGAACCTGACCGGTGAAGTGAGTGCGAACGGGAGGATCATCACCAATGAGGAGAACACCAGGAATGTGGACGAGATCAAGTTTCTGGAGGAACTTGAGGTATTGTTTATGTTTTTTTTTTGAAGATACATAGGTGTAGAATTAAAAGCTTTAAGGCGTATCTGTGTTAAAAATAACAATTAGACTAATGCACGTAGCTCGGCACCGGGAACCAAAAATAATAATCTATAAAACTAATAACTTACCGTCAAGCTGTCCATTAGTTGTTGACTAATGAATGGAATGAAGAAAGTAAGTTACGTGTCTAGATCATGAGATGGTATCAGCGAATGGTGTCAAGGTGCCAATAACAAGGCTTTATTACATAATTTCGCTAATGGCCGGGAATTCAAAGGGAAAATATGAAGCGGAAAGTTCTTATAATTTGGTAGGTACGTAGAAGTATTTTAAAGTCGTGCGTGCATAAGTAGGAGATAGTACTACCTAAAACATGTAGATACGATTTTTGTAGTAGGTAAATTAAGTAACTACCTACATAATTATTATATTAAATAACTATCATAGAACACTGGTCAATGTCCAATAATTTATTTCAAAGAACATAAAAGTCACTTTTGAACGACAATTGATTCCAGTTGCACCTCCACAAAAAGTGAGTTCATTTTGTACGATATGTAGTTTATAAATGTATGAAAGCGATCAAATAAATAGACGGTTAAATAAAATTCTTAGAATGTTTGACAAAAAACCATGTGGCTAAAGGTAAATACGGCTTTCGGATGGGTTATCAAGTCTACCTTCGTTTAACTAAGTTTGTTATCACTTATCACTTAAATTGTTATGTTATCGATCTACCACGAATACCCTAATTCATGATACGCGATAGCGCAGTCTAGGTGTAGGAAATTCGGGAAAATTACACGTAATGTTGCATTCATTACGTACCTACTTGTTATGTTATTATAGGTCGCCGCCAACAGGTTTCATTAGCCATTCAGTTAACTGCCTAGGCATTTAACTAAACGGCGCCGTTCAACTAGCGGCCTGAATTATATTCAGCCAATGCGTCTAATACTTACTGCATTTAATGAACTGGCTTGTTGATGCTTAGGCCATTTATTAATAGGGTGAATAATCATTTTAACAACGGTTAATATGATCAGTTGAAAAAAATAACGGACAGTCATTTTATTTTTCGGTGGTTGTTGTGTTCAAACATGAACAGTAATAAAAAGGAAATTGGTCGGTTATTTAATCCTACATTGGCCCCGATTCCGTTGTTCACAAACTAAACTAAATTTAAGTTCAGTGCATCTTTTTCTTTCTATTTCATTAAGAAAAGGACAGAAGATAAATATTAGTTTAGTCCTGTCAAATTAGTCAGCGCTTGACGTAAATTGACGTATTTTTAGTAGCCAATTTTTTAATCACGTCTAAACTTCTCTATGGATTATCTAATTTCACAGGACTAAACTAATATTTATCTTCTGTCCTTTTCATAATGAAATAGAAATAAAAAGATGCACTGAACTTAAATTTAGTTTAGTTTGTGAACAACAGAATCGGGGCCACTGTCAGTCTAACAAATACTCAAGTAGGTAGTGTAATAAATTAATGAATAGTAAACATGTTGGAATGAGCAGTTAGGTAAATAGTTCGGCAGTTCATAGTAGTTAGGGAGGCGAATAGGGGAATTTTCGGTAATACTCGAGCGTGGCAGTTTGAGATATGAGAGATACCTTAGACCTAATAGAACAACCTTGTAAAGTATTTAGCTCTATATGTAGTGACGCGCGCCTAGGATAGACGATCAGATTAGTTTAAAAAAATCGATAGTCTGAAATACTCGAGCGCGTCAGATTAAGATATTGGGGGTTGATTTTAGTGTTTTAAGACTAAATTTAACGAATCTGACGATAAGTCCTTGACGCCGCCGAGTTATAGGGTCGCGAACTTGTAAAAAAAAAACGTTAATCCGGCATTCTCGAGCGCGATTTTTTATTTTTTTATTTTGAAGAATATAATCTAAAACTCACTAAAAATACAAAATCTGCCGGTTTCCGCATGACCAGAAGTGTGGAGGAGCCATTTCGTCTTCCGAAAAACGCGTTGCGGCATATAAGTCGCGAACGATTAATCTTACAAAAAAAAAGTTTAAATAAACAAAAAAGGTAATTTTATTTTACACAAAAAAGGTCTCTTTACATTTTTTTCCAAAGTTAAAACTTTTTGACTTGAAGCATCATAAAAACTCAAACTCCCGGTTTTTTGAGTATATCTCGAAAATTGAGGGTGTTAAAAAAATTGATACTATGAAATAACGATGATTAAATTATGTGACTTTTATTATATCTCACAATTTTTTTTTTTTTCTAAAGCTTCTCGACAATTTTCGTGGACTCGGAAAAAGCTACGCATATCTGTATACAAAAGTATTATTAACATGTACAGTTTCATATATATTATTAATTAGCCTGTTGATCCTCAAATTGTTTTTTGGACGTACCGTAAGCAAAACGAAGTGAAGAATTGAAGCAAAAAAGAGGAATTTGCCATAAACATGTAATACAGACTGAGCGCTTCGCGGAAATATGCCGTCCTACCAGTAACAGTTTTCCTTTATTTCGCAACATTGATGGTGGGGAAAGAAGCGGTAGAAGGGAATTTTCGGTACACCCTAATATATATATATATGTTTATGGTCCCCTACCGTAGACCTATGTGCCCTCAGTATAACGACGATTGAAGAGAGAGAAAAGACCCGACGGTATATTTCTCGAATGTGCTGGAAACTTTGATGAATTGTATTGAGCAAAAATGTAAAGGTCATACATAACAATACAATTATAATACAATTTGTATTTCATTTCATTTTTTTTTTATACAATAAATAATACAATTCGTACTACATTTCATCTACATTTACGTTGGTTGTATCTATCGCTTTATTGTCATTCTTAAATTCCCCGTTTTAAAAAACCTTTTTCGATCAGATTAAGAGAACCCACCAACATTTTTGTCAGATTAAGGAAATATGCTTTCAGGATACCGAGATAAACCTCCCCTATGAAAATCTGACGCGCTCGAGTATTTCAAAAAAAACTTTTTTTTTTGCATTTTCAAAAATTCATCGCAACTTATCGTCACGCCGAAATCGTCAGTTTTTTTTAAAATGAGCTTCCTTGGGGCCTACTTAACACCCCTTCCGAAAATCTGACGCGCTCGAGTAATTTTTTTTTTTTTGCATTTTTGACTACTTTATATGCCTACCCCCACCACGCAAACCGGCAGATTAGTATACCGTTGTTATCAGAGGCACTTGGGGCGAACGTAGTATGAATATCTGACGCGCTCGAGAATGCCCAAGTAACTGTTTTTTTTAACATTTTTGAAAAACCGTACACGCCAAACCCACCGCTAAAATGGTTTTTACCATACGAGCTTTTCTTTTCGAAATCATTTTATCTTTCGGTTTTGATAGGTCTCGACGGCGCCGTTGAATTACGCCATTTAGCTACCTCGCCTCCCTAACTATAGGTTATAGTTAGGGAGGCGAGGTAGCTAAATGGCGTAATTCAACGGCGCCGTCGAGACCTATCAAAATCGAAAGATAAAATGATTTCGAAAAGAAAAGCTCGTATGGTAAAAACCATTTTAGCGGTGGGTTTGGCGTATACGGTTTTTCAAAAATGTTAAAAAAAACAGTTACTTGGGCATTCTCGAGCGCGTCAGATATTCATACTACGTTTGCCCCAAGTGCCTCTGATAACAAAGGTATACTAATCTGCCGGTTTGCGTGGTGGGGGTAGGCATATAAAGTAGTCAAAAATGCAAAAAAAAAAAATTTACTCGAGCGCGTCAGATTTTCGGAAGGGGTGTTAAGTAGGCCCCAAGGAAGCTCCCTTTAAAAAAACTGACGATTTCGGCGTGACGATAAGTTGCGATGAATTTTTGAAAATGCAAAAAAAAAAAGTTTTTTTGAAATACTCGAGCGCGTCAGATTTTCATAGGGGAGGTTTATCTCGGTATCCTGAAAGCATATTTCCTTAATCTGACAAAAATGTTGGTGGGTTCTCTTAATCTGATCGAAAAAGGTTTTTTGGTTTCTTTTTTTTCCTTTCTTTCTCCGTGATAAAACGGGGAATTTAAGAATGACAATAAAGCGATAGATACAACCAACGTAAATGTAGATGAAATGTAGTACGAATTGTATTATTTATTGTATAAAAAAAAAAAAATGAAATACAAATTGTATTATAATTGTATTGTTATGTATGACCTTTACATTTTTGCTCAATAAAATTCATCAAAGTTTCCAGCACATTCGAGAAATATACCGTCGGGTCTTTTCTCTCTCTTCAATCGTCGATAGACTGAGGGCATATAGGTCTACGGTAGGGGACCATAAACATATATATATATATATATATAGAACCGAAAATTCCCTTCTACCGCTTTTTTCCCCACCATCAATGTTGCGAAATAAAGGAAATATACTGGTAGGACGGCATATTTCCGCGAAGCGCTCAGTCTGTATTACATGTTTATGGCAAATTCCTCTTTTTTGCTTCAATTCTTCACTTCGTTTTGCTTACGGTACGTCCAAAAAACAATTTGAGGATCAACAGGCTATTGAATAATATATATGAAACTAATACATGTTAATAATACTTTTGTATACAGATACGCGTAGCTTTTTCCGAGTCCACGAAAATTTTCGAGAAGCTTTAGAAAAAAAAAAAATTGTGAGATATAATAAAAGTCACATAATTTAATTATCGTTATTTCATATCAATTTTTTTTAACACCATCAGTTTTCGAGATATACTCAAAAAACCGGGAGTTTGAGTTTTTATGATGCTTCAAGTCAAAAAGTTTTAAATTTGGACAAAAATGTAAAGAGACCTTTTTTGTGTAAAATAAAATTACCTTTTTTGTTTATTTAAACTTTTTTTTTGTAAGATGAATCGTTCGCGACTTATATGCCGCAACGCGTTTTTCGGAAGACGAAATGGCTCCTCCACACTTCTGGTCATGCGGAAACCGGCAGATTTTGTATTTTTAGTGAGTTTTAGATTATATTCTTCAAAATAAAAAAATAAAAAATCGCGCTCGAGAATGCCGGATTAACGTTTTTTTTTTACAAGTTCGCGACCCTATAACTCGGCGGCGTCAAGGACTTATCGTCAGATTAGTTAAATTTAGTCTTAAAACACTAAAATCAACCCCCAATATCTTAATCTGACGCGCTCGAGTATTTCAGACTATCGATTTTTTTTTACTAATCTGATCGTCTATCCTAGGCGCGCGTCACTACATATAGAGCTAAATACTTTACAAGGTTGTTCTATTAGGTCTAAGGTATCTCTCATATCTCAAACTGCCACGCTCGAGTATTACCGAAAATTCCCCTATTCGCCTCCCTAACTATTAGGTTGGAACTGTGATCAACCACCAAACGCACGAGACAAGAACACTCATCTCGGTGGCATCCACCGACAACAATACCCGAACTGATAACAGTACCCGAATATCCACAACAGGAAACCAGAATAATCTATAGCTAATTAAGATATCGATTACTCCAAATGACTATGTAACCAACATTATTTATCTATCCTTAGATACTGATTGTAAAAGTATAAAAGGCCTTCGGGCCTTGTATTAGGATGCACCACCCCGACCCTTGCTCGAGCCAGCCCGCGCCGCTGAGTCTGTAGTTTTAAATTCGTCCCAAAATAATTCCGATCCAGCCTGTCCCTTGCTGCCCTCTTCCAGCGACGCCCTAAGCCGAGGTCCGAACCCCACGGGGGGTGCCCTTAGCGTGAGTCGCTTAGTTTTTAATTAGTTTTTAAGCCCTGGCTGGAGGCCTTAACTTAGGCATCCACAGGAAAGCCCGGTTAAGCAGTCGACAACCTCCTACAGGTTGAACTGCGAGATGATATTCCCAAACAAAAAAAAAAGTATTAGGATGCATTACCTCATTGACTTCAGCTATGTCTCTACTTGTGTATTCTAACTTGTTTTTAAAATGTAAAATAATAGACAAATATTAATTTTATACTCCTTGTTGATCATCAGCGATCTGAGCTAGCGCTACTTTTTCTTGCCGACTATTTCCAATTTGTTAACTGTCCACACGAACCTTGAACCATAAGCACAGAATACCTAATACTACCTTAGAATACCTAGTACTACCTTTAATGCGGCCGCCACACTATGCTCCTCGCGCTGCTCATCGCATTGCTCATCGCGCTGCCGCTATTTGCAGCATGACGTGCGGCATGACGAGTGATGTTGCCACACTACGTCTCTGCTTCCTTTCTTCGCTACTTCCCATGCCACTCGTCGAGTGTGTGGCAGGCCTATTAGATGAATGCGCATTAGTAGACCGCGAAATTCAAATTTTCTTAAGTTTTTTGCAATTTGCATATCAGTGTCATGATGTATCTTGATCAAAATATGATTCGCGACTGTAATAGATATGTATTTACAGAATTCACGCACTTTTCCTTATGAGATTTGTTCTTATAATACAAATGTAATTTAGAAAGATGTTAGTGAAATAATAACGCACAGGTCGATCGATCAGGTTATGCTACGCTTGCCACGGTTGGTCTGTGGATGCGTGACCATCTTTACATACCGAAACCCCTCCGTGCCTCGGAAAGCACGTTAAGCCGTTGGTCCCGGCTGTCATTCGTGGATCTTTGACAGTCGTTACGGGTCGTCAGAAGCCCGAAAGTCTGACAACCAGTTTTGCCAAGTGGTGTCGTATTATATTACCCAGTAACTGGGTTGTAGAGGTCAGATAGGCAGTCGCTCCATGTAAAATACTGGTATTCAGCTGCATCCGGTTAGACTGGAAGCCGACCCCAACATAGTTGGGAAAAGGCTAGGAAGATGATGATGATGATGATGATGTTGTTAGTGAAGTATAGGATGTGTGTGAAGATGACTGATAAAGTCGCGAATCATATTTTTATCAAGATACAACCTGACACTGACCTGCAAATTGCAAAAAACGTAAGAAAATTTTAATTTCGTGGTCTACCACTGCGTCATTTTACTGCTAAATATTATGTATTTACTGACGCATTTAAATATATTTGTTATGAGTTTATGACTCATTTTTATTTAGTTTACACCTTAGTTTTTACTGCAGAACTTGTTAATAAACATACAATAAACATCCTGCCGCAAATCAATCAATCGCCAATTAAAATGTCTGGGCTAGGCAAATAGTTAAACGTTAGCGTCCAAGTCAATTTGCCTAGCTGTTTAATTGAATCTCTGAATATCCCAAAAATTTTGTGTTAGAGCTATGTGTAATCTTAAACCTAGAGATATGTAGTTGTAAATCTCTGTTCAAGTCTTTGAAAATTCTTACTTTGCAGTCGCCATATATTTTGGAATTGGCAATTTTTGTAAAAAGAAATAAAAAATTGTTTGCTGAAGTCTCGGACTCCAAGAAATGTCCCGTGAGAAGTCAATACAAAAACCTCATTTATCGGTGGCTATAAAACAGCACTAGGTACTTAGAAAAAGTGTTTTCTGCGTGGGCTCAATAATCTATACTAATATTATAAAGAGGAAAGGTTTGTATGTATGTTTGTAACGAATTGGCTCAAAAAGTACTGAACCGATTTTAAAAATTCTTTCACAATTTGAATGCTACATTATCACTGATTTAATATAGGCTTTTTAAATTGCAAGAAAAAAATAAAATGTTTAAAAAATTAATGTCCAGCCGTGCGAAGCCGGGACGGACCGCTAGTATTTAATAATAATGCAATATATAAAACAACCGACTTCCAAAAAAACACTACAAAGTGAAAAATAAATGTAATTTCGGAAGTCGGTGTCGTTGGTTCCGCATTTTCTTTTATTCACACCGACTTCCGAAATTAAAGTTATTTTTCACTTTGTAGTGTTTTTTTGGAAGTCGGTTGTTTTTTTTTTTGTAGAAAGTTTTTTATTTTTCACTTTTTAGTGGTCAATTGCTCATCACCTTTTACAAAATACTTATTGCTTTTCCCGATGCAGGGACGTTAATTGTTGAGGAGTTCTCCTTGTAAGAAGCAGGAGAACTGGAGCTTATTGAAAAGTCACTATCAGCGCCACTTCACGATACGCATTGTGCTTAGCAACCACATTAAAGTACCTAATCGAATCGCAAACCGTGAAATATTTATTATTGAGTAGTTCCGATGGCCATCTGTGGTCTTCATCATCAGTTCCACTTTACCGAATGGTGCTTTCTGAAAGCAAATGCACGAGTTACTATGAAAAATACCCAAATCGCTATAGGTGTGCCTACAAAATTTGAGGGTTACCCTCGATTTCCATGGGATTCCCTCATCAGATTCCGATTTGGTGACAATGGGACTACCTCGAAAGCATACCCTTTCAAATAAAAAAAGAATTTTAAAAATCCGTCGACAATTGGCGGAGTATTCGATGAACAAACATACAAAAAAAAAAACACAAACATCCGAACATAGTACTTCCTCCTTTTTGTGAAGTCGGTAAAAACACCGGACAGCGTAAAAAGTGACACCCTTCAGCAATTTAAAAACAAACTCAAGGTTTTTTTTTTGATACAGGTATATTGTGTGTCATCTCAACATTTTACTTAATATTATTGACATTATTGATTTGATACACTTGTGGACTTGGTAAAATAATTTATTGATTTATTGATATGACATTATTTGCTAATTTTTGCATGCCAAAACTCAGACAGAATTTGTACCCGGCTCACTTAACAACTTTATTTTATAATACCTAAATTCTATGCGAATATATGATTTTATTTGACTTGATCATTCAGGCCGCTAGTTGAACGGCGCCGTTAGTTAAAATGCTAGGCAGTTAACTGAAAGGCTGATTAAGCTAGTTGGCTGCGACATATACATTAGGGAGGTCATTTGTTAAACTTGTTTTTTTTTTCGTAGCGATAGTATTGAATTAGGCTGTTTCTGCGGTTTGGTCCGCATTTTATATAAATTTTAATCACCGTTTCATTGTACTCATCATTATGAACAGCATTTACCTTAAATCGTGAAAAAAAAAATCAGCTGTACCCTACATTTATGTTCACATAACTCGTCAAAATGCAGGGTACAGCTGATTTTTTTTTTCGACCAGGAAAACGGTGATTGAAACAACCTGTATAAAAGGCCCTATCTGAACCCTATCCGAATACTAGCGCTGCGGTACCTATTATGTTTTAAATATATATATATATATTTTAATATTTCAGCATTACGTTAGCCTTTTGGCCTCACATAGGTTTTTTTTTTGGTTTATTTCCTTTTTTTGGTAGTTTTGAATGTCACTTTATTAGTTTTAAATGCTTTTTTTTACTATTTGTATTTCCTGCGCGTGTCCCAAATAAAAATATTGGCGCCGATTCTGTTGTTCACAAACTAAACTAAATTTAAGTTCAGTGCATCTTTTTCTTTCTATTTCATTATGAAAAGGACAGAAGATAAATATTAGTTTACTCCTGTCAAATTAGTCCGCGCCTGACGTAAATTGACGTATTTATAGTAGCCAATTTTTTAATCTCGTCTAACTTGTCTATGGATTATCTAATTTGACAGGACTAAACTAATATTTTATCATCTGTCCTTTTCGTAATGAAATAGAAAGAAAAAGATGCACTGAACTTAAATTTTGGTTTAGTTTGTGAACAACAGAATCGGGGCCATTTTTCTTTCTTTCTTTAAAAAAAACATTTTAGGTTTTTTTCTTTCTCAAGCAATTTCTTAGCGTTAGTTCTACAACAATGCAGGTTAGGCATGCTTCGCAGTTTGGTTTAAAATAAGAAATAAATAAATAAAAAAAATGGCTGGTTATGAAAATTGAAAGAAAAACCGATAATTGGAGACTAAATTCAAGTGCAGTGCCAACGACGTCTAACTCCGTGTCTAGTCAAAGCGATCGGTCGAGGTCGTGCGAATACACGATCGATGGGTTCACCAATGTCACTGATTAATTTTTTAAATGTATCAGCCTGATGCTAAAATATCCGTTTGGCCTCGTATAGGACTTTCTGTGTTTTTTTTGTTGTTACGTACTGGGCGCACGTGGTGGATTACGGCCCAGTCCCTCTCACAGAGATGCCTGTGCCTGTGTCTCACAGCAGTGGTTACATTATAGCACAAAATACAGAGGCAGATTATGCATAAAGACTATTATAAAAAACCTTCGAGATGACTGTGCCACGGGATGGGACAACATACCTGCCAAATTAATCAAAATGGCGCGAAATGTTCTTGTACCTTCGATTACACATATCTGCAACCTTGCTATATCACAAGGGGTATTTCCGAAGGCGTTTAAAACGGCGTTAGTCACCCCTGTTTACAAAACTGGAGATAAAGATCAGATATCTAACTATCGTCCCATCTCCGTCTTAAGCGCTCTGTCTAAAATCATGGAACGAGTTCTTAACAACTGCTTAACTAATTATTTAGAAAAATTCCACATCCTCACTAATAACCAATATGGTTTCCGACATGGCACATCTACGGAAGATGCCGTGGTCGACCTTGTACAGTCAGTGGCTGACAAATTAGACAAAAAATTGAAATGCTATGGCATTTTCCTAGACCTCAGTAAAGCATTCGACACTGTCTGTATTTCCAAGTTAATAGAGAAAATGGAAAATGTGGGTTTACGTGGTCTGGAGCTTGACATTTTTAAGGATTATCTTTCTGACCGTAGACAAACTGTCAAGATAAACAATATAATTAGCACAGAGGAGCAAGTAACATTTGGAGTTCCCCAGGGTAGTATTTTGGGTCCAACTCTCTTCCTAATTTATATAAATGACCTCTGTAATCAGCCTCTCGTCAACTGTGATATTTTTACTTACGCGGACGACACTGCACTCGTAGCATATGGTGAGAGTTGGAATGAAGCCAGAATGCACTCTGAGGAAGCTTTACGGAGAGTAATGCATTGGTTAGCAAGTAATCTTTTAACTTTGAATGTTATAAAGACCAAATTCTTACGTTTCATTCTGCCGCATACACCACAACCAGCTGAAGAAACCGGATATCTAAAAGCCCACAACTGTCCGGAAAACACTGTAGCTTGTACTTGTCTGTCGCTGACGATGGTAGAATCTATAAAATACCTCGGTGTGTTTGTCGATGAGAAACTTGACTGGACCACTCATTTAGAGTCATTGACTTCTCGCACTAGAAGACTTATATACATATTTAAAAATCTAAGGTTTTTCAGCGGATAAAGATACTCTCCGAATGGTTTACTTGGCCTTGTGTCAATCAATCCTGACGTACTGTATCCCGGTGTGGGGAGGAACTTATAAAACTGAGCTATTGAAGCTTGAAAGAGCTCAAAGAGCTGTGCTAAAAGTAATTCACTTTAAACCACGTGACTACCCTACATATATGTTATACTCAGAATGCAATGTCCTAACTGTTAGAAAATTGTACATCCTAAGATCCATCCTCCGCAAGCATTCTAAGATCTCATTCAATAAGCAGCTAGTCAGTCAGCGACGTTGTGGCTTTCCTTTGTGTCCTTCAGTCTCTTGTAGGACTGCTTTCGCAAGACGACAGTATAATGGCCTAAGTGCTAGGCTTTATAATAAAGCCCATAAACAACTAAATATCTACGCCTTGACGAAGTATGAGGTAAAACACAAACTTAATTCCTGGCTACAGACGTTAACATATAGTGATACCGAGGAGCTTTTAACCACTGTAAAGTAAAATGAGGTTTATACCCACACTATGGGCTTCAAAAACAAACAAACATACATATCAGATGCACACGCGCATGCGCACACACACCCACACACCCTCACTAACAAACACACCTTCACACATACTATCAAACACTTACCCTCACGCACATTTTTATTATTACTTTTTTTTATTTTTTTTTTTTATTTTCCTTAAATATAAGTACTTTGTTCGCCCTCTGCACGTACCAATTATTTTGTAACCACCACTGAGACCCATTATATAATGGATACTCTTTCCTAAGATACAGACAGGTTTCCTGCCTAGTTTAGGAAAAGGGTGTCCTATGACCCCTGTTATTGTTGTACTGGTTTTACCTTGTAACATTTTAGTTTATAAGACAAATCTGTATGCCATGTACAAACTACTTATAAAAAAAAAAAAAAAAAATTTATTATTATTATAAGGACAGCAAAAATGACACGGACACTGAGATTAGCTGATCGAAACCACAGCCGAAACGTAATGAGTTAGTCCCGTGTGTAGAAAGAAACACGTGAGTAAGCAAATCAAGAATAGTGCATGGGCTTGCTAAAAATGGTGATAAAAGTATTTTGACGTGCTACAAAGTACAAATACAATACAGCTGTTCACACAGATAAAGTATCGTAAATGGCAAATCTTTGAGATCCAGATACGGAAGAGCTATTCAATGTATTTTTTTTTCTAATTACCTGCTTAGTACCTACCTGCCTAAGCTTTCATGGCTGTGTTTTACCATTGATCTTTTATAACCGACTTCAAAAAAGGAGGTTATGTATTCGACCCATATGTAACCTACGATTTTCTCAAAAACTAATGGACTACATATTTTGATAATTTTTTCATTAATGTAATCCAAATACTTTCAGGAATGTTTTAGTATATAATACTTAGGTAATTATTCTTATGAACCTACGAAGTTATATGCATAAAACTGCATCTCCGGCGTTTCTATGCGAAATTTTATTAATCTTCTAGTCGGTGTCTTCAGTTCTTCAATGCACTAGTGTTAATTGAATTATTGTACTTACAACTTAAAAGTGAAAAATAAAAACTTTTTTACAAAAAAAAAACAAAAAACAACCGACTTCCAAAAAACACAATAAAGTGAAAAATAACTCAAAAAATGAAAATGCGAAACCAACGACACAGACTTCCAACATTTGCTTCTTTGCTTAGAAACTCCTCTACGAGTTAATTATAGAGAAACTCCATAATTACGTGAGTACCTACGTTACGTCATGAAACAAAATGCAGGTTTTAAATCATGATGTTGTCCTTGCGATTAGATACTCCATAGCGTAATTTGTAATACTTTCATTCCAAATAATAGGTAGTGGCCCCGATTCTGTTGTTCACAAACTAAATGAAATTTAAGTTCAGTGCATCTTTTTCGTTCTATTTCATTATGAAAAGGACAGAAGATAAATATTAGTTTAGTTCTGTCAAATTAGATAATCCATAGACAATTTTAGACGTGATTAAAAAATTGGCTACTAAAAATACGTCAATTTACGTCAGGCGCTGACTAATTTGACAGGACTAAATTAATGTTTATCGTCTGTCCTTTTCTTAGTGAAATAGAAAGAAAAAGATGCACTGAACTTAAATTTAGTTTAGTTTGTGAACAACGGAATCGGGGCCAGTGTCGACTTTCAAAAAGTTTCAAATTTATCAAAACGAAGTTGACGGAGCGATATGTCTTTTGACTTGTAGGTAATCGATTTAGTTTAAAAGTTCTGATTCAAAAAACAGGTAAGACCCTACGTCTTACGTGTTTTTTTTACATAGATTCTGGCTTGATGTTTTCTGCTTATCTCACCGGATGTTAGGCGATGAGCTGTTTCACCATCATCAGCCGAGAGATACACCAAAATGCTATTGCTTCTGCCAAGCATCGCTACAAGGACTCGTTGTGCGTTTAGCAGATTCCCTTTACTAGGTCGCCGGTCGCCACACTGCATTTAAAAACAAAAGAGGATGTTCTCAATTCGGATGTTTATATAATTTTTTTATGTATGTTCGGGCATAACTCCGTCATAAACATAATAAAGACGGATTTGCAAAATTCTTTTTTTTCGGAAGTCAGTGCCCAAAAACGAAAACTTATGCGGAACCAACGACACTGACTTCCGAAACTAAAGTTATTTTCCACTTTGTAGTTTTTTTTGGAAGTCGGTTGTTTTTTTTTTTTTTTTGTAAAAAGTTTTTGGTCGATTCGCGGTCACTACTTTAGAACTTTTCAGCCCAGGGGCCATATATTCAGGGGCATTGAGCTGTTTAGCTAAAAATTATCCACCTGTAACATTCCCACTACTGACACACAGTTGTCCTCTCCGTTAGAGGCAGTAGACCATAATTTATCACGCTGGCCCAGTACGGGTTGGTGAATGTCACACGTCTTCGAATGTTTTGGTTCTAGGATTATGCCAGTTTTTCACGAAGTTCTCCTTCACCGTTTTAAGAGCAGTGGTCATCATCTACCTAGCCTTTTTCCAACTATGTTGGGGTCGGCTTCCAGTCTAACTGGATGCAGCTGAGTACCAGTAGGTATTTTACATGGTAGATACCTAGATACTTACAGAATTCTTCTTTAATCAAATCTACTTCGCTTTGCTTACCTCACGCCTCGGCAGACTACTTGTGAACTTGCCCTGTCCATTAATAAATTAAAAACGTAGATTTGTGCCAAGGCCATCGCAGAATCAAATAAATTTGCCTCTGTTGTGACTGTGAGCTTGATATATTGCATGTTTCAGGAATTCACATAAATATAAAAATGAAATAAGTAGATAAGTATGCCTACCTACATACATAAGCCTCTTATTATAAGCACTTATGTTCAAGTGTCTCCCTCTCTAACGTTTAAGGGACTAATCACACTTATTCAGCTGTCCAGCGTTTGTCCATAGAAAACAACGATTTTGTATGAGATGCGTACGCGTCCGTACAGCCGCGGAAAGTTGAACGGACTTCATAAAAAATCGTTGTTTTCTATGGCGGCCCGTACACAGTCAATCTCGATCATTGATTTTGATCGCGGATCGCGAAAAACTCTAGATATTTTGAAATCAGATGCATCAATCCGTCAATCTAATTCGTATATTTATTATCAATCTGGATCGCGATCATTGATTTTGATCACGGACCGCGATCGAGATTGACTGTGTACGGGCCGCCTATGGACAAACGCTGAACAGAGCTGAATAAGTGTGATTAGTCCCTAAGAGCTGAAATACTTGAAAGTAAAAGTGTTGTGAAACGGAAAAAAATGTATTAATTTATGAAAAACATCAACCTACTTACCAATAATAGAATTATTTATGTTATTAACTTTTTATGCGAATGTTTTTTTCGTTTTCGAATTCTGTGTAAGTATAGTTACTTTAGTTTAAGTTTAGTTTTTAACTTTAAGTAATAGCTATGTATCAAACAATAATATTTTGCTGTGCCCTGGCAGGGTCTACAACGGCTCCCTTTTCTTAACAACGCAAAAAGAGAGGGGTGTTATAAGTTTAACGTGTCCGTCTGTGTATCTGTGTATCTTTACCTTGTGGAACGCAATTATATGAATATACTAGCTTTTACCCGCGACTTCGTCCGCGTGGGTTTCGTACTTTCCTCAAATAAATTTAACACCCTCTCCACCTCCCCCTGAAAGGTATTTCGAAAATTATTTTATTTAAAGAAATAAGTATTCGGGCCAATATTTTAGTTAAACTACCTAAGATGTTTCAAATAAATTATCCTCCCTTTTCATCACGACAGGGCTTGTTTTTGCATTTGGTACGTTTCCATTTTTATGATATAAAGATTATTTATACCCATTTTCGTGTTAATGGAAGTTGAAGTTTCTACTCCTTAAGCTTTATTACCCTTTTCCACCCCGGTAGGAGTCGAATAAGTAAAACCCTAAAACTCATACTTTTTTATTTTAAGTAAGTAAGTAGTAAACCCCTAAAAGTGACAATCTTTATTATTTACTGAGGCAAATGTTGAAAAGTTTCAAGTTTCTTAACCAAAGGAATAAGACCACCTTTTCACCTTCACAGTTTTTATCCCCATAGGGGCGAAATATTGACAACATGTTTGGGACGTTTCCATATCTTGACTCAAAGATTATTTATACCAATTTCCCATTGAATCAAGCCACGCAATAAAATACTCCTCTGTGATATGGACTACCCCCGTTCACCCCGATAGCGTTAGATTTTCGAAAAACCCAGTCATACTTTTTTATTTATTTTGGTCTTAAGTATACATACTGAGTTCCGAGTTTATATTATTGGACCGCGCGATAAAATTCTTCCATACAAACTGACACCCTCAATCTCCCTTTAGAGCAGAAAAACATAAAATGACAAACTATAATTTACTTAGATAAGTATTTGTGCCAAGTTTGAAGCTTAAATTTATTCATACCATTTTTTTGGAGTAAACCAAGCTACGCACTATAATACCGGCCTTCAAAATCGAATTACCACTTTTTTAAACGTCAGGGGTCTACTTTCGAAAGACACATTTCTTATTACTTACTTAGGCAAATATTCCTTCCAAGTTTCAAGTTTATTAACCAAATGAATAAGATTTTTCGTATAAAGTTTTTCCCCACTTTTCACCCCACACAGGAGGAATTTTGAAAAATGTTTGGGATGTGTTCATAACTTGACTCAAAGATTATGTCCAACAAATTTCGAGTTAATCAAGCCACGCAGTAAAATGGAAAATTAACTACTCCTTTTCACCCCGTCAGAGGTAGATTTTCGCAAAACCCTGATACATGTTATTCTTTACTTTTGGTCTTAAGTATAAATACTGAGTTTCGACTTAATTGGAGACCGCACGTTAAAATTCTTCCATACAAATGTTGACACCCCCTAATCGCCCTTTAGGGGGTAGTTTAGAAAAGCAAAAAAATGCCAAAATTCATAATTTACTTAGATAAGTATTCATGCCAAGTTTCAAGTATATTAACCAAATGAATAAGATTTTTCATATAAGCTGTATCCCCACTTTTCATCCTCACAGGGGTGGAATTTTGAAAAATCGTTTGGAATGTGTTCATTACTTGACTCAAAGATTATTTATACCAATTTTCGAGTTAATTAAGCCAGGCAGTAAAATTTGCCCTGTAAAATTAACTACCCCTTTTCTCCCCGTTAGGGGTAGATTTTCGAAAAACCCTGATACACGTAATTCTTTATTTTTGGTATTAAGTATAAATACTGAGTTTTGAGTTAATCGGACCGTGCATTAAAATTCTTCCATACAAATTTTGACACCCCCCCATCCCCCTTTAGAAGGTAGTTTAGAAAAACAAAAAAGACCAATTTTCATAATTTATTTTGGTAAGTATTCGTGCCAAGTTTGAAGTTTATTAACCCAAGGAATAAGTTTTTTCATACAAACTTTCATCCCCTATTTAACTCCCTTAGGGGTTGAATTTCGAATATTCCTTCCTTATTCCTCGTCTACATTATAAAGAAAACCTCTGTGCAAAATTTCAGCTTTCTAGGTCCAAGGGCTTAGGCTGGGCGTTGATGAGTCAGTCAGTCAGTCAGTCAGTCAGGACTTCTCTTTTTATATATATAGATTCAAAATTATAAGGCATGAAAATTAGTACGTACAGTTTTGCTTAAATGTAAATTATATTCCAAAGACTTACGTGCCTGAACTAGGTAATCCTGTGTTTCAGGCGAGAAGAGCTAAAATATTCTTTTAAAATTAATAAATAATCAAAAATTTACAGTATACAAACAATAAGTAGCTTAAGAGTAACTCTTAGTTTTTAACGTAGGTGCAATTTGTATACCTACATATATTTACTTTAACACAATTAATAAATTCTCTGTTTCTTCGTAAGACATACTTTGGAGAGCAATATGAAATATGAAAAAAAAAAATTAACTCGGGGTAAAGTGAAAAAATCAAGGACGAAATAAAATTGCCATATTGCCCAATTCCTTAAATACAATGTCTATTGTAGCCACTTAACAATCAAGGTTATTTTCTTAGAGGTGTCATGTGAGCGTATTTTGAGGCGGACTTAAAAACATCAATACCAATAAAAAACGCTAGATATCGTAACGTGGCCTATCAGTCACGAAAGCCTACCGATACCACCACCTGTCGAACGTTTAGATAACGCAGTCACTGATAAACGGTACTATAACATGACGACAAAACTGACAAAAGCGGAAACACATATTTAGGCCAGTCAAACAGCTCACCGCCGCGCCGTGGTAACCGCCCCGACTTGTGGGTTCCAATCCAAGCAGGCACATTACTTTGTCTAAGTAATTTATTTCATCACAACTGCTCTTAAAAAATTAAAGAGGGACTTGTGGCTAAGTAATAAAAGCCGCACGGGTCGATCGATCAGGTTAAGCTACGCTTGCCGCGGTTGGTCCGTGGATGGGTGACCATCTTTACATACCAAGACCCCTCCGTGCCTTGGAAAGCACGCTAAGCCGTTGGTCCCGGCTGTCATTCGTGGATCTTTGACAGTCGTTACGGGTCGTCAGAAGCCCGAAAGTCTGACAAGTCTTACCAAAGGTATCGAATTACCCAGTAACTGGGTTGTGGAGGTCAAATAGGCAGTCGGTCCATGTAAAATACTGTAGTGCTATTCTGTAAAAATCTCACGGGGAAAACCTAGGTGAAGTGAGCTGTCACTCCACCTGATGTTAGGGATCACCCTTATTGATAGCTCACTCCACGCTCACTTCACCTAAGTTATCACGATGAGATTTTTGCAGAATCGACCGGCTGGTACTCAGCTGCATCTGGTTAGACTGGAAGCCGACCCCAACATAGTTGGAAAAAGGCTAGGCAGATGATGACCACTGCTCTTAAAACGGTGAAGGAGAACTTCGTGAAAAACTGGCATAATCCTAGAACACATCCATTCGAAGACATGTGACATCCACCAACCCGCGCTGGGCCAGCGTGATAAATTATGGCCTACTCCCTCTCATAGGTACCTACTTATTTATGTAGAGTGTAAAGTTATTTTATTTCTATAATATTCTGGAAGGAATAAAACTATTTTTTGGCATTTTTTTTTTATTAACTCTCCGACGATGGCGTCTGTTGGATCAGAATATTATTTTATGTACCTACGTAATGTAAATAAATAGATAAATGTGACTTTAAGGTGAACTTTTGGAGTGGATAAACAGAATAACGGACGGTTCATATTAACAACGAGGACAGGGTGAATAGCATTATTGATAAAAATAAAATTCTAGATATGGTTATGCCTTCAGAAAAATAGGTATCTACACACGATCAAGCTATACTTTTCCAGTTTTGGCTGACCTCGCATTGCATAGGTTTTTCGTACAATCAGAAGTCAGATTATACTGGTTATGTGTATATCTTTCAACTTCAAGAGCATTCATTTTAGGGTTCCGCAGCAAAAGGGTGCCGACGGAACCCTATTACTAAGCCTTCGCTGTCCGTCCGTGGGAGCTATTCTCTAAGGATACAGCCTTGCGGGCAGCGCTGGCGCAGCGCTGAAACTATTGTTTTCACCGCTGCGACAGCGCTGCCCGCAAGTACCTATCCTTAGAGAATAGCATGGCGTCTCACTTGTCAGCGGGCTGTATCTCATGAACAGTAATAGGTAGACAGTTGAAATATTCAGTGAGTATTTCTATTGCCGTTCAATAATAAAAAATAAAAAAAACACACAATTAACATTTTTTCTCGGCGTTTTTGCCTTATTGTACGGAACCCTTTGTGTGCGATTTCGACTCGCACTCAGCCGGTTTTTATACATAGTAACTTACCTACGTAAGTAATTTATTGTTTCAAAGAAACTGTAAGGCTATTTGTACCCAATGTTACACCTCAGTAAATCAAGCTTGATCTTGAAATACTTCGTATAGGCTTGTTTATAATACTAAGTATAGGTTTGTTTTGGTTTTGCATGAATTGTCCTCCAGACCAGATTTCGGTCAGGGCGGTTAATCCGAAAGGAGATTAGCCTTGGGACCAAGAGATGTTATAGTGCACAAGTGTGCGCGCAGGCACGGGTGCACTCTCTCTTGAACTCTCTTCCCTCACTCTCATAGTCCGATGGGACGGTAATCCGACACTACCGGAGAGAGATCAGGGGCCCAAGTCTGCTAATTTTATAAATCCGTCATTCCAACAAGATTCCATTGACATTTTGCTAAAAGTTCGTAATCTGCTAAATTCATAATGGTCGATCATTGGTTGGACAATGGCCTGAGAAAAACTACTACTAAATTTCATGCTAGATTTCATTTAATATACATTTTTACATATTACGTATTAGTGTTTGCAATCTGAGGTAGTAAGAAGTTCGTAAATAGCAATAAACATTACATTTATTAATTGGTCATTATGTACAGAGGCCAGCACATCAAGCTACCCCAATCTGTCAGATTTTCCCAATTCAATATGAACCTTATTCCTTTGTGCTAAAGTTGAAAATCTATCAAAGAAATTTGACAGATTGGGGTAGGTTGACCTGCTGGCTTCTGTACAAGATTACCATTGTATGCCATTTCTTTCAATGGAGTGTCAGTGGTTGACCATTGGAAAGTCATAATGACGCCATTAAATTAGTAGATTACCAAACCTGTCAAAATCAACAATTACGAAATCAATGATAGACCATTCTGACACTATTGTAATAGCAGACTTGAGGCCCAGGTGCAGTCCCAACGGATTAACGTAATTTCCGAGGCACGGGGGTATCACACCGCCAACTTCCAAACTACGGGCTGTAGTTTTATACATATAACGGGATTCGAACCCAGGACGCTCAGCAGTCACACTTACTACAACCACGAGACCAACGGGACAGTCGTTAACATGTAACAAGACACTAGCACAAGCGCGGCGTCTAGGATTTGATTCCCAAGTCGTTCGTGAACTTACAATAATAGCATCTACAAGGTGTAACATAATTAACGCAAGACCTCATACACCCCAATTAGAGTATTGAGTTAAAAGCATATAAGCATAATACAATGACCCAGACTTGCTATTTTTATTAAGAAAATCGTGTTGACACTAGTGTATCAGTCAGTCAGGACTTTGAATTTAATATCTTTCTTATAATATACATAAAATTCTCGTGTCGTGATGTTTGTTACCACAATCCTCCGAAACGGCTGGACCGATTTGTATGAATTTTGTGTGCATATCGGGTAGGTCTTGAGAATCGGCCAACATCTATTTTTCATACCCCTATTTTTTTTTTTGCAAAACGACGTTTTTGGGGTCAGCTAGCCAATTCGTTTGACTGATGGAATGCAACCAGTCATCTTTCTACCAGCCTGCACGATGTAAGCTTTTTGCAAACAATCCTTTACGGTATAGAGTTTTCAAATATCTACTTATTAAGAGCAGTGGTAGCTTGTAGGACGTAGGTTCGAACCCAAGCAGGCACTTTACTTTGTGTAAATTATTTCATCACCGCTGCTCTCAACACGGTGAAGGAAAATATCGTGAGGAAACCGGCATGTCCTAGAACCAAAAATTGGAAGACATAATTATGACATCTACCAACCCGTACTGGGCCTGCGTGGTAGAGTTACACTCGCGTGCGGAAAGCTCTGCTGTATCAGTATGGGATGGAAGCCGCGGTCATGCCAAGAGTGACGCATGTGCGGGACCTGGGGGTGGAGATGGTTCCGGAATTAATGTTTCGTGAGCACATATTAGACATAGCGGCCTGTCCCGGCTTCGCACGGGTGGACATTTATTTTTTAAACATTTTATTTTTTCTTGCAATTAAAATAGCCTATATTAATCAGTGATAATGTAGCATTCAAATGGTGAAAGAATTTTTAAAATCGGTCCAGTACTTTTTGAGCCAATTCGTTACAAACATACTTATATACAAATATTTCCTCTTTATAATATTAGTATAGAGTATAGATATGCGGCAAGTCCTTCCGAAATCTTGGATTTATACTCAGACAGTGCAAGGACTTTTAGAGTACGGCAGTGGTTAGAATTATGTACAGAGGCCAGCACATCAAGCTACCGCAATCTGTCAGATTTTCCCAATTGAATATGAACCTTATTCCTTTGTACTAAAGTTGAAAATCTATCAAAGAAATTTGACAGATTGGGGTAGGTTGACCTGCTGGCGCCCTGTACAATGCGCTGGTAAGGAGCCGGCTGCATACGAGTGCTATCGTTTGGAACCCCCATGAGGCTAAATACAGTATCATGGTGGAAAGAATCTAGAAAAAAATCCTTCTTTTTTTTAGCCCACTCCCTCTCACAGAGAGGAAGCCTGTGTCCCAGCAGTGGGATATTTATAGGCTGATTATGATTATGACCTACCATCACGATGTAAGCATTTTGCAGACAAATCCTTTACGGCCAATGATATTATCTATACTAATATTATAAAGCTGAAGAGTTTGTTTGTTTGTTTGTTTGTTTGTTTGAACGCGCTAATCTCAGGAACTACTGGTCCGATTTGAAAAACTCTTTCAGTGTTAGATAGCCCATTCATCGAGGAAGGCTATAGGCTATATATCATCACGTTAAAACTAATAGGAGCGGAGCACCAATGAAGAATGTTTCAAAATCGGGGGATTTTTTTCCTATTGAGAGCTTCCGCTGCGTGCGCTGCGTAAACGGTTAAAGTTTCGCAAAAATCATATATGACAGAATTGTTCCCCTTTAAAAGCTTTAAAAAAAAGTCCGCGACAGCATATGTCTGTCTTTTAAGATTAGCTCACTATAACCTCTTTTATGCTAACCAAATTTGTTCTAAAATAATGCATTATTTGCGAAGGTGTTTTTATAAACATGGTATTAATCCTTATCCAAATAAATACGTTATTCATCAGCATCACATGTATTTAATTTTGAACAAAATTGCCTCTAACATCATTTGATTTCAATGTATATCTTAGGAGATATCATAGTTTTAAAATAATACTAATAATAAAGCTGAAGAGTTTGTTTGTTTGAGACACGGTTTGAAAGCTCTAAATCTCTGGAAGTATTGGTCGCATATATAAAAATATTTTTTTGTTTGATAGCCCAGTTCTTGAGGAAGGCTATATTCTATTAAACTTGACGCTAGGACCCTTAGGAGTTGAGCAAAAAAAAAAAAGTCTGAAGTTTTCGCCAAGCGAAAACGAAGTAATAGTGCAGGCCGGCGACACGTTGCGACGGGGTGGATCGGGGAAACAAAAAAAATTTACGCGGACGAAGTCGCGGGCAGAAGCTAGTATACAATAAAGAGGTAGATAGGGCACTAGCACGCGCAAATTGTTGCAGTCAAATTCAGACAATTGTCTGTCAAGCGCAACACACTACAGATAGCTATCTCTTTCTATGTCATACGTTCCGTATTATCTATCGCAGTCGTAGTTGAAAACCACTATCCTTTTTTTTTTTTTTTTGTGGATGGGAAATCATCCTATGACCCCTCCCGCTCTGGGTGGAGCAGAAGGGAGTGTCAGACTCTTACTGACTAAAACCCACCCGTGTTCCTTCCTTAGCCCTTTGTGTTCCGGGGTAGCGGTAACCCTTTCGGACAATCCCGCTGCCCCGGCAGGCTTCGGCCCTTTCGGGCCCCTTCCTTGTTGCTGACATCTCTTTGAGGCGCGCGTGGAACACGTACGCGCCGTCCGGCACGGAAACCACTATCCTAACAATACAAAACGTCGCTCAGTATGAACGTAGCATATCTTTCCTTTATAATATCATTGTTTACGGTATAGACTTTTTCAATTGTAACCAAGTACTTATTTTCTTATTAGCATTCCAGAGTGTCGATCTCTATTTATTATATGGAACTGACTGTATACCTCTGCCTTCCCCGCCCGGGGAATGTAGACGTGATATAGGTAACGTTACCTAAACGTAATCTGTTTTGTCGCGTGAACCTGATATAGTCTTCCTGTTATTCATGAAAGGTACAGTCCCTAATAAATTGTGGGGTTAGCAATACTTAAGGCGCTGGCCATTAGGCATCACATTTCTTTACGAAGGTTAATGTATGTAGGCTGGTATACTTGCTAGGTGTTAGCTATGGTTGTTATTAAGCATACCTATCGGGAAATTATAGAGAAGCAATTTTGCCTTCCAGAACAATGTTGTGCTGTTCTGATTATGAATGTGTATTTTGTTAACTATTACCGTACCGACACGTGTAATACCAACCTTACTAAATAATTATTATGTAGGTACCACAACCTATAAAACAGGCTGATCTCAATAAAACAAAATGTTATATTTAGTTATTTAATGTTAATAACATATTTGAATAAAAATTGCTTATCGATAATTTGTGTCCTAAATATAATATTTCATACTTCTTGCTGTGCCCTACAGGGTCCTTGTACCATTGTAACTTGATAGTAACACGGTGTTACAATGGCTTAAAGCTGAGGTACAATTATGTAGAGGTATTACTAACACCTCTACAACATTATGGAATGCAAATAAATATATGAATACTAGCTGACACCGCAAACGTCGTTTTGCAAAAAAAAAAAGTAGTAGCCGATTCTCAGACCTACCCGATATGAACACAAAATTTCATACAAATCGGTCCAGCCGTTTCGGAGGAGTATGGTAACTAACACTGTGACACGAGAATTTTATATATTAGAAAGATGGATTACCTACTGTACAGGGTTATTTGTAAAATACCAGCAACCTCTTAAGAGGTCATTGTACTCATCATAATGAACAACTTTTACTATGGGACCAAACCTGAAATCGCGAAAAAAAATCAGCTGTTCCCTACATTTTGACGAACTTTACACGAACATAAATGTAGGGAACAGCTGATTTTTTTTTCGCGATTTCAGGTTTGGTCCCATACTAAAAGTTGTTCATAATGATGAGTACAATGACCTCTTAAGAGGTTGCTGGTGTTTTACAAATAACCCTGTATATACCTATGCTACGTAAATACACTTTATTATTATATTTATAGTTTGCTGTTAGTGTGCTGGGTTGGGGGGTGGAAATAAGGCAGACGACAGGACACTAGTTTTATTAAGATGGACGGTGGACCACGGTGAAAGTACTTAAATGATAAAAAATAAGTTCAAAAACTAAAACTCGACTACTGAAAAATCACGCTCTAAAAAGTATGAAAAAAAAAGTTTAAAAATTAAAACCCGAGTACTGAAAAGGATGAAACAAGAAAGTAGCTTCCCGTGGTCGCATGCTACCATGGCTTAGTATGTTAGTACAGTGACAGTTAGTAACCAGCACCCTAATTGTGTAACACACTATCAATCGGAATCTGAATAATTTTGAAGCAAATTGCTAATCCATTGCTTCATCAGGTTCGAAAAATTTGTCTGCTCAACACATAAATAACGCAATGAATGTTGTTGAACTGTCTAAATGAAACCGATTCCGATTGATAATGTGTTACGCAATTGCCCCGCGGACTATCCTGTGGTTGTTAAACTCAAAGCCCCAATTCAGTCAGGGGCGAATATCTAATAGAAGCGACTGCACGCTAACAGCATCCCCTGTTGACTACGAACCTCGGCTTAGGGCGGCGCGTCGCTGAGGGGAGGACAGCAAGATGGGCCAGGCTGGATCCTTTGAATTATAGCGTAAGGTGCGGTTCGACAGAAAGTCTGGTAGGATGACCACGAAACGGTAGTGCACGAGTTGATACAGCTTATATGATAAGACAGAGGATTATCGGACGGGAGACAGAGGATTATCAGGATCTTCGACGGGTGGGAGAGATTCTCCACGTTTGACTTCCGCGTCGACCTCCGAGAGGTGAGCTTGGTCTACTAGTTGAGAACTGAGTGAGCATCGAGTTTCGAGACTGTCAGCCAAGGCATTCAGCCGTCGGCATCATCGACAGCGACGGTTTTGTCAGGGCGGACCAGGGGAGACATGGCGACTACTTCTAGGGCTCTGAGTTTCCTTTGAAGTTCCCAGAAGGACTGATGGGTGGGCTCTAGTTCGCTCAACATCTTATCCCATTTCACTTCACGCCACTCAGATATGCGAGTCCTTACAGATCGCTGATGTAACGCATTAGGGGCTTTGTTCGCGTCGCAGGGAAAGTTGCTGAATGCACGGACAGCGGCGTTCTTCTCATTCAACAGTTCACACACGTCGTCTGACAACTTTCAGCGATGGTCATCCGTCGCTGGAACTTTCCTAGAACAATCGTTCAGCACTAGGGCTTCCAATACCGGGATCCCGGAATACCGGTATTGAAATATACAATACCGGACCCGGTATTGGTATTTTTATATTCAGTAGACACTACAGTGACACATTTTCGGTCTATTGCATATTATATTTCCAACCAATTTTTTATTTGTGGCGAGTTTTAAAAACTGCTTATTTTAATTATCTCGTGGTTCATTTAGACAGTTACTTAGATACATTTTACTACTACTTGTGCAGGTAAAGAATGGGATTAAAAAAATGTCTTTGTATTTGCCTCTCGGTCCAGGCAAGAGGTACCACATAGAACAATAGAAGTTTGTGATAGAAGTATTATCCTGACATTCCAGAGGTGGGAAGGAAGGTGGGGGAACGGCTGGGGGATTCTCCCATGCGCTAAAAGGTGCATCCTACGGAGAAGTCACCCAATACATTTTTAAAGTATACAAAATGTATACCTATCTCGAGTTTTATTGGCAGTTAGGTAATGTACAGCTACATTCACCAAAATAATTAGGTAAAATGACTGAAGTGAACATTGCTCTAACGAAAAGATAAACTGGATTGAGGGACAAACTTAACTTTGCCGTGAGTATTGCCTATTGTCCAGTATATCGACATAAGTCGCGGTTAGTTTACCAACTGCAAATAAGTTTGTAATCACTAAAAAGTTTAAAAACATTTTTTTTGTAAAATAATCCGAAAACCGTAAATTTGTAATTTACGGTTTTCGGATTTTTTCCTTTACCTACTCTTGTTACATGACATTGCTTTTTGCCAAATTTTATGAATTATATGAACTTCAATTCAACGCAATCAAAAGATACTCGTACATCACGAGTATCTTTTGATTGCGTTGAATTGAAGTTTGATTTTTTCATTGTTTCAAGGGATTGCAGCCCTGAGTATTTCATATTAATTTCAACTTGATAAGTATTTGTATAAAAATAGTCTAATACAGGAATCGCGGGATCCCTGGTACTGAAAATTTTCTATGCGGTATTAATACTAGTATTTAAAAAGTCCGGTATTCGAAACCTCTTCAAGAGTTCAGGACTGACGTGTTCTGTGAATGAGTCGATCGTGGCCGTAACTTTGTTTGGACAAGAGTTTTGTATGCCCTGTGGCGTCAGTTTCTCATTTAATCTTAAATCTTTTTGGTTTCTCCTTACCATTTCCCACGTTTTTTGCCTCACAAAGTCACAACAGTACTCCCCTACGCTATTGTTTATTAAAACATTATAAACACATTTTTTTTTTTTTTTTTTAATCTTTATTTATTTAGAGGCTTTTACCTTACAAAGGTACGTCAGCCTCATCATACCCTAATCTAACTAATTATTACACGTAATTATAACATTATTAATAAAGTATATTATTGCGTAAGCGAGGGAGATAGTGATGCACCAACCATTTCATAAATCAGTTTCGCTTCTTCCGAATTAGGTGTAGATAAAATCCTAATGAAAGCCCCAACATCATACATATTAACATTTAATTCCCGCGTCACTATCTCTCTCTGTCTCCTGTTCTTTTCACATTCCACCAGCAGATGTTGGACATCTTCGACTTTATTACACACTTGGCAATTAGGGGAATCGACTTTTTTCATTAGGTATCCAAATTTCCTGGATGGAAAATGACCAGAACGCAATCTATGTGCCATAACAACATACGACCTCTTTGTATGACTTTCAGCGAACCAAGGGATTCGAGGAGGCTCACTTTGCATCGTCTTATACCATATGCCTTTTTCTTTAGACTTCCTGTCGAAGTACTCTCTAAAACGATTGTAACATATGTTCTTGTAATAGCCAAGTATTTCTGTGTAGAACGGAGCGATCTCAATTTCCACTCCTTCCAAAATAGCTTTCTTTGCAAACATGTCAGCCTTCTCGTTTCCATATAAACCAATATGAGATGGAATCCATTGCAACCTCAAATTAATGTCACCAAGATCATAAAATAGTCTAAGAATTACATAGGCTATCGGTGTACCTCTGCAACCAGAGGCGCATCGAGCTAAATGCATTAAACCACTTTTGCTATCCGTGCATATAACAATATTTTGATTCCCCGAATGGTGCGCATTGTCCCGACAAATTATGTTCTCTAGGGTTTTTGAGATTGCAACGAGTTCCATCGTCATTACAGATACGTTTGTATCAATAGATTTATACAAGGCCGAAGTTCCATCACTCAAACTATAATAAGCGGCACCGCATCCACTTTTGCTCTTAGACCCATCAGTAAAGTACATTTTCCACCCCGGGTACTTTTCACTGAGTTCTTTGATGACATCGAATTTAAGTGATGTAACCTCATGACTGCGTTTTGCTACTTTGACACAGTCTAACTTACAATTAATTTTGTCCCGTACGTTTATACCTGTCACCCATTTCTCCAGTGAGTACATGTCTAATATACTTGAACAATGTATGTTACGGAGTTTACACTCATTGTATATGGTTACAAGCAATGGTTTTTTCTTATTAGTCCAGTATCTTGTGACTGAAAGATCATTCAAGTCATCTAATAATTTAACCGTTACATTGTTCAAACATGACATACTTTTTATACAGAACTTGTAAGCTAAGTATAATCTCCTAACATACAAAGGAGGAATACACATTTCAGCTTCCATTACATGTATTGGAGAGCTTTTTATAAAACCACCTATACTCCTCAAATACTGGTTCTGAATTTTGTCTAGTTTATCTAAATGACTTTTTGCACTATTATCATAGAGAAAACAACCAAAGTCAATCCTACTGCGTACCAATGAAAATGAAATATACAAAGATCTCAAATGTTTCGGATGGATTCCCCAAGTCGGCCCCGCCAAAACTTTAAATAGGTTTAAAAACTTTGCCGTCTTTTCCTGTATTTCATTAATATGCTTTTTCCATAAAAGTGACCGGTGCGAATAACAATGTCGGTACAAAACTACAAGTCTACAATCTATAATATTAAAAAAGGTTAATTTTGTAATTTTTTTTTTTTATATATTTCTTTTTAAGATATGGCAGCTCGTAGTTGACCTTGAGAGGTCTTGACTACTTAACCGGATTACCGGACTATCCTGTGGTTGCTTTAAGTAAACTCAAAACCTCCAGCCAGAGGCGAATATCTAATAGATTAAGCGACTGCACACAAGGGCACCCCCTTTTTTAAGGCCGTACCCTGAGCAAATAACCTTGAGCATTTCGTTCCCTCTTTGCCGCACCCCACCTCTATAATACTTCGTAAAAATTACTAGCGCCATCTGGCGAACAACTTTCGAACTATAAACTTGCGACTAGTAAAAATCACAGACCTTGGACTATACAGAGACGGTATTGAATAAAAAAAATCTATGGATGAAAGAAACGGTGCGCCTAAATAATTTTGGTCATAAATTCAGTGACTATACTTACGTCCATGAATACTTACTTTCCAATTCTTTCTAATTTTTGGAACGAAAAAGCGTTTTGCGACTCCACGAGACTTCGTCCCTAACAAAAATTGCCGATAAGTAAAATGGAGTCAAAATCATAGTTTTCGAGGTTGCTGACAACGATTATGGGGTCAAAACCAAATTCAAGATGGCGCCGCCAAAAATTTGCAAATTTTTCGTCATGGGTGTCGTTTTCAAAGTTTTCGAGAACGCTGACAAAGACTATGGGGTCAAAATCAAAATTCAAGATGGCGCCACCATAAATTTTAAGATTTTTACCCTCATGGGTGTCGTTTTCATGGTTTTCGAGGACACTGACAAAGATTATGGGGTCAAAATCAAAATACAAATTGGCGCTTCCAAAAATTTGCAAATTTTTCGTCATGGGTGTCGTTTTCAAGGTTTTCGAGGACACTGACAAAGATTAAAATTCAAGATGGCGCCAACATAAATTTTCAAAGTTTTACCTTCATGGGTGTCGTTTTCATGGTTTTCGAGGACACTGACAAAGATTATGGGGTCAAAATCAAAATACAAAATGGCGCTTCCAAAAATTTGCAAATTTTTCGTCATGGGTGTCGTTTTCAAGGTTTTCGAGAACGCTGACAAAGATTATGGGGTCAAAATCAAAATTCAAGATGGCGCCACCATAAAGTTTAAGATTTTTTTTCCTCATTGGTGTCGTTTTCATGGTTTTCGAGGCGCTGACAACAATTGTTGGGTCAAAATCAAAATTCAAGGTGGCGCCACCATAAATTTTCAAAGTTTTACCCTCAAGGGTGTCGTTTTCACGGTTTTCGAGGACACTGACAAAGATTATGGGGTCAAAATCAAAATACAAAATGGCGCTTCCAAAAATTTGCAAATTTTTCGTCATGGGTGTCGTTTCCAAAGTTTTCGAGGACACTGACAAAGATTATGGGGTCAAAATCAAAATTCAAGATGGCGCCACCATAAATTTTCAAAGTTTTACCCTCATGGGTGTCGTTTTCATGGTTTTCGAGGACGCTGACAAAGATTATAGGGTCAAAATCAAAATACAAAATGGCGCTTCCGAAAATTTGCAAATTTTTCATCATGGGTGTCGTTTTCAAGGTTTTCGAGGACACTGACAAAGATTATGGGGTCAAAATCAAAATTCAAGATGGCGCCACCATAAATTTTGAAATTTTTACCCTCGTTGGTGTCGTTTTCATAGTTTTCGAGGGCGTTGACAACAACTATGGGGTCAAAATCTAAATACAAAATGGCGCTTCCAAAAATTTGCAAATTTTTCGTTATGGGTGTCATTTTCAAGCTTTTCGAGAACGCTGACAAAGATTATGGGGTCAAAATCAAAATGCAAGATGGCGCCACCAAAAATATAATATATATTATATAAATATATAGATAGTAGATCTATATGTTTACAGAAATTTAGGTTGGAGTCAATAGTGACTCTTAGGTATTTCAAATGGTCAACTTTAGCTAAAGTAGGGCAAGAATATGTATTTATATATATGTGTATGTTACTTTATAATAAACACTAGCTTTTGCCCGCGACTTCGTCCGCGTGGGTTTCGTACTTTCCTCAAATAAATTTAACACCCTCTCCACCTCCCCCTGAAAGGTATTTCGAAAATTACTGATTACGATCTTTATACTTACTTTATTTAAAGAAATAAGTATTCGGGCCAATATTTTAGTTAAACTACCTAAGATGTTTCAAATAAACTATCCTCCCTTTTCATCCCGACAGGGCTGGTTTTTGCATTTGGTACGTTTCCATTTTTATGATATAAAGATTATTTATACCCATTTTCGTGTTAATGGAAGTTGAAGTTTCTACTCCTTAAACTTTATTACCCTTTTCCACCCCGGTAAGAATCGAATAAGTAAAACCCTAAAACTCATACTTTTTTATTTTAAGTAAGTAAGTAGTAAACCCCTAAAAGTGACAATCTTTATTATTTACTGAGGCAAATGTTGAAAAGTTTCAAGTTTCTTAACCAAAGGAATAAGACCACCTTTTCACCTTCACAGTTTTTATCCCCATAGGGGCGCAATATTGAAAACATGTGACGTTTCCATATCTTGACTCAAAGATTATTTATACCAATTTCCCATTGAATCAAGCCACGCAATAAAATACTCCTCTGTGATATGGACTACCCCCGTTCACCCCGTTAGGGTTAGATTTTCGAAAAACCCAGTCACACTTTTTTATTTATTTTGGTCTTAAGTATACATACTGAGTTCCGAGTTTATATTATTGGACCGCGCGATAAAATTCTTCCATACAAACTGACACCCTCAATCTCCCTTTAGAGCAGAAAAACATAAAATGACAAACTGTAATTTACTTAAGTAGATAAGTATTTGTGCCAAGTTTGAAGCTTAAATTTATTCATACCATTTTTTTGGAGTAAGTCAAGCTACGCACTATAATACCGGCCTTAAAAATCGAATTACCACTTTTTTACCCGTCAGGGGTCTACTTTCGAAAGACCCATTTCTTATTACTTACTTAGGCAAATATTCCTTCCAAGTTTCAAGTTTATTAACCAAATGAATAAGATTTTTCGTATAAAGTTTTTCCCCACTTTTCACCCCACACAGGAGGAATTTTGAAAAATGTTTGGGATGTGTTCATAACTTGACTCAAAGATTATGTCCAACAATTTTCGAGTTAATCAAGCCACGCAGTAAAATGGAAAATTAACTACTCATTTTCACCCCGTCAGAGGTAGATTTTCGCAAAACCCTGATACATGTTATTCGTTACTTTTGGTCTTAAATATAAATACTGAGTTTCAACTTAATCGGAGACCGCACGTTAAAATTCTTCCATACAAATGTTGACACCCCCTAATCGCCCTTTAGGGGGTAGTTTAGAATAGCAAAAAATGCCAAAATTCATAATTTACTTAGATAAGTATTCATGCCAAGTTTCAAGTATATTAACCAAATGAATAAGATTTTTCATATAAGCTGTATCCCCACTTTTCACCCCCACAGGGGTGGAATTTTGAAAAATCGTTTGGTATGTGTTCATTACTTGACTCACAGATTATTTATACCAATTTTCGAGTTAATTAAGCCAGGCAGTAAAATTTGCCCTGTAAAATTAACTACCCCTTTTCTCCCCGTTAGGGGTAGATTTTCGAAAAACCCTGATACACGTAAATCTTTATTTTTGGTATTAAGTATAAATACTGAGTTTTGAGTTAATCGGACCGCGCGTTAAAATTCTTCCACACAAATTTTGACACCCCCCAATCCCCTGTTAGGGGGTAGTTTAGAAAAACAACAAATGCCAAACTTTATAATTTACTTAGATAAGTATTCGTGCCAAGTTTCAAGTTTATTAACCCAAGGAATAAGATTTTTCATATAAGCTGTATCCCCACTTTTCACCCCCACAGGGGTGGAATTTTGAAAAATCGTTTGGAATGTGTTCATTTCTTGACTCACAGATTATTTTATACCATTTTTTTAGTTAATTAAGCCAGGCAGTAAAATTTGCCCTGTAAAATTAACTACCCCTTTTCTCCCCGTTAGGGGTAGATTTTCGAAAAACCCTGATACACGTAATTCTTTACTTTTGGTATTAAGTATAAATACTGAGTTTTGAGTTAATCGGACCGTGCATTAAAATTCTTCCATACAAATTTTGACACCCCCCCATCCCCCTTTAGAAGGTAGTTTAGAAAAACAAAAAAGACCAATTTTCATAATTTACTTAGATAAGTATTCGTGCCAAGTTTCAACTTTATTAACTCAAGGAATAAGAGTTTTCATACAAACTTTCATCCCCTATTTAACTCCTTTAGGGGTTGAATTTCGAAAATTCCTTCCTTATTCCTCGTCTACATTATAAAGAAAACCTCTGTGCAAAATTTCAGCTTTCTAGGTCCAAGGGTTTAGGCTGGGCGTTGATGAGTCAGTCAGTCAGTCAGTCAGTCAGTCAGTCAGTCAGTCAGGACTTCTCTTTTTATATATATAGATTATGCGGTGTATATTTTTTAGATTGAAGGTGAGTTACCTGTTCAGACAGTGTTAAAAGTAGAAAAATTATAAATAAACAACAAAGTTAATTTTATTATCTTTTATTATTTTAAAGGAGGTACAAATATATAAATTATTATTAATTTAACTATTTTCTAAAGTCAAAAGTCAAAGTCAAATCATTTATTTCAAATTGGCACTTAAAAGGCACTTTTGAATGTCAAAAATAAAAATAAAAGAATTGATTCTAGTCGCCCCTTCCAAAAGGTAGTTTTCGTGTGGAGAAGAATGGGCAAGAAACTCCACCGTTACTCTTTTAAAATGTTTTACAAGTTTTTGTATACATTCATTATATAATTATATGTGAAGACGATGCACCTAAAATAAAATTTAGTCTACCACAAGTGGTAAAAAAAATTAAAAATATAACAGACCGGTAAATCAATTATGTGATAGATACATGGTGCTCAAATTTCTTACTGATAAGGTCATGGTTGTCTGAATACGTCTTTTCAGATAATAACGGGAGGTTGATTGCTGACATAAGTTCATCCAACTGTGCATGCCCCCCACCTATAGCAATAGTACCTGCGACAGCGCACGTATTAATATTTAGGTAGTTGTCACTGCAATTTATAACAAACTTTTGATTGCAAAGCCGACATTTAAATGTAAATTTTTACTGTAGATTATTTAGTGTTTCAGCTACGAGGTCAAGTTCTGTGAAGCTGCATCCAAGTGGTCCATGGTTTGAAATGCGTTTTAATTCGGAAAGGAAGTGGCTGACATCAATAATTCTTCTGTTTATTATTTTTTCGTAAGGTTTTGCTTCCTCTTCATACGAAATTTGAAACTAAAATAATAAAAAAAAGTTTTTATTATGTACCCAAAAAAACAATCGTACTAGAATAATCCATTTTTTATCTGAAGTAGAATAGGTTTTCTATTTTCAAATATAAATGGACTACCCTTTCTAACTTTCATTGAAGTTCAGAACACACGTGAAAGGTATCAGAAACTTACATCTTCAATGTTTTTACTGGTTACTCCAGTGTTTTCAGCTTCCGCCAAGTCTCCTGTAAAGTCCTCTCGTAAACTGCAAAAGAAAAATATTTTGCATAATGATGACAGATTTTTAAGGTTCGGGAGATTAGTGATAAGTATGAGATATACTCGTAAAATTCAATACGCTTCTAAGTACGACTAAGTATGTCCCTAAACCAAAAATTCGAAGACGAGACATAAAAAAAATGAATATAATTAATTTTTTTTTTTAATTTTCGCAGCCGCCATCTTAGATTTACATTTTGACCTCGCTATCGGCTTTAGTACCCTCGAATGCGATGAAAACGACACCCATGACACAAAAATTTGAGAATTTTAGCAGCCGCCGTCTTGGATTTTCATTTTGACCTCGCTATCGGCTTTAGCACCCTCGAATACCATGAAAACGACACCCATGACGAAAAATTGCAGCCGCCATCTTGGATTTTCATTTTAACCTCACCATCAGGTTTAGCACCCTCGAAAACTATAAAAACGACACCCATAACGTTAATTTGAAAATTTTCGCAGCCGCCATCTTGGATTTTCATTTTGACCTCGCTATCGGCTTTAGCACCCTCGAATACCATGAAAACGACACCCATGACGAAAAATTGCAGCCGCCATCTTTGATTTTCATTTTAACCTCACCATCAGGTTTAGCACCCTCGAAAACTATAAAAACGACACCCATAACGAAAAATTTGAAAATTTTCGCAGCCGCCATCTTGGATTTTCATTTTGACCTCGCTATCGGCTTTAGCACCCTCGAATACCATGAAAACGACACCCATGACGAAAAATTGCAGCCGCCATCTTGGATTTTCATTTTGATCTCACCATCAGCTTTAGCACCCTCGAACACCATGAAAACGACACCCATGACGAAAAATTGCAGCCGCCATCTTGGATTTACATTTTGACCTCACTATCAGCCTTAGTATCCTTAAAACCACGAAAACAACAATCAGTATTGCACCCGTGCGAAGCCGGGGCGGGTCGCTAGTATAGAATATAGTATACATAAATTATATTGTTGTATAGAACTGAGAATAAATGACGCGAAATAGTCTAAAAGAATTTGAGGCGATTAGCTAGTTACGAAGAAGCAATTGTGTTTATGCAATTATGTTCCTTATTATGATACAGTGGATGGATGCAAGTGGCGGATTGTCGTTCGGCGTGGTGGTCTAAGGGGGAGGCCTTTGTTCAGCAGTGGACGTCTTCCGACTGATGATGATGATGATGATGATGATGATGATAATTATTATAATTATGTATCATAATTATTCATATAATGATTCATAATTATTATAATTATCATCATAATGATTAAAAGGTTGGCATGTACGCACGGCTACACATCAAGCTATACATAACCAGTCAAAACTCAAACTCAAACTCAAACTCAAAGCATTTATTTCAATTAAACCATTTCCAGGCACTTTTGAATTGTCAAAATTAACTAGTCGGTCAGTTAGTCAGAAAGTTGAAGCTAGTTGCCCATTCCAAAACGTAGATCTCTTGGAGAAGAACGGGCAAGAAACTCCAAGGACACTCTTTTAAATTAAGATATTACAAAATCCTGAGTACAGTATTCTTGTTGCTTCTATATGTGAGAACAATGTTATGAAGAAACAATTCAAGACAGTTATAAGATTAAAAAGAAGCCCTGGCAGCTAAGAGATGACCAGTCTCAACTGACAGCGCCCGTTCACGAACATGACGCATGGATCAGCACCATCCAGCTCAACCATTTTGAAGGGAACCGAATGATCCAACACACGCGCCACCATCAGTGAGACATTTAAGTGAGCATGACACATTCTCAACTGCCATGCTCTTTCAAGTCAATATAAAAAAAATTATAATGAACGGATCCATGGTTCTTACATTTACAAAATTAAAATTAAAAAAAAAAAAAATGCTTCTAAATTATACAAAACTATCGTTACCAATTTATTTACGAGATGAATAAAATTTTACTAGAAAGAGGTATAAGATATTAAAGTAACAATTAAAACTTGATTGAATTAAAAATACACATTAAATTCGAATGTCAGAAACACTTAAAAAAAAAAAAAAAAAAAGAAAAGAAAAAAAGGGAAGCATGTCTTCCAAATTAATATTGAAATTTTAACCAGCGAGCCCAAGTGTCTGTGGAGCAGGACCAGCATTTAGCCAAGCATTTTTATCTACGATATAATCATCCAACTTATAGTATGCTTGTCTACATAGTGTGCGTTTAATGCATGTTTTAAATTTCTTCTCATTTAGTTGAAGAATATCGAGTGGTATTTTATTATAACACTCTACACAATAACCCATAAAAGAAGTTTTTACTTTAGACAATCTGAAACGAGGTTGATCTAATTTGTTCCTATTTCTAGTGTTAAAATTATGCCTGTCACATATCTTACTAAAAAGATGTAGATTTTTTCGAACGTACATAATGTTTTCATATATATATTGACAAGGAACCGTCATGATGTTAATTTTTTTAAACAGTTCCCTTAGAGATTCACGTCTGCTGAGGTTGTAGATAGCTCTGATAGCCCTCTTTTGCAGAATGAAGATAGATTCAATATCTGCAGCCCGTCCCCACAACAAAATACCGTAAGACATGATGCTATGAAAGTAACTAAAATAGACCAGTCTCGCGGTATCCACGTCTGTTAATTGACGGATTTTCCAAACAGCGTAAGCGGCTGAACTTAGCCGCCCTGCAAGTGATGTTAAGTGAGGACCCCACTGCAGCTTTGAGTCAAGCGTGATCCCCAGGAAAACCGTATTTTCGACGAATTCAAGTATCTCCTTATTCAATACAACGTGACATTCACTACTTCTAACATTCGGTAAAGTGAATCTAATGCATTTAGTTTTTTTCTCATTTAATACCAAATTATTTACAGTAAACCAATTATGGACCACAAGCATAGCGTTATTTACGTCGTCAAGCTCCTGTGCACGTCTGCTTACTTTAAAAATCAGTGATGTGTCATCAGCAAATAACACCATTTGTGGTCGGTTTTCCAGTATAATCTGACTCCTGATTTTACGAAAAACCTATACAATGCGAGTTCAGCTAAAACTGGAAATGTATGGCTTGATGTGTAGCCGTGTGTACATGCCAACTTTTTCCCGACTCGACTGACTCGCACGTGCGCGAAGTACCTACACAGATTTCGTTTCGTGAGCTCGCCGCACTCGGGCAGCTTCGGAATACTTCGTGCACGGTCAGCCAGACCCGAACTCGCAACTAGCGCCGCCGACCGCCGCGCCGCGAGCCCCGCGCCTTCGGCTTCCAGACATGAAAATACTTGCATAGGAAATCGATCCGTGTTACTATACTAATAAGGAGCACAATCGTTTTTGCGAAAAAATAAAATTTGGAAGTTCAAAGTATTTTTTTGCAAATACGATTGTGCTCCTTATTTATATGACGACATGGATCGATTTCCTATGCAAGTAGGTATTTCTGTGCTCCAGCTTTGCTCGCGCCCGACTAGTAAATACTTTTACAATTTTATTGCAAGTACTTATTTCCCGCCCGCACCAATTAAAATTTAGTATGACATACTCCAATTAAAAATTAGTATGACATGTAATAAAATATTGTACTATAACTTGCTAAAAAGGAAATTTACCCTGTAAACGTTACGTAACCGAGAAAAGGATTATATGTAATACTTACTCTTTATTGCTTATTTCCATCGGTTGTATATTAGAAATTTCCATTAGAGGTGCATCACTTTGGTTAACTTTTAACCTAAAAAAGATTATTTATTTTAAAATAGGTAGGTACAGAGGCCAGCACATCAAGCTACCCCAATCTGTCAGATTTTCCCAATTGAATATGAACCTTATTCCTTTGTGCTAAAGTTGAAAATCTATCAAAGAAATTTGACAGATTGGGGTAGGTTGACCTGCTGGCTGGCGTCTCAAATAAAAAAAAAACAAATATTTACATACAAAAATCATTCATACATAACTAGCACTGAACCACGTAAGTACTGAATCAATGTGAATGTTCATGTGTGTAGGTCCATAACTCTATGGCACACGCATGATAACGAAGATTCATTTTTATTTGTTGATAAAATACTATAGGTAAGTATGACAATGATCAGCACCCTAATTGCGAAACACACTATCGATCTCAATTTGAATCATTTTGAAGCATATTGCTAATCCATTGCTTCATAAGTTCGAAAAATTTGTCTGCTCAACACGTAAATAATGCAATGAATGTTGTTGAACTGTCAAAATGAAACCGATTCCGATTGATAATGTGTTACGCAATTGCCCCGCAGATGTTATCACTTTACTAAATACTCACATCTTAGACCAATACTTAGTAGGTTTATAGTAGTTAGGTACAGAGGCCAGCACATCAAGCTACCCCAATCTGTCAGATTTTCCCAAATGAATATGAACCATATTCCTTTGGGCTAAAGTTGAAAATCTATCAAAGAAATTTGACAGATTGGGGTAGGTTGACCTGCTGGCGTCTGTACATACCCGCCATCTACTTAATTTTGTTGAGTATGTGTAGATGTTGTTGGTGTTTCGTCATAACTATTTTTTCCTTTTGTTTTAGCCCAGCTACAAAAAAAATAGACTGATAAATAATTTGCACTGTGTAACATTTTAATTATGTATAATATATAGGTATATAAATATAACTACGAGACAGCTTACCGAACTTCGTTCATCTTTGCTATTTTTGCACGTCCTAATCGCACAGCTTTCTTGTACTTTGGCATTTTGAGTGTTTGTACACAACAGTAGCATCCTTACGCAAAACTCAACAGTTTTTATATACACACACAAAGCGTCCTTTCGCAAAACTCAACAGTTTTTATAATATACACACAAAGCGTCCTTTCGCAAAACTGAACAGTTCTAAATACACACACAAAGCGTCCTTTCGCAGTAAATAACACAATAAATAACTATAACCAAAACAACCTTCAATAAACTAATAATTATCACTACTGATAATGTGACGTAAGTGAGCAAGTGCGCTAACCGACGACGGCGACGCGGTGACAAACGGCACGAGTTTCACCCTCGAGCGCTTGTGGCACACTGAATCCGATACGGAGCGCATGAGTTACAGTAGTGAATACGCCCATATTTTAGAATAAAATCTGTATAAAATCAAATTTTGGTCTTTTGGAAAAAATATTCGCTACAAAATGTTCATTATTAAATTGTCTATCCATTAGTGTTAGTACCAAAATTAAACAATGTTTAATTTACGAGGAGATGCATGTTATCAATCACTATTTCTCATTTCTGGAGTTTCGTTGTAAGGAGATTTATTAAAGATATATTCATTAAGAAAAAAAAAATAAAAGCACAATTATGGAGTCAAAATTATGTAGAAATTTAATGTATTTTTTATTAGTTGATATTTCTTTTAAATAACAAGTAAATAGCTCCAAAAAACCTGCATTAAAACGGCTTGCGCGGCGTTTTGGTCGGGGAGGCGCCTTAAGGATGGGAAATCATCAAATGACCCCTCCCGCTCTGGGTGGAGCAGGAGAGAGTGTCAGACTCTTACTGACTAAACCCACCCGTGCTCCTTCCTTAGCCATTTATGTTCCGGGGCAGCGATAACCCTTTCGGACAATCCCGCTGCCCCGGCAGGCTACGGCCCGTCCTGTGGTATACGGACCTCGGCTTAGGGCGTTGTAAAAAGGTTAATAAAGAAATGCGTATTTTTATGAATGGGCGCAGGCATTAATTATTTGTCTACATTACAACTGGACGTAGATAAGCAAAAAGGATCCAACCCACAATATGACCGAAAATGAGTTAAGTATTCCAAACTGCTTGTCAAGGTCTATATTTTCGATTAGCAAAAACAATCCAAGTAAAATACGAATATTTTGACATTAAAAATTCGTATTTTACTTGGATTGTTTTTAAATATTATTTTTTTTGAATATTTTGACATTAAAAATTCGTATTTTACTTGGATTGTTTTTGCTAATCGAAAATATAGACCTTGACGAGCAGTTTGGTATACTTAACTAATTTTCGGTCATGTTGTGGGTTGAATCCTTTGCTTATGTACGTCCAACTAACAAACTAATATAACAATTAATTTTACTGCGACGGTCAGCAATAAGCAAATACAATAAGAACGTAAGGCCATAACCAAAAGTTGCCGAGCGCCCCGTAGGGTCTCTAACATCCGGTTACACTGGAAGCTGATCCTAACATACATTGTTGGGAAAAGGTTAGTTAGATGTCCAAAGATAAAAATAAAACGTTACTTAGAGCTATTTTACTCTAAAACTTAAACTATGCCTTCGGTTGCCCTGCACAATACTTAGTCCTCGTCATCGTATCCAGCGACAGCGACGTAAACTATTTTTTATTCCTTTCGTGAGCTCTCTGATGGTCAGTGATAGGAATAGGTAGTGCCTATTTGCCTACACTTCGAAGAACAGAGACAAGAAACGGAGACTTCCTTAGGACTACATTTTTTCCGGAACATCTGTCCCGAAATTCGGGACAACACTTAAATACTTTAAAAAAATTATGTTATTTGGAATAAGCAATTCGTCTATATTTACCTAAAGTTTGAGACTAGAAAAACATAACAAATACAACCAACAAAATTTTCTGTTTTTTTTTTTTTTTTGAGAACATTTAGTAAATGACTTGTTGATCTTAATACACAATGAATCACGGAATTTTATTGAATTTCATTCTTTTTGTCAATATGTATAAAAATGGTTTATGTAAGTCAATAAGCGCATGAGCGACGTTGTAAATTTTAAGTCAACAGCAGCCTATAAAACTTTTAACCAAGCGCGCGACGTTGCCGCCACAAAATACAGAGAGTACAGAAGGTAATCTACATACAAAGTGCGCTCGAGCAACGCACACATAGACACCGCTCACGGACACGATATCTCGGACTGGTTGGGACTTGTGCAAGCGCGAGTGCCATCCGCTTGAGACACGCGTCTGTGAAGTGAAAAAATATGGAGCAACAAAAAAAATGTTATTATAACTGTTTAGACGGTTGTATAAATTCAACATTAAACGGTGAATTGTCGTTTTTTAAGCTACTAGTTGTTTCAGAGAGGTAAGTAGGTACAGGCTATTTGCTTGTATTTCGATGGTTTGTTATAAGTATAACGTAACACAGTAGTTAGGTAGGTAGGTAAGTGCCCCGGCCCTCCCGGCCCCGCACCGTAAAAGCGAACATGACTTTGTGGCACTTGGTGAAAAATTTGTAACATTAAAATTAAAATATTGGTGCCGATTCTCTTGTACATACACCGAACTAAACTATCACTAAAATTCCTTACTTTTGGCTATGAGAATCTTAAAGCTATTCTGCAAAAAAAAATATCTCTAAATTTAAAAATAATTTTGACACAACCAAATCGAATTTGACAATCGCGACTCCACCTGGTAAGTAGGTTAAGTAGGTACTTATTTGCCCTACCCCGTGTTTTTTTTTTTTGAGCCGAAGATGCGCACTTGGGCAGTGGGGCAGTCTCGACGTCTTTTATATGGAATTTTTCACTTTTGAATGGAAAATATGAAAAATTATTACCAACGTGTTGAGTTTTAGGGGTTAACGGGTGCTCTATAGGGGGTCGAAATTTTCATTATTTTTGCGATAGGACACACCGTTTTCGAGATATAAGCAAAAGAAAATAAAAAAACAGTACTGTTTTTGCACCTGAACTCGAGGCGTTGGTGTGAATTTTAGTTCATGCCAACTAATTTTATTCTACACCTTTTTAGTTGCGATTAAAAATAGTCAGATTTAGTTAGAAAAGCTAAATTTCAGGTGAAAAACGTCAAATTCAGAATAGCAAAATTTCCATTTTCAGTAAACTAATATCTGTGCCATCTTAGTGCTGTTTAAGTGTCAAACTAAAATATAGTTCAGTTATGTCACTTTAGTCAATTTCAGAATAGGAAATCGTCGTTTGACAGGAATAAACTAAATTTTGGTGATTTTTAGTCTATTTTAGACGCATTTGTGACAAGAGAATCGGCACCATTTTAGTTATTATTGGTTTATATTTCCTTTCTTCCTGTTTCATTATCAACAATAAATCAAACAACTAGATACGAGTGCCACTACCACGATAGTTTTTTGTGCATATACTAAAGTTGACAACCCTAGCGCGACCGCCGAGCGTAGGTATGAAAAGTGAAGTACATACATGTGATTGTGTTCTGTACTCTCTGTGTTTTGTGCTGCCGCTTTGTTGAGATGCGTACTGTCTCCGCATTATGGAAACAAAAGAAAACAATAGCGGGGTGTTTCTGTCGCTAGAGTGACGCACCTGTTTTTGTCCCTTTCTGCGCCACTAGAATTCAATTCTTTACCAACAGTAACTTGCTGTCTCACTCGATTACTTCGGTTCTTAGAGTGCGCTTGTTTGCTTCCTGTTGTGTTTTGTTGTGTGGTGAATATCTTCTGACCCTGGCTTATTTACTGGATTCTGGAACCTTCTTGCTACTACGACTTTGGCTAGCATTTACGGACTCTGATTTGACCTTATTGGATTGGACGTTTGGAGTTATTTTATTGGATACTGATTTGGTAAGTTCTATTATATAAGTTAAATATTGAATAAAACTAATGTATTAATCTTATTCTACCTTGAAATATTAGAAAAATTAATTGTTTGGGCTTAGCGAAAAGCTTGTTCTAAGTCGAACCAACAAAAAACATTTTTAAATGCAAAAGTAAAGTAGGTACAGTGTTATTTGCACAAAACGCAAAACCTTTTCTTGTTAGCTAAACTAATAATACTAATGTATTCCAATCCAGTAATTTTTCACGACTTTAAAGTATGTCACTCACGTGTCAAAATTAACTTAGAAACTTATTAATCGCGACTAAAAAGGTGTGGAATAAAATTAGTTGGCATGAACTAAAATTCACACCAACACCTCGACTTCAGGTGCAAAAACAGTACTGTATCTTTTTTTCTTTTCTTTTGCTAATATCTCGAAAACGGTGTGTCCTATCGCAAAAATAATGAAAATTTCGACCCCCTTTAGGATACCCGTATACCCCTAAAACTTAACACGTTGGTAATAATTATTCATATTTTCCATACAAAAGTGAAAAATTCCATAAAAAAGACGTCGAGGCTGCCCCACTGTGCACCTTCGGCTCAAAAAAAGAACGGGGTAGGGCAAATAAGTAGGTACCTACTTTTTGGCTGAATGCACAAATCGTGTGAAGCCAAACAAAAAAAAAGTACCAATCTACTTACCACGTGGAATCGCGATTGTCAAATTCGATTTCTTTGTGTTAAAATTATTTTTAAATTTAGAGATATTTTTTGCAGAATAGCTTAAACCATAGTCGGCACTTTGTGCGTTTTAAAATTCGTGTAAATACATGTGTAAGGGGGGCTAGCAAAATTAAGTACATTCCTTTTAAAAACCAAATCCCGGGACTCGGGGAATATAAACGAATAGATAGACCTGCATATAAAATATTAATAGAATAAGTGAATGAATGGAAATATAAATATATTGGTAATAGGATGTAAAATAATTGTAAATTAATAACAAGGAAAATTATTAAAGCGCTCTTCCTCTCTCTACTTATTTAAAAATTTGCTGTGCCCGACAGGGTTCATAATTTTTTCTATTATTATTTTTATTTACCACCTGTAATTGTATATTATGGATTGCAATAAACGATTTGAGATTTGAACAAAAAATAAAATCTTTAAGAATTAATTAAATTAGCGCCCTGCATACTTATATCTTTTGTTGTCTGTACGTAGCTTAGGTAGGTACCTAAGTAGAATGTGTAAAATCATGACATTTCAGCAGTTTGCCCGGATGATAAATACCGATGTTAATAATCATCAAATTATCAGAATGCTGATACATGTGGCTGATACCAACTGATAACCAAGACCAGTTTAGGACAGTCTAATTATTTACCTACTTTTATGAGTAATTAGTACCGAATTATTTTACAATAATGAATCATACCTTAGGATAACAAGGACAAACAATATTAATCAAACACACCTCACAGACATGAATGAGACATATCAGATTAATTATTTTTACAAATCATCTGGTTTTATATAGCGTCATACTGATAACGTTCCCACGGCTGGGATACTGGCCTTCTCTGTGAGAGGGAGTGGGCCGTAATCCACCACGCGGACCCAGTGCGGGTTGGTAGATGTCACATGTCTTCGAATTTTTGGTTCTAGGACATGCCGGTTTCCTCACGATATTTTCCTTCACCGTTTTAAGAGCAGTAGTGATGAAATAATTTACACAAAGTAAAGTGCCCGCTTTTTTGGATGGGAAATCATCAAATGACCCCTCCCGCTCAGGGTGGAGCAGAAGGGAGTGTCAGACTCTTACTGACTAAAACCCACCCGTGTTCCTCCCTTAGCCCTTTATGTTCCGGGGCAGCGGTAACCCTTTCGGACAATCCCGCTGCCCAAAGTGCCTACTTGGGTTCGAAACTACGACCTACAACTCGTATGGCGCGGCTGTTACACCTGGGCCACAACGACATCTCAGCGCATATACATATTATGTCCTTTTCTTCAAATGTCCTTTCTCAAAAGGTCCTTTTCTCCTAATGTCTAATGTCTAAATAAATAAATAAATAAATAACATAGCATAATCAGCCTATACTGTTCCCAATGCTGGGATAGAGCCCGACTCTCTGTGGCAAGGACCAGCGGGGTAATTGCGTAACACACTATCAGTAGCAATGATTTTCATTTTGACAGTTCAACAACATTCATTGCGTTATTTACGTTGTTGAATGGACAAATTTCCCGGTCATAATTATGAAGCAATGGATTAGCAATATGCTTCTAAATGATTCAGATTGTGATTGATAGTATAATACGCAATGGCACTGGCCATAATCCACCACGCGGGTTGGAGGATGTTACAGGTCTTCGATTTTTAGTTCTAGGACCATGCCCCATGATCTTTTCCTTAGTCGTTTTGGTGTTATGAAACGTAATTCGTATTTACACATAACATCACGCCTGTACATGAAGTGCTAGGCAAAGGTGCAGCTATATTACACCCACATATCGCTGTATTGTATTATAAAACAAAACCAAAGCAAATAATTTGTATTTTAAAACTCGGAACAAATAGCGCCATTGCCTTTGGAGGGTTCACTGTAATATTTTATTTCCTAACCCTCTAATCTACTGCTATTTGTTTCCTAACCCTCTAACCTACTGCTATTTTGTTTCCTAACCCTCTAACCTACTGCTATTTAGTTTCCTAACCCTCTAACCTACTGCTATTTATTTCCTAACCCTCTAATCTACTGCTATTTGTTTCCTAATCCTCTAACCTACTGGTATTTTGTTTCCTAACCCTCTAACCTACTGCTATTTTGTTTCCTAACCCTCTAACCTACTGCTATTTTGTTTCCTAACCCTCTAACCTACTGCTATTTTGTTTCCTAACCCTCTAACCTACCGCTATTTTGTTTCCTAACCCTCTAACCTACTGCTATTTTGTTTCCTAACCCTCTAACCTACCGCTATTTTGTTTCCTAACCCTCTAACCTACCGCTATTTTGTTTCCTAACCCTCTAACCTACCGCTATTTTGTTTCCTAACCTTCTAACCTACTGCTATTTTGTTTCCTAACCCTCTAACCTACTGCTATTTTGTTTCCTAACCCTCTAACCTACCGCTATTTTGTTTCCTAACCCTCTAACCTACCGCTATTTTGTTTCCTAACCCTCTAACCTACTGCTATTTTGTTTCCTAACCCTCTAACCTACTGCTATTTTGTTTCCTAACCCTCTAACCTACTGCTATTTTGTTTCCTAACCCTCTAACCTACTGCTATTTTGTTTCCTAACCCTCTAACCTACTGCTATTTTGTTTCCTAACCCTCTAACCTACTGCTATTTTATTTCCTAACCCTCTAACCTACTGCTATTTTGTTTCCTAACCCTCTAATCTACTGCTATTTGTTTCCTAACCCTCTAAACTACCGCTATTTTGTTTCCTAACCCTCTAATCTACTGCTATTTGTTTCCTAACCCTCTAAACTACCGCTATTTTGTTTCCTAACCTTCTAGCCCGCTGCTATTTTGTTGTCTAACCCTCTAACCTACTACTTTTTTCTTGTTTCAGGCTCGGCTGGATTGGTCAAAGCCTCTGCTTTGCCAGTTGGACGCTATCGCCCCTCATTATGAAACGTGGGTGAATAGTTCAGTGTACCGGAAGTGTAGGCTCTTCGCCAGTCCCTTAATGGAGAGCCTAACATACACGCCCTGGTACCTGGTGCCAGTGTTCTGGATACCTATAATTATGTATCTTGGGTTCACACAGTACATCGAGCTGGTTGCTTGTGGAGGTAGGTATTCTTATTTCATGTCTCCGTATAAGCAGTGCTATTCTGTAAAAATCTCACCGTGAAAACTATGGTGAAGTGAGCTGTCATTCCACTTGATGTTAGGGTTTGCCCCTATTGATAGCTCACTTCACGCTCACTTCACATAAGTTATCACGGTGAGATTTTTACAGAATCGATCGGCAGGTTAGATCAGCCGAGGCAGTAGGCTTCTAGAGGCTCTAGGGCCTTTAGATCGTCGGATAAAAAATACCTTTTTGACTTTCATCTCTTCTTACTGGTAACTGCAGTCCTGAAGGGTATCCAGTGATTTGTTATGGCTTCGTATTTTAAGCATGTGTCGTTGTAATCATTTGACGGTGAACAAATCTGTCGCTATGCTTGAGACATGTGAGCTTTGCAGCGTCAACTGCGTCAGACCCCTTTCTCCAACTCATAAGTAGTTACTTCTTTTTGAAAAACATATTAGCCAAGATTCCCTAACTCAAAACTTCTCTAACTGAGCTGTTATTTTTTTCCAGATTTTTGCCGACAGACACCTATCACAAACTTCCAGTATGTTTACCACTTAGGATTAGGAGTACTGATATGGACAGCGCTAGAGTACACCCTCCATCGATGGGTGTTCCATCTGAACCCTGGTTCTTCTGTCACCATGATCAAGATACACTTCCTCATACATGGGATGCATCATAAGGTAGAAAACATATTTGTTCTTTCATCGCGTAAGCAATGATATGGCACCAAAATAAACAAACTATCGATACAAAATATTTTCAGCGCATACAAAAAAAAAACTTTTCGATTTTCGGCAATTTTCATTCAAAATATCTATTTTCGGATAATTTGTTTAAATAAAATTAAGTGCAGGCAAATTAATAGGTACTTTCAATTCAATTATTCAAAGAATACTAAGTTACAAACTAACAAATAACTGAGAAAATGCTGAAAAAAATGCATTTTCTTGCATGTTGTACATCGGCGCGCAAACTGTTACCTGTGCTGTAACGATGAATTCACCAAATGTTTCTAGTCGTTGCGTAGAATTTTTTTTCGGTTTTCAAAAAAGTGTTTTTTTTTAAATTTCATTTAAGTATGTAGGTATGTACATTTATTGAATCCTAGGGTTGCACCGTGCACGTCGATGTCTCTAACACGTTCATATTTTGGCTGCTGATTCCAAAACTACACGTTTGTAAAAAATCAGTTTTACTGAATCCCATGAATTTTCGAAAATGTTAAATGTCAATAGATACTTAAGTACTTACAAAAATATTTTCACGTCATCAATTTCTACCGAATGAATAATTTTGCTTATTGCATAATGATTAATAGTAGGTACCTAATTGGATGCCGTCAACCACAGAATATATTTTAATAAATGTTGTTTTTGTTAATGAATAAAGTTATTAACGTTTATATGTATGACGCCGTGTGTAAGCGTTAGGTATGGGTTTTACCCGCGTCGAGGTCCAAAATTATATCACGCGAACATAATGCATCTACTACTATAAAAAGTAGATGATATCCTATGTTGGGACACAATACTTTTTTCCTCTGTACCATGTCTTTGAACTAGGTATGTGTGACTAAGCAGGTATGTGTAATTTATTGAAACCCGTTCAGATTCGTGAAAAGGTAACGAACAAACAGAAAGAGAGACAAACAGAGTTACTCTAAAGTAACTAAAAATGCTAACAGTACTACAGTAGTGTAGTAAATGCTAACATTTATAGTAGACTAGTCCCGGCTTCGCACGGGTGGACATTTATTTTTTAAACATTTTATTTTTTTCTTGCAATTAAAAAAGCCTATATTAATCAGTAATAATGTAGCATTCAAATAGTGAAAGAATTTTTAAAATCGGTTCAGTACTTTTTGAGCCAATTCTTTACAAACATACATACAAATCTTTCCTGTTTATAATATTAGTATAGAGTATAGACTAGCTGTGCCCCGCGGTTTCGTCCGCTTAATTTGAGGAAAAAACTTACTGAAATATATTCCATTAGTACAGAGGCCAGCACATCAAGCTACCCCAATCTGTCAGATTTTCCCAATTGAATATGAACCTTATTCCTTTGTGCTAAAGTTGAAAATCTATCAAAGAAATTTGACAGATTGGGGTAGGTTGACCTGCTGGCGTCTGTACATCACCTGTCCATTCCAGACGCCAGCACATCAATAAAGTTGAATATCTATTAAAGAAATTTGACATATTGTAGTAGCTTGATGTGCTGACGTCTGTCTGTACATACATCACTTTGCTCTATTGCAGCGCACGCGTAAGGATTTTTTTGGTATTTTGTGGGTATTTTATTCACACCTTAGGTTACATTATCGAAGTTGTCATACAGATCCTTAACGTTTTTGAAAATATTCTATCACCTACGTTCATCAGGGATAATATGGGATTCTAATGGTGATATAATTTTTCAAGTCGGTCCACATTCCGGTCGGTTTTGGAACCTGCACCCTAATTGCGTAACACACTATCAGTCGGAATCTGAATCATTTTGAAGCAAATTGCTAATCCATTGCTTCATAAGTTCGAAAAATTCGTCTGCTCAACACGTAATAACGCAATGAATATTGTTGAACTGTCAAAATGAAACCGATTCCGATTGATAATGTGTTACGCAATTGCCCCGCTGTTCAATTCAAACAAACAAACAAATCTTTCCTCTTTAAAATTTTAGTGTAGATAGTATAGATTCGTATTGATAGATAAGTAGATAATAAATATTTGATTGACTTTGTAGTTAAAAGCACGGTAGAACACCTCTGGTCCCGGGTATTTACTTTTTGGTTGCTGTACCTACGTATACATGCACTGTCCATATAGGGGAAATTCTAGTCGTCATCATCATCATAATGTGCCTATAGGGCGCCCACTGCTGGACATAAGCATTTTCAATCACACTCCATTTTGATCCCGATTCTTGTCTATATCTCTTTACCCACAGCCCGATTTCACTAAAATGGGCATACCAGTGGCGAAGGGTGAATTTATGACAGAGGTAAGCCAGAGCAAGAAAAAATGTCAATAAACCGTTTTATTATATTTAAATGATTAATTGACATAGAGTGGTTGTGTTCTGAATTTTCGAAGGGAAGCCGGCGGGAATCGAGTTGTGTGGTACCTTCGCCACTGGAGCATACCTAAACCTCTCTTTGCTTGTGCCAATCTCTACACTCTTGTGCCAGACTCGTCCAACAGTGTTCTCTACCCATCTCTCCGCCGTACAACACTTCACTACTTTGTCCAGTCCTTGGACGCCACTTGGTGACAGCATTCCTCTACCTGTAATCACCGCGCTTTGCTAGGTGTTCTATTCCACCCCATACTTCGATCTCATCGAACTGAGCATTGAACTTAGCGACCATGCGAAGGTGATCTGTCTAGTTAGCCGGGTAATATTATGTTTGCATGTTTTTTGGATATAGACATTTTAGGTATAAAATAATATCTTATTGTTTGCCGCAGGTTCCATTCGACGGTCTCCGCCAGGTGTTTCCACCGATTCCGGCTTTCGTGTTGGCCGCCAGTATATACTCATTAATACAGCCGTTCCTCTACCTTCCTGTCATGAAACTCACAGGGGCACTTATTGGTAAGAATTCTTTAAATAAAATCTAACCATCCGAGTGGCGAGTGCAGCGAGTCGCTTACAAACAGGCTCTTTTGTACAAGGATATTTTAGTGCGTGGCCAAAATTCGGAACTAACGTCATCATCTTGTTTTTCAATAGAAGATTTTCGCGCCAACAACGCCTCCTGTCATCAAGCAAGCATCAAAAGATTCTTGTAGCACTTTAATTACGTCTCGATCTGTCAAAAACACGCCAAAATATGCACATACGCTTATGCCTAGGCAAATATGTTTTTGACAGATCGAAGAATAAGTTTACGCTAATTTTCGTCTTTGTTTGTATCTTTCCCTAAGAACCTCTTAGCATTGTTGGTCCACAGTTCCCTAATTCCCTTCAAATAAGCATATATTTCTTCAAGAATAGAATGTTTACGTTTGATACGGTCAGCAACGAACACACGATTCACTCTTTTAAATTTATTTTACATAATAACTACTGTTCCTTCAAGTTCATATTTTTTGTTGTATTTCATAGATTTTAGAGAACGATGATTTAAAAAACGAAATTCTTAATTGAATTCTGCTGCTGACTGTCCGTATACCAGTACCTTCATATTCGGGATATCCTTCGAGACTTAGAAATACGTACGGTAATATTGATGTACTGTCGATACGAATAGAAGACGACTGTGACGGGCCTGCTCGTGTAGAATAGGTATTTTTACAAGGTAGGTAATTAACAGTTAGTCAAACAGGTAAGGTTATCTTTATTACGTTACATATTACAAGATTTTGACACACCTACTAACACTTGGGTATTGCGAATTGCAGACATCGATCGATAATTAATTATAGAAATGAGTATACCTATACTATTTACTGATCCCCACACTCTCACACTCCGATGGGATGGCAATCCGACACGACCGGGAAGAGATCAGGCGCAAGACCAATGCTTTCTGAGGCACGGGGGTATCACTCCGCCAACTTCCAAACTCTCGGCTGTTACTGAGAAATTCCTAATTCAAAACAAGAACATTCTGTAAGGCTCACCAAGACATAGACCTCAAACCAGATGGACCGACGACCTTAAGAAGGTGGCTGCAACAGACTGCATGAGGATTGCATGGCTAGGCGAAGGACAGGGTATTGTGGTGCAGCCTGGCAGAGGCTTATGTCCGGCAGTAGTCTGCGATTGGCTGAGTTGATGAATCAAGACAAAAATTCTGCCAGATTGTCTAACTCATGTTAACTGCCTACTGTGATTGACTAACTGAAATAGTAATAGCGAACCAATAACAACAGCCAATCAAATAACAACAGCCAATCAAGTAACAACAACCAATCAAATACCAACACCCATCAAATAACAACAACCAATCAAATAATAACAACCAATCAAATAACAACAACCAATCAAATAACAACAACCAATCAAATAACAACAGCCAATCAAATAACAACGGCCAATCAAATAACAACAGCCAATCAAGTAACAACAACCAATCAAATACCAACACCCATCAAATAACAACAACCAATCAAATAATAACAACCAATCAAATAACAACCAATCAAATAACAACAACCAATCAAATAACAACAGCCAATCAAATAACAACGGCCAATCAAATAACAACAGCCAATCACATAATCAACCAATCAAATAACAACAACCAATCAAATTACAACAGTCAATCAAATAACAACAACCAATCAAATAACAACAACCAGTCAAATAACAAAAATCAATCAAATAACAACTACCAATCAAATAACAACAACCAATCAAATAACAACGGCCAATCGAATAACAACAGCTACAAAAAGTAAAAACTAAAAACTTTTTAACAAAAAAAAAACAACCGACTTAAAAAAAAAACAAACACTACAAAGTGTAAAATAACTTTAATTTTAATTTTGGAAGTCGGTGGCAAAAACGTAAATACAAAACCAAAGACACCGACTTCCGAAATTCAAATTAAAGTTATTTTACACTTTGTAGTGTTTTTTTTTTGAAGTCGGTTGTTATTTTTTTGTAAAAAAGTTTTTTACTATGTGATGTCTTTTTACACCCTGTATGTGTTTAAAGATAATGAATAACACATGATTTGAAAGAATTGTTTAGATACGATATGAGTAATATAGGCTATTTAATCCTATTTAACAAGATACTTTTCTTATCGATCTTATCAGTCGGATAAGCAATTCCCAAATCTGCCACATTAATAATTATCATGTTAATAATTATTATTAGGTTTATTATCAAATAGTCATACAAAATATCGGTATATTAATATACCTATCTATCGTGTATCGCTCTCATAAGGGTAAAGTTAAACATCGTGAGGAAACCGGCATGTGCTAGAACCAAAAAGTCGAAGAGATGTGACATCTACCAACCCGCACTGAGCCCGCGTGGTGGATTAGGTTACGGTCCACCCCATCTCACCGAGAGGAGGCCTGGGCCTCAAGTCTGCTATTACAATAGTGTCAGAATGGTCTATCACTGATTTCGTAATTGTTGATTTTGACAAGTTTTCTAATCTACTAACATGATGGCGTCATTAGGACTTACCAATGGTCAACCACTGACACTCCATTGAAAGAAATGACAAATGAATAAATATAATGTTTATTGCTATTTAACGTGCTATTTACGAACTTCTTACTACTTCAGATTGCAAACACTTTTACGTAATATGTAAAAATATATATTAAATGAAATCTAGAATGAAATTTAGTAGTTTTTCTCAGACCATTGACCGACCAATGATCGACCATAATGAATTTAGCAGATTACGAACTTTTAGCAAAATGGCAATGGGATCGTGTTGGAATGACAAATTTATAAAAATAGCAGACTTGGGCCCCTGTGTGCCAGCAGTGAACGTTTTAAGTTGATTTTTATTTATTTTTTTATAATCTTACCTAATGGCAGAGCTACACACAGCTAAGTAATTGCATATGCTACATAATCAGCCTTTGTTAAGCAGTGGACGTCTTTCGGCTGATGATGAATGTTCCCACTGCTGGAAGTGGGACACAGGCGTCCTCTCTATGAGAGGGAGTGGGCCGTAATCTACCATGCGGGCCCGGTGCGGGTTGGTAGATGTCACATGTCTTCGAATTTTTGGTTCTAGGACATGCCGGTTTCCTCACGATGTTTTCCTTCACCGTTTTAAGAGCAATGGTGATGAAATAATTTACACAAAGTAAAGCGCCTGACGGGGTTCGAACCTACGACCTACAACTCCGTAACTCGCGGCCGTTACCACTGGGCCACCACTGCTCCCAGGCAGAGCTAAGCTAATAGCATATGCTTTTTTTTTGTGTATGGGAAATCATCAAATTAATGACCCCTCCCGCTCTGGGTGGAGCAGAAGGGAGTGTCAGACTCTTACTGACTAAAACCCACCCGTGTTCTTTCCTTAGCCCTTTATGTTCCGGGGCAGCGGTAACCCTTTCGGACAATCCCGCTCCCAATTGCATATGCTAAAGTTTACGCAAATAACATTTGTGCATGGTCCACACGATAGAAAACCTATGTCAGAGTCAGCTATTTTTCTTTACAAACAGTAGCTGTCTTACAAAACAATAACAAGAGTATTATTCCGCAACGGCTTGCCCATTCATGTAGATATTATTAGCATCGTAATCTGAACAGCACATGATGAATGGTGATGAACCGTCTGGTCCAGCGAGAGGCCTACGTCATATCGTTTCATTGGCGCATGGTCGCATACTATACACTCCGTTACCTCTGATTTTGCAGCACTGTCCAAATCACAGTAAGCTTTATTCTCATTCGTATAAGGTCGCTGCCACTGACAATTATGTCAAAATCATTGTGATCTTTATTCTTGTAATAATAAGGTTGATGTTACGTTGCTGCTGTCAGATGTAAAGTAATAATTGTGAACGGACTGTATTATGCCAGTCCTCAAACAATTTAGGGTTATGTCCGATCTAAATCTGGTGACATCATAGGTTTTTCTCCAAAAACTACTTCAGGCTCGTACAATAGCGGGAAATATGTAGTGTAAGTAAAAAAAACCGGTCAAGTGCGAGTCGGACTCGCGCACCGAGGGCTCCGTACAAATTTGTAGGAATGTAGGTAAATGGTTTCATTTTTTTTTGTAATGTAACTACTAAATGGTTTTCGGATTTATTCCTTTACTTGTGCTAAATCTACATGACATTGCTTCTTGCCAAATTTCATGATTCTTGGTCAACGGAAAGTGCCGTATAGGTTTTGATTTCGGAACATATACTATATATTTGTATCATTTGATTGCGTTGACTTAGAAGTTTGATTTTTTCACTGCTTTAAGGGATTGCAGCCCTGAGTATTTGATATTAATTTCAATTTGATAACTCCACGCGTTCCTGAGAAAAAGGGTCTTGACTGACGGACATACAGACGGACAACGAAACTCGTCTACTCGTTTAATGTTAGGAGAATCGATAGGAAGAATAGTATTGGAACATTTGGAACTGTTAGGCGATTGGCACACTGCACCGCATCACGCAGCGGGGTGCGTGAAACGGATCCAAATTCCACGCACGGACGCGCGTTTTTATTAAATTTGTATACATAAAAAATCACGCGCGGGGGCACGTTATCTGCGTCCCGCTGCGTGATGCGATGCAGACGTGCAGTGTGCCAATCGCCTTAGAATTAGAATAGACAGTAATAGGAATGCATCGTTTGCACTTCAAGTGGATGTGTCGTAGGTACAGAAACAACCGAATTAAAAAAAAACACTAATAGCTACTGTATCTTGTAATTTTTTTGGTATTTTATTCTAAGCTTAGCTATTTGGGAATTGGTTTGAAAAAAAATTGCCGACTTCCAAAAAAACACTTATCATCTACCTAGAATTTTCCCAACTATATTGGGGTCGGCTTCTCCAGTCTAACCGAAAAAAAAATCCGGTGGCAAAAATCGAAAACTTGGAACCAACGACATACAGGGTGCAATTGAAGTCATGGGCATTATTTTAACCTAAGGCACTACTCATGATACTAATTGCATTAGGGCTACTATTACGCAAATCAAAAATATTATTAATGAAAGTATGGAAAACCTTAAAATGTAGTAAGTCATAGAAAGTATCAAACACTTTGCGCTTCTCGATAGCAAATGCGTAGGTACATTACGCCGTACGCGTCATTGGGCGTGAATTCTTTGACCCCGCCCGACTCACGTGACATTCGTAAGTTGCCAATGAATTGATTCATAATAAATTCCAACTTTCCCTTCGTACTTTGCCGGCTTAGGACGGTCAAAACTACGTCAACTAACATACATAAAAAAAAAATTTACGTACCTAGCTTGTGGATTGTTTTGAAAAAACCTTATTTGTCGGTAAAGTGATAGAGGGTAAACGGGTGCTCTTCCACGAGCTTGTGCATGTGCCAGCACGTGAAAAGACGAAAAATCCAACAGGTTCTTAGTGGTTCTGGTGGAAAGAGACTCCGTGAAGGAATAGGGTCGTTTGGGTTGCGGCGATGAAACATTTCACGAGTTCATACTAAATTTCTTGTGCGATCGTAAATTACAACCATTTGTGGGTATTGTTGGTTGGTGTACCTAGCCTGCACATTACGCGGTCGAGGCATCGTGTACACAAACACACACACAACACACAAATACTACACTAACACTTAATACACTGCAATCCAAGCACCGTATGACGCGAGCGGCGAGTACGGCGATTACATCACGGGATCAATAAATCAATTACGCGTCAATGCACCTGCGCAGTCGTTATGACACTGGTTCCGGGTTCATGTTGCGGCGGGAAGCAGACCCCGCGCGGGGGTGATATTCGTATTTTTGCGAGTGAGGGAGTGGGACGGAGAGAGTTCAGGGAATCCCGCCGGACGGCATGTCTTTTAGCCCATTGTTATTATTACTTGTAAGGAAAAACCCGCGCGCGCGCAGGTGATGTTTGTTTACATTTCGCTTTGCGCTGTACTGCGCTTTAAGATTTTGATACTTCAACATTTATTGGCGTTAACGAAGTATTTTGTTTTAATTATTATTATTTTGCTTTAAGTGTTTATTTGCAATAATAAGCCTTGTGCAATTTGACTTACTAGATTTTTAAGGTTTTCCTTAATTGCATTAATAATATTTTTGATTTGCGTATTAATAATAGCCCTAATGCAATCAGTATCGTGAGTAGTGCCTTAGGTTAAAATAATGCCCATGACTTCAATTCCAGCCTGTATACTTCCGAAATTAAAATATGTATTTTTTCACTTTGTAGTGTTTTTTTGGAAGTCGGTGTTCTCATTTTTGGTGTGGTGCTTGCTCAGTTTTTACTGCAGAACTTGATAAAATACCTACTGCTTTAAGTCAATCACCAATCAATCAAACGCCAATTTAAATGTCTGGGCTGGCAAGTAGTAAAACGTTAGTGATCCAAATCATTTCCCTAGCTGTTTGATTGAATGGCTGAATTCAGGCCGCTAGTTGAATGGCGCCGTTTAGTTGAAGGGCTCGGCAGTTAACTAAAAGGTTGATTAGGCTAACCTAACCTTGATAAATCTTATAAGTATGTAACATAAGATCTAGCATTTATCTAAGAGTACGGTGCCTGTTTGATATCTTGCACTGTTTGTGATAAAAACAACACATCAGGTAGGTACATTGATATTTGATATACTATGGGCCAAAGATCAGCATGAAAGGCGACTATCGCATAGCACGGCTCACGACTCGATCACACACTGCATGCGTTTTGACAAAATAGGATGCACGAAGCGTATTTTAGTCGTGTTCGTATTAGTAGGTACCTGTTGGTACCACCTGCACCCTAATTGCGTAACACACTATCAGTTGGAATCTGAATCATATTGAAGCAAATTGCTAATCCATTGCTTCATAAGTTGGTAAAATTTGTCTGCTCAACACGTAGGTACATAACGCAATGAATGTTGTTGAAATGTCAAAATGAAACCGATTCCGATTGATAATGTGTTACGCAATTGCCCCGCGGGTTTGTCCCTATGACCTTGCCCTTATCTACGGTACCTATGCAGTGCAGCGGGGCAATACCTAACACACATAAAATGACAATATTGATCGCTGTGGGTTTCATTATAAATTTATGACAGTTCAACCACGTTCATTGCGTTATTTGTTTTGTTGAGCAGATGAATTTTTCAAACCTATGAAGCAATGGGTTAGCAAAATACTTAAAAACACTCTCAGATTGTGATTGAAAATGTATTACGAAATTAGGGTGCAGATTTTAGTACTACATCTCTATACTCTCCCAGTGTGGAGTGGGGCTCACCGCAGGAATTCCGCAGAAAAAAAGTGAAAAATAAAAATTTTTTTACAAAAAAAAAAACAACCGCCTTCCAAAAAAAAAACACTACAAAGTGAAAAATAACTTTAATTTCGGAAGTCGGTGTCGCTGTTTGCGCATTGTCGTTTTTTGACACCGACTTCCGAAATTAAAGTTATTTTTCACTTTGTAGTGTTTTTTTTTTGGAAGTCGGTTGCTTTTTTTTTGTACAAAAGTTTTTATTTTTCACTTTTTAGTTGTACCTACCTCACACAAATTCATATAACACTACTTGCAACAGGGAAATGAGGGTGTATAACGCTAGTGTTTACATACTCTTTGTGAGGGTGTACCATGGTATACTGAACACATCTGCGTACCCCTTTAAAAGGTACAGGCGCGATGTTATGTTGTGTGATTGCGTAAACAATGGAAACATATGTATAATGCGATTGCAGCAATCGCGGTTGATTTGCTGGCATTTATTGAAGAGTACCGTTGTCTGTCTCCGAAACTCATCAGATCTTTACAAAATTTAAATGGGACCATTTCGGAATAGACATCTTTCAAACAAAAAAAGAATTTTGCAAATCCGTCTATAAATGACGGAGTTATGCCCGAACCCGTGAACCCGTGAAATACTTATTATTGAGTAGTTCCGATGGCCATCTGTGGTCTTCATCATCAGTTCCACTTCACCAAATGGTGCTTTCCGAGAGCAAATGCACGAGTTACTATAAAAAATACCCAAATCGCTATAGGTGTGCCTATAAAATTTGAGGGTTTCCCTCGATTTCCATGGGATTCCCTTATCAGATTCCGACTTGGTGACAATGGGACCACCTCGGAAGTATAGGTACCCTTTCAAACGAAAAGAGAATTTTGAAAATCGGTCCACAATTGGCGGAGTAATCGCGTAACAAACACACAAAAAAAAAAAACACCGTCGAATTGAGAACCTCCTCCTTTTTTGAAGTTGGTTAAAACTTAGTAGCCCGCCTGGGAAAGGTTAGGTTCTCTTTTGTCCATTCCATAGAAATATTTATACTTAGCCCATTCACAGAAATAGGACTTACTTTGTTGACTATGCAGAAAATATTGAGGAATCACAGAATATAGGATTTCAAAATTTTAAACAGTCCGCCTCGACGAGACTAGGTTTTTCTTTTGGCCAATCATGTAGAAAACTTACTTTGTCGAATTATGCGGGAACGTTTGAAAAATTTAGAATGCATGAGTCAGCAAAGCGAGCTCGAAAATTCTCAGCTCCCTACGTTCTACGATGTGCCATTGATTCCCACGGCGCGTTTCCTATTAAGCCGCAAACATACATGCATATCTGTACTGCCCTCATAAGCCAAAAAGCGGTATCTCAAAAAAACACAAATTTCTGATTTTTGTTGCATCTGATAGCTTAACAAATTCCCTACAAGTTAAATGAAGTTACATGGCGCTATCTCAACCAGAAACCACCTATAACCTACTAAGAAAATATTGCATATCTCAAATTTATACGATATTACTAAGGAGCTGAGAGGTATATCGTTATTTTTAAACACAATGGCCGTATATTTATAAGATTTATACCGCTGTGACTAGTGATGGGAAAAATGTGATTCCAAAAAAAATGGACCACAATGACTTTTATGAATGGCTAGATTACACAACGCAATACAAACTGTCTCGCCTTAATCCACGTCCTTATATCTGCGATATAGTGCAAGTGGAAGCTACAAGCTACGAGAGGTAGTTTCGATTTTAATTACAATTGAATATATAACTGCTAGTATTATTTGGAAACAAGATTTTAAAAACGAATGCTCTTCCACCTCCAAAGAAGAAAAACATGCTTAACGGAATTTCGCAAGCCAAGAAGAACAATATTTTGAAATCCCTTCAAAATATAATACCAGGCAATAGACTGTCCTTCTGGAGGGAGCTCCCTACTTCTGAGTGATTTATGACATAGATGCCTATTTTCAAAATTTAAAATTTTCTAATTATGTTAATCTTAAGTTTATTATAATTATTTCCAAATGCACTTTTTTCGTGTTTTATTTTCTTTTATATGGATTTTTAGCAAAAATGTATAGAAAAACATTTGTATGAAAATTCCTATGAACACACTATAACTAAAAGCGGTAACTCATACCTATTAATAAACATATTATTCGAAGCCCAATAGCGGTATCTCAAAAATGAGGTACCTAAAAAAACATATTTTTCCTTTTTTTAAAAACATCAATAAGAAATATGGGTATGAGTATCTAATACCTATTCCGAATGAATAATTTTAAAACTACTTTACTAAATTGACGCGAAATCAAAAAAACTAAAACATGAATTTTCTCGAGTCTCACTTTTTTGAGATGACGCTTTTTAGCTTATGAGGGCAGTGTAACTTACACGTAAGTATGCAGGAGTATCTAGCTGCTTTTTGGGGTGTGCCATGAGAACTTCATAATAGTGAATGCCAGAATGGCATGTAAGCTACTTGTAAACTTTCGTGCAAGCTACAGGCATGTGTCTTAATTGCTTTAGTGTAACCCCGGTCCTCGTCTTACATCGACGTTCAGGGCCTCAAATCTGCCATTACAATAGTGTCAGAATGGTCTATCATTGATATCCTAATTGTTGATTTTGACAAATTTGCTAATTTACTAATATAATGGCGTCATTATGACTTTCCAATGGTAAACCACTGACACTCCATTGAAAGAAATGGCTTATTATGGTAATCTCGTACCTACATAATGAGAAATGATTAAATGTAATGTTTATTGTTATTTACGAACTTATTACTACTTCAGATTGCAAACACTAATACGTATTAAGTAAAAATATATATTAAACTAGCTTCTGCCCGCGACTTCGTCCGCGTAATTTTTTTTTGTTTCCCCGACCCACCTCGTCGCAACGTGTCGCCGGCCTGCGCTATTACTTACTTCGTTTTCGCTTGGCGAAAACTTCAGACTTTTTTTCTTTTTGCTCAACTCATAGGGGTCCTAGCGTCAAGTTTAATAGAATATAGCCTTCCTCAAGAACTGGGCTATCAAACGCAAAAATATTTTTATATATGCGACCAATACTTCCAGAGATTTAGAGCTTTCAAACCGTCTTTCAAACAAACAAACTCTTCAGCTTTATTATTAGTATTATTTTAAAACTATGATATCTCCTAAGATATACCTACATTGAAATCAAATGATGTCAAAAGCAATTTTGTTCAAAATTAAATACATGTGATGAATAACGTATTTATTTGGATAAGGATTAATACCATGTTTATAAAAACACCTTCGCAAATAGTGCATTATTTTAGAACAAATTTGGTTAGCATAAAAGAGGTTATAGTGAGCTAACCTCAAAAGATAGACATATGCTGTCGCGGACTTTTTTTTAAAGGTTTTAAAGGGGAACAATTCTGTCATATATGATTTTTGCGAAACTTTAACCGTTTACGCAGCGCACGCAGCGGAAGCTCTCAATAGGAAAAAAATCCCCCGATTTTGAAACATTCTTCATTGGTGCTCCGCTCCTTTTGGTTTTAGCGTGATGATATATAGCCTATAGCCTTCCTCGATGAATGGGCTATCTAACACTGAAAGAGTTTTTCAAATCGGACCAGCAGTTCCTGAGATTAGCGCGTTCAAACAAACAAACAAACAAACAAACAAACTCTTCAGCTTTATAATATTAGTATAGATGAAATCTAGCATGAAATTTAGTAGTAGTTTTTCTCAGACCATTGAGCGACCAATGATCGAACATTAGGCTGAGGCTACAGTAGGGAGCGATTTGCGATGCGACTGGAAGAGCGAAACGAGAAAAACATGGTATGGCTACATTACAAGCGAAATTCCGGCGTATATTCGGCGATGACATGGCTACAGTACACATGCTCAACAACATCCATCGCCGTTTACTATACGCATAACGTAGCCACACGCATATTTAGCAGCACTATTGAACTAGTCGTGCAAGTGAGAAATTTTCTAATAAATTCGCTTCAATTTCGCTCATATGTTAATGTAGCCGATGCCGTGATTTCAGTAATGTTGTTCCTATCGCATAAAGAAATCAAAGATCGCTAGTAATATTTGATGTACGGTGTAGCCATATTACGGTGTAGCATTCATTTACTTGTTTTAATCGCTCATGTGTCGCAGGTCGCGTCGCGGCCTAATGTAGCCTCAGCCTTATGAATTTAGCAGATTACGAACTTTTAGCAAAATGACAATGGGGTTGTGTTGGAATGACGAATTTATAAAAATAGCAGACTTGGGCCCCAGGTGGTCTACTACCACGTCTTTAAGACAGTATTATTTTAATTTTACTGCATTTTTTTATAAGCCAGCCTAGAATGAACATTTTCTATCCGTATAATATTACGTACCTATGTAATTAAATTATGTTACGTTTGCTTGCAGGGTACCTGACATACGACATGATTCACTTCTACGTGCACCACGGCTCGCCTCGAGACGGCACCTACCTATACGCCATGAAGAGATACCACTCTAATCATCACTTCATCAACCATGACAAAGGTATGTATGACTGGGACAAGATATTTAGACTGTCGAGATTGTAAAAATCGCGCTGTAAAAAAATCGTGCTGTAAAAAAATCGTTTTATGTCAACAAGCTTCCACAACGAGCCATAATCCCGTATTACAGAATGTCACTCAAAACTCAAGCATTACTTAAAACTAGTTTCAACCAATCAAATGGCTTGAATCTAATTTTATGTATTGCTTGAATATTGAGTGACGTTCTGTAATACGGGCCTTACAACACTGACCGTGCCTACACACTGCGAATAAATCGTAGTTTTTCACGGAAAGAAAAACGTGTGTGTACAGACTAGCACATCAAGCTACTGCAATCTGTCTTTCTTTAATAGATTTTCAACTTTATCGCTAAAGCATTAGGTTCAAGGTTGATTGGGAAAATTTTACAGTTTCGGGTAGGTTGATGTGCTGCCGGTCGATTCTGTAAAAATCTCACCGTGATAACTTAGGTGAAGTGGGCGTGAAGTGAGCTAGGGGTAATCCCTAACATCAGGTGGAGTGACAGCTCGCTTCACCTAAGTTTTCACGGTGAGATTTTCACAGAATAGCACTACTGGCGTCTGTACAATCGAAGTGAAAAGTGGATCCAGCTCACTCGTACATTATTGTAGGTATATTTAGGATTCATTAAAATATATTTTTTGGCTGATATTTCAACTTTATCAGTGCCTTAGAAAGATAAAGCTTATATAGATTACGATAAGAATAGATACGCGTAGGTGCGTTTTTCATAGAATTGACAAAACTGAATGTTTTTTTTACTAATATTTTTTATGAATATTCATTCAAAATAACAAATAATAAAGTCTAAATAAATAAAAATTAAATGATGTCGGTAAGCGCATCACTTGAGAACGGCTGGACCGATTTGGCATTTTCCTGTTTTAAAACATTCGTAATAGTCCGAGTTAGGTTTTATGCAAAGAAAAATGCTAAAAGTTTCCCGGAAATTTTTCAAATTCGGGAAAAACTGATCATCTTTTTCTCTATTAGATTTTCGTATGAACTATTGAAATCTGGACAGGACACTGTCCTTCGAATCAGTTACTTTATTTATTATAGGTTATAATTTAATTTATACTTTTGTTTTGTTCCAGCCTTTGGCATCAGCAGCAGTATCTGGGATCACATTTTCAGAACGTTTGTGCACGTTAAAAAGTTAGGTTTTAGCTTGCACTGGTAATAACTTATAGGTAGGTACTGAGTTTAATTGTTGATATTCTGCCAAAGTCTAATTGTTTTAATGAAAGTACCGTCATGGGTGAATCCAGGGCGTACTTAACTGTTGTATGTAGGTATAACTCTATCTATGAGGGCGTGAGAGTAAATTATTTGTTACGTATTTTAAGATAATCATTTTCGAACCACAAAACCAATACAAAAAGGGTTTTTATTATTTTTGTTTAGCTTTTTTAATTTCTTTATATTGCAAGTATAATAGTAGGTACTCACGACGACATATCAAGACATACATTTCCCGTATAAGCTGACTTCCCATTGTACGAAAAGCCTATACAATGCGAGGTTAGTTAATACTGGAAATATATACAATGTGTTAATGAAATAACCCAAAACCTGAAACTAGTTTGTTTAGAATCGGCAGCAAAATCGAATACAATAATTTTTAATATGGGTTATTTTTTTTCCAAAAAATAATTATTTGTCATGCCGTGTCTAATATTTTTTAACGACGCTGTACGCTACTGTCCAACGCAATGAAAACAAACAGCGCGGGCGAGGGTGAGGAGAGGGGGTGCTAGAGCTGGCGCCAAGGCCAGGAAGCGCGCCGGCGGTGATAGAGCTACGAATCTGTAAGAAGTAGCGCGACAACAACATTTACAAATATCTTTTACTATAATTTTTGAAAATAAATAATTATATGTCATATCAATTTATTAATATAAAAATCGGTTGGGGTGTCCGAGGTTTTGGGTTATTTTATTAACACTTTGTATATGCATATATGGCTTGATATGTCGTAGTCTGTAAAGTAATTTGGCAACGTCTTGAAATAATTAAAAAATCAGACATGCAATTTTGAGAAACTGATTTGAGTATTTTATTTTTATTATTCTTGTAGATATTTTAAGGTTTATTTTAAAGTTTGCATTGATTTACAGATTTATTGAGCTCTTTTAAGTCGCATTAGACCACAATAGCTGTCCTACATACGCTCGATTACGTGGTAATTTGCATCCTAATTGCGTAGCACACTATCAATCACAGTCTGCATCATTTTGAAAGATATTGCTAATACATTGCTTCATTTTTTAGAAAAAAATGTCCGGTCAACAACATAAATAACGAAACAAACGAAACGAAAGCCATTCCTAGTGTTAGTGTGTTACGTAATTACCCCGCTGATCAGTTGACAAAATGAAAATTCGACATAGCCAGTTGACAAAGTGATCGTTGTTCACCGTAGATTTAATATAAGTAATAGTCAAAACTTTATAAATGAATGTGAACTTATTAGTATTTCAATGTCAATATTTCTGACACTGCAAAAATTCTGTTGACCTCACAAACTGGGTCAGATTTCATGGTCAAATGAGTTCAAAAGTAAAAGAATAAAAATACTAGATATTTAAATACTTTCTAAAATCTAAGGGCAGTCTAGGTAACGATAATTTATTGTGAATGTCTAACACCTTGGGGTGTGTCGGATGACGTTTTAAAGTACAGTCACGAACATAAACACAGGATGATTTTTTTACCGAATCCAAAATTTTACAGGATGTTCTACCCATGAATATGAACAACTTTCACTACGAGACCAACTCTGAAATCAGGAAAAAAATCAGCTGTTTCATACAAAAGTTCAATACCTACTTGACCAAAATGTATGAAATAGCAGATTTTTTTTTTCGTGATTTCAGAGTTGGTCCCATAGTGAAAGTTGTTTGGACAAATTTGGAACCGGTAGAAAAAATCAGCCTGTAAACAGACCGGCGACCTTCTCTTGTTTGCTGCCCGACTGTAGAAAAAGACAGGTTGTGTGTGTGATATTTATTTGTTGTTAAAAATATTGGATAAGTAACTAAACCCCGTAGCATGGAGGTACTTATTTAATATGTATTTATTTTTGTTGCAGAAATTAGGTTAGTATAAGATAATGTAGTATTTCTATATTTTTTAATTTCTACTTTATCAGCTGGGGAACTGAGTTAGTTTCTCATGTAGGTACCTAACTATATTTTTTTATTATACCACCCACAATACCTCAAAAGGAGAAAAGAACTATTCACTTTACATGTAGTATAACGGTTCCTTACATAAGAACACATTTAGTGCACAAATTAATTTGCTGCGTTATTAAAAGTACCTAATGTATAGAAAGTTACCTATTTATTGCTTAAATAAAAGCATTTTGTTTTTTTTTTGTTCCTAGCACGAATATCGCTTAACGTTACTTGTTTATACCTAGCTATTTCCATTTTCCATAAAAACGTTCTTTTCTTTAGTACCAAAAACGCTCACATGGCGCTATAGTCGCAACTGGTGACAACAAAAACGGTTTGCACGATGTTCGTGCTAGCACTGCTCGCTGTAAGTTAAAACTAAGTTAAGAATGCCGATCTATTTTTAGTCTGTGATGTATTGATGATAAGCATGTAATAATGTAAATAACCCTGGAGCCTGAATTTGTGCCCGGTTGCTGGCAATAGGCTCACCCCCTATTAAATGGGACTTAAGACTGTGCCGACCCTACAGTGGCGCCCTCATCGTTTGTTTGGTTATTTCATACAATTTAGAATGAAAATGCAGAAAATAAGCACGTTAAGTTGTGCTTCACAAGATTATACGTTAATATTATTAGAAACGGTAGTTTTATATTGTTTAATTTCATTATAATCCTTAAAACGGATAAAAGTGGCCACTATATTCCGTTTTAAGGATTATGATAAAACTAAACAATATAAAACTACCACTTCTAATAATATTAACGTGTCACAATATTTTGCAGCTTTAAAAGGCCACACAGTAATAGCATTCATAATTCTAATAAGTATTTAATTAATAATAATTTTTAAATACCTCGCTATTTTTTCCAAAAATATTTAATGAAGTACTATGTACAATATATTGTTGCATGCACAGTGTTTTTAAGCACGTATGTACTAATATTTTTTAACTTTTAATAAATTGTGTACGGTGTTAAAACACCATATACAAGTAATCATTAAATATTTTACACTAAAGTGTAAAATGTTAATTTTTAATTCAGTTAAATGTATCATAATTTTACTGCGCTCGACTGTACCTCCACATTGAAGCAGTCTGAGAAATTGTGTATTATTTATATCAAAAGAAATATTATTAATTCGTGCGTTTAGATTACAATAGAAACTCATTAAAAAGCAATAAAAAATATCGTTTTGTGAAAAGATGATAAGTTAGTTTATTCGACAACTTATCGTATTTTCGTTAAAAGACGGTTAAGTATTCAGTTCTTGGAACTCTGGCCCGTACGCCGGAATCCCCAATGACATCAGCAAAAGGATGGGGGTAGGGGAGGGGGCAGAGGGGGGTTATTGTGAAATGGAAATGCAACAAAGTATAGAAGAAAGGGTGTTAAGGGTTTCTTTTACTCTTTTTTTTCACTTTTTTTGTGTTAAATAAGGATACAATTTTTTGTTAAGTTACCTCACGAATTTACTACCTAATTAGTATGAAACTGTGCCATTAAGAATTATGAATATGTTTTTAATAAAAAAGTTTTGTTTAATTTGTTCTTTTTATTTAGAATTTACTTTCTAAAAAAATATTTGCCAATTTTAAATCAAATAGACGACCACCTCTATTCTGACAGCTGTTTTCTGTCGGGGCAAAACAATTTTCGATTCGATAGCCTGTCGGATGGTTGTGAATAGCTATGCTGAGCAAGGTAAATAAGGACAAAGAACAATCTGTTGCTGTTTTATGTAAGTATGTAAGTACTTATAAAACCATTGCTCAAAAAACATTTCTTTTCGAAAACTTAGATAAGAATCAATCATTACATAAATTAGGTAACACGATGAATCATGCAACGAATACCTAAAGAGAATTGGGAAAACAACGTAACACAACACACAAGACATGCTTTATCCTTCCAAACTGTAATACATCTACTCAAAATCAACGTAATGTACGTGACATGATTAGACGGTTTTTAAATTGCCTTTTACCAATTTTATTTCCAATTTAGTTTTCATTCAACATTCGACAAAAACGTCCAGAATTTTGGTCTCGACTGTACCTATTGACATATTTGTCTCTTAGTTATTAAATGGTACAGGATTATTGGTCTTAAAAAAACTGTTCTAATTTCAAAACATATGTGTTTTTTTTCATGAAACAGTTTCTTGGAAGCAGAATTACCATTGATAATTCTATTTCTATTAGGTTGCAAAAGTGCCGATAATTAAAACCATGATTAGAATATTTCGTGAATATAGGAGTGTGTTGCGTGCGTTTGTGTTTCTGTGTTTATTATTAAATGCTCGTGAATGTTGTTTGTCTGAATGGGACTTGGATTTCTTGACGGATGACCTCTTTTCTGTCTCACCCATCCTGGCCAATACTAAGACTTTATTGGAAGAATTATTTAAAACTAATAAACATTCTTTGGGTAAGTCTTTGCAGCCTATGGAAGATTCACAGGCTACTTTGTTAAGTAATACCTACATACACTAAGCGTAGCACACGAATGTGAATATTATGCGTATTTAAAGCATTTTCAAATGAAACGCTTGTTAACATTAGTTTATACAAAATACGAATCCGAATTAAAATTAAGGATATTTGTATGGAACGCTTAGGTAAGTACTTAGGGCTGAGTTTTCAATAGTCAGATAAGTTTATCGGAGGAATGATACGTATGACTGTTTTGTATAGAAAATAATTAATTATGTCAAACCGCTATTTTTATCAGATAAAAGTTACCTGACTTGGTATTGAAAAATCGACTCCGACCCCCTAGTATGAAGTTAAAGTATAAGCACAGATAATATAAATAAGGTTTCTGTAAATTTTGCCATACGAATCATTACGAGTTTTTTTTTAAAATGTTCTGACGTAAAATTTCTACACTAGGGGGTCTGGAATCATATGCTGAGTACATGGAACGTTAGAATTTGCGTAGATCTAGATACTGGTTAAAAAATCCAATATATTTAACACTATTTTTATCTAAAGAAACGGGTTTATTTTTTAAAGTGTCAATTTGGCTGCTGCGTTTGTTATAATACGCGGTATCCATGACTGCAATATCAAACAATTAAGGCTCCTGCAGACGGAGCGACGCGACAGTGTGACGCGATTCGGGTAGAACAATTTCCATGAAGTTTTCATAGAAATTGTTCCACTAGGGTCGCGTCGCGCCTGTCTGCGGGAGCGTTTACTCCTCCGTAGTCGTGGTAGGTACCTACTAAATATAGTGCCAACTCATCGATACTGACTTGATAATAGACACATTTACTTACGTTCAAAGAATTTTACAATCGATACGGCAAACTTCAAGGAACTTTTATTTGTATTAGATATAACCTCTTTGAATAATATAAATCCCTAGAAAAGTATTAGGTTTAGTAGTAAATGTTGAGATACAATGTAAAACTGAAGAGTTTGTTTGTTTACGCTTATCTCCGGAACTACAAGTCGGATTTGAAAAATTCCTCATTGAATAGCCTAATTTTTGAGGAAGGCTTGTTAACATCACGCTAGGAGCCGAGCAAAAAGAAAAAAAGCCAAAACGAAGTAATAGAGCGAGTAGGCGATGCGATGCGTTGAGGTGGGTCGCGGGAACAAGATATTTCTGGCGGACGAAGTCACAGGCAGAAGCTAGTTATTTATTTTTCACTTCAAGACACAAACATCAGTGTAGCCCTGGCTCTTGTACTAAGAGTTCCTGTATCACAAAAGCCAACAAAATCATAACCCTCCTTTTTGCTTCGCCGTAGTTGGGCAAAAATAGAGAGAGTTCAATTCATAAAGTTAGTTATCGTAATCGTAACTATATGAATTTAAAAAGTTAAAGGTTCTTCGGCCTTCAAAAGCCTATGCACAAGAATAAAATAATAATGATATTAAAATTAAATTAAATTAATTTTGCATGCATGTTAAATTAAAAATATTAGAGACATTACATTAAGAATTAAAATATTACAATTAAATAAACATTACATTAAAAAAGTCATCAATAAAACATTAAATTACAATTTTAGATTAAAATAGATTAAATCACTAATTGCCTCAGTCTAAAATTAGGTCTAGATCCAATGTTATTGGTAGGTAGTAATACTTAAGACTGTGCCGACCGTACAGTGGAGCCCTCATCGTTTGTTTGGTTATTTCATACAATTTAGAATGAAAATGCAGAAACTAAGCACGTTAAGTTGTGCTTCACAAGATTATACGTTAATATTATTAAAACCGGTAGTTTTATATTGTTTATTATAATCCTTAAAACGAATAAAAGTGGCCACTATATTCCGTTTTAAGGATTATAATAAAACTAAACAATATAAAACTACCGCTTCTAATAATATTAACGTATAATCTTGTGAAGCACAACTTAACGTGCTTACTTTCTGCATTTTCATTCTAAATTGTATGAAATAACCAAACAAACGATGAGGGCGCCACTGTGCGATCGGCACAGTCTTAATAACAAACTTTGCATAAACACGGTGAACATAAATTTTTAAATTCGAACACAGACTGCGACGAAGGACCGATCTCCTCTGATGCAGTAGCCGAATGCATCCGACGTGGTCGCGAACTGGCCCGAGCGGCGGCCCGAAGAGGCAACGACCTGGTAGGCAACGGCATTAATCTAGAAGATTCTTCTCCATCCATGCTGCACTTCTTCTCCGCTGACCTACCTTCAGAAGTCAGGAAAGCGTCTGATACTTCTCATGAGATCCTCGCCGCAACGAAGCTGCTGCAGATGAAAATGTGTACAGGGTAAAATACCATTAATATTAATTAAACTATATTGTTCAGCAATGCTTTCTGATAGATGGAGATTTTCCGATTAATGAACAGCCTATGATTCTGTAAAAGTCTCACCGTGATAACATAGGTGTAGTGAGCGTGAATTAAACTATCAATGGAGGCAATCCCTAACATCTGAGGGGCAACTCTCGTAATTTTTAAGAACGTTCACAGTCTGATCTCAGTCTCAATCTGTCAAAAATACTTCAAATTTCCCTACATTTTGACAAGTTTTTGACATTTCTTTGTCGCTGAGATGAGATTGCGACTAGATTTTGAACGTTTTAAATTAGCAGAATTCGCCTACAGGTGGAATGACAGCCCACTTCACCTTAGTTTTCACGGTGAGATTTTTACAGAATAGCACTGCAGTTATAAAGACCACGGTCGCAGTTTATCTTATGTTCTCGGGTCAAAAGAGCAGAATTTTGTGCTGGATTGTACATCATTTTTAGACGTAGACGGATTACATCTAGATTATGTCAATCGTCTCGATAGATTTCCATGACTCAGCTCAAACAACCGAAAAAGAAGGAGAAGACTAGAACCCTAATTGCGTAACATACTATAATTTTGAAGGATACTTATTGTTAATCCATTGCTTCATATGTTCGAGAAATTTGTCTGCTCAACAACGTATATAACGCAATGAATATCGTTGAACTGTCAAAATGGAAGCTATTACTAACTGGCGTGTTACGCAAGTAGCCCGTATACCATAAGTATTAACCGTCATGCTATTAGCGAAGACATTCAGGATATTTAAGTTACCTGAAACAAGAAGTCATCATCATCGGTCAACGCGCAGTTTACAGTCTCATTTATCCCAGCAGTAGCACTCCGAACACGTTTCTCTCGTTCCTGGAGCACCAAGGAGCCCGGCTGAAGGATTCCGCGTACTGCCAGCCAGTGAATATATACTGCAGTAGCAGCAGCAGCAAGTACCGCAATATTGATGGCACGTGCAACAATGAGGAGCATCCTGAGTGGGGCCGGAGTGGAGCGCCCTTCACCAGGATCGCGACGCCACGCTATGCTGATGGTGCGTATGTGACATAGTACCTAAACATAATTTTCTGTAGTGTAAATAGCGAAGTGGCCCGTGGCTAAATAATAACAGCCACACAGGTCGATTGATCAGGTTAAGCAACGCTTGCCGCGATTGGTCTGTGGATGGGTGACCATCTTTACATACCGAGACCCCTCCGTGCCTCGGAAAGCACGTTAAGTCGATGGTCCCGGCTGTCATTCGTGGATCTACAGGGTGGAATCGAAGTCATGGGCATTATTTTAACCTAAGGCACTACTCACGATACTGATTGCATTAGGGCTATTAATACCCAAATCAAAAATATTATTAATGCAAGTAAGGAAAACCTTAAAAATGTAGTAAATCAAATTGCACAAGGCTTATTATTGCAAATAAACACTTAAAGTAATTAAAACAAAATACTTCGTTAACGCCAATAATTGTTGAAATATCAAAATCTTAAAGCGCAGTACAGCGCAAAGCGAAATGTAAACAAACATCACCTGCGCGCGCGCGGGTTTTTCCTTACAAGTAATAATAACAATGGGCTACAAGACATTCCGTCCGGCGGGATTCCCTGAACTCTCTCCGTCCCACTCCCTCACTCGCAAAAATACGAATATCACCCCCGCGCGGGGTATGCTTCCCGCCGCAACACGAAGTCACGAACCCGGAACCAGTGTCATAACGACTGCGCAGGTGCATTGACGCGTAATTGATTTATTGATCCCGTGACGTAATCGCCGTACTCGCCGCTCGCGTCATACGGTGCTTGGATTGCAGTGTATTAAGTGTTAGTGTAGTAGTTGTGTGTTTGTGTACACGATGCCTCGACCGCGTAATGTGCAGGCTAGGTACACCAACCAACAATACCCACAAATGGTTGTAATTTACGATCGCACAAGAAATTTAGTATGAACTCGTGAAATGTTCCATCGGCGCTACCCGAACGACCCTATTCCTTCACGGGGTCTCATTCCACCAGAACCACTCAGAACCTGTTGGATTTTTCGTCTTTTCACGTGCCAGCACATGCACAAGCTCGTGGAAGAGCACCCGTTTACCCTCTGTCACTTTACCGACAAATAAGGTTTTTTCAAAACAATCCACAAGCTAGGTACGTAAATGTTTTTTTTTTAATGTATGTTAGTTGACGTAGTTTTGACCGTCCTAAGCCGGCAAAGTACGAAGGGAAAATTGGAATTTATTATGAATCAATTCATTGGCAACTTACGAATGTCACGTGAGTCGGGCGGGGTCAAAGAATTCACGCCCAAGGACGCGCGTACGGCGTAGTGTACCTACGCATTTGCTATCGAGAAGCGCAACTAATTTGATACTTTGTATGACTTACTACATTTTAAGGTTTTCCATACTTGCATTAATAATATTTTTGATTTGCGTAATAGTAGCCCTAATGCAATTAGTATCATAAGTAGTACCTTAGGTTAAATTAATGCCCATGATTTCAAATGCACCCTGTATAACAGTCGTTACGGGTAGTCAGAACAGAAGCCCGAAAGTCTGACAACCAGTCTTACCAAGGGGTATCGTATTACCCAGTTACTGGGTTGTGGAGAGATAGGCTGTCGTTCCATGTAAAATACTGGTCACTCAGCTGCATCCGGTTTATAGACTGGAAGCCGACCTCAACACAGTTGAGAAAAGGCTAGGCAGATGATGAAACAGCGAAGTGAGCGTGGAGTGAGCTGTCAGTGTCATACTGATGCTAGGGATTGGTACTCTTGACAGCTTACTCTAAGCTCACTTCACCTAACTTTTCACGGTGAGATTTTTACAGAATCGATCGACCAGATTCGAGCTGTTCGCTGCTGACTGGCTAGTGATTTTATGCCATATGATGATTGCATCATAATAAGCCTAATACAATGATCCCACTGCTGGGAACAAGCCTCCTCTCGGTGAGAGGGAGTGGGCCGTACGTCCACCACGCGGGCCCAGTGCGTCATGTCTTCGAATTTTTGGTTCTAGGACGTGCCGGTTTCTTCACGATGTTTTCCTTTACCGTTTAAAGAGCTGGTGACGAATTTACAGAAAGTAAAGGTCGTGTCTGGGTTCGAATCTACGACCTACAACTCGTAAGTCACGGCCTTTACCACAGGGCACCCACTGCTCTTGTGACCGCTCAGGATCTTCTATTTCCATAAGCTGCTCAACTACATATAAACAATCTTTGCCACATGTCATGGATAAATTATGTCTTTCCGTGTAGGTACACTTCCCATTACCGATTCCGTGATATTTTCCAGGTATCTACGCAATGCCGGTAGCCACGAGTGGTCATCAGCTACCCAATCCTCGCGTCCTCTCCACACGGCTGTTTTCAGACCAGCCAATAGGAAGCCGCGTGCTTAGCAATATGAACATGCAGTGGGGGCAGTTCATCGCGCATGATATGATGTTCCAAGTCATGGAAGTGACTGGTAACTATACCATAAATCAATTACTAAGTTATATTTCCGTGCAATTAGCAGGCCAATGGCTTCCTTGACTCCTTGATTGCAAGTGGGTTTTCAGGGGCGATGAAGCGGTGCTCCCGCCATCTCGGAGGTTTTGCTCGAAATATTTTCTTTTAAAGACGCCAGCACATCAAGTTACTACAATCTGTCAAATTTCTTTAATAGATTTTCAACAGCATAAGGTTCAAAGTTGATTGGGAAAATTTGACAGTTTCGGGTAGCTTGATGTGCATGCCAGTCGTTATTCAAACTCGATTTCCAGCTTGTTTTCGAATTACTCGATGCAGTCTTTTCAAAAATAAAGTGCTGTCAGAGGTAAAATAACCGTAGGTATCCTCTGACAGCCACCATATTTTGAACCTTATAACCGTTGCAATAAGGTTCAAATAAACATTACTACGGTAGGTAGGTTAGAATATGTGATTACGATGCAAAATCAGAACGAATTAGAGGTAAATTAACTGTGAAAGGACTGCCGACTGATGACTCCATAACTTATTCCTTCTCATATTTCTAGACAAAGGCGGCATCCAATGCTGCCTAGGCAACGGTAAGGAGGTCCTTCCTCCTGAGTGGCAGAACGATAAGTGCATCCCTATCTCCGTGCCTGAGGACGACAAGTTCTACCGACACCACGGCATCAAGTGCCTTAACTTCGTTCGAAGTCTCACCACGCCGAGAGATGACTGTAGCTTGGGACATGCAGAGCAGGTAAATGTTTTTTTTTCTTGTTTCTTAAGCCATAACAAATGGCAGAGCGGCAAAAGTTAATCATTGTTATTAGAGACCTACACGAGAAATAAGGCAAACCAGTCGATATAAAGCATAAGTGATTCGACCATATATCTTTCTTCTAATCTTATATATAAAATTCTCGTGTCACAATGTTCGTTCCCGTACTCCTCCGAAACGGCTTGACCGATTCTCATGAAATTTTGTGAGCATATTGAGTAGGTCTGAGAATCGGCCAACATTTATTTTTCATACCCCAATTTTTTTTTTTTGCAAAACGACGTTTGCGGGGTCAGCTAGTAAGTACGAGTATATAAAATTCTCGTGTCACAGTGTTAGTTACCATACTCCTCCGAAAAGGCTTGACCGATTTTTATGAAATTTTATATGCATATTCAGTAGGTCTGAGAATCGGCTACTATCTATTTTTTTTTTTTTGCAAAACGACGTTTGCGGGGTCGGCTAGTTCTAATATATAAAATTCTCGTGTCACGGTGTGCGTAATTGAATTACTCCGAAACGGCTCCACCGATTTTTATGAAATTTTGTGTGCATATCGGGTTTGTCTGAGAATCGGCCAACATCTATTTTTCATAGCCCTATTTTTTTTTTTTTGTAAAACTACGTTTGCGGATTCAGCTAGTATTTATACAAGGTGTAATATAATTAACGCAAGACCTCATATACCCCAATTAGAGTATCGATTTAAAAGCATAATACAATGACCAGAACTAATTTTATTTAAAGCTTGCTATTTTTAGAAAATCGTGTTGACATGACACTAGCATTACTTTATGCATTCAATTGAGCCTTGAGCTAAGGTTTAATTTTATTTGACTTACTTAATCAACGGTTAGTATGAAAAAATACATAATTTTAAAAAAATATCTATATTAAAAGTTATTGAAATCGATTCAGTAGTCAATTATGAACAAACTGCTTTCAGGTCTTGCGTTTATTCTGTTACACCTTGTTTAAATATGTACCTATATGTATTTATTGTATGTGTAAATGGTACACTTTTGTTTATTTTGTTTATATCTTGTATCTATTGCAGCCACCCATTCAGCCACCTGGTTAAATTAGCCGTTTAGTTAACCGCCTGGCCTTTGGAAGCAGTGCTAACCTCGCGTCGCTCTCTTGGCTTGCACGCTGTTGATCACAGTTTTAACCTAACCATTTGGTCGGGGTGCCTGGCTTAGTTACTGCGACCAATTCGGCTCGCGCGTAATTGGTTACAGTACCTACTTACAGTTCCGACCTAAACTATAACTGAATATCATTTAGGCCGTTAGTTAAACGGCCGCCGTTTAGTTAAAAGGCTAGGCGGTTAACTAAACGGCTAACTGAAACAGTTGGCTGCGACATATCCATATGGTGTACCTACATAATAAAGAGCATTTGTTCAAGCTCACTTCACCTAAGTTGTCCCGGTAATACCTACCTACATCGGCAGGTCGGATTGAAGAGGCTACTATTTTTTGCAGACTTATTAGCCCGAGTCATTCCGAATAAATTAAATGATAGATTGTACGTATTTCCTGCTATTTTTTGTATGAATGAGATACCTAGGTATAAGTAATTAAAGGAGATCACCCAACCTCCATACATTTTTGGGCTAATTTTGAAAGTGCCGGCCAACTAAAATAAACTCAATATTACAATAGATAATAATAATATAAACACTTTTTATTACCACACTAAAGTTCTAAGTCAAGTCTGTGAGATATTATTCAAACTCAGAACATCTATTCAGTTTGTGGAAGAAACCTAATTATTATTATATTTCTTGGAATAACGTGCGAGTCAGAATGTAAAAAAGGTAGCAGCTACCTGCGCCTGCGTCACATGCTATCTCGCTCGCACTGACCACACGGCGCTCACCGCACGGCTTGCCTTCAGTTCTCCATGCAACTTCTGTTACATCGGACGGCTACACCGCTGTGCTCCCAGTTTTATCGTTGTTTTGTCATTGCTGTTTTTGTTATAGTGTTATTGTTGTTTTTTGTCGTGTTATTGTTGTTTTTTGTCGTTTTATTGTTGCTATAATGGCACAAATGTTGTGTATAAAATGTCGTGAACCATGTGAAGGTCGAAGGACTTATACGTGGACTTCACGAGAAGAACACCATAACGACATGGCGCAGATAGTTATCGAGGAGCTGGTTGCGAGACAGGTAACCTATTTTATATTTTTTGGTACAACTAAATGATAGTAACTCCATACCATGCTAGTCTCTTTCCAGTTGGACGTATAACGTACCTACACCACTACTGGGCAGTCTTGTCACGTGTACGAACAATTTTAATCATTGTAGTTTATTCAATTCAATTCATTTATTTGTCAGATCAGTACAATCCAATATTGTTAGTAAGAACATAAACAACTTACAAACTAGTATTAGTGCATATACTTCTATCAATTAATAAAAAAAAAACATGTCATATACGATAATAATAATAATAATTCATAATGGTTAACACAATAACACTACACACACTACATCTGGCACGGTTTGGAGGCAACACTACCGTTATAATCAAAGGTTTTTAATCAAAGTAGGTGTTTAATCATTTTATTTATTATTCTTTTCAGGAAGAGCCAACAGACTTCATTTGCCGACCATGTTGGCAAAGAGTTGAAAGGACTTTTCAACGACGAGTTCGCGAGGCAAATCAAGTCATCGATGCTCTGCCAGATGAACCTGCTCCGGAAGTACCCCGAACCCATCCAACACTGACATTACCAGGATTCGTTCGTACTCCAAACACAACAGTGAATTGTGTTTTTCAACATTGCCAGAATGTGACCCGACTTAGAATTCCACATAGTGTGATTGTTCTTCTGATCGGACGTTACAATTTATTGATACCAGAAAATGCTCGCGTGTGTCAAGAACATCTGGAGCAAAACCTCTGGCATACACTTCCTCTACAGGATAATCTCGTAGAAGATTTTACGGCCTCTGAAATAGTGAGTGCTCTAACTATAATGCGAAATCAAATAACAACAGATATACTCAACTTTGAACAATATGAACTTATAAATGCAAACGAATTCCACACTTGGATTGGACTTAGTCATGAGCAGTTTTCCAATTTGCTCGACAATATATCCAGTTTAAATAGTAACAGACACAAAAAAACTATACTGGCTGCAACATTAGCCAAACTTCGAACAGGGGATTCTAATGCGAGGCTCGCTTTGATTTTTAGAACAAGCGAATCCCGTTTTCAAAGACTATTGACCTTAGGTCGTGAAGCGTTAGTGCGTGATTTTGTTCCTATACACTTAGGATTTGACCATTTAAATCGACAAGATGTAGCACAAAGGAACTTATTATTACCAGAAACGTTATATGGAAATCCAGAAAGCTCTATAGAACAAAGAAACGCTATTACTATATGCGACGGTACATATATATATAACCAAAAAAGCTCCAACTACTTTTTTCAAAGACTCACGTACAGTCACCATAAATATAGAAATCTGACGAAGCCTTTTTTATTTGTATGTTGTGACGGTCATATTATAGAGGTGTCTGGACCACACGCTGCAACAACTTCTGACGCCTATGTAATGAATTCTATTCTTGAGGACGAAGAAAGTGTATTTCATTGGTTTTATAGACCAGGAGACGTATTTATCCTTGATCGCGGCTTTAGAGACGCGGCATTACCTCTACAATCTCATGGATATTCAGTGCATATGCCCCAAACAAAGGATGCTAATGAAACGCAACTGACTACGGTACAAGCAAACAAGTCACGCCTTGTTACCATATGCCGCTGGGTGGTCGAAGTCATTAATGGACGATTTAAGAGGGATTTTCGACTATTACGAATCGTTCATTGCAATCGTGCCTTACCGCACATGATTGAATATTTTAGGATAGCAGCAGCAATATTAAACGCATATCATCAAGTGATTGTGGACAATGTGCGCGCCCCAAGATTTTTAGAAATCATTCAAGAAAGAATTAATATTCCAAATACATTGGGTGATCTGGTAACCAGATACAATTATAACCGAAGACGTGCACAGTTTCAGCCAATAAATACGAATCTGTCTGATATCCCGTTCCCTATATTAACGGAAGAAGACCTTATTTTGTTCGCCCTTGGTATATACCAACTTAAACAGGCACGTAGTTATTATGCAGAGCACATACAGGCAACTGGTATGTTTGTCATTGAAATCGGAGGAAATATACCTGCTGAACATCTGCGAGAAGTTGAAGGGAGGGATCTCTACATACTTCGAGGGCGAATCCAGTCCCGGCATATCCGTTTACAAACATATCATGTTTATATAGCCATAGACACAGCTCTCACAGGCAGGCAAGCTATTGCGCATTATTATTGCTCTTGCCGTAATGGCAGAAGAACTATCGGCTGCTGCTCCCATGTGATGTGTATTGTATGGTACATGGGGCATGCAAGGCACCTGTCTGTCATAAACATTCCTGCTGAAGGTTTAGAGAATATTTTTGTTAGACCAGGAGAATTATAAGTAGAGAATAATCATTGAAATGTTCAATAAAGAATTTTTTTTTTCCCGGGACTTTTTATAATGGACGTGAAACTAAAATGGCAACTGACTACCATTGCACCACATAGAAATAACACTTTTGACTAAACAAAAAACTGCTTTACATCTACACTGAGTGATACTTTGAGGCTAAAATTCAAACCGAAATATAATCTCATTGAATTGACTTAGAACTTTGGTATAGTAATAAAAAATGATTATAATGTTGAATTCTATTTAAATAATGCGTTTATGTTTGTTGGCCGGCAAAATAAAAATTAGCCCAATCTGGGTGATCTCCTTTAGTTGCGGTTTTTTACAGTTAGGCAAAATGTTGCTTAATAAACCTGATTTATGGCAATTACTCACGCAATTATCATGAAATACCTAGGTTTATTTTCGCACTGTAATAGACAATCACGTAGGTATCTATTAGCTACTAAATTACCGATCGACCTTGTTGCTTAATTAATCATTTCTTTGTTGTTCATCAAGGACATTTTTATTTTAAGAAAATCTGTCTGCATTTATTTTCACAGTAGGAAGTGGGATGGTTTAACTAGAAAATTGACTTCAACCTACTTAAATGGAAAATTATTATATTCTATACTCTATAAATTATGTAAGTACCTACTTTGTTTTTTTCGCCATCGAGTCAGCACCATCCCAAAAATAAAATTAAAACTTCTTGGAACGAACCTAACTGCGCATTATATTCCTAATAGTACTAGCTGTTGCCCGCGACTTCGTCTGCGATCCAGGATAAAAAGTAGCATATGTCCTTCTCCAAGTCATGGTGTACCCATGTGCCAAATTTCATCCAAATCCGTTCAGCCGTTTTATCGTAACCAACAAACAAACTTACTTTCGCATTTAAATATAATATTAGTCACAATGGCAGGTGTAAGAAGGAATCTACTGCAAGGGAGTGTATAGTACCTACTCATGAAATTATTGTATTTACCGTTTTAAAGATGAACACAGTGACCAGTTACTTAGACGGCTCTCCGATCTACGGGTCCGACGAGAAGCTAGCCTCGAAGTTACGCAGCAGGTCAGGCGGGCGTCTGCGCCAGGAGTCGAGGAAGGACTGCCTGCGAGGGTTCCTGCCCAGCGTCAGTGACAAGTTCGCCGTCTGCGACTTGAGGAACTCGTCGGATCCCTGCTACTTAGCTGGTAATCTTAAACTTTAGTAGTTTTATCGCTCCATAGAATGTGTGCATACTCCGCGCACTGTAGAACAGTTCCCAGTATTTACGCGTTTTAAAAATATAATAATGGCTCAGAAGGCCCTTGAAGGTGTAGTGCGCGACCTACCTACATATAGCCAGCACCCCATACCTTAATCGATAGTACAGTAGTGTATAAGTTGAAGCTATTGAGCCCAAAGAGACTGCGCCATATCGTTTTATTACTCAGTTACAACAAATGGGCTGCAACCAAAAATATATAAGTCGTTAGTGACCTCGTGACAAAAATCAGTTCTCTCGAGTACAAAATTGATGAGCAAACCACTATTATAGTTAAGCAAGAGGAATCGTTGAAATTGTTAACATTGGCTATTGAGGGTAGGTACACCGAAATCAGTCCCTCCGAAATTATTGGATGCCGACTGCGGTCAAGAGCAGCCAGCGATTCCAGCGACTACGCAGCGTCCCATACGTCAAGCGCGAGTTAATTCTAGCGCTAAAGCCAAATGTAGATACGCAGCCGCTGCAAAACCAAGGACCGATGGTGATGTAGGTGACATGAATAGATTGTCGAAGACATCCCCGGTGACTGCTACGAGTGCAATTGCACAATCTACCCACAAACGCAACATTATCATTGTTGGAGTGTCGGTTGACAAATGAGATAATCGCTACGAAAACATTACCTCCGATGAAGGGAGGCGACCGGCGCGCAAAGCGCGTAATTGTAAACGCCGAGTGGTTAACAGGTAGCGGACAAGAGGATGACGAGCTTAAAGCGAAACTTAAATATTTTCAGGCTTGGTCTTAAATAAATAAATAATAAATAAATAAATATAACCCGGAGACGATGGAGCAAAACGTGCTCACCTATTTGAACAAGCTTCAAGATTGTGACCAATATATTGTGGATAAACGTTTAATTAAGACGACTAGAAACGCTGCCTTCGTAATTGCTTTTCCTGAGAGCTTAATGCTTTTTTCATTATTTCTTTAAGAACTTGCATTCTTCCACGTGAAGAATCAATCAATCATTTATAACTAATGACTGAAACATAAATCCTCACCCCACCACCAACATAAAAACCCACCGCGCAGGAACACATTAAGTCAACTACTAGTAAAAACGACAAAATGCTATTTAAGATTCATTCAAATGTTTTCCCTGCAAATTCACATCTACCAAAACAAGTAAAACCCTTATTTTTCCGTATCTACAATTCCAGGTGACATAAGAATCAATCAGACGCCGACCCTAGCCATGCTGCACACGTTGCTTCTACGAGAGCACAACCGCGTGGCAGACAGGTTGAGTGACCTGAACCCGCTGTGGAGCGACGAGAGGCTGTACCAGGAGGCAAGGAGGATCGTCATCGCAGAGATACAGCATATCACGTACCAGGAGTGGCTGCCGACTAACTTTGGTGAGAGAATAATATTGACATTATGGTCGAAATGGATTAGGTACATTTTTCATAGAGTTAATTGAATGGAAGACAAAAATATATGACGGAGAAGGTGTCTCTCGTTATCATCAGCCTTATTTTAATTACAGTGGGCGTACGATGGGTAGTGTTAGTTATTGCGCAATAGCAAAGCCGTTTACAGTTCAAATCAAATTACACAACTAGATACGGAATGCGAGACAGTTACTGAGCACATGTTGTCCGTAGGATTCAAGAGTTCACACACTGCTCTCGTCGACTCCCACGAACTCGGGCTAGACTCTGTCAAGCTCCACCAGATAGCGCTGGCGTAACGGATACGACTTGATTGCGACACGGCCATCCTGCTTGCACACGTCCTCGTGTGTTAATCTGCTACCACAAAAATCAACAGCAGTGCCTGTTCCACTCGGCCAATTCTGAAAATTTACGGCTTCCAACTTTTGGAATCAGAATACTTGACAAGGAACAGTTGTAAATCCTAGGTAGCGGGTATAGCAAAGACACAGCACATTTTTTTAGAAAGACAGGTTGTATTCCGTCCTTTCCAGCGCCCTTATTGACGTCTGACGTCTTGGTAATTTCTGAATCAGATAAATCAATTGTACCTACAGAGAGAAAGAGTGTTACACGCATCCGTATCTTACTTCTTACCATACACCGAATTAAAATGTTGTGCGAACCGTTCAGAGGGGCAATTCTCGTAATTTTTAAGAACGTTCACAGTCTGATCTCAGTCTCAATCTGTCAAAAATACTTAAAATTTCCATACATTTTTACAAGTTTTTGATATTTATTTGTCGCCAAGATGAGACTGCGACTACATTTTGAAAGTTTTAAATTAGCAGAATTGGCCTACTGATATATTTCTTGACAACTTGCATGTTTGTTACCTAACGTTATACGGTTAGTTAGCGAACTACTATTGGACTTTAAACCGTTTACATAAGACCAGAAATGTTTGGGTTTATTACGGAGTAACAGCAGCATTATTTTTAAAGTTCTGGAGACAATGGCCCCGATTCTGTTATTCACAAACTAAACTAAATTTAAGTTCAGTGCATCTTTTTCTTTCAATTTCATTAAGAAAAGAACAGAAAATAAATGTTAGTTTAGTCCTGTCAAATTAGTCAGCGCCTGACGTAAATTGACGTATTCTTAGTAGCCAATTTTTTTATTAACGTCTAAACTTGTCTATGGATTATCTAATTTGACAGGACTAAACTAATATTAATTATCTTCTGTCCTTTTCTCAATGAAATAGAAAGAAAAAGATGCACTGAACATAAATTTAGTTTAGTTAGTTTAGTTTGTGAACAACAGAATCGGAACCAACACTAGATTTCTGAGCTTTATTGAGAAACCATGCATAAAAAAATTCAATAGCACCGAAAACTTATGTTTATTCATCGACACTTGTTCGCTCCCTAATAATTGTTGTTCCCAGGTGAATACTACCTCCGTTACTACCGCATATCGCCGGCCACCCTGTTCACTCGCGACTACAGCGCCGACGTGAACTCTGGCGTGATCAACAGCTTCGGAGCGGCCGCCTTCCGGTACCTGCACACCGTCATCAGCGATAATATCATGACATGTCCCATTAGTTATAATGCTGCTTATTTGTACAGGTATATCTAACATAATACGTTTTCAGGTCCGTATTAATAGACGTTCCTCAACGACGTACTCAAGTGCGTAATCATTTGATACGCCCTTATTGCGATATCAGCATCTCAAGAACATAAAAACAGTATCAATCAAGATCAGCTCCTTAAAAAGGCTGTTCTTGATCATGTCGTAAGATTTATTAAAATACTTGTATTTGTTAAAACTTTAACGAATAGCGCTGTATCACGTTATAAATTGGTTTTATACCCAAGAAAGCCTTGAGTACGTCGTTGAGGAACATTTATTAATACGGGCCTAAGCATCTTGAGTACCTACACACATCTATTGTATGGGTCTCCCAAAGTGATAATGCGCATTGTAAATCTTCGTCACTGTTCGGCAACGGTCGTATTCCCCGAGCGTCAGAAGATGATATGTATATAGAGTGGTTAAGTGCATTTTCTTCATACATAATTTAGTAGAATTATGTGTTTTGTGCTTTGTGTTTCCGGGAATACGACAATTAGCGAAGATCTGCATGCGCATTATTAATTTGGGAATACTGTATACTTAAGCGTAGTTTCGTTTATTAATCAGCCCATCCCTCGGTTGATAACGTCAACCCAAGCCGTAACTTGAGTACTTAAATTATTATGGTTATTAATACGGGCTTCTAATAATATCGAGGCAAAAGTCTGGAGTCAAACATCGTCAAAGGGTGATCAAAGCATTTGTGGTTTCAAGAGTATTTTAACGTAATAACCCCGGTCTTATTGGAGCGAAAAGTAATATTAGGTAGTCGGTATATCCTCAGCTCGCAGAATTTTGCAGCAATAGGTCTATCCGTCACTGGCCTACATCGATTAGATGTCAGGCGTCTCGTTCAGTATCGGTAACTTTCTTAACTGCGGTAAACGAGAAAATGGTGTGGGGACATTATGATACAGTCCGCGAGGCCTTTTTTTGTGGATGGGAAATCATCAAATGACCCCTCCCGCTCTGGCTGGAGCAGAAGGGAGTGTCAGACTCTTACTGACTAAAACCCACCCGTGTTCCTTCCTTAGCTTATGTTCCGGTGCAGCGGTAATCCTTTCGGACAATCCCGCTGCTCTAAGCTGAGCTTTGCATTTGTGTGAGTGCACATAGATAGTGTAGGTGTGACGTCGGCCTAGAGCGCGACGCGTCCTTTGTTTGGTTTAAACCGGTTTATACTGCTTTTTGGCAATCGACCTGAGGCGCACTCACACAAATGCAATGCTCAGTTTAGACCTCACGGACTGTACCTCATCTTCTATTCCAAAGTCTACGAATTCATTCACCCATTCCTGATGTTTTTTCAGATTAAGCGACCATTACTTCAACCCGAGCTTGCTGGAATCAACTCCAGACTCTTTCGACGATGTTGTCCGCGGCATAATAGCGCAGAATGAGGGAGAATCGGACCCTTTCTGTACCGGTGAGGTCACCAACCTCCTGTTCAAGTCACACAACCAATGGGGCATGGACCTCATAGCCATGGACATACAAAGAGGCAGGGACCACGGGATTGCCTCTTATAATGATTATAGGTAATTACTTATGTCCCAGCTTGCGAGCAATCAAAACATCTGGATGAGGAATTCATACATTTGTTAAGAAGAGGAGATACATAAGAATTTTGTTTTAAATCTTTCAGGGAGATTTGCGGTTTACAGCGAGCAAAAAGTTTTCAAGATTTGATAAATGAAATACCACAAGATGTAAGTCAAGAGATGAAATGTACTTATTATTTTGGGATGCATGAAGAAGCCTCCTCGTGTTGCGCAGTTTGTTCCGCCAGTTACTCAACTGAACCGAGCGCTCGGCGCATCCTGGACAGTCACACCCAACACCTTATGTCTATTTGTCACTAAATTTGACAGGACTAAACTAATATAAATATTAGTTTAGTCCTGTCAAATTTGTCAGCGCCTGACGTATATTGAAAAGGACAGAAGATAAATTTATCTTCTGTCCTTTTCATAATGAAATAGAAAGAAAAAGATGCACTGAACTTAAATTTAATTTAGTTTGTGAACAACAGAATCGGGGCCATTGTCAAATTTCCTAAGGAAATTTTATTTATAGAACTATAAATATTTAATCAGTTGATTTAAATGTTGATGAACACAAAGCTTAGCTTGCTGCAACTGTCAAGTCTGTCAAAAACACAGTCAGTGATCTTTATTGCTGTTTTACAGATAGTGCAATCCACGAAGACGTGCCCCACTCTTTTCCCTAATGCTTACAGCAGAAGTGTGCAACATTCCGCTAGTGTTTTAGTTTTGTTAATATACACTAATTATTATTAGTGGGTAATTAGTGTGTCTCGAAAGTACTAAAACACTAGTGGAATTAACTAGCGATAACCACTAACGAAGAAGAGTGGGGCGCGTCTTCGTGGATTGCACTATCTATAATAAGGTTGCCGATGGGTTGCAGCTTTCAAAGGTAAATTAACTGTGAAAGGACTGTAGATGCTGATAATGACATTTATCAGACTGGAAAAATCAAAACCCGCCAAGACAAGAGATTACAAAAATACCTTTCTTTTCTTACATTTCAGCGTATAAATGCTCTCCAACAACTGTATGAATGCGTGGATGACATAGATCTGTTTGTGGGAGGTGCCATGGAGCGTGACGTGTATGGCTCTATCCTGGGCCACACGTTCCAGTGCATCGTGGCCGAGCAGTTCTACAGGACCAGGATAGGAGACCGGTTCTTCTATGATAACGGGGAGATGCCGCATTCTTTTACTAGTGGTAATTTCCGTATTTTTAAAAACTTTCGCATTCTAGTCTCAGTCTCAATTTGTCACAAATACCTCAAATTTTTATATATTTTTGATATTGAGTGTCGCTGAGATGAGATTGCGGCTATAATTTGAACGTTTCTAATTACGAGAACCTTCTGATGTGAAGTCGTCAGACATCTGTAGTACCAGAGGCACAGGCAGATGCAGGCAGATGACCAGTCTCATGCGTCTGTAATTAGGTATACCGTAAGGACCGGACCCTGCTTATTTTCAATTAAAAAAATAATTGCTGGTCATTAATTAATAAATAAAGTATCGTGCAATAAGTTTAGTATAATAACCAATTAAGTATCATAGTTTGAACAAATACTAAACAACAGGAATAACTAACTAACGTAAAGTTGAAAGCTATAACATAAAAAATACCTACCTATTAACTTAAACAGATCAATAAATTAAATATTAGAAGAATAACAAAAAGTAGTAATAATATACTTAATATTGAATTTATTCTCAAATACTGGATGAACCATTTTTAATTCCATTTTGAATCGTCTTTTCATTCTTAAGAGTGCCTGCGATGAACTTATGTAGATAGTACCTATATGACAAAAAAAAAAACTCCTTATTTGATTACTCTCCTTAAAATTCCTTCAGATACCTAAACTGGATTGTAAAACAGTGCCCCTATCAACCCTTCGCTGAATACAGGCGTAGCGTAATGTTAAGTCAATATTCTCAAATTCAACTAGTACATTTCAATTTTCAGACCAACTAAAAGAAATAAAGAAAGCTTCGATGGCTCGCCTGATCTGCGACAACACTGATGGTGTGTACTACGTCCAGAGGAAGGCTTTCGAGGTGGAGTCCACACACAATCCGAAGTACCGATTTGACGATTATAACGCTATTCCCTATGTGGACCTCACCGCTTGGAAGAAACCTACCATTTTTGATTGAAGAAAAAATAAAATTTTCAATGTTGGGAAAGGAAATTTTGGAGTTTACTAGCTGACCCCGCAAACGTCGTTTTGCAAAAAAAAAAAAAATAGGGGTATGAAAAATAGATAGTAGCCGATTCTCAGACCTACCCGATATGCACACAACATTTCATACAAATCGGTCCAGCCGTTTCGGAGGAGTATGGTAACTAACACCGAGAATCTTCTTCACTACATAGTATAAAACAAAGTCACTTTCTCTGTCCCTTTGAATGCTTAAATCTTTAAAACTACGCAACGGATTTTGATGCGGTTTTTTTTTATAGATAGAGTGATTGAAGAGGAAGGTTTATATGTAGTGTATTTAGTATCAGCATTGCACCCGTGCGAAGCCGGGGCGGGTCGCTAGTTCTTATATATAAAATTCTCGTGTCACAATGTTCGTTCCCGTACTCCTCCGAAACGGCTGGACCGATTTGTATGAAATTTTGTGTGCATATCGGGTAGGTCTGAGAATCGGCTACTATCTATTTTTTTTTTTTTGCAAAACGACGTTTGCGGGGTCAGCTATGTTTATATATTAGAAGATATACAACTTAAGCAATATAAATACAACATAACAGAAACTGTGAAAGAAAGAAAGAAAGAAAGAAAATAAGTTTATTTGACCCAGGTTAAGTAAGGCACACAAAAACAATAACAAAAAAAAATAATAATAAATAAAAAAACTTAAAATAGTATTGTGTGCTAAATAGGCCCAGTTCAGCATAAATGTCAGACAACTAATGCCTGACGCTGTGACGGCCAAGTGGTATCGTCCCCGACTTACCGAGTTGTCGGTCGTGAGTTCGAACCCAGCATGCACTTTACTTTGTGTATTTAATTTTATCACCACTGCTGTCAGAACGGTGAAGGAAACATCGTGGAGAAACCAGCATGTCCTAGAACCAAAAAAAAACCCACACTGGGCCCGCGTGGTAGATTATGGCCCACTCCCTCTCATTGACAGGAGGCCTGTGTCTCAGCAGAGGGAACATTATAAGCTGATTATGTTATACAGCATTAAAATATTACTTGGACATTGGCCCCGATTCTGTTGTTCACAAACTAAACTAAATTTAAGTTCAGTGGTTCTTTTTCTTTCTATTTCATTACGAAAAGGACAGAAGATAAATATTAGTTTAGTCCTATCAAATTCGTCAGCGCCTGACGTAAATTGACGTATTTTTAGTAGCCAATTTTTTAATCACGTCTAAACTTGTCTATGGATTATCTGTTTTGACAGGACTAAACTAATATTTATCTTATGTCCTTTTCATAACGAAATAGAAAGAAAAAGATGCACTGAACTTAAATTTAATTTAGTTTGTGAACAACTGAATCGGGGCCATTGTCTGCTAAATTTCAGCTATTTGACGGAAATCGAATTTTGGAATGTGGTTTTTTTTTTTGTAGGTAGGTATAGTTGAAGCGACTATTCGACATAGTTATTGCTTTGTCACCCTAAGGTTGAATGTCACTTCATACGAATCACGCATGCTGAGATGGGTTCTTGCCCGGGCATTTTGGGACATATTGAGTAAATGCCTAATAAACGCCCAATAACTGCCCTTTATCGGGCGTAAATGGACGTTTATTGTGCATTTACTCAATTCGTCCCAAAAAACCCATCTCTACCATGCACGTCATAAGACGACAAGGAATGTTTGAAACTACACACACACTTGCGTGCAAAAAAGAATCGACCCACCCCATGCTCTTCGATTTGAAACAATATAATTCAACAAGTTTTACTAACAATAACCTAATATATTTTATATCAAAACCTTCCTGAAAGTATGTAGATTACATTAGTGAATGAATTATCAAAACTGATTCATTAGTTATTGAGAAAATCGCGAACTTACAAACATGGGTGTTGAATATATTTTTTTTAAGTCCGTTGACAAAATCAAGTTCAGTTTTGATTAAACAATCAGAAATAAACACAATTTAACGTTTGTTAATTTCATTGACATAAAAGCTCACGAATTTTTTCCGAGCAAAAGTGAGTGATGAGGACATTTCAGGAATCGAGTCGATCTTGTCAAGAATATTGCCTTGAAAAAATATTGTGTATATTCAAATAAACTGTAAGTACCTTACCTACCTTCACACAATATAAAATAATAAATTATACATTACGATTTTTGAGATATCGTGTCTCAAATGGAGAGCATGGGGTGGGCCGATTTGTTTGCACGAAAGTGTAGTTTAAACCTAAGTGAAGATTCAATTAATTTATTTCTCATTCAGTATGTCAAATTTGCACGCTATAATTAAAGGCTATAAGTAATAATGTCATAGATAAAGAGATCTATGAAATTATATTTAAGAACCGTATGTACCTTATTTACGCAAATAACTGGCTTGTCTACCGAGAGGACGACTAATAGAGAAGTATGGAAGAAAAAGATATGTTGCATCAACCACAAAGAAACTGAGATATTAATTTTATTGTTGAAATGATTTTGATTTAATTGCATGGGAAATGTTGACAAATGTGATATGCAATGAGGAAGTCGGCTATATAGGTAGTGCAACCCACGAACACGCCCCACTTTTCTTCCGAATCGTTAGTGGTTATCGCTAGTTAATTCCAATAGTATTTTAGTTTTTTCGATACACACTAATTAATTACCCACTAAAATTAGTGTGTATCAACAAAACTAAAACACTAGCAGAATGTTGCAAACTTGTTTTGTAAGCATTAGGAAATAGAGTGGGGCACGTCTTCGTGGATTGCACTACCTATACCTACATACCTACCAAAAAAAATCTTTATCAGGCTGTGCCTTGTTAAGATATTCAACCACTTTTATAATGTTGCAATATTAAGTTCATATACATTATTTTTACAAGTCAGTAGATGCCACAATATACTGTTAAGAACTAAGTTGTTGCATTAAAACTAAAAACACTATCACTATTTATAATTTTTTTATTTAATAAAATATATTAAAAAAAAAAACAAGTTTGAAATTTTTTTTAAATCAATGTCACCATTTCTATCAGGAAGTTAAGAATGTCAACGCCCACTGAAATTGATTCTGAATCTTGTAAGTATTGAATCTGTACATGGTATAGCCCGATGCAAACGTTTATTTGATGTATCACATTTCTATTTATTTTCAAAAATAAATACAGTATATATATTATAATATGGTCCGTAAACAGGGGCTATAATTTAGATAGATAGATATTCGTTAGATATTCGTTATTTAGCCAAACGTCCAACCAGCGGGATCAATATCTTCTAAAGTATAGCTCACAGAAAGTCGAAATTTTGGATCTGTAAGGTACATAATAGTATCAAGCTCCTAATGCTATTGTGTGATATAAAAGAACAGCATTTAAAAATGGGCTCGCTGGCTGGACGTTTGTTTGAATAACGAATAGGTATCTTCTGAAATGTGCATTTGGATTGAGTGATCTTTTTTTATTTCGTGACAAAATCTGATTGTACATTTAGTCAAAAATAGTCAAAACTGATAGCCCAAAGTAAAAAATTTGTCACTCTCAAGGGTCTTCAGTTATTGCCCAAAATGTGGATCACTCAAATCAGACATTTTGCAAAAACGGCTATGAGCTAAATCTCAACAAAAACTTACTCTACTGACTAAATTTATACCTCAAAAATTTGTTAACAAATTGTCACAATATTTTTTAAAACCATCAAGCCATTTAAAGCTACTTCCAGGTATCTATGACAATATCATTGGATCACTCAGTACAGACACCATTTTGTCTGAGAGATCGTTGTAATAAGGCTTGGTTGACTTTTTCTATACATCTTTTTTTTTAATCGTAAAATGTACGTTCCGAATATATTTGTACAATAAATATCATAACACAAATACCTTTTGTTAAAAAGTTATGAGTAATTCAATGTTTTTAAATTTGCTGAACTGAATGATCCTTATGAATACTTATAGGTAACTACCTGTTTCATATTGATTTACACAACTTACGATTAATTTTTGTACAACTTTATGACTAAAGTTTTACATAAAAATTATTTTCATAGACGGCTTAGTTTACGAGATATTAGATTTTTTATTTTTTAAAGAAATTGAGTGTTGTAGGGTACATATGATTTTAACTTTTAATGTATATATTTAAATGTTTCATATTTTATTGTTATTTGATGCGTCGCACGAATAAATTACAATTTCGAGCAGCTATTGTTGTTTACATCTTTGGCAAATTTTGAGACGTCGGACCCTAAATAAATACGTTCGGTACTTACATTGTTCTTGCATAAAACAGGAAAACCACTGATACTGTCACTATCACGTAAGCTCACTTATGTGCACTAAATGTCGTACAAAAATAAATGAAATGTGCGACTAAGCAAATAACAATAAAATATGAAACATTTAAATATATACATTAAAAGTTAAAATCATATGTACCCTACAAGGCGTAATTTCTTTAAAAAATTAAAAATCTAATATCTCGTAAACTAAGCCGTCTATGTAAATAATTTTTATGTAAAACTTTAGTCATAAAGTTGTACAAAAATTAATCGTAAGTTGTGTAAATCAATACGAAACAGGTAGTTACCTATAAGTATTCATAAGGATCACTCAGTTCAGCAAATTTGAAAACATTTAATTACTCATAACTTTTTAACAAAAGGTATTTGTGTTATGATATTTATTGTACAAATATATTGGGAACATATATTTTAGGATTAAAAAAAGATGTACAGAAAAAGTCAACCTAAACCTTATTACAACGATCTCTCAGACAAAATGGTGTCTGTACTGAGTGATCCAATGATACTGTCTTAAATACCTGGAAGTAGCTTCAAATGGCTTGATGGTTTTAAAAAATATTGTGACAATTTGTTAACAAATTTTTGAGGTATAAACTTAGTCAGTAGAGTAAGTTTTTGTTGAGATTTAGCTCATACCCGTTTTTGCAAAATGTCTGATTTGAGTGATCCACATTTTGGGCAATAACTGAAGACCCTTGAGAGTGACAAATTTTTTACTTTGGGCTATGAGTTTTGACTATTTTTGACTAAATGTACAATCAGATTTTATCACGAAATAAAAAAAGATCACTCAATCCAAATGCACATTCTTCTGAAGTATAGGTCACAGAAAGTCGAAATTTTGGATTTGTAAGGTACATAATAGTTTCTAACTCCAAGCACTACTGGGCGATCTATAAGTATAATAACAAAAAAAATAATCATAAGGGGCCCGCTAGCTAGACACTTCATAGAAACGTCATTTAATCAAAAACTGTTGAGGTACAAAATATATCTTATTTATTTTCTTTAGGTACTAAATAATGTCTTTATGAAAAGTTATCACCTATTGATAAATCTCGTTGGGGCCCGCCAGATAGACTCACACAGAAATCGGCAGGATTATTATCAACAACCTTTGGTTATAACATTAACAGCAGGTCAACCAACTGCTTGATTTTTAAATAAGTTACAGTCGTGCGGCTAGACACCAAACCAAACTAGGTTTTTAATTCACTACATGTCTAAATTGGTTGCGCGGGAATAATTATGTTATTTTTCTTAAATATGCGGGAAGATTATTTTATCAATGCGGGATAAATAATTGTGGGCCCGGAGTACGTATAGGCAATGGAGGATGACCAGCCGACGAGAGACACAATCAAAGGAAGGAAGTTTGAATCCACTGACCTTTATGCTGTCCTGCCGCTGCTGGTTCAGATGAGGGCGCCCTTTCTTCTTTTGTTTAAATTCGCGACGTAGGTACTCCAGCCAAGCGTGACTCGGGTCACACAGCGAGGTTTTAACTTGCGGAGAGTTTTAATGAGGAGTGAGCGAGCGAGTGAGTTTTTATTAATTAGCGGTGCGGTAGTTAAAACAACTGACTTTTTTCTTGCGCGTGCCGGGCCTATATACAAAGTGTTAATGAAATAACCCAAAACCTCGGACACCCCAATCGATTTTTATATTAATAAATTGATATGACATATAATTATTTATTTTCAAAAATTATAGTAAAAGATATTTGTAAATGTTCTTTTCGCACTACTTCTTACAGATTCGTAGCTCTATCGCCGCCGGCGCGCTTCCCGCCCTTGGCGCCAGATCTAGCACCCCCTCCTCACCCTCGCTGTTTGTTTTCATTGCGTTGGACAGTAGCGTACAGCGTCGTTAAAAAATATCAGACACGGCATGACAAATAATTATTTTTTGGAAAAAAATAACCCATATTAAAAATTATTGTATTCGATTTTGCTGCCGATTCTAAACAAACTAGTTTCAGGTTTTGGGTTATTTCATTAACACATTGTATAGGCTCGCGGCGGGTGCCTCGAATCTTCCGTACGTCGTAGATTCGATGCCGTTTGCGGGTAGTTTCATCTCTTTCCAGTCCCTGAAGGTGACCAATCGAACGGCGCCAACATATATATTACGATGCAAAAATCAAGCAATAGGTATAAACCACTTACTTTTATATGACGGGGAATCAGCCATATTTTAATTACTGTGGGCGTACTATAGGTAGTGTTGGTTATTGCGCAATAGAAAAACAGTTTGTAGTTCAAATCAGATTATAATTTCACGAACAAACTAATCACATCAGCGAATCACACACTGTAGGTACACGATACAACTAGATACGGAACGCGGGACAGTTTCAGTCAGAACACAGTCATGTTGCCGCTCCACTTCGCTGCTGGCTCTCCTCGACTCCCTACGAACTCAGGCTAGACTCTGTCGAGCGCCACCAGATGGCGCTGGCGGTCCGAATAGTCAAACGAATGACCGGATGAGACATACAGGTTGACATTTTAATCACCATTTTCCTCTTAAGGGGTCATTGTACTCATCAGTATGAACAACTTTTACTATGGGACCAAACCTGAAATCGCAAAAAAAAAATCAGCTGTTCTCTGCATTTTGACGAGTTATGCGAATATAAACGTAGGAAACAGCTGATTTTTTTTTCACGATGTCAGGTTTGGTCCCATAGTAAAAGTTGTTCATAATGATGAGTACAATGACCCCTTAAAAGGAAAACGGTGGTTAAAATTTCAACCTGTATATAATAAAAGGTGGCAGGCACATCGACGCACTACTGTATTTATTAATTCAGCGCATAATTCTAGAACCCCTTTTTTAAAATGACTTAAAAAAAACGGAATTCGGTTGAATATTTTTTTTATGTTTGTTACCTCAGAACTCCGTTATTTATAAGCCGATTTGCAAAAATTATTTTTAATGGATAAGGTGAGCCTCAGGGGTGGTCCCATATAAATTTTATTAACTTTGCTTTGGTAGTTTTTGAGTTAGCTTCAATAATCTGATTTTTTTCCACTTAGTTTATACTGATGATGTTTTAATAACTCCCTGTCACTGATATTTACATAACAAGTAAGTACATAAAAAAACACTACAAAGTGGAAAATAACTTTAATTTCGGAAGTCGGTGTCAAAAAACGAAAATGCGGAAGACACCGACTTCCGAAATTAGTTATTTTTCACTTTGTAGTGTTTTTTTAGAAGTCGGTTTTTATTTGTGGGAAATTATCTACCAACTACAAACGTCCATATGTGGCAACCGCAGGCTGTGCGTCGATGTCCCTACCAACCTGTATATGAGAAATTTTATCTATTTACATACTATCGTATTCTTACTAATCTATACAGTGTGACGTCTTCATAACGTGTATATATAGAAATGACGGAAACTAAGCTTAATTTTATCGACGAAAAAAATAATTGAAAAAATCTAAAAAAAAATATTTGATTTTTAGCATTCTTAAAATTATTTTTCGCTGCTGTGACTCGTGTGTAAATAAATCGGTATAACTTTTAAACTAAACGATCTGTCACGATGAAACAAACTCAGTAATAAACTAAAGAAAAAAAATCGCCCTCAATTGAGAATTAAGGTGTTTTTTTTTTAACAAAAAAACAGATAATTTTTCATCAATTTTTACAATAATTGTAAAATTTCTCAAGAAAAGCCCGGATTACCTACACTTTTTTATTACTTTAAATTATTCTCCATCGTATTAGCTTCCTAAAAGTAAAAATACCATGTTTATAATTCAATCACATTTCCTATCAAACTGTTAAAGAAAGGCCTTGCACTCGGCTACATAAAATACTTTAGCCCTTTTATTTATTTTTTGTTTTTTTTTTAATATTTTTTCCGTCAGTAAAATTAAGCTTAGTTTCCCTAATTTCGATATGTGCACATTACGAAGACTCACACTGTATTTCTACAATTTACAAAACTAAATTCAAGTCTATTGCATACCTAAGGTCTAATTTACAATTAAATCAGCAGGTTCCTGTTACCTTGTTTGTCCTTACCCAGGAAGTTGTTAATCTTGTTCTGGAAGGTGTTCCAGGTCGCGGAGGAGTTGACGATGTGCGAGAGGCCTGCTGGCTTGGCGATTCTCTCGAAGAATGGTCTCTTGTACAGGCGCTGAGCCTCAAGCCTCTGGTCTTCCGTCACTCGTCGGTCGTCCAAATAGTTTAAGGACGGGAACTGAGATATCACGAAGAGCCTGGAACGTTGAATTAAATTATTAGGGTCCGCGCGGAACTAGTTGGCCGCGCCTTAGGTATGTGAGCGGTGGGACGGAGGGGCGGCGCATTACTCAGTACAGGCGTTGCGAACCGCCGCCTCACCCCTTTCCCCACCTCAGCGGCCAACTAGTTCCGCGCGGACCTTAATTACTGGTATGCGTCAAAATTAATCGCAAGCCAAGTGATGCGATTGGCTGTTGATAAATTAATTCAAAAAATCACGACAGTTACAGCGGTGCTTGACAATTTTCTAGTTCATTTTTGTGTTGATTTTCGTTTTCGAAGCCGGGAGTAACTCCGCCTTTGTAACTTTAGTGTTGTATAAAGTTTAATAAATCTGAAGAATAAAACTAGCTGCGCCCCGCGGTTTCACTCGCATAAGTCTTGATCCCGTGGGAATAAAGGGATAAAAACTATCCCATGTCCTAATCCAGGTCATGATCTACTCATGAGCCAAATTTCATCCCAATCCGCTCAGCAATTTTAGCGTGAAAGCGTAACAAACAAAACTCCTATTATTGTATTTTCGCAGGAGCTCTCGGTACCGTTCGAAATACGGGCGAAGTCGGAAGTGTGTGTTATGTGCTAACGCTAAAAAAGTTTAAACTTTGAATCTTTTGGAACTTTATGGCGGCTCAGAACAAATTCACCTGTCAGTGGGTGCGGGGTGAGGTACAGGGCCGCGATAAAGTTTGAATCGGACATGACCACAAGTAAAGCGCGTGTCGCTTCGTGAGATAAAAAACTATAACAATGCGAGCCGTGTCCTGAAGTATCACTTTCTGAATAAAACCATCAAACAATCCAGTTGCCCAATGAGAACCTCTTCAGGTGTTGGTCGAGCCTTTTGCCTGTTAAGCCATTGGCTGTCAAAACTATCGGGACAATGATCGCTGAGTCCATTATTATTATTAATTACCTGTATTGCAGGTACTCGTAAAAGGTGCCTCCGTTGAAGTAGCTGGGCGCAGCCGGGTTGCCCATCAAGGATATGTACTGCAGGTTGGGGCACGATTCCTTCAGCTTACCTACCCACGGGTAGAGCGACGCGATCTTACAACGATTCAACCTGGAAATAAGATCAACCAATACAGTCTCATTGCAAAACGAGTTCTAACTTAGTCCACGCCCAAATATTTGAGCCCGTTATTGATTATAACTTTATTCCGACAAATTGACAACTTAAACCCGGGTTTAACGTCAGTTTTTTAACCGCCTTAAAAATGGAGGTTTTCAAATCGACACTTAAATTTGCTTTTTTTTGTCTTTAACTTTGTCGGAGCAAAGTTCGAAATTAAAAAATGGGTCGATGGTTTAAACCAGGTTGTAAAGAAAATACTTGTTTTGTAATGAGACCTAGAAACTCTACCTCGTTGGTCTAATTATCGCACGCGAGAGGTCCTGCTTATCGATTCTGTAAAAATCTCACCGTGATAATATAGGTGAAGTGAGCGTGAAGTGAATTATCAATGGAGGCAATCCCTAACATCAGGTGGAATGACAGCTCACTTCACCTTAGTTTTCACGGTGAGATTTTTACAGAATAGCACTGCTGGTTTCAAATCTCAGCGGTTTATTCCCCGTCGTCCCCGCCTCGTCGTCCCCACTGGGCACGAGTGAGAAAAAAAGTTTCGTTCCTCCCCAGTGGTGACGATTGGAACTTTTTATTTCCCACTCGTTCCGGTATAGACCGAGAGTAAAATATAGGCCAATGCCAATAGGCCAATGCCAATGGGCCTTAGTGTGATAACGGTACCAGATGCAGTAATTGTACTATTACTACCGGTACCAAACAAATATTTCCGTAAGTTAGAATGAGAAAACATAAATAGTAAGTAAAAAGTATAGTTAATAGGCATTAGAAAAATAAGTTCAAGGTTGGCAACCGTAAGAGGTTCCTCGAAATATGTGGTACGCGACCGGTACCTGAAATTGGGTTCCGGTACTTGTGAGGTGGAGTACCGATACCCGTCTGGAACCGGTACCCAGGTACCGAAATGGCAAGAACCACTAAGTACCAATACAGAACCTGTACTTTTGATACCGGTTCCAAGCCCTGCTAGTAATAGCTGTATAGAGGTTTGAGGAACAGGGTGTAAAACTCACTCATCTTCCTTAGAAAAGGGAGGTGCCTCCGACCAGACGGGTGTCGTGTCTGGTGGAAAACTGCCCGACGATTGATTTTTTTTTTTTGACATGACCACGAGACTCGCAGTTGCAACTCGCTAAGGTTGCCTCACTGCTTAACCGGACTATCCTGTAGTGGCCAAAAATTACTTTAAGGCCCCCAGCCAGGGCTTACAAGCTAAGGATATTATTTTAAATGAGCTACACTAAGGGCACCCCCTGTGGGGTTCGGGCCTCGGCTTAGGGCAGCAATGGTCAGGCTGGGTCTGGTTATTATTTGGGGAGTTTAAAGCTACTTGCTCAGCGTCGCGGGCTGGCTTGTCGAACAAGGGTCGGGCGGTGGTATTACAGGGGAGTCGCGGAGGGCCTCGGCGGCGGGGCCGGGTTCGCAGTTTGTATTTGTTTTTGTTTTTGCGTAAAGTGCTAGTTTCCCTACAGCTTTCCTGGAGAAGCGCGATGCAGAATTTGGCGTGACGTCTGTATGATGCGTAGTTCGCATGTGGTGCTATAGATGCCGCCACAGCTCTAGCCAGTGGCTTCGTGAAAGTAGGATAATTGAATTATAATAAAGCAGTAAGTACTGTTTCTTCAGTGAACATAAATGAAAGGCACTCACCACAAAAGTTCGAGCTTAGGCAAGGGTGGTAGGCAGTAGTTCTCTGTGATGGGGTTGTCATCAGCTATCAGGGATGTGAGACTCTTGAAGTACACGAGAGCATCTAAGTTTCTGAAAATATATTCTTACTTAATTTAATAACAAAATACCTACATATCTAGGACAATCATTTATAAAGAAGCATACAAAGGGGCGATCTTATTGCACAAGGCGATTTCTGGTTTATTCCCAGTCATCCCCACCCCGTCGTCCCCACTGGGCACGAGTGGGAAAAAAAGTTTCGTTCCTCCCCAGTGATGACGATTGGAACATTTATTTCCCACTCGTTCCGCTATAGACCGACAGTCAAAATACAATAATGGGGATATTTGAAGAAGAGATTTCATGGATTGTTAAAATGTGCCCAGTGGGGACGACCTGGAATAAACCCGATTTCTTGCTTACAAGCTTTGGATGAACGGAAAGAAAGTAGAAAGGGCTTTGAACTTACATTATTGTTGCATATAATTACTTTAAACTTTTAGAGTGATTATTTCATCTAAGCAAAAAGATCCTACGTAAGTTCAATAAAATATGGATGTCACGTGAACAGCTTTGAACGTTAATATCTCGGAGACGTGACACTTTACGGGGTTTGGTCTTAATATGTTTTCTGTTTGCATTGATGCCAGCTATCGTTTTATAAAGGTCTCATCTCAAGCTTGGCCGCCATTTTGAAAAAAAAAAAAAATATGGTGCGACAATAGGTACTATGTCTACAATCCCCTTTTAAGCTGTCTAGACTCTAGAGTATCGCAAGTAGAAACATGTCTTGCAGCAGGAACTAACCATTTTGTTGCTTATTCAACAAAAAAAATACTATTTCTTTTTTGTACAGATGCCAGCACATCAAGCTACCAGAAACTGTCAAGTTTCACAATCAAATTTGAACCTTATATTTAGCAATAAAGTTGAAAATCTTTTAAAGAAATTTGATAGATGGTGGCTTGATGTGCTCGAATCTGTACAAAAACTCAATTCTGAATGCCAGATAATTATCAAGATTTTGAACAACAAATTCAATGTCTTACAAGACAAAGTTGAAATTCCATTGCAAAACATATTGAGGACATTTTTATTACTCAAAAATCAAGTTGAAACTACGCCACTTTTTCAAATAACAAAGTGGCGTAGTTTCAACTTGATTTTTGAGTCAAATAACAACTTTAGTGTTATGCACTAAAGTTGATATTTAAAAAATTGGCTTTAGGTGTGAATTATCTAAGATTCTCTGATTCTGAATTCAAGTCTATCAGAAAGTAACCATCTCTTGGTTACATTATTATGCCTTTATGGATTTGAGGAAATTTGGCACAAAGGTAGGCAGTCTACCTGTGTGCTAAAAGGACTGAATAATTTTGTATAGACACCATACCAAAAAAAAATTTACTCAAATCAAATGATTATCAAGTTTTTTTACTTACGTAATCTTATTGTGACTTATATCCAGGTATTTGATGTGGTCTGAAAACCTCTCTACAATAGTTTTAGGTATTTCATACAGCCTCTCATATGCTAGAGTTAGTCTTCCGTTCTCTTCTTCATTCTCAGTTGTTGTCTCTACGGACCTGAAAATAAATGTGTTATTAAAAACAAGATGAAGATAGTGGGCAGGCTTGACTCCTACTGAAAGGACTGGCTGGCACTGCCAACAGTAGCAAATGACAGAATTGTGTGAAAAAGGGAGAGCGAGGCCTTTGCCTTGCAGTGGGACAATACGAGCTAGTTAGATAGATTATTATAAAATGGTTGAAGGGTACGTAACGAGACACCCTAGAAGTTATATTGATAGTGTGCCGTAAAGTGTTAAATAATTATCTGTTGTTTCAAATGCTAGACATATTTATTTTTATGGCTGCAAAGTTATGCTGGCGAGAAAGTTAAGATTACGTCATCAGCAGTTTTTCAACATAATGCTCATGGCAAGTGCGCATTTACATGAAACATTTCTGTTTACCTAGCATTCATTGTTGAAATGTTATACCTACAGGTGCTGCATGTGCCTTTGCTCAATAAAATGATACACAAATACGGTTATTGGTTTTAAAAATCAGGTTATATTGAAACATTGAGCGTCATGCTGGAAGTGCAAATTTAAAAATGCCGGACAGTGGGTCGTGCCCAATGCTCAATGTTATTACAAGTAAATGCTCTAGTCTATATGCACCTTAGCAATTCAAATATAGAAGTTGTAAAAAAGTTAACTTACGCAATGATATCGGGAGGTATTGGTGTCTCCGACATGTCTGTCATGGAGTCCACTAGCACATCTCGTGAGACATCCACCGATATGACACCTTCATCGGGCGCAGGCTGCACACTTGGATAGCTTAAACAAAATAACATTTTGTGTGTATTTCTGTAGCAATCTATACTAATTTTTTAACAGTTTGTTTGTTTAAATGCGCTAGTCTCTGGAACTACCAGTTGGATTTGAAAAATTCTTTTTACTTTTAATAGCCCAATTCTTGTGGAAGGCTAAAGGCTATTTAACAAGAAATTTTACGCGGATGAAGTCACGGGTTTAGGCTAGTATTTTTATAAATAATTTGATTTGTTAGAAGTGTTGAACTATTTCCTTTGGACAGGCACTGCTATTATCTAAGAGGTGACTTTGCTTTGTTATTTATTATTAATAATAAAATCAACAATACTTAAGTTTAGAAAAGATTAAACTTTTTTTTTATTTCGAACTTTGTAATAGCAAAAGGTAGTAAAACAACGACTCAATAGAAAAGACTGAGAATTTAATGTGATAACCACAACAACAAACACCAAGAAAAGTTTTTTACGAAAACTTGTTTACTAATGAGCATTACCGCAATTACCTTGCAAAATATTTAATTTTAAATCAAAGTACCTACCACACTACTTCTTCAAAAAAACGTTGATCTTAAGATAGTAATACGTATTATCTCACAAACCATACAAAAATCAAAGAAAACTTAATTTCAATAAAATATGAAATGAACATTCACTAGCAATAATTTTGTTTACGAAGTACTTGCGAAATACTCTCTTATGCCAGTGTTTCCATCACCAAAAAATAAATAACAATACAGCAGCAACAGCAAAATTATGAATGGCAGTTTTTGGTTGCAGCGAGTTTATTTTTAGCCGACTTTAAATAACGAGGAGGTTCGCAATTCGTACGAATCTTTCTATACATGTATGTATGTTCTTTGTTCAATTAAGCAAAAATGTTTTACTACGTGGTCCGATTTTGATAATTCTTTTTTCATTGGAATTCTAATGAGTGGAATTCTAAGGTTTTTGAGTTAGCTTCAATAATACGTATTTATTCTACTTCATTTATGTTGTTATTATAATGGTACAGACGCCAGCACATCAAGCTACCCGAAACTGTCAAATTTTCCCAATTAATCTTGAATCTAATACTAATAGCGATAAACTTGAAAATATATTTTTTAAAAATTGATAGATTGTAGTAGCTTAATGTGCTGGCGTCTGTGCATATAAATATCCACTTGAATCACATTATGGATATTTTTATAAATTAAAAAATCTAAACAAGACAAAACATATTTGTAAGAAAATCACACAAATAGACCACGTCACTCGTCATAGAATGGTAGGTAGTAAGTAGGATACTAAATAATAAATCTCAGTGCTAACAATGAGTCCCTTAAGAATTAGGATATTTTTTTAAACAGCAGGATTCATTAAAATACATACCTAGCAAAAATTTTACGTTCCTGGAAGAACCTTGCTTAGAAATATTATAATATGAAACTTGTAATTACACGTAGAGCCTACATACCTGTTTATATATGATTGATTATCTTCCATTATGTTTAATGGTATTTTCATATATTTTCTTTCAGACAATGTAAACTTAAATTGACTAGATCCACTATTTGAAAAATATCATAGAAACTACTTGATAAACATTTTGATTCGTGACACAATTACACAATGTCTGCAAGATCAGATTAATAAATAACGTTAGTTATTTAATGCGTCCATGTGCGCGGTTATCTATCGACTCGGTAAAGCAATAGCGGAGGCAGAGATAAGTAATATTGTTTATTTGTACATACATATAGGTAGGCTGATAAGGCATCGAGGTTCGACACTTCTTGATAATATATTTGGCTTCTGTGAGTTAAGAACATACCAACATACTCTAGTTAGCTAGCGAGTTTCATTCGGCTTATCGTAGTCTACAACACAACAACATAATCAATGTTCCCATTCCTGGAACACAGGCCTCCTCTCGGTGAGAGAGAGTGGACCGTGATCCACCACGAGGGCCCAATGCGGATTGATAGATGTCACCTGCCTTCGAATTTTTTTCTTTGTTTTTTTTTTGGTTTCGAGGACACGTCGATTTTCTCACGATGTTTTCCGTCACCGTTTTGAGAGCAGTAGTAATGGAATTATTTACACAAAGTAATCCGCCTGCCTGGGTTCGAACCTACGAACTACATTCGTAAGTCGCGGCAGTTACCAATGAGTCACCACTGCTCTAGCGTAGTCTGCGTAGTCTTTAATTGAGCTATTACATGCATTACTCTTATTTATTTATTATTTTTAGCTGTTAATGTCCCACCGCTGGGCAAAGGCCTCCCTACTCTCTAAGGTAATTTAAATTACCAGGATCTCTTTAATAATACCAGCCTATTAATGTCCCACTGTAAAGCAAAAGCCTCTTCAATTACATAAACTGAGAAGACTCGAACATTGATCACCACGCTTGCTTAAGAGGGGTTGGCGATTTCAAACTTAATTTAACTATAAATTCCAAGTTCCCTCCTGATGTTTTCTTTCACCGATATTAGTAGCTTAGGTAATGTCCAAGATAAAGTTAGATAGTAGGTACAGAGGCCAGCACAGCAAGCTACCCCAATCTGTCAGATTTTCCCAATTGAATATGAACCTTATTGCTTTGTGCTAAAGTTGAAAATCTATCAAAGATATTTGACAGATTCGGGTAGGTTGACCTGCTGGCGTCTGTACCTAACTAAATAAAAATTGAAAGTCACATTGGTACTTTCCTGGATTTGAACCCACAACCTGGTGGACCTCTATAACTACGTTTTTACGAAATTGAGCCGGAAAGAAGGAGCGTGCTCAAGCACGACGTAGATAAGAAACGTATCTACTAGAGCTAGTATGCGCACTAGGCCGCATATAGAACGATGTATGAAGTAAGATGTTAACATCGAGTTTACACTTTGATAGAAAATTAAAGTGTTTTTGCGAAGTGCAAAGTGACTTCGAACAATGTGCTGTGTTACATAATAATGAATGGTAGATATGGGCCAAGGTCGAGAGAGTCAAGTTTGACTCTAAAGGTGGACATTTTCAATATAAACATGTAAGTGTATCTGCAGGTTTCTTATGATTTATTTTGAATGTAGTGTTTCCATAATTTTATTAGAAAAAGTAAAAGTTTTTTAACATCAATGATGGCAACATTCTTATCTCTAACGTCATTCGTTTGTTGACACGTCATACATAACAACAACAGCCGCTGTTGGCAAAATAAATTAAAAAACAAGTTAATTTTTAAAATTATCACATATTTGTAAATTAGAGCATATTACAACATGGACGTAAGTACTTTTGCACTTATAATAATTGCATAAAAATTAAAAAAAACAGCTATTTTCATTCATAACCTTTTTCTAGGAGAGCAATATTCCCATCGACATCAACATTGGGAAGTTACAAGACTGGTTGGTAAGTCGTCGTCATGTGAACAAGGAATGGCAGAAGAGCGTGCCAGCTGTGAGAGAGAAGATCAACAATGCGTTGCAGGACATGCCCAAACACGACGACATAGCTAGCTTGTTGGCTGGCAGCTATATCAACTACTTCCACTGCCTGAAGATCGTTGACATATTGAAGGAGACTGAGGCAGATAGTAAGAACCTCTTTGGAAGGTGATTATTTATATCTTTTTATTCTTTGTCTGGAATACAAGTTGAATGTTGATTGATATTAGCTGCTGCTTTCTTTCTTATTTGAATAGGTTTTAAGAGTAGCATTATGGAACATCCTAATTAGGTTATGTTATTAAAACAGGTGTAAAAAGACACCAAATGAAGCTGAGAGTCATTTAAATTGTACTCCCCGTCATTGTAATAATTTTTTTTTACTGGACCATACCTGTGGACCTTGTGGTCATGGATATATATTGAAGACGTCTTTTACTGACGTCTTTTACGAAAACAAGTTTTTTTAATGTTGTAAATAACACTACTCTGAATACCCCCATGACCCCTGTACACCCACCCCTATACACCCAATCCCATAAGCACAATTTTTTTGTGTGTGTTACATTACACACTATTGCAAACAACAAATTTTCACACCATAAAATAAAAGTTGTTTCCTTGCAATTATTTTTGTGCACTGTTATATTAGTTTTATGTACAGAATGATCAGTTGACGGCTATGTGATATGTCTTTTTACACCCCCACAGGGATGTGCCATACAGGCGTTGCATGTGGGGTTCCGGAATTGGTCTTTTAAGAGGAACTTGGACCACCCCTATGTGTTGATGGTAATCACCGGGGTGGTTGACCCCTGACCTCTCTGCCTAGAGGTTGGGTGCCTTTTGAAGGTTTCACCCCGAAATAAAAAAAGGCTGTTTACACCCGTTATATGCTGCTGTGTCTTTCAGTTTAGTACTAACATTTAAATACCATAACTGGGGTCAATCAATTAAACCATTCACTGTACGAGTTCACTAGTTATTATCACTTTCATTTATCTAATTTTTATCCCAATTTCTTTGTAGGTATGGATCACAAAGAATGAAGGACTGGCAAGACATAGCCCGTAACTATGAGAAAGAGAACCTGTATTTGGCGGAGGCAGCACAGATCCTGGTCAGGAACATTAACTATGAGATCCCCGGCCTCAAGAAACAGATTGCTAAAGAAGACCAGTTGCAAGTTGTTAGTATTACTTATCTTTTGTTGAGTTTAACTGGTTTAACCTTTTAACCGCCTGGCTTCATATCAGTTGTCGAGCTCCCAGTGCCCGGCCCAGTGATTCGAATTTTTTTTTTTCGAATAACCTGATAGAGTACTTACAGCATAATTAATAAAAAAACAGAGTAAACGAGCTGTAGTATTTGGTCGTAAATATACGACTCTGGCGAAATGGACACGAAAATATTTGTCGGATTAATCCGACGTAAGCGGTTAAAGCGTTAATAATTTTTTAATAATTTTTTTTTTATTTTGCCTAGCCTTTTCCCAACTATTTTGGGGTCGGATTGAATTGGAATAGTAGCATTTTACTTGGAGCAACTTCCTATCTGACCTCCACAACCCAGTTACCGAGTAACACAATACCCCTTAGTAAGACTTTCAGGCTTCTGACGGCCCATAACAACTGTCAAAGATCCAAGAATAACAGTTGGGACCAACGGTTTAACGTGCTTTACGACGCTTGGAGGGGTCTTGGTATGTAAAGATCGTCACCCATCCACGGATCGACCGCAGCAAGCTTAGCTTTCGACCCGTGCAGCTGATATTACTCAGCCGAGCCCCTCCTACAAGTTTAACTTGTTTAATCATTTGCTGTAATCATGCTGAGAATCTACACTTTTTGAATGTCAAAAGTGCATAAGATGGTCTGCCAAAATGCCCGCCCTTCACCACTTCCTAGTGTTTTAGCTGGCGCTGGGAAGAAGAAGTGGCGCAACAAACTCCCCAGCAGCACATCTGTCTGGTAAGGGGGATGCGCTATGCAGCCCGCGAAATTCAAATTTTCTTACGTTTTTTGCAATTTCAGTGTCAAATTGTATGTTGATTCAAATTCGACTAAAACATTTTGTTTCTTTTTTACAGGAATGTGAGAAGAAGCACACAGATTTCCTGAAGAATGAAGCATCAAGCAAGTCAGAATTCCTGACGCTTTGCAAACAGCTCGGCATCCAGGGTGACAAGATCAAAAAGGAGCTGGTGGATAGGCTTCAGGAACTGCCTGATATTTATGACCAGGTAAGGTATTCACTGAATCTACACAATGTTACTATTAGTACTATCTATACCGAAAGATGTGTCCTTTCAAGTGCATACAAAAGTCCCACAGAAAAAAGGACGTTTTGTTTTTCCGAATTTTAAATTGTTCCGGAAAGCTTTGGAATTTTTTATCCCATAAAAACCTAATTCAGGGCGAATCACTGACATTTTAAAACAAAAAAAAAAATAGCCAAATCAGTCCAGCAGTTCTCAAGTGATGCGCTATCATGTATTAGCCTAGATATTACCAACAAACAGTACCTACTCCGCGTTATCTTTACTATGCAACGGACTTTGATGCGGCTTTATGTATCATTTAGTTAGAGAATTTATTCCGGAGGGTTTATGTGTAAATTACATTCATATTAAACTCATAGCAGAATTCTCGATATTTTTTATATCTATACTTTTATACTAATATTATAAAGAGGTAAAGTTTGTAAGTTTGTATGTTTGTATGTAGGGGGTAATCTCTGGAACTGCGGGTTCGAATTGAAAAAATCTTTTTGTGTTAGATAGTCCATTTATCAAGGAAGGCTATAGGCTATATAACATCACGCTACGACCGGAGTTTACGCGGACGAAGTCGCGGGCAGAAGCTAGTTATTTATATTTTATATATTTTTTTAAACCGTGCGAAGCTACACATGCATCAGTGTGGTATTGCCACTTGTGCAGGGTCTCATCTTATGATACTTATAAAGAAATATCCTTTATTTGTTTATTTTTACAGATAGGAAAATCACTAAAACCTCTACAGCCAGGCATTGACCTTTACTCGGCATTCTCAAAGTACATTCTGGGTGATAAAGCGTCAGAGGTGTTGCCATTATTACAATACGTGGTCGAGCATGGCAACACCACGGTGTATGAGTGGAGTTACGGGGAAGCCCCGTTAAGTGTGGAGCATGATCCGTTGCATATTGAGCTTGATGATGAAGATCAGGGGGCGGGAGATAAGGTAATTTTGCCAATTAATTTTAGCCTGTATTTACGAAGTTCACCCATCACTGAAATCGCAAAAAGAAAACATCTGAGGACACCAGCAAAACTATTCACAACCATTAGATGCTTCCGTACCGCATCGAACATGAATCAACGTTATCGTAGGGAATCCTCTAATCGCTGTTTACATGTTGAAAACCCAAAAATTTTGTCAGTTTAAATCGAATAGACGACCGCTGTTCTTCCGACGGCCGTTTGCTGTCGGGGGCAAGGTAAATCAGGTTATCGAAATGTGTCATTTTTGATACGATAGCCTGTTGGATGGTTGTAAATACCTATGCTTTTTTTTTTTTTTTTTGAGGATGGGAAATCATCAAATGACCCCTCCCGCTCTGGGTGGAGCAGAAGGGAGTGTCAGACTCTTACTGACTAAAACCCACCCGTGTTCCTTCCTTAGCCCTTTATGTTCCGTGGCAGCGGTAACCCTTTCGGACAATCCCGCACCGCCGGCAGGCCACGGCCCTTACGGTCCCCTTCTTTATTGCTGACATCTCTTTGAGGCGCGCGTGGAACACGTGCGCGCCGTCCAGCACGGGCCTGGTCCTGATCGGACGGAGAATTTTGCCGATTCGCCTTGAGCAAGCGTGGTGATCACTGCTTATTACTTCCTTCTCTGTATGAGAAGACGCCTTTGCCCTGCAGTAGGACAATAATAGGCTGGTATTATTATTTAGGAAGGTACCAGTTAAAGTCACAAGCATTCATTTTAGATGCAAGCATTTCAGCAAGCTTAATTTTTTAAATTTTTGTTTTAAATATACAAAAAACAAAAAAAAAATATACAAAAAATATTTACTGACACAGATTAGTCTTACGAATGTTATTGTTGTTTCTATTATTGTCTTAATTAAACTCAGGAAATGAAATAATGAATTCTAAATGAAAATTCGTTACTTAAATGCCATAAACAAATAGTTCATGGCAATATAAACAAACAGTCTATGGCAATATAAACAAACAGTCTATGGCAATATAAACAAACAGTCTATGGCAATATAAACAAACAGTCTATGGCAATATAAACAAACAGTCTATGGCAATATAAACAAACAGTCTATGGCAATATAAACAAACAGTCTATTGCAATATAAACAAACAGCTTATACCCTATAAGCTGTTTTTCATAAGCTATGGCATTATAGTAACGGATTTTGTAAAATAAATTGAAATTTAATTATTAATAAGTAATAGTATGTCTGATATTTCATCATGACGTTTTTCAAGACCTCTGCCTTACATAATTATACTTTACAGATAGACTTTGGCGACAGTGCCGAGATAGACTTCGGTTCAATAGACGCAGCGGCCGCCGACATAGACTTCGGTGACGGAGACGCGGGCGCAGAGATCGACTGGGGCAACATTGACGTCGCTGCGCCTGAGAATGTTGTAAGTAAGCTTTTTTAACAAGAAACACGAAGGAGCTCACACAACAGGCAGATTTGACACTCAAACGGAATCTTTTCGACCAAAAGTGTAAACTATCTCAAAATCGGAATTTTTAAATAACGTAACACCTTTATTTTTACCGTGGGGTCATCCTTATGGATACTCTCTGTCTGGGGAGAACGGAGTACGTTCCCGTAGGATAATTTCCGACCTGCACGCGGGCGCAGCCGCGGGCAGAAGCTAGTTATAGATAATTTTTGATGGTATTCTGTTATTCTATCCAGGACATATCAGCTGACTTAGCACACGTGTCGCTGGAGGAATCTGGCATTGTGGTGGAGGAGCAAGGAGTATGCGGTGGAGTGGCTCGCGGGAAGGACGCCCTGACTCTGTTGGACAACCCGACCAGTAGGAGCCAGGTCATCGACCAGCTGGTCGAGGTATGTGTGAGGAGTACTCATACATTTAAGAAGCCTGAGTACAAACGGAGCTTAAACAAAAACTGGCTCAAATGTTAAAAAAAACTTCAATTTTTAAGAAATTTTTTTAACATTTGAGCCAGTTTTTTTTTCGAATTTTATTATGATTAAGGTGAAGCGGACACCAGAGGGGCAATTCTCGTAATTTTAAGAATATTCAAAGTCTGATCTCAGTCTCAATCAATCAAAAATATGTCTAATTTCTCACATTTTTGACAACTTTTTAACATTGTTAGTCGCTGAGATGAGATTGCGACTAGATTTTGAACGTTTTTAAATTACGGGAATTGGCCTTCTGGACTCCTAAAGTAATTTCTTTCTTAATATAAAAAAAAAATCCTTTAGAACCGAGTCTACCTTGTCAATTTTGTAAGTACCTACCAAGAACTTAACTCTCGGCGGAATAAACTTTGAAGTAACTGGTTCGAAGTTTTAAGCTTGAACTGAAGTTAGAACTTGTTTTGTAATTTTTTTTTTTTTAATTTATTTATTTATAATTACCTTACAACTATCATAACTGGTGGTACTTATATACTTATAATATTTAATTAACCTAATAAGGAACTTTTCTATCCTAAATTATATAAATCTTATAAATAACAATAAAACAAAACCACTATTATATAACTTATTAACTAAATACTACACTTTATATTTAATACTACACATTTATACTTTATACAACCTAAAAACATATTTTGCCTAAACTATCACAGCTTATGTGTAGCATAGCACAAATAATAGTACCCTTGCGAGTTAGTAATGAGACGGCTAATGAATTTTATTCACAAAAAAACTGAAAACAATATCTTATACTTATCTAAACTCAATTTCTCCAGTTGGAATCATTCCTGAAGATGCGCCTCTACGAGACCAATACATCAGGAGACAGCCATTCCTTCAGCTTGCTTCAGCAGCTGCCCACAGAGAGCACGGCGGCCCTGACCGCCATGCTGGACGCCGTGCAGATCGCCACCGCCAAGATGACCGCGCCCGAGATCAATCATCTGCACAATGTGAAACACTCGCCTAGGTTTGTGTTGTATAACAGATTAATGAACACTCATGTGCTTCTCAATCAATCAATTACACTATGAATGTAAACAGTTAAGTGCGATAATCGCCTGGTGACTCTCGCGTTCTTGCCTTAATATTAATAAAAAAATATACAGGGTGTCCCTGGAAGTATGGATCAAATCAAATAGGCGCGTGGGCAAAGTCATTTCCATACTTTTTGATCCTGAGAATGATTGCTGATTGAGTATTATTTTACGGTTCAAAAGTTATGACCAACTTTTGTTATTTTCAATCACTTTGCATAGTGCTCAAAGAACAAAATCATTAAAAAAAAAACTACCAAGAACTGTCAATTTAAGTTTTTTAGACAGCCCTTATAGTTTTTAATGTTTTTTTTTCTTTGAGCACTATGCGAAACGATTGAAAAAAATTGTTCACAACTTTTGAACCGTAAAATAATTCTCAATTATCTTTTCTTTTAGAAATCAAATAACTTTTTTTATTTTCTAAAAAGGATCCCTTTAATTTGAAAAGTTCAAAGGACAAAGACAAGATCGGACAAACCCGGACGGATGGCAACCCTTTCCACACCGAATTCTTCCAACTCAATTAGAAGAATTTGGTGTGCGTTTGTTTTTTGTATATTCTTTCTAACGATTGCTTTAACACAACAATACATACAATAAACCTATTTTTCTTTCTTTTCAGATACGTAGACATGCTAACAGCCCAACTGAAGCAGAAGCTGACCCTGTGCGACAAGCTGACCCGCCTGGCCGCGCGCGCAGCCGACCAGAGCCGTGCCGCCGCCACCCGCGCCTCCGAGCTGCGGCCCGTGCTCACGCGCATCGTGAGCCGGACCAAGGAGCTGCAGGCACAGGTACAGCAGTGCGATTCTGTAACCATCTCACCGTGAAAACTTAGGTGAAGTGAGCGTGGAGTGAGCTGTCAGTGTCATCCTGATGCTAGGGATTGACACTCTTGACAGCTCACTCTAAGCTCACTTCGCCTAACTTTTCACGGTAAGTGGCTTTACAAATTGGCATCCACAGATATGTCTTCTGACTCATTTGTTTACAATTTCATCAGCTACTTTTGGAATAGACCATACTAAGATTTAAGACAAAAAACTAAACCTTTTAAATGTAAGAATAGCTTAATAGCCATATAAAAGCCTCCAGGCATAAATGGCGTGACAGCTTACATATTATGCAATGCTGAATTATATTCACATAGCCGTAACTACTGGTTACTGGTAGTCTGCATCATCCCACTTCTGGGCAAAAGCCTCACCCTATGACTTCCAGCTCTTTCGATCCAGGACAAAAGTGAATCACTGGTCGTTTTTTTTCTCCATCTTGTCCCGCCATCCTCTACGGAGTCTGCCGCGACGCCTTCTGTAACGCCAATCTTTAACTCATCATCTGCCTAGCCTTTTCCCAACTAAGTTGGGGTCGGCTTCCAGTCTAACCGGATGCAGCTGAATACCAGTATTTTACATGGAGCGACTGCTTATTTGACCTCCACAACCCAGTTACTGGGGAATACGATACCCTTTGTAAGACGCTAATCTTAACGCCAATCTTTAACTAATACCTATCTTTTTGTTCCTAGATCGAGAGTGACATATCGAAGAAGTACAAGGGGCGTCCAGTGAACATCATAGGCGGCGTCAAGTTCTTATAGAACAGTGTATTTTATTGTAAATATTGTTGACTCTATTCATTATTATAATATTAAATTGTAAATGGCACATTTGATATAAGCTTGGATATTTAATTTAATCCCTTTTTTCTTAAAGATTAGGCTTCTTCTGGCTGTGTTCTTGTCTGTCGGCTTGTGGGCAACTAATAACAGCCGCACGGTTCGATCTATCAGGCTAAACTACGCTTGCCGCGGATAGTCCGTGGATGGGTGACCATCTTTACGTACCAAAATTCCTCCGTGCCTCAGAAAGCACGATAAGCCGTTGGTCCCGGCTGTCGTTCATGGATCTTTGACAGTCGTTACGGGTCGTCAGATGCCCGAAAATCTGACAACCAGTCTTACCAGGGGTATCATACGATAGTATTACCTTCTAACTGGCTTGTGGAGGTCAGATAAGCAATCGTTCCATGTGAAATATTGGTATTCAGCTGCATCCATTTAGACTGGAAGCCGACCCCGACATAGGAAAAGGCTAGGCAGATGATGAGGCTTCTTTTGTCTTATCAGCAGGAACTATGAGAGTAGCTCATGAGTATCAAGTCAAGTACTTATATTATCATCAAGTATATTATCCATGCTGATTGATTAGAGTTTACCACGGCATGAGCTCTGTGCTAAGGTTGTTGCGTAGATGTCCACAAATTACAAACAATTGACAAGTTTTTGGACTGTACAGCATCAAGCGTGCCTAAATGCATTCGGCCTACATGCATGTAGGTACATTGTATGTTATTTTTAGGTACGCACGGCTACACATCAAGCTATACATAACCAGTATAAACTGACTTCTATTGTATGAAAAACCTATACAATGAGAGGTCAGCTAAAACTGGAAATGTATAGCTTGATGTGTAGCCGTGTGCCTATTCATATGCAGCGGGGTAATTGCGTAACACACTATCAGTAGCAATGGCTTTCATTTGACAGTTCAACAACATTCATTGCATTATTTACGTTGTTGAGTAAACAAAATTTTCGAACATAATTATGAAGCACTGGATTAGCAATATCCTTTAAAATCATTCAGCACCTTAATTGCGTAGGTAACACACTATCAGTCGGAATCTGAATCATTTTGAAGCAAATTGCTAATCCATTGCTACACAAGTTCGGAAAATTCGTTCGGAAAATTCTGCTCAACTCGTAAATAACGCAATGAATGTTGTTGAACTGTCATAATGAAACCGATTCCGATTGATAATGTGTTACGCAATTTGCCCCGCAGATTGAGATTGATAGTGTGTTACGCAATTAGGGTGATGGGTGGCAGGAACGATCGACGCGCAAACTGTAACTATGAATTCAGCACAATCATGTTTCTATGAAAAAATCAAAATCAAAAGTCATTTATTCAAACTAGGCTGAGAATCAGCACTTTTCGAACGTCAAAAATTACAAAAGACAGTCCCCCCAAAACGCCCGCCCTTCACCACTTCCCAGTGCTTTCGCTGGGGAGAAGAAGTGGCGCAACAAACTCCACTAGACCAGGCGGCTTAGAAATTTTTCGCCGGTTATAATAAAAAAAAGCTATTTCGTAGAAAAGCGTAAAATCTACGCGGTCAAAATTTATGGAACAGGTAATTTTTTCTTTATAGTTTTTAATTGGATATCTATTAAATATCCATTGATTGTTCAGCTACAGAATCCAAGTGCCATAACAAAATGTAAAAAAAATACAACAACAAAAAAACTAATTAACTTTAATACCTACTACACAAAATTTAAACAACCGGGTAATAATAATAATAGAAAGGGTTATAGTAATAGGGGTAGGGGTAATAGTAAGGCCAGTAGACGACGGGGGGGCAGTCTTGTTTCTTATCCCCGTCTCTGCTTATAGGATGCGTTTGTGGAGCACAGTCCCGTTTCTTCGACGAGGAGACGCATTCTTTTATAATAACGAATGTGATAAATAAAACAAAGATGAATGGCTTCTGAAAAAAAAAAGAAGAAAAACCTTATAAATCAAACATAAAAACTTAGAGCACAATATTTAACTTCTATTTATTTATAGGAATAATAATAGTTAGAGAGACTAGTTATTATTACTATTACCCTGGCGTTAATTATTTTACTATTAATTGAAGAAACAGAATGTGGCAAATTTTATTTATAAATTCAATATATTTATTTACAAAAATCAATTTTTGTTTATCTAATTATTGTTAAAATGCATATTTAAATTATGACGAATGAATTAACTAGTTTTTAATTAAAAACAAATTAATATTTAAAGATAATTATGCAATTCTTTTTTTTTAAATTTAATTTTTGGGTATTTAATCCTGGGGTAGGGTAATAGTAATACTAATAAGGTTAGTAGTAGTCAAAATGCTTTTCCACTGGCTCCGGATATAAGCCCTCATTTTTTTTTAAAGAAATAGTGAAATTCTGCTAGGGCTTCGTGAGTAGGGCTACGTGAATGATAGTCTCAAAAATGCGTATTGACAAGAGCTACAATATAGTGAAAAAAATTCAAAATTCTAATTTATTTTTGAAAATGCAAATTATTTTTGATGTCTTTTGTGATAAAATCGTCTGTATCTCGAAAACTAAATGCAATATCAAAAAAATACAAAAAAGCCCTTGGGGTATTGAGTTGGTTACTTTTTGAAAAAAAAAACAAGACCTATATCTCTTACGGTCTAGGTGCTAAGGTGCCCTTTGTGTAGCCGTATTTTGGGTAACGCGCGAATGGCGCTAGGCGCGTAGGGGCGAGTCGGCCTGCGGGCAGAGGAGCAGCTGCGAGCGAGCCACCGCAGCCGAAGCCGAAGCTGCGTTGGTGAGTGAGGGATTTTTTAAAACTTGAACACAACCATCTCTAACGGTCACATTGGGGTAGCTTTTGGATGATGGTCTTGTGGATGATTTTTGAGAATTTGTTAATATCTAATAATAGTTTTCAATGTATCCGAAGGTCGTGAAAGGCATGAGATCTGTGCATTTTTATTAATTAATTTATTAAAACTATAAGTACAAGTAAAAAAAATACTCAGTAAACCTTAGGGTGATGCAGAGACAAAACATGGCAGGTGCAACATACGGGATAAATAGCTTGGAAATAACTATATAATACAATAATAAATACTAACATCGTATCTATGTATTAGTATTTACTAGCGACCCGCCCCGGCTTCGCACGGGTGCAATGCTGATACTAAATACTTACACTACATTATACATATAAACCTTCTTCTTCAATCACTCTATCTATTAAAAAAAACCGCATCAAAATCCGTTGCGTACTTTTAAAGATTTAAGCATTCATAGGGACAGAGAAAGCGACTTTGTTTTATACTATGTAGTGATTCTATCTAGATACATAATTACATTATTTTCCAATTAATTTCCATTTTGACAGTTCAACAACATTCATTGCGTTATTTATGTTGTTGAGCAGACACATTTTTCGAATATATGAAGCAATGGATTAGCATTATCCTTCAAGACGATTCAGATTGAGATTGATAGTAGGGTGCAGGATGAGGCTGGCACAGGAGCGTGGAGATTGTCACAAGAAAAGGGGCAGAGCTCAGCATCGGGTAAAGTCGGGCTATGAATGATATTATTTATGATGATGTTGATGAGGTATCGTTTTATACTCACTCACTTTGAAATCCAACATTGTCCATCCAAGATTGAACTGTATCAGTGTCACTCCATAGTGACAACCAGTTACCATTAACTGGTTAATATAAACAGAGCTTGTACTGTTACGTGAACACAAAACATATAATCAATTTAGGAAACATCACTTGCTAATTGAGTATTGATCTACCGTGACTTCTCTTTATAATGAGTTTGTCGTATCTACTATCAACTAGAATGTACCTTTTAGCATTGTTCAGTTGCCTTTAATGACTAGGTACAGCGCATATGAAAACGGTGAAGGAAAAAACCGTGATAAAAAAATGTTTTAGGACCAAAACACACATCGTGATAAAAAAATGTTCTAAGACCAAAAATTCGAAGACATGTGGGGCCCGCGTGGTGGATTACGGCCCACTCCCTCTCACAGAGAGGAGGCCTGTGTCCCAGCAATGGGAAAATTATAGGCTGATTATACGGTGCATACTTTTAGAAAAATTTAGGCTTTGTAGAGCACAGTTGTCGTCGTCATACACATTCACAGTGTGTTTTTACACTTGGTTAACACAAGTAAAGCGCGCATCGCTTCGTGAGATAAAATACTGTACCTAACTACCCGGGATTAAATATTGCACATCACTCCCGGATACGCAGGGTACCTATATATATTACTTACTCAGTCGGCTTCTTCAAAATCTGCCTTGTAAAATATGGGTCTTAGGTATTAGTCCTAAAATAAAGTCCTGTGAAATAATAAATGAAGACAGGAAATAATAATAAATTGTACTAATAGTCCCGCATGATGAGAACTTCGTGAAAGCCGAGGAAGATAAACAAATCAAGTATCTTGACTTGGCTCGCGAGGTTGTCGACATGTGGGATGTGGACTCAGCGATCATTGTGCAGATATAAGTCGTGACATAATTCGCCGTCCCCGAAGAATATAATGCTAATTACAAAAACGCAACTTTTCAGAAAAATACAAAACATGTTTTCGTCGATTGCTCCATATATACTGAACGGAGACTGATGATTGTTAGCTTTAAAAGTATTTTTTTTGTATGTTCGAAGTGTTTTAGTGAAACATGCCTAATTATTAAAATAGAGTTATTATTTAAAAAATAACAAGTTAGTCAAAATCAATCATCGTCTAAGTTCTACAATGTCGATTATCATTTTATTCTGCGTACAGCCTGACCAGAATCAGATATTGCACTATTTATTTATCATTTTATTCTACGGGTTTTTAGGGTGCAAGTGATGGTGATAATACTTTAAAACAAAATGATAACTGCATTTATCCTTATTTAATCGAAAATTTTTCACGAAAACATAATGACTGTTTGTTAAACTAACAAATACGAATACATTTTGATAATATTATATTAACACTTTATTCTCGTTATTTAAGGTCTGTGTTAAATCTTTGAATACTATTGCAAAGTTTTGTAACTTCGTAAAATAACTGCATAAAATTTACGGAAAAATTAAGCAGATGTATTAAAACTCACAGATCCTAAAAATGACATAACTTTAACTCTAAGATAATGGCAGTTATCATTTCATTCTCCGGGGACGGCGAATTTATAGATGTAGGTAATTTTTAAGTATATGTGTAAAAGCACTTTCTTTCTCCTTAAACATCATCATTATATGTTCTTTGCTCCCATTATGTTTATATGTATATACATATTTATTTAGATTAATATAATATAATATACCTACTTTACTTAGTATAATATACCTACTTTATGTATGTATTTATTGTTTTATGTAAATGGTACACCACAGACTACCTACAGTATTTGTCTCTCCTCTTTAAAAGATCGTTCTTAGCCAATTCTTAGCGATAAGACCGCCCATTGTGTCACCCTTTGTAAAATTTCTATATTTATGTCTGTAAGTTATGTGGTGTACATAATAAAGAGTAGGATTCTATCCTAATGAAATAAAAAAAAACAATTATACTTACATCTTTATTACTACACTGATATTTAGAAATCTGAAACCTTACAATGGAATAATGGATATATGCGGGCACCCAAACTCGCTCGCAAACGGCGAACCAAGCCTGTAAGATTAGACAATAGACTTGGTGTCGATCAAAGTAACTTTCAATGAGGTATCAATCAAGCCTGCCTAAGAGAAATTGCTTTCTGAAATAGTTTTTCTCTAGCTGTAAATTGTGAAAAGTTATCGTAAAGTCAATCAAATGTTAGACAGACTGTAGGTACCTAGTTTGCATACATTTATCTTTTTCTCACTTCCCTTTTCTGCGTGGATGTGAGGCATATTTTATCCCCACTTGTAATTTTTTTTTGTGTTTGTGTACTTTTTCTGTGTCATCTTTAGGTACCCGCAAATAAACGTATTTTCGTACCACTTGCTCAGAAAAGTGACATTCTATGCCACAAAAAGCATAACAATAGTCATTTTTAATCTGTTAAAAAGAGGGAAAGAAAATTGTACTGAATTTCATTCATCCTCTAGGGGGAGAATGTGATTTAAATTTGGAATACTTACCGAAATTTATACTGAACTACATCTGTGTTTACACCATCAACTTCCGGCATCTTATCTTCGTCCGTAACTCACGATGCACCACCACCACTATCTCCGACGTACTACATATCTACAATGAAACGCAAGTTCCTCAGACGTAAGAACAGAGAAATACTCAAATCAACTCATCAACAATAAATGTACCAAACAAAAATGTAACTCTCTCTATCAATAATTGGACCAATGTTTCGAATATTAACTTTTACTTTTAATTGTCATTATTTTTAATAAATGCTTATCTTATATTATTATTGTGTTATTTTTTTCGCAAATGGTACGAAAAGTAGAGTATTTTCCTCGGTGATAAAGCTGTCTTAGTCTTGGGTGAACTTAAATCCCTCGCTACACTCAGGACTCGTCTTAAATCCCTCGCTTCGCTCGTGATTTAAATCGTCATCCGCGACAGAAGACACTGCTTTATCCCCTTGGTTAATCATCTACTATTTCTTTTTCTTACACTTGTTTTTACACTTGATGTTTCTTACACTTGATTTTAAGCTAAGTCAGCAATAGGTACCTTTTTAAATAGCTTGTTTTTTATCACTGGGAATATTGTCTTTTTCGAAACTCAAGGATTTAGAGTACAGCGGGTAAATTTCGTAACACACCAACGGTAGCAATGGCTTTCATATTGACAGTTCAACAACATTCATTGCACTATTTGCCTTGTTGAGAAGATTTTCTTTTAAACATGCAATGCAAGATTTTCTTTTAAACAAGCAATGGAGTAGCAATATACTTGAAAATGATTCAGATTGTGGTTGAAACTGTGTACTGTGCAATTAGGGTGGGTATACCTATTTATTTATCTACTCAGTAATGGATGTGTCTTTATATGTAACTCTGTGATTATCACAGAAGGCATTTCTGAGTTAGGTCACGCACGGTCTCCGGATGCTAACGAAGAGGTCGGCATGTCATGAGACGCGGCGAATCCCATAAGATATGGTATGAACAATGGGTTATGATTTATCTCACTGGGTTGACAGTTATGATCTTTACGTAAGCCAATATAACGAGAAGCAGTTGCTGATTGTAAACCTAGATGTTGAAAAATCTTTTTTATGATTTTTTTTTACACACCACTAAGCACTGAAATATACCTAAGGTGTTAAAAAATTAACCTGGCAAACTTTAAGAGGTGCCCATCAAAAACTGTTTAATACAAAAGTTCAATACCTACTTTAACAATATGTTTTAAACAGCAGATTTTTTTTTTGTGATTTCAGACTTGGTTCCAAAGTGAAAGTTGTTCAGTTCGATGGTCTAAAGCACGTCTTAAAGTTTGTCAGGTTAATTTTTTAATACTTTGTATACCTACATACGACACTAAAATATATGTTAAAAGAGAAGGGAGGAGCTCATTGAGCATCAAACAATTGTTTTTGTATGTTTGTTACGCGATATTTTACAAATCTTACTCCGACAATTGTAAATCGAATTCAATTTTTTTTTTAATGGATAGGTTATGCCTCAGGGGTGGTCTCATGGCATTGCACAAGTCCGAGGCCATGTCTTTTCATGGGCCTCGGAACGGGCCGCCTTCGGGATCCCAACTAACGGTAGGAGGGGTTCACATCGGCGTCGAGACAACGATGAGGTACCTTGGTCTCGTCCTCGACAGCCGGTGGAACTTCGTCGAGCACTTCCGACGTTTGGCTCCCAAGCTGGAACGGGCCGGGGCCGCCTTCAAGCGGCTCTTGCCCAACCTGAGGGGGCCAAACGCCTCCTGCCGGAGGCTTTACGCGGGGGTCGTGCGGTCCATGGCCCTGTACGGGGCCCCGGTGTGGGCGCGTTCACTGCGGCGGCGAGCCGCCCACTATTTGAACGCGCCCCAAAAGATGGTAGCCGTAAGGCTGATCCGGGGGTACCGCACGATCTCGGGTGAGGCGGCAAGCCTCCTTGCCGGACTGCCGCCGTGGGATCTGGAGGCGATAGTCCTCGCGCGCCTGTACGAGTGGCGCGCGGAGGCACTACGCCGGGGGGAAACTCCGCTTCCGCGGCAAATCGCAGCGGATCGGACCGACCTCCGGCGCGATCTCATGGCGGCATGGAAAGAGCGACTGTCGCAACCCAGCGCAGGGCACGCCACGATAGTGGCGATAAGACTCCTCTTTGAGGAGTGGCTAGAGAGGCGCCACGGCGCCCTCACCTACCGCCTGTCGCAGGTCCTCACCGGACACGGGTGTTTCGGGAGGTTCCTGCACACCATCGGGCGGGAGGAAACGCCCGGGTGTCACCACTGCGAGGGTCGCCCGGAGGACACGGTGGAGCATACGGTGGCGGTATGCCCCAATTGGGCGGAGCACCGCCGTGTTCTCGCAGAGGCGATCGGCAGCGGCGGCGACCTCTCGCGCCCGGCCCTGGTTCAAGCCATGGTCCGGGGCGAGAGGGAGTGGGAGGCAGTCACCTCCTTCTGCGAAGCAGTCATGCTAGCCAAGGAGGTGGCGGGACGGCTGAGGGAGAGGGCCTCACGTCCCAGCCGCCGCGGGAGACGCTCCGGGTGTCGGGAGCCGCGAGACGACTCCCGGCCACCGTAGGCGCGGGCCTGCGGGCGGAGAGTAAGGGGGGTAACTCTCTGTCCGATCAGGACCAGGCCCGTGCCGGACGGCGCGTACGTGTTCCACGCGCGCCTCAAAGAGATGTCAGCATTACGGAAGGGGCCCGTAAGGGCCGAAGCCTGCCGGGGCAGCGGGATTGTCCGAAAGGGTTACCGCTACCCCGGAACACAAAGGGCTAAGGAAGGAACACGGGTGGGTTTTAGTCAGTAAGAGTGTGACACTCCCTTCTGCTCCACCCAGAGCGGGAGGGGTCATTTGATGATTTCCCATCCACAAAAAAAAAAGGGGTGGTCTCATTCACTTTAGTTAGTTTTTGAGTTGGTTTCAATAATACAAATTTTTGCCACTTAGTTTATATTGATGATGTTAGAATGACTTTCTGTCACTGATATTTACATAGCAAGTAGGGTCATACGAATTTTTGTGGGGTAAGTGCAACTCAAAAGTGAAAAATAAAAACTTTTTTACAAAAAAAAAAAAACAACCGACTTCCAAAAAAGACACTACAAAGTGAAAAATAAATTTAATTTCAGAAGTCAGTGGCAAGCAAGGAAAATGCAAACCCAACGACAACGACATCCGAAATTAAAATTATTTTTCACTTTGTAGTGTCTTTTTTGGAAGTCGGTTGTTTTTTTTTTTTTGTAAAAAAGTTTTTATTTTTCACTTTTGAGTTGCACTTACCCCACAAAAATTCGTATGACCCTACTTGCTATGTAAATATCAGTGACAGAAAGTCATTCTAACATCATCAATATAAACTAAGTGGCAAAAATTTGTATTATTGAAACCAACTCAAAAACTAACTAAAGTGAATGAGACCACCCCTTTTTTTTTTGTGGATGGGAAATCATCAAATGACCCCTCCCGCTCTGGGTGGAGCAGAAGGGAGTGTCACACTCTTACTGACTAAAACCCACCCGTGTTCCTTCCTTAGCCCTTTGTGTTCCGGGGTAGCGGTAACCCTTTCGGACAATCCCGCTGCCCCGGCAGGCTTCGGCCCTTACGGGCCCCTTCCGTAATGCTGACATCTCTTTGAGGCGCGCGTGGAACACGTACGCGCCGTCCGGCACGGGCCTGGTCCTGATCGGACAGAGAGTTACCCCCCTTACTCTCCGCCCGCAGGCCCGCGCCTACGGTGGCCGGGAGTCGTCTCGCGGCTCCCGACACCCGGAGCGTCTCCCGCGGCGGCTGGGACGTGAGGCCCTCTCCCTCAGCCGTCCCGCCACCTCCTTGGCTAGCATGACTGCTTCGCAGAAGGAGGTGACTGCCTCCCACTCCCTCTCGCCCCGGACCATGGCTTGAACCAGGGCCGGGCGCGAGAGGTCGCCGCCGCTGCCGATCGCCTCTGCGAGAACACGGCGGTGCTCCGCCCAATTGGGGCATACCGCCACCGTATGCTCCACCGTGTCCTCCGGGCGACCCTCGCAGTGGTGACACCCGGGCGTTTCCTCCCGCCCGATGGTGTGCAGGAACCTCCCGAAACACCCGTGTCCGGTGAGGACCTGCGACAGGCGGTAGGTGAGGGCGCCGTGGCGCCTCTCTAGCCACTCCTCAAAGAGGAGTCTTATCGCCACTATCGTGGCGTGCCCTGCGCTGGGTTGCGACAGTCGCTCTTTCCATGCCGCCATGAGATCGCGCCGGAGGTCGGTCCGATCCGCTGCGATTTGCCGCGGAAGCGGAGTTTCCCCCCGGCGTAGTGCCTCCGCGCGCCACTCGTACAGGCGCGCGAGGACTATCGCCTCCAGATCCCACGGCGGCAGTCCGGCAAGGAGGCTTGCCGCCTCACCCGAGATCGTGCGGTACCCCCGGATCAGCCTTACGGCTACCATCTTTTGGGGCGCGTTCAAATAGTGGGCGGCTCGCCGCCGCAGTGAACGCGCCCACACCGGGGCCCCGTACAGGGCCATGGACCGCACGACCCCCGCGTAAAGCCTCCGGCAGGAGGCGTTTGGCCCCCTCAGGTTGGGCAAGAGCCGCTTGAAGGCGGCCCCGGCCCGTTCCAGCTTGGGAGCCAAACGTCGGAAGTGCTCGACGAAGTTCCACCGGCTGTCGAGGACGAGACCAAGGTACCTCATCGTTGTCTCGACGCCGATGTGAACCCCTCCTACCGTTAGTTGGGATCCCGAAGGCGGCCCGTTCCGAGGCCCATGAAAAGACATGGCCTCGGACTTGTGCAATGTCATGAGACCACCCCTGAGGCATAACCTATCCATTAAAAAAAAAATTGAATTCGATTTACAATTGTCGGAGTAAGATTTGTAAAATATCGCGTAACAAACATACAAAAACAATTGTTTGATGCTCAATGAGCTCCTCCCTTCTCTTTTAACATATATTTTAGTGTCGTATGTAGGTATACAAAGTATTAAAAAATTAACCTGACAAACTTTAAAACTTTTTTGTCCACATTATATAAGTGATGGAAATTGAAATGAGCTTTTACTAAAAAAAAAAAAAAAGATTTATTGAGTCAGTAATATTTAACAATACAGGGTGGCAGGGAACATCGACGCACAGAACTGAAACCATGAATTTGGATCAAAATGTTAGACCCGTAGAGTAGAAATTTTTCGTCGGTTATCAACAAAAAATCTGCTGTTTCATAGAAAAGTGTAATACCTACGCGGTCAACGTATCTGCGTTCTTCTAACAATCTTCTCCTACTTTATCCTTCTCATACTTTTGACTTTGTTCATTCTTCCTTTCATATTCAATCCATTCTTCCTTCTTTATATCAGGACGGCCACCAGTCGGTATCATTAAAGCGGAAATTGCAGAGTTATTTTCAAAACAAATAGCGTAGAGTCATCTCAACATCTCTCTCCCTTGAATTTGTATACTATAGTAAATAGTATCATGTATTATAACTTATTTATGTATTTGTGTACCTAGTTTTAATAGTTTTTTATTATTTTTCCTTTCAACCAACTGCCATCTAATCTCTTCACTACCCTTGGTTGACTGGTAGAATATGCGTAAGGCATTTATTTCGCCTTTGTACCATTTTGTGCGAAAAGTTTAAATAAATAAATGTATTGAAAACCTAATATTATTCGTCGGTTACATAAAAAAAATCATCAACGAATTATTTAACCGCTGGGGGTTCAGAATATGGAAGATATATGTATGTTGGTTTATAAAGCAAGTACTTAGCAATGTATATCTACATCATTTGATTCCGGTCAAATTCTTATCAGTGTCTGCTTTTCACTTCAGTAAACCGCTAAACCGGCACAAATCATTGATAGAGTGCTGTGACTTTCAATAGCCTAGCAGATTGAAATGAAGGGCTTTCTTAGCCAATCAGCCAGAAAAGGTAGGGTTTTGTATCGAGATCAATGTTCATAAATAAATATGTTCTTGTTTAGGTAATCAGTTCTGTTTTTGGATATTCTATTGTGTAGGATACATTGTGATAAATACAAGTTACACAACCCGTATTCTGTCGGATTTCTATGTAGATACTGTAAAAATTGTCTGCAAAAGTCGACCTTATGCAGTTGTGCAGGCTGGCCAGAGATATAGATAGACCTAGAAAACGCAAGTATTACAATCTTTAGGAATACCAAGCGTACCATTTTTTTGACTACCTACTATGACGTCACAAGCGCTCTTTCTCACTTGCGCTCACCCAGCCAGCAGTACTATACAGGGCAAAGCGCGAAAGTGGAGGCTTACGATTTTTGAACGTAAGTTGGTGCGATTTTTGGCACGCAAAGTAGTTGCTTTTGCGCTCTTGCGTTATCTAGGTGTATCTATATCTGTGAGTCTGGCAGAAAAATAACTGAGGTTGCATTCGAATATTCAAGCGAATCTAGAATGAGCTTTCAAGTTATTTCTAGTAGGTTTTTTGTTTCGATAAACAGTGATAGAATAGGCGCGGTGATGTAAATACGCTCGCTTGGAATAAATGTAATAATTATAACGTCGTATTACTTGCCCCCACACTATACTCATACCGCAGAGTGGAATATTATTCGTAGAACCGATGATCGTTGAGGTAGACGTGTTCTTGAGTGGAGACCGTGAATTTGCAAACGTAAGGTAGGACGCCCTAAGGCAAGATGGAGCGACGATTTTCTCTGGGCTGGTAGCTGCTTGATGAGAGTTGCCGAGGATCTGCAATGGCGTGCCATTGGAGAGCAGCAGCATAACTATAGACTGCTGTAGGCTGCTGAGATGATCTATGATCTTTATTGTCTGTAACTTCTAAAGGAGAATAGCTCATAGCTTATGCCATGGTATGGATATTTGGAAGGGTAGACGCAGGGCTGATAACTGTAAATGACTCGCGTTCGTTTTACGCATGTTGTATTGCTCTGTCCAATAGAAAAACCAAACATCCAAATACGGGGTTATTTTAAATTGGCTAGCTAAACTCCGCAGATGCGATATCTAAATAGGATAAAAAAAAATATTTGATTTTTTTTATTGGTAGGTCAAACATTACCGGTTAGACTTGAAGTATCCGTTGAGAACACGCTGTGAACTTAACACACAAAATAAAAAACACAGATTTTCTAAGCTAATAGGAATTTCAAGTGAATACAATAAATGCGGTCGTCAACCTCGCAAAAAATCATGGTTTTTAAAAAATCACATTTTGATATCGATATTCATCGCGTCTGCGGAGTTTAGCTAGCCGATTTAAAATAACCCTGTAGTGTTTTCTCGAAAACAAGCTAGGTACATTACCCCGGTACCGTATGTCACTTTATTTGCGAATAGTCTTACCGCCACTAGTGCTTTGAAGTGGACGATTATTTTTGTAATGGTTTTCGTACAAAGCGGACTGTGACTCCACCGTGAGACTCATTGTGCGGCTGCTACAATAGTTAGGTGTAATTCGGCTAGATGCAGAGATAGGGCGCCACTCGTGCGTTCATTCCATTATAATATTGAAGTTGAAATATACTACATATATAGGTACGTATTTCTGCAATTTTTGGAAAGTGTCACGATGATTTTAATGAAATTCCTTTGTGTTTTGCATAGGTATTCATGTGAACGTATACGTTTTCTATATTACAAAAATTTGGTAGCTACGCCATTTGTTTTTGCGTGAAAGTTTAATTGAAGTGCGCGTTATGAAAATGTGTCGATTTCTGCATTATTTTAACTTTTAAGATAAGTGCTTATTATTATTTTAATTTGACAACGTTTTAAAGTTATTTCACATGAATCATATCTTATTTAACGTGTTAAATGAAAAAACATTAAGATTTAAATTATTTTATTTATTTGAATTAATTAAGTTTACCTAAATATGGTAACCATTCCATAGGAATGACATGGTAACTATTATATCCATAGGTAATTAGGTACCCATGGTCCATAGGTAATTAGGTACCCATGTACAATGACACTAAAAAGTCTAGCTACTGACATAGCATTTAGTTTAGTACTATCGTTATAGGTAGATAACCTAACCATTTTCACCAAATTGTAGCTAACCTAACAGCAAACTTTTTCATGGCTAGCGAGTATTCTTTTATCGCGAAAAAAATATCAACTGTCCCATACAAAACGTCAATACCTATTCGATAGTTGACAGTAGACTACAAAAATGTAAAAAAACTTTCGAAAAAAAAGTACCTCGATACACAAACCGAAAAATAAGTACGTAAAGAGAGACCTAAGCCTTCTTGCTTAGGTATTTGGATTTATATCTATACCTTTAACCCTGCCGGCCAACTCTATTGCATTAGTTGTGATCGGGAGTTTAAAACAAAATTCAGTCTGGCGAGTCATATTATACGCTAGAAAATAAGTAAAGGGTCGCTGTTATCGAAATCGATAAGAAGGAAACCTACAGGATGCAAATGTATGGAACAGCTGATTATTTTTTCGTGATACGACGTTGATTCCTTAGAAAAAGTTGATCAATTTGATGGTATACAACGTGTAACGTTAAATGCGCAAAACCTCATACCTGCACCCCAATTAGAGCATTGAGTTAAAAGCATAGGTAATAGAATGACCAAAACTATTTTTTTTAAAACTATTATTATTAAGAAAATCGTGTTGATCCTAGCATTACTTCATGCATTCAAAATTGAACCTTAAAATAAGACTTAATTTTCTTTGGCTCAATCGGCGGATAGTGTGGCAAAATACATAATTTTATACTATACTAAAAATTATTGAAATCGATTCAGTAGTCAATTATGAACAGAATATATGAATGTATGAATTATCTTCAGGTTTTGCGCATTTAACGTTACATGTTGCATACCATCAAATTGATCAACTATATACTATATCAATAGATACGAGTATGATCACACATTAATATTGCTATTTATTTCAAAATCTATGGCTCATTTCCTCTAAAAAGCCATTGAGTTGTGGTAAATGGTAGTCTGGTCGATTTGTCATCGGAACATGAGTAAGTTCTGTAGTAGTCGAATCGGCGATGAGTGACACAGAGCTCGCTTCCTTGGACACCGGTATTTTCTGACGCACATCGCGAATTGTCTGGAATGAGAAAACTTAATTGGTTAAGGTTTTGTTTCAAAACCCAGAAGTTGTGTATCTTATCAAAAGAAATCATGAAAATCAGTTTACAATCTATATAATCTAATCTTTAATTTACTGACAGGCAACGCACAGCCTAAACTGCTGGATCTAGAACGTCTGTTATTAATATTAGTCATTTATTAATAATGTAATATTTAAATATGGCTGGCACGAGTTTGACATGGCTTTATAATTTGGCATGATTAATAATTTATTATTAATATGAATTAACAGGCGTTCCTTATAAAAAGAAGGAGAGAACTACGGAAGGATTTTTAAAAAATTTTCTCCTTATAAAAGAGGAAAAATAGTGGGTGAATGTTTGTATAGAAGTTTGTCACTATTGACGATGAGAACTCTTACCTTGCGCACGGCTTGTTTTACTTTATTTTACGATTTCTTCTCTGAGGGATCGAATCCGCTACGAGGTGATCCGGCAGAGAACCAAAGTTGTAGACATAGCTCACAGAATAAGCAAGCTGAAGTGGCAAGGGGCCGGCCATATTAGCCGTAGAACCGATGACCGTTGGGGTAGACGTGTTCTTGAGTGGAGACCGCGAATCGGTAAACGTAGGGTGGGACGCCGTCAGGCTAGGTGGAGCGACGATCTTCGCAGGATGGCTGGTAGCAGCTGGATGAGAGTTGCCGAAAATCGAGTTGAATGGCGTGCAATAGGAGAGACCTATGTCTAGCACAGGACTGCTATAGGCTGATGATGATGATGATGATGATGATGACCATTTCTTCTTCCCTTTTGGTAGTTGTCTTGTATCAAGTACCTGAAAACATGAACTAGATGCACATAATATTACTCCATACCTGTCACACTCGCACAGCCTGCCGGCACAGCCGTTAATGAACTGGTACTGCGAGTCGATGTTTTCGAGCGCGCACAGCGGCTGTCCGTGATAGCACTTCCAGAAGTAAGGCTGCAGGTACACCGTGTAGAATGGGCAGTAGATGTTCTCGTAGCATTCGTCGTGCTGCTTGCAACATCTGTAGGATGAAAAGACTTTGTACTGTAAGCTAAGAAGCCATATTGTTGATGGAAATTAAAAGAAGCCGATAGGTACTTGAACACTTGCATGTCGTTGTGCAGAAACCAAAATTGTATTCTTAATTTTCTGTGGTAGGTATCTACAATACATAAGCCAAAACCCCTTAGGTAATTTTTGTGTGTTTAGACCATCATTTGCTATTGAAACGAAGAAGTAGGACGGCCCCATCACGTAATGAAGACGGAGACTCATCCTGTGTAATAAGGAGGCTCATCCTATTGGGGTTTTAGTGTTGTTTACGTTTGTATTTTGTTTTGTTCCATAATTAATAAACAACAAAAAAAAAATCCTCGTGATAATTATGAGTAATTCCATCAGAGGCTCTTATGGCTAAGTAATATCAGCCGCGATTAGGATAAGTTACGCTTGCCGCGGTTGGTCCTTGGATGGGTGACCATCCTTACATACCAAGACCCCTCCGTGCCTCGGAAAGCACGTTAAGCCGTTGGTTCCGGCTGTCATTCGTGGATCTTTAACAGTCGTTACGGGTCGTCAGAAGCCCGAAAGTCTGATAACCAGTCTTACCAAGGGGTATCGTATTACTCAGTAGCTGAGTTGTGGAGGTCAGATAGGCAGTCGCTCCATGTAAAATACTGGTATTCAGCTGCATCCGGTTAGACTGGAAGCTGACCCCAACATAGTTGGGAAAAGGCTAGGCAGATGATGATATGAGTATTTCCACATGCAAGAAGAAGAAAAACATAAAAGTTCAAGGAGGACAGGTTTTCATAAAGAGTTTATTTTCTCACCTATCTATACCGTCGGTAGGCCTTCCTGAGCCGAGGAACCCGCAGTAGCACCCGTAACCCTTGTAAGAGAGAGGGTCACAGCCGGTGGCGCAGTACATCATATTGTAGAGGTGGAAGACGCCACGCTTGCCGCGGTTCTCCGTCTTGCTCATGTACACTTGAGGATCTATGTTCCTGAATGGAGTTAGACAATGTGATGATAAAGGTCTTCTGTTTTGAAGATTAAAATAATTGATAAGTATATTTTGACCTGAATTGTGAGGTAAGAGAAAGGTTAGCTGCTCAAAGGGCTTTCACCCTCCCCTGCTACTATGAGGTATTTGTAATGGTTTCATGCGGCGGGGAAAAATAGTTAAAAGTTTAAGTATTTAGTATGTAGTACCTTCAAGAATATTCTTAAGAACCTGCACTGGGCATTAAACGTTTCTGTTGGATTTTGGACACAAAATGAGCTATTTTCATTTATTTATTACACTTTTATGTAAAACGGTAATCGGTGAATTCCATTTGTTCATCATCATCATTTCAGCCGAAAGACGTCTTCACTCACTGCCACTTCGACTGGTTCTGTGCTTCTCGCATCCAGTGGATTCCTGTAGCCTTCACCAGGTCATCGGTCCCAGCCTTACATTAGTTGTAAGATAATAAATATTATTAGACCAAATTCATACACTCATCTCACAGAACTTCAGATATACTGATATTATCGTTTTCCATTCATCAGAAAACACGTCGCAGACGATCTACGAATATAAATGATTTTCGAAGACTTACCTGACTCCTTTCTTATAATCCTCCTCCGGCACAGAATATCTAAACGGGTCTCTTGCAAACCCAACCAGTAGGGGACCACTGGCATCCTTATAATGTGGTCGATCATCCACCTCGTTGACCCTGGTGTCATTGTTACTATACTTATTGCTATGACGATGGCTATTAAAGCTATTGACTGGGTTGTATGGCCTGTGTGTGGGTTGTAACTGGGCGTAGTGTGTGTTGTTGTAGATGTGATCGTAGGTCAGGTGACTTGGCCAGTCTGGAACAAAAATAATTGATTTTTAGATTTTTTTGGGGTTTTGAAGGAGCAGCAAAGTTAGATGTTCCTGGCCATAAAGTTTTCTTACAAAATTCAGTAACTGAGTGTGACTGTCTCAGTACTTCTTGTCTTTATCAAGGTGTAAGTACAGCTATCGAAGTTTTAGTTGTTTTTAAATGTTTGCTTCATGCATTTTATCGTTCAGATGAAATAGTTCCATTATAGGTAGACTTTCAGATCTCCCCCAAGCATTGCCACAGCATCTATTTATTGGAAATAAATGTTTGCATATATATAACAGGGTAGCAGAGGGACATCGACGAGCTACTTGTTACCATGGATTCGGCACATGATTCGGAACAAGTAATTCTTGAACGCGTAGGTCCTAAGGTGGTTTGGCGCTTTTCTATGAAACAGCAGATTTCTTTTTGATAATCGAAGAAAATTTCTACGCAAAGGGGTCTAGAATCATGTGCTAAATTGATGGTTTAAGTTTGCTGTATAAATTTGCCGACGATATTTCGGCACATAGTTTCAGCACACATAGTTTAAAATACACTTATTTCCCGTACTGACCTACTCCGTACCATTACCATTAGTGCCATTATCACCATCTGCCTAGTCTTTTCCCAACAACGTGGTGCAATGTTAGTACTATATGCATATCAAATGAGTTAGTCAAACAATCAATTCTGATCGTAATCCACGAATTTTGTGGCAAAAATACTATTTCAGTGGTCACGGCCTGATTGTCACAGGACAATGACTAATAATTGAATAGATTCGTTTACAATGAAGATAGTGCGATACGGATACAATATACAATAGCGATGGATCTAACGGACTATGAAAATGTATATACATTTGGAACATTGAAAGGATAATAGTAGATAAACCATAATAATAATAAAGCCCCGGGCCACGTGTTGTAGGTCAAAGCAGGCACTTTGTGTAAATTATTTCATCACCGCTGCTCTCAACAGGGTGAAGGAAAACGTCGTGAGGAAACCGGCATGTCCCAGAACCAAAAGTTCAAAGACATATGATAACTCTGGGCCCGCGGGGCGTGGTGGATTATGGCCCACTCCCTCTCAGAAGGCCTGTGTCCCAGCAGTGGGATAATTATTACGGGAGGCTGATTATGCTAAGTAGATAGCTCGGATAGTAGACTCCATGTAAGATACTCAGGTACTCCATGTAAAATATTGGTATTCAGTTGCATCTGGTTAGCCTGGAAGCCGATCCCAATATAGGTGATAAAAGGATGTTGATGATGATGAATTATGGAAGTAGGAATTGAATTATAGGATTCAAGCAGTAGATAAGACGACTCAAACTCAAAGCATTTATTTCAATTAAACCATTTACAGGCACTTTTGAATTGTCAAGAAGTCGATCAGTCGAAAAAAATGAAGCTAGTTGCCCATTCCAAAGCACCTATGGAGAAAAACGGACAAGAAACTCCATGGACACTCTTTCAAATTATATTTTTACAAAAATATTACTTACTTCATTAATCTCGAATTTATAATTATATGAGATATTCTGTTGTGGTGTAATGCAATGAGTACTTTGTCTCGCAGCGTGGCAGATACAGGCTGGTATTATTATAGATGCTACAGAGAGACGAGAGAACGCGTTCCTTCGAATAACACAAAACACGTATTCGTTTTTATGAAACTGATAGGTGTCAAGAACGCATTCTCTCGACGCCCGGACTGTACTTAATATCATAAGAGCCATCAGTCAATATTAATTAAGCACGTGATGATGACATGCTGATGTCTGTATTTCGTAAAGGCAGAGTTGTAGCATTTAATACAACAAAAGATGCTAAGTGGGTGACATATTCACCTTTGCATTAAATTCTAGTGTTATGTAATTTTAACGACACTTCTTGCAATATTTCTGCTCATAGGAATTTGGTTTCGATTGATATATCGATTCGATATGGGTGTTAAACGATTCTGTTTCATAATGACAGCTATTCCATAAACTGCAACTTTTAGTTTGCAATTTAAAAAGATTATTAAATATAAAGATTATTAGATTATTTTTATTTCAAGATTAAACGATTAATATTCTTGCTGTCGTTGTGTTTCTGTGATAAATAAACCTATTTTTCTTTATTTAAAAAGATCACAGATATCATTTAGTTTTTAATGTATGTTTTACTAGTTGTTGCCCGCGACTTCGTATGCGATCCAGGATAAAAACTTGTAGCCTATGCCTTACCCAAATCATGGTCTATCTGTGTGCCAAATTTCATCCAAATCCAATCCAGCTGATCGGATTTCAGTGCAAAAGCGTAACAAATAAACTCACTTTTGCATTTATAATAATAATTAATATATATAGTTGGGATTCGTTACTGTTCGGATGATTGCAATGTCGGTGTTTAATGAATTTAAAATAAATAACGATTTAGCAGAGTTCTCTGATATAAATTAAGTACTTTTAATGGTTTTTCAATGGTGTGCCAATGTATCTAAATTTAAAAAGTATCTTATCAATTATGCCTAAGATAAAATAATGAAACTAAGCTTCCACACAGGTCACTTTTAATGACTATTTCTTTGATTTATAGGTACCTAAAAAAATAGTCATCATCTGCCTACCTTTTCCCAACTATGTTGGGGTCGGCTTCCAGTCTAACCGGATGCAGCTGAATACCAGTATTTTAAATGGAGCGACTGCCTATCTGACCTCCACAACCCAGTTACTGTTAGAGTTACCCCTTGGTCAGACTGGTTGTCAGACTTTTGGGTTAAGAAAATAGTAACGAAGAATTTTTATCTGTTTGTCTGGTATGTATGTTCTGGATTTGGCACACAGATAGTACATAACCTGGACTAGAACATAGGGTACCTACTTTTGATCACGGCACGGTAGTACCAGTGGGATATTTTACGACATACCAGCGGGTGAAGCCGCGGGCAAAATCTAGTTATTTAAATTACATCTATTTAGGTATTATTCTCAGTTTCTGAGCTCTTATATGTGATGACGTCACAGGGCCATCGTATGGTGCCCTATTGCCAAAGCATTGGTTGAAATAATAATGGCAAATTGAAGACAAAGAACGCTGAATTACAGTTAATCAAAATCACACCTTGTTACAACGGAGATAGAGTTGATTATTAAACATTTGAGAATAAATACGCCAATGATAGGGCTCTCCATAGCGAAATGTTACGCATCATGGTGATTTACAAAGGCGAGTTGATTTAAATCTGCTGGTACTCATTTGTTATTAGTTGTTTTGCTGAATGTGTCCATTTAGGGCGAATTTCACCAATATTGAATGCGATCAGCACAACTAAACTGCGTCCAAGCGCTGTCAGTCTGAGTTTCGGAACGTGGATTCATTGAATAATAACCTTGTGTGGACCGAATAAGGACATCTTTTTTCGGGTAAAAAATAACTAGATTAAGGCATTTTGCATTATTCTAAACAGTATTTGATAGTTTGGTTGCATTGCGATATTACCTACTAGGAAATTCCATCATCGTTGTGAAATATTGACGTTAACAGCTCTTGGACACAGTTTAGACATGCTGATCGCGTTCAGTATCAATGGTGAAGTCAGCCCTTAGAGTTTCTGAATGTGGATCAATTGAATAGTATCTTGTAATTGGACTGTAGAAGGTCATCTTTTTGGTGGATTTTTTTTTAGAATTTGTCTAATCTAATTGGTCGTTTGATAGTTTGGTTGCATTGCAATATTACATACTTGGCAATTCCGGGAGAATACAAAAAAAAAATAAAAAATAATCTTTGGTAAACTAATAATTCATCTTCAACGTGTGTCATTTTGTTTTTATTTGTATAGTTAGTTAGTCATTAAATACATAGTGTGAATAGTTGTTGTATAATATTTGCATGTAAGCATTTATATTTTAATAATTATTGAACATAAAGGAAGTAAGTCCCTACTTATGACATTAATTATTTTATTTTACTCAAAATAACCTAATATATTATTTCGATAGAGCGTTAGGTAAGTGTTGTGTCAATAAACACATAAATATATTTAAAATTTTTGTCATAAACGTTTAATATCAAGTAGTTAATTATTTATTATTATTTTAATTATTTATTATTATTATTATTATATTAGGTTATTATTATTTATTTTTTATCAAGTAGTTTATTATTATTTATATAGGGTCGTTACTGACAAATCCTCAGTTCTCGTTCTCGCTAGCGTGAGTTATGTTACGTAGGGCTGTCTCAGACGAGAGATTGTAAAGGTAATTTAGGAGAATATTTTATACACTTTTCTGCATTAGATAGGTGTACCCAAAGGGTGCCAACGGGACACTATTACAAAGGCTGTCCGTCCGTCTGTCACTGGCTCTATCTTTTGAACCGTAATAGAACAAAACATAACACTAACACTTGAATTTTTTACTTTGCCGCTATAACAACAAATAATAAAAATTTAATAAAGTAAAAAATTAAAAGGGGCTGTCCCCATACAAGTAAAGTGTTTTTTATTAAATTAAAGTATTAAAAGAAACCGTAAGTAGTGTATTGAAATTTAATTTGATGTATGAACTGTTTGTTTTCTATTAATTTAATTTAATGTAATTCGAAAACATCAATCGGTGTCTTACTAAACTTGAACTATATTCGAAGACCCTGCATGATTATCTCCTTTACTGACTGTACCGTGGCCCCTTTTAAATGACTTTTAAATACGATGTTAAGTTTTAAATAAGTAAAAAAGTATACTTATGTATTTTTAAAATTAAATAATAAGTCCTATTCCCTTGAAAAATATACGAATCATCTGTTATCTACAGAAATTAGTGAAATGTGACACAGCTAATTATACAAAAATTTACATTTTACATAGATTGTAAGACATTCCGCTTCCCGTGATAAAAATTTAGACCAATTTACTTAAAAAATTAACGTTATTTATATCTAAATGTATGAGAAAATTAATTATGTTTTTTTTTCGTGAAATTTTCTCATGTTTTAATAGTTATTCTGTTATTCGGAGCGGAGAAAAATCTAACAAATGAAAGATCATAAAATCGGTCCAGCCGTTCTTGAGTTATAAGTGGTGTAACTAACCCGACTTTGTTTTATACAACGTGTTTTTTTTGATATCCCATAACTCTAGGGGGTCATTGTACTCGTCATTACGAACAACTTTTGCTATGGGACCAAACCCGATATCGTGAAAAAAAAATCAGCTGTTCCCTACATTTTGACGAGTTATACGAACATAAATAGGTTGCCTGGAAGAGATCGCAGAAAGCGATAAGGCCGCCCATTGTATATTTTGTAGTGTTTGATGTATCTTTACTCTTTGTATTTTTGTGGTGTACAATAAAGTATATATAAATAAAATAAATAAATAAATGTAGCAAACAGCAGATTTTTTTTTCGCAATTTCAGGTTTGGTCCCATCATAGATCCGTGGGTCCCATAGTAAAAGTTGTTCATAATGACGAGTACAATGACCCCCTAGAGTTATGGGATATAAAAAAAAAAACACGTTGTATATATAGATTACGTAGCTTAGTTACATAATTTATCCAAGAATTGGGCTATTAAACCGTATGGTATTTTTAAAAACCCAATAACACTTCGCCCGATCTGGGAATCGAATCCGGGACATCATGCTCAGCACTAGCGCTTGCGATGTCTAGACCCACGAGTAGGTCTTTTAGGATCATAATTATTATAGAATATCCAATTTTAATTGCACTATTATTACATAACAATGTTATTAATAACGTGCGTCATGCGACTCTACCCATAAATAAATAAATTATACTTGATGATAAAGCTACAATTTTAGTAAGATTTGCATTAAAATATTGTTGTTTATCTAGTAATTATAATGACTAAGAGAGGTTGTATCTCATTGTACTTCTTAGTATTGTTTGTTCGACCCGACCTTGCCCTATGTCGCGATAATAATATGTTAATCTTTAATTAAACCTTTGTTCTTTTTTAATGATAGCTTGCTTGCTTGCTTGCTAAGATTATGAATGCTTGATTAAGAGCGTGAACAATAAGGAGATTATGCTTTGATATCAGCTGGTTTATTCTGTAAAAAACTTACCGTGACAACTTCTGGTAAAGTTTGCTTGAAGCGCAAGTTTTCACGGTGAGATCGGCTGGTCTTAATCAATTAAAAGCCGGTCAAGTACGAGTTAGTGTTTCGCCAATTGAAACACAATGTAATCTGCACATAACATTCGATTTATCTTAATTGCTTAGAAGTTTGAAATTATGCAAACTATCGCCAAAATTACTAACATTAGTTTAAACTGCTTTGTCGTAACCAAATCAAGTTTTACAAGTTAATATTACAAGATATTTCACATTTTTATAACCTATCTCTTTAATCTATACTAATAATAAAGCGAGTTTGTTTGTTTGTTTAAAGCGCTAATCTCTGGAACCACCGTTCCATTTGAAAAAAAATTTTTTTTTTGCTTTTGATAGCCCAATCTTTGAGAAGATTATAGGCTACTTTACATCACGCTGCGGCCCTTAGGAGCCGATCAAAAAGAAATAAAAAAAGTAATTAAAAAAACTAATAAACCCGACATTGGTAAAAAACTTAAGCAAAAAAAAACGAAAGCTAAAAACAAGCCCACTATAGGTAGATTATATAAAAGTTCGAAGCAGGTTTTTAGCTTTCAGTGTTTTTTAACTTAAGTTTTTTTTTACCGCAGTCGGGTTTTTTAGTTTTTTTAATTGCTTTTTTATTTCCAGCTTTTACAAATGTGAAAGATTTCGCAGACGATTTAGCTCGTGTTTTTTACGAATTCTCACCTCGAATTACTTTTATCCATATAAAGTTGTATATATTTTTGTAATCACCTTCTGAAACCTTTCATTTTGATATCCTACTTGGAAGACGTTACAAGAAAAAAAAAATTCCAACTCCACAATATGGCATCTCAAATCCGCCATTTTACTTTCTTTTTGATTTTAATGTAGCTAGTGACACTCGCGCTACCAAGACAAATCTAAAGATGTTTAATTTATTTATCCAAGTCCGTTCATTCGTTTAGGAGTTACGAGGGTACAAAGAAACGGACATACACACATACATACTGGTCAAACACATAACCCTCCTTTTGGGCTTCGCCGGAATCGGGTAAAAAGACAGAAAGAACGCTATGCGAAATCGAAGTTATAGCGGGCGGGCGATGCGATGTGACGGGGAGGGATAGGGGAACAAGAAATTTTACACGGAAAAAATCGCGGCAGAAGCTAGTCTATAAAACTAGTCTTACAAAAAACTAGTCTTACACGATTGAATTTTAGTGCTAATAAATATATGATTTGACATTAATGGTTATTTAACAATCAATTTGACTTTTGAAAGTAGATCAGTGCAATGGCCGACTGGCCGTGTTTGATGAGATTTAGCAAGAAAACCTGATATAGGTAACATGGATTCCATAGCAACGATTTAGCGTTTTGAGAAGAAAGCAATCATCATCTGCCTAGCCTTTTTCCAGCTATGTTGACCCCAACATAGTTGGAAAAAGGCTCTGGCCTCCGCCCGGAGGCAACTGGATACCAGAATTTTACATGGAGCGACTGCTTATCTGACCTTCACAACCCAGTTACTGGGTAACACGATACCCTTTGGTAAGACTGGCTGTCAGACTTTCGGGCTGCTGACAACCTGTAACGACTGTCAAAGATCTACGAATGACAGCCGGGGGGCTTACTTACCCATTTGGGAAGAAAGCAATAAAAAAAATAATAGTAGAATCTAAGGGAATTGTATGTTTAGAAATTATTAAAAATTTGAAGAGTTTTGAAGGCACAATAAAACTATTACTAGAGAATTAGAAAAACTATCACAGAAAACAATTGGGAATTTCAAGTTAAAAGACCTTTGAAAAACGTAAACAAAGACTGCAGTCGATCGCACATTAAAATGAGAGACTCAAAATCAAAGCATTTATCTCAATTAAAAAAATTAAGTACAGGCACTTTTGAACTGTCAAGAAGTCGGTCAGTCAGAAAATATGAAGCTAGTTGCCCATTCCAAAGCGTAGTACCTATAGAGAAGAACGGGCAAGAAACTCCATGGACACTCTTTTAAATTATATTTTTACAAAAATATTAGTTACAGCATTGCCATACAACGTGGCAATGCTGCCAGCCTTTTGGGCACGTTTCCTGTTGACAGCGATGCGGACGAATTTTTTGATGCCCTTTGATTATTTCCCCTTCTTTTTATATACTTGTAGATATTATTATTATTTTAAGTCTGTTATATAATTATATCGCATAAATAATCTATAGTTTTAGTTAGGATATTATATTTTTATTTTAATAATTTTTAGATTATTTAGTATTAGAAGTTTGTACATATTAGATACTTAATTATAATATATTTCTGAACGTTACATCATTATGAACCTTAATGATCCATAAAGTCCAGGCGTCGAGGGAATATTACGATCCTGACACCCGTCAGTTTCATACCAACGAATACGTGTTTTGCGAATTTGATCTTAATAAGCTACTAGAATCATCGCAGTGACAGATGTCAGGAACGTATTCTCTCGACGGCCAACTATAGTTGATACGGATTACTTCACACGAATCTAATCGTGTGCCACTGTATTCTATCTCTACATTATGTATATTTAAACAATCGGGTTTAGGCAACACCTCCTTGACCAGTATTATATTTAATGTCAAGGTACGCTGTATATAGGTTTATGATAATTTTATTAAATATATCATTAACTTCAGTGTTAAAATTGGTCTAGGTTTTAACGAATTTGATTTTGTCGTGGGCGATATATCTAATTATGTTTATTATCCCTTGGCATTAATGTTTTGGTCAATAACTTTTCTAATGGTGTTACTATTTTATATCTATTATCCTCTATTACTGTAATAAAAAAAATCTAAATTGAAATCTGTTCCTGGTGAGGTAAGTCAGGTCATTTTATTTTAATAAATATTCCCTTTGATTCTGAACATTTTGCGTTGTATTATTTTCAGTAGTAGTTTACAGAATGTTTCTTAACTCAGTGTGCCTTTTGACAAAGGCCTCCTCTAATAACTTTCACTGATTTCTATCTCATCTCTCGCAACAACTCTTCCCCAATTTGGTCCCGCTGTGAACTTTAATTCGTCTTCCCATCTTTTGTATTGTAATCCCCTGTTCCTTTTGTCATCTCTGGGGTACCATTCTGACACAACTTTACTCCACTTGTCTCTTAACATGTGGTCTGTCCATCTCCACATTTGACTTTAGTATGCGTCAAATATCAGTGTTAAGCTCAAGTCTTCTGAACGATACAGTACATTTTAATTAAGGAAAAATATTGCACTGTGCTCCTCATCTTTATACACGTTGATGCTCTAAAGTCCACGACCTCATTTCTTAACCCTATAGTCGGAATCCACTTAAAAACTAGTACCACGGACAGATTGGCTAACAGTTCTTGCACAGTATTCCGAACAAGTGGTATCGGTCCAAATCTGGATCATATCCCATTGTAAGGTACCGGTTTTCTCAGGTCAGTTCTTATATAATGGAACATTTTATGGACAGTGGGCTGTGTTGATATTATCATTGTATGGAATAGAATTTTGGCCTTAGTATACATACATACAATGTTATTATTGTGATGTGAACCGTCTAGAAATTGTAATATAATGTTTAGGTCGATATCTGTTGGCGATGTTTTTGTTTACCTTTGAAATTGCATATTATATGTATGTGCAAGTTTCTATAGAAGTTAAATGGGTATCGTGCAGATCTATTGCGTTAGTAAGCCATATATGCCTCGGTTTTGTTTTGTGACCTTTTTTATGCATTCATTACATTTAGTTTGAGCTTATCTTTGCCCAATGAGCTTCTGTTTAACGAGCTGCGTGACTCCTACATTTACACATGACACAATATTGAACATCTTGATGACCATACTTTTGGCTCTTGACCCAAATGGTTTAAAATCCAATAAATATTTGGTCAGTAATTGAGAATTTCTGAAGGTATTGATCTTACAACGTTCCAGGGTCGGCAGCTGTCTAATGCAATTTATATTGCATCAAAGTCAATGTCAGTGACTCAGCGTTCTGTGGAACATATTATTTTACACGGTTCGTGTCATTTCATCGTGTTAGTCCAGTTGATTGCGATGGTCCATCTTTTGAGCTTTCTTTGTCTTGTCTGGACATCTTCTATAATCAGGTATTGATTTCAATAGTGCAGACACTTCGTAGTGGTTATATATTATGTCCTGTGTTACGGGATATGGGATTTCTTTCCGCACTTAGTCCTTCATGTGGACCATTGTACGTGGGCAACGGCAGCCCGCATGGCAGTCTGTTTCGTCGTGGTTTTATGGGGTTGGAAAGTTTTAATTTTTTTATGCATAAAATGTAATAATTCTACATACGACATTCTCTTTATTTCACAGTCAGAATGCGGTTTTGCTGAACGAATAAATTGAAAGTAATATCAATCGATGTGCGCAGATAAAATTGCCGCAACGATTTGGACACTTAACAAAATTTCGTCGTGCGTATTACTGGTAATTTAATCAGTTATTTAGATCGGTTATAATTTAGTTATATAAGTGAAAGTCCGATTATGTCTGCCGAGACGTAATTCACATTTTGGCGGTTACAAGCTACTGGTTGACCGCCAACGAAAGTGGTCCGGTGCGTTTCCATTTTGCCGCGGTAATTATTGAGTTACTTTTTTACTTGTTGCAGGTTTAAATAAAATGGACAGCATTAAGCTTACTGGCCGACTGGATGATCTATATGCTTTATATGGAATTTCAGAGTTATTTTGCGATAATTGACGTATGAGAATCGCAATAGAAAATTCCAAAAAGAGAGCTTGTGTAAAGCAAAAAATATTTTTTTAACTTAGCGCGAATTCGAAAGGAATGTTCGATGTTTAAAAGTGATAGTCCGAATATATAATATTTGGCTCGTGGCTAAATAATAACCGTCGCACGGGTCGATTTACACGGTTAAGCAATGCTTGCCGAGGTTCATCCGTGGATGGGTAACCATCCATAACATACCGATACCCTTCCATGTCTCGGAAAGCACGTTAAGCAGTTGATCGCAGCTGTCAGTTGTAGATCTTTGACAGTCGTTATGGGTAGTCAGAAGCCCGAAAGTCTCACAACCAGTCTTGCCAAGGGGAGTCGTGTTACCCAGTAGGTACCTAACTGGGTTGTGGAGGTCGCTTCATGTATAATACTGGTATCCAGCTGCATTCGGCTAAGCTGGAAGCCGACCCCAACTGAGTTGGGAAAATGCTAGGCAGATTGATTTTGAGTCCGAATAGATAATAACAATGGGTTATCCGACAATTATTTTAATTAATGGAGCTGCGCAGTGAATTCAATGAATAAAAGAGGCTGTTATATTTTTTGTAGAAAGCAGTTCTGTGGAGTGCGTAGCTGCTGTCAAAATAACGTGCAGCGCCTTCGACTGCATATGTGCAGTTCAAGGACCAATTTGTAGACTAACTGATTTTCTAGTTTTTAATAAATTAATTATTAGGCAATTCTTTCGCTATTTGGTTTATATTATTTTGTAATGGTTAATTTGACAGTGTCTTCCTAAGGTCATGTTTCATAAATATTTTAGCCATTCTTGAACTACAAAAATATGCAGTATTTCTGCACTTCTGATGAAGTCGTTAGAAGTTGCAACATATGGCAATAGTGACATTTCGGCGTTAGTGTGTGGCATACGAACAATTTCTACGTTAGTAGAAAGTGAAGGTGTCTATCACTTTACCATGATGTTGCACTTTTAAGCGAAACTATAAGATTCTATGAAAGAAAGGCAAATATATAGCAAATACCTGTTTACCTTTTCTATAAACCATCAGAAGTATATCTACTTAATACCTACGTCGTCATCATGGTACCTAATCGAAATACTTTGGTTGTTGCGAAAAAAGCTTAAAATAAGTTCTTATTCTTATCCCATGTAGAAGTTTCAAGAACATCTTGTGTATTTTCGAGAATACATAATTGATAAAAAAGTCAGCAAAAATTTTAATAAAATAAACCAATTACAGGCACTTTTGAATTGTCAAGGGGTCAGTCAGTTAAAAAGATGAAGCTAGTTGCCACAGCCAAGGCGTAGTTATTCTAAACATATTTTCTAAATGCATGAATAGGTTTAATCTGTGTATCTATAAGTACAACTGAATAAGACGCTAAGCTTGGCGAAACTCAACCTATGGCCAAGCGAAAGATTAACAAGGAATAGCACAATTTTAACTCATAAGTACCATAATTATTACTATAGCAAATACCTACTTAAATAGCTAGGAAATAGCGATCTAAATCACTTCTAAACACATTTTTAGACAAATGATTGCAGAGTTAGTACAAAACCTTCATCTACTATACTATTATCATCAGTAGATGCATGCTATACAAACATTACGATGCTTTATTTACCATACATTGCATTTATATGTATTTAAAAGATTAGCAACCAACACCAAGTATGTTTTTTGCGGGTGCCCGCAAATTACATAGGCAAATGTTGGCGGATAATGTTAGAACACGATTATTTTATCAAATTGAATGTAAGTGATGATTATATAACATTAGGAATATGGGTCAGTGTCATTCGCTAATGGGTGCTTAAGGCCAAACAAAACACATATTACGAGTTTGGGTGATAATAACCTCGAATGGATGCATTTTAACCGACTTCAAAAAAGGAGGTTCTGGTTCGAACCGTATGTATGTATGTTTGTATGTCCGCGATTTTTTCAAAAATGAATGCATCAGTTTTGATAATTCCTTCATTAATGTGATCTACATACTTTCAGGAAGGTTTTAGTATATAATACATTAGGTAATTATCCTTATGTACGAAGTTATATGCATAAATATACTGCATCTCTCTATGCTTATTTTGATGGTTCTCTTAGTCGGTGTCTTCAATTCTTCAATGCACTAGTCTTAATTGAATTTTTGTGGGGTATATACAATCAAAAAGTGAAAAATAAAAAAAAACCGAATTCCCAAAAACACAACAAAGTGAAAAATAACTTTAATTTCGGAAGTCGGTGTCAAAGAAAAAAACAAAAGTTCGGAACCAACGACACCGATTTCCGAAATTAAAGTTATTTTTTAATACAGTTGCCCAAAAAGTGGCGTATTGCAGGGACGTATAGCGTTCGGGATGTGGGCTATTACATATTCGTGCTTTTTTTTTACCTTTCCCGAACTCGTGCGTTCTCTTTCCCAACTGTCAAAATAATGTCTATTAAAAAGAAAAACCAACCATGAAGTTTTTACTAAAAAAATTCATAGAAGTTTTTATGATTCATGCAAATACGTATATTTCTAAAAAGAAGCTACTAATTTGTTTCAATATCAGATTTAATGATTTGATTGAATAAGTTAGGTTAGGTATCATTTCATTTCATCTCATTAAATTTCATTTTCATTTCATATCAATAAAAAAATTCTACTGAAGACTTGGCTGTATGGGCATAGATCCCTTTGCCTACCAGAATGGGTGAAGAAAAAAAAATCTCTGCTTATATTCTACGGTTGGCGCCATTTTTCAGAAATTTTCTTTGCGAGTTTTAGTTGTTTGTTGCACAAAATGAGTAATTTCGACCCTAGTTTTTTTGAATTAACACCACCTTATTTTATTAAATTGCTTAATTTTTTCGCAACTGTATTAAAAATAGTCATTCAGTACACGTGCGAAACCGTCATTGCAACTTGTTCCGACTGTCAACCCTCGCCTTCGGCTGCACCTCGGCTCGGGTAGACATTTGTCGGAACTCTTTGCAATGACAACCTTTCCGCACTTGTAATGAAATATACTATTTCAAATAAAGTTTTTGTGTTTTGTTTTTTTGGAAGTCGGTTGTTGTTTTTGTGATCGTTTGTGGGAAGTAGGGAGTTAGTTTATCTATTATTTTTAGTCTATGTAGACCCACTGCAGCGAAAAAACCTCCCTTTCTTCTTTGCTCTCTTCTCTGTCTTGAGCTAGTGTGGACCAATCCTCTCTGTAGGCGTCAAACTCATCCCGCCTTTTTCTTCTGGGTAGGCCTCGATGTCGCCGGACGTTAGTGTTAGTTAGTGATTCTATTAAGTAAATAACAAATGAATAGTATGCTTAAGAAAAATCTGTAAAGCGAAATTAGGGATTCACTAAATTCGTGCACATGAAATCTTTAGTCATGAAGCTGTTAATAAATGTTTGCAGTATTAACAACAAACTAAAATTAATGGTATTTAATAAGTTGAATTTTAGTTTGTTGTTATATCTTTAGATTGTGTAGGTGTCTTGTTTAAAATACATAAGTAAGTAATCAGTAATCTCCGAAAGGGATAGCTTAAAGTAATGAATTAAGTTTTGCAAAATGATATCACAGTATAAGATTAGGTCTTTATCAGACATTTTCCTTATTGGTATTACGAAAATTAATTTAGTTTGGAATATTGGAGAGCTTCTATGGTAGACTGCGAGTGTTTTCGCAAGCCTTGCTTACTATTGATAATAACTTTAACAATATAATGGTTATAACTTTTACATATCTAGAAAGTATTTAAAATTATGATTCAAAATTACATAATATGCATTTTAATTAGATATGTCAGTGTGGGGAGCAGAGGGCCTTATAGTGCAGTTTATAGGAGAACTGTTGTAAGTTGTTGTAGAATTAGGATACGCTTTGCGAGCGTTTGCCGATTGTCGACGTGGCAAGTTCGAATACCTAATCTGGATTCGCGATTTATTTGCCAAAAATATAAACAAATATGAGTTATGGAAAAATAACTTTAAATCCTACACAATAAAGTTCAGTTTACGCTACAACTTCAAACATTTTTAATAACTTTTTCAATAGTGCTGGTCACTGAAATCAACTTTATTACCATTACAATAAAGTTGATATTTGTTTAACTTGAAATAATATTAATTTGAAATATAAGTTTGAATAGAATTTACTGTCGTTTGTTACAAATTCTAACCCCTTTATATGGCGAGTATAGTCAGCTTAGTTCGAAGGGTTAAAGGAACATAGGTTTCTTTTTCTACGTCATCATCATCTTCCTGCCCTGGACCCTAATTGCGTATTCAAATTTAGAGCAATAGTGTGTACTATTGCTCTAAATTTGAATAATTTTGAAGCATATTTATAATCCATTGCTCCAAATTTTCGAAAAATATATCTGCTCAACAACGCATACAACGCAATGAATGTTGTTGAACTGTCAAAATGAATGACAGTGTGTTACGCAATTACCCTTCTGGTCTCATGTTACTTGGGCTCGGCGAAACACGTTTTCTTCATCCATTCTCCTCTATCACCAGTCACGCTATCATTGCAATATAAAATCAATCGTTTAAAAGTTGGCTGTTTTAATAATTTTGATTACCTACCTACATTATGTATATCAATTTTTTATAAGTTTGTTTGTTACGTTTTTAGGCTAAAACGGCTGTGCGGATTTGGAAGAAATTTTGCAGATGGGTAGACCATGGAGTGGATTAAGAAATACAATACTTTTATCAGCGCAGTGGTGGCCCAGTGGAAACAGCCGCGCATTAAGTGTTGTAAGGTCGTAGGTTCGAACCCTGACAGGTGCTTTACTTTGTGTAAATTATTTCATCACCACTGCTCTCAAAAATAACATCGTGAGGAAACCGGCATGTTATAGAACCAAAAATTCGAAGACATGTGACATATACCAACCCGCACTGGGCCCGCGCACTGGCTTCTCTCACAGAGAGGAGGCCACACAGGCCTCCTCTCTGTGAGACGGAGTGGACATTCCCAGCAGTGGCATTTCCCAGCAGTGGGAACATTATAGACTGATTATGAAAGAATTTTATTTATACATGACCATAAGATTAATAGACATTACGATAACTATCCGTTATCCGTGTTATTTTTAATAAGATTGAATGTTCTTTGTTTGAATAACCATGTACGGCTTTATGGCATATTTCCTGGTGTGACCCAAAGAGGAAGTGCAGTGAATGCCATGACAGTCACATAGACAATTTTACCGTCTTGCATTGTAATTGTCTAATTTATGGTACAGTAAGCCTACTGCCTTGGGGCTAACAAAAAGACTACATGCGTAATGGTAATGATCATATATTATATTTACTCGTATTTGTGGGAAGACATAAGCTTGTTTTGAAAAGCAGCTTTTGTTTGGACTTTACGTGGTTATTGTGTCATACTGGCTGCCATGTTTATTGTACTAGGTAGGTTACACTTACATTTTGTATATACACGGTTATTGGAAAAACATTAACAACCTCTTAAGAGGTCTTTGTACACACGGCTACACACCAAGCTATACATTCCAAGTTTTAGCTGACCTCGCATTGTATACGTTTTTCGTAAAATCAGAAGTCAGCTTATACTGGTTAAGTATAGCTTGATGTGTAGCCGTGCGTACTACATTATGAACAACTTTTACCAAACCTGAAATCGTGAAAAAAATTAAGCTGTTCCTTACATTTTGACGAGTTATCCGAACATAAATGTAGGGAACAGCTGATTTTTTTTTCGCGATTTCAGGTTTGGTCCCATAGTAAAAGTTGTTCATAATGATGAGTACAATGACCTCTTAAGAGGTTGTTAATGTTTCTCCAATAATCCTGTATTTATAAGTTTTTTTGTTATTTTAGTTGTTAGTTTGATATTTTTATTGGTTGAATTACATAATTTTTAAATAATTCAGCACAACTGACTATTTTTCACCGATTAAAAATCTGGGTTTAAATTAAATTAATAACTAACTGACTAATATACAAATACAAAAGTACACTTAGGCGTCGAAGTACTCGTCCGCATCGCTGTCATTCGGAAACGTGCCCAGAAGACTGGCAGCATTGCCATTTTGTTGTTGTGGATTGATATTAAAGCTTTACGTGGTTTGATTAAACAACCCTTGCGCCAATAATAAAATTCAAACACGAAATCGACTTCAAAGAGTTGTTTAGTAGCAAAAAAAGTTCCATATCATTCCAACAAGATAAAAAAGTTACGATTCATGAGAACATAGATCTGTAACGACTATTAAATAAGTCAATCGGTGTAGTACGACGTCTGTTACGAACAATCGCATCGGAAATGCATTGTGTAATCGAGTTAATGGTAGAATCGATTATTGGAATCGCTGTTCCGTTGCGTTCGCGCGGCACTGCTCGCGGAAAGTTCATCTCACTACTTGACATCATTTTTATGCAATAGTGCGGTGCTTGTAGTTTCACGGTTACTACAATTGCGTTACTACGCATTGTTGTTCCATAATTTTGGGCATTCCTACATTGTGACAGCACTCTGATTATCTCCGCGATATTCAAGCAAAGTTATTTCCTCACATCTCTACAACTGGGAATTCTGGGAAAAAAACAGTTTATTGTGCAAAAAGGATTAAAAATTCAATTACTGGGCCTAACTTTGTCTATATTAAAGTTGAATATATTCCCATACTTAATTACGAAACCCAAAAAGGAGTGTGTTAAAGTAAATTGGACTTGACATTTAAAGGTTTTTGTAACGGTCGCCGCGCCGGCCGGTCGGGCGGTTCGGGTCGGACCACATCTTTGATAATGGAATAATTTCGATATTTTAAATTCAGAGGGGGCAATTACATGCAAACCGATGGGTAGGGTATTCATGAACAAATGAATGATAAAAATATTCAGGCCATTACCAAATACGTTAAAAGTAAGTTTTAAAGTTTTTTGTCACAAAGGGTCAGATAAATGATAAATGGTTTTATTTCTGCAACTAAGTAGGTTTGTACAAATACTTCAACATGTCAATCATATTTTAAGAACTAGATGAGGTCGGCGTTTCCGATCTGACTACTATAAGAAGAAAGGCCTAACAAAGTCAGAGGTGACAGTCTCTTTTATAGTCCAAACATAATCTTGGTCAGATCATGTGAAGGCCATGTTGATTGGTGTCTGAAATGGTCTTTTGAAGAAAGAACCACACAGATTGAGCGGACTTGTGTAGTCAGTGGATGCATTTTTCATACTCGTAGTTGTGACATTCAGTACAAAATGAGCGACACGTTGTCTCAGCCCTTTAGTGTTGCTTGAAGAACCTAACTTGGTAGTACCTATCTACTCCTAGGTACTTAAGCAGTACCTAAGTATTGACAAGTGTCATTGTCTGGAACTCTTAAGGAATGTGAATGCTGCATATTCTGCCCAAGATCAGAACAATGCTAACTATTATTTGAAAATTACTTGGCCTTATAGATCTAGATATCCATAATAGATATTTTAATAATGCAAGGTGAACATAATTGCCTCACACTCGATTTATGTAAGATTGTATCTTTAGGATGATTTCGTAATAATTATTATATGTTTTTTTCTTTTGTTCGGCGTTGTTTTGTTAGACTTTGTCATTACTTAATTGATAATTAGCCTAGTTGTTTAGGAAAAAGGCTTTCACTCACATGTTTGTGTAAGCTCTTGTTTTGGAGTCTACACTCTAACCGATTTTTCCTTAAAAATTTGGGACTTAGCCTCGCGCCATAGGGCCCCTAAGCTTAGGGGCCCAATGGCGCGAGGCTAAGTCCCTAATTTTTTTTTTCCAAAAAGTAATAAGTTTGGTTTTCTTTGCTGCTCATAGTGCCCTTGACCGAGGAACCGAGGAATCGAGGAAGGACCGAGGAAAGTGTCAGGGTAGCCCGCAAAATTCATGGGTTTTTTGAAAAACCTAACGAAAGTGACCTGACTGGTCACTTTCGTCGAAAACTAGGGAAATCCAAAGGTCAATGAACAGTTCACTTTCAAGCGCGGGACATTCGGGCGGATAGAGGCGGAGTTCATTCATAAAAGTAGGTAATTAATACTAAAATATTTGTTAATCAGCAGATTGGATAAGTATCGATCGGTCTTACTCTTAAATGTAAAAGAGAGTCACCATGTGGTTTTTTTTTTCATGTAACAATTTTGAAACAACTTACACATTTTTACAGCCATACAGCAGTCGTTAACCGATTCGGAATTCTGATTTTTTATTGTCAAAAGTAGGTACCTAGATACTCAAAATAAATGAAAACCAAAGCAACTCATTATTGTTTTAAATGTTTCATAACTTCTACAATACCTAAGTACATGGAAGGTATTCATTTACTTGTTGAGAACAAGTAGGTAGCTAGTATTTATGTAGGTACAAATTTTCATCCATAAACCTCCCTTTTGTCTCTGACTGTGCCTATAATTTCAGTTTTATAAATAGGTAACATTTTCCGCTCACCTGTTTCACTTAACACTGATGGCACAAGCAGCACAAATAGACCCGCATAAACGCTCTCAAAACTAGTTAATTTTCGACACGCACTGATAAAACATTTCACCATTCTTTTAACACTCGTGTTTTTACTATTTTTAGTCAAATTTGAACATGCTAACACCATTTTTGTTGATTTTTTATTGTAGGTAGGTATCGGTACCGCAATAATAATCAGATCACATCACTAATGTCATTGAAAAGTCCTACTTAATTAATTATTTATTTAGAGTTTTCGATAATAACTTAAAAGCATTTAGCATTATTATTTATCTCTCCATCAATATGTTATTAAATAAAGTTGAATAACCTAATTAATTTGTAGGAAATAAACAAAATGCGTTTTTTTTTTCTTTTTCAATTTACTAAATATTCTGTTTTCAAATCTCGCGCTCAAAAAGCGCGGGAAGACGCGCGCGGAGCATGCGCGGTGTGCGTACAATGATCTGTCATTTTTTCAACGGGCACAGACCTCCCGCTATAGAGCCTTCTGATGCGAGTGATTTTATATTGAGATCGTGAGCAATTTTCTGGTCTGCATACATATGTTAATTTTGCGGAAGCAAAATGTCGTATTTGTTTGTTTTGAAGATAATGTTATTTTTTTGCTTTAGTCAGAGAAAGTAATTTTATATAGCAAGTAAGTAAACTTTTTATACAAGTGGTTCTTGAAGTTTTTTTTACTTTTTTTTTTTATTGTAAAGCTAAAAAAGTAAAAAAGAAACATTATTTATAATTTAGATAAAATCGTACGGAAAAACCATAAATTAAAACTTAGTGACCTTGGTGTCATCAACCGATGGAAATACCTAAGCACCTACTAACTTAAGTATTTTCCATCGGTTGATGACACCAAGGTAACTAAGTAGGTAGGTACTTCCGAGTAGTCCTTACTTATGCATATTTTTGTGTTTTTGTGTATATTTTTAGTTCATATTATTAAAATCAAGAAGTTATTGACCCAAACGGGGTCAACAAATCCTTTATTATTCTAAAAGATCAGTATTCTGCGTTAGTCTTGTGGTTATTGAACATTTAATTTATTGAGCATATTGTATCGTATCTGTAAATATACAACCAGTGACTAAAATGGGTTATCATCGAAATTGACATTCCTAGACAAGCTGTTTTTTTTAAATATTCTGAAGTCGATAATTAGATAAAAAATATTTTAGCTTCAATAGCTCAAACATGTAGGTTTTGCTGCCTGAAATCAGTGACCAAAATGCGATTTTGCTCACTGAGTGAGACCAAGTAACTTTTTAATTTTCTTTTTCAGAAATCCGCGAATATCTTATTCAGCCTTGGTTTAATCATACAATTCGAAACATTCACACTCTATCTCTTTCCCGCCATTAGAAAGAGAGAGAGACAAAGACTAGCCCTTTCGAAGTTCCGATTTTAAATTCGACCTCAAAGACAAACACGTTCGGAATTTCGCAAAAAGCTAATATGTAATTTATTGAACTTTTAACTTATTGTTGTATTAAAACGAAAATAAGTATTTACTGGAAATAAAACTGTTAATTAACCTGTACATATTTATTTCTAGTTTCAGTAATGTTACGTTATATTTTGAATAATAAAATATCATGGGTGCTATTTCCGAACACGCCTTAATTATCTCCTGTGTTCTCGCTGCTGAAGTGAAAAGTTATACATGTGTGTTACAAGAGAGCAAAGTTTTTTGCATCTCGTGCCTTTGAATCCCTCGCCACATTCAGGATTCAAAATCAGCACTCGCAGCAAAAAACGACTTTGTTCTCTTGTTGCACAAATAACTATTTTAAATTACCTACCTCATTCTCCCAGTTCTACAAACTGAAACAATATAACGTTTTCAATTTTCAAATAAAACGAAACGAAATAGCTAGGAATCGAATATCTACATAATGTTCATTGAATTGCGTAAAGGCTTCAGACATTTATCGTTATCGATAAAATTGTACATACTTTACAACATCCGAGAGTTGTAAAAATATTTATGGTATGGGCCCTTGAAAAAACGCAAGAACATCTTATTGCCCTTCATTTGTTGTTTCTACTTATATCACTTACCTACGTCATACATGAAGAAACACTGGTGTGACATTTTGATTTGACTACAAGACTGGATTAGGGTTGTACTTTTTCTGTGTTATCTAAAATAACAACAACAGTTTTTACTTAAATCATATCTATGGTAGGAATCTATCGATAATTTACCGTTGAAAGCACCATTAGCTCGTCATTTTAATGTATTTATTACGGTTTAATGGAACGGCCGTAAATTCAATAATAATTGCCAATTATAATTATGAGATGTTGAACGTTTTAGGACACTTAAACATTATGCCTCGTGGTTCGTGGGACCTTCGTTTTAGTGTTGGATTTGGATAATGTCGTCGACCGTACGAGGATGAGGAAAACCTGATATACCTAATTCAAATTCAGATATATTTTAAAAGTAAGTTTTATTTGTTTGTTTTTCTTTTCGCACGATAAGTTTATGGCCCATTAATAAACCAGTGGGTCTTCTGTGTCACCACATCCTAGTGCTGGTTGATTAAAAGGCTCCTGCTTCTATTAGAAGGTCACAATATCGTCTAGGAATCATCATCATCTGCCTAGCCTTTTCCCAGCTATGTTGGGATCGACTTCCAGTCTAACCAGATGCAGCTGATTACCAGTATTTTACATGGAAAAAAAACTTTTTTGCAAAAAAAAAAAAACAACCGACTTCCAAAAAAACACTACAAAGTGAAAAATAACTTTAATTTCGGAAGGCGGTGTCGTTGGTTCCGCGTTTTCTTTTATTGACACCGACTTCCGAAATTAAAGATATTTTTCACTTTGTAGTATTTTTTTGGAAGTCGGTTGTTTTTTTTTTTGCAAAAAAGTTTTTATTTTTCACTTTTTAGTGGGCCAGTTTGTAACTTATCTAAGTTACAATAGCCTAATGTCAACTGCTCATCACTTTTTACAAAATATTGCTTTTCCCGATGCAGGGACGTTAATTGTTGAGGAGTTCTCCTTATAAGAACCAGGAGAACTGGAGCTGATTGAGAAGTCATCATCAGCTCCATTTCACGATGCGCATTGTGCTTAGCAACCACATTAAATTACCTAATCGAATCGCAAACCGTGAAATATTTATTATTGAGTAGTAGAGATGGCCATCTTTGGTCTTCATCATCAGTTCCACTTCACTGAATGGTGCTTTTTGAGAGCAAATACACGAGTTACTATAAAATATACCCAAATCGCTATAATCCGCGGAAATCCTCAAATTTTATAAGCACACCGCTTATAAAATTTGAGGATTTCCCTCGATTTCCATGAGATTCCCTCATCAGATTCCGATTTGGTGACAATGGGACCACCTCGGACGCATACCCTTTCAAATAAAAAAAGAATTTTGAAAATCGGCGGAGTCCACAATTGGCGGAGTAATCGCGTAACAAACACACAAAAAAAAAACATACCGTCGAATTGAGAACCTCCTCCTTTTTTGAAGTCGGTTAAAAAAAGGAAAGAATATGTCGCTGACTGAATACATTAGTGGCACAAGTCGAATTTGTGGCAATTTGAGTTAATAATGAATTCTTGTTCTAAATTAGGTACTTTATTTTCGTAGATATTTATAAACCAAACATAAACTATAATTATATTCCATAAAATACAGTCGGTAAGAGCTTTTCTGTGCGCGCGCACTAGTCTTCGAATATTTATTGTACGTTTTCTCAAATTGTTGAATTTTGAGTTGTGCCACTATCGAATTCAGTCAGCGATGTACACCTTTGCTCACATAAAAAAAAAACACTCGTTGTTTCTTACCTGCATAGTGCCGTCTAGAGGGTGGCTTACATTGGGTCTATTGTCGCTAAGCAAGTTCATAGCAAACATGTGCACAACTTTCTTAATTTTTGAGAATATAGGTAGGTAGGAAACTAGCACCAATTAATAAGAATATTATTAATACTTAATTGTTGATTAATAAGGAATTAATTATTGTTAAGTGAGAAAAATAATAATGTCGATCGATAAGGATGCTACGCTTACCGCAGTTGGTCCGTGGATGGGAGAACATCTTTGCATACCAAAACCTCTCCGTGCCTCGGAAAGCACGTTAAGCCATTGGTCCCGGCTGTCATTCGTGGATCTTTGACAGTCGTTTTGAGTCGTCAGAAGCCCAAAAGTCTAACAACCAGTCTTACCCAGGGGTGTCGCATTACCCAGTAACTGGGTTGTGGAGGTCAGATAGGCAGTCGCTCCATGTAAAATACTGGTATTCAGCTGCATCCGGTTAGATCGAACATGGGGTAAGGCTAGACAGATGATGAATAGCAGTCGTCATCATCATCATTTCAGCCGAAAGACGTCCAATGCTGGCCATAGGCCTCCCCCAAGCACCTCCATTTTGGCCGGTTCTGTGCTTCTTGCATCCAGCGGATTCCTGCGGCCTTCACAAGATCCTCCTAGCAGTAAGTTGATGAAAATCTCTTCTTTTTTTCAGAAATGCTGCTGTCGGCCAAAGTTTTGTTGACATTGTTGATTTTGCAGTCACTGTATGCGATCACAATGGCCCTGTCTGATGATGAACGTGAAGATAAGACGAAAGTCAAGAAAATTATCCCTTTCCCCGTTTACTATCCAGCTCTTTACTATCCAGTCTTTTACTATCCCGTGGTAGTTTACCCATCTGTATTTTTAGTCGGATAAATTATGTATTTTCTATACTTATAAATAAAACAAAGTCGGGTTAGTTACACTATTTATAACTCAAGCTGGACCGATTTTTGTGATATTTGATTTGTTGATTTGTCTCCGCTCCGAATAGCAGAATAACTATTAAAACATGGGAAAAACTCACGAAATAAAACGAAGATATTTCATATTCTGAGGTTAATATTCTGAGCTAGTTATTAAACAAATACTAACAAATAGTGTTATTATGCAAAACGGTGAAGGAAAATATAGTGAGGAAACCGGCATCTCCTAGAACCAAAAAAATTGAAAATCCGCACTGGGGAGAGGGAGTGGGCTGCAATCCAACACTCGGGGTGTTGGATTGCAGCCCACTCCCTCTCACCGAGAGGAGGCCTGTGTCCCAGCAGTGGGAACATTATATAGGCTTTTTTTTTGGATGGGAAATCATCAAATGACCCCTCCCGCTCTGGGTAGGGCAGGAGGGAGTGTCAGACTCTTACTGACTAAAACCCACCCGTGTTCCTTCCTTAGCCCTTTATGTTCCGGGGCAGCGGTAACCCTTTCGGACAATCCCGCTGCCCCGGAAACATTATATAGGCTGAATATGCAATAAACAATATTTTAATTCTATAATATTATTTTTATATTAAAATTAGTGTCATATTGTATCGTTTAGATTGTTGGCGCCAAATATTATAATTTTAGAATAGTTAACGAATCATTTATTAAATATAAAGTTATGTTACTTTTCAACGTGATATTTTAATTTATAACAAGGTTTTGTAACATGAAATAATGTGCAAGAGCGATATCGATAAAAAAGTTTATAGATATTTAAAAATTTATCGATATGCTAGATACACACGATGCGTTGCGGCCCCGCACTGCAAAGATTTCACCGTATCAGCGGGCACACGAGCGTTGCAGCGCCGCAACGTTGTTTTGTCGCAGCGACGCCGCCGGCGCCCTAGGAGTGTTGGAAAGTCTCAACTAAGCGGTGCCACTCCGACGTCGCAACGCATTCACCCCTCCCCGCCTCGTCTCGGTGGTTCCAAGTCCGGTGCGGCACCGGCGGAGTAATTACGTAACACACTATGAGTAGCGATGGCTTCCATGGCTTCCAGTTCAACAACATTCATTGCGTTATTTACGTTGTTGAGCAAACAATTTTTTCGAACATATGAAGCAATGGATTAGCAATATCTTTCAAAATGATTCAGATTGTGATAGAAAGTGTTTTACGTAATTAGGGTGCGGAGCGCATCGTTGGATATGCCACAGATATTTCTATGTAAGACGACGCAGCGATACCGCTCCGGCGCCGCACCGCCGCCGTAACGCATCGTGTGCCCCCGCTCTTAGGCTGTGAATACACGCACAGCTTTGAAGATTGTGACCACTGACTACATTAATCTGTTTGATTTATTTAGGTACATATTAAATACTCACAATCTACATTCTTAATTATAAGTATTTTTTTTTTTTTGAGGATGGGAAATCATCAAATGACCCCTCCCACTCTGGGTGGAGCAGAAGGGAGTGTCAGACTCTTACGTACTAAAACCCACCCGTGTTCCTTCCTTAGCCCTTTGTGTTCCGGGGTAGCGGTAACCATTTCGGACAATGCCGCTGCTAATTATAAGTATGTGATACAATTTCTTACAGAATGGGTAAGAGAAAAAATACCGTCTGTAGATGATTATACAGCTGCTACCTAGGTACCTATATTTGATAATTTTCAAATTATGGAGGAACAAACTAAATATCATACTTAACAAAATTCAAATTCCATTGCAACCAAAAACTTATTAGGACCTTTTTGTTGCAAATGTTCACTCAAAAATCAACTTAGTATACATTACGTTAAATTGGATAACTGATTAAGTGGCGGTGAAATGTAAATTATCTGAGATTATGAACACTGCTATAGTGCTTTGCAACCTTCGTCTTTAGCCACCTGCTAGAATAAGGGTGCTGGCGGTTCTTAAATTAAGGATTTCGTTTTTGTTATTAATTGAACCCATAACATGATAAGCACGACAGCCTCCTATTTGTTAGGTCTATGTAAATATTAAAAAAAAATACTTTAACGGTTCAAAAGTCGAGTTTTTGAGGACTGCTGTGTGAAGCAAAATAAATCTGTTTAGGGGTGATGCGCTAAGGTAGCCCGCGAAATTAAAATTTTCTTACGTGTTTTGCAATTTGCAGGTCAATGTCAGATTGTATTGATTAAAGGATGATTCGCGAAAGTAACAAGAATGTATTTACAGAATTATATACCTAATCAATAACATCATCAATACAATACAACCCTGAATGATTATTTCATGAAATATGAATCAATAGGATTAATGAACTTAGCTAACAAACCTTGTTCTAAGGATATTATATTGCAGAATCGCGTCGCATTGTCACGTCGCTTCGTGCCTGTCTACGGGAGCCTTAACACAGTGTTTCTCTAATTAAAAGGTGTAACATATTGAGCTACTTTTGAACATTATGAACGACTTATGTAAGATTTTTATAGAAGGTGATAAAATTACCTATAAGATGAGAATAATAAGTCAGTAATACATAGTTGACGTTATTTTTATGTAGTTAAAGTTAGTACACAATAATAGTTTATTACTACTATCGTTTCGTTTCGTTTCGTTTCGTGTCAGGGGGTCTACTCCCTAAGTCCGTCAACGAGGTAACGGGCCCGTCCGACAGTAGTCCGATACGTCGGAATGAACCCTACTCCCTAACGATTTCGGATTCATCAGTTTCAAACGGAATCATAGATAATATTCGTGAACGAAAGACGTATGGCGATAGAGTTGCGCTATTTTATCGGTCGATTACCGGTTTACTTATTTTGTAGTTTTATAGCTTAGTAGTTAAACAAAAATTAATACTTTTGTCGTTAGAAAAAGACCACATTTATAAAAATATACTTTTTAATATGTTTTTAAATATAGAATTGAATTATTTTTGCCATTTTTGTTCGGAAACCGGCATCATCCTGTTGATACCTTTGCCTGTTTACTTTTTGAAGGGAATTTTCAAATGAAATGTCAAATTGTTAGCCGAGAAGTTTTAATATATTCAATATTCATATTTATTAGCTTTTTTGTTGTGTAAAACGGCCCCAACCGCTGCAGCGACATATGGGCAAATTGAGGCCCTTCTCGATTTTATGGGTGAGAACCAAGAATTGGCTCGCGGATTATTAAGGGGTGCCGACGACGGGAGAGTTCACTCAAAACGGCTGTGGGAAAACCTGTGCAACTCCCTTAACTCAATGGGAAGTTGCACTAGTCCGTCGGGCAGTGGCAAAGGGTGAGTTTAATACATTACTCGTCAATATTTGTCATCAGTAAAGTGAATACAATGATAATCAGTCATCCTCCAAATACTTATCTGTAGGAGTACTTACGAGTATAGTGGTTTTTATATTGCTTTATAAAATTAACCAAATATTCAAATTTTAGGTGTGGTCTGACAAAAGACATCTTGCTAAAAAAGCGGCTGGAGCTGCCAGAAGGTCAGCAAGTGTTACAGGTGGAGGCCCATCGGTAGCACCAACCCTCTCCCAAGTGGAATTGAAGATACTACCGATAATGGGAGAGGGTTTCGGAGAGCCGCAAACCGTATCAAGAGTGCCAGCTTTTCAATTGGTAAGAATTACATTTATAAATTATGATAGTAAGCTTGTTTCAGAGGTAAAGAACTAAAAGCAACATTGCATTTATAATTATGTGTATGGAGTCTTTCCCGTGCCTTTTTTTTATTAAATAATATTAAATTACGGATAAGTGCACAATTAAGTATATATTTTTTGTTGTATCCGTCAATGACATTCAGTTTTTGTTGTACAGCTTCCACCTGTAAGAGAGCCAGTCGCCACCTCACCCACCCATGCTGCTACACCTGCTGACCCACTTTCCCAGGAGCAAGCCTCTACATCCACTGAGGAAATGATAATAAAATGAGAATAATTTAAAATATGTAATGTTTTGACTGATAGGTAATTGAAATAAATGATTAAAGATAATTAATTGTTTTATTCCAAAAAAATCCAATTTATATCAACCGTTATTGGCAAAACCTAGTATGTACTAAACTCTAATGGTAAAATCCCGAAACATTGTCTCTTTTTACCCGACTGCGCGATGCAAAGGAGGGTAATGTGTTTATCAGCGTATATTTATGTACTTATGTATGTCTGTTTTCCACCAGTCCCAACACCCATTAAGTCCTGTAAGGAAAATAAAAAAGTTCACAAAATAAATACCCTAATCGATAATATAAATACAAATATCCTATGCATTTTATGTTTTATTTGGAAAGTTTTCTTGTGAGACTGCATAAGTTCCTATTTTTTTCCAGCAATTGCACTAATGTCTCTTGCTCTTTGCCTTTGCTGATGAGCTTGAGGAGAGGATATCGCCATAGCTATAGAGGTAGACATCTCCCTGTCTATTGCGCTCTAATTGCAGATCTTCCTCGCTGAGGGTAGGTGCTTCTAAGCCCGCCCGATATATTGTGTAAAACACAGCAGGCAATGACAATTTTACCTAAAAAACAATCTAAAATTTAGGCGTAAATAATATCGACGTTGCCTAAACTCTTCCTGTAAAGCTTCTTCAATAATTAAACAAGCAGCCATAGTTAGGATCTTATAAACTAGTAACTTTCGTCTACAGCACGAGAACTATTTTGATGTCGTATCAACTGACATAACTATCCGTCGAAACCATTGTCAAGTTCAACTGTTCGGACGGGCAAAAACACATCGGGAGTAGGGACAACTGTCAAATCGGTGTGGCATTCATTCTTCGTTCGGGCCCCGAACGAATCATCCGTCCGTAGGTGATAGGGAGTAAGAAACGCCCGTAACGAAGGCCGAAACGACGGATTTCGTGCTTAGGGAGTAGACCCCCAGGCCTGTTGGTCTAGTGGTTAGTGACCCTGACTGCTATGCCGGAGATCGTGGGCTCGATTCCCACCCAGGACAAATGTTTGTGTAATGAGCACGATAATTTTTTCTGTGTCTGGGTGTAATTTATCTATAATATTTATGTATGTAGAAATATATAAGTATGTTTATCAGTTGTCTAGTACCCATAACACAAGCTCTGCTTAGCTTGGGACTAGATGGCGTTGTGTGATAGTTGTGGAATATTATTATTATTTGTTTATTTTTAATAGTATCTGCAGAAAATCAAAATAAAATAAAATATTATGTAAGTATGTTGACTGTACCTACGATCTTGGTGTCAATATTTTTTTATATTGATTTTTTATGTGGCAAGTTCTTCTGGGATCATGAAGTCGTGGTAATGGAGACCCCTAACCAGGAATGCTTCTTTGCCAGTCCTCAAGGCACCCTAAGTAGGCAAGACTGCTGAAAAATGAATGACAAAAAATCATAATAACGGAGCTTAGAAGAGGTCTGTATGTTTAGCAGTGGTCTGACATGTACAAATATTTAACAGGAAGGCGTCGTAACAAATTTATAAGAAGATATACATATAACAGCAATCAATCATCAATGCCGTCGGCCCATCCACAACTAAATCATAACTTTCTAAGACAAACAGTCCTCGCAACGGCGGGCAAACACACTAGATACACCGACGATATTTTAGAAGTTTCACATAGTTCTATTATTACTGAAATTGCAACTGTCATACAGCTGTCAATTTTCCCCATAGAGCATGGAAACTTCTAGAGGCGGCGTTATAAACACTTTCTTTATGAACCAAGCGTGTCACCGTTTACTTACACCACGACACAAATGACGTAAAGAAGCTGACGATTTTGTCTGGCGGTCGGCGACAGAAGTAATGCTCGCAACGCATTTTAGTGCCGCAAATTTTATCAGCCCTGCCAACTCTAGACGCTGCCGGTGCATCGATTCCGTGCTCTAAATTTTCCAGTGTTTTGTTATCACCGCGACTATGACCCAGTTATCAGGCCTTTCAATCCATCATACATGAAACTGGCTACAAAGTGTGAAAAGACCAACCAACACGCCTGTCTAGTCATCCCCACAAAGAAGATTTGTAGGGAAAGTTGACCTCTAAAGTTAGTACGTACCTACATGCTATAGCTTTCGATCGTAGTACCTAACATTTGTACTGTTGGTCGAAATGACATCTAGCACGTCGCTTGGCGTTTTGGTCAACTTAATTCGTAAACTGCCGATCGATTCTGTAAAAATCTCACCGTGAAAAGTTAGGTGAAGTGAGCTTAAAGTGAGCTGATCAATCCCTAGCATCAGGATGACACTGACAGCTCACTCCACGCTCACTTCACCTAAGTTTTTACGGTAATATGGTTACAGAATCGCACTGCTGTACAGAAAATCCAAGTGTATCACGCAAAGTTCAGCTTTTGGCGTTGCCTCGCCATTGTTATCGGCACGTGTAACATTTGCATTTAAACTAAATGAAAATGCTCTGGTTTGTTCTTACCTTCAAGCCCTAACCGGTGTAGGCCGATACCGTTGTTGTACTTCTATTGCCAGTGGGTGGTGACGCTGACACTACCACAAGCTCCAACGACGAAGACCGGCACGATTCTACAGGAAGACCGGATCAGGTGCTACAGTATAAGAATAACTTGAATACAGGGAACCACTTATGACATCGATTGTGTTTTGTTTTCCATTGTTTAATTCTCTTCCTTGCTGGTGTCCCGAATCAGAACAGTATCATTTATGAAATTTTTCGAAAGCCGTCCACAGCTGGACATAGACTAGCGAGCAAGCCTTGCACTCCTGAGTAAGTATCCTTCTCGTTTCTTTACCCACGGGATTCGGGGAACAATGAAGATGATGTCAATGGATGGTACTGTGACTGATACCTAGTCGTATCTACATTTGACACTTCGCGCCAAAACTAAGTAAAACGGGTTCAGAAGAGGCAGAAGAAGATTCACGAATAATTATTTTCTTTCTTTCATGTAAATTTTAGCAGAGAGCAGTGGTGGCTCAGTGGTAACGGCCCCGATTTACGAGATGTGGGTCGTGGGTTCGAACCTAGGCAGGCGCTTTAGGTACTTTGTGTAAATAATTTCATCACCACTGCTCTCAAATCGATGAAGGAAAACATCGTGAGGAAACCGGCATGTCCCAGAATCAAAAAATTCGAAGAAATGTGACATCTACAAACCCGCACTGGGCCCGCGTGGTGGATTACGGCCCACTCCTCACAGAGAGGAGGCCCGTATCCCAGCACTGGGAACATTATAGGCTGGTTATGTATGTAAATTTTATAGTTAGCTACAGGTGGTTTATATATTTAGAATAACACCAAATTTAGATTCACTCTTCAGTCCATTGCACCTTGAAATAAATCTTAATACATGACAAAAAACTGTTTATACAAACGAGTACATAAATAAAACTTCTTTACCTAAACTTGATACTATCTGTATACAATTCAGTACCTAGCGACTACCTTCAAATCATTTTAATGTAGATGTAAACAATTGTCGGAGCACTGCGCTGGATCAATGCATATTTCTCATCACAATAATGGGTGCATTACTATAAACAAAGACAAATAATACGCCGTAGAGCCTTTTGTACGCCGCATTATAAGTAGGCCTTAGTCGCAGAAAGTTGAAGGAACAGAAGAATCACTAACTGTAGTGTAATTTAATTCTATATTCTATTATATAAGTAATACTAGCTGACCCCGCAAACGTCGTTTTGCAAAAAAAAAAAAAGGGGTATGAAAAATAGATGTTGGCCGATTCTCAGACCTACCCGATATGCACACAAAATTTCATGAGAATCGGTCCAGCCGTTTCGGAGGAATTTAACCACAAACACCGCGACACGAGAATTTTTTATATTAGATTAAACCTCTAAATCTCTGGAACTATTAGTCGGATTTGCAAATTATTTTTGGAGTTGATAGCCCAATTCTTAAGGAAGGCTTGAAGTAGAAAAGAAAATGATAAGAAAGAACGCTAGGCGAAAACGAAGTAATAGCGTGGGCAGGCGATGCGATGCGACGTGGTGAGTCCGGGGAACAAGAAATTTCTCGCGGACGAAGTCGCGGGCAGAAGCTAGTGTATGATAATTGGAGCAAGTAGAAATAGCAATGGTATGGGATATAAGCTGTCGGGCCGAAGGCCATTGTAGCAGACGTTTTCTTGGGTGGAGACCGCGGTCTGTGTAAGGTTAAGCTGCCCGGAAGCTGCATGGGGTGGCCGGAGATCGAGCTCTGGACCGTGCAATGGAAGTAGCGTATGTCCAGCAGTAGACTAAGATGATGGTGTTGAGTTTTGGAGTAAATAGGAGGCCGGAAATGCCATGACTTTAAGAGCACCTGAGAATGAGAGAATATTTTTGGATTCACTCTGTGACGCCATCTAAAACGCCACATGTGAACTACGCATCACACTGACGTTATATAAAATCTTGTATCGCGCAAGCAGAGTTTGCCGCGCAATTAGACATCCCGACATCTATCGTCAGGGTTGCCCACCAGACACAACAGTGTCTGGACGGAGGATCCTTCATTTCTATAGAGAATGAGTGAACTTTACACTCTGTTCCTCATATATCTATAACTCTCCTAAAATCTGAAAAAGTCCCCACATAATGACGTTCTATATTTTTGCACGACAAAGGTTGTTCGGAGTAAACCTTCTTTATCTTCTTTTCTATGTCTCGGCTGTTAAAAGTAGGCTATAAATGTAAAAGGTTAAGGAATTACCACAGTGAGAGGTCTAGCGGGCTTCGTTGGAATCTTTTTATGTATTCTTATGTCAGATTCTTGTTAAAAGGCATAGGTATAGACCGGATTTTGACTCTAAATAAATTGGCTAAGGGCGGAGACTGATGAGATCTACTGAGACTAATCTTATCAATTAGGTAATTATTTACGACATGTCGTAGTTAATAATAGAAGCAACATTAGAGCGGCGTCGTCAGCATCTTGAAGACGTAACCCCAGAGGGGTACTGCAAATTATCAAATTGATCAATTATTGACATGTAACCTTACGCCTCTAATGGTGACGCGCGAATATATCATTATCAGCTATATTAATCTATGTGGTTTAGTTGAAGCAATTTGCCCTTCTAATTTATCTGAATTTTTAATCAAGTAGATCGATCAACCGATTATTAATGTGTATTGTTTTTGGTGCCCCTGACATTAAGCAATGGACAAAATTGTCAACCTTTTTTGCTGGAGTATGAGGTTTTTATTATTATAAGTTATATATTTTTATTATAAGTCCCATTTGATAGGGGGCAAGCCTTTTGCGATCAACCGGGCACAAGTCTAAATTCCAAACTGAGAAATTCCAGATAGAATATCCCAGTTTCACTTTTGCCCGACCCGGGAATCGAACTCAGGGTCTCATGTTCAGCAGTAGAGCTTGCAACCACTAATCCAACGAGGCAGTCTCGGGCAAAAGCTAGTATAAAATACAGAAGCGAGTTCTTAATTTATCATCATAACACACAACATAATATCATCATCATCATCATCATTTCAGGCGAAAGACATCCACTGCTGGACATAGGCCTTCCTCAAGCACCTCCACTTCGACCGGTTTTGTGCTTCTCGCATCCAACGGGTTCCTGCGGACTTCACAAGGTCATCGGTCCACCTTGTGGAAGGCCTTCCAACGCTACGCCTTCCGGTACGCGGTCGCCACTCCAGAACCTTTCAGCCTCATCGGCTATCTGTTCTGTGAGCAACGCGCCCTGCCCACTTCCACTTATGTTGGCAATTCTTCGGGCTATGTCGGTTACCTTGGTTCTCCTGCGGATCTCTTCATTTCTGATTCGATTACGCAGGGAAACTCCAAGCATAGCCCTCTCCATTTTGGCACCTTCAGTCAACATAATATTGCATCTAATCAATACTGATAAAAGAAGAAGGGAGTTTAGAAGCTCCCTCTAAGAGTGCCTTTCCCTCGATACATATTTTTGATACAGCATGCGCACGTCAGAGTAACACTTTAATTACGAAAACAGTAGGCGCTGTCACAGTCAAGTTATCTACCAACGTGCAATTGACTTTACGTCGAAACGTGTAGACTTAAAAAATAAAGAAGAATCTTATTTTAGTTAAATGATTAGTTAATTATAAAAAAAGAAAATTATTAAGTATTGCTTTTAGCGGGCTCTATAATTTTATGACGACGACGACGAGACCTTACTTCAATCAACTCAGCGTGTCGCAGTCCACTGCTGGACATAGGCCTCTCCCAGGCTGCGCCACAACACCCTGTTCTCCACCTTCCGCATCCAGTCTGTCCCAGCCACCTTCTTAAGGTCGTCGGTCCATGGGCTTAAAGTTAAGTAATGATTAGCGACTGTTTAACCATACATTGTTGACGTTTAAACATCTCCTAACTTCAAGCAACGCTTATAAATAAACCCCACTACGTTTAAGGTATATTCATGTTTTTTTTCCGCAATCCCAAATGGGCGCGAAAACAAAAAAGCCCCGCGTAATACAAAAATGCGCAGTAATATTTGCAGTCGCAATAACGCAGCAACTTGAAGCCATCTCCGCCGATACGCACGTACTATTTATATTAAATTTCTTCAATATCTGTGAACAATATTATATTATATGTGTTTTGGCACGTCATATTGCCTATTATTTAGTAACAGGCGGTAGAAAGGAGAATTTATGTATTTATGAGGAAATGCGGGTGGTCTTTTCTCCATAGAAACGCTCTCGCGTATTTTCCTTCTATAAGCAATGATTATTTACAGACTAATAAATATTAACTACTTGTATGTCCCTATGTTTTCCTTTTTGATGATACATTATTTTTGTAAGCACTATAGAACCTGCAAAAAATGCCGATTTAAACCGCACTCATCAGAGGGCTATAGTGTACAAATTTGACAACTATTAATGAAAAAAGAAAAACATAGGGACACAGTATCCTTTTCTTATTCAGTTTATGAAATATCTTTTAAATTGGTCCAATATTGGAGGTGGAAATAGGCGTGAGCCAAACCTCGAATTATGACTTTATACTTAGGCTTTTTCAAAAGTCTCTCCGACCGCATTTCATCTTTTTCTTCAATAAAAGTTTTTTACCGTGCTAATATAATATAACCGTACGAATATGTTTTTGTTCCGATTCTACGTAGGCACGATGGTAAAAGGTTAAATATTCTACTTTGAGTTTCCTTCATTACTAAAGGTCGTCGGTACATAATTATATTGAAAATATTTGACGAAGATTTGAGTTGCTGACGAGCTGCTTCAAGGCTACTGTGTCTCGGCTCATATCAGAGCAGTGCCATCGTTGAGTCCCGTTTGAATCATAGAGTATTAAAAGAAAGAAGAAAGAAAATACGTTTATTTGCGGTAAACGTGACGCATAAAAAGAACACAAACAAACAATAACAAGTTGGGTTATCCTCGCAAAACGGCCATCGCTCTCCATTACTAGACAAAGCCCCAGCGCCGGTTTTCAGGGATAGCCGTAAACAAATAAAATAATGTATCACTAAGAAAACGAGTTTTTTCACAATGAAATTGCAGCAAGGGTCATCATCTGCCTAGCCTTTTCCCAACTATGTTGGGGCCGGCTTCCAGTCTAACCGGATGCATCTGAATACCATTAATTTACATGGAGCGACTGCCTATCTGACCTTCACAACCCAGTTACTGGGTAATACTATACCCCTTGGTAAGACTGGTTGTCAGACCTTCTGGCTTCTGACTACCCGTAACGACTGTCAAAGATCCACGAATGACAGCCACGGAGGGGTCCTCGGTATGTAAAGATGGTCACCCATTCACAGACCAACCACGGCAAGCGTAGCAATCAAACGTTTGCGCAGCGAGCAAATTGCAGCAAGGGTATAACTTGCAAATATACTGAGCTATATTGGTCATCAAAATTGCCAGCAAGATGCAATTTCTGTAGCCCGCTTATAATGTAGGTACTAGTTGATTAGAGTCTGGGTTTTGGAGAAAGCAATTATGATTGTTGGTGTATAAAGATGAGTTTTCGATTTTTAGGTCGGGCAAGGTGACATTTGGTTTTTCCAAGAGGAATTTCTCAGTAATAGTCCTGAGTCTGGAACTGGATTTGTGCCCAATTGATGGCAACAGGCTTGTTCCTATTACTTGGGACTTAAACATAACTGGTGGTATATGGGTCTACAGACGCTAGCAAATCAAGCTACCCGAAACTGTAAAATTTTCCCAATCAACTTTGGACCTTATACTTTAGTGACAAAGTTGAAAATCTATTAAAGGAATTTGACAGATTGTAGTAGCTTGATGTTCTGGCGTTTGTAAATATCTGCCTAACCTGTTGGGCAATACAGGTGTGATATTACATGTATAGAAAGATTACAATTTACTTTTATCGTCTGCAAGTGAATATAAACATAATTACACACTCAAATGCGTGAAGACACGTGCCAAATATAATTTAACAGACCATTTATTAGGTACGCACTAACTGTTTCTTTTACATAATTATTATTTGATTACAAGATCTTATAAAGTGTTATTTGTTATTAGAAATTATTCACAGCACCTTCGTTGTATACTTATGACATTAATGTTGGTACGATTTTACCTAAATACCTATGTAACTAAAGAGTTTAAAAAAAAAATCAAAAGTTCAAAATATAAAATTAAAAATCATAAAAATACATCATTATAATAATTGGAGATAATAAATTACATTATTCATGTAATCAAAAATACGTTTATTTGACTAACTATTTACACTAGAAACTAAATTAAAAGACTAAATTACTATACAAATAAATACAAAAAAAAAACAAAGGACACTTAGGCGTCAAAGTACTCGTCCGTATCGCTGTCATCCGGAAAAGTGCCCAGAAGACTGGCAGCATTGCCACGTTGAATGGCAATGCTAATTCTTTGACCAAAGAAAGACCCAGCCCTCTGGTCACGTGAAGTATCGACCAGCCGGCGAGAAATTTCATTAAAAAGGAGACGCGCACTCGGGCCCCATGACCCGAGCGTTTCGACCCCAAACGGCTCAAAGCTGTAGTTGCCCATAAGGTTGCAGTATTTGCGCCGCTTGAGGGTCTCAGCAGCAGCAGCAGCGGCGCCAGCACAGCCCGCCGTGCTAGGAACATGAGATGGCGCAAGGGTATCGACACACGTTGCGTCCCACACCAGAGGCCTACCCATCTTCCAAGGCAACAACGTCATACCGTCTGGTCTCTTCCCATCGTCACGTACCAAGCCATTTGGTTCTAAAACAGCTGGTACGCCGGCGGTGACAAGGGCTCGACGAATAATATCGTTGATGCTGGCGTGCCGTGCTATGCGACCTGCGCTCCTATAGCAGGACAGGCCATGGTGCCCGAGACTGTCGACAGCTTCACCGCAGAGACACCGATGCGGAGCAACACAAGGTGCGCCCAAGCGGAGACATGTAGCGAGCCGAAACGATGAGTCATCCATCATTGTGCCTATGGTGGATGACGGGAGCGCCTGAAGCCACAAGCCTGACTCCCATTCCCCCACAGCCAGCAGACGGGCACGCTCAACAGTATTACGTGACGTGTTTATAAGGGAATTCCGTAAATACTGCAGAGCGGCACGTCCCACCGTCTCTGGGAAGACGGGTTATCGGGCAAAACCGTATTGGGACAAGCCATTTTCCAAGCGTTCAACGCATCGGTCAAACACGGTACTTCAAAATCGACCAGTGAGGAAGATAAAATGTTCCTGGTTAATTTATCGGTACTGTACACCGAGGAGAGGAAGGCCGGTAAACTTATACTTGAAATTTTGCGGACGCCGAGACCGCCCAGGCGAATGGGAAGTGTGGCTTGCTGCCACGCACGGTCGTCCAGGGCCACATTTAGGATGGAAGTTAGTGTGTTTCTAATAATTTGGTCTACTTTTTGTAAAAGTTGTGGATGCTTCCATAGATGAGAGGAGCGAAGGCTATAAGTAAATTTTGGTCCAAAACAACAGTACCGAATGAGCGTGAAGGCCGAATGAATATTAATTTTGAAAAGTCTTTCCGAGACATCATTAAAATTTTGTATCTTTTCCTCAATGAAAGAAGGAAAAGAGTCGTCAAAAATCGGGGACCCTAGTAGGTGAAGAGAGTTTCTTTCCGTAATTTTGATATTTGGAGCTATTGTATTAAATTTTGCTATGGTAGTCTGTCTGTCAGTCCATTGAGGGAGATAAATTTCGCATTTTGAAAGGTTAAGGTCTAGGCCAACGGAAGTGAATTTTTCTTTTAAAAAAGTTAAATCTTTTAAGACTGTGTCTACATCACCTCCTAGGGTTCCGTCATCAAAATACCATACGTTGAATTTAGAATTTAGCTGTCGAATAATTGGATTTATTGCTAAACTAAAAATGACTGGCCCAAGAGGGTCACCCTGTTGACAACCAACGGCTGATTGCAAAAGGTTGTCTTTATAAAGTAATTTAGAGAGGTGCCTGTAACATTGGTAGAGAAAACTGTAAATTTTGGGTATTTCTTTTTGAACTTCTGTCAACAAGGTGAAAGCAAAGCAGGTTGAAAGCATTCTTAATGTCAACCTTAAGGATGACCTCACCTTTGTCGCTATTTAGGTAAGTGGATAATGCATGTACCGCAGCCTCACAGCCCCCTTTAGACCCAAAGCCAAGTTGTAGGGGCTGGAATTTGCTGGCTAGTGTTTCGCTGTAAAAAGCACAGCAAATTTTGGCTGCGATACGACGGTAAGTGGTCCCAACGGCAATGGGACGAATGCCGCCATCCTTCTTGCGCAGGGCACATAGATTCGCCCCATACAAAATATCAATGGCGGCTTCGTTCACATTGCGCCGGAAAGCATGAGATTGACGAGGGCCGTCAGCTCCTTCAAAAGGGACTCACCGGCCTCCCCGGCGCCTGAACACGTCAAGTCCTTCAGGTGTTGAGGTGTCAGGCCGTCGAGACAGCCGGCGGATCCAGTGGTTATACAGTGGTTCGATTCCATTCCGTACAAATATTCGAAGTCCTGTCAAAAATACAGGGTGTTCGGCAGAACGTTGAACACAAGAAAATGGCAGATAGGTGGAGTCGTCTGCTACCTACCCAGCTCAAAAAAAAAAAAATTACCCAGGCCCCACCGTTTTTTTTTATTTTTTTTATTACCGAAATTCGTGAGTTTTAAAACTTTGAAGGAACTTTATGTAGGATAGACGGAACTGGCAACTCTTTTTTTTGTTTTTGTCTCGGCTATTGGTAGATTCATCTAAAATTATTGTTTGGTGCAAATAGTAGGTAACTAGACAAAAAGTTATAAGCCATCAAACATTACAAAAAGGGATAAAACGTGATTTTGAGCTTTTCTTTGCATTGCATTAAAAATAAAAAAACTGTGGATTTTGGTAATTATTAATTAAAAACCTTTTCAAAAATAAAAATAAAGTTAAAAAAAAAAACTATGGGGCCTAGGATTTTTTTTTTGAGCTGGGTAGGTAGCAGACGACCCCACCTATCTGCCATTTTCGTGTGTTCAACGTTCTGCCGAACACTCTGTATAAGCACAGGCTGAAACGGTTACAAGTTGGTATTGCGTCTTCTTCTCTACAAGTTAGTACTGAAACGGTTACAAGTACGTACTAGATTAAATGATAAACATGACATGTAAACTGACAAGAAAACAGGGAGGAGTGGTGGTCTAGTGGTAACGGACGCGACTTACGAGTTGTAGGTCGTAGGTTTGAACCCAAACAGCCGCTTTACTTTGTGTAAATTATTTACAGCACTGCTCTCAAAACGGTGAAGGAAAACATCGTGAGGAAACCGACATGTCGTAGAATCAAAAATTCGAAGACATGTAACGTCTTCCCACCCGCACTGGGCCTGCGTGGTGGATCACAGCCCACTCCCACTCGAAGAGAGGAGGCCTGTGTCCCAGCAGTGGGAACAATATAGGCTGATTATGCTTATGCTACATTTTTTTTTCTACAATCGGCTGTTTAGCCATAATTAGATGTGTTCTACAAGGGTGGAATTGTTTTGATGGCCATTCCAATGAATAGTCTTAAATCTACACATGGGAACACTTCAGTTTCTTTTGATCGAGTTCCAGTATGTGCCATCTTTTAAGGGAATGGCTTAGCATGATCCTCCGTTATGTCAAAAATACTGCAGCATTAATTTTGAAATAAATATGTGGTAAAGTTGAGGATTAATGTTAGGTCTTATGTTAGACGAAAACACGATTTCATAAAATTTTCCCGATAGAAATAAATTCCAAAGAGTGAATTTTAGCTGAGGTAGTGTTGGCTCTTAAGGCGTTTTATATGGTCCTTATCTAGGAGTAGATCTCTGGCTAGTGAGTTGCTGTGGTTGTTCAGTATGTCTTTGTACTTTTTGCTATAGTTGTTTACTTTTTCTGTAATGATCGGCATTACTAGGTATTCGCGTATTTCCGAGTTTCTTACGAACCAGTGTGACATGCTACATGAAATAATTTGTGTTTTTGTTTTTGAAAATAAATGGTTTATTATTATTTCCTTTATTTAACTAAATACATATAAATTATATTTTTAAATATTAGAATATAAAAAATATAAAAACATTTAAAAATATAAAAAATAGTCACCCACCGGTATCGGGAACAGGGTCCAAGCTACCGGTGGTCAGGGCTCCAGAGAGAGGAACCTCCTAACAATGCGAGCCGTGTCCAGAAGTACTGCTTTCTGAATCAAGCCCTTGATCCAGCCGCTCAACGAGAGCCTCCTCAGATGTTGGTCGAGGCTCTTGGCTATTAATCCATTGGCTGTCACGACTATCGGCACAATGATCGCTGAGTCCACATCGCACATGTCGACAACCTCGCGAGCCAAGTCAAGATACTTGATTTGTTTATCTTTCTCGGCTTTCACGAGGTTCTCATCATGCGGGATGGTTATGTCAACAATCATTGCGCGCCGCTCTGATCGATCCACCACCACTATATCAGGCTTATTGGCAACAATAGTCCTGTCAGTGATGATGGATCGATCCCAATATAATGTGATACTACCATTTTCGAGAACTGGGTTGGGCACATACCTGTAGTACGGCACCTCCGATTCCACAAGGCTGTATTTCAGAGCAAGTTGCTGATGGATTATCCTGGCTACAAGGTTGTGTCTATGCAAGTACTCTCCGTTAGCCAGACGAGAACACCCGGAGATAATATGCCTGATTGTTTCTCCCGGCCGGTGGCATGCCCGACAGATGTCAACCGTGCCGTTTTTCACAATAAATCTCCGGTAATTATTCGTCATCATAACTTCGTCCATAATTGCACAGACAAAACCTTCGGTTTCTCCAAAGAGGTCACCGAAACGTAGCCAGGCTAGTAGGTCTACATCAGGTCCATGTAGCGCCCGGAAAAAGCGTCCGTGAAGCTCCTTACTCTGCCATACCTCCATACGATCATTAGTGTCAAGTACTACTGGCTTGCACTAGTTCTCTTTAGCCAAGGAGAGCGGAGTGAGGCCCTTGTCGACCATGACTACATCTCGATGCATCCCCACGTCGGTTTCTAGGAAATATTCCCTGAGACTGCATATCTCGCGATTGTGGAGGGTCTTAGCATTTAAAAACCCTCGACCTCCACATTTTCGCGGGATATACAGCCTCATTACCGATGACCGTGGGTGATGCATTCGATTTGTAGTCAGCAGCGTACGGACCTTCCTATCCAGGGCGTCGAGTTCGGTCTGAGTCCATTTGAGTATGCCGAAAGAGTACATCAAAACCGGCATGACCCAATCATTGAAGGCGCGCACCTTGTTTCCGCCTGATAGAAGACTATTAAGTACTTTTTTCAGGCGGCCAAAGAAGCGCTCCTTCAACGATTGCTTCATGTCAGTAATATTGATGCCTAACGCTTCCGACATACCCAAATATTTATAGGTTTCGGATGCGGAGAGGGCTCTAAGGTTTGTGGAATCCGAGAGTTGGGTTCCCACGGATTCCACAATCTCCCCTCGCTTTACATGCATGACCGCACATTTGTCCACACCAAATTCCATCCTGATGGCGCTACTGAAAGTTTGAGTTGCTTTCAGTAGCTCCATCAGTTGCAAATTGTTGGGGGCAAAGAGTTTTAGGTCATCCATGTAGAGGAGGTGCGATATAACCTGACCACCTCTCCTCAGCCGATAGCCTAGACCTGAATCCTCCAGCAGTGTGCTTAGAGGATTCAAGGCTAAGCAGAACCAAAGCGGACTCAAACTGTCGCCCAGGAATATGCCTCGTTCGATCCTTATGGGTTCGCTATTCCTCTGAATATTTCGACATCCTGGATAGCGAAGGACCGTCCTCCATTGCCCCATACATGACATCAGGAAGGTGCGCAGAGTTGTATCTACTTTATACAACTCCAACACCCTCATGAGCCATGTATGTGGCACCGAGTCATAGGCCTTCTTATAATCTATCCAACATGTCGACAGATCCTTTCGGGAACGGCGAACCTGTTGGCTAATGGTCATATCAATGAGGAGTAGCTCCTTAGCACCGCGAGATCCGTTCCTACATCCATTTTGAGAAGCAGACATGATGGAGTTGGCATTTATATGTTTGTCTATTTTAGCTCTCAAAATGGATGTAAGAACTTTATAGACCGTCGGTAAACACGTGATCGGCCTATAATTTTTGGGTTCCGCGGTGCTACCGGATTTATGGAGCAGGTGGGTAATTCCTGTCGTTAGGAACTGGGGTAGCGAACCAGACTCCAAAACAGTCTGGAACTGAGATGCCAAGCGAACGTGTGACCTGGAGAACCATTTGATCCTAAAGTTGTGCAGCCCATCCGGCCCTGGAGACTTCCAATTAGGCAACGGACGGACTGCACAAGCTACATCTTGGGGGCAGATGGTAATAGCCCCCATTTCTGGTATTAGGTCACAGGCTCGCTCGACTTCCCGAGTCCAATCACCTTCGGTGTGACTAACAGGCACCGACCAGATATTGCGCCAGTAAGAACACATGGCATCATCATCCGGCAGGCACGCGTCAGCCACACTTTGGTCCGGTCGCTCCCAACCCCTATAAACCCACCTTTTATCACTCTGGAAGGTGCGATTCTGAGTATATCGTTCTACTCGCCGCTTATAACGACAAATACGGTACACTTTCTGCTTCAGGAAGTCGATGCGCTCTGTGACACAAGACGTATAGTCTTGAGGACTAATATCAGTCCCCGAGAACGCCCGCCTCACAAAGCGCATCACTCTAGGGCGAGTATTGCCCTCCCTGAAGCAGATTAGTTTGCCAATGAGCGCTCTGGCCTCACCAATACGGCGTTCAATTCTGCACTGCCAAGGTGGTACAGCTAGATTCGGTCGTGTAGCTCTCGAGTCATTAGCAAATTTGACGTGAGCTACACGACATGCCGCTACAGCCGCGCAGTACAGAATCGAATGAGTATCGGTGAGGTCTTCGCAGCTATCAAAATAGTTTGACAACTGCGAATCCAGAACCGCCACCAGCGCCCTATTTTTGTTATGCATGGGCAAACGAGGTAAGCGTGGCCTAAGTTCCGGCGACATGAAGCGATATTCCTGAATCGCATCCTCCAAAGCACTCCTCAATTCCTCATTACATTGGGTACTTACATTTGTAGCCCTGTCATTACTCCCCTCGTCAGCATGACTTGTATTGGACTGTGGTAGTACTACAGCAGTCTGCGACTGAGGGGCGATGACATGGCTACTCTGCATTTCATTTCGCAGGCGATCAAGTACAGTGTCATCCAACATATGATTACGCTGGATGACCCGCACCTGATCCGACAGTCGTTGTGCCGAAACGTTGACAGCTGGCTCAAGCACCTGAAAAAGAGAGAGCATCCGAGCACGGTACGCAGTCAGATTGTTTCCCCCCTCTGTAGCCCCATAGTATGAGCGCATGACATTTTCATTGATGGATCGTGTCCATCTCATGCGCTGCACACTTCCGCCGGAAGCTGGGACCCTATCAGAGGCCGGTGGGCCTCGAGGTCCTAAGCCGTCTGGCGGCCGGCGTCCTCCCCGTCGACGAGCAGGTGGTGGCGTCGTGGACGGAGAGAAATACTCGTCGCTCGAGCTCGACGCAACTGCCACGGCCGGTGTCGTTACAGCACTCACAGTGAGACTGGGTACCGGCGGCGGCGAGGCGGAGCTGAGCGAAGAGTCCGGAGGTGGTGGGCGTGCTTGGCGTGCAGCTGATCTTGTCAACATAGAAGTATCTTCATTTTCCTAATTTCTTTATTATTGTTGTTTTTTCGGAGGTGACATCTGTCATGTCACCTCCGATTCGACAATTTCTGATTTCTATTACATTTTTCACATTTTCTGTTTTCTGCCTTTTTTTTTGGTTTTATATTGTAATATACGATTCTGGTTTTGATTCAAAGAAAAACTATTGGTATAAGTTGGTCAAAATGACTTTAAAACGGTGAAAATTATAAAAGTTGGAAAATGACACGTCTTGTTGACACGGTGTTGCCAAAATTAAAATTAAATTTAATTGTCTTGTTGTTTGTTTATTATTATTATTATTATTAACACACCGTAACTTTGTCCCCAGCGACTATGTCTCTTCACATTCATTTACCTAACGGTAACCGATTGCCGTCTACTGCCCCCAACTAAATCACCAGCCCGACGAGCGTTTGAAAAAAAGCACGCACGGGTCCTCCCACAAGACTTCATACAAAATGGCAAGAGTCTTGTAGATAACATAAAGATTCCTTACAGCGAATTCTGCTCCGAAATGATCCTTAGGCCCGAAGACCACTACCTTGGTTCTTCCTTGGTGGTACAACTACTGCCAGGACCTAAAGGAAAAGCATGCGAAAGATATTCAAGGAAATGTCAACTATAATGATGTACATAAATATATCGCCGGGTTAATTAAAAAACCAACTAACTCGATGATTTTGAGAAATTGAGTTAAATATACACAGCGATTCAAAATTTTATTCTCTTTCTACTGGTAAAACATACTAAGCCGTGCGATGCTTTGTTTCGGAGATACTGAATGGTGAAACCAACTATCTAACCATACCGTTTATATGCAAAACAAATATTCCTTGTTAATCAGCAAAATTATGATTTATATCGAAGTCAAACGAGATACTTAAATTTAATCAGTTTTCAAAATAAAAAAAACCTGAAAAATATACGGAATTTTGGGAAAGAAAAACAATCACATCCAATTATATGGTTTAAGTAATTAGAAACAACAGGAAATAGCGTTAACATTCAGTGATAATATCAGTTATCATAGGATAAAAGCTATTACCTGTTGGTTATTTATTAATACTTGAAACAAAATCAAGAAGTCATTGCTAAAAAATAGGTTTAGTAGTTTTTACTTCTATAATTTAATCATGATCCCAACAAAATATCCAGAAGTAAAACCGATTAACCGCGGGTAGTTTTGCGACTGCGCATGCGTCAGTCGTTGTTGCTCTCGGCCGACGACATCTCGATTCATTTTGTAGCGGCGAAAAATTCAGTTCAAAGTGATAGTAAGGTGTTTCTGCACTAAAGTGGAATTTCGTGATGCCCATCCTCCTCTTCCAGACTTTCAAACTCAGAGCAAGTAATAAAATTTAAGCTAAATATTATTTTTTTAACATGCTTCTTATTGTAATTACTTAAGCTACAAAACAATAATTTAGGACAAACGATCTGCTAAGTCACCACCAGTGGAATTTGATCGTTTTAAACGAGCCATTGTAACTAGATTCATTCATTCGGTTCGATACCATGGGCCAACTATTATTGGATGCTTTTTAAAAGCACACTGCACTTTCTATTTTCGCAGATTTAATTTATTGATGAATTAACTTAAAAATCAATAATCATTAATATTTTATTTACCTACTTAAAGGAAATGATTCGGATGGATTGGAAGAAAGTAACTACGAAAGCCCCGAAAAAAACTATCTAGAAGATTAGCTCATTACATTGGAAGATTTGCTGGACCCGGTTTCTTCTTTTAACTCAACAAGATCTTGATTTACAACCGTTAAACTCTTTTAATATTGATATGGATAATGATTTAGGCGAAGCGTCAACGATATCAACAATTATTGTAATGAACATTTTTAATCGTGCTTTCGAAAGTATTTTCGACAATATCCGATACATGTTATGTAGTCAGTCACATGTATCGGATATTGTCGAAAATTGTTTCATAAGGGCATGGAAAATGATAAAACCACGTAGTTGCTGGTATGTGCCTGATCCAGCATCATGGAAAGAAAATGTGGCAAGAAAGCGTCGCGCTGATGGTTTACCTTACGTCACAAAAAGTTTGTCAAAATGCAAAAGTTCTCAAGCCAGTCGATTTCACTAAGTGTCAATTTAAGTGCAATTGAAATTTTACAGATGAAGATCGTTCAAAACTTTGTCAAAGCTATTGGAATCGAGATTATGCAGGTAAAAATAACTTCATCTTGAGTTTGATCGATATGCAAACCGATCAAAACTTTTTTATTAAACAGAAAGGGCTCAGTTTAGATTTCTTGTATTCAAAATCTTTGGCAGGCATCATAATGAAAAATAAAAATAAAAACACGGAAGGAGACAGAGTGAACTGGGTAAAGGTAAAGAGAATGAAATACGAAAATGAAAATTTTGTATAACTGTTACATATCTGAGGATTTCTTGATTCTAGATAGGTATATTGAAGTTCAGGAAACAAACGTGGAAGCTATTCCTACTGCTGGTCCCGACATTACCACTCATCGCTACAGAATCAGACTAAAAAAGGCAGTAGCGAATTCACCAGCTGCCGAAGCCGAAGAATAGGTACCATGCGTGGTTTGAAAATTTTGCGAGTGATAGTGCTAAACTAGACCTTGTACCAGATGCTACTGTGACTGATGTGTCTTCTGATGATTTTTCTAATTTTTTTTTTTTTCAACTTAGGTGTATTTTTATTGAAACGATTTCCAATGTATTAATTCATCTTTAACACTTAGTTAGATTTCATGATGAAAACGCTTTGTTAAGGGACACAGCATAAATCTATGCCTATTTGTTGAAATTTTGTACTAACCAGTACAAAATTCCATCAAATATCGGGAAGTAAAAGCGACTAAAATTTTATTTTTTTTGCATTATTTCCGAAACTATCAGGATTATTAGGAACAATAGATTATTGTTCGATGTATTTATTTGAATTAATGACCAGTAACTTTCCGAGACTCGACAGTAGCGCTTAACTTCGAAAATAAAGCCTTTATTTGGTAGGGAGGTAAAAGCAACTAAATAAGGGGGTTTAGGGCACAAAATGCAATATTCTGGGAAACCCTGTTACTTTTCTATGAACTGCTATAAATCAACGCATACGCGATTTAATTATAAATTAGATGTTGTTTCATAAAATAACATTATCTAAGGTAATACATGAAATTTTTTGATACAAACTTTCAAAACGCCCTAGCACAAAATCATAATTTGGGCAGTTAGTTGGTTTTTGAATTAACCCGGCGATATGCTAGCTGAAGTACAACTGTATAAGAAGTGACTGAATACGAAAAATAACAAGATGTCGGAATTGGAGAAGGAATTAATGGCTTTTAATACTGCTATGTAGGTCTACATCACTTTGTAACACAATAATAATGTCTTCTTGAAATATTATGACTGTTTACTTACTTCATTTCCATACACAGAAAAAGTATAAGTAATTAGACGTGGAGTTCCGGATATCAGCCCAATACCACATGATTCTGAACCCCGCTGTGTTGAAATTTGTCGTCAGTTATTATTTTAAAATTTTTTGCTGTTCTACTCGTATACATTTTGACCGCGTAGATATTGCACTTTTTTAAGAAACAGCAGATTTTTTTTTAAATCGACGAAAAATTTCTACGCTAGGAATCTAGAATCATACCTATGCTGAATTCAAGGTTACAGTTTGCGTTTTGATGTCCCTGGCGCCCTGGATACAGACGCAAGCTACTACAATCTGCCAAATTTCTTTAAAACATGTTCAACTTTATCGCCAAAGCATAAGGATCAATGTTGATTGGGAACATTTACAGTTTCGGGTACCTTGATTTGCTGGCGTCTGTACAATACAAATTACAATACAGGAAGTTATTAATTTTTTAAACTTAGGATCAGGCAACTTGTTAAGAACCTGCAATGCGCTTGTGAACAGCTTCAAAAATCAGTTGATCCATACATTACGTCGAATTATGCGAACATAAATGTATGGGTCAGGTGATTTATTTTTAACGATTTCTGGGTTGGTCTCATAGTAAAAGTTGTTCATAATGATTAGTACAATGACCCCTTTTAAGGATTAAAACGATCAAAACGTAACGGTGTTTATAATCTATGTATCTATTATAGTATACTAGCTGACCCCGCAAACGTCGTTTTGCAAAAAAAAAAAATAGATAGTAGCCGATTCTCAGACCTACCCGATATGCACACAAAATTTCATACAAATCGGTCTAGCCGTTTCGGAGGAGTATGGTAACTAACACTGTGACACGAGAATTTTATATATTAGACTAGCTGACCCCGCAAACGTCGTTTTGCAAAAAAAAAGGGGTATGAAAAATAGATGTTGGCCGATTCTCAGACCTACCCGATATGCACACAAAATTTCATACAAATCGGTCCAGCCGTTTCGGAAGAGTTTAACCACAAACACCGCGACACGAGAATTTTATATATTACACTAGCTGACCCCGCAAACGTCGTTTTACAAAAAAAAAGGGGTATGAAAAATAGATGTTGGCCGATTCTCAGACCTACCCGATATGCACACAAAATTTCATACAAATCGGTCCAGCCGTTTCGGAGGAGTTTAACCACAAACACCGCGACACGAGAATTTTATATATTAGATTATATTGCACCACTGACAACCCCATTTTTATAATATCCACGCAATCACTGTCCATTCCAAGATTGCCTGGAAGAGATCGCAGAAAGCGATAAGGCCGTCCATTGTATGTTTTGTAGTAATAATTGTTTTTTTTTGTTATCTATGTATTTTCTGGTGTACAATAAAGTATATCTAAATAAATAAACGATTGCGGTTAATAAGGTACAGCTCTGTGACAACCAGTGGTCGGAGTAGGTAGAGCTTTTTTTGCTACTTGCGACATGCGGACATAACATGGATATGCCAAATATTTCCCGGAATCCCGGGAATTCCCGGAATTAAAAAACATTGTTTAAGTAGTTTTTATAGGAGTAGTTAGAGGTATTTTTTTTATTTGCTACATGCGGACATAACATAGATATGCCAAGTATTTCCGAAAATCCCGGGAATTCTCGAAATTAAAAAACAACTATTTAAGTAATTTCTTTTGTCAGTGCTTAATTGGAACGTTATATTTAAATGGATAATCCACTTTTATTTCAAAATCCCGGGATTTCCAGAGGTATATATGAGATTATTTAAAAATAAATTGCATGAATGGTTATGTAGTCATAGTTTTTATAGTGTCAAAGACTTCTTTGACAATAAATGTAAAAAATCTGTTAAAAAAATTTGTACGCTTATCACTGTTAAGCAAAAACATGTAAGCTCTTGTTTTTTTGTATTTTACCATCTTTTTATACCATGTTTTTAAGCAAATAAATATTATTCTATTCTATTCTATTCTATTAACATCAATGATTGCGGTCATTCACCCCAAACAGCTCTACCTACTCCGACCACTGGTGATAACAGACATGACGTAGACCTACCTATAGGGTTTCGCTGTCATCATTTGGGTACGGAACCCTAAAAATATTGTATAATACATTGCGAAAACAACATATATAAACGAGTTTACGTACAAAAACATCATGATATCATGAAAGCAGTGTAGGTAATACATTTCAAGTGGCTACTTACACTGGAGTGAAGCATAATGAGGTTGATAAGCTAAGTTTATCATTTTTATTATGCGTTGATAAGGTTGTGTTGTTATTTGTACTTCAACGAGGACTTATCATCACTATTGTTCGATTAACTATGCCTCAATATAGTGCATGATATAGGACCGGTGATTCTGATTCATTTTTACATACATCATGCTTTCTTCAGCCATTTCCATACCTTTCCTGTTTTTACAGGGTCAACATCAAATTAGTTATCGAAACTCCGCAAAAGTGATGGGTCGCCTTACAGTTTTCTACATTAAAATATCACACAGCACAAAAAAGTGGTACAAATTCGGAGAAAAACGCAATAAAACTCCTCCGTAAAATGTTTGAGAAACTGGGATATTTTTTGTTTTCCCTGTTTTTTCGCTGTTTCCTGACAATGTATATTGTATTACTATAGATACAATAACTTCTTTACATACCAGAAAATAGAAACGTACATGTACTAGAGATGCTATTCATCCTTCTCCCATTAAAATCAGTAACTGTACCTCTCCGATCTACCACCAGTCGTCCCTCTTGTATCACTTTTTAAAATCTTAGCTTAGTAAGCTTAGTTTTAAAACTAACCGAAATCATTATGTAAGTACTTACTAAAAACCATCTTAAAAATACCAAAAAAAAAAACTAAATAGATTTTTAGAAAAATATTCAAGTAAACCAAGGTCATTTCGTTCAGAAAGGCCACATTTGCCCAAGTATTCACAGGCCTATATGCGGAGCACGTAAGAAAATAGGCGATCCTTACAAATAGGCATTTATGTTTACAAAACACGGCGAGCCCGATTTCCTCCGACCACCAGTGTGTCGATAACGCATGTGCTAGAGCCTGCATCAATGTGTGCTGTGGAGAACAATGAATTTTTTACAAATTGTGAGTATTTTGAGGACGTTTTCATATTTATTAGGTACTTACTTACAGCATATCGTTCAATTGGATGAACAGGGTATTAACTCAAAATTTCCGTTTTTTTACTTAAAAATGCAATTCTACTATTAAACATGCTATTTTTTCAATGAACGTGGATGATGATTATGATAAAAAAAAAAACGTCGAAGTTTATAAAGTAAGTATATAGGTAAAATGTATAGGTGAGGTTAACCAATTATTGTTTATAGAGATGGAAATATACATATTGATTTGAAAACAATTTTTTTTGAGTTCATAGAGTTCATCTGATGGACCAGCGATATTTTATAGAAACTAAGTATTATTTTTATTTATGTATTGTATAATTACTAAGAGTCACTCAACGAGCAATTGAAAGAGCTATGTTCGGAGTTTCTTTGCGTGATAATATACGGAACGAGGATATTCGACGAAGAACCAGAGTCACTGACATAGCTCTTAAAATTTGCAAGTTGAAGTGGCAATGGGCAGGCCACATCGCTCGTAGAACTGATTCCCGATGGGGAAGAAAAGTTCTTGAGTGGCGACCACGAACCGGAAGACGCAGCGTATGCAGGCCTCCCACTAGGTGGACCGACGAGATCGTGAGAGTCGCGGGCAACCGATGGATGCAAGTGGCGGATTGTCGTTCAGCGTGGTGGTCTAAGGGGGAGGCCTTTGTTCAGCAGTGGACATCTTCCGGCTGATGATGATGATGATAATGATGATTGTATAAATTGGTGCATGGCTCTATTTCGTAGAATTTGATTTTGTGTTTCGTTGTAAATGGTGAGACACTGAGACAATGTATTAAGTTGATAGTAGCAATAGAATACCTTAAAAATCTTTAAAAGTGAAAACATCATATTATGAATAACATTTTTCTTTCCTAAAAATGATGATTGGATGACTGCTGCCCGCCCAATTACTCGTATAAAAATATCAATCAAAATTATCTGGAAACGTTGTTTCAAGATGTGATCTTTGAACAATGATGACCACAGTTATTTTTTAATGTTGTAATGGCACGTTTATATAATCGTTATATAGAATGAAATTTAAAACTTGCGCCAAATCGAAATAGGAGGTAACTGTTACATAATCATTATAAATTGTCATTTCCCAAATCTACATCCTTGAAAGAAATCGTGTAATTACCGTCTTAGACAGTACAAACTAAGGTATTGCCTTCAAGTAGACAAGAATTATCGTCGTTCAAGTAAAAAAAAGTTTTCAAAATGATCAAAACAAATTAAAAAAATAAAGTATCAATCGCGCGCGCTCGATAAGCAATCCATTTATCGCAGAGTTCACAACATGAAGCAAGTTGGCAACGGGTTGAACTAGCGGTATTTACCTACGCCAACGCGCACATAATATGTGTATCATGCTCTAAATTTACTATAGAACACGTTGAATAAGACATTTTAATTTGTCGCACCTATTCAAATTCATCCTGTATAATATTATTGTTTCAGTTAGTATTAACACTTTACATCACACAAGCATTCACAAAGTCGAGATCCAGGAAACATAAAGCATCGTCATCAGACGAAGGAAGCATCGAAAATCTTCTATACTATAAAGATTGCCAGCGCAATTCCAAACCGGAGGTGAAACACGAACAGATGCCTCTGATGTACGCGGAGCCCCTCCCGCCGCCGCCCCCGAAGCAGCCCGAGTGCCCTTTCCCGAAGATGTGCTGCGCCTTGACCTGCGGGAACGAATGCGGTGGCAGTCAGCCAGCTAGGTCGCACATGCAGAGCGGGCCATCCAACAACATCCAACGATTCCAGTCCATGCAACCCCCCGCAAGCCTCAACCTCCCTGGAATGGGAGGAGGTCAACCACAAATAATACAAAAAAGAAAGAAGAAGCTAAAGTTCCCACAAAACCATATGGAAGGTCTTATGCAGCCTCTTCTCCCAACCAGAAGAGACTTCTCAGGGTTCACAAAAGAAAAGATTAAAGGCCTGATAGCCCAGGATGATGACATTAGGAAGATATTGAAGGATCTAGTGAGGGTCACCATGCAGAAGGTGGATCTGCTAGACATAACCAACGCCAACCAGAAGAAAAGTTATGGTGATGTCAACACGGTGCGATCTGTAACTTCTACGGTATATGACATGGATGATTACGTCGAATAAATTAAGGTTTTTTTATATTGTAGGGTCGTGTCTTAAAAATCTTTTTCTTTCAACTACGTAGTAATGTTATCATTAATCACTACAAAACCGATCACAAAGGACATATTTTTTGCTTAGAACCAAAAGAGTGCAGAAATGTTATATGAAATCTCATTGTTGCACGGTTTTTCATGAATGCACTGTTTTTTATTTTTTATTTAGATATAAATTTACCAAAGAGGTTTAATTTAGCAACCTTTTGCTGCAAAAGTCGTGGGATACTTGTTTTCATTGAGTTTATATTTTGAGCAGGTATATTTCATCACGGTAGGTAGATTGGTAGTTGAAAGAAAAGTAGATTACGCACCTTGCTAGAGTAATTGATAAATAATAACTCAGTTTGCGCTCTATGCAACAATCTACTATTGACTTCCATTGTTTTTCCAACTATTGATTTTTATTTATTAAAACTTTATTCATTTTTTTTTACTTTTTCTTTCTTTATTTTTTCTTCATTATTTTTTTTTTTTTACTTACTTATTTTCTACCAGTCAACCTTAGGGTGATGCAGAGACAAACCATGACTGTTGAATCATATATTTATGTTTGAATAAATATTTAGACAAACTTTAGGTACATTCATACCTAGTAACTAGCTAGGGGTTGTTACAAAAAATCCATGGTATTTATTTTGAGTCGCATGCCATTGACATTTTTAAGTTACAAAGTGTTGCAAAGTTTCAATGGTATAAAATATTTTAGAATGTCGTTACGAATCCGTTTGAAACTCGGAATTCTCACGTGGAATTAGCACAAAAATGGCCGCCCACGAAACTTTTGTTAACAATTATCATGCATTATCCTGTAACGAGTCGTCCGTTTGGCAATGCGATGCAAATTGCCAACAAAATACAGGAAGCCGGAATTATTTAGAAATGTATTCTTGCTACTGTATTATTAATATTAAAATTATTTACCGTCTTATCTTGCTACTACGTGCTGATTTCAATAAGACTAATCCGCGTTATGATATCAACACGACCTGCCAATTTATGCAATTATAGCAGTGTTCATTCAGTTCTACCCCTCCGTGATTATTATTTGTCCACTTTTAATAAAGAAAAATTTAAAACTAGCTGCGAAGCACGTTTCTGGGCAAAGAAGAAAACAAAATGGCGCGATTCTTATTGTTCGATTTTTAAATAGCCGATGAGGTTTGCAATCAATGAGGTTGAAATTTTCTTGTAAAATGAATTAATTGGCAGAAAAATTGTGGGGTAGGTTCTATTTTCATGGTCAGGAAATAAATGTGGATATGCGCTGCTTTTTGCATATGTTTTACAGGATCTGAAAAAAAGAGAATGTGAATGTCAGCAAATAAACGTAGGTATGGCTGCGGAGACAAAACGTTAACATTGAATTTCCTGAATTCAACTGTATGCCAACTCGCCACACTTACATAAACTAACATTTGAGTTATATACAACTTAGGACATTTTAACAAGGTGTAAAGCCACCTGAACTTGGACGGTGGTGCAGGCCGCAGAGAGTAAATATAGTCCCATTTCCCAGGACTTATAATTAGAAGTATACAGGTGAAGTGAACATAGAATTCAGCCGTAATTTGCAATTAATTTGGGTTTAACAGCTACAATATAATGTGGGTAACTTAGGTATATGTTTATCATGGGTTTATCACAGCCCACTAGGTACAACATATTAACAAATTCTGTGGCAGCGCTAGAAGCCAACTTGCCTTCTGTACGTTATCAAGAATTCCAGCTATGCGGTACGACTTCTATTTTTCCGTACCTGATCCTGACTTTAAAGGTCTATAGAGACATGGAAACTCATCTTGGACATGGGTTCAAGCTGAAAAAAAAAACATTTTAATAAATGATTGTTTAAAAAGTTATTATTTTGACATTTTAACCGCCCTTCTTAGCACTTGTCGTGCCCCAGCGCTCGGCACAAGGATTCGATTTTTTTTTCGAATAACCTGATAGAATACAGCGTAATTAATAAAAAAAAAAAACAGAGTAAACGAGCTGTGGTATTTGGTCGTAAATATACGACTCTGGCGAAATAGAAACGAAAATATTTGTCGGATTAATATGACGTAAGCGGTTAAAAGGTTAAACTCAAGTTCAACCTTGAAATAGTTCAGAGAAGATAAGTTTTTTTCTGAATTATTTGAAGCCTGAACCTTCGGAGTCAGTCAGCTTGGCTGACTGAACGATTACTTTAGGTACTTTAAAAAAATCTGTTTATTCCTAGAAATATTGCGAATTTGGCACATAATAAGCTTGTTTACAAAATACGCGCATCGACGTGGAGTTGTGGACACCAGCCCGCATTACCTATTATCTAGATAAGTAGGTACATACATACTATTCAACTGGCGCAAAATAATAACTAAAAGTAATTTGCAGACATTCTTAAAGATCCTGCCGAAGATAAGCATCTTACGAATAGTCATTAACCCCTTTATTCATAAACTTTGCTTAAAGTTAAGCCCGTGGTTAAGCAGTGATTAGCGACTGTTTAACCATACATTTTTGACGTTTGAGTCACTTAACTTTAATTATTTAAAAACAAACGGTTAAAACAATTTAGAAACAAACGGTTTAAAAAAGGTTAGGTTTTAGAACATCTAAATAATCAAATAATCTTTGCACACAAAAGGCACGAGCGTAATGGTACTCCAATGTCCAAACTTAAAGGCAGTACGAAAACTGATATAAGACCTAAAATGCAAATGGCGGACGGCGAAAACACTTACTTACTGAGTATTACTTATGTAAATGTTAATAGTTTCTGACGCGCCACGTGAAAGGAAATGTGTCTATTCGTGTGTTTTTATAAGAAAAACTTTCATATTGGTTCCCATTTTCGTGCCCTGAATGAAATCTTTACGCTTTGAACGCTTTGAGGCGGGCAGAGAAGGCCCCCGGTTCAAGTGTGAAAAGGTAACACCGGTGTGGTTTTTAATCAGTATGAGTCTGACAGACTCCTCCGTCCGGCCCAGGGCGGTGGACATCCAAGAGGATTTTCCACCTGGGAACAAAAAAAAAGGCAGAGTAATGCAAATGTGGTGTAGTGAATGGTTGGGCGAGAGATTCGTTTGTAGTTTATGTTTGGGGCGATAGATGGCGTTGCAAGTATGAAATGTAAACCCACATGATTTTGTTTTAATATACCTACACGTACGTAAAGGTATTTTAAGATTTTTCTACGTTTAGGTTCTCAGAGTTACTAAATAAAACACATATGACACTCGTCCATCAAGACAGCAGTACAAAAGCAAGCAGTTCATACGAGTTATAAATGACGGTAGACAGACAGTAGCCACTCTGCGTGATAAATGACGACGTCATAATAATAACATCTAGTTTCCTTTGTGTTGCGGTTAGAATAAATTCGTTCCATACTGTTTCCGATCTACGTACCTATAGCGTTTGCCCGTGATTTCCTCTGCGTGTAGGTATTACGGCTAAAGGTAACCTTGAATTACGTACATCTTACAAGCGCAATTTAATTCAATATCTGTAATCTTTCAGAATCTGAAAATACTCTCCTCAAAACTCTGGAATAACCAAAATCTAAGTTGAAACTAAGGGCAGGGAATTTGATTTTCCACACAAATGTTCTCACGCAATATTTTACCCCCATACAGGGAAAACAAACTATTTTTAACCATTCTTTAAATCTTCTCCATAGCTTAGTAAAGTATTATTTCTTTTGACAGAGAAGAGTAGGTAATCGGTAATCGTTTTATCATCAATCATTCAGCTAGTCAGCTTCCTAAAAGTAACCTAATTAGAAAGAAGAAATGTCGCGATATGTCCGTTTCTGTTGCACTTTATCCTGCAGACAGATCCAGTGATTAATTTAATGTAATAACATACTAATCTGTTAATTTATTGTAGTATGATCAGAAGCTTTTTTATCCTCTCCCTCCTTCTTTTCCTAAAAATACAGCTAAATTCACCCAAGACCCACACACACTACACAGCCTATCGATTCTGTAAAAATCTCACCGTGATAACATAGGTGAAGTGAACTATCAATGGAGGCAACCTCTAACATCAGGTGGAATGACAGCTCACTTCACCTTAGTTTTCACGGTGAGATTTTTACAGAATAGCACTGCAGTACTACACCCTGAAAGAAATAAGCAATAAATAAAAATGAAAAATTATTAATATGAACTGCTTTAAACGGATCCATATCAGCCTCACGTTCAAAAAAAAAAGTCTCTTTTACTGATCCGAAAACAGTTAAAGCTTCAGGCAAAATGTTACCGTCATGAAAGTAAAATTTAACGTTTTAACTTTAACTTCTTTTTCAGTAAATGGTATGTTTAATCATTAAACGTTACTGTTTTGTTTTTTATTGTTTTACAAACATTTCTTCTTACTGCATAAAGTCAGTAAATCTTAATGAAATCGCTTTAATGTAAGAAATATTTGTTTTTCAGTACAGTAGGTTATGGAATGCGATTTCTGACAGTTTTATAATGGGTTTCGTTATTTTGATTTATTTATGTACACAAAAAACACTTAAATATAATTATAATGTATGAATAACTATAGATATACACTTTACTCATCATCTGATTAGACTTTTCCCAACTACAAAAAAAAAATGCATTTATTGGCATTAGGAGTACATCAAAAAAATACACATTATAACTTAAAAAAACGGAAAACAAAGATTATTATGCCAAAAGGGCATCAGCTCAGCATAATGTCAAATGAAAATACAAAGTTGTACCACGTGATGTTGATTTTCAGCTGCAACTTTGTTAGTGTCGGTTTCTAGTCTAACCGAATGCAGAGTGAATATTTAATGAATAAATAATTAAATAATAATATTGAATGAATAAATAATTAAATAATAATAATAAATTTATAAAATAATTATTAAATTGATAATTAATTAAAAAAAATATTATTATTTAATATTCTTTTATTTATTTTTATTTTATATATTTTACAAAGAGCGACTGCACTGACTTCCACAGCCTATTTACTGCAGGGTAATACAATAACCCTTAGCAAGACTGGTTGTCAGATTTTCGGGCTTCTAACTACCTGTAACGACCGTCAAAGATCTACTAGTGACAGCCGGGACAAAAAATTTAACGTGGTTTTCGAGACACGGAGTGGTCTCGATATGTAATGGATAGTCACCCATCCACAGATCAACCTTGACAAGCGCAGCTTAACCTTCAATCAACCCGTGTGTCTGTTATTACTTAGCCACGAGCCCCTCACCATAGATATACACTTGACTATACATACGTACAACCGGGAGTTTCCAGGATCTGTTATTGTTATCTGTTTAACCAGTTAATATTGTGGTTATTTCAACAATCCTGTTTGAGCGTGGGAGCGGAACTTTGAACTGTAATATTGTTGGTGGATGATTGCCTACAGTGTTACCCACGTGCATGCATAACTAGCAGGGGATCCAAGGGGAGAGGGGTTCAACGGATCTGGGGGCCTACCACGACTCTTATAGTAGTATTATTTTAATCTTACTATCCTATCCTACTTCCTATCTTACTAATATTATAAACGCGAAAGTTTGTGAGGATGGATGGATGGATGTTTGTTACTCTTTCACGCAAAAACTACTGAACGGATTTTGATAAACTTTACAGTAATATAGTTTATACATCAGAATAACACATAGGATACTTTTTATCCCGCTATTCCCACGGGATCGACACTTAAGCGGGTGAAACCACGGGGCGCTGCTAGTACGGCTATAAGAGGTAGTGGTACGGATTGCCTGACCGTAGTCGTAACGTAATGTTTTTTTGTAGGTTTGTCTGCGCTGCGGTATTTTTTAAAATATCGCAGCATTATGCTGAGATAGGAACCTTTTTGGCCTCGCACAGGTCTTTTTAGGGTTCCGTACTCTAAAAGGAAAAACGGAACCCTTACAAGACCACTTCGTTGTCCGTCTGGCAAGACCCTTTTTCTAAGGAACGCGTAGAGTTACCAAGTTGAAAGTAATATCAAATACTCAAGGTTGCAATCCCTTGAAGCAGTGAAAAAGTTAAACTTCTAAGTCAACGTAATCAAAAGATACGGCCGCTTACGTTCCGTTTATGGCGCATATTTTGAAACTCGCAAGGGAATCAAAACCTATAGGGTACTTCCCGTAGACCTAGAATCATAAAATTTGGCAAGAAGCAATGTAATGTAGCACTAGTAAAGGAAACAGTCTGAAAATCGTAAATTTGTAGTTACATATCTACAAATTTGTACGGAACTCTCGGTGCGCGTGTCCGACTCGCACTTGACAGGTTTTTTGTTGTTGTTTGTAACGTAATTTTGTTAGTTTTAAATGCTACTTTTTGCTGTTTGTATTTCCTGTACGTGTCCCAAATAAAATATTATCTTCCTTTCTTTTAGTATTGAAACACTGTTTGTAGCCCGCGACTTCGGTTGGATACTAACTTGAACCACGCCCGCTTAGGGGTGGAATTTATAGAAAAAAATACTCTCGATTCATCTCCAAGGAACATAATATCTTCAAAATGTAATATTTCTGCTTATAATCCTACTAATAAACTAATCCTATCCTACTAATATTATAAATGCGAAAGTTTGTGAGGATGGATGTTTGTTACTCTTTCACGCAAAAACTACTGAACGGATTTTGATGAAACTTCACAGTAATATAGTTTATACATCAGAATAACACATAGGATACTTTTTATCCCGATATTCCCACGGGATCAAAACTAACCGCGGGTGAAACCGCGGGGCGCAGCTAATGATTAATACAATAAAAATGTTTGCCTTCTTTACATCTGCAGCCTAGCCTTTTCCCAACTATGTTGGGGTCGGCTTCCAGTCTAACCGGATGCAGCTGAATACCAGTATTTACCAGTTTGCCTTCTATACATATGAATATTTATTTTAACGAATATTATGTTAGTAGATTCACAAATGCACGTAGAAAAATCAGGAAAAAGCAGTATTTACAGAAACTCTTACTGTTCGTATGATTTTGGCGTAATCTGAAACGGTATCTCCGTAGTAATCTGTGTACAGTTTGGATGAACAATAAAAGTACATATTAATGTTTTTAACATTCTACAATATTTCCTTAGCTAAAGTTTTAAGCGTTAATACCAGGATGGTTCACTTAATAAGCCAAAGCTGTTGATGCTCATTGGTGCCGATTCCCTCGTTCACAAACTAAACTAAATTTAAATTCAGTGCATCTTTTTCTCTCTATTTCATTAGGAAAAGGACAGAAGATAAGTATTAGTTAAGTTCTGTCAAATTAGTCAGCGCCTGACGTAAATTGACGTATTTTTAGTAGCCAATTTTTTAATTACGTCTAAACTTGTCTATGGAATATCTTAATTTGACAGCACTAAACTAATATTTGTCTTCTGTCCTTTTCTTAACGAAATAGAAATAATAAGATGCACTCTTAAATTTAGTTCAGTTTGTGAACAAAGGAATCGGCGCCATTCTAAACTATACAGTTTACTGACGTATCCAAACTTGATTGATCCCAATTCAGTTTCGATCCCTGCACGTGTGTGTGTGAGTCTTCTGAGGGGCAATTCTCCTAATTTTAGAAACGTTCACAGTCTGATCTTAGTCTCAATCTGTCAAAAATACCTCTAATTTCCATTTTGACAAGTTTTTGAGACTGCGACTAGATTTTGAACGTTTTAAATCACAAGAATTGGCCTTCTGCTATCATCCACATTAATCCGGATTCTACTGAGAAATTCATATTATAAAAACCCAATACCATTTTTTCTGACCTCAGTCAAAACTCAAAACTCAAAGCATTTATTTCAATAAAACCATTTACTTTTGAATTATCAGAATTAAATAGTCGGTCAGTTAGTCAGAAAGGAAGCTCGTTGTCCATTCCAAAACGTAGATTTCTTGGAGAAGAACGGTCAAGAAACTCCAAGGATACTGTTTTAAATCAAGATATTACAAAGTCCTGGGTACATTATTCTTGTTGCTTCTATACTTATGTGAGAACAATGTTATGAAGAAACATAATATAAAATTAAAAATAAGCCCTGGCAGCTAAGAGATGACCAGTCTCAACCGACGGCGCCCGTTCACGAACATGACGCATGGATCAGCACCATCCAGCTCAACCATTTTGTAGGGAACCGAATGATCCAAAACACGCGCCACCATCAGTGAGACATTTAAGTGAGCATGACCCATTCTCAATTGTCATGCTCTTTCAAGTCAATATCAAAAAACCATAATAAACGGATCCATGGTTCTTACATTTACAAAATTAAAAAAAAAACGCTTCTAAATTATACAAAACTATAGTTTCCAATTTATTTAAGAGATGCAGTATCGAAACTAGAGGGCCTAGACAAATTGGAATCGCTTTGCAAGCGTTTCGTATTTATACACACAGGAACAGGATATACCTACATAAACCTTTCGGTACTGTCACTCAACGATATCGATGATGAAAAAGTGGCACTTGCAGAGCTAGTTTTCTGATTTGACCGAAGATGCGGAATAAGTTTGAAAAAAATAAAAACTGTTGAAGGACCACAATTTATACAAGAAAATACCATGTATAAAAATACACTAATTCTATGCATTCGAAACTCAATTAGCTGGGTATTTAATCACAAATAACAACCTTCCTAAAAGCTGAATGCATTGTATCATGAGTGCTGCCAGGACGCTTGTGACGAACTGTATATTTATTTTTTGTTAATAATTTTTTTTTAAACCAAAATCTAAAATTGAAAACTGTATGGGACAACAAGACACAGGCATTACCTGTGTTCCTCGAGGGCGAAGGGGTAAGACAGAGGTGTATCTACCCACATTTCACCAGTCTAAACGGGTAGCCACCCCAATCGCTATAAGCTAATTATGTAAGTACTAAGAATTTTGTAAGGAAAACTCAACAACCTGGGGATCAAACTCAGGATCCCTTAATCAGACCACTATATCAACGAGGTAATTTAGTTAAAATAACCAGCATGTACGAGTATAATGCTAATCTTGTAACTTCATTCGACGGCCATAGCCAAAGGGATCGCTGGGCAAAAACAAGAAACTACTGATTGGTATCCAGTTGAATGTGGGAACTGAATTGATACATACGAATTATTCTAACTTCGTCTTTTTTGTGTATCATTATATTAGTTTTTCTATATGTGTATGCTAAAATTGCTACGAAAGTTATAATTAATATCCATGAATCAATAGAACTCAAAAGTTACATTCGCTTAAACTACACCTAATGTTATATGTTGGTTTAAGTTCCAAAATATCTTCCGCATTGTATAAATCCCTAACTTATGCAGGTGAATTTTGAATTGGTAATTTAAAATGTAATTTTTATAAAATATTGTTTTCAAACTCTTATTCAGTGTTGCTTAATTTATTATTATAACTTACCAATTCACACATTCTATTATCATTACTATAATATAGGTACGCAAACTAACTAGGTTCTAACTTAAAAAAAAAAAAAAAAACAACAGGTGAACCCGCGCTACGCACTACTACGCAAGTGCTACGCGGCTACGAGTGTTTAGTAATCACTGCTACGTGCTACTTGTAAACACATCGACTTCATAATTAAAATGCTGCTTGAGTGCTTCCTAGTCTAATAAAGTGGTAAAAACTACCCACAATCAACTGATTGCACGTTTTAATAACCAGGCGTCAAGTTTGGGTGTAAGGGGGACGGACACAGAGTGACGTAGTGCCGTCTCTTTCGCTCGCTGAGGTTGAAACCTGTGTTGCGAGTGGCCGACGAACGTAGGGCGGGAACGTAGATCGAGTCATAGTATAGATGTGATATTTTTCAATACATTTTTATCTTTTTAAAGGTTTTTCCTTTTCGAAGTTAATTATGCAACTTTGGTTTTATTGGTAAGTTAGTGTTGAGCGTTTGTGATGCTTAAGATCTAAGAACCATTTTCGTGTGTAGGTATGATAGCTGGAATGAAGTTGAAGTTTTTTATTAGGTGTTTTTGAATCTGAATATTTGTTTATCAAAGAAATCTGTATAGAATAACGAATAGAAATGCTTGATTTAGTTTTGAATGCAATTTCTTGAATGACTTAGAGTTAATTAAATAGATAGGTCTGTGGTATAATTCTACAGTTTATAAATTCTTAAACAGGTACGTATTATTTTCAAATCGTCTAATCTTAAGTCCACATTAGTTAGTTTAAACGAAATCTTTATTTATAAAAATGTAACCTTCAATTATCCTATACTGTTTAGTTTAGTAACCTATTGTTTAACAGTGGGCGTTGACAAATTTAGGTGCTATAAATGAGCTTTAAATGTGTGACTACAAATTAACAAGATAATGACAATGATATTTTTTTTTAAAATAACAGATAAAAAATTTTAATACCTGAACTGAATCCATGGTAACAGGTTTTGCGTCGATGTCCCAGCCACCCTGAAGGTACAGACGCCAGCATATCGAGCTACCCGAAACTGTAAAATTTTCCTATACCTAATCAACTTAGAACCTTATTCTTTAGTGCTAAAGATGAAAATCTATTAAAGAAATTAGATAGACTGTAGTAGCTTGATGTGCTGGTGTATTTACAAAAATATCAAACCAAAATTTTTTACTGAAAAAACCTTAAAAAATGAGTCACACACACAGTAATCACATTATGTCTTCATTCATATGTATTAAAAAAAAACCTACGCGAAAATAATGACTCAGACTAACAACACATTATCATCAAGAATACAATACAAACAAATGTTTTAATACCCTTCTCTGACGTCACTCATCCCACGCAGCGCCGCTCTATGCAGCCAAAGGTCTATGGTAGCTGTTTAAAAGCACGGCTCTTTCCCGCCCAAGCACACTCGCTAGCTACACCTTAAGGGCATAGGCCATGCACTGATCACTTACAAGCAAAACCAGTGGTGAATTAACGAAGTCAATTCAAACTTTCATTCAGTTAAAGGTAAGTTTTTGTAATATTTTTAGAAAGTTTTTTTAGGAAAAGTTTACGATTTTGAGGTTTTTTTTTCGCGTGTTTTTCCCATTTTTTTGCTATCTTTTTGTTTGGTTTTTCGCGTTATTTGTGATGTAAGAAAGAAATATATGATTTATTTAAAAAATCGTAAAATATTTGTGTCTCGATAAAAGTTTTAAAAGTTACTTTAAGCTTTAAATTACGGATCCAAATCTTTTTCTAATTTAAAAGATGTTCTAAAAATGGCTTTTAAGTGCCGAATTACCTGTATGAAAGTGTTTGAAACAGATTATATTTCGTAATCCACACGTTCACGCTCATAACAAGTCATAAATATTCACAAATTACTTACTTTTACTAAAGAATATAATTAGTTTATTTCACGAATCCGTGTTCTAATGATAATTTAAAATTGAAGACTAATTGATATAAAATATGAATAGCTTATTAAGGGCTGCTTTTTCAATCGACTCATAATTTTTGTTCGTGGAATTAAATTGACGTCGACAGTTTTTGTATGGAAGTACAGTCAAAATCTCAAAATTAATCCTCAAATAAAGTTATCAGATGATTGAAATATCAGCCCTTAGTCAAATACTCGGTCAGACTGGAAGGCGACCCCCAAATAGTTGGAAAACGAAATGGTAAACGCTAGGCAAATTGATTGGAAGTTCAGAATAAAATCATCAAATTTAAACAACCTACCTTTCATAAATCCATCTTTACCCCTCCGTGCCTCGGAAAGCACGTTAAACCGTTGGTCCCGGCTGTCATTGGTAGATCTTTGACAGTCGTTACGGGTAGTCAGAAGCCCGAAAGTCTGACAACCATACAGTCTTACCAAGGGGTATCGTATTACCCAGAAACTGGGTTGTGGACGTCAGATAGGCAGTCGCTTCATGTAAAATACTGGTATTCAGCTGCATCCGGTTAGACTGGAAGCCGACCCCAAAAATAGTTGGGAAAAAGCTAGGCAGATAATGAAATTTCATAAATAAAAAAACACTCGTTTGTCTTCTCTATCGATTATTAATTTCATCACAAAATAACTAAAGGTTTAGTAATACAATTGCTTCAGAAAAAAAAAAGATAAACGGAATACTTGTGAGCACCCGCATTTTATGATCGAATCCTTCCATCCACACATCCACTTCAATAAGTTTATTCTTATTTGATGTATTACATTCTTTCGCCAAAAACGAATAAATATTGTGTGAAAATTCGTGATAGAATATGTATTTCATAACCACAAACAATTAGGATAAACAGCTTCATATACCAAAACATAATACTAACTGAAAACACCACTTAAACTAGTTTATATTAAGTAACTAAGTTGTTTTAATGTTGCAAAATCTAATAAGCTTTTTGTTACCTCCGTTTTTAATAAAGGCACAACAAGCTAAACTACTAAAATGACAAAAACATATTAAAAACTCTTGCCAAAGCTGCATTATAACATAAAATAATGAGGCTTGCATCCGTTTGCAAATTAGCTGACGGATTTAATACTAACATTCATGCGGGAAACAACAGTTGTCGGGAATACGAGCTGTGTTTTGGCATATACTTTATTTTAGTATCGATAAACTTAACTTCGGAGGAAAGGAGCAGTGCTGGCAGTGGCCACGGGCACACTTACAAGTTGTAAGGTCGTTAGTTTGAACTCAAGCAGGCACTTTGTGTAAATGATTTCATCACCACTGCTTTCAAAACGGTAAATAAAAACATTGTGCAGAAACCTTCACGTCCTAGAACGAACGAAATTTTAAGATTTATGACATCACCAATTCGCAATAGGCCCGCGTGGTGGACTATGGCCTATTCCCTCTCACAAAGAGGAGGCCTGTTTCCCAGCAGTAGACACATTATGGGCAGATTATGCTAAACTTACCTAAATATGTCGCTTATTTATATAATATCTAGCTGACCCGGCGAACTTTGTACCGCCTCAGAACCAATAAGTACAAATGAATTAACTTAATTTTTTTTGTGAATTGTTCCCATGTTTAATATTAAATTTATTCTGCTATTCGGAGAAAGGACAAATCCAACAAATAAAAGATCATAAAAATCGGCCAAGCCGTTCTTGAGTTATAATTTTATAAATGGTGTAATTAAGCCGACTTTGTTTTATTTATATAGATAATGTATCTAGGCACATAAAGGTTTTATACAGAGGAAGTACATGAGGGAACTTATGAAGTATGCTTTATTAATTACATGGTGTACAATTATTATTGTTGATAGATCTAGATCACCGAGTAATCTGTATTTAGTGGAGAGAAATATGTAAAATCATATAGCTATTGTTATAACTCTGTTACTCTAGCTAATATTATCCCTTTGTCGGGAAAAAGCCTGAGTTTACCACGCTATTTGCAGATTGAAAGGGAAAAGTTTATTCTTATACAATTACTTATATTTAGGTAATTTATTTACCTGGTATCTAGTGCCCGGTAAGTGAATTGTCCCATAATTATTCATTTTTGTCGCCTTGGACATAATTTTTAATTTTGTATTTTAAATACGTATCTGACATTTAAAAGTTTCGTAATTTAAATTCCCATTGAATATACGTTGCACTTAACTTATACACTCTGTCCACTAGGTTTTATTTAACCGTTTTTTGACAGCTGCCTTAGAACGTAACTATTTCAGAAAACTTTAAAATGCGTAATAAAAATTCAAAATTACTCCTCTGATAAAATTATCTGAGGTTGGTTTTTCCAACGCCAGATAATTTCATCAGACGTCAATTTTATTCCACGAATAAAAAATATCTGTCGATTGAAAAATCAGCCCATAATAAGCAGGAAAAGAGGGATAAATGATAACATCCCAGGCTTCTGGTTTCATGTGTACAGGAGGTACAATTTACCGTCGCTTTCGTGTGCAACGACAACTGTAAACGTGACCCTATCATAGTCTGAGGTTTAGAAACATCTGCTGGTTTATGCTAACTATTAAATGTTGAGTTTACATGGTTCTAGAAATATCTACTTTATAATAATGTTTAATAACATCATAAAAGTATCTGTGTGTCTGTTATGTTTTCTTAAACCGATTTTGACGAAATTTTGTATAGAGATAGCTTGAACAATGGATAATTTTTTAAATTAATAAATAAAATCTAAATTAAAATATTTTATTGCACACAAACCTACATGGGCACTTATGAATCGTCAGAAGCTATGTGCACGGCTCCAATTGGTTGTTTCCTTAAGGAGGAGAGCCGGCAAGAAACTCCACTGTCACTCTTTTAAACATAATTGGCTTTTACAATAGTTTCAAGTTAGGTACAATATTTATAGGAATGGGAGGACAGTGTAGGTCTGTCAACAACTACCAGGTACTTAATAAAATAAAAAAATGGTCTACAAATCTACAGTCCACAAAGCCTACAACGTTCTCACATTCAAAAAATATAAAAGAATCTATCAAAAAGATCAATAAAATATAAAAATCAAATGATATTCCATTACAACCACTAATTAATTAATTTTTAATTTCATTTATTTGTCAGATCTACAATCCATATTGTTAGTAAGGACATAATCAACTTACAAACTAGTGTTAGTACATATATCTCTATCAATTTTAACATTCAAAAAACATGTCAGATACTACAATAATAATAATAATTCATAATAATTAATACTACACACACTACTTCTGGGCACGGTTTGAAGGCAACACTATCGTCCTCGTCCAGTGCTTCCATATAAGGCCATCAGTCCTATCCGCTATGGTCCTTAAGAGACTGTTGGCGCTGTCACGCACCCGCCGCATCAGGGATGCGATACGCTTTCGAATAATGGCGTAGAAGTCATCTATACGAGCCTCAGCGAACATACCTGTAGGCCAATTCTCGTAATTTAAAACGTTCAAAATCTAGTCGCAGTCTCATCTCGGCGACAAACAAATGTCAAAAACTTCTCAAAATGTAGGGAAATTTGAAGTATTTTTGACAGATTGAGACTGAGATTAGACTGTGAACGTTCTTAAAAATTACGAGAATTGCCCCTCAGATGCGCTGCAGTGTCGCGGCAGCCCCAACAGTGCCCTGTATGCGTTATTATATTGGACTCGCAAGGCGCTAATAAAGGGTTGTAATCAGAATTCTCTATATAAGTAAGTGTACAAAAGCTGGTGGAAAAGGGTGTTGAGAAATGTAGGTATGGGGAAATCTATGCGGACGAAGTCTCTGGCAAAGGAATAGGTCGTTGAGGTTTTAAAACGAATCCTAAAGAGGACCATATGAAACTCATACCAGACTTACACCTATTTTTCATCTCCTCATTTCTCGTCGACAAGCAGCATGCGAGTAATAAGAATATGTAATTAGGATGTCCGTATCGCAAGCCGTAACATGTCACTCGTAATAGAACCGCGTAACGTGCAACACGATATGGCACGCAGCTGCATTTTATGTTACACTCCCCTTTATTATACTAGCGACCCGCCCCTGCTTCGCACGGTGTTTAATATCTGACATCATCGAGATTTATTTATTATAAGCAAAGAGATTTAATATTGTAATGTCACAGATAATATAATACTGTAGTCTTTGATTATAAGCAATCTACTAAACACCCTCTAACATGGTTCGGTTACGGTTGGTAGGTGTAGTTATTTTTGCTATCGATTTCTCATGCAGTCCTCAAACGTATTATGGCCTCACATTCAATTCAATTCAATTCATTTATTCAATAACAATTTTAACATTGTGTCTGAATTTATATAACTAAATAAATAAATAAGAAACATGCATGCTATATATGTTTAAATCATTACAATTATCCAAATTACATTAAAATACGAATAATAAAAAATATACAAATTAATGTCATAAGTCAATTAATAAAATACAATACATTTTTTAAATTACCTTAGTCACTTTCGACTTTTAATTTATTTATAACTCATCAATAGAATTTGGCGAAAAGAAAAAAAAAATGCCAGATATGTATGGCAAAAGTTTAAATGGCCTTTTATATTAAAATCTAAATATTGTCAAATCAAATCAAAAATGTTTATTTGTTAGAATATGGTACAATAGATGTTACAATATTGGTTCCAGCCTATCCTGCCATACTATGGCGTACAAATATTTCTATAAAAAAAAAAACAAAGCTTATATGACTAGCCTATTAATAATTGTGAAAATAAAATATGAATCTTAAAAATAATAATAGTTAATTAATAAAGATTGAAATTGTATTGTAGTAATAATAATGATTAATAATGAATTATTAATGTCTTATACAATTTACTTTAATAAACCTTCGGGAACAAATTCTCTAAATGATGGTGAAAACTGAAAACTATCCAAATTCATTGTGTAGTTTAGATGAACAACGCGGTCATACAGACAGACTCAAAAAGCGACTACGTTTTATTCTATGTATTGGATATTTATGTTACAGATGTTGATAAACATTTCCCGAAATTTTTCCTCTCTCATGTCTATACGAGATGATTAGATCAAGGAGTAAAAGGATTAGCTAGTCACCAGCACTGTAACTGCGTTACATATTTTCTTTCACAATCGAATACTAATTCAACACAAATCCATTGCTTCATATGTCTGAAAAATTCGTCTGCTCGACAGCGTAAATAAAGCAATGAATGTTGTCGAATTGTCAAAATAAAAGGCAATGCAATTGTTAGTATAATAATGTTCCCACTGCTGGGATTCAGGCCTCCTCTCTGTGAGAGGCAGTGGGCCATAATCCGCCATGAGGGCCCAGTGTCAAATTACAATTACAAAATTATGGCCTTGCTGCCGTACGCCAAATAATAACGATTACGTAATCGTTATTATTTGACTTACGTATGTTACATTAGCCAACCGTTTGAAACAACCAGCCCTTAGTACCTAATAAGTATAGGTAGGACTCAGTGGCGAAGGGTGAATTTATGACAGAGGTAAACCAGAGTAAAAAAAAATGGCAATAAACCGTTTCATTCTATTTCAATGATGAATTTACTATAGAATGGTTGTGTTCTGAATTTTCGAAGGGAAGCCGGCGGGAATGGAGTTCTATAGTACCTTCGCCACTGATAGGACTATAGGTACAGATAGTGATCCACGAAGATGCGCCCCACTCTTTTTCCTAATGCTTATAGCACAAGTGTTCAACATTCCGCTAGTGTTTTAGTTTTTTCGATACACACTAATTATTATTAGTGGGTAATAGTGTGTATCGAAAAAACTAAAACACTAGTGGAATTAACTACCGATAACCACTAACGATTCGAAAGAAGAATGGGGCGTGTCTTCGTGGATTGCACTATCTGTAAACTTTTTTAATAAACAAGTATCTACAAAAGTTTCTTACGCAGTTGTAAGTTTCATAATATTTCAAGTAACGTGTTTGTATATTTCACGATTTTGTTTTCTCCCAGGTGATTACAAGTTGAGGGAACTAATCTTGCTTATGAGTTTGTAATTTTCTTGTCGAGCTTTTGGAACAATGCTTTATTGTTTATTCCGACTCTTGCAATGGAGGCGAGAGAAATGAGACTTAGAACTTAATCTCTAAGTCCTTTTGTCATTCCTTAACATAAAGTCATGCCTGTGCTTTCTGAAGGGTTAGGTAGAGATGAGATGATGTAGGAGAGGGAGATTCCACAAACATTCCTAATTGACGGTGAGCTCCGATAAAGTTGAAGCCATTGTCGTACCTTTCTCGGGGTTTGCCTTTTATACTCATAAACCTACGTAATGCTAGAATATAAGCCTGTGTACTGAGGTCACCAACTAGTTCTAGATGTATAGCTTTTACTTTAAAACATACGAATATACATAAATAACATTTAATCAACCTAGATCCGCATCCCTTTCTATCATTTATCAGGAATGGTCCTGCAAAATCCGTACACCTACAGTATATTTTATTGGCATTTTGCCATTTATATTTAAGTTCTAAGTAATATTTGGGCGAGCCTTTTGCTTTCAACTGGGCACAAATCCAAGACTCCAAGACTCCGGGCTGCTATTGAGAAAGCAGAAAGAAAAACCCAATAACACTTTGCCCGGTCCGGGAATCGAACCCTGGACCTCATACTAAGCAAGCAAGGTTTGTCGGTCTAGCAACGAGCCAGTCCCTACAACGTCATTCCATTGCAATATAAGGCGTTGCGTTACTTAGTGCAAAACTTTTGTTTTCTGTACACCAGTTGCATCTAATCTGCATTCGCGATTTATTTTCCAAAACTGTAAACAAATATGAGTTTATGGAAAAATAACTATAAATCCTACACAATAAAGTTCAGTTTACGCTACAACTTCAAACATTTTTATAAGTTTTTCAATAGTGCCAGTCACTCTGAAATCAACTTAATTACCCTTAAGATAAAGTTGATATTTGTTTAACTTGAAAAAACATTCATTTGAAACATAAGTTTGTATAGACTTTAGATAAAAAACTTTATCTACCAAAGGCTGATAGTGGGATGCTATACATTAAGTAGTGAGCTACCATGGTTTAAATGACTAAAAAATAATATCTGAGCCGTAACTTCTTTTTTGCCTCGTTGCGACCACTAGACCAGTGATCGCAACTGCTGCTTTTGAAGATGAGATTCTCGGTTCGATTCCCGGGTCGGGCAAAGTGTTATTGGGTTTTTCCATCTGCAACATCAACATCACATCTGTTGATGGCAAGAGGGTCTCCCCTATTACAAGGGACTTTTAACAGGCGAAATGTGGGTTTACTATTCCCGGGTTCGATTCCCGCACTGAACAAATATTCGTATGACCTATAAGAAGTTGTTCCGGGTCGAGCTATTTGTGTATGTGAGTTCAAATGTTTATAAACGCACCCACGATACAGGAGTAATTCCTAGTATGGGGCAAGGTTTAAAAAAAACTATTAGTATACTTTTGCCCTACCCTTCGGTCTCACACAAGCCTGGTGTTATGTCTGTCTCATTTATGTAACACTAAAATAACAATATATCACGGCTAATATATGTACATTTTGTCGAACAAATATGTCAGAGAAATCATTACCTACAAGAAATATTTCTATAATTTCCGTAGAGCTTCGAGTTTACAATGTTTTGATAGGTGAACTAAAGTTTTGAAGTGGGCCCGTCAAAACTTCTTCTCAGTGATAAATGGCTTGATATTGTAATCATTGTAATTGATAAACGTCATCGATATTAGCTCACCAGTTACTAATTTACTTAAGACAATGCCGACCCTACAGTGGCGCCCTCATCGTTTGTTTGGTTATTTCATACAATTTAGAATGAAAATGCAGAAAATAAGCACGTTAAGTTGTGCTTCACAAGATTATACGTTAATATTATTATAAAAGGTAGTTTTATATTGTTTAGTTTCATCATAATCCTTAAAACGGATAAAAGTGGCCACTATATTCCGTTTTACGGATTATGATAAAACTAAACAATATAAAACTACCGCTTCTAATAATATTAACGTATAATTTTGTGAAGCACAACTTAACGTGCTTGTTTTCTGCATTTTCATTCTAAATTGTATGAAATAACCAAACAAACGATGAGGGCGCCACTGTAGGGTCGGCACAGTCTTAATGTTTTTTGTTGATAAAGGTTTTAGTTAAACTGACTGTATTGGCTAAAATAGGTACACCAAAGGTTTAAAGGTTTAATAAGTATTTAAGTAATAATTTTAATAAAAAAAAATATAAGTTACTTACATAGGCCTCCTCAAGTACCTCCTTCAGGCTTCGACCGGTTCTGTACTTCTTACGTCCTGCGGGTTCCTGCGGCCTTCACAAGGTCGTCGGGTCGGGTTATTTGTTGTTATAGCGGAATAACAACAAATAATAAAAATAAAATTAAATTAAAAAAAAATTAAAACCGCCCTGAAGACGACCCACTGACCAAAATATGTAGTGTTAAATGTTTTACGGTGGTACTGTATCCTTTGTGTGCGAGTCCAACGCTCACTTAGTCGTTTTTTTCGGTCTAGCTCTCATTCGCCAAGTCTGCAGAGTATAACGTGCGTTAAGACTGTGCCGACCCTACAGTGGCGCCCTCATCGTTTGTTTGGTTATTTCATACAATTTAGAATGAAAATGCAGAAAACAAGCACGTTAAGTTGTGCTTCACAAAATTATACGTTTATATTATTAGAAGCGGTAGTTTTATATTGTTTAGTTTTATCATAATCCTTAAAACGGAATATAGTGGCCACTTTTCTCCGTTTTAAGGATTATAATGAAACTAAACAATATAAAACTACCTTTTATAATAATATTAACGTATAATCTTGTGAAGCACAACTTAACGTGCTTATTTTCTGCATTTTCATTCTAAATTGTATGAAATAACCAAACAAACGATGAGGGTGCCACTGTAGGGTCGGCACAGTCTTAAGGAACTTCGTTTGAAAACTTTGGTTCCTGTTTTGAGTAGGAATAAATATTTAACATGTCATTCAGAGTGTCCACTGTGTAGAGCCATAACTTTTTTATATCCGTTCATCTCAGTTTCCGTGTAAAATCCTCGTCCTGTACGTGCTTTCCTGTAAAATACCGCCGGAATATGAGTCTGGCGTTAAGCAGCCCGCTGTGTTTTGTCGATGCGTGGGAGTTCCATTGCGTTAGGCATCTTCTGGGCACGCTCGTTCCATGATAGACCTCATCCATCGCTTTCCAACAGGCGCGATCGAGCTCAAGAGCGGGTCCATTCAGCAATAAAAAAAAAAACAGGCAAAATACGTTTACAGTAATTATTGAAAAGAGACCTGAGGGGCAATTCTCGTAATTTTAAGAACGTTCAAAGTCTGATTTCGGCCTCGAATCTGTCAAAACAACCTCTAATTTCTCTAAATTTTGACAAGTTTTTGACACTGATTGTCGCTGAGATGAAATAGATTTTGAACGTTTTTAATTAGGGGAATTGGCTTTCCGCTTGTAGCTGCAGTAATACAGTTTAATTTCCATAAAAATAAAGTAAATTCACAAGTCCATCATGTACCTAAAAATAAGTGAATTTCATATAAACAGATTGCGTCGCGTTTTTCAACAACACCTGTAAGTGCCGCGCCGAACGTAATAATAAATTGATGAATGTTTTTACGAGAACATAAAACTGATTGACGCTCTTGTTTTTCTATAATGTTGCCCATTTGTTATTGATGTTTTATTATGGATTTTAGTACCTAACTTATAACGAAGTTGGTAGCTTGAAATAAATATTCAACCAAATCCAATTTTTTAATATTTTTTTTCAATTTATTATTTAATATCCAGATTTCAATAAAAATATTTGAATTGGCTCACGTAAAACTAAACTATGGTATGTCCCGTTTTCCTACCCAATATAGTCTCAGACATAGGTTAGGCGCGTCACAAAATCACCTCCACTTTATAAATATTTTGTGTAGAAGCAAAGTAGTTTTTCTATAAAAAAATAATTCATCATCATTCTCTTGGCCTTATCTCTATTTTTAGAGGGCTAGCTATCTCTGTAAAATATTTATTAGTGGCCTTATTTATGTTTTAGTTAATCAGTGTTTGTCCTCCATCCTTTTAACAAAACAGTTAATTAATTGTATTATGTGGCATTCAATTTATTAATCATACATTAATTGCATGCAAACATTATTCATTAAAATAACGAACTCAACAATAATTTTGCATGTTGATTAAGTCTTGAACTGTAAAAAAAGTGCATATTTATTTATTAAAACTTTATGTACGAGTAAATATTGCCTGAGGCATTTTCTACCAGTCAAACTTAAGGTGATGCAGAGACAAAACATGGCAGGTGCAACATACGGGATAAATAGCTAGGAAATTAAAATACAAGAATAATCATAATCATAATCGTAATCATAATATTTATTTGCAATAAGTATTGGTACAGCGTTGGTCTTAAATTTTAAATAAGTTTCCTAATACATAGTCAAGCATTTGACATGCAAAGTTTTACAATTTAAGATTATATGTACGTCCAGTGGCATGCTTTAAATAAGTACTATATGTTTCTAACAATCATTACTTTTTACAAATACAATAAATACTAATACATATATACTACTACTACTACTAGCCGTTTCGGAGGAGTATGGTAACTAACGCTGTGACACGAGAATTTTATATATTAGATTAAACCCACATTCGTGTTTTAATACCCCTTATTATACAGCAGTTGCATAAATAACTATTAATAAATTCACGCGACTTATTAACACATTACAAAACATCACGTCTCTATTCGCCAATGTGTAAGGCAGATATATATTCATAGTACTTGCACTTATATTTCGCCAGTTATTTTTAAGCCCCATATAATAAGGGGTGAGTTTATTGTCATCAATCGGGCAAAATTTCCGACTTCGGGCTGCTACTAAGAAATTCCTAAAGAAAAACCCATTAACACTCTGCATGACCTGGGTTTCGAACCCAGCACCCTAATTGCGTAACACACTATCAATCGGAATCTGAATCATTGTGAAACAAATTGCTAATCCATTGCTTCATAAGTTCGAAAAGTTTGTTTGCTCAACACGTAAATAACGCAATGAATGTTGTTGAACTGTCAAAATGAAACCGATTCCCATTGATAATGTATTACGTAATTGCCTCGCTGGACCTCACTTCACGGGCTTCACAAAATATTAAAACTTTTGAAAATCTATGGATACTAGAAATGCATCTCTACTTCAAACAGACTATAGAATCTCTTTATTTTAAACTTATGTTTTTATGAACTTCTTTCTATAAATGAGTTAAAACTCTACAATTCTGCCAGGTTTATTATTAATGTGTCTATGTCAACGTCATTAATGGAAAAAGAACGAAATTTAAAAATTCGTTTAGTTAAACCCTCTTACTAATAAACGTATTATATCAGTTGAATAGTTACACACCGATTTCTCTCTTTCAGTCGTCAGTAATTTGACTTTCGAAAGAAGACAAAGCGTTGTGTAACTATATAGACGCGATACAAAGTTTATTAATAAGGGGTAAGTTCTTAAATTGTGATGTAAGCGGGTCTGAATAACAAAAAGAAAAAAAAAACCTCCAGTCGATATATAGGTACAAAGGCCAGCACATCAAGCTACCCCAATCTGTCAGATTTTCCCAATTGAATATGAACCTTATTCCTTTGTGCTAAAGTTTAAAATCTATCAAAGAAATTTGACAGATTGGGGTAGGTTGACCTGCTGGCGTCTGTACAAAAACAGACATGAAATAGATATGAGAATTCAGACTTCATGTCGCTCCCCCCTGCCTAACCTTTCAAGGAATACACGCAGGATGTGTGTGTGTCAAATAAAATAAATATAATCCGGTCCGATATTGTGAAAATCCGGTTCTAATGCTGATCGGATTGTCGGCAGTTTTTCCATGCGTCCGAAATTCTTCCAAACTTCTGGGAATCAAAGGGACCCGGGGAACGATGCCTGCAAAGCTCGTTAAATTTATCGTGTCCAATCAGCGCCTGGCTATAGAACTGGAAAAAATGTCTTATTATATATGGCGGTGAGGAAACAGGAATGCTACCCTCGGGCAAGCTTCCCTCCTCGTGCACCTTCAGAAAAACAGGAAATAATACCACGAACAAATAGCGTTGATCCTCCTTAATTAATACACGAACTTTTCAAATCCACAACAATCACGAATATCCGCGATGAAAAAGGATGGAGGTTGCGAGGTTATCCGCCCCTGCGCACGTTCTATGGCAGAATACCTGACACAATGTCTACTCCACTCGCATTGTAAAAACAATGACGCTAGGAAGCTATGACATTACTTGACAGTGACAACCGACAGACAGATGGAATGACCTCACTACCGCCATTTTGTAACAATCGTTAAAGTTTCTTAATCTACGCTGTTGCGACTTATACAAGTTTAAGTTTTTACTCTGGAGTAGAGTTTAGAACTTGTCTAGACGTCATTTGTTTTGAGGCAACTACATAAATTATTTGTTAAAAAAAGATTTTCGAACTGGATAAGTGGATAGGTTCCGTCGAAACTGGAAGGAAGACATGCGGGCTCGCGAAAGATGGAAGGAGTGGGGAAGACCTTTTCCCAGGAGCGGGACAGAGAAGGAAAAATAAAAGTGCCTTATACAAGCCTTCACCCACACTTAATTATACATATTACAGTGAATTATCCACAATTATAGATAAATAGTTTGATCGTCATGTCATCAGAGCCATCTATTTTTTTATTTATTTTCTGCATTCAAAAGAAAGAAATGTGCAGGTTCAAATAGAGAAATGTAAAGCACCTGCTGACATTAAGTCCGCCTTTGTATAGACGCCAGCACATCAAGCTACCCGAAACTATCAAATTTTCCCGATCAACTTTGAACCTCGTGCTTTAGTTATAAGGTTGAAAATCTATTAAAAAATTTGACAGACTTAGTAGCTTGATGTGCTGGCATCTGTACTTTTTTGTGCGAAAAGTATAAATAAATAAATAAATGTAAAGAGAGCTCATGGCTAAATGATAACAGCCGCACGAGTGGGTCGAAGATTAAGCTACGTTTGCCGCGGTCGGTATTTGTCGGCTTGCTGCCCGTTATATGGAGGAAATATCTTTAATTTGTACTGAATGTGGGTTTTTTGGTTTCAACACGAATAATTAGACCTTTGTAGGTCGCCGACAGGTGCTTAAATATAAATTATTTTATCACCACTGCTCTCAAAAAGGTGATGGAAAATATCGCGAGGAAACCGGCATATCCTACAACAAAAAATTAGTAGACATCTGAGGGGCAATTCTCGTAATTTTTAAGAACGTTCATAGTCTGAGGGGCAATTCTCGTAATTTTTAAGAACGTTCACAGTCTGATCTCAGTCTCAATCTGTCAAAAATACTTCAAAATTCCCTAAATTTTGACAAGTTTTTGACATTTGTTTGTCGCCGAGACCCCTCCGTGTCTCGGAAAGCACGTGAAGCCGTTGGTCCCGGCTGTCATTCGTAGATCTTTGCCACTCGTTACGGGTAGTTATAAGCCCAAAAGTCTGACAAGACACTGTATTGTCTTACCAAAGGGTATACTTTTACCGTTTTAGTCGTGTCGAGTAGCCAGTCGTTCCAAATTAAACACTCGTATTCAGCGATATCCAGTTAGACTGGAAGTCGACCCCAACATAGTTAGGAAAAGGCTAAGCAGATTTTTTTAAAACATCCGAATTGAGAACCTCCTCCATTTTTGAAGTCGGTTAAAAAGGAAGAAATGTGATGACAGACATTATCTATTTTAACTGAAACATGCAATTAAATAAGCGAAGACAAGTTCAAACAAGCGATACTATTAAACCATACTTAACGAGGACTAAGCATAAAATATCGTATTTGAACTTAACTAGAGGAGTTTAGATTGCTCATTCCCAAGTTTTAGTCCAATATTCTAAAGGCATGGTAACGACTTATGATCAGTTAATAACTTTTGAAGATGTACCTACTAATACTCGTCAACAAGTTTCACATTCAATTCAACGATTTATTAATGAACTGTTATTTTTTTTAATATGAGAATAGAATACCATTTAGATACATAAAGTGAATTGAATGAATTGTCGACATCGGTACCATTGCCATAGATAAAAATAGAGTAGAATATAGCTTTTGAATATGTTATTTATATGTTGGTGTTTTTAGGTACGTAGGTGTTAGAAAATGTCAGTCTTCAAGTCCGATCAATGAAACGAAATTATAAAAAAAAATAAGTGTTTAATTTTCGTCATTTTGTGAATTTTTATTGTATGTAGATTCAGGCGGCAGTAAAATTTACAATATTGTCTATAATTCTCTGCCTTATATCTTTGAATAACACAAAACAATGTTCGTGTACATGTTCTTTTAAAGTACCTGCTTACAAATTACAGCTATAAATGCAGTAGATTGAGTCAATGAGCATTGAGCAGCCTATCGTATTGTTAAAAGTGATCTTTTAAAGACCTTGGGGTGGATTTCAGTTGGATGTTTCACCAGACTTTGGACGATTTCTATAAAGGCATTAAAATAAAATCGTTTCATAATTTTCCCGTTTGAAGGAGGGGCGGCTAAAGTAACCCAAACTGCTAAAATGTTGAAGTTTTTAAAAGAAGAGTAATATAACACTATCAGTCTTTCCACTTTATCGTAGTTGTGTATGTATTTATTATTTTGATTAAGTTATGATTATTAAAATTGTAGTGATATTTATTTTAGAAGTATGTATGTTTATTTGTACGTTTGTAAGTATATTCTCATAATATTGTTTATGATTTTATGTTTTTTTTTTGTCTCCTTAAGTCTTTCACACGCTGTCTACATCTCTCTATTTATTGTCCTATCGCAGGTATGCTGGAAGATATTTCTTATGAAATAAGCATCACCTTTGTACCTATTTTTCTGTTCTGGTTTTTATTGTCTGTTTATAAATGTGTTTAGGTACATAAATGATAAATAAATAAATAACCTTAAAATAGCTTTAATACCTACACACTATGAACTAATTACTTGTATAAGGAGGGAAACAGACCCCATAATATAGTTACAAGCAAACATGCCAAGAACTGCCACCGGTGGTCAGAAACGCTTTAAGTGAGCGTGCTAAACTGCCGTTAACTTAATTAATAACTTAACGCCTTGCTAACTTACGGATCTATTGGGTTACATGTGGGTCGCTTGATAAAATTGTGTTAAATGTTGGAAATGATGTTGCATTTTGGAAAGTTACGTTTTTTGTATGAACATATATATGTACAGACGCCAGCACATCAAGCTACCCGAAACTGTAAAATTTTCCCAATCAACTTTGAACCTTATGCTTTAGCGATAACGTGTTGAGAATCTATTAAAGATATTTGACAGATTGTAGGAGCTTGATGTGCTGGCATCTGTGCATACTTATAGGAGGAATTAAAAGAACGGGGGAATGGAAGTAAGTACCCTGTCTCAAGTCCAAAGTTTATTCTGTCAAATTAGTTTAGGGTTAGCAATTGCAAAAGATAGCCCTTTGAACACGCATCTACATAATCAGCCTATAACGTTCTCACTCCTGGGACACAGTGAGAGGCAGTGGGCCGAAATCTACCACGCGGGCCCAGTACGGGTTGGTAGACGTCACATTTCTTGGAATTTTTTAGTTCTGGACATGCCCTGTTTCCTCACGATGTTTTCCTTCAACGTTTGTCCATTCTTTATACTTACGTCTTAATGTTTGAGGTGGCATGAAGTAACGCGACTATCATCAACGAATTTAATTGTGACATTGTATTTATTATAGTTGGATGGGAATGTTGGGAAGTTAATTTGTTATTTTATTTGTTTTTTTTTTTTTAATATATGCCTGGATAGTGAACATTGTAAATTAATTTTATAATTTTTATTATTATTAGAAATTATATGTCATTAATAGGTAGTTATTAGTGACATGTATTTTATTTATTTCTCTTCTTGTTGACATTGTTTTAAATTTTGCACCTTTATGAATGTAAATCATATTTTAATATAGGTGGGTAATGAGATTGTGTTGGATCAATTTAAATTCTTTGCTTAACTTGTTATTATTTTAATTATTTGCGTAGGTACTTATCTTTGTAAAACATTCAGACACAATGTAAATTGTTAATGAATAAATGAAATGGAATCCGTGGAAATATGACCGCGACAAATACAGCTTAGATCAAGCTGACTCGTCTGTAGGTTCGCTGTTCGATTGCTCTGCAATGAACAATCAACCGCCCAACACTAGAACTATTTACCCAATAATTAGCTAAATACCAACCCAGGTGTACTCAAATTGAATTGCAACACGAGCGTTCGCAAATACAATCGCCAAACTCGCCTGAACAGATATGCAAACGATAAAATCAATCCTACGGCAAAATGCATCGACATACTCGAGAATTCAGGACAGACGCACAGCCACAAATCACATTGTCGCCAGTGGCCACTGACCATTACACCCTGACCTCTCATTCAAGTGATTGTAGGAACTTTGTGGAGGCGGGCAGGTATCAAGGGAGTTCAAGCTACAGTGGTCACGATAACGGTGTCTCCGGACGTCCGTTTATGTGTGACTAAGTTGTTTTCCCGGTGGGAGTGTTCTGATTACGTTTCGCTGCGGATTGGTTGGTCGGTATTTGTCGGCTTGCTGCCCGTTATATGGAGGAAATATCTTTAATTTGTACTGAATGTGGGTTTTTTGGTTTCAACACGAATAATTAGACCTTTGTACGTCGCCGACAGGTGCTTAAATAAAATTATTTTATCACCACTGCTCTCAAAAAGGTGATGGAAAATATCGTGAGATAACCGGCATGTCTTAGAACAAAAAATTCGTAGACATGTGACATCTCACAACCTGCACTGGGCCCGTGTGGTGGATTACGGCCCACTGCCTCTCACAGAGAGGAGGCCTGTGTCCCAGCAGTGGGAACATTATAAGTTGATTATGTAATTATTTTTTTTTTAAATTAAGCTTGAATTTGTAAAACCTTACTGAACGAAATGAGCAGTAAATAAAAATGAAAAAACATTGGTCTGAACTGCTTTAAACAATTCCATATGAGCTTAATGTACAAGACATTATTTTTCATTGATTCGAAAACAGTTAAAGCTTCAGGCAAAATGTTACCGTCATGACAGTAAACTTTAACGTTTTTTTCAGTAAATTGTATATTCAATCATTAAACGTTACTGTTTTGTCTTTTATTGTTTTACAAACATTTCTTCTCACTGTATAAAGTCAGTAAGTCTTAATGAAAGCGCTTTAATGTGGCGTAGTAAGAAATTATTTTTTTCAGTGCATTTTTGAATAGAAGAGTGACAATAGAGATACATATTTCACTAAATATTCCTGCAAAATGCGTACGACCATTTGAAATGAAAACATTTTCAAACTGTTGAATTACCCCTAAACAAAACAAGACTGACAATTAATGATATTCCATTTGTATTTGAATATTTAAATTAGTGTTCCTATTTCAAAATGCGTTAGGTTGTTCAATAGTATCCACCTTTCCGTATTTATTTATAGTTGATTGTACACCTAGTGCTTAAGACGGCTCGTTTATGCCCGAGTTATACACTCTGCTTTTCACTTCGATTGCGAGAAAATTGAACAGGCATAAAGTATATAACAGTATTTTCACTGATCAAAAATGTTGTAAAATTGAAGAAGAGTAAGACGAAACTTTTTAAAAGTCTTTTTTATTTTTAACATTCTTATTTGTCATTCGACTTGGGTACTTCATATTGCCAAGTAAATAATAAATGACAACTATTCTATCTGGTTTTATTAAATTAACGACAGAAAACACGGAAGTGATATAAATTAAAGCAAATGAAATAAAATAATGACTTTAATTTGCGACGTTTTATTATGCGTGTGACTGTTGGGCCTGATTATCTCAGTCTTAGAACAAAAAAATATTATGCACTAGAGCATAAAAGCGACTTTATGTCACCTCCGCACAACATAAAGACGAACTTTCAAAGTATGAAAAATGAAAAATTATTTTTCACACCACCTGCTCGCTAATGTCAAATTATATGCCATTCAAACCTAACCTAAAGCAAGTAATAGCCCTAGGCTGGCTTGTACTGAATTTTATTATGACCCGCTGGTCATTAATGTGATTTGAATTTGGAACGTCAACTGAGAAAATCGTATGGAAACATTAACCAAAAAAGGTCGACCGAAGAGTTCTCATTTGATAGGTTTTAGTAGCCGTCGACGAACAGTATGATCGGTTGCTGTGGCACGTATACCCCCGCGTTAGAATCTTGAATTTGGGCTGACGCTCCATTGACGATATTATTTTTTGTGTTTTTGATAAAAATGCATGCAATCTAATCTAGATTGAAAAAATAAAAAAAAAACCGGACAGGCAGTAGGTATGTCATTTTAGTTTAATCTCAGATTCGATGCCACCAACTGCATCAGACTGCTTGAAAGTGAGCTAGTACAGTCGGGTTTTGATTTTGTCTTTTGATTTTTATTTTAATCCTATTAGTGTGTTATATTTCTGGAATCGTCTCCTCAAGCCCTTTATTTTGATATGCCACATAGTAACGGTACTAATTTTTTCAAGACCTTACTTTGCCTTCTTTTAAAATCCGCCATTTATTTTTATAAAACACCTCATGTATTAAAATCCGGCCGTTAGGATGCTTCGAGGGTTTATGGAATTCAACATACAAAAATACCATAGACATAGTCAAATATATACGCATAAAACGTAACCCTGTTCTGTCACGTAGTCGGGTAAATAGTGTATGACACTGCACATAGCTAGGTATCCCCGGTTATTAAACAGTTTTATAAACTACTAATTCTATAATCGAATTGGGTTTTATTACACCTACTGCGAGGTGTGCAAAAAGTAGAGTATTCTCCTCAGGGATAAAGGTGTATTCGTCTTGGGCGAGCTTGAATCCCTCACTGCGCTCAGGAGCCTAGTTCAACCAGGAATTAACTCAGAGCTAGAATCTTTCGTTGCGTTCAGAATTAACTCAGAGCTAGAATCTTTCGTTGCGTTCAGAATTAACTCAGAGCTAGAATCTTTCGTTGCGTTCAGAATTAACTCAGAGCTAGAATCTTTCGTTGCGTTCAGGATTCAAAATAGCGCCCGCGACATTAAAACACTGCTTTATCCCCTCAGTGAATAATCTACTATTACCATTTCAAGAATAAAAAATAGATTGCGTACTATAGCACTGTTCATAATCTCAGATAATTTACATTCCATTGCCACTTAATAAATTATCTATTTTAGTACAATGGATTCTAAGTTGATTTTTGAGTGACCATTTGTAACAAAAATATCCTTCGTTTTTGTTGCAATGTAGGTAATTTGATTTTTGTTAAGTAGGTATTACATTCAGTTTGTTGTTCTATAACTTGAAAATATCTAAATTTTTTTATTCAAATACAGTTCAAGTTTTTTTATGTTATGGTAAGAAAGAATTATTTATACTTAAGTATGCCAGTACCTATATTAATATTCATAGTTATTTTCATAAAACACTTTTTTAAATTTTAATTATTAGCAATATCATTATGTCACACGATCTGTAGCTTTGAAAGGTAATATATAATTGATTCAACTTCAGTCATGTAAAAAAGTCTCGGATAAAACAACAACAATTGTTAAATTAAATACCGATTTTCTTTGATGATTATTAGTTATTATTTGACGAAACCAGTAGCTTCAAAGAGAGTGAAAGTATTTGTAAAGATTCCGCGATGTTGCCAACAAATAAAACAAAAGAAGTACTGTTTTGTGAATAATTGGCGTCATTGACTATTTTAAAAATAATTGGTTTCTTAAATCACCATTGTGTTGCCATAAGAATAATGTGGATATTTGTGAAAGTCGACGTACACTGTAGTTATAACCATCTGGTCTACTAGTGAACTATTGGTCATCATCATCATCTGCTTAGCCTTTTCCCAACTATATTGGAGTCTGCTTCCAGTCTAACCAAGGTTCAAAAGATACAGCCCTGTGACAGACGGACGGACGGAAGAACTGACACAGGAGCCTTAGTAATAGGGTCCCGTTGGCACCCTCTGGGTACGGAATCTTAAAACGATAAATTAACTTTAGAAACCTATGCCTAAACAGAAACGATAAGAACTAATAAAGATTTCCCGGAAGTTTTCAGTTCATTTGAAAAGTTGTGGGAGTTTTATGTAAATAGTATCTATTAATCCTTGTTATGAAATAACTTGGGCCAACTAAAGCTCTGCTTTTGGTAAAGTTTTTAAGTTACAATAATAATATCTATAATTACCAAGTCATATTCCTTTTCCATCATTATTCTATAATGTGAATGTATTATTTATTCACCTGTTCGCAACTTCGTCCGTCTTGTTTTAACATAAAATATATCTTAAGACACTCGGCAATACCTACTGTAGCTTTCCATTAGTGAAAGAATGTTCGGAATCTGAAGGCTAATTTAAACCGTTCATAATCTAGTCGCAGTCTCATCTCGGCGACAAACAAACGTCAAAAACTTGTAAAAATGCAGGGAAATTAAAGGTATTTTTGACAGATTGAGACTGAGATCAGACTGTCAACGTTTTTAAAATTGCGAGAATTGCCGCACTGATCAGTGTTTCTAAAGATTATCCTCTACATACAAACTCACTCTCATACCTCTTTATAATATTAGTACTTACCTATAGATTCTAAAAAAACTTGAAGTATCTGTCTGAAATTAATTGGGCTGACTGAATTACACGTATGCACGTCTAATGTGAAAATAACAATTCAAAATGAAATAATATAAGTAAGTCCGTGACAATTAATTTGTCACAGTCAAGTTTCCTCTCACCAAATAATAATGTCTTAAAAACATAAAAGTAAAGTTTAACATAAATATAAACAATTTAGAGTTGTTTTTATAAAAGTACGTAACTTCGTAGCGCCTACGTCGTAGGCCGAGCTACACCGTGTAGGCATCAGCAGTGCTATTTTGTAACCATCTCACCATGAAAGCTTAGGTGAAGTGAGCGTGGAGTGAGCTGTCAGTATCATCTCACCATGCTAGATGCTTGGGATTGACATTATTGACAGCTCACGTCATTTAAGTTTTCACGGTGAGATTATTTAAGTTTTCACGGTGAGATTTTAACAGAATAGCTCAGCAGAACTGCATGTTGGTGTATTCTGTAAAAATATCCGTGAAAATCTACGTGAAATCAGCTTGAAATAATCTCTCTATCCACCTGATGCTAAGGATTGACACTATTGACAGCTTATTTTAAACTCATTTCAGCAACAAAAAAGATCAACAGTTCAAATAAAATTATTCTTTCTAACATTTTTTACGAAGGTGTGTTAGCCTAGCGATTCGCGATTACGAAGCATTTTGAATGTTATTAATTTTACTTGGCTATTTCTGTCTTGACTTGTACAGACGCCAGCACATTAAGTTACCCGAAACTCTCTCTCAATCAACCTTGAACCTTATACTTTAGCGATAAAGTTGAAAATCTATTAAATAAATTTGACAGATTGTAGGTAGTAGCTTGATGTGCTGACGTCTGTAAATTCCAATAGTAAGAAAACCTACAGTTATACTGAAGTTCCTATTCTAATATTTCTTGTATTAACATTATTTTATGTTTGTTATAGAAATAAAAATGGCCCAGATGTATTTAGCTGTCACCATCGTCGCTCTGCTAGCGATCTCACACGGCGTCAGCGCAAAACGTGAGTACCATTACGCAATAAGGTTCTATTATTTATAATTAAGACACAACGGATTGTATTAATTATAGCGCTAAAAGGCTATTTTGGCGCGAAAACAAAACCGGAACAAATGACGCCATCTTGTTTTTGATGTGAAACGTGATTTTGGCGCGCCTTGGAGGTATGACCAACTCGTATCATGTGATGGCAAATGGAATGACGCTCTCTTAAGCCGTCACTTGAAAAAATTCGATGGCGTCCCGTTAAGGATATATTAAAAAAAAATATATATTTAAAATTTTAAGTGACATTTCAGAAAAAAATTGCAAAAATGTTTACCAACAGCGCACCCCTTTTTCATCCTTTATTCAAACTCAAACTCAAAGCATTTATTTCAATTAAACCATTTACAGGCACTTTTGAATTGTAGTTGCCCATTCCAAAACGTAGATCTATTGGAGAAGAACGGGCAAGAAACTCCAAGGACACACTTTTAAATCAAGATATTACAAAATCCTGAGTACATTACCTATTCTTGATGCTTCTATATGTGAGAACAATGTTATGAAGAAACAATTCAAAAATAGGTATAGGATTTAAAAGAAGCCCTGGCAGCTAAGAGATGACCAGTCTCAACCGACAGACCCGATATTAAAAAAGAACCAGGTTCTTGATAATTAATTACAATCGTTTATTTGCGGTGACATGACGCAAAAAGAACTACATAAAAAATGAAATACATAAAAGGTAGGGGGAAACGGCTATCGCTCAGCATTATGCTGCGACCCTGTGCTAGACAGAGCCCCAGCTCTGGTTTTGCGGACCAGTGCGGGTAGGTAGATGACATATATTATATAGATATAGATTGGCGAACCGTAAAACAATAATTAATTTACATAATCCTTTTACACTTTTTCTGATAACATTCAGTTGTGCGTTAGGCACCTTAGAGGGGGACTACATGACCTAAACGCAAAAACGCAAGTTTTATAATGTCTAAAAGTATATGATCAACTACAGTAAACAGAATCAGAAAAATATCCTATGATATCTTCAGAATATATGCTAGTTAGATAGAGTGTATTGACTATAGTCTGATTTTTAATTCGAAGGAATTCTGACAGCGGTAATTTTTTGACACTTCAGATATCATAAACCTTTTCTGTCTTGTCCTTTTTCTAAGTTATTTAAATGACTAGAATTTTTCGGATAAAATAACAAAAATATGAAAGAGAATGAGATCAAGTAAACTATATGACAATGTACCTAAACAACAAACAAAACATAACAGCAAATAAAAACTCAACAATAAATCGCAACAAACACCGTGAACACATTAGAAGCCGAATAACATGCACGATAATGACACATTATAATGATTGTAATTATTATTTGTCCCGAAGAACAGGCTAAGCAATCCAGGCTTAAATCTGTAGTTACAAGAAGCGAAGATTTTAATTTTCCTAAAAAAGGTTTGTAACCCATGGATTAGTGGTCAGGGATTCCAGTAAAAGAAAAATAATTACCTTACTAATTATTGTAACTTCAATAATTTGATAATAAAAAATCTGATTACCATTTTAAAATTATCAGTAAATTTTTAAGATTTAGTTTTTCTAATTGAAACCATAAATACAAGAAAGATTTTTTTTTATTTCGCTTAAATGCGATCCGTTTTTAGTAGGATCGCTTTACATTCCCGAAGTGTTGCCAATCACTTCGGGAATGTCAGAATTCCGTCGAATTAAAAATCAGACTATAATTTGAAACGGTAGACAAAAAAAAAACATGAAGATACCTCTAAAAAAACTTTCACAATAAAACCATGCTAATACAGGGTTACTTTTCAATGACCAGCCAAATTTAAGGATGTGCTACAGACAATCAAACTAAATAACTTTCTCCATGGGACCAACATCGTAATCCTTAAATTTGGCTGGTCATTGAAAAGTAACCCTGTATACAAACAATCATTCTGAATTTTTGTCAGATTATTCTACAAGCAACATATTAAAGCACTAGTGTTTTAATTTTTTAGTCCAAACAATAGATTTTTTGTAAATAGCTAATTGCTTCATATTTTGCAATAAATAACCAGCGTTGTGTCATCGCGCTTCTCTTTCTTTTATGCAGTCCGACAGTGACCGCACTTTGGGTCATATAGCCCATTCACCTACGTATGATTACTTAATAATAGTATTATAAGACCGTTTCCAAACTCTGAATCAACAATCTCTGTTTATTCCTTACCTACCGATCACCACTGAAAGTAAACTGAACTGTTTAACTTGGCTACAACTTGGCCTAACTTGCTTTAACTTAAGACCCTGAACAAATGTGCAAAACTTGTGAAGAAACTCGCCCCGGCGTGTAATGTTTGTAAAAGTTATGTTTATGATCACGTTTATGTTAATTTTGGCAATATTTATTATTATTATTATTTAGTGTTTAGTTATAGTTAGGCTTAAGACTATGCTGACCGCACAGTGGCGCCCTCATCGTTTGTTTGGTTATTTCATACAATTTAGAATGAAAATGCAGAAAATAAGCACGTTAAGTAGTGCTTCACAAGATTATACGTTAATATTATTAGAAGCGGTAGTTCTAGATTGTTTGGTTTTATTATAATCCTTTAAACGGAATATATTGGCCACTGTTATCCGTTTTAAGGATTATAATAAAACTAAACAATATAAAACTACCGTTTTTAATAATATTAACGTATAATCTTGTGAAGCACAACTTAACGTGCTTATTTTCTGCATTTTCATTCTAAATTTTATGAAATAACCAAACAAACGATGAGGGCGCCACTGTGCGGTCGGCATAGTCTTAAAGGTTCAAGAAAAGTGGTGGCCCAGTGGTAACGGCCTTACGAGTTGTAGTTCGTAGGTTCGAACCCAGGCATGCGTTTTACTTTGTGTGAATAATCATCACCACTGCTCCCAAAACGGTGAAGGAACACATCGTGAGGAAACCAGCATGTCCTAGAACCAAAAATTCGAAGATATGTGACGCGTGGTGGATTACGGCCCACTCCCTCTTACAGGCAGGAGGTCTGTATCCCAGCAGTGGGAACATTATAGGCAGACGACGTGGGTATAATGTTGAAAACGATGTTCTCAACTAAGGAAATAAATTCGGCAGTATTGTATTTATTCTCTTGTCTACACACCTGGGTTAGTCAGTTTAATCCATATCCACATCTAATCAACAAAGATTAAACGTAATTAAAATGTTATTTATGCGGTTCGTTAATAAAAATAAGTGGATAACCTTATCACATTATTGTGTACCTACGAGTTGCTTCTACGATTATTGAACTAAAAAAAACTATTGTATAAAATGTAACATACGTAAAAGAACGTAAAAAAATGTTTCAAAATCTTATATATAAAATTCTCGTGTTACAATGTTCGTTCCCGTACTCCTCCGAAACGGCTTGACCGATTCTCATGAAATTTTGTGAGCATATCGAGTAGGTCTGAGGATCGGCCAACATCTATTTTTCATACCCCTATTTTTTTTTTTTGCAAAACGACGTTTGCGGGGTCAGCTAGTATTAATTTAAAAAACATTTAAACAACCAAATTGAGAGCCACCTCCTTTTCCGAAGTCGGTTAATAAAAACTCTTTACTTCGTTAATGAACTGGCCGTTAATAGCGAAAAAAATAGGGAAGCCATTACAAAAAAAAAAAACAACAATTTATTTCTTTTTAGTGGCGTTCTATTTTTTTTTGACATAAAGTGGCCTGTACTGTGTAGTTGCAGTACGCTGATTTGAAAACTTTTTACACTACAACTTTTAATACGTAGATGAATGTGACCGCGAATTTAATAACCTATGCGATATAAAAAATATTCTAAAATAACCGAAAATATTCGAAAATTTGTTGACGCAACTTTGTCCACATAAAAAACAAAGTAAAGACATAAAAAATAAAGAAAAACAAACCATAACAAGATCAAATATTATGAAAATATGACAGCCATGTGTCAATGTCAGTGACGCAATTTCAAGGAAAAGGGATTCCACCATAAATGAGGTAAGTTCCTCACTCTTCATGGGTCCCAGGAGATCAGAGCCTAGGAAATATCTTTATACGAAAAAAAGAAAGATTTTCGGCAAAATATTACGGTGATGAAAAGTCAGTTTTGATGGAGCAGTGTTTTCGGCGTATAAGTTACTTTTAGGAAAACTAAAATAAATTTCATCCCACACGTGTTTTAAAGGAAAAAGAAGACCTACATTTCATACTCAAAGAAATACTGATTCGTATAAGTTTAAAAGTTTATGTTAACTGCAAGTTTATGTGTGACTATTTAGTGCTAACTGCAATTGTTATTTAATAATTTTAATATAGCGGCCCGCCCCTGCTTCGCACCGTTCTTACGACTTGATAAAATATAGAGAATACCTTTAATATTTTAATTATAAACATCAACCTTCCGGTATAAATTCCCTAAATAGTGAAAACCGTATCAAAATCTGTTGTGGAGTTTAGAATAAAAACGCGGTCACACAGTAGACACGAAAAGTGAATTTAATATGTAGATATAGTTATTCCTTTCTATAATAAAAATTATATTTTCCAAATTAAATACAACCCTTTTGAACGACAGACTATAAAACAATTTCGTTACGTATACCTAATATAATTTTGAGAGGCGATACTAAAACTTTTTGTTAACACCTTTTTACATTTTTATAAAAGTATTTAATAAAGGTGGGATTGTTGAAACAGCACCTACGTTAATTAAACGAGTTAATTTAGTTGATATTATAACAAAAATGTGGAAGGACGACGTTTTATGAATGAATAAAAACTTGTTTAATGTAAGTACGTCAGGAGATTATTTTAAAAATAAAATACTTCTTACCTAAAACATAATTATATTTATATCCATAGAGCGTATACTTATGTATTGTATTAATATTGCTTACGAATATTATGAAGACCAACATAATATTATTGAACCGACTATTATTGACCGACGTATTATTGAAGCTAACTCAAAAACTACCCAGACAAAGTTAATAAAATTTATATGGGACCACCCCTGAGGCATACCTTATCCATTAAAAATAATTATTGAAATCGATTTACAATTTCCGTAGATATCGCGTAACAAACATACAAAAAAAAAAAACATACAGTCGAATTGAGAACCTCCTACTTTTTGAAGTCTGTTAAAAAGATAGGCAGATGATGAAAAATAAGGATTTTACACAATGTCACAAATCGTTAGATATACATATCCAGGGTTAAGCTTTGGTTTCTTATAAAAGCGGTAGCCGCCACATAGCGTCCACAATTTGCCGGCGAATGACGTCCACAATTTGCCGGCGAATGACGTCACTGAAACGTTATTTATTTTCTGTTACTTAGTGTGTTTTCTTAGAGAGCGTTTTTTGACACCGTAAAGTCAAACCCCGCTGCCATATTTTTTTTTATGTTATGTGACAGCTACCGCTCTTTTAGGAAACCGTAGCTTTAGTTACCACAGATTTACTTCAAATCAATGATGATTGGCAGTCTCCTAAAATAACTGTATCCTCTAATGACACTTACGTCATTGTGAGAAACCGACGAGCCTCATTTATCAAAATTAGTTGGATAGTTTGACAATAGAACAAGGGGGACAAGAGCAGAAACTTCATAGGTATATGTACATATGTCAAAGTATTATAATTATAGTAGGTACTTCTGAAGGCCAATAAATCGTAACTAAAAACGTTCAAACTCTAATCGCAATCTCATCTCAGTGACGAATGACAATCAGTGTCAAAAACTTGTCAAAAATTTAGGGAAATTAGAAGTATTTTTGACAGATTGAGGCTAAGATCAGACTGTGAACGTTCATAAAATTACGAGAATAGAACCTGGATCTGATCTACTTTTAATTTTTTTTTTATTGCTGAATGGGAATCTACTTTACCAAATCGTGTAATTGAAGTTTGAAGGTTTGCTAACAATTCTATAAGGTCAAGAGGGAATCGTGGTTGAGTGCAACCTTTTTCTTCCTAACAAAAGTTATATTTGTAATTTTTGTTAGAAACTGTATTTCGGACTTGCGTCTGATAAATAATGAAGCTCTTTAGAGGTTGTTGAATTATCATTTTGACTTTCAAAAAGTTTAGATCAATCATCTACCTAAGTAGGGCACGCCACGATAGTGGCGATAAGACCCCTCTTTGAGGAGTGGCTAGAGAGTTGCCACGGCGCCCTCACCTACCGCCTGACGCCCGGACACGGATGTTTCGGAAGGTTCCTGCACATCATCGGGCGGGAGGAAACGCCCGGGTGTCACCACTGCAAGGATCGCCCAGAGGGCACGGTGGAGCATACGGTGGAGGTCTGCCCCGCTTGGGCGGAGCACCGTCGTGTTCTTGTAGAGGCGATCGGCAGCGGCGGCGACCTCTCGCGCCCGGTCCTGGTTCAGGCCATGGTCCGGGGCGAGAGGGAGTGGGAGGCCTCTCTGAGGACCTCCTTCTGCGAAGCAGTCATGCTAGCGAAGGAGGTGGCGGGACGGTTGAAGAAGAGAATCTCACGTCCCAACGAGCGTCTTCCGGCCACCGCAGTGGCGGGCCTGCAGGCGGAGAGTTCAATAAGTTTCTATATTTATTAAATTTTAACAGGACCAGCTAGTTCTAACTAAAATAATTATAAATGCGAAAATGAGTTTGATTGTTTGGGTGTTGCCCTTTCACACTTAAACGCCTGAACGGATTTGAATAAAACGAATAAAAAAAAAATATTTGTGTCAAAGCATATAGGGAAACCATGACTTGGGTTTAGTACATATTATACTTTTTATCTCAGTAGTACGATCCCGTGGGTTAATTTCCGAAATCGACGCGGGCGAAGCTCGTTTTGAATAAATGTGATCTTACTTGTAAATAATTATTGATTTGTTATAGCGAAGAACCGATCCTTATTGTTTTTATATTTCATATAAACCAATAAAGATCAAATAACTTTGCAACTTAATTCATCTCTTAACTCTTAACACATCTTACATGATTCCCAAGTATTTATCGCTGTTCATGAGTTTATTGGTAACATCAAAACGTGGGCAATCTTCATCTTTCCGTACGCAATGTTTGGTAACAGAAATAACGTTTACTTTTCGTCACGCACTCCGGTAAGTTCCAAGTGTTGTGTTTTTACATGGTAGATAACAATCGTGGGGTACACCAGTGTGTTTAAACGTAGGATAGGAACAACTTTTCTTTTAGAGTCTGTTAAAAGGAGTAAGGACATGTTGATTCTGAAAGTCTCTGATTTTTTTGGAAATTGCTATGCTCGGTTTGTGACGTATTCAACGGAGTTTGTGTATTCTAAAATGGTTTTGGTTCGATATCTTGACACATTGCTTTTCTGAACATTCAGTTGGGGAAGACCAACAACTATTCAGTTGAAGTTATGTTTTTCTTTAAATAATAAGTGGCATGAGTGGAATAATGGCAGGGCTACTCTCCAATCGAAAGGTTACATTCACTGGGCAGTATTAAATGGTATTGAAATCTTAAATCTATCCTATCTTATCCCGGAGTCTGGATTTGTGCCCGGGTGATAAGATTCATCTAGTGGCGAACAGGTACACCTCTGATTAACTTTTTGGGGATCACAGGCGTCTTATTGGGGAGCGGGATCGTCCGAAAGGGTTACCGCTGCCCCAGATCATAAAGGGCTAAGGAAGGAACACGGGTGGGTTTTAGTCAGTAAGTCTGACACTCCCTTCTGCTCCACCCTGAACGAGGGGGGTCATTTGATGATTTCCCATCAACAAAAAAAAAGGCGTCATATTATGTTTATGATATGTGAAATCTTAATAGAGTAACTTTAGTCTACCTAAATTCTAAAAAATGGTTTGGGATGCATGAAGAAGCCTCCTCGTGTAACGGAGTTTGTTCCGCCAGTTACTCAACTGAACGCTCGCGCTCGGCGCAATCTGGACAGTCACACCCAACACCTTATCTGACTGGCCAATTCTTCCCTTGCGGTGGTAGGGCTAGCTCCCGCCTGGTTTGCGACCACCCTCCCACCGGAGTCCGGCAAGCAGCCTGCTGTGTTTCGTCGATGCGTGGGAGTTCCAGTACCTTAGGCATCTTCTGGGCACGCTTGATCCATCATAGACCTCATCCATCGCTTTCGTGATTGAGGTCAAGAGCAAAGTACATTCAGCAATAAAAAAAAAAAAATTAGGTCATGCAATAATTAACAGATGTAAGTACCTACTTAATACTCATTATAATATCTGCATTAATTTGGCACCAAGTACGAAAACAACACAACGTGTAAAAATACATACAGGCGAACATAGAAACTCCTCCTTTTTGAAGTCGGTTAGAAACAAAATGCCACCGTGTAACGACAATTTCATACTTTTGAAAATATCGTTAAGACGATATTTTTTAGTAACTGTACCTATTAGTTATTCTTTTTGTTCCAAACCTCTTTGTAAATAAAATACGGCACGCGTATTATATGAAAATAATAAACAGAAAGTATTATTTATTTAAATACGTTCATTTGTTTCGAATGCTCAAAGAGAATAGGAAAGTTGTAATTTCAACCGCAAAGTTGATAGAAAAGTTATGGGACATCATGACTGATTTAACGGAACCTTTGATGGAAGCAAAAGATTTAAAATAAAATTGTATTTATTAAGAGTTTGAATAGTTTGTCTTTTTTTTTACTTTTATACATTTTTGAGAATTGACCTACTGTTCTATACTGAACTATAAATGTGAAAGTCAGTCGCCGCACGCAAGGGGGAACCCAAAGTTACAACATATCAAAATTGTAAAAAAACTTAAACATAAGTCATTTCATTCCGCAATAGTAAAGAATGAAATGAATTTAATTGCGAAAAAAACTATGAATGCTACTTATATTTCGGATCATGACAATTTTATAAGAATAATACATAGCAAACGAATATTTCCAATTCAAAATCAACTTACGTCAAATACATATACTACGGTTTGTTTTTTTTTTTTGGATGGGAAATCATCAAATGATCCCTCTCCCGCTCTGGGTGGAGCAGAAGGGAGTGTCAGACTCTTACTGACTAAAACCCACCCGTGTTCCTTCCTTAGCCGTTTATGTTCCGGGGCAGCGGTAACCCTTTCGGACAATCCCGTTGCACATAAACTACGGTACAATCGCGCACGTAATTTGGCAACAGTCATTAGTCGTTCCTCTCCTTTATTTAATGTTCTTCTAAACAGACATTTTTAAAAACAAATTATGACACTAACCATAGAATGCCACGGGAGAGCGGGTCACGTCTGCCGTATGCCCAATGAGCTGTGAGCCAAAATAACCACCACCTGGAGCCCTGACACAGCTAGAAGGCGTTGTGGTAGACTCCGTAGAAGATGGCAGGACGAACTGGACAAGACAAGCGACCATTTGTCCACTTCAGCCCTGGATCGAAAGAGCTGGAAGTCACGGGGAGAGGCTTAAAAGCCCAGCGGTTGGATGATGCAGGCCAACAGTAACCATAGAATCGGGACAAACATTAAAAGTGACCATTTTTTTTTCGCACTAAGTGTACAATTGTACAGACGCCAGCACATCAAGCTACTTGAAACTGTCAAATTTTCCCAATCAACTTTGAACCTTATGCTTTAGCGATAAAGTTGAAAATCTATTAAAGAAATTTGACAGATTGTAGTAGCTTGATGTGCTGGTGTCTGTACCTACTTGCATGAAGTTCCTTTCACTACGGAAAAACCTTGACAAGTTCCGTACAGGTGACTGCGCAAACCTAAAGGTCACGTAACGTCAAAATTATCAGTGTTATAGTCTTTCCACCGACAGTAATGACGCAACATATCTCATATTGAGCTTCAAAACTGGCCGCTGATGTAACTAATAATCCAGTCTAAGCCCTGCTTTAGTTCTACTTATGATCCAGTGAAAACCAAGCTTTAGTTCGACTTATGGTCCGGTGAAAACCAAGCTTTAGTTCAACTCATGATCCGGTGAAAACCAAGCTTTAGTTCGAATGTTCGACTTGCATAACCGTGTTTGCGTGGTTATTTGATCGGAGCCTACCACGAACAAACATTTCCTGTAACAGCCGTAACTAATATTAACAATCTGTTACTGCTAATAACTTTCGGATAAACTATTTTCGAACCCGAAATATTGCTTTGGTATTCTAATAAGTATTATGTTGAAGTTGTCCTGGACCTTAAAACAGACCTTTGTCGATTGCATTTTTATGTTTTGCCCATTGTGTCACCATTTGTAAAATTTCTATATTTATGTCTGTAATTTATATGGTGTACTTAATAAAGAGTACTTATTCTATTCTATCATATCATTTGCCAACTGTGTTGGGGTCGGCTTCCAGTCTAATCGGATGCAGCTGAGTACCAGTATTTTATATGGAGCGACTCCTTATCTGAACTTCACAACCCACCCAACCTAGTTACTGGGTAACACAATCCTCTTCGTAAGACTGGTTGTCAGACTTTTAAGCTTATGACTACTCGTAACGACTGTCAAAGATTTACGAATGACAGCCAGAACCAACAGCTCAACGTGTTTTCCGAGGCACGGAGAGGTCTCGATAAATAATGTAGACCACTAATCCACAGACCGACCGCGGTAAGCGTAGCTTAACCTTTGATTGACTTGTGTGTCTGTAATAATTTAGCCACGAGCCCCGTCAGCCTTGATAATTGAGTACCTACCATGAATTCAGCCATTCGTATAAACAGTGAATAAAATAGTTTATCAATTAGTGACGTAAAGCTAAGCGAGCCTAAGTCAAAATTCTCGCAAATTCTTAACGAAACTATGAGAATGTTCAAATTCTTTACGAATGTAAAAGTAGGTAAAGGAATATTTTCTTATGTTCGCGTAGTTTCCTGACTTAAAAGTTAAACGGCTCGAGTCTTTTGTGTGAACCTTATATTTCGGAAGTATATAATATGAACTGGAAGTAAAATGGAAATATGTGCTAGATTTGTTAAGTATAAATTTTCGTGACTTAAATGTTTTAAGATGGTTTTCAAAGTGGTATTGTCTTTATCGGAAAGTACAGTTAAATTGTCGTAATCTCTCCGTTTTTTTTTTAAACTGACAGCTCTGTGTTTTAGGGCGTTTCCAAAACAGTTTTTTTTTCTAAACAGTGAACTCTGCTTTTTGGATGTTTTAAAGTACACGTATATAAAAACAACTTACAAACTCAAAAAGAGGGCTCACATTGAAGAGCATTTGAAGTACCTAATGAGTATACCTGAAATATCTCCAAGTCCCTCGTTATTTTGGGATAAGGAACTCGCATGCATAACAAATATACATGTAACTCTGTGGTAGACGTACTTACCTACCTAAGTATATAAAAAGTCACGCTGGAACAAAAAGTTTGTTCAAAAATTGCGTCAAGGGAATTAATATCTAGAATGTCGTTGAATTTTACTATTCAAAGTTATTCTTTCAAATTAAATCTCTACCGTATGCAAAGTTTAAGTAGCCATTAGAGAACAAACAACGCTACCCTTGCATCCTAATAGAAACTTTTTAAAAGTCAAGTTATGTAAAATACTTTTAATTCTAGTACTAATTGGTCCCTAGCTAATAATATACTATGCAAGTTAATACTAGATAAAATCTGAGATGAAATAGAGTTGAAGTTGTAACGGGAAGGAGAAGTTTGAAGGTTGGTTTAGGGTTTGTTTCCTACATCAAAGAGAATAAAAGAGGTAAATACCGGTATTCAGCTGCATCCGATTAGACTGGAAGCCGACCCCAACATAGTTGGGAAACAGCTAGGCAGATGAACAAAGAGAAGGAAAGTCGCCAGATATGGGGTAAAACAAGGAATATGAAGCCGTTTTTGTAAAGAGAAGCAGCTGTTCTATTCTATAAAAATGACCATGATAACTTAGGTGAAGTAGTCTTGGAGTGAGCTGGCAATAGTTTCAATCCTTAGTATCAGGTGGAATGTCTGTGACTTCACTTAAGTTTTCACGATGAATTGTTTACAGAACAGACCGACTGAATCGAATAAGTTTCACACCTGTTGGTCGGTCTATACAGGTTGACTTTCATTTCATTGGCGATCTTCCAAAGAGGTTAGTACTCATGAATATGATACCAATATAATAATGTAAATGAAAAAAACATCGACTGAGTCATTCAAAAATAAAATTAAATCGATGCGTTGTGCTTTTTCAAGCACCAAATTAATTATTAAGAAAACTTACCTACTCACTTTAAGTACGAAAAGTGTTAAAAAAATAACAAAACAAAAAATCTAGTTTGTTCTTTCTAAACATTACAAAACTTTTCATCGATTTTAGTGATAAGACCACCTAATGTGACACCCCTTGTAAAATTTCTACATTATTTTATATCTGTAATTTTCATGGTATATATATAATAAAAAGTATATCTTTCTATGATCTTGAATAAAAAAAAATCTGTGTTTACTTTTGCCATATCATTCTTTACTCTTTGAACATATGTACGTGTAAGTGCAAACTATCATAAATCCTTAATAAAAGTATTTGTACAGAGGCCAGCACATCAAGCTACCCCAATCTGTCAGATTTTCCCAATTGAATATGAACCTTATTCCTTTGTGCTAAAGTTGAAAATCTATCAAAGAAATTTGACAGATTGGGGTAGGTTGACCTGCTGGCGTCTGTACAAGATAAAATATTTCTTCCGTGTTCTACATCTTAAATCAACTTTTATGAAACTTAGTCCCTTGTTCCTTTAAAATGCATTGCACGTTTTCTCTGGAGATTTTAAGTTGTATCTTGCTATCTTTTAATACACATACACATAAACATAGGGGTAGGCAGAAACTATACAACGTGTTTTTTTATATCTCATAATTCTAGGGAGTCATTGTACCCATCATTATGAACAAATTTTACGGGACCAAACCCAAAATCGCGAAAAAAAATCTGGTGTTCCCTACATTTTGTTATCTATACTTATAATAAATCTGTAGAGAGGTCAATTCTGTACATGAAATATATTTCCAAAATAACTATCAGCGGGTGATTAGTGATCGATACTGACGCCAAAAATGCAATCAGTAAAATTTTTGTCTGTCTGTCTGTCTGTATGTTCGTTATAGAAACAAAAACCACTCGACGGATTTCAACGAAACTTGGTACAATTGTTCTTCATACTCCTGGGCAGGTTATTGTATACTTTTCATCACGCTACGATCAATAGGAGCAGAGCAGTGAAGGGAAATGTTGGGAAAACAGGATTTCTTTTTAGGTGACGTAGTAATAGGTTAGTAGTAGTTAGTTAGTAGTAGGTAAGTTTTGGTTAATTTATGTTCAGTTTTTTTTAATATTAAGTAGGTAAAAGCGTAGGTACTTTTATTAATTATAGGTATAGGTATTATTAATTATAGTAGTTATAGGTATTTAGTTTTAAGTGAAGTAGGTTTTATTATATATTATTTTATATATTATACGTAGTTATATATTTTTAGTTATTCAAGCCCCAAGCGGACGCCGGCGTCCGCCCGCTATTGTCTTGAAAAACGCGTTGAATGAGAAATACGCGTTCTCAAGAATCGGCAGAAGAAAGAGCACATCGGTTAAACTCTATGAGAGTTAGTGCCTCAATTTCCGGAAGTCATTATTCCACGCGGACGAAGTCGCTGGCAAAAGCTAGTGCTAACATAAATGTAGAGAACATCAAATTTTTTTACAATGACCCCCTACAGTTATGGGATATATAAAAAAAAAAACAAGTTGTAGAACGCCACCTGCTATAATCCTTACACGCTCCTTTAATATTCCTACTTTATTTTTTTAAAATTGTTTTTTAGCTACCAACCCACCCTGGGCCCGCGTGGTGTATTACGGTCCACTCTCTCTCACTGACAGGAAGCCTGTGTCCCACTTGTACCAGCAGTGGGAATGTTATAGGCTGAATATGAAAGTGGTTTATTATCTAGTACAGACGCCAGTACATCAAGCTACCCGAAACTGTCAAATTTTCTCAATCAACTTTCAACCTTAAACTTTAGCGATAAGTTGAAAATCTATTATAGAAATTTGACAGATTGTAGTAGCTTTATGTGCTGGCGTCTGTACATTCTGGCCTACTCATTAACTTTGTGTTAGTATAGAAAGCTAGCCATAAAATTTGTATGAATTAAATTCGCGTGAGTTAATCTTGGGCTTACTGACATCGGTGAAAGCAAATATAGTAAGGACACCTGGGTTTATAGTTAACTAGCTGTTTCACCCGCGTTAATTTTAATACAATTCAATCATGATTCGAAAGACACGTGGCGCCATTCATTATCATAATAATGTTATTGTTGTTTTCCTCGGGAACAGCACTTTTTTTTGGGATTAAATGTACCCTATGTCCGTTTTTGTACATCTGACAACGTATATGCAAAATTTCTTGATGATCAGTTCAGTAGTTTAGGCGTGAAAAGGTAACAAACAAACTTACTTTCGCATTTATAATATTAATTAGGATATCAGTCTGAAATCGCCAAACCGTCTTGAGCAAGCGTGTTCATCTACGTTCGTGACATCTCTTACTGAGTACCTAAGAGGCCTTCGTCCTGCTGTGGGACAATAATAGGCTGCTATTATTAAATTATTATTATTAAATCTAATATCTGCACACTTAACAGATAGTGAGACATTTCGTTTAAAACAGGAAAAGGATTGGAATTTATTTACTTCTACATCATTCTTTCTTTGTCCATTATGAACTGCTTTGTATCTGCATTTGTCCATCCAGACAGCGATGGAATTATATGAATTTCTGCTTCCTTAAGCAATGTAATGCATTTAAAGATGCTAATTGCGCATAGTGTCGCGACAGCGGTGCTTTTTGCATTTGATTTTATTTGTTTCTAGAAACATATTTGATTGAAAGAAAAAGTATTTATTGCGACTCAGGTACAGGAAGATCACAAAGTAAACCAAACTCAGTCTAAATAAAAAAAAAAACAAATTATATTAAAAAAAAAGTAGCAAAAAGATAAATGAAAAGAAAAAAAAAAGAAAGAAAAAATATACGCACGCGGACCCGGACGCAGTTACGCGGTGCATTACGGCACACTCCCTCACACTCACTGAGTCCCAGGAATGGGAACATTATGTTAGGCTTATTTATATCTTTGAAGAGCCAAACCTTTTATGTGTTTACTCAATATCAGTAATATTTTGTCTATAATTAATTATTTAACAGTGTCCGTGTGGAGTAGTTGCCAGTAGCTCCATAGAAACCAACCACGCTTTGGAATGGACAATTAGATTCATCATTCTAACTGAGATCTCCTTGACAATTCAAAACTGATAATTAGTAATGGAAATAAATGCTTTGAGTTTGAATCACTAATAAAGGCAATTTTCAACAGAATCCAACATTATTCCGCTACAGTTATATCTCAAAATTATCTGAAAGCACTAACAATTTGGCCTGCGTTCCTTATAAGACTGACATCTTCGTTTGTCCATTCATTAGTGCAGGACAAGATTGCCTTAGTTTGTCATTCATGGAGATTGAAGACGAGACGTAGTTAAGGAGATAGTCATAATTATTAAATAACAGTGCACCGACGTCTGGGAAGTAAGAAAACACGTAAATGGCAGACTTGCTTGTTGTCTAAAAGGTAGGCAACATTATAATGTAAAGTTTCCTGTTACTGGGCACCCGTTTTTAATTAAAATACCTTAGAAACGGAGGTAAATAATAACAATAACTAGGGGCTTGTGGGTAATCAGTAATGACAGCCGTACGGGTCCATCGATCAAGTTAAGGCTACGCTTGCCACGGTCGGTCCGTGGATGGGTCTTTACAGACGTGACAACTAGTTACAAAGGGGTATCGTCTTAGCCAGTGACTGGGTTGTGGAGGTCAGATATACAGTCGCTTCTTGTAAAATATTGGTATTCAGCTGCATCCGGTGAGACTGGAAGCTGACCCTAACATAGTTGTTAAAAAGACATCTTAATTTCGCCGATACTGTGACTCAGAAGGCGAGTATTGTATATCGGGCTGCTGTACGCAACTCCACGTCGGATCACGTAGGTACCTACTATACATAGCAGAGAAGACGACAATGTCAGTTTTTTGGCCACACACACACATATTTTGGGCTTAACTGTCTGGGTGAAACCAGTGATTGCAAAGATGATGTTTTTTTTTAGCAATGATCCCTATTTCTGGCTTATAAGTAGGTAGTTAGAACTGTAATCACTTTGCTTGTTAGGTAATCTATCATAACATAACTACGCCTTTAATCCCCAAAGCGTTAGGCAGAAGTGTACCTTAGTAAACCCACGTTTTGTCTGTTATGTATAAGGTGGAACTAGTCGTGAGCTCGAACTCACTGGTGGGCATGGCCAAAAAGCACGCTGTCTCACCTGAAATCGTGTCCGACAGAGATAATATCAGTGATGAGCATTTAGACGTTAGTCTACAGGCACACAAAAACCGTTCAGAACTGAAAGGCGTGTAAAAAGATTCGAAAAGTCCTTTGGAATTTTATGAAAAAACCACTGCATAAATCAATTGGAAATAAAGTTTATTGAACTTTTCAATAACTGCGCTTTGTCGGTACCGACTTTGTTTTGAAGATTTTACAGTTCTTTTATTACTTATTTACATCCAATGTTACGTTAAAAGTAGCAAGAAAAACGAATCTTTGTTGGCTTTCAACTTTTTAATGGCTTTTTATTTTACTATGTTTCCGCAGAGACAAAATTAATAATAAGACAAAACGATATAAAGTTAACTTTGGATGCACAATTTCAAATAGTGGAGTTAATACGCTCCCGAAATTTGTATGGGAAAAATATCGACTAGTGCCACCTTAAGTCCCATGTAATTTCTGATGGAAAAAGCCCAATACCACTCTGCCTTGACCTGGGAATTTAACCCAGGACCTCATGCTCAGCAGTAGATCAACGAGGCAGTCAACAAGCGAACCACGACATGAGATATTTTTGTATAACTCTTACTGACTTGAGAAAGAGGAGAAAGATCCGATATGGTTATTAGTATTGAAACAGTTACTATAATTATGTAGGCACCACGTACCTTGTTTGTCTCACGGTTGAGAATATATTAGTGCAATCGTCTTATTTATTCGTTTTCCCTCATAAAATTACCATAAGTATCACTTACATAGAAATGATTGCCTCATAAAATGGGTCTTCATTCATTATTTACTGAACAATAATATAATAATGAAAATTTGCATAAATGGGTTTCATTTGTCGCGTGTGTATATTAATTGTTAGGTTGTGAATGTATTGGCAGGCGGCGGCGATTTGCTAATAAAACCTCTATAGAAAAAAGGATTGCATGAATAATTTATTGATTTTGTACTTAAACTACTCTCTCAAAACTCAAACTCAAACTCAAAGCATTAATCTATTATATTATACATATAATAAAATCGTAGGAAAGTCAAAACTGTACATTGAATATTTTTTAAAAAGAATACTTGGGGCGTGATCTACAATCGATATCGAAGCCAAAAATATTGTTTTTAGAATTTTTGTCTGTTTGTCTGTTTGTCTGTCCGGGATAAACTCAAAAAGTACTGCATGGATTCGCTTCAAATTTTGCATGAATATTACTAAGAGGTCGGGTCAACATATACGCTACATATTATCACGCTATCACCTACGGGGGAGGAGCTGTGAATCTTTATTTTTCTTACGCATTCTGTGACAGCGTGTAATCTAAGGACGCATATTTAAATGTTGTTTTTGAGTAAGCCATGCTATTATCTAGCTATACAATATAAAAACTACGCCATTTAAGTAACTTGGGCAGAGAAATATAGTTTAATGAATGTTAGTAGTATAAAGACAATTTTAAAACAGCGCCATCTATGAGATCTCATAAAAATCAAATCAAGTTACATGTTAACATTTTTTTAAAATTAATAATTTAAATTTGATCATGTTGGCGAGGTAAGTAGTTAGTTATTCTTAAAATTCATAGATGGTGATGTGCATTTTCTTCATAAAAGTTGTATCGTATAGTTCGTTCTGACAAATTCAAGTTCCAACAAAACCCTCAAAATCTTGAGCAGAGTTGAGGAAGACAATTTAAAAAAAAATGCGGTGTTAAGTATTACAAAAAAATTATGTTCATTGATGATGATCATTTCATTTCATGACACCCTCGCGGAGGCTAGCGTCAGTGACAGTCCCAGCCGCATGCGTCATCTGTTTGCCGTCATCTTGGTGTTTTGTGGAGTCGCGAACCCATTAGCTTTGTGGGAGAAGTATCGCCATCATCTGTCTGAAGATTTTCTACGAGCTTTGAGGCGTGCTACTGGAGACGAAGTCGAAGTAACTGATGAACGCGTGCTGAACACCTATCTCAGTTCACTTCAAGATGTGGTCATTTCTATCGGCGGCAATCCACTGATCGAATATGGGTTACCAGCTCCCCAATCTTCACCGTATCAAGACCGTGGAAATCGGGAGTATAACGCTAAGACAAATTACGATCCGGGCGAAATGACCACCATACGAAATGACCATGTCGCTTTGTTCTCTTCAGAGCAAAAACTTTATGACACCGTCCTTGAAACCGTTGGGCAAAACCAGGGTAAAATGTTTTTCTTGGATGCTCCTGGTGGAACAGGAAAAACATTTGTTACCACTGGCATACTTGCAGAGGTCAGGAGGCAAGGCAAAATTGCTATTGCTGTAGCGTCGTCGGGAATCGCTACCACACTGCTTCCGAGTGGCAAGACAGCACATGCCATGCTTAAAATTTCCATCGATTTAGAGAGCGCCGAATCGCCTGTTTGTGGTGTGTCACGTAACAGCGATAAGGGACACGTGCTCAAGGATTGCTCTCTGATCATATGGGATGAGTGTACGATGGCAAATAGGAAGGCAATTGAGGCCGTGGACAGAATCCTGCAGGACATCCGCAGGAACGAACATTTGATGGGTGGTGTCACAGTTCTGTTCAGTGTTGATTTTCGGCAAACGCTTCCTGTGGTGACGCGGGTATCGAAGGCCGAGGAGGTGAATGCTTTGTTGAAACGATCTTCGTTGTGGTCACGAGTTCGTACGCTGCGCTTGACCATTAATATGAGAGCTCGGCTCGGCGGCAATGCACGTGCTCAAGAATTCTCCGATGTCCTTCTAAGTCTTGGCGAAGACACTTTACCAGAAGAGATAGGTGGACAGGTGGTGGTTCCAGAGTCTCTCGGTAGAGTGGTATCCAGCTTAGAAGAACTAATTCGCTGTGTGTACGGCGACATCAGTCGTATACCGCACCAGCAGAATTCTTGGGTGTGTGAGCAGGCTATTTTGATGCCCAAAAATGATCAGGCTGCAGCAATTAACGAATGCATTCTCTCGGAAATTGAGGGGAATAAAGTGGTCGACACGTCGATAAACACTGTTGTGAGCAAGATGACGCCACACATTATCCCGTGGAATTTCTGAACTCCCTGTCAGCAAGTGGACTTCCAGCGCATACCATCAAGCTGAAGGTCGGTGTTCCGATTATGCTTCTTCGGAATCTATCTCCTCCGAAGTTGTGTAACGGGACCCGCCTTAAAGTCATCTCGCTCCATAGACACACCATTGAGGCGGAAATTCTTACGGCTTGTGGCGTCGGCGAGGCAGTATTTATACCACGCATTCCCCTCATACCTCATAATTTCCGGTTCCAGTTCAAGCGCGTACAGTTCCCCGTGAGTGTTTGCTTCGCGATGACCATTAATAAGTTGCAGGGGCATATACTGAGGGCAGCGGGTGTCGACCTCAGGACGAGTTGCTTCTCACAATGGCAACTGTACGTCGCTTGCTCCCGCGTCACCAGTCCTGACTCTCTTTACATTTTGGCTCCTGGCAGCATAACTACCAACGTAGTTTATAGAGAAGTGTTGTAAGATATGATACCTTTGTACGTATTTTTACTCTTTTGTGTCCTGGAATGTATTCCTGCATTATTTTCTCTATTTCCTTCAGTCACATCTTATGACTGAACTCAGCAGGATTCCCATATAACTCTCTTCACTTGCTTCGCTTGCAATAAAAATATTTTAATGCTATTTTAAAAGTTGTGTACTTATAATGCTATAGCGACACTGGCATCTTAGGTATTTTTAGTGCTGTAGAACCTTCACGCAGACGACGTCGCGGGCAGCAGCTAGTTTCAAATAAACCAATTATAGGCACTTTTGAATTGTCAAGGGTCGGTCAGTCAAAAAGATGAATCTAGTTGCCCATTCCAAAGCGTGGGTACCTGTGGAGAAGAACGGGCAAGAAACTCCACGGACACTCTTTTAAATCATTAAATTGTTACAAAAATCTTGGTTAGATCATTCATGTTGAAATTATACATGTGAGAACGATCTCACCCAAGGGGCCCGTGGCTAAATAATAAAAGCCGCACAGGATGATCGTCCAGGTTAAGCTACGCTTGCCGCGGTTGGTCTGTGGATGGGTGACCATCTTTACATACCGAGACCCCTCCGTGCCTTGGAAAGGTCCCGACTGTCATTCGTAGATCTTTGACAGTCGTTACGGGTTGTCAGAAGCCTGGAAGTCTGACAACCAGTCTTACCAAGGGGTATCGTATTAGATAACCGTTTATATAACCAGTCGTACCAACGGTTTAACGTGCTTTCCAAGGCACGGGGGTATCACACCGCAAGCTTCCAAACTCCGGGCTGTTACTAAGAAATTCCTAATGGAAAAACTACAATAACACTTTGCCCGACCCGGGAATCCAGGAACCCAGGACCCCACGCTCAGCAGTCGTGCTTGCGACCACGAGACCAACAGGGTAGTATACATACCAGCCAGTCAATGTGGTAGCGGTTGATTGCTCAGGATACGCCAGACGTAATCGTTTGAGTATCGCTATTACCTGGTTCACCATCATCACGGCATCATCACCATCGGTCCAACCCACTGATAAGTATAGGCCTCCTCCCTTTTGTGCCATACTTCCTTGGTCTGTGCGAGTCTTATACAGATCCTCCCCGTGATCTACCTAGTTATTGAAACACACCTTAATCAACCCAAACTATAGAATGAAATCGGGAAAAAACTTAATCATCTCGCTATCTGTTGAAACCACAGATATAGATAGACCTAGATAACGCAAGTATCACGATCTGTATGAAAACCAAACGTGCCATTTTTTTGACTACCTACCACTTATGACGTCACAAGCGCTCTTTCTCACTCACGCTCACCCAGCCAGCAGCCTATCGATTCTGTAAAAATCTCACCGTGATAACATAGGTGAAGTGAGCGTGAAGTGAACTATCAATGGAGGCAATTTCTAACATCAGGTGGAATGACAGCTCACTTCACCTTAGTTTTCACGGTGAGATTTTTACAGAATAGCACTACTGTATATAGGACTGAGCGCGAAAGTGGCGGCTTACGATTTTTGAACGTAAATTGGTGCTATTTTTGGCATGCGAAGTAGTTGCTCTTGCGTTATCTAGGTGTATCTATGTCTGTGGTTGAAACTATTGGTATGAGATTTTCTTGTGTAATTAACTCGCTTCGAAAATAAGTGGATGCCTTTCCATCTTTTTTGGTTCATCTAAACATCCCTCTTTTATCAACATTATCAGTAACTATCTGTTTCTAAACTTAGCTTTCCATCGAGTCAAAATAATTGTATCTATTATTATTCTTGCTAACCGCCTTTACGCTTTCATAGTTGCGGCCTAAGCAGTAAGCATGCATTACTTAGAGAGCCAGTCTGCTATCGTGAGTACACGCATGTCGAGACGTTGGTAAATTGTTTACCTGCTGACACGTTTATTTGATGGATAAAAAAACATAGTATTGTTATTTCAGCAAGTAGTTAAAATATTCATGTTTGCATCTGAACCTTTTAATTAAGTCCTGATTGGTTAAATCAATCAATAAGCTTTTCCCAAATATATTGGGGTCAGCTTCCAGTTTAATGGTAATGGAGCGCTTGCTTATCTGACCTCACAACCCGGTTACTGGGTAACACGATACCCCTTGGTAAGACTATTCTGACCGATTATTCATGCCAGTTTGAACACCTCCAAGTTAGTTGACACAATCGCGCTTGCTCGCTCGCTTCCGCTTGGACAGAGCATTGAGCCTCCTATTCATTAAAAAAAAACCTAAGCCAATATTATAAGCTAAGCTAAGCTCATCATATAACATTATGGACGAGTTCTCAGATGTTTTCGCGAGTACTGAACTGAGATAATAGTTAATTGTTATTAATAAGTAACTCTATTCCAGTTTGTCCTAATTCTATCTTATTTTGTCTAATTTTATCTAATACTGGTCCCGAATCTGTTGTTCACAAACTAAACTAAATTTAAGTTCAGTGCATCTTTTTCTTTCTATTTCATTAAGAAAAGGACAGAAGATAAATATTAGTTTAGTCCTGTCAAATTAGATAATCCATAGACAAGTTTAGACGTGATTAAAAAATTGGCTACTAAAATACGTCAATTTACGTCAGGCGCTGACTAATTTGACAGGACTAAACTAATATTTATCTTCTTCTTCTTAGGCCATTCTTATGAATGGCCTAAGCCATACATTGAAAAACATTAACATTATAACACTCTACGGAGGTGAACTCCAGTGTACTTCAGATGTTCGATGCTAAGGCTATCATACCCTGGAGATTTTCCGGTCACCATTTTCCTTATTACGGAAGCTACTTCTGCTGCGGTAAATCTTATATTTAACTTTGAGGCATGAGTCCCAGCATCGAGCATCGTCGGTGAGGCCGTCCCCAATGGAGTTTTTACATTAAAACGAAAGATATAAGATAAACAACGTAATTTTATTAATTTCGATAAAGGGCGTTACCTCCAAACACAAATAAACAACGAAACAGTAATAACTGTAGATCGGAACTCGCAAAACAGACAAACGAAGGTTTTTGCCAAATTCTATATCGGTATTACTGAAGCAAATCGTACTTAATACAAAAACTTTATTCGGGATTCTCTCTGTGTGAGATGTTCTTGTTTTCACTCAACAATTTTCAATATTAATGAAGGGTTTGATAAATAATAATTAATTGGTAACTGCAATCCCTATTAATGATAATATATTATCTTTATTACATATTATAAATAAAAGGCGCTTATCGTGTCCGCATGTGTGACCGTGTTGATCTTCTGAACTACGCAACGGATTTTGATGCGGTTGTCGCCATTATTTTTTTGGATAATTTATTCCGAAAGGTTTATGATTGTGTATATAATACTTACATATCAAAGTCACATATTTTTTTTTTTTGTCAAATCGTTGAGACCGTACGGAACAGGGGCGGGTGGCTAGTAGGTACCTAATATGACATACAATTATACAGTAAGTATTATACGGATAAGAGAGTGACATGCTAAAATATACAAATAAAAAAAATTTGATGTACCCAACATTTAGTTTCCAAAAATATATAGTACACACGGCTACACATCAAGCTATACATTTCCAGTTTTAGCTGACCTCACATTGTATAGGTTATGGGTGGGTTTTAAAAATACTTTAAAACCCACCCATAAAGTTCAGTATGCGCTGCAATTAAAAAAAAAAACCACCTTCCAAAAAAAAACCACCTTCTTATGAGTAGATAGGAAGTTACTCTGAAATAAACTTAATTTAAATGTTCATAAAGTCGATAATTAAACAGTTATTGTAAACTAGCAGCGCCCGCAGTTACACCCGCGTTGGTTCCGATCCCGCGGGAATATCGGGATAAAAGTATCCTATGTGTTAATCCTAGTTATAAACTGTGTGCCAAATTTCATCAAAATACATTCAACGGTTCTCTTCTTCTCGGATCTTCACAAACTTTCACATTTATAATATTAGTAGGTTAAGGATTTGAATAAGGAATAGCATTTTTTTTTGTTTTACTTTGTCATATATAAAACGAAAATCTAATGTTTGTAATGAAACCCTCTTATAATATATTGTCTCTTGTTTAATCAGCCATATGAAGCATAAAATGTACTGGACTACTGGTAATCGTAATACGGTACATCCTATGCTCATATACACAAAGTAAGATTTATATTTGTGTGGGTGTTAGGAACACTTTTGTATAATTGTCTCCAAGCCGCCCCTAATAGGATATAATTACATTTATGAAGTAAATTACTATGTAAACTGGATTACCAAGTCACATGGAAGTATTCCATTGTTTTAAGATAATTGATTTATACCCTTCAGAGGGGGTTACTGACCGTGGTTAAGTGCTTACAAGATTGTTCAAGGCTAAGGGGGGTTTGTGTAAATTATAATTTAAAAAAAGCAATTAGTTCTAGCTGCGCCCCGCGGTTTCACCCGCATAAGTATCGATCCTGTGAGAATATCGGGATAAAAAGTAGCCTATGTCAGCTACCTCCTACTAGACTAAACTAATGAAAAAATAATAAAAAAAAGAAAAAAAAATAAAAAAAAATAATAAAAAATAAAAATAAAATCTTCTGTCCTTTTCTCAATGAAATAGAAAGAAAAAGATGCACTGAACTTAAATTTAGTTTAGTTTGTGAACAACAGAATCGGGGCCATTAATAGCCTATTTTTAGGAAAACTAACTCCAAATGTCAAGGACGCTTTGACCTAATCAGTTAGTGCTTAGTGATTTCCGTGATCCATTTACTATCATTAGCAAATATCTAGCTACCAGCACCCTAATTGCGTAACACACTATTACTCTCAATTTGAATAATTTTAAAGCTTATTGTTAATCCATTGCTCCATTTACGTTCGAAAAGTGTCTGCTCACAACGTAAATAACGCAATGAATGTTGTTGATCTGTCAAAATGAAACCCATTGGTACTGATAGTGTATGTTACGCAATTATCCTGCCGGTTCACTAATCGGATAGTAACCGATCCGGCAGAGTTATGCAACGGTACGAAATGTTGGATCAAACAGAATTTTAGGACGGCGAGCGACGATCGCGTGGAATAGTCACGTGTGAAAATATTTGTGAGATTTTTCTGCACGTGGGTGGTAAATATATGTAAGCTCTATTAAAATTTGTTTCAAATTAAACAACCGATAGATAATAGGTGAAAACTGGAAAAACTTGATGAGTTAACACATTAAAGTAGTCTAGTAGGGACTCAGCAGATAATGTTATACTCAGTGATAAATAATAATCGGTGGAAATCAGCACAAACACTTTTATACATCAATCATATTTGAAAAACAAGTTCAATTCGGTGTTTCTTATCTCTCTGACAAGAAAGGCCGAAACAAACGTAGAGGTTACAGTCTCTTTTAACATAATCAGCCTATAATGTTCCCACTGCTGGTACACAGGCGTCCTCTCTGTGAGAGGGAGTGGGCCGTAATCTACCACGCGGGCCCAGTGCGGGTTGGAAGATGTCACATGTCTTCGAATTTTTGGTTCTAGGACATGCCGGTTTCCTCACGATGTTTTCCTTCACCGTTTTAAGAGCAATGGTGATGAAATAATTTACACAAAGTAAAGCGCCTGACGGGGTTCGAACCTACGAACTACAACTCGTAAGTCGCGGCCGTTACCACTGGGCCACCACTGCTCTCTTTTAAAGTCCAGAAATAATCTTGGTCAGATCGTGTGAAGACCATGTAGATATCTGTAATGGTCTTTAAGAACCACTTAGTTAGTTGCATTCAGGGAGGGGCTTGTGGTTAAGTAATAACAGCCGCACGGGTCGATCGATCAGGTTAAGCTACCCTTGCCGCGGTTGGTTCATGGATAGGTGACCATCTTTATATATCAAGACCCTGCGTGCCTCGGTAAGCACGTTAAACAGTTGGTTCGGGCTGTCATTCTATAGATATATATCTATATAGATCTTTGACAGTCGTTACGGATCGTCAGAAGCTCGAAAGTCTGGACAACCAGTCTTACCAAGGGGTATCGTATTACCCAGTAACTGAGTTGTGGAGGTCAGATAGGCAGTCGCTTCATGAAAACATTGGTATTCAGCTGCATCCGATGAGACTGGAAGCCGACCCCAACATACTTGGAAAAAGGCTAGGCTGATGATGACCCACAACGTCCGTCGCCCCCCACACATCGGGACCTGAGGTGGTGGTGCGTAGTGTTCCACGCGCGCCCCTCATAGACGTCGCGGGGGGAGTCAAACACCTCACTCCCCCCCCTGACCCGAGGAGGCCCGCAGACGCGGGCCGGCACCAGTCGGGGGTTGCGGAAGGATTGTACGTTTCCGCGACCCCCGGCGTAGGTGTGAGATGGAACACCGGGGTTGTTGTTAGTCAGTAAGAGTCTAACAGACCCCACCGCCCGCCCCAGGGCGGCGGACATCCATGAGGATTTTCCACCCCGGAAAAAAAAAAATGAAAAAAGGCTGATGATGATGGTTACTTAGTTGAATTTAAATAAATTCCGCTTCACGAATCAGATAATTTTGACTCATGATATTGCGTATTATGTTAATCAAAACGCAGCCGGCTGAAGCTTATATAAATTAGATTCCTAATTAACACAGATCATTTAAATCTAAAACATTTGCTTCATGTTTGTACGGGTACTTCAGATCACCCGAACACGATTTGTTAGGTAGTAATCCGGGCCGGTCGGTTACGTCACGGATGGCGCGTCACGCGTGTTGTCCGGTGCATTCCGACATCATTTCTACATAGAAGCTCTCTAATCCATTGACGACCTATTCCGATTTTAGTTTTGTGGTGTTACGATGCGGTTTCGTTTTTTTTTGTTGAAGAGGGGTTTTTTTTAAGTTAGGTGCTTTTGTAATTTACTCTATGCATCAGTGTTCACTAGCCATATCACCTATACATCCATGTGTTCTTTATTTATTTTTTTCTTTTTTTTTCCGTAGGCAAAATACGCGCTTTGACGACACTAGCCCGTATTACCTATTACCTATGTTCTTTATTTATTTTATTTATTTATTTTTCCACTGGAACACCATACAGCAATTACAGCTATGGAGCAAGTAGTTAATCCTGTCCGCAGTGGACATCAAACGGGCGGCGATGGACCACGCGCGCTCATGCTCCATCAAGACACTTCTACATATTATGTAATTCCATAATTCCATCCATATTGGGCTCATTTTTTTGCGATATTTTGCAACTCAATGAATGTTTAAATACATATAATTACATTAAAATTGAAAAAAAAAAAATTTTGGTCTGCCTCTTCTCTTATTGTCAAATAACACTATTATTATAAACTTTAATTTATCTTGTAAAGTTTTTATGAATACGCAAGCCAAATGGTAGCTAATTCCATAAAAATATTTTTCATAATTTCTTAAACTCTATTTAAAACTCAATATGGATATCTAACACGAAACCTTCCACTATTGACATAACTGATATGTTGATCTCCATTAAAAACACACTGTATTTATTCATTCAAGTTTCTTTAAACCTTATTTGTTAAACTCGCGGCGTTTCAGTAAATGTTAAAACAAACGGTAGGAGGGCAGACGGTGGTACGAATGCAAGCCGATCAACCAAAAAGTTAAGTCTTTTTAACTCCGGTCAACCGTGCGTCTGTGGGCTGTGGCTTGCATTGATCGTGGTGCTATTCACTTTGCTTGTAGGTTTAAACTAGGTTGTTCATGAGGAAAGGTAGATAAATATTACGTTTGGTTGATGGCAATAGACTCCCCCTTCATACATGGGATTAAAATATAGGTAACTAGCGGCCCGTCCCGGCTTCGCACGGGTGAAAAAAAAAATGCCTATATTAATCAGTGATAATGTAGCATTCAAATGGTGAAAGAATTTTTAAAATCGATCTAGTAACTTTTGAGCCAATTCGTTACAAACATACATACAAATCTTTCCTCTTTATAATATTATTATTACTATAGAAGTATAGATTACTTAACTGTAAAGTGTTCTATGGCCTTTTTCATCAGGAGTTCCTCAGTGGCAGCCCGGAGTTTGGATGTGTGTTCAGTTAATGGCAATAGGCTCGCCCCATGTTACACCATCTGCCTAGCCTTTTCCCAACTATGTTGGGGTCGGCTTCCAGTCTAACCGGATGCAGACTAGTTGTCAGACTTTCGGGCTTCTGACTACCAGTAACAACTGTCAAAGATCCACGAATGACAGCCGGGACCAACGGTTTAACATGTTTTCCGAGGCACGGAGGGGTCTCGGTATTTAAAGATGGTCACCCATCTAGATACCAACCGCGGCAAGCGTAGCTTAACCTGATCGATTGACCTGCGCGGCTGTTATTATTTAGCTACAGGCCCCTTGCCCCATATTCCATGGGACTTAAAAATACTTAAGTGGCGAAATGTAGGTGTACCTACTATAGGTAATACCTACACCTCTGCCCAAGCCTTCAGGGAAACAAATCGTTATGTTACATATTATGTCAGGTTATTACGTTTATTTTGTCTGGTCGAAATATTTTGTTCATTATAGGCGTAGGAGCAACGAATCTTTGTTCAAAAACAAACGTCAGATTTCGGAAATAGCTCCAGCGACCAATAGCCATTTGGAGTATAAGCTTAGATTTATTTTATTTGTCACTAGAAGCGCCCCGCGGTTTCACCTTCGTTAGTTTTGATCCCGTGGGAATATCGATATAAAAAGTATCCTATGTGTTCATTCTGGTTATAAACTATCTGCGTGCCAAATTTCATCCAAATCCGTTCAACGGTTTACGCGTGATTGAATGAAACATGTATTGATGAAACATCTTCACAAACTTTCACATTTATGATAATTTATTAGTAGTATAAAGATTTTTCACGAATGTATACATAACAGGTGGTACTTTTTTTACAGAAAAATAAAACTGAAAACGAGGTAATTATTTCAATTGCTTTTTTATGCATTGCATTATTTCCCCAAACTGTTTTATTGTTTAAATTCGCTGATTACGGTAGTGCGCAATGTAACGTACGAAAAATATTTTGCTTATGGTTGCATGCAATAGTACACACGGCTACACATCAAGCTATATATTTTCCAGTTTTAGCTGACCTAGCATTGCATAGGTTTTTCGTACAATTAGAAGTCAGCTTATACTGGTTACTGTATAGCTTGATGTGTAGCCGTGCGTACAGGGATCCTGGGAGTACCTATTTTAAGTTATGTTATAATAAAATAAACTTGAGACTTTGACCTTTATTAATCTCCGAAACCAAAAGGTTTGCAGATATGGTCGTTTACAAAATATTATCATAATAACGGGAAGACCAAGAGCCTCTCGGCTTCGTTAATCGTCTTTTCGCATCCGATATATTAGAGATCAACATAAAACATCTTAACTAAAATAAAATATATTCACAAAAGGATTATACAATCAGTCTCATTACGGAGAATATTTAATATTAATAATTGTGTCACTTATTCATTTGGATTTATAGCGTCGTTAGCATTCTCGTATTTATTAACTCCTCTTGATAAAGACTCATCGTTGACTTGACGGTTACCTGAAAAGTTATTAAGAACTTTTTATGTCCATATTTTTATTAATAAACTAGCTTCTGCCCGCGACTTCGTCCGCGTAAATTTTTTTTGTATCCCCGATCCACCCCGTCGCAACGTGTCGCCGGCCTGCGCTATTATTTCGTTTTCGCTTGGCGAAAACTTCAGACTTTTTTTCTTTTTGCTCAACTCCTAAGGGTCCTAGCGTCAAATTTAATAGAATATAGCCTTCCTCAAGAACTGGGCTATCAAACGCAAAAATATTTTTATATATGCGACCAATACTTCCAGAGATTTAGAGCTTTCAAACCGTGTTTCAAACAAATAAACTCTTCAGCTTTATTATTAGTATTATAAATTATAATACTAATAATAAAGCTGATTAGTATTATAAATTATAATGCTAATAATAAAGCTTAAATTATAATTATAAATAAATAAATAAATAATTTTAAAACTATGATATCTCCTAAGATATACCTACATTGAAATCAAATGGTGTCAGAGGCAATTTTGTTCAAAATTAAATACATGTGATGAATAACGTATTTATTTGGATAAGGATTAATACCATGTTTATAAAAACACCTTCGTAAATAATGCATTATTTTAGAACAAATTTGGTCAGCATAAAAGAGGTTATAGTGAGCTAACCTAAGGTTAGCTTACTATGACCTATAAAGATAGACATATGCTGTCGCGGACTTTTTTTTAAAGCTTTTAAAGGGGAACAATTCTGTCATATATGATTTTTGCGAAACTTTAACCGTTTACGCAGCGCACGCAGCGGAAGCTCTCAATAGGAAAAAAATCCCCCGATGTTGAAACATTCTTCATTGGTGCTCCGCTCCTATTGGTTTTAGCGTGATGATATATAGCCTATAGCCTTTCTCGATGAATGGGCTATCTAACACTGAAAGAGTTTTTCAAATCGAACCAGTAGTTCCTGAGATTAGCGCGTTCAAACAAACAAACAAACAAACTCTTCAGCTTTATAATATTTATTAATCTATACTAATATTATAAAGCTGAAGAGTTTGTTTGTTTGTTTGTTTGTTTGTTTGAACGCGCTAATCCAATAGGAGCGGAGCACCAATGAAGAATGTTTCAAAATCGGGGGATTTTTTTCCTATTGAGAGCTTCCGCTGCGTGCACTGCGTAAACGGTTAAAGTTTCGCAAAAATCATATATGACAGAATTGTTCCCCTTTAAAAGCTTTAAAAAAAAGTCCGCGACAGCATATGTCTATCTTTTAAGGTTAGCTCACTATAACCTCTTTTATGCTAACCAAATTTGTTCTAAAATAATGCATTATTTGCGAAGGTGTTTTTATAAACATGGTATTAATCCTTATCCAAATAAATACGTTATTCATCACATGTATTTAATTTTGAACAAAATTGCCTGTGACATCATTTGATTTCAATGTATATCTTAGGAGATATCATAGTTTTAAAATAATACTAATAATAAAGCTGAAGAGTTTGTTTGTTTGAAACACGGTTTGAAAGCTCTAAATCTCTGGAAGTATTGGTCGCATATATAAAAATATTTTTGCGTTTGATAGCCCAATTCTTGAGGAAGGCTATATTCTATTAAACTTGACGCTAGGACCCCTAGGAGTTGAGCAAAAAGAAAAAAAGTCTGAAGTTTTCGCCAAGCGAAAACGAAGTAATAGCGCAGGCCGGCGACACGTTGCGACGGGGTGGGTCGGGGAAACAAAAAAAAATTTACGCGGACGAAGTCGCGGACAGAAGCTAGTAAATTAATACAACGTGTAACGTTAAATGCGCAAAACCTCATACAACCCAATTAGAGCATTGAGTTAAAAGCATAATAATGTGAATGTGAATTTGGCTGTATTTGCGTATGGCACTTGTTGGCCATTTATGAAGATTGGGTGATAATCACAATTCCTGTTGGTAAAGTCAATGTGAAGTGACTTTGATTCATTTAGTTTTATTCTCCATTTTTGTGCCCAGTCATGAACTTTATTTACAGCCATTTGTACCTTTTTGATTGCTTCCGTATGGCATGACCCTGTAGCCATAATGGCAGTGTCGTCCGCAAAGGTTGCAATAGTATTATTTTCTAGCTCTGGTATATCATGCGTGTACAGCAGGTAGAGGACTGGACCTAGCACACTTCCTTGAGGCACGCCAGCCTTAATAACTTTTAACTCGGAAAAGGCATCCTCGTGCCTTACTCGAAACATTCTATCTGTAATGTATGATTGCAAGATATCGGCAAAATCATTGGGCAGAATTAGTCTTAGCTTGTATATCAAACCCATATGCCAAACTCTATCAAAAGCTTGTGCCACATCTAAAAATACGGTGGAGCAGACTTTTTTGTCTTCAAGCGTTTTCTCAATTATGTTGGTAATTCTGTGCACTTGGTCTATTGTTGAGTGTTTCTCTCTGAAACCAAACTGATGGTCAGGGATCAGATTTCTCTCGTTTATTATAGGTTTTAGGCGTTTTAATAACAATTTTTCAAACAGCTTTGATATTATAGGCAACAGGGATATGGGCCTGTATGATGATGCTTCGTGAGGTGGTTTACCGGGCTTTGCAATCATAATCACTTCAGCAACTTTCCATGGCTCAGGAACGTGCTTTAGTACAAATGCAGCATTGATGAGCCTAGTAAGCTTAACGATGGCTTTACGCGGGAGATGTTTTAGGATTTCTCCCGTAATAAGGTCATACCCTGGTGATTTTTTCAGGCTTATGATTTGAATTTCCCTTGCAACTTCTTTTGGGGTCACAAGCTTAATTCATTGATCTTGCAGAATATTGGCCATCTGCAGGTTGTCTATAGACCTGTCATTTGGCTGAAAGGTTTCTTCTAAGTGATGAGCAAATCTTAGGGCTTTTTGCTCATTGCTTATGGCCCACTTTCCGTTACTATCTCTGATAGGGGGAATTGATGTAATTGGCCTTTTAAGTGTCTTTGTCGCTTTCCAAAGAGAGTATTGCGTAGTATGGTCGCTGCTTAACTGACGTAGGTTAGTATTGAAAGCCTCATCTTGAAAAGTTTTTATTTTTCTCTTCAGTCTTTTCGTAAGGTTATTCAATAGAGTTTTATCTTGCGGCAATCTAGTTTGTTGCCATATTTTTCTTTGAGTCCTTTTTTCATGTAATAGGTCTATTATTTCCTTTGGGTAGGTGTTTCCTTTAAATTTCTTTGTAACCTGTGGTGTGTTGTTCCATGCACATTGTTGGATATTGTTGTAGTTACTTTATGCATTACTTTATGCATTCAAAATTGAGTCTTATTGCCTTAATTTTCTTTGGCTCAATCGGCGGATAGTAGGGCAAAATACATAATTTTTGAAAAAAACCTATATTAAAAGTTATTGAAATCGATTCAGTTGGATTCAGTAGTCAATTTTGAACTAACTATTTTCAGGTTTTGCGCATTTAACGTTACACGTTGTATAAATTCCTAGACTATGTTCCCACTTGCTGGAGTGTGAAGTGCCCGTTCACCTGCACCTCGGATGACCTGAAGAATGCAGCTGATACCGCAATCAAAGTGGCAACCAATTGGGCTAAAGCTATATTAAAAATAAAGTATAAACAATGAGAAGAGCACCATTGATACGAAAATAAGAAGGAGATTAGTTTTTTTTTTTAATATTAGTAAGTAGTAGTTATAATTTTGTTTTTAGTATTTATTTTATTTTAATTTCATCCTTTTGCTTTTGCCCTAACAGGTTCCATATTTTTGTACCTAGCTTTAAGCCTTTTCTAACATCTTCTTGACAAAATGGAAAACAATAAATGAATATGAAGTTCGAGTCAAAAGTTTTGCATGAAAATAAATTTTGGTGGAGCGAGCTTGAATTGAACTGTCATTCCACCTGATGACAGCTCACTTCAAACTCACTTCACCTGTTATCACGGTGTGATTTTTACGGAATAGCACTTCAGGTTTCGTTTTGTCTAACGTACACCGTTTGTCCACCCGCCACCGCCAACGGGACGAGAAACGAGATTATTTGAACCGAGCGTGACGGACGTGCGGTGGACACACATCTCGTTGTAATTGAAGTACCGTGACGTGGCGGTGGACAAACGGCCTTAGGCCCTTTACCCTTTGTACACACACGTTATTCTTGCCGTGAAAAACTACGGGTGTGTGTAGAAACGGTCGTCAGTGTTGTATTGAACACTATGGAAGCTCGTTGGCGGATACGTTTTTTCTGTTTACGGCGCTGTTTACACGCCTTACCTTAAAGAAATCATGCCATGTACAAAGTGCCTTATGATTTGCGTCAATAAGAAATAAACAAAAATTTCACCGATTAACATAATCAGAACAGAATATTTCTTTATTATGTACAGAGGCCAGCACATCAAGCTACCCCAATCTGTCAGATTTTCCAATTAAATATGAACCTTATTCCTTTGTGCTAAAGTTGAAAATCTATCAAAGAAATTTGACAGATTGACCTGCTGCCATCTGTACACCATATAAATTACAGACATAAATAAAGGGTGACACAATGGGCGGCCTATGATGCCCCCACTGCTGGGACACAGGCCTCCTCTCGATGAGAGGAAGTGGGCCATAATCCACTACGCAGGGCCAGTGTGGGTTGGTAGATGTCACAATGTCTAAGACATGCCGGTTTCCTCACGATGTTTTCCTTCGCCGTTTTGAGAGCAGTGGTGATGAAATAACACAAAGTAAAGCGCTATGTGTAGGTTTGAACCTATGACCTACATACAACTACCACCACTGCTCATGACACCGATAACTCGACCTAATTCTACAAATGGATAGGAAATTATAAAAAAAAAAACTGCAAAATAAATCAACACACATATTTTCTAATACAATTCACACAATAGTTTGAATAAACTCTTTGTATTTCAAAGTCACATTAACGTCATTCAGTATTGCCTTTTGAGTGAGTTCCACGAACTTGTTTTAACATGACGTCATGGCATAGCTTAGGCGAGGTATGTTTTGAAAGTCATTGATAATTTTGTTAATTGATAGTTAGTAGTTACATCAATCAATCAACTCAGCCTATCGCAGTCCACTGTTGGAAATAGGCTTCTCCCAGGTTGTGTTACGATACCCTGTCTTCCGCCTTCCACATCCAGTATGTCACAGCCACCTTTTGAAGGTCGTCGGTCCATCTAGCTTGGGGGCGTCCTACAATACACTGGTCGATACGCGATCTCCACTCCAGGACTCGTCTGCTTCACCGGTCATCGACAAATCTTGGCAAGCCCACTGCCAATTCAGCTTGATGATGCTTTTATACGGACTGAATATTTAAGAACCGGTCGAAGTGGCGGTGCCTGGGGTAGGCCTATGTCTAGCAGTGGCTTTCGGCTGAAATGAAAGGAGACAGGAGGGCGTTCAGCGAGCTATGGAACGGGCTATGCTTGGAGTCTCTCTGAGGGATTGAATCCGCAACGAGGTGATCCGGCAGAGAACCAAAGTTGTCGACATAGCTCGGAATAAGTAAGCTGAAGTGGCTATGGTCCGGCCGTATTAGCCGTAGGACCGATGATCGTTGGGGTAGACGTTTTCTTGAGTGGAGATCGCGAATTGGTAATCGTAAGGTGGGACGCCCTCAGGCTAGGTGGAGCGACGATCTTTGCAGGATGGCTGGTAGCAGCTGGATGAGACTTGGCGAAAATCGAGTTGAATGGCGTGCAATAGGAGAGGCGTATGCCCAGCAGTGGACTGCTATAGGATGATGATGATGATGAAAGTAAAGTGTTTTCTAACACACCACAAAACAATATAATAATCGTGAAATCCATTTAATCTATACATATTATAAATTAAAGTCGCTTTTTGAGTTTGCCAGTGTGACCGCGTGTTTCTTTTAAACTACGCAACGGATTTTCATGCAGGTTTTACCAACATTTAAAGAATTTATCCCCGGAAGGTACCTATAATAAGGTAAGATGGTGGTAGGATATGTGTATATAATAAGATGTTTTGGCAGGTCGTAAAAACCGTGCAAAGTAGAGTCAGCCCGCTAGTTCATAAAATAAGCCTAAAATAAAACAGCTACGATGCTACGCTGCTACGAGTTACGTGCTACGAAAACGCTACGAGTCAAAAACATGTACAATAAAAATTTCAAATAAAAAACTTACGGCAAAATGTTATCCCCGAAGATTCGAAAATTATTAGTTTGACCAAAGTTTTACAACGGTTCGAATTTATTTTCAGTTGTATAGTTTTACTTTGATCAATTAACAGCATCTAATTATGAAGATATTTTTAAGGATTATGCAGGAATATAAGAATAGCTTTTATTTTTGTCATTACTGTTACTAAAATAACATAATTACTAACTTAACATAACTTTGGCACTGTATAACTTTTAAGTGTACTACAATATCGCATTGGGTCTAGCCTGTAAGGATATTTGTATGTTTGGAGTGAATAAATAAATAAATAATATTATACTCACACACCTAAATTTTCCGAAGAAAAACGCTATATTTCGCTAATTAATAACGGTTAATAATAATAGGAGGCGAGTGGATTCCATAAACCAGGCGCAAATCTAGAGTCCAGATTAAAAAAAAAAAATTGAAAATTTAATTTCATACATAAAATCCATTAACACTTTTTCCAACCTTGGCATTGAACCTAGGACCTCGTGCTCAGAAATCGCACCTGAGACCACTAAACCACCAATATGCAATCGAGGAAGTTATAATAATAAAATAATTAATGATAATAATGCTGATATTATAATATTGTTCTCAGGTGGCTGCTCTGCTTTTGGGCATTCGTGCTTCGGCGGCCACGGCAAGAGGTCGGGCGACACTTCAGCTATGGATGTAAGTTATCAAATAAATTCATCAACTGCCTAGCCTTTTCCCACCTATGTTGGGGTCGGCTTCCAGTCTAACCGGATGCAGCTGAATACCAGTATTTTACATGGAGCGACTGCCTATCTGATCTCCACAATCCAGTTACTGGGTAATACGATACCCCTTGGTAAGACTGGTTGTCAGACTTTCGAGCTTCTGACTACCCGTAACGACTGTCAAATATCTACGAATGACAGCCGGGACCAACGGTTTAACCTGCTTTCCGAGGCACGGAGGGGTCTCGGTATGAAAAGATGGTCACCCATCCACAGACCAATCGCGGCAAGCGTAGCTTAACCTGATCAAACCTGTTATATTATGTACAAACCTTTCACAGTTACGAACTCGTATTTTAGTTCTGCCAGCAGCCCGAGCAGCAATCTTATTGCAACGATAATAAAGATCACTTTGGTTTTCACGATGATGCAAAGTCAGAGGTAATAATAACTGTGAAGGAACGGAAGGCAATAGATACTAGATCTTTCGAGAGCAGCATACATGTTCTATACTCAAACAGTTACACACACATTATAATTATATGTAAGTATTTTACACAAATACAAAAAAACATACAGAGAAGGTAAAAAAACATTTAACAGTAGCGTCTTAATCAGCACAGTCTCTCGCTGAGGTTTAGAGGCTTCGCTGATTTTATAGGGCATACAAATTGCAGAATAAAATGATGAAAATTATACAATTATAAACGATACTCATTCAATTTATAACTGTACTCGTGTATCTTCAATTGAATTCAATAATTAAAAGCACACAAAATAATGATTAAAATAAATTGTATGCGAAATCAAAATTTTAACACGTTCTCAAGCAACAATTTTTAAACAAATTCCTGAAGAGGAAAATAATTTTCGCCATTGTACGCCATTTCAGGAACTTCCCCTTGATGCTTTAAGGGGAGAGGAATCGTGAAAGCTTAATTGCATCACAATAATTATCCTTTCAAAAAAATATTTTTTGCGACTTAAAATGTCGGAAATTTTGAAAATGTTATATTTTCACCGAAAAATAAAGGTGGTTAAGTGTTTTTGTTGAATGTACTTTATAATGTAAGTGCTTGTTAGGATAATATTTTGGGCACTGAGGATGTGGCCTTGTTGAAATATAAATTGAGAGATAAACTTTCATACCTGATAATTTAAGTCATTGGATGCAAGTAGCTTTAAAAACGATGCTGATAACTAAGACCTCTATTTGATATCTTCCAGCTGACGTGCTGATGATGTTTACCATTAGATAATTCCGAGTTCCAAGGATAGCCTGAAAAGTGGAAAGATCTGATAAAAACGTGGACTATCACAACTAAGTTATGACTAAGTTAAGCCGAGTAATTTCATACTTTCTATTATTATTAATAATTAGCTACTGCCCGCGACTTCGTCCGCGTGAAATTTCGGCCCCCAATCCACCGCGTCGCATCCTGTCGTTCGACCGCGCTTTTTTTTTTGTGGATGGGAAATCATCAAATGACTCCGCTCTGGGTGGAGCAGAAGGGAGTGTCAGACTCTTACTGACTAAAACCCACCCGTGTTCCTTCCTTAGCCCTTTGTGTTCCGGGGTAGCGGTAACCCTTTCGGACAATCCCGCTGCCCCGGGTTCGATCGCGCTATACTTTCGTTTTCGCTCAGCGTTCTTTTCGACTTTTATATTTTTGCTCGACTCCTAAGCCGTAGCGTGCTGTTATAAAGCCTCCTTAATATATTTTTCAAGAATTGGGCTAGCAAATGCAAATAGATTTTTCAAATCCAATTGGTAGTTCCAGAGATTAGCGCGTTCAAACAAAAAAAAATTATCTTGCACTAATATTAGGAAGGATTTTTTTTTATACATGAATGGGTATTTCATGATAGTCCCATTGCAAAAAAAAAAAATCTTAAAAAGAGCTTGTCGATAAAAGCTCTAAATTTTTAAAGATAAACAAAAACAAAACATAAAAAAAAAACATATCTCCTAAACTATCAAAAATCGCGGAACATACACGGGGGTATTTTCGGATATACTAGCTATGAGGAATCTAATTTTTTTATTGACGTCACTATTTGGACCACCCTTTATTATGAACCTACCTTTTCACGCCTAAACCACTGAAATGATCGTCATTACATTTGAGAGATAGGCACCCTGGGGCCTGGAAAGGAAATAGGCTACTTTTCATCTTGGATCGCCGATGAAGTCTCAGGGAACAGCTAGTAGAATATAAAAAAAACGTGTGGGTCGTAGCACCTCCGGCAGGAACGAAGTTCAAAATAACCACGCCATCTTGGATTTTCATTTTGACCTCACGATGGCTTCACCGCTTCGGCATCCTCGAAAACCATGAAAATGACACAAAGGAAAAAATTTTAAAAAAGTTGCAGCCGCCATCTTGGATTTCCTTTTTACCTTACTATTGGCTTCAGTACCCTCGAAAACCATGTAAACTATCTCTCTCTGTCTCTTTATATTAAATAAATGAAAAGTCTCATGGAGGGGGTATGACGCTTTTTCATTACGTGTCGATTTCTCTCATTTTACGAGTAGTCCTACCGCAAGCTCAGTAAAAAAACTTCGTACCAAAAAAACATACCAAAGTACCTCAGTACCATCAAACTTTTTTAATGGAATACAAATATGCAAACTTAAAAGAGGAAGTATGGAGGGTCCTCGGCCTTCTCCTAAATATACAGTTTCTTATAGTTTTCGCATAATGGAAGAAAAACATTGACTGGCATTGTTTTAGAGGACGAAGGCGTGACTTACAACCAGTTTGATGCAATAATAATATCATGACTTTTTTTTTGAAAGGGTAAGCTCTTATGTTGTCTGTCTCATGTAATAGGTCGCGATCTTAATGCAATTGTCAAATAGAGACCCCTGGCTGCTTTAGTCTTACGGTGTTAAAAAATTAACCCTATAAACTTTAAGAGGTGCTTTAGACCATCGAACTGAACAACTTTCACTATGAGGCCAACTCTAAAATCACGGAAAAAAAATCTGCTGTTTAATACAAAAGTTCAATACCTACTTGACCAAAATGTATTAAGCAGCTGATTTTTTTCGTGATTTCAGAGTTGGTCCCATAAGCACCTCTTAAAGTTTGTCGGGTTAATTTTTTAACACTTTGTATACTTACAATTATTTTGAAAAGCTTAATTATTATTTAATTTAAATGATAGTACCATTATAATTAGGAGTATTACGACCACAAATTAAATTCGCTGTGCCATCGCATGCCTACGAATCTGTAAATAAAACGGGACCACACAGTGACCACTAACGACTATATACGGGCCAGTGCGTAATAGTTATGGGCTAACATTGATTGTAAGCTTTTGCGAATTGTTTTTGCCGAATATCGAGTTGTATGATGTTACACCACACACCGCACCGGTTTCAAATTATCAAAGTTGATTGATTTTTCGAATTGTCCAATATACCTATTATAGAGGTTGTAAACAGACCCATAAAGCAGTCATCTACGCATCCTGTACATCAAACTAAGTAACATGGTACAAAAATAATTGCTGGGAAATGTTTTATTGTTTTGGAAAAAGTCGTGGACTGTTTTCGGTAGCGCAAAATGTTACACGTTTGTTCTTATAGTCTCTAGTCTAGGTCAAAGGTGACTGAGACAAAGTCGACGATGGAGTGAGCTTACCCAGAAGAAGCCTGTTCACTCTCACTTTGAAGAGATTCGGGTTGCATGCTCTCGGAAACACAGACGCAGGTACAGAGTTCCACTCTCGAGGTGAATGCAACGGTACAGGATTCGTGGGGGTATTTAAAGTTAAATATTTCTAACTTGATTTCCTAGACCTGTTTTCAGGTATGTTTCAACACAAAAAAAAAGTATTACAACGACGGATAAACAAGTGACTCTCGGCTTCGTTAAACGTCTTTTTACCCCCGTTATAATAATATACTATCTATTATGTAAGTGTCCAAACAAGGGTAATGCCTTTTAACGTTACATTTGCGGAGGTATACCCAGTGACACAAACTAAAACTTGACCCCACATTAAACAGTTAGTTTAATTTGACTATCATGTAAAAGATAATGTATTTAGCTGGCTCATTAAAACTTATCCTAAAATGTTTTGCACGACTCATAAAATGAAGCATTACAGAGTGATATACGATAGTTTTTTTTTTTTTACCTCCTTTTTGCAACTTGTTATATTGTTATACTCCTGCTAGTACACAGAATCTAATTAATTTATATACTTAATTTATATAATGTGAAAGCTGAAAACATTGTATCTTGGGAAAAAAATCAATTAATTGAGTTTTTTTTTTAATAGATTCGTTTCACCCATAGGAGAAACCCTATTGAAAATGGCTCTTTTATTCAAAATAGTTTTTTATACTTTCAAATGAGCACTATGAGTCGTGAACTTTGGATTTTCCAAAATTTTAAAATTATTAGGTACAGGCAATACCTAATAATTTTAAAATTTTGGAAAATCCAAAGTTCACGTCTCATCAGGCAACAGCTTTTGCAAACTTAAGGCTGTCTGTGAAGCCTAAAATCATTATTCAAATAATAAAACATACCCATGTAGGTATATTGTACTGGTAGTTTTTGCTGAATATAAATTTACTGCAAGAGCAGTCGCGGAATGAGGTTATCAGTTTTAGGAAAATTTTTGATTGCACCCCGTGTTTGAAAGAAAAAAATTACAGTTAGAAAAGGTGAAACGTGCCCGTTATGAAGGTAAAGAATGCATTTGGAACTGTTTCTTTCGTGGGTGTGCATCACTAGTGACTTTATGGCTAGTACAGACGCCAGCACATCAAGCTACCCGAAACTGTCAAATTTTCCCAATCAACTTTGAACCATTATATGCTTTAGCGATAAAGTAAAAAATCTATTAAATACATTTAATAGATTGTAGTAGCTTGATTTGCTGGCGTCTGTAGATTATCATCATCATCATCATCAGCCGGAAGACGTCCACTGTTGAACAAAGGCCACCACGCCGAACGACAATCCGTCACTTGCATCCATCGGTTGCCCGCGACTCTCACGATGTCGTCGGTCCACCTAGTGGGAGGCCTGCCTACGCTGCGTCTTCCGCTTCGTGGTCGCCACTCGAGAACTTTTCTTCCCCATCGGGTATCAGTTCTACGAGCGATGTACCCTGCCCATTGCCACTTCAACTTGCAAATTTTACATCACTAGTAGCCAATGCCGGACTTTCTAACCTCCATGATTCCTAATTACTAAGTCTTGTTGCTTTTAGTCAAACTTTTATAATTGAGGCATGTCCGCCAAGGGGCTCTTAAGTTCTGCATTACCTACAACTATTAGCTGACCTCGTTTTAGAAATTGTTTCGCGTTAAAGTTCGTTCTCTTTCCTAGTTAAATAAACATGGGACAATTATTTTTAGGAGCTTTATTGATTAACTAGCTTCCTGCCTGCGACTTCGTCCGCGTGAAGTTTATTATTCCACTTTTTTTTTTTTTTGTGGATGGGAAATCATCAAATGACCCCTACCGCTCTGGGTGGAGCAGAAGGGAGTGTCAGACTCTTACTGACTAAAACCCACCCGTGTTCCTTCCTTAGCCCTTTGTTCCGGGGTAGCGGTAACCCTTTCGGACAATCCCGCTGCTTATTATTCCCCTGGCCCACATCATCGCATCTCATCGCCATCGTGTTATTACTTTCGTTTTCGCTTCACGTTCTTTCTGTTTTTTTTTCGTTTTAATCGGTTCATACGGATCCTAGCGTGATGTTATAGACTTCCTCAAGAATTACGCTATGAAATGCAAAAAAATAATCATCAAATCCGTACATATCTCTTTTTAACAAGCAAAACAATGCAAAGTAGAATAGAATACTATTAAAAACAAAAGAGAAAGGGGATCAGACCATAATGAGAAAGTTTATAGTGGATAAGACACGAGTTTAAAACAGAAGAAGATCTAACGGGAGATCCAAGGGGGGGGGGGGGTGGAGGGGGTTTCAGTTTCAGACCGGAATAAACTCTTATTATGTACCATTGTACCTACACCAAATTTGTTTTGTATATTGTTCATTATAATGTTGCAACATCCTTATAAACACAATTCTATATTCAGCGATTTATAACACCTACACCTACAGCTATTTCTAACGGATTTTTTTTCTTAATCAATTCAAAATGTGACAGCAAAGTCTTGTTCTAATTTTGATGCAAACGTGAATGCAGTGCCCGAGTTAGGTTTTAACGGTGAGAGCGATGCCAAAGGATAGGGTGGAGTGGCTGCAGCGATCCAACACTCACGAATTAGGGACTGAAAAGTCTAAAGTTACTAGAATCTGTTACTGGGTGACGTGTTGGGGAGGTTGGGGATTCACACCGTGCACATACGTTTTGTCCGTCGTCGACAAAACGATTTATCAGCAGGTTTTAGTGAACTACGAATAAAGTTAACAGTCTCTAAAGTAGCACATGCGCAGTCAATGTGCACTCACTATTCTACTTTAGATAATGTTTTATTGCGTGTGTGCCCCTCATCATTATTTTCATACAGCGACAGTCTGTGTAAAAGCTTGACACAGGACTGTGCGCAGAGCCTTTAGTGAAAATCTCAACGCCCTATTTACGAGTGGCAACTTTTAAGATGAATGTGTCATTTCCATGCGAGTGGAAATCTGTGGATAAAAACTTACAAAATTGTCAGACTGTCACCTTGGTTTTATTTAATAGGCCCCAGCCGATCTTTTCTGTATAATCTCACCGTGAAAACTTAGGTGAAATGACCTGTCATTCAATTCGATGTTAGGGATTAACACTACTGGCAGTTCACATCAAGCTCACTGCACCTATTTTTTCACGGTGATACAGGTCTTGCAATGGCTTCATCTAGTGTGATAGTAGGTCTATTATTAGGGTGGGTACTTACTTATGCCCAATTATTATTTTTAACTGACTTCAAAAAGGAGGAGGTTCTCAATTCGACTGTATGTTTTTTTTTTCTTTTTTGTATGTTTGTTACGCAATATCTCTGGCAATTGTAAATCGATTTCAAAATTTTTTTTTAATGGATAGAGTATGCCTCAAGGGTGGTCCCATATAAATTTTATTAACTGTGCTTGGGGAGTTTTTGAGCTAGCTTCAATAATATGTATTTTTGGATTGATGATGTTAAAATGTCTTCCTGTCACTGATATTTATATAGCAAGTACTTAGTGATACACGAATTTGTGCGGGGGTAGGTACAACTTAAAAGTGAATAATAAAAACTTTTTTACAAAAAAAAAAAACAACTGACTTCCAAAAAAGACACTACAAAGTGTAAAATAACTTTAATGTTCTCACTATAAAGTAATATCGTTATAAAAAGGCAGATACGTAGGTAGGTACTTAGTACGTATCTGACTTTTTTTTGCACTGACAACTTGCAAACGAGAATGCCGCAAAAGGAGTAGGCAGAAGTCATTGTACCTACAGACACCAGCACATCAAGCTAATACAATCTGTCAAATTTCTTTAATACATTTTCAACGTTATCGCTAAAGTATAAGGTTCAAAGTTGATTGGGAAACTGACAATTTCGGGTAGCTTGCATATTCATATTTGTACAACAAACAATCGGCACTTAATCTGAGTAAGTGCAGCAGTTTGAGTGTTTACTAACATGTTTGTACGAGGAGGGGGTTCGAATCGGAATACTAACAGACGAGGCTCGAATTCATGACCTCTAGTTAATCAGACCACGTCCTACCCTAATATGTAGTAGCACAAAAGCATGCTAATTTCTAGTAGATGCTGCATTGTAAGTAGCACATAATAAATTAGCAGGTCTATGCGAAAGGAGTAAGTATGATCTTTTACACATAGGCGGCCCGTACACAGTCAGTCTCGATCGCGATCCACGATCAAAATCAATGATCGCGATCCAGATTGATAATGTACGAATTAGATTGACGGATTGATGCATCTGATTTCAAAATATCTAGATATTTTCGCGATCCGCGATCATTGATTGTATTGCTTTAGTTGTGGGTAGGTGACACCCGTCGACATAACGCAAACCGTGTACAAAAATAATTTTAAAATTGTAAAACTCATTCTCAGGTTTGTGTGACTTCCATCATATAATGTTTGTGATAAAAAATGTATGCTGTTAATACCAGAAATGACAAAAAATATCAAGTGAAATCTAACAACTGAATTAGTGGAGTTTTCTATGATATAAATTACACCACAACATAATAAATACCCTAATTGAGAAATCAACAAAAAAGTCCAAGGAAATAACATGAACAAGTGAGTGCATTTTTAAATATTACTCCAAAAAAATCCGTTGAACAAAATAGAACACGGATACATTTTGCTTGACTCAAAACTGACCTTTGGACCACAATAATTGATTAGCAAATTTCTCACCCGATGTTAAACATTGTCATGTTACCTATTTCTACAAGTAATATTATTATAGATCGAGATTGACTGTGTACGGGCCGCCATACGGAGAACACGCTCTAAATAAGCACTTACTGGCGAACAAGCGTGCTTTTTAATAACATGTGTTGGTACCCTTGGCTATTTTTAATAACATGTGTTGGTACCCTTGGCTATTTTTAATAACATGTGTTGGTACCCTTGGCTATTTTTAATAACATGTGTTGGTACCCTTGGCTATTTTTAATAACATGTGTTGGTACCCTTGGCTATTTTTTCTCGCACACTGGATTTTCAATGCACTGCTTAGCGCTGCATATCTGTATTATAATCTCCCACTGCTGGGACACATGCCTCCTCTCTTCCAGAGGGAGTGGGCTATAATCTACCTCGTGGGCCCAGTGCAGGTTGGTAGATGTCACAATACATGTCTCGTTTCCTCACGATGTTTTCCTCCACCGTTTTGAGAGCAGTAGTAATGAAATTATTTACACAAAGTAAAGCGCCTCTTTGGGCTTTGAACCCATCGCTTATAACTCGTAAGTCGAAGCTGATATCACTGAGCCATCACTGCTCTGCTTGGCGCTGAGACTTGTAAATCCAATAGGGTATTTTTGACGCTGAAATGTTTTCTGTTTGATTCTCAATGTTCCGTTATCGAGAGCAGAAAATCTAATAAGCGATAAAAATCGGTGAGAGAAAAAATTGCCCGTGGGTGCGAGGGCTTAATTTCATAATTTTGAAGGATTCCGAAGTCTTAATTTACTTTTGAACTTAAAAATGACCAAATAAATATACTAAAACTGGTGTTGTCTTCCTTGTTTAGCAGCTATCAAGTCAGGACCTGATGGTGCGACACCAGCTTGGTCAGGAAGAGACTCCCCCTCACCCCATATACCCCCACTCAGGCTACAACGTGCTGCCATCTGGTGACGACATCATACCCATCAGGGATGGAGGTGAGGAGGACAGTACGTAGTGATCATCTAGAACATTGTTATACTAAGACAGGGAGCCCCCCGCACCCTTTAGCCCCATTCAAAACAAAAGCGAATCGACTTTACCACGCCCGGTGTGCAAAACTCCTCAGTTTAGTTTAGTATAAAGTTTATTAAAAATACATCATTGTGTATGTCTGCAGGTGTCTACGATCGCGAAGACGGTGGCGCCGCCCGGGAGGTCATGAAAATGAAACTTCGAAACATCTTCAAACATTGGGTGAGAATTATTAATGGCTGCATACATTGAATTATGAATGGAATGAAGTTAATTACGGGCATAGCTATGCAGTGTGCATCGTTGAGTAAAAACTTTTGTTGTTTGTGGAATTAAGTTATGTGGAGTTTGACTTACACGTGGGAAATGTATGAAGTTGTGTTTAGTTTTTGACGTTGAATTATTGCATGAGATACGTGAATGAGTCTGTTATCTTTGCCACGAAATGTGTACAGTATTTATTAAAAAGTTGAAAGAGAGAGACAGTGAGGTTGAGACAATTAAACAGATTTTTGTTTTAAAAATTAATTAAGATTATGATGTTGGTCCCATGGAGAAAGTTGTTTAGTTTGATGGTCACAATCTTAAATTTGGCTGGTCATTGAAAAATAACCCCGTATGATGGTCAGGGACTTAAAAATACCTTCATAAAGGTTACAGAATTATAAGTGTTACATATTGATTTGATAACAGGATCAAAAATGTAACCCTTATAAATGTGTTTTTCAATGTGTTAACCCAAAACACTTTTATAAGTGTAACAGTAATTAATATATCTGTAACCGATATAAAAGTGTTAACAGTGTTAATAAGTGTAACCGGTAAACGCGGCGTTGCCAAAATAGCCGCAATGCCGACTGGATTAAGGCTATTTTGCGATCACCGCTTCTGTTATAATTATTAGGTATAATTATAACAGAAGCGGTGCATGCAAATGCTTATTTCTGTTACACATATTAAAACATATAAAATGTTACACTTTGATTCTGTAACATGAATTGTATCTTTTACATTTAGAACTGTTTTTCTTTTAAAACTGGTTTAAAAAACAGTGTTAAAAACACTTATTACGGTTACAGTTTGAGTCCCTGGTGATGGTTAACCTGAGGAAGAACCAATGTTAGTGTGATGTTTTTTAAAACCTTCTTATATTATTTTTTTTGCAGATGGACAACTACAGGCGATCACAGCAAAACCCAGACGACGCTGGTTACTACATTGGATCCCTGTAAATTATCTAAAAAAGTAATATATTTGACACATTATCCTGTATCTAACAAATCTTTCAAATACCTACCGGGAAGTAAGCTTGATTTTCAAATATAAAAAAAAAAAATTGTATTAGACAAAAAAAAAACTATAAAACACTTATTTATTTTCAATTAAGTATAAAAAAAATATTACAAGAAAAACACCATTTCATTTCTTGATCATATGTTGTCATTTAATTTTAATAAAATATTATATTAATGTCATATGAATATGAAAATCAAGCTTGTTTCAATTTATTCCATTAACAATCGTGTTATCTTTTATGGTAGGTACATTATAAATGTAATAAAAATATCTTGTCAATTAAACAATTTCACGAAATATAAATAAATATTGTTATTTAGAAAAATTAAATATATCTGATGAACTGTTTCTGTAAAAAAGGCTGGCATCTCTTTTCTTTTAATTATTATCTTTATATAATAAAAAAAACTTTATTAATCTATCAGTCACTGTAAAAAAAATGTTTTTTTATTACTTATTTTAATTTTTTCCAAAAAAAAATCTCATGGTACCTGAAAATTCGTTTCTTAAATTTACTATAACTATTTAACTAAAATGAACGTTTGGCTAACATAAGTTTACCATCGAGAAAAAGGATTATAAATAATTAATAACTTATTAATGTAGAAATTGACTGTCTCTATGTAATAAGAATGTTTTGTGTATTTATTAAATGGTTAGATACATACAATGGGCTGGCAGCGCTGTTTTATTTTACTGACCCAGTACTGTTTTCTAAATTACATATACTCCATTTAAAATAAGATTAAACATTTTTAACAAACCTTTTTTACAGTCCGTTCAACCGATTTTAACTTCTATTCCGTAGGCGTAAGGATGGCATTAAAAGCAAAAAAATGGTTACAATACCAACTGTTTATTGCAGCTGCCATTTGTTATGCCACCAACGCAATAGAATTCAAAATCAGTTGAATAGACTGTAAAAAAGGTTTATTTAAATGTCTAATCTTATTTCAAACGGAGTATAATTGTCACTAAGCACAAGTAACACGGGCGCGTTTTTCCCGCGGCGATTTTTTTCGCGCACTGAATTTTTAAGCGCTGATTAGTGCCGAGAGTTAAGAATGCAACAGTGTGTTTTTTTGACGCGCTGGGATCATTGATATATAAAAACCCAAGATGCACAATCAACGTCTCAAAACCGTCCGCATAAAATCAATCCAAATGCACATACATTTTACAATGGTGCGCTCATTTCAAATAGTCTCGCGTCGCTCGCGTCTAGGTGCACTCGTTAAAAATGCCGAAGTGTTCTCTGACAAATTGTAGAAATATCACGTCAAAAAGGTTAAAAAAGGATGGCATATCATATTTTCGGTAAGTAAAAGAGTTTATTGATTAGTTTTTGTTGTTTTTATGACTGAATATAGGAAGTAAATATGCGATTTTGATTTATTTTTATGAAAACTTCATTCAACGATCACAGTATAATACGGCAAATTTCAATAGCCGCTTTTTCAGTGTAAGAACGATGCATTTTAGCCTCCTTCTTATTTTGGTCGCATAATAAAAATGACCCTGTTCTTTTCAATGGAGTCGATTTTTTTTGTTCTGTTTATTTTTTTTTATTAATAAGTTTATGTACTTTTGAACTTTTTTGTATTTCGTTTTCGACGAATATTTTACGTTATAAATAATTTAATATAGGAGAAAAGGTAGTCAATTTGACGATTTTTTTAAATGTTCGTAAATATTATAATGTATATTGGATTAATTATGGGACAACTTATGGGTTCGCGACATGCGGCATGCTAATGACAGAAGTGTTGCGTAGTCTGTAAGTGTCGATTTGGCGCAACACGTCACTTTAAAAACTTCTTGAAAACTTATTAGCGTCATATTTATATTTTAGTTTTCCTCGTGATCTTAGACGATGTGGAGAGTGGAGATCACTTGTTAGTCGATAAAGGCGTGAAGATTTTATAAGCCGAATAATTCAAGCGTCGTTTGTTCAGAACATTTTTTGGACGAAGATATGTATGTATGTCACTGCAAAAGGCATAAAACTTTTTCGTAAAACGGCGGTTCCTCGCGTAGTGGTAAGTAACTCGATAGCCAGAAAAATGAATTTGTCAAATACTCGTAGTATCAGTATAAAATAAACGATTTTAACAGTTAATATTTGTTTTATTGATATACCCTTGTCCTAAACAAAAACATATTTACGCTCATATAAAAGCATAATTATGTGTTTAGAACACAATTTAATAAACTCTTAAAATACTAAATAAATACATCTTATGACAAAAAAATATATAAAAATGTTCGTCTCCACTCAATGCCTTGTCCTACCGACCACCGTCGGTCGTAAAATTGTATTGCTTTTCGAACACTGCGTTGTAAAAACAGCTTTATACAATGTGCGTAAAGTTGAATTTGCAAAAATATATGCGTACAGCATAACTATAACTACGTAGGTATAATTGGTGAGTGTTTGGCGACAGTTTCGAGCGTTACTTTTATTCGAGACTGTGCATCTTGGGTTTTTTATATATCAATGGCTGGGATGCACTTTGTTGGATTCTCATTGCTTGGCTCAACACCGAGAATTGAATATCCAGTGCGCGATAAAATCCCGTCGTGACATACTCAATACCAAATAATAGACACTTAAACACGGAGTAAAGCGACAATCAGGAGGTAAGTACTATAAGGATTATTCCACGTCCTTATCATTATGACCTATCGGAATTATCAATTAAATAAATGATATTTATTTATTAAAATTTATACACTAGTACAAAAATACTGCACAAAGGCGGACTTAATGCCTGAGGCATTTTCTACAAGTCATCTTTAGGGTTATGCAGAGACAAAACATGGCAGGTGATAAATAGCATACGGGATAAATAGCCAGGAAATGACTACAAAATACAAGAATAAATACTAATACATAGATACATACATACATAAAAATAAAATCGAATATGTATATTTTGAATTAAACTCTAATGATTTAAATTAAATCAAACCAATCTATATTTTGATGATGTAGCTGTCAGCAGTGGCGTGCATTTCATAAAGGCATATAGAAGCAGTGTCTACCTCGATAAATCACCATAAGCCAGTCGATTACATTTTAGTGTGTGTGCTCCACAATTATGAAACTCACTAAATTATCATAAAAGTGGGTAAGAAAATAATTTGAACATTCAAAATAGATTCTTTTGTTTTAAGTTTCTGATTAGTGACCGCGTCTGCCTAGACTTGACCCAGCCCGGTGCCTGCTTACCTATTCTGAAAACCAATGCACGCCACTGACTGTCAGCTCACTAAGCTGATTCTCTATTGTTTTATAATCTTCCAAATTTGAAATAGGTAGTGGTTATATCTACGAATAATCTTTTATTATTCGTAGGGTTATACATAATCTTATGTCATCAATAGCTTACTAAAATACTCGTGGAGGTTTCATGGAAACGCCATGTTTTGAATTAAGAATCTGAGATAATTTACAAATAATGGAACAATAAACTGAATATCGTACTAAACAAAGTTCAAATTCCATTGCAACAAGAACTTATTAGGACCTTTTTGTTACAAATGGTCACTCAAAAATCAACTTGGAATATATATAATTATTCTAAAGTGATTAAGTGGTGATGAAATGTAAATTATCTGACGTTATTAACACTGCTATAGGCTAAAGTCTCCACAGTACTGATTGAAAGGTCTTAGCACGAACGTGTCATGTAAATTCGGTTCAAGTTTAACGTAACTTAACTCCGCGATTATAAATGAAGGGTTGTTTGATTCAGGAAATAGGAAGTAAGTAGTAAAATTTAATTAAAGTAGGTAACTACTTTAATTAAATTTTGAGTACCGGCTATGTTCTGTAAGTAAACAATATAGATACCTTCTCACCTGAAAAAAACTGTACAGACGCCAGCACATCAAGCTACCCGTAGCTGTCAAATTTTCCCAATCGACTTTGAACCTAATACTTTAGCGATAAAGTTGAAAATACATTATAGAAATTTGACATATTGTAGTAGCTTGATGTGCTGGCGTCTGTACAAAAAAGGTTTAAATTATAATTTTAATAAAGCTTAAAATGATAACCAGCTTTGTGTAACTTATGCATGGTTGATAGAATTGCTTTAATATATAATTTCTTCAATTTTCATTTAACGAATCTGCATTTCAGCAAGATATGCATGTGCTACGCAAAACACAAATATGCACAGAGATCCGCAGCAATCTTTTACGCAAAGAGTTCTCGAGATATGTGATGATCCCGCATTTACGGTTGTATGAGAGCTATTTACCAAATGACACTCAGCTTGCCGTAGAGAGAATTTTCCCGAATAATATCGCACGCACGAACTATATGATAGGTACATTTAAAAAGGAGGTATAATAGGTACGTAGCAATGCTGTCAGTCTTTTAGGCACTTTAACTGTTGACAGCAATGCGGACGAAGTTTTTGAAGACCCCTGTCTCCTTATTAGTTTACTAATTATGTAAATAAAATCGCTGTAAGTAAAAGTATCTCTGGTGGCGCACTTATTATAAGAAAACATATATATAATCTAGAGCAGTGGTGGCCCAGTGGTAACGACCCCGACTTACGACGTTGTAGGTCGTGGGTTCAAACCCAGGCAGGCGCTTTACTTTGTGTAAATAATTTCATCACCACTGCTCTCAAAACGAAGGAAAACATCGTGAGGAAACCGGCATGTCCTAGATGTATTCAAAGACATGTGACATCTACCAACTCGCACTGGACTCGCGTGGTAGAATATAGCCCACTCCCTCTAGAAGAGAGGAGGCCTGTGTCCCAGCAGTGGGAACATTATAGGCTGATTATTCATAAGTATAATCTACCAACTTACAACAATACTCACTTACAACAGTTCCTAACCGTGTAATTGTTGCTCTTGGTCTGTGTTTTTTGTCTCTAAGAAAAGAAAAAATGGAAGGATTTTGTGGACGATGATATGGTAAGGAAGGCGTTAATACTTTAGATGAGGGCTCATAGAAATGTGCATAGAAGAAAAACTTCCGACTGACGAAAATAGTAAATTAATCTCTGCCATAACAAAAAAGTTAAAACTTTTTTGTTGTTTCTCGTTAAAACGGCGAAAAAAAATCAGCGACTCCCAACATTTATGTTCGTATAACTCGTCAAAATGTAGGGAACAGCTGATTATTTTTCGTGATTTCAGGTTTGGTGTATAAGTAAAAGTTGTTCATAATGATGAGTACAATGACCTCCTAAGAACGAACGATTCCCTAGATGGATTTATTGCTACAGAATATAATTACACAATTGTTACACTTTAAATATCAATATGATCGCTTTAAGCGCTATGACCGCCAATCGTGTCACCCTTAGTAAATTTTCTACATTTATATCTGTAATTTATATGTTTTACAGACATTTCTTTGATAGATTTTCAACTTTATAACTAAAGCATAAGGTTCAAAGTTGATTGGAAAAAATTTGACAGTTTCGGGTAGCTTGATGTGCTGGCGTCTGTACATAATAAAGGGTATATGCTGTGTTAGAGAAATTCACAGCTAAACAATATTGATGTGCATACATGAGTGTGACATATATACTACCACAAAGGTACAGTCCGATTCAAACTTTATGGCGTCTCAGAACATGAGGCGAGTTGTTACGGCAAAATAAATGTAAGTACCTATCAGCGGGGGTTAGGAGTGAGGTAGTCCGTAGCGTGAAGTGCACTTCGGAGTCGCCATAAAGTTTGGAATTGGGCATTTATACAGCGTGCAGCGTAGCTTGTACAAATGTGCTAATCGCGTTGAGTTTCATTGGTGAAATACACTCTTAATCGCCATGCTGTTTAACAGAAACATAATCACACCAATATTATAACGGCGAAAGCTTGTGAGTGTGTGTGTGTGTTTATATGTTTGTTACTTCTTCACGCTCAAACGGCTAGACCAATTTTGATAAAATTTTGTATGGAGGTAGTTGACACCCTGGATTAACATATATTTTTTATTCCGGTTCGACAGTTATGCGGGTGAAACCGCGGGACGCAGCTAGTTGTAACATAATTTCTATCATTATCTCTGTGAAGAAAGTCGCTCTGTAGGTATAAGCATAAACTTTTTTTTTGTTTTTAATGTAAATTAGTTAATTATTACTTTGTTGCCAAACAATCAATTAGTATTTCTATTTTGCATGATGTAATTAATTAATTTTATTGATGTGATGTAATTAATTATTTATTTAATACGTATCTAGTGGCACTCATTGTCTCATTTTCTTGATTTAGTGGACTGCAATATTGTTAATATTTTGTATTAACTTTTCCCTGTTACAACACATATTGTAGCTGTTTATTGCCTCTAATAAATAAAATAAACTAAAGCTCCCTTAAACATAATTATAATCATGCTGATTAGTTCTGTACACGGTGTGACCGGGTTTTGAAAACCAAATGTGGTTTTGCAAGTCATCACAGAGCTCATTGAAAGGAATGAAAATCAGTTTGTGTCGCTGTAGCCGGATATGATGAAGAGGATTATAGGTATATATACCAACAATATACACACATATAAGTATAAACCCATCCCTACGATCAACAATTTATAAATACTATAGAAGATAATACATAGGATTTAAGTACAAAAGTTGTTTAAGTGTTCGCGTATCTTAATCTAAGAAAATAATGATCGTGCTTAGCCCGTAATATCAAACATAATACATCAGAGTATTAAAACTGGATGAGGATTGAGCATGAGAACGTTGTCTTAAGTATCTCTAAGTATTTCTCTTTTAGAATAAAATAAAGACACTTTCAACACGAAAAAAAAAAACCGGAGTATATATATCCGAATGAAAACTTGAGTATTATGGTTTAACACCTATAGACCTATAATACTCAGGTGTTTTTTACAATTGATTTCGTCTTAGATAAATTTGACCTTTATCATCATTTCATCGTCATCATCATCATCATCTGCCTAGCCTTTTCTCAACTATGTTGGGGTCCGCTTCCAGTCTAGCCGGATGCAGCTGAATACCAGTACTTTACATGAAACGACTGCCTGTTTGACCTCCACAACCCAGTTACTGGGTAATACAATAGGTACCCCTTGGTAAGACTGTTTGTCAGACTACCCGTAACGATTGTCAAAGATCCACGAATGACAGCCGGGACCAACGGCTTAATGTGCTTTCCGAGGTATTATTATTCCTTTATCATCACTTCGTCATCATCATTTATCATTTCTTTTTTTTTGTTATCATCGTCATCGGCTGCCTTGTTCCACCCATTGTTGACTAGCTATTCTATTAGGCCTCCTCTTTTTTGTGCCATGCTTCCCTGGTCTGTCTCTGTCGTTCTCCTAGTTTTGTGCAAGTCTCAACTAGGCCTTCTATTTAGTAACCATGACGTTTTAATATTAAGACGCTAAGGCGATGTGGTCATTTTACTACAAGGATATTCTGATAGTGACCCTTCTAGGGATGTAAAGCAGTAAAATTACCACGGTAAAATACGGTAAAAAACGTATTTAACCGTAAATTTCGGTATTTTACTTCAAACTGAAATACAGTAATACTGATGTGCGGCAAAAATGGTTAAAACCCCAGATTATTGAAATGAATAAGCACCTACCTACAAATTTTAAGAAAAAAAAATGGCACGTGTCGCTTTTAATTATCTGAATTAATCGTAGTTACTCGGTTTTCTCACAAAATTCCTTAAATCAATCTGCCAAACAAAATAAAAATCAAAAGTCGTTTATTCAAGCTAGGCTGAGAATCAGCACTTTTTGAATGTCAAAATTACTTGACAGTCACACAAAATGGCCGCCCTTCACCACTTCTTATTGCTATAGCTGGAAAGAACTGGCGCGCGGTTGGCTTCCAGCCTAACCGGATGCAGCTATATACCAGTATTTTACATAGAACGACTGCCGATCTGACCACCACAACCCAGTTACTGGTTAACACGATACCCCTTGTTAAGACTAGTTGTCAGACTTTTGGGCTTCTGACTACCCGTAACGACTACGTAAAAATGTTAGCCAAGACTTTCGGAGGCCCAGAAGGACGATGTAACGGATGGTCATATCTACGGACCAACCGCGACAAGCGTAGCTTAACTTTCAAATCAACCCGTGCAGCCGTTGTTATTTAAAGTCAAAGTCAAATCATTAAATTTCAAATAGGCACACTATTATCAACATAGGCACATAAAAGGCACTTGTATACGTCAAAAATTACTATAAAATAGAATTGATTCTAGTCGCCCCTTCCAAAAGGTAGCTTGTTCGTATGGAGAAGAATGGGCAAGAAACTCCACCGTTACTCTTTTAAAATATTTTGTATACATTCATTATATAATTATATGTGAAGAAGATGCATCTATAATCGAAATTATATATAAGAATTAAAAATAAAGCAATGACAGGTAAATAAATTATGTGATAGATGCATGGTGCTGACGTTTTACAAATATTGTAAAAGTAGATGATTTTCCTAGGATTTTAACAAGTGTGTGAGATACATTAGTCACAGAATGTAAAAATAACTATCATCAAAATAAAAAAAAATATAAATAAAATTAGCCACCAGTTTGATTTTCTCTAGACTCTAGATTATCTTATAGAGCAGGACCAGCATGTTTCCAAGCATTGATATCTTTGATATAATCCTCTAATTTGTAATATCCTTGTTTACAAAGTGTACTTTTAATATGAGTTTTAAATCCAATTCATCTTTATCTATACTATATATATAATATAATCTATACTAATATTATAAAGCTGAAGAGTTTGTTTGTTTGTTTGTTTGTTTGAACGCACTAATCTCAAGAACTACTCGTCCGATTTGAAAAACTCTTTCAGTGTTAGATAGCCCATTCATCGAGGAAGGCTATAGGCTATATATCATCACGCTAAAACCAATAGGAGCGGAGCACCAATGAAGAATGTTTCAAAATCGGGGGATTTTTTTCCTATTGAGAGCTTCCGCTGCGTGCGCTGCGTAAACGGTTAAAGTTTCGCAAAAATTTTATAAGACAGAATTGTTCCCCTTTAAAAGCTTTCAAAAAAAGGCCGCGACAGCATATGTCTATCTTTTAAGGTTAGCTCACTATAACCTCTTTTATGCAAACCAAATTTGTTCTAAAATAATGCATTATTTGCGAAGGTGTTTTTATAAACATGGTATTAATCCTTATCCAAATAAATACGTTATTCATCACATGTATTTAATTTTGAACAAAATTGCCTCTGACATTATTTGATTTCAATGTATATCTTAGGAGATATCATAGTTTTAAAATACTACTAATAATAAAGCTGAAGAGTTTGTTTGTTTGAATCACTGTTTGAAAGCTCTAAATTTCTGGAAGTATTGGTCGCATATATAAAAATATTTTTGCGTTTGATAGCCCTGTTCTTGAGGAAGGCTATATTTTATTAAACTTGACGCCCTAGCGTCAAGTTTAATAGAATATAGCTCAACTCCTAAGGGTCCTAACCCTTAGGAGTTGAGCAAAAAGAAGAAAAGTCTGAAGTTTTCGCCAAGCGAAAACGAAGAAATAGCACAGGCCGGCGACACTTTGCGACGGGGTGGATCGGGGAAACAAAAAAAATTTATGCGGACGAAGTCGCGGGCAGAAGCTAGTATATAATAATATTATAAAGAGGAAAGGTTTGTATGAATGTTTGTAATGAATAGGCTCCGAAACTCCTAGACCGATTTAAGAAATTCTTTTTGTGTTAGATAGTCCATTTATCGTGAAATATTATAGGCAGTATAACATAGCGCTACAACCAATAGGAGCGTCGCAGCAATGAAAAATGTTGCAAAAACGGGAAAAATTATTCCTTTTAAGAGCTTCCGTTGCGTGCGCTGCGTAAACGGTTAAAGTTACGCAAAAATAATGTATGACGGAATTGTTTCCCCTTAAAAGTTCTAAAAATAAATCCGCGACAGCATATGTCTATCTTTTCAGGTTCACTCACTATAACCGTTTTTATCATAATCACATTTGTTCTAAAATAATTCATAATTTGCGAAGGTGTTTTTATAAACATGATATTAATCCTTATCCAAATAAATACGTTATTCATCACAAGTATTTCATTTTGAACAAAATTGCTCTTGACATCTTTATCTTAGGAGATAATATCTCCCAAGATATTCATTGAAATCAAAGATGTCAAGAGCAATTTTAAAACTACGATATTATCGTAGTTTTAAAATAAATCAACACGGCCGCCGCGCGCCGTTAGCTCATCTGCCTAGCCTTTTCCCGACTATGTTGAGGTCGGCTTCCAGTCTAACTGGATGCAGCTGAATACCAGTGTTTTACATGGAGCGACTGCCTATGTGACCTCCACAACCCAGTTACTGGGTAATACGATACCCCTTGGTAAGACGGATTGTCAGACTTTCGGGCTTTTGACTACCCATAACGACTGTCAAAGATCTACGAATGACAGTCGGGACCAATGGCTTAACGTGCTTTCCGAGGCACGGAGGGATCTCGGTATGTAAGGATGGTCACCCCCACAGACCAACCGCGGCAAGCGTAGCTTAACCTGATCGATCGACCTGTGCGGCTGTTATTATTTAGCCACGGGCCCCTCCGCCGCGCGCCGTTAGCTGTACGAGGCTTACTATCCTTTCACTCTTACTGATCATAGTTTGATGTACCTAAAATATCTTCTTATAGTAATGTACAGACGCCAGCAGTGCTATTCTGTAAAAATCTCACCGTCAAAACTAAGGTGAAGTGAGCTGTCATTCCACCTGATGTTGGGGATTGCCTCCATTGATAGTTTTACAGAATCGATAGACTTGCACATCAAGCTACTACAATCTGTAAAATTTCTTTAATACATTTTTAACTTTATCGCTACATCATAAGGTTCAAAGTTGATTGGGAAAATTTGACAGTTTCGGGTAGCTTCATGTGCTGGCGTCTGTACACACGGCTACACATCAAGCTACACATTACCAGTTTTAGCTGACCTCGCACTGTATAGCTTTTTCGTACAATCAGAAGTCAGCTCATACTGGTTATGTATAGCTTGATGTGTAGCCGTGCGTACTAAGTAATAATATTAAAGTAATCCTACTAATATTATAAATGTGAAAGTTTGTGAAGATGTTTGGATGTTTATTACTCAATCACGCACAAATGGCTGAATAGATTTGGATGAAATTTGGCACACAGATCTATACTAATAATAATAATAAAAAAACACTGCTACGTCAGCAACGTACATCTTTTTTCATATCTTATATTTCCTGTTTTTATTCATTTCCCGTCTTTGAAGTAATAATTTGGTATCTTGTAAAACGTTTTGGAATAAGACATTAAATCTACAAACAATAAACCAAAAATAAAATGAAGAAACCTTACAAACATAAAAAAATCAAAATTGATGGCTGTCAAATTTGGCCACCGAACAAAATAAATATGTGAAGAGATAATGAAAAAGAGAATAATAAAATGTTGACGAGATCAGCTGCAGCACGCCGTACACATTTACCACCTCCGGACTCGTCGCTCAGCTCCGCCCCGCCGCCGCCGGAACCCAGCCCCATCGAGAGTGCTGTGACACCGGCCGTGGCAGTTGCGTCGAGCTCGAGCGACGAATATTTTTCCCCGCCGACGTCGCCAACACCTGTACGTCGGCAGGGGAGAGGCCGGCCACCGAGGAGCTTGGGACTTAGGGGCCAACCGGCCCCGAGCCGGGTCCCCGCTGCCGGTGGTTGTGTGCAGCGCATGAGATGGACTCAGTCTATGAACGAGAACGTCATGCGCGCATATTACGGGTCTACAGAGGGGGGAACTAACCTCACTGCGTACCGCGATAGGATGCTGTCTCTGTTCCAGGAACTGGAACCAACCGTCAACGTCTCGGCCCAACGACTGTCGGATCAGGTGCGAGTCATTCAACGCAATCACAGGTTGGACGATATCGCGCTTGATAGGCTGCGCTCAGAGGTACTGAGCAACCATATCGTCTCGACTACGGCACAAACCGCGGCACAAGCGTCAAATGTTGATGCCATTCCGCCGCGGTCCAATCGTGTTGAAGAAGAGGATGATGGGGTTGCCACAGTAAGTAGCCAGTACAACGTCCAACTGAGGAGCGCACTGGAGGATGCATTTCGCGAGTATAGATCCACTCCAACCGAACTTAGACCCCGATTACCACGGTTACCTATGCACAAGAAAAATAGGGCGCTGGTGTGTGCCTTGGACTCGCAGCTCAAGAATTTCTTCGAGAGCAGCGAGGATCTTGTTGATACGCACTCGATCCTGTATTGCGCAGCTGTTGCGGCATGTCGTTTAGCTAACGTCAAGTTTCCAAGTTATGACGGAGCTACTCGACCAAAACCAATCGTACCAGCTTGGCAGTGCAGGATCGAGGGTCGTATCGATAGGACCAGGGTACTCATTGGCAAACTATACTGCTTCAGGGAGGGCAATACACGACCACGAGTGATGCGCTTTGTGAGGCAGGCATTCTCGGGGACTGGAATCAGTCCTCGAGAATACATGTCCTGTGTCACAGAGCGCATCGACTTCCTGAAGCAGAAAGTTTGTGCATGGGCGAGCCGAATTCGGCGGTATAAGCGGCGGGTTGATCGATACACGCAGAATCGCATATTCCAGAGCGATGAAAGGTGGGTGTATAGAGCTTGGGAGCGACCTGAACAAAATGTGACGGACGTATGCCACCCGGATGATGCCGCCACGAGTGCATTCTGGCGCAGCATCTGGTCGGTATCCGTCTGTCACACTGAGGCTGACTGGATACGGGATGTCGAGCGAGTGTGTGAGACTATACCAGAAATGGATGCAGTCCTAATTACGCCATCAGACGTTGCCAGAGCGGTCCGTCCGTTACCGAATTGGAAATCACCGGGACCGGACGGACTGCACAATTTCTGGTTGAAATGGCTAATTAGTTCACACACTTGCCTGGCATCTCAGTTCCAGTCATCCTTAGAGTCTGGGTCGCTACCGCAGTTTCTAACAACAGGCGTTACCCACCTGCTCCATAAGTCAGGTAGTCCCGCGGAACCCAAGAATTATAGACCAATCACGTGTTTGTCGACGGTTTATAAACTTCTTACATCCATTTTGAGAGCCAAAATTAATATGCACATTGACAATAACTTGATTATGAGTGCTTCTCAAAATGGATGTAGGAATGGGTCCCGCGGTACTAAGGAGCTACTCCTCATAGACATGGCCATTAGCCAACAGGTTCGTCGATCCCGCAAGGATCTGTCAACATGCTGGATAGATTACAAGAAGGCCTACGACTCGGTGCCACATACATGGCTCATGAGGGTGTTGGAGTTATACAAGGTAGATGCAACTCTACGCACCTTTCTTGAGTCGTGTATGGGGCAGTGGAAGACAGTCCTTCGTTATCCAGGATGTCGACAAATCCAGGGGAATGATGAGCCTGTATGGATTAAACGGGGAATATTTCAGGGCGACAGTTTGAGTCCACATTGGTTTTGCTTAGCCTTGAATCCTCTAAGCACACTACTGGAGGATTCAGGTCTAGGCTATCGGTTGAGAAGAGGTGGTCAGGTCATATCTCACCTACTCTACATGGATGATTTGAAACTCTTTGCTCCCAACAAATTGCATCTGATGGAGCTACTGAAGGTAACTGAAACTTTCAGTAGCGCCATCAGGATGGAATTTGGTGTAGACAAATGTGCAGTCATGCATGTAAAGCGAGGGGAGATTATGGAATCCGAGGGAATTCAACTCTCGGATTCCATAAGCCTTAGATCCCTCTCCTCATCCGAAAGCTATAAGTATTTGGGTATGTCGGAAGCGTTAGGTATCAACAATGCTGACATGAAGCAATCGTTGAAGGAGCGCTTCTTTTGTCGCCTGAAGAAGGTATTAATTAGTCTTCTTTCGGGCGGAAATAAGGTGCGCGCCTTCAACGGTTGGGTCATGCCGGTTTTGATGTACTCTTTTGGCATACTCAAATGGACTCAAACTGAACTCGACGCCCTGGATAGAAGGGTCCGTACACTGCTAACCGCAAACCGGATGCATCACCCACGATCATCGGTGATGAGACTGTATATCCCGCGGAAGTGCGGGGGTCGAGGCTTTTTAAATGCGAAGACCCTCCACAACCGCGAGATGTGCAGTCTCAGGGAATATTTTTTAAAAGCCGAAGTGGGTATGCACCGTGATGTGGTCGCAGTGGACAAGGGGCTCACCCCGCTCTCCATGGCTAAAGAGAACTGGCGCAAACCTGTAATACTTTCTACTGATGACCGCAAGAAGGTATGGCAGAGCAAGGAGCTTCACGGGCGCTTCTATCGGGCTCTTCATGAGCCCGGTGTAGATTTCTTAGCGTCCGTATCCTGGCTACGTTTTGGTGACCTTTTCGGGGAAACTGAAGGTTTCGTCTGTGCAATTATGGACGAAGTTATCTTGACGAACAACTACCGGAGACATATTATGAAGGACGGGACGGTTGACGTGTGTCGGGCATGCCACCGTCCGGGTGAGTCTATCAGACATATTATCTCTGGTTGTTCTCGTCTGGCTAATGGCGAGTACTTGCACAGACATAACCAAGTAGCCAGGATTATTCACCAGCAACTTGCTCTGAAATATAAACTTGTGGATTCTGAGGTACCGTATTACAAGTATGTGCCCGACCCAGTTCTTGAAAATGACCATGTCACGTTATATTGGGATCGATCTATCATTACTGACAGGTCTATTGTCGCCAATAAGCCTGATATAGTGGTGATAGATCGATTAGCGCGCCGCACAATGATTGTTGATGTTACAATTCCACATGACGGGAACCTCGTGAAAGCTGAGAAAGAGAAACAAATTAAATATCTCGACTTAGCACACGAGGTTGTTGACATGTGGAATGTGAACTCGGCTGTCATTGTGCCGATTGTCGTATCAGCCAATGGCTTGATGGCCGAAAGCCTCGATCGACATCTATCGAGGCTCTCGTTAGGCGGTTGGATCAAGGGCCTGATTCAGAAGGCAGTACTCCTTGATACGGCTCGCATTGTGAGGAGGTTCCTCTCTCTGGAGCCCTAACCACCGGTAGCTTGGACCCTGTTCCCGATACCGGTGGCCTACTATTTTTTATATTTTTAAATGTTTTTATATTTTTTATATTCTAATATTTAAAAATATAATTTATATGTATATATAATGAAATAAAGGAAATAATAATAATATTATTTATAATATATACTAATATTATAAAGAGGAAAGATTTGTATGTATGTTTGTAACGAATTGGCTCAAAAAGTACTGGACCGATTTTAAAAATTCACCATTTGAATGCTACATTATCACTGATTAATATAGGCTTTTTTAATTGCAAGAAAAAAAATGTTTCAAAAATAAATGTCCACCCGTGCGAAGCCGGGACGGGCCGCTAGTTCCTAGTATTACTATTATGTCTATCACTTATTTTATTAAAAAGATGTTGATTTTTCAAACATACATAATATTTTCATAAATGAATTGGCAAGGTACCGTCATAATATTAACCTTTTTAAATAGTTCCCTAAGAAATTCGCGGTGACGTAGATTGTAAATGGCTCTGACAGCTCCATTTGCAAAATAAAAATGGCTTCAATGTCAGCAGCCCGACTCCTAGTAAAATGCCATATGACATAATACTATGGAAGTAACTAAAATAGACCAAACACGCGGTTTCTACATCTGTTGACTGTCTTATCTTCCTACAGCATAAGCGGAATAGATGTTATATCAGGTCATCATTGTAATTTCTCGTCTAGCGTGATTCCTAGGAAAACTATCTGATTAATAAACTCTAGTTTTTGGCCATTCAATATGTCACATTCGCTACTTCTAACATTTAATCTAATGCATTTGTTTTTTTCTCTCTAAGTATTAAATTATTTACCGTAATCTAATCTTGGACTTGAATAATAGAGTTATTCACGTCGCCAAGATTTTGTGACGCCGCTTTGTGTAGCCACGAGCCCCTCAAAATTCTTTCAAAACAATAACAAACCACGTCAGAAGCCGTCACTCTTATAATTATGTTTGCTTCGCGTCACCAATTAACAACTTTTAATGAGAATTTAATTCATTTTCATAAAATAAATAAAAAGATCTCTTCATACTTTTCACGTCGACGGAAATTAACATTGGTACATACCTACTTACGCCTCTTAACATTTTAATTTGCGACTAAGTCACGAGAACAATGAGAGGTAGACAGTTGTATGTATGTACATAATCTCGGCGTTTTTATTCATTTTTAAAGCAAATGTAGCTTGTTTATGCTGACTCGTAGTTTCTTCTGTATCTTGAGTACGTATAAACTTTGAAAGGGTGATAATTAAACAAATGATTGTACTCATAATAAAACAACTTTCATAAAGACACATTTTTTATAATTATCAAGCGCATGACTTCAATCACCCCAGTTGAATAATGAGTATCTAACAAGAATAATACACAATCAGCTGTAATTTAATTTAGTTACTAATCCCTTTTTACAAACAAAACTATTATATTTACCATGCATTATTCTTTAAACGACCGTAAGGACGCGGTTCTATTGGTTTAATTATGGTAAATTAAAAAAAAATTGTTTCTTTGGGAAAGTCGTTTGTTATGTTGAGTACAATCATGTGTTTATGTATCGGTCACCAGTAGCCTTATATATAAGTACTATCGCGGACACTCCCGCCTGACCACCACTAAGTTAATTTTTGCTTGCACTAAAAAAATAGAAACGTTCTCTAGTAAGCGCGCCAAGGTCAAATAGTTCATCCGTAAAATTCACAAAAGGAGCACATTTAATGCGTCACTAAGCTGCGCAACTAATTGCGTTATCGCTTTCCTAATAGGCGACAACTTTAGGGGGGCGTGGTTTGACGCCGCCGCAAAATTTAGGTGAAAAAAAAATTAAGTGATCAGGCGGAAAAGGCCGCGATAGTACACCATCAAATTGATTTTAAAAAAAACCTGCATAATATTACGAATCGTCTAAAGCTAAACATATTATTAATATATTAAACAGCTTTTCTTGCACTTACGAGTACTGTCCTACCATTTAATTCACAAAGCGAGGAAAACTCTCGGGAGTCTCCCAACAAAAGATACTCATTAGATCGACACATGATAAGTTAGCAAGCTTTGTGAGTCATTATATATTCCTAAAAATAATAATGCTCATATTAAGCATAGAACACCAAACATAGTCTCTTAAAGCCGGCTAAATAAAGACGTATGAAACAATGCAAATCTAATGAAACGTATCCATTATCATTATAGAAACAATAAGAGGTTCTGTAGGAATGTTTACTAAACCATATTGGTCTAGTTTTAGTTGATAAGTTACAAGTGTTAGTAAATTGATTGGATTTCAATTATGAAAAGCTCCTTGTGAAAGGGGTGTTAAGACCAAGTAGGTACAGACGCCAGCATATCAAGCTACCTGAAACTGTCAAATTTTCCCAATCAACTTTGAACCTTATACTTCAGAGATAAAGTTGAAAATCTATTAAAGAAATTTGACAGAATGTAGTAGCTTGATGTGCTGGCGTCTATACAACTTCTCTCTTCTCTCTTCTTCTTCTCTCTTCTGTCTGCGTAGCAATCGCTTTCATCTTGACAGCTCAACAACATTTAGCGCGTTACTTACATCATACGGATTGTGATGGAAAGTGTGTTACAGAATACCATTAGACATTACCAGTCAAATGTGTAGTGGTATTTTTTTTACTAGGTACTACTTTGCCAGCAACTTCGTCCATCCTATATTCCATATCCCGTGGGAATTTCGAAAAATCCTTATTAATGCCATAGACGTAATAAAAGAGAAATCTGTGCCAAATTTGAGCTTTCTAGGTCCAAGGGCTGGGCGTTGATGAGTCATTCAGTGAGTGATTCGGGTCTTTTCGTTTTTGAATTGACTGAAGTTTAATAGTATTTGCCTTCATTATTAAAAGTTCTTGATTGGTTTGGTCAATTAGAAGTATTACAATAGACAGATAGTTGAAAAAGTTTTATTATGTACACTATAAAAATTACAGACTTAAATATAGAAATTTTACAAAGGGTGACGTAATGGGCGGTCTTATGGCTGAAAGTGATATTTTAATAATAATAATAAACCATTTATTATCAGATGACAAAGACCCATAGATACATACCTTAACCTAAGTATATATAATAATATAGTAACAACTTTGTTAGTAAATAAAACTTAATAACTATGTTAAGATCACCTTATGGAAGATAGAAGGAGAACGAACCGAAATGATAATGTACAGACGCCAGCACATCAAACTACCCGAAACTGTCATACTTTCCCAATCAACTTTGAATTTTATATTTTAGCGATAAAGTTGATCTATTAGAAATTTTACAAATTGTAGTAACTTGATGTGCTGGCGTCTGTACACAGACTAATTGCACTACTAGACTGTCCCAGAGAGGTTAATGGAATACGAACATAAACCTAACCTAGTTATTTCTGAACGATTCGCCTCCCCTTATAATAGTGTGTTTCTCAACGAACTCTTCTCTGTCAGCGGTTGACCACACTTCATCGACTTTTACTTAATTCCTTTGTTGTAACCGTTTTTAGTAAAGTAGTTCTTAATATATTATATCTTTTAGTAACATTACATTAGACAATACTGCCGGTAGTCTGAGGGGTATATAATCATTTCGGTTTATTTGACACTGACCTACAAATTGCAAAATCGTAAGAACATTTGAATTTCGCGGGCTACTTTATCGCAACCGTAGAAATTATTAAAATATAGAAGTTCAGTTTTGTTTCAGAACAACACTGTACTTATCAACAGAAAATATAATATGTGTGAATGTGAATTTACTTCGTGAACGCTTGTCTTAGAATTTTGAATGATGGACATGCAATCAACTTGGTGAAATTTTATTTAGCTTGCTTTTCCTTCTTGCTTGATACCTAATACTTGAATTTGTTTGTGTTCTAGCATTCTAAATACTTAGCAGAGATTTTTTGGTAGAATCTATATCTTCTATACCTACATATTATAAAATCGTTGTGGAGCGAAAATATACGTGTTTTTTTAAGTTTTATAATGTTATTTTGTTTGTCTGAATGTATGTTCCAGCATCACGCAAATACTACCCGATGGATTTGGTTCAAATTTTGCATCAATATTCCCTATAAGTCTGGTCAGACTAAACGCTATAGATTATCATGATATTTGCGATGGGGGATGAGCAATATTGCTTTATGTTCGAATGTTCGTATTCTTCAACAGTTTACCATGCAAAATATAAAAATAATAATAAATAAATAATAATAATAATAATTTTGGCAATATAAAATATTGCCAAAATATGAAGTGAGTCAGGACTGGTGACGCGGGAGTGTATAGCGTAGCGATATTAATTTAAAAGGTTAAATCTGTAACTTTCTGCAATATTCTAATACACAATCTAATTCTAATTACCTATTCTTTATACAATTTGTGAATGTGCTGAGACCAAAACTAAAACGGGAAAATTTATAAAAATGTCGCTGATATTTTTAGTAAATTGGTTTCTTACGACTTCCACGCGAATGATGTCGCGGGCAAAAGCTAGTAACAAATAAACGTGTAAGCCGCCTTGTGTTAGATAACTTAACATCCCGGATTGATCGACCACTTGAGGATAATAAAGGGATTCTTAGCTTAGCAAAGGCTAGCAATAGTTTCTTCGAGTAATTTATTGGAAAAGATTATGTTTACATATAAATAAACTACACTTAAATACTTATTTTGAATTTGTAATGTATTAAATTTATTCTTCGAGAGATATACAGGTTCAAATTAAATTAGCTAGCAAAAATTCGCATACGTGATGAGTATCAATATCTAAACACAATAAAACAAAAAATAAGTTAATTTGTTGACTTTTTTAGCGGGGTCATCGACCGGAGTTAGTGTTTTCACTTAAAAATCAGTTTTTTTTTTTATGTAAACTTCACAGATGTGATTAGTATCGATATTTAAACATGATAAATCATCATTTTCATAATTTCTCACCTCATACTTCAAGTAGCAACACTACCAGCGGACTTTGACCCCTAAAAAAACATCAAATTTTTTTTATTTTCATTTTATCGTGCTTAGATATCGATACTCATCACGTCTACAGAGTTTCACTAGCTAATTTAATTTCACCCATTATAGGTAAATGGATAATGGGGTGAGGATAAAACTTGACATCCTCGTTATTGTTAAACTTTTTAACAAAAAAAAAACAACCGACTTCAAAAAAAAAACACTACAAAGTGTAAAATAACTTTAATTTTAATTTCGGAAGTCGGTGTCTTTGGTTTTGTATTTACGCTTTTGCCGCCGACTTCCAAAATTAAAATTAAAGTTATTTTACACTTTGTAGTGTTTTTTTTTTGAAGTCGGTTGTTTTTTTTTGTTAAAAAGTTTTTATTTTTTACTTTTTATAGTCAGAGTGCATCTCATGACAATTCCAATAAGCCCAAACACGGCTAGAATACATGGTTTTATTACGAAGTTCCGGTACCTACCTTCCAGCTTCATCATCAGATCGGTTTGATGGTACCATTTTCGTCAGAACCATTTATTTAAATTTGCTTCGTCATAGTCGCTTAACTATCTTAATCGAGATATCTTATCGCCACCCGTGAAATACTTATTATCATTGAAGAGTTCCTGTGGCTATCTGTGGTCTCCTTCATCAGTTCCACTTCACCAAATTATACTTTTTGAATGCAAATGCTTGACATGTTGATGAAAATACCAAAATTTCTATATGTATGCCTATAATATTTGAGGAGTTCCCTCAATTCCTCATGGATCCCATCATCAGAACTGGATTTTGACAAAAATGGGACCAATCTGGAAGCATATCCTTTCAAATAAAAAAAAAAAATTCCAAATCGGTTCATAAATGACGGCGTACTGAGGTAACAAACATAAAAAAAAAAATACAACCGAATTGATAACCTCCTCCTTTTTGAAGTCGGTTAAAAAAGGATTTTTTTTAACAAGATGAACATTTACATTTCATGGGAAATTGCTATAAAATATTGCCTGAACAAGATGTTTAAATTTTAACATTGATAACTGAAATGCACAGGCCTGCCTCCTCTTGATGAGAGGGAGAGGGCCGTAATCCACCACGCTGGCCCAGTGCGGGTTGGTAGATGTCACGTGTCTTCGAATTTTTGGTTCTAGGACATGCCGGTTTCCTCACGATGTTTTCCTTCACCGTTTTGAGAGCAGTGGTGATGAAAATAATTTACACAAAATAAAGCGCCTGTTTGGGTTCGAACCCTTTTTTTTTTTGTGGATGGGAAATCATCAAATGACCCCTCCCGCTCTGGGTGGAGCAGAAGGGAGTGTCAGACTCTTACTGACTAAAACCCACCCGTGTTCCTTCCTTTGCCCTTTGTGTTCCGGGGTAGCGGTAACCCTTTCGGACAATCCCGGACCTACAGCGCGAGCGCGAGTCGCGGCCGTTACGACTGGGCCACCACTGCTCTCAACCTTCCACCGAGAGGAGGCCTGTGTCCCAGCAGTGGGAACATTATAGGCTGGTTATGCTAACTGAAACGCGCCTTTAAAATTAATTAATACGCAAAGGGTGATTCAAGTGCTCAGTGTGTAAGTGATAAAATAAAGTCAAAAACAATCTGCCTAGCCTTTTTTTTTATTTTTTTTTGTATGTTGGGGTCGGCTTCCAATCTAACCGGATGCAGCTGAATACCAGTATTTTACATGGAGTGACTGCCTATCTGACCTCCACAACCCAGTTACTTACTTGGTAATACGACACCCCTTGGTAAGGCGACAACCCGTACTTCTGACTACCCGTAGGTAATGACTGTCAAAGATCCACGAATGACAGCCGGGACCAACAACGGCTTAACGTACTTTCCGACGCACGGAGGGGTCCCGTTATTTAAAGATGGTAACAAATGAAATCAAATCATAAAAAATAAAGGTTTCCACATTAATATGCTCCGGTACGCAACACAGTCGTGGTAGCAATTAAAAGTTACTTACAACCGAACAGTCGCTCTACAGAGTTCTATTTGTATTACTTTGTATGAATAAAAATTGTTTAGCGCCCCTATTGTAATGGAAGAACGTGGTTGAGCTACAGGCGACAGTATATGTTGACACTCGAATATCGTGATTTTCTACAGACGTTAGTGTCCTTATAATGCTCCCGCAGACAGGCGCGACGCGTCATAATTTCCATGAAGTTTCCATAGAAACTGTTCTACTAGAGTCACGTCGCGTTGACGCGTCTCGCTAGTCTGCCTTAATGCTTTTTATACACTTTGAATCAGATATAAAGGTGAATAAATAAAATTCATAACAAAAATGTAAAGCAAAAGATGTGTTAAGTAATCGACATACCTACCGTAAATACCTACCCACATCATGATTTTTTTTCACTTTTATTTGAACGACTGCCTCTCTATTCTCGCATTTTTTAAAAATTATTTGTTTTAGTTTTCAACTTTTAAGTCGGCGAACAATCAACTCAACAGTGAGTTGTCAGAGTGAATAGCCAGACTTTTTCGTGTATTAATACAAATTAAAATTCTCAATAGTTTATTACAATCTAGCCTAATAGACTAATAAGCTTTTTAACTCTGACTTATTATTTTATATTGATAGTACTCACACCAAAAGTACACTTTATAAACTAGCATACTATAAATTAGAGCATTATATCCAAGATAATAACGCTTTGAAACATGCTGGTCCTGCTCCATAGGACAATCTCGAGTCTAGACAAAATCAATCTGGTTGCTAATTTAATTGTAAAATGTATTCTTTTTATTGACATTTTATTCACTGTAATTACTTATTACTTGTATACTTATTACTTTTTAATTGTTTTAATGAAAATCCTCTGCTTATACAATGTTTGTAAATATGTGAGCACCATGTATCTATCACAAAATTAATTTATATGTCATGGTTTCATTAATACATTTTAATTCTTTTACCTATTGTGATAAAGTAATTTTATTTTAATAGGTGCATTGTCTTCACATATAAAATTAATGTATGTAAAATATTGTAAAACATTTAATGAGTAACGGTGGAGTTTCTTGCCATTGTTCTCCATACGAAAACTGCCTTTTGGAAGGGGTGACTAGAATCAATTCTATTTGATTGTAATTTTTAACCGACTTCAAAAAAGGAGGAGGTTCTCAATTCGACGGTATGTTTTTTTTTTTTGACGTCCAAAAGTGCCTTTTATAGACTGTTTGAAATAAATGCTTTGATTTTGAAATATTTTCCAATCGGAAGTTTATTTTTATTTTATGTAGCATAACAAATATAGCATCACGGCCGTATACCCCGAAGTGTTCGGCAGAGCTGAACACTGAACAGTACCTACACCCAAATGCCAAATATATTAAGTCCCAATAATAGGAGACAAGCCTATTGCCGTCAAAGAGGTGGTGGCCCAGTAGTAACTACCACGATTTGCGAATTGTAGGTCGTGGATTTGAACCTAGGTAGGCGCTTTAGTTTGTGTACATAATTTCATCACCACTGCTCTCAAAACGGTGAAGGAAAACGTGAGGAAACCGGCATGTCCTAGAACAAAAAATTCGAAGACATGTGACATCTTACAACCCGCACTGGGCTCGCGTGGTGGATTATGGCCCACTCCCTCTCACAGAAGGAGTAGGTCCCAGAAGTGAGAAGATAACCAACTAATTATGCTATTACCATTATCCTGGCGCATATTGAGACTTCTGGCTACTGAGATACTTCTAATAGAAAAACCTAATAACACTTTTGCCTGACCAGGGACCAAGACCTTACCCTCGACAGTCGAAGCCCTCGTTTTAATAAAAGTTCACTTTAGACTTGGTATGAGGTCCTCCACTTTAAATGACGTGCTGCCAAATATGCTGTATTGATGTTTTACATAATATTAAATGCAATATTGCATCTTCTTGATGGACAGCAAATATTGCTGTCCATCAAGAAGATGCAATACTTTACTTTTCAGTGATGGCGACCCTATCAAATTTGGATCTTGGGGTTGATATACAATAGTCCTTCAGACACAGGGGCAGTCGTCGTTAGTATACAGCTGTGTTGGTATATTTTTTTAGTCAATGGGCCTGCGCCTGATCTGTGTGCGGTCGTGTCGGATTGCCGTCCCATCGGAATAGGAGAGTGAGGGTAAGAGAGAGTGCACCTGGGTCTGCGTACACACTTGCGCACTATTTCCCACCTAGTTGCTGTTGAGATTGGCAGCCTTGACCGAAATACAGTCTGGAGGTCAATACAGGGCTACTGTTCAATGATCAGCCAAATTTAAGGATGTGGTACAGACCATCAAACTAAACAACTTTCTCCATGGGACCAATATCGTAATCGCGAAAAATTTATCAACTGTCCCATAGAAAACTTCAATACCTACTCGACCTAAACGTATGGGATGGCTGAATTTTTATTCGCTATTACGATGTTGGTCCCATGGAGAAAGTTGTTTAGTTTGATGGTCTGTACCACATCCTTAAATTTGGCTGGAAAAGTAACCATGTATATTTTTCATTATTTATTTTTATTACTCTCTGTAACCAAACAGGATTTAGCTACGTGTTTCTTACTCATTTATTGTATAATAACATCTAATTCTTACACTAAACAAAACTTTCAGGAACGTAACAGTTAAAATGTAGTGAAAACGTGTCCAAGTAAGAATTAAACTGAAAAGAACTGAAGTTTTAATTATAAAGCGCAGTATACGTGACCAAAATGAATTGTTGAAGTGAAATTATGTTGTAAGGGCGGTGACAGACAAGCGATGACTTTTGCGCGGTTTTCAGCTTCTAAACTACATTAACATTTAATAACATCTGGGCCCCAATTCTGTATGGTAATTATTATTCCTCGCGTAATTTTACCACGTGCAAACCACGCACGGTTGTCAAGCGTGGTATTTTGACAGTTCAAAACAACCGCAACTTCGCGTTCATTTCGCGCGGTTTCGTTCATTGTGTTATAGAGAATACGTTATTAGCAGATGTCGTGATTAACTAAAAGAATTGACGTGGTTTCGAAGTAAGAAATCATTAAGTGGTCATAGGGAATTAGTTCCCAGATACTTAACTCCTGTATTCCAAAAAGGACTTTGAGGAGTGATTGCGAAAGTTTTGTTTTCTTTTTCAAGCAGAATTTGAAAAGGTACATGGTCCATGTTTTCAATATTGCCCACCAACATAAAACGCACAGAAATCTAAAAGAACAGCTTGAAGATAACGAAGTATTTCTTGATTGTGATTTTTTTTTTTTTTGCATGCAAACTCGCGAAGAAATTCAAGCCGTTCACTTCGGCGCTTCACAGTACCGTGACATATAAAAGGGTGTGAGCCTGTTTTTACTAACATATTCTAAATCCGAGCTCCTAGAGAAAGATTTTGGTGTAAAAACTCACGAAAAATTGCAAGACTTGGGAATTAATACAGCGACCCCATGCTTAGCAGTCGCACATGCAAAAACTACCTGTAGACCGATATTCAGGCAGTGGAACTGCACTTAAAATATTTAAATTGTTTTCCTAGCTACCCGGCAACGGACTTTGTCAGCTGCTGCAGAATATTTATAAAAGTCGAATTGTTTTTGCGTTGATTCACTTTTTAAATGAATGCATTTGTATTCTTTAGTTCGTCTGGCAGGGCGTAATGTTTCTGTTTCACATGGGAATATAATAACAACGTACCTTTATCATGTACTACGCAATTTAATAATGTTTTATTTCAGTGAGTGTAGTTGTAAATTAAAATTTTAAATGTAGACTCCTATTTGCTTGTACCTACTCAGGAGAGGCTTTTGGCCGATTAATAACAGCCGTATGGGTTGATCTTCATGGTTCAGCAACGATTGCCGAGGGAAGTCCGAGGACAGGTGACCGTCCATAACATACCGAGACCCCTCCGTGCCTCGGAAAGCACGGTACCTGTTGGTCCCGGCTGTCATCTGTAGATCTTTGACAGTCGTTACGGGTAGTCAGAAGCCCGGTAGTCTGACGACCAGTCTTGCCAAGCAGTACATCGTGTTACCCAGTAACTGGGTTGTTGAGGTCAGATAGACAATCGCTCCATGATACTGGACTTCAGCTGCATCCGGTTAGACTGGAAGCCGACCCCAACATAGTTAGGAAAAGGTTAGGCAGATGATGATTTGCTGTACCTACTCAACTTTAACGGTTATCATCTAGACAACGGGCAGCAGGATTGTCCGAAAGGGTTACCGCTGCCCCGGAACATAAAGGGCTAAGGAAGGAACACGGGTGGGTTTTAGTCAGTAAGAGTCTGACAGTCCCTTCTGCTCCACCCTGAGTGGGAGGGGTCATTTGATGATTTCCCATACACAAAAAAAAAATCATCTAGACAATGGTATCTTTTCTGTTCAACCTGCATCTATGGTAAAAGAAAACATCGTGAGGAAACCGGCATGTCCTAGAACTAAAAATTTGAATACATGTAACCTCCACAAACCAGTACTGGGCCCACGAGGTGGCTTACAGCCCATTATCTCACAGAGGAGGCCTGCGTCTCAGCAGTGGGAACATTATAGGCTGCATTATTTGTATGTGAGTTTAAATGTTTGTAAACGCACCCACGATACAGGAGTAATTCCTAGTGTGGGGCAACGTTTTATATAAAAAAAAAAAAAAAAAAATATGCATTTACCTATACTACATGTATAGTCATCAAAAGAGATAAGTATTCAGGATCGTCGGATAGTAGAAACCGATGGATGTTCTCGAATAAAATTTAATTTTTATTAATAGAAAACAAACAGCGCATTTATCAAATTTAATTTCAGTCGACAACATCCATCGGTTTCTTACTAAACTTCAACTATATCCGATGATCCTGCATACTTAGGTATCTCTTTTGTTGACTGTACGTATACCTAAATGAGGATTAGGATTATTATTATTACAAAAATGGTAGATGTAGTCCATATCCATATATTAAATATATAATATATATATATTCCATATATTAAAATCAATAAATACATTGTTAAAACCCAAAAAATGGTAAAAAAACATAAATTCTTTATAAAAAATGTTAAGCTTAATAGAGAAAGGCTAAATTTACTAAAACAATTAGATATGTATGCCTTTAATTTGGAACAAAGTACTAGGAAATACAACACTGATACAGAATACTTGCAATCTGAACTTAACCATTTACAGGAGAAACTTAGTTCAATGACTAACAAATACAATACCTCTGAAGATCTCATGAGGGAATATGTGTTGGCAATGAATGAGCTGGTAAAATCACAGAAAAAGAACTGTGAGCTTTGTCAAACATCTTCAAATGTACTTATGCCGGACCATTCATTGACAACATGTAATACCACCTTACCGCAGCCTTGTGTTGATTTAACATTTCCTGCTATTAATAGTTCCAATAAACAATGTAAAAAATTTTTAATAAATGACATAGTATTATTTTGCGATGAGATTGGAAAGGAATTAGGCCACTTGTTGACAGACGAATATCCAGGACACTCCATAATAAATTATTGTATGCCTGGTTGTTCCTTATTTGATATTATGAAAAAAGTTATTAAATGTAAGTTTAGCCAAGAAACTACATTATTAATTTTTATGGGTAATAGGGGAAATGTGAAGAAAGGGGAATTGCTCCAATATTATAGAACTTTGTGTAATCTTAGTTTAAGAAAAATAGTGTTGTTTACATTCCCATATAGTAACGGTTTGCCACAGGAAGAAAATAACTTAAGATTTGATCTTAATTTATCATTGTACAATATGACATATAATAATAATTTATTCCATATAGTTGATACTAACAATTATGTTGGTAATAATTTGTTTTTGACAAAAGATAGATACAATATTGATAAGTACTATCTTTCTACCTTTCACAAAAGACAGTTAGCAGTGTCTCTGTCATATTTTTTTTCCACTTCAGCCAAGAATTTGGCTAAACAACTTGCTTCTTTTGAGCAATGCAACAATAACTTGAACTGTTCTGCCAATAATTTGGCAATTAATGACATTGATTTTCATTTAAATTAGAAATTAAGACAATAGAGGCAACCTCTTGCAAAAATGTAAGGAAGGCAAATAATAGATCAAACAAAAGTGTAAAAGAAGTAAATAGTATCAACCTGGTGCATCAAAATATTCAAGGCTTTTTGAACAAAGATTTAGAAGTGGAATTATTCCTGAATTATAACAATATAGATATTCTTTGCATAACAGAACATTGGCTCAAAAGCCACCAATTCATGTTCAATTTTAGCAATCACCAGATTGGTAGTTCGTTCAGCAGAGTAAATGCTATACACGGTGGTTCATTAATTTTAGTAAATAACCAGCTTAAATTTAAAGACCGAAAGGATATTGTGAACCTCTCTGTTGAGCGGACAATTGAAATAGCTTGTATAGAATTGGAGCAGTTCATTATATTAAGTGTGTACAGACCTCCTTCAGGATTGTATGATTGTTTTGAAAAGGTTATGGATGAAGTTTTGCATAAAATTTGTAATTCGAACAAGTCTATCATCACTTGTGGTGATTTTAATATTAATTTGTTAGATAACTCTGGGTTAAGTTCAAAAATTATAAGTTTGTTTCAGTCATACAATCTTGATAACCAATTTTTGGAGCCCACTAGAATAACTCCCACTAGTGCCACATGCTTAGATAACATCTATACAGATGTTATACCATCCCACAAAGAAATTATTAATTTAATAGACTCGGACCACTGCGGACAATTGATCACTATTCCAAATTTAAACAAAAAGGCTACTAAAAAAGATATCACTGTAAACCCAAAAACTACTAAACGCTTGGAAACATTTAAGACTAAACTTCTTAGTAATTTACCACTTTTGTCATCTAATGTTGTCCCTAATCAACAATATAATGATTTTTTTAATATGTATTGTACGCAATTTGATAACACTTTCACTCCAAAGACATTCTCGGTTAATAGTAATGCTTCTTTCAGTGACTGGGCCACCATTGGTATTCATAAAAGTAGAAAACGACTTTATGAGTTGTATGATGAACGGATTTGTATAAATACTGCTGAATTTAATTTATATGTTAAAAATTACTCAAAATTATTTAAAAAAGTTTGTTGTATGGCCAAGTCACGTTACTTGAGTTCAAAAATTAAAAATAGTAGTAATGTAATTAAAATGACATGGAATGTCATTAATAGCGAAACGGGAAGGTCATGCAACCGAGGTAGTGAGTACAGCCTTGCTATTGATGACAATATAATTAAATCAGATTCTCAAGTCGCTGCGGCCTTTGAAAATTTCTTTGCTGAGATTCCCGTATCGACGACTAAATCCCTCAACTCATCACCCTCCGCTGCAGAGTCTTTACTTAAAGAAAACGTTCCAGTTTGTGATTCTGATTTTTCTTTTCAATATGTCACTTGTAAAGATATAATTAAAACCTTTCACACGTTAAATGTTAAAAAGACCCCGGATCTATGGGGTAATTCTGTGGACGTTGCGAAGACGATTATAAACATTGTTGCACCTACTCTAGCTGTTATTTTTAATAATTGTATTGACTGTGGTGAGTTTCCTGATCTTATGAAATACAGTAAAATAATACCTTTGTTTAAATCGGGTAGTACATCAGACCCTACTAATTATAGACCAATTTCAGTGCTACCTACCTTTAGCAAAATTTTTGAAAAACTTATTTTAGATCAAATGCAAAGATTTTTTAATAAACATAAATTACTACATAACAAACAGTTCGGTTTCACAAGGGGTCGTTCGACTACTGATGCCGGTGTTGAACTTTTAGAACATGTTTATAATGCATGGGAGGATAAATGCGATGCTTTGGGCATCTTTTGCGACTTGTCCAAGGCATTCGATTGCGTTTTTCATGAAACATTAATCAGGAAACTGCACCACTACGGAGTCCGGAATGCCGCTTTAGATCTTCTTACTTCATACTTAGGTAATAGGATTCAGAGAGTTGATGTTAACGGGAAAAGATCACCCGGATCAATTGTAACAATGGGGGTCCCCCAGGGGTCAATTCTTGGTCCTTTTTTGTTTCTTATTTATATTAACGACTTGCCTTACCTCATAAAGGATAATCATGATATAGTGTTGTTTGCAGATGACACTTCACTTTTATTTAAACTCAAACGTCAGCAGCTGGTTACTGACAATATAAATAGCGCCCTCGATAAAGTAGTTAACTGGTTTAATGTTAATAACCTACTTCTTAACGAGAAAAAAACTAAATGTATTAAGTTTACCATACCTCACGTTAGACAAGTAAAAACTAGTGTGCTTATAAAGGATGAAGTGTTGAATCCCGAAGATACCACCGTATTCTTGGGCATAACTTTAGATGCCAAGCTTCAATGGGGCCCCCATATAGATAAATTATCAAAAAAGCTTAGCTCCGCAGCATACGCCGTTAGAAAAATTCGTGACTTAACTGATTTAGAGACAGCCCGTTTAGTATACTTTAGTTATTTTCATAGTGTGATGTCGTACGGTATTCTGTTGTGGGGAAATGCCGCCGATATTCAGATAATATTTGTCTTACAAAAAAGGGCAGTTCGTTCAATTTATAAATTAAGTCCCAGACACTCCCTCAGAGACAAATTTAAAGAGATTAATATAATGACTGTGCCTTCTCAGTATATTTATGAAAATCTTTTGTACGCACATAAAAATATTAATCTGTTTAAAAAATACAGTGATATCCATAATATAAATACTAGGAACAAACACAAATTCGTTGTTCCTACAACCAGGCTTAAGAAAATAAGTGGCTCGTTTAGATGCCAATGTATACGTTTTTATAATAAACTTCCTAGCCACATTCAAGATCTAAGCCTTAATAAATTCAAATCTTCTATAAAGCGGAAACTATGCCAGAAAGCCTTTTATTCTGTTAAAGACTATATTGAGGATAAACATGCTTGGGATTGAGCTGCTCCAATAAATTTACACAGTGAATCTTGTTTGTTTTTTTTTTTTTTTTTTTTTTTTGCTTATTATTTATTTTATTTTCTCTCTTTATAGACGTGAATATTTACTTTGTAAAGTATAATATTATTTTAATTGTCGTGAAAGTGAGGACTATGTGGGTCTTTTCTATCTTTTTTTTATGTTTTCCTTCTTAGTTAGTTTTATTCATGATCTGGCAGTTTGAGTAATTTACGCGGCCTACCTAAATGTCCATTCTTTGGTATTGTTTGTCGAATCGTTAAGCTCCTCAAGTTCTGAGTTGAGCTGCACATTTTTTTTTTTTTGACAAATGGGAGCACTGACTGGACAGGTCCCCTCAATCTGTGTGGTTCTTTCCTCAAAAGACCATTTCAGACACCAATCTACATGGTCCTCAAAATGATCTGACCAAGACTATTTCTGGATTTTTATATACACATTGACATTGATAAATTTTACATATACAGTGACATGAATATTTACTTTGTAAAGTATTATGTTATTTTTAATGACTGTGAATGTGAAGACTATGTGGGTTAATTTTAGTTTGCCTTTGTTTTTTTCTCAGATAGTTTTAGTCATGGTCTGGCAGTTTGAGTAATTTATGCGACCTACCCAAATGTCCTTTCTTTGGTATTGTTCGTCGAATCGTTGAGCTCCCTAAGTTTGAGTTGAGCTGCATGATTACTGACAAATGCGTGCACTGACTGGACGGGTCCACTCAATCTGTGTGGTTCTTTCCTCAAAAGACCATTTCAGACACCAATCTACATGGTCTCCACATGATCTCACCAAGATTATGTCTGGACTTTAAAAGAGACTGTGACCTCTGAGTTTGTTTCGGCCTTTCTTCTCAGAGTAGTCAGATAGGAAACGCCGACCTCATCTCGTTTTAAAAAAAATATGATTGACGTGTAAAAGTGTTTGTACAAACCTACTTACAGAAATAAAATCATTTATCATTTATCATTATCATTTATCATTTATCATTTATCATAAAATAGCATAGAATATCATGCGACAGGGCTGAACCAATGAAAAACCAAATAACACTTTCCTCGACCCGTCAACGTTTCTGTTCAAAAAGTAAGTACAATACAATCTGATAAATTTAATGTTATTCTCTGTTATTACCGGATTATGTGTTAGAAGATAAATACAAGTAATAACACAGTTATACCCAGAAACATAGAGTGAGATATTAATTTTATGTACGCCACAGTCTATAAACTTATTCTAATACGAGTATCCATATGTTGAATGTACTAGCTTCTCTTTCTCCTATTAACTGTATTAAAAAAAAACTATGTTAAAAAACGCTTCATAGCTTCACATTTCAATCACTTGTATGCGTATGCATGTCTTGTATGTGTGCCGTCTCTTCATTTTCCGGTATTTACAGGCGGGACGGTTACACGCCTGAATAAGGAAATGAGCTCGCTAACTATACGACTAACTTGTCCTTATTGGCTCCTGGTACTTTCAGTTCGGGGTAACTTTAAAATAGTGGTTTAGGTTTAATTTTATGATTTCAGTTTAAATATTGTACAAGTCAAGTTATCTACTATTTAATGTACGTATATACCTAACAACTAATAGGTACCTAATTAATTTATAAAAATAACAAAATGATATCCTATAAACTTAACTAGAACTTATTCACAAACTAAAATATAGCGTCGAAAAATTTAGTCGCATCGCTGCCGACTGGTAATGTACCCAAGAAACTGGTGGCATTGCCACGTTGTATGGCAATACTGAGCCTCTGGTCAAGGTAAAAACCGCCCCTTGGGTCATGGGAAGTGTCAACCAGCTGTTTGGAGATTTCGTTTAACAAACCATGAGCATGGCTCGAAAATATAAAGTATTATCTAAATGATAAGAAGGGCAATTCTCGTAATTTTAAGAACGTTCACAGTCTGGTCTCAGTGTCAATCTGTAAAAAATACGTCTAATTTCCCTACATTTTGACAAGTTTTTGACATTTGTTTGTAGCCGAGATGAGACTGCGACTAGATTTAGAACGTTTAAAATTACGAGAATTGGCCTACAGGTGTTATACTTTCGCCGCTTGGTAAGTTGGTGTGTTTAAGAGACTTTTTTTATTTTAACATACTGATATTTATTTCTATTCTGTGTACCACGTTTGGTGATTAAGACAATGGATGCACTTTTTAATCGCCTCGTTGGTGTAGTGGTCGCAAGCGCTATTGCTAAGGTCCTGGGTTCGATTCCCGGGTCGGGCAGTGTTATTTAGGTACCAGCTATGCCTCTTTGCTCCAAAGACTGACTTATTGACATAATAAAACTAGTGCTGGCCACTTTTTTGAGTTAATGATTCTCTAAAAACTTTTGCACTTCTAATGATGTTCTACAGGGTGGAATCGAAGTCATGGGCATTATTTTAACCTAAGGCACTACTCACGATACTGATTGCATTAGGGCTATTAATACGCAAATCAAAAATATTATTAATGCAAGTAAGGAAAACCTTAAAAATGTAGTAAATCAAATTGCACAAGGCTTATTATTGCAAATAAACACTTAAAGTAATTAAAACAAAATACTTCGTTAACGCCAATAATTGTTGAAATATCAAAATCTTAAAGCGCAGTACAGCGCACAGCGAAATGTAAACAAACATCACCTGCGCGCGCGCGGGTTTTTCCTTACAAGTAATAATAACAATGGGCTACAAGACATTCCGTCCGGCGGGATTCCCTGAACTCTCTCCGTCCCACTCCCTCACTCGCAAAAATACGAATATCACCCCCGCGCGGGGTATGCTTCCCGCCGCAACACGAAGTCACGAACCCGGAACCAGTGTCATAACGACTGCGCAGGTGCATTGACGCGTAATTGATTTATTGATCCCGTGACGTAATCGCCGTACTCGCCGCTCGCGTCATACGGTGCTTGGATTGCAGTGTATTAAGTGTTAGTGTAGTAGTTGTGTGTTGTGTGTGTGTTTGTGTACACGATGCCTCGACCGCGTAATGTGCAGGCTAGGTACACCAACCAACAATACCCACAAATGGTTGTAATTTACGATCGCACAAGAAATTTAGTATGAACTCGTGAAATGTTCCATCGGCGCAACCCGAACGACCCTATTCCTTCACGAGGTCTCATTCCACCAGAACCACTCAGAACCTGTTGGATTTTTCGTCTTTTCACGTGCCAGCACATGCACAAGCTCGTGGAAGAGCACCCGTTTACCCTCTGTCACTTTACCGACAAATAAGGTTTTTTCAAAACAATCCACAAGCTAGGTACGTAAATGTTTTTTTTTTAATGTATGTTAGTTGACGTAGTTTTGACCGTCCTAAGCCGGCAAAGTACGAAGGGAAAATTGGAATTTATTATGAATCAATTCATTGGCAACTTACGAATGTCACGTGAGTCGGGCGGGGTCAAAGAATTCACGCCCAAGGACGCGCGTACGGCGTAGTGTACCTACGCATTTGCTATCGAGAAGCGCAACTAATTTGATACTTTGTATGACTTACTACATTTTAAGGTTTTCCATACTTGCATTAATAATATTTTTGATTTGCGTAATAGTAGCCCTAATGCAATTAGTATCATAAGTAGTACCTTAGGTTAAAATAATGCCCATGATTTCAAATGCACCCTGTATAGATAATTGAGCCTATATTTAACTTTTTGGCTTTTTCTCACAGTTAGTTGTAGTAACTAAGGAACCTAGGGTACGGTCTGGCGGGCCGAGCGAACAGCGAAGAAGCGCGACCATTATATTAGAGTGTTCAATAACATTTTTAGGAGCGCAATATGGGAATTATTAGAGGTTCTATTAAATAAATGCTATAAAACTTTATCAATTTGCACAGATCAAGCTCACTTCATTCCACATTACAGTAACTACCCACACATCCCGATACCAATAGGATCAAATTGCCTATCATTACACCAAATCAAGATTTATAGAAAATCCAGTTAAAAAGCTATAATTTTCTCGCAGTTAACTTTAGTAAGAGTCAAGTATTGGTCTTTCCATACACCTTTTAGACGCGCAGGTAATCCGGCAACACATGAAAAATTCAATTTGTTCGAGTGGTTCATAGCTGTGATGATTAATCCGTGCTGGATGTGACTGCTGCACGCGCTCTGTGTCTTTTTACTTATTGTGATGTAGTAATTTTATTTCAGGTACATCGTCTTTACATATAATTATAATCTATCTAACTAGTTGTACCTTTTTTTTGTTTTTTTGTGAATTGGAAATCATCAAAAGACCCCTCCCGCTCTGGGTGGAGCAGAAGGGAGTGTCAGACTCTTACTAACTAAAACCCACCCTTGTTCCTTACTTAGCCCTTTATGTTCCGGGGCAGCGGTAACCCTTTCAGATCCCGCTGCCCAGGCAAGCAACTAGCTATACCTGCGACTTTGTTCGCGTGAAATTTCTTGTACCCTCGACGCACCCCGTCGCATCGCATCGCCTGCCCGCAGTATCACTTCGTTTTCGTTTAGCGATCTTTATGACTTTTTTTTCTTTTTGCTCAGCTCCTAAGGCTTATAGCGTGATGTTGAATAGCCTATAGCCTTCCTCAAGAATTGGGCTATCAAATGCGAAATTATTTTTTTCAAATCCCACTTGTAATCCCAGTTTCAGAGATGCGTTCAAACGTTTTATTATTACTATGTAGTATGTATATAGATATAGTTAGTTAACTGCCCTTCGCGGTTTCACCCGCTTTAGTCTCGATCCTGTGCAAACATCAGGATGAAATTGGGACTGTTCTATGTCCTAGTTCAGGTCATGGTCTACCCAAACATTCAAATCTGTTCAGCCGTTTTAGCGTGAAAGCGTAACAAACAAACAAAAAAAAAAAAATCAAAAATCGAATCTTTTCTCTTTTTGATGTAAGTTTAGAGGTTTGATGTAAGGTTAGGTTAGGTTAGGTTTTGTGTAGGTTTAGACCTTGTGTGTTTACAAAAATTGTACAATATTTTAAAAGAGTAACGGTGGAGTTTCTGGCTCTTCCTCTTTATACGAAATCTTTTGGAAGGGGGCTACTGAATCAATTTTATTTTCTAGTAAATGTTGACGTTCAAAATTGCCTATAATGTGCCTATTTGAAATAAATGCTTTGACTTTGACTAGGGAAATTTATTTAATTTTTCCTGAGGGACTGGAGGATGGGATCAGGAAGTTTTGTCTCTGTGATGTTGCGAGGAGTTATGAAATACGAGTTTTAGTACCAAACATGGTTTAATTTGAGCTCACTCATTCTATGAAATTGAAAAGGCTATTGTTTTTAAGTAATTTAGTATATTAAGATAATAAGGAGTTCGTGGCTACACTGAAAAAAATCATTTATTACTACACCACATTAGGACTTACTGATCTTGTACAGTAAGAAGAAATGCTTGTAAAACAATAAAAGACTAAACATAATCAGCCTAAGATAATGTTCCCACTGCTGGGACACAGGCCTCCTCTCTGTGAGAGGGAGTGGGCCGTAATCCACCACGCGGGCCCAGTGCGGGTTGGTAGATGTCACATGTCTTCGAATTTTTGGTTCTAGGACATGCCGGTTTCCTCATGATGTTTTCCTTCACCGTTTTGAGAGCAGTGATGATGAAATAATTTACACAAAGTAAAGCGCCTGACGGGGTTCGAACCCACGACCTACAACTCGTAAGTAGCGGCCGTTACCACTGGGCCAACATTGCTCTAAAAAGACAAAACAGTAACGTTTAATGATTGAACATACCATTTAATGAAAAAAAAAAACGTTAAAAATTATACTGCCATGACGGTAACATTTTTCCTGAAGCTTTAACTGTTTTCGGATCAGTAAAAAATACTGTTTTTAACGTTAGGCTCATATGGAACTGTTTAGCAGTTCAGATTAATGTTTTTTCATTAATATTTACTGCTTATTTCTTTCGGTGTAAATGATAACAGCCGCACGCTTGCTGCGATCGGTTCGTGGATGGGTTGACCATCCAATGCATCACGAGACTTCTCCGTGCCTCGAAAAGCACGTTAAGCTGTTCGTTGATTTAGAGATAAATGGAAAATTATAAACCTTTTTAGGTACTTTTTTGAATCAATGAAATTTTGTTATATTTGCCAAAAAGCTCCATCAATCCGACAGATATATTCACTATCAGGACATGTAACACTATACGAGTATTGCACAGAATATGTTGTATTCGACTTGAATATCCCTTTTAAAAATGTATAATCTGAGTTTTCAAAGTCTTCAGATTTAGGGAAAGTCCACAATTTCTTCATGTACAGATTTGCCTATTTAAGTCATTATGGGTTAGGCTGCACACAATCTTAATAAAATCAACGGCTCTAAAAATCACTTTATTTTTGGCCCTTTTTTGATATCTGAAAGTGGACTCTGGACAACGAGGCTCCTATATGAATGAAACTTTTCAAATATATTTTCGGTGTTCTCTTATCATGCCGCACCTATTCATCTAATAACTTTCAGCTTTCACCCTGCATATACTTGCTCACAAACCCTCTGGGCTCCCCTACAAATAAACTAAAATACAAATTTTACATCTTCGTTAAAACCAAATCGGTCGAATCAATTCCTCGCATTCTGCAATTCAAATCGTTCTGATGTATCGATAGGATGCGACGCGACGAGTGTCTTGCGTCTATCGATGTCGATACCAGAGTGCACCGCACAACACTCGATACTTTTTCATCTGACAGATGTGAACTTTCTTTCGTATCCGAAACTTACTTTGATCAAGCTATTAAAAAAAAATATCCGCCTGATAATAATAAATTATATCCATTTTACTAGCAGCGCCCCGCGGTTTTACCCGCGTTAGTTTCGATCCCGTGGGAATATCGGAATATAAAGTAGTGTTAATCCTGGTTATAAACTATCTGTGTACCAAATTTCATCCAAATCTGTTCAACGGTTAACGCGTGTTTGAGTAACAAACATCCAAACATCTTCACAAACTTTCACATATAATATTAGTTGAAAGCAGGATCATATTTATTTATTTAAACTTTTCGCACACAAAAAAGGTACAAAGGCGGACTTAATGCCTTAGGCATTCTCTACCAGTCAACCAAGGATGGTGCAGAGATGAGATGGCAGGTGCTTTGGTTGAGCCGAACAAGGATTAAAAAAAAAAAAACTATTAAAATTATTGAATTATATCACATCATTATGTTTGCGGATGAATGGAGTAAAATTATTCTTATTCGTCAGGTTTCTGTGAGAGAAAATATGCAAGTGACACTTTCCAAGCGGCGGAAGTTTAATAACCTTATCGGTAATTATATTTTCGAGCCGTTTGGCGATGAAAGCCTCGGGCCGTGGGGCCCAAGTGAAAGAAAATACATCTATTAGGAGAGACTAAAAGACACACAGTAGGTACACCAGAGACATACAATCAAATAAAAATAAAAAAGTGTTAAGTCCGATAAGTCCGTAAGAAATTAGCAGGAAAGTGTGCCTCACGGTTGCACCAAAACGGCCCAATTCAGCAAAAATTCCAGACAACTTGTGCCTGACGCTGGTGACGAGTGCTCATGGGTTGTTCAACGAAATCTTCAATCGACTGGGTAAATGTTAAATGATAAATTATTTTATTTCTGTAAGTAGGTTTGTACAAACACGTTTACACGTCAAACATATTTTTAAAAACGAGATGATGTCGGCGTTTTCTATCTGACTACTCTGAGAAGAAAGGTTGACCTTTCCCATGACCCAAGGGCTGGTTTTTACCTTCGACAGAGGCTCAGTATTGCCATACAACATGGCAATGCCACCAGTCTCTTGGGTACTTTACCTGAAAACTGAAAACCGTCATGAATTCATTGAGTTTCCGCAGATTTGTAATTCAATTGTAAAGAAAGCACTTGGGAGTTGTTTACCAGCAATTAAATAGTATTCTGGCGACGCACATTGGATCGAAAATCGCGTTACAAACACTTAGATCTACTAAGTTTTGAGTGTCGGTTTCCATTTAGAATTACAAATTTATAAATAACTAGCTGACCCCGCAAACGTCGTTTTGCAAAAAAAAATAGATACTATAATAGATACCTGATGATAATAGATACCTGATGATAATAGATACCCGATATGCACACAAAATTTCATACAATTTCGGAGGAGTATGGTAACTAACGCTGTGACACGCGAATTGTATATATTAGATTATTACCCCCTGTAAGGATATACTGGATAATTTATCAGTTGCAGAGATATCCTGATTTTTAATTTTTTCCCAAAAATATTCATAAAAAGACCTCAGTTTTTAGGCCAAATTACTTTATGACCATAGTAATACTAAAACAGAAACGATTTTAACCCCAAGGCGACACTTAAAACTAAGAAACTCGGTCTTCGAAACGCGATTTTTGATCCAATGTGCGACGTGATGAAGAACGGCTGCGGGGGTGTTTTCAACACATTTTGTTTCCATTTACACCAGTACTGTTCACAGTTCGCCTGTTTGCATCGTTTATTTGCTTTGCAGGGAAAGGATTACTTATTTTCATAGGTGTTTTCTTGGAAATTATGAATGGAGGGGTGAAACTTAAAAAAAAGCCACGTTAAGGACAACAAGCAAAAGGCAAACAGACGAACTTATGCTAGTTCAGTCTGACCGAATACGTGCAGATACTTCGCCTGTATGCACGCATTCGGACTGCCCAGTTTCAATGATCCCATTTCTTTTTATAATGTACTTTTCTAGGTAAGATTCGTTCGCATGGAAGTTGACTGAATACTGTAACTAGCTTATTTTTTTTGCTACCCCGCCCCGTCGCATCGCTTCACCTGCCCGCGCTATCACTTAGTTTTTGCTTAGAGTTCTTTCTGATTTTTTTTCTTTTTGCTCGGCTCCTAAGAGTTATAGCGTGATGTTAAATTGCCTATACAAGAATTGGGCTATCAAATGCAACAGTATTTTTTCAAATCCAACAGTTACTTCCAGAGATTAACCCCCCACATACTAACTTAAATACGAAGAAACAAATTTTATCTTTTTGTAGTATATTTATTACAGTCGGCAATAGTGTAGCTTTCTTTTTTTTTTTTGTAAACGGGTCAGTACTTCCAGAGAGTACCTCTTATAAACAAAAAAAAAAAAATACAATATTAGTAGTTTAGAACCTACATATAATTACATTTCTCATAACACTTCGATGGCAACGCACCTGCGATACTTCAGAGGGACAATTCTCGTAATTTTAAGAACGTTCACAATGATCTCAGTCGCAATCTGTAAAAAATACCTCTAATTTCCCTACATTTTGACAAGATTTTGACATTTGTTTGCCGTCGAGATGAGAATGCGACTAGATTTTGAACGTTTTAAATTACCTACTAGAATTGGCCTTCCGGTATCACAGAAGTCCAGGCGGAGGTGACTATTTGCCATCAGCTATGGGCATTCAAAAATTTCGTTAATTCCATTACTATTTATGTTAGGAAGTAATAACACACTCTGATAGTCTGACGCTCCGTTCACGGCTTCAAGCGATGCTTACTTGCGTCAAACGACACGCGCGTGCGTCACGTTTGCCGTCTGTCACTCCGTAACTTGTGCCACAGATAACTAATTTCATTTGTTTTCTCCATAGTCGCTGTCACAAGATGCGCATCGCTTAACCCCCTTACTAATAAACGTATCAGATGAATAGTTACACACTGATTTCTCTCTTTCAGACGTCAGTAATTTGACTTTCGAAAGAAGAAGACAAAGCGTTGTGTAACTATACACACGCCATACAACGTTTATTAGTAAGGGAGTAGGCGTGTTGCCAAGGAGTTATGGTCATCATTGCTTACCTACTTACACACGTACAAAATATTCCACCTTTGCTTTGTCCACCTCCTATTGTCCACTGTCCATTGAAAAATCACCGCGTAATTCTACCACAAATAGTGTCTACAGAAGAATGAGAGATAAATGGTATTTTATTAAAATGCAACACACTATTATTTACAAAAACTAGACACTAAGGAGGAATGGCGATGTTTCTTTATACTTTTTTCCTTTCAAAAGAACGTGGTAGGTACTTAGAGGCGTTTGTTATTATGGTCTGTACCAAAAGTATCTGATGAAAAAGTAAACAGATGGATCAGAAATCGTACCTGTGGATTTCAATTTGTAGTCAATCTGCCTAGCCTTTTCCCAACTATGTTGGGGTCGGTTTCCAGTCTCACCGGATGCAGCTGAATACCAGTATTTTATATGAAGCGACTGCCTAGCTGACCTAGAGCCTCTACAACTCAGTTACCGGGTAATACGAAACCCTTTGTTAAGACTGGTTGTCAGATTTTCAGGCTACTGAGGACCCGTAATGACTGCCAAAGATCCACGAGTGACAGCCGGGACCAACAGCTTAACGTGCTTTTCGAGGCACGGAGGGATCTTGGTATGTATTGATGGTCACCCATCTACGGACCAATCGCGGTGTAGCTTAACAACTGTTATAAGATTATAAATATTTGTTTTATATTTATTTTGGTTTTAGTGCATCAAAGTATTCGTTCATTTGCATGTAATCTGATTGAGAGAATAATTAACGAAGTTCATTTAAGTTGTTTGGCTAACTTAGTACTTAATAGCTATCTATTGAAATATTTTTATCATGGAAAGTCTCTGGGATCAGTGTTACGAACGCTTAGAGTGGTATGAGAGAAAAGCAAATATAGGAAAATCTAATCTATCTCTTTTGTTTCTAATGTAGAAAAAAACTTCTATGATGAAAATTATTTAGGTATATTTTCTGACTGACCGTTTCCTTGATTATACAAAGGTGCCTGTAAATGGTTTAATTGAAATAAATGCTTTGAGTTTGAGTTCTAAATGAGTAATTTAGCAATTCTTCATTTTCTATGGATCTTGTCAGAACATTTTAAGGAATTGAAGTCATCAACGGGTTTTCCTTCTGTGTACGAGAGGCGCCCATTAATCATTGAGAAAGTTAAGCCCCATTTAAAGATGCAAGTTTCATGCTGTATCATCATGTCTTGTAGCATACAACAAAATTGAAGCAAGAAATTACCATTTTGTTGCGTCAACTTATAATAAAAATATTTATTTCAAGCTGTAAAGTATCCGTCACAAGAAGCTATAAATTTTGTAAATAAAGAACTTCTACTAAGTTACGTAGCGACAATCCAATCAACAAATTTGTTCCCAAATTCAATCAACTTAAAGTAACATACAGCCTTGGCCAAAAGTATTAGGCACCCCCCATAAAACACGTGCTACTAATAAAGTATAACAAAAACAAAGCTATCTGTTATACAACAGCCCATGAGGGGTATTCAAATGTTAATTAAAACCATAGATAAGGTATTTTGACGTGCCATAAAACACTAGGTCCACAATTAGTGAGAAATGGCATTTAACGACAAATATTTAAAGTTTTGCTCAGTCTTCTTTCGCTGTTCATAGTGTCAAGAAGCTAATGTGTGTTATTTATTTATCAAGTAGAGACTGTCTATTATACGAAATGCCTAACCAACATGAACTTTGTATAGAAAAACGGATAAAAATCCAGATTCTCCACAAAGAGGCCAAATCCCAGGTAGAGATCGCCAAGTTGGTAAAATGTTCTCGGTGTGCGGTGCAATCTGCTCTTAAAAGGTTCGCGGAGACTGGTTCTCACACAAACAGGGCAGAAAACGTGTGACTACTGAGCGCCAAGACAGAAAACTCATTCGTGACTCACTCAAGGACCCCAAAAAAACTTCTTCTAAACTCGCTGCAGCTCTATCGGAGGTCATTTGAAAGCCGATTAGTTCTCAAACGGCAAGAAGAAAACTCAAAGAAGCTGGCTTAAAAAGCTGTAAAACCAGGAAGAAGCCTCTGTTATCCGAGAACAACAAAAAGATCCGCTTAGAATGGGCTCTACGACACCAACATTATACCGAAGAAGATTGGTCCAATGTTGTATGGTCCGACGAATCGAATTTTGAGGCAAGTTTGTATATCATTCATATAAAACAACAACAACAATTACTAATAATTTCATTAACTTTTGTAAGAATTACAATCAATCAAACATTTAGTGTTTATTTTTTATGTTGTTAGGTATTCGGACCGCCGGGTGTGATGTTTGTGAGGCGGCGTGTCGGCGAGAAATACCATCCAGATTGTGTGGTACCTACCGTCAAACACGGAGGCGGCAGCATTATGATCTGGGGCTGCATGGCTGCCGATGGGGTTGGCGAAACGTTTGTTTGCGAAGGCCGCATGAACAGTGAAAAGTACATTAATGTGCTAAAAACTGTCTTGATGCCTTCATTGGTGCGCATTTTCGGTGGCACTAACTTAAACGTCGTCAAATTCCACCAAGTTAATGCTCCATGTCATAAATCGGCGACCACGATGGCTTAGTTTAGAAATAACAGCATTGTCTTGCTGGACTGGCCGGCGCAGTCTCCAGATCCGAACCCCATCGAGCACCTTTGGGGTATACTGAAGCGAAAGATACGGCGGCATAGCATTACATCAAATGCAGCGTTAAAAATTGCTATAACACGTGAGTGGGATGCCATAAGTCCTGATGAGTGCACAAAGCTTGTACGCAGTATGCCGCAAAGGATTGCTGCGGTGATAAAAGCGAAGGGTGGACCCACCAAATATTATTTTTTTTCTATTTTTTAACCAATATATATAAACATAAACATAAAATTAGTTTTATTTTTCATCCCAAATGTGTGTAATGCCACAATTTTAGGGTGCCTAATACTTTTGGCCATGGCTAGTACGTGTAATACGAAGCTAACGAGCAATTTCACTTGGTCGGATTATATTTTAGCGATCTAAAGCGCTGTCGTCTAATGTTTTGTGGTACTGGAACGCGTCTGACTGATGGAACGTAAACATTTGGGCCGTTATTTTGAAGTAAGTTCACGCTGACGCTGTCAATGCTGCAAAATGTAGATGCAGAATACTCGGAATCATCTGAGGACAGTAATAGTATGTGTGTGGGTTAACATAATTAAATCCGTATATAAAAATAAAAATCATTACAAAACGTCTTTTTTAATTTGATCCAAAGGTTGCGAACCCTTGAATGTGTTTACAAAATTTATAGCTGCTTCTGACGGATACTTTAGCATATGTTACAGGGTGGCAGGGACATTGACGCGCAATCTGTTACCATGGATACAGTACTTTTTTATTGCTGAATGGGGGTCCGCTCTTGACCTCGATCACGCCTGATGGAAAGTGATGGATGAGGTCTATGATGGATCGAGCGTGCCCAGAAGATGCCTAAGGCACTGGAACTCCCACGCATCGACGAAATACAGCAGGCTGCTTGACGCCGGACTCCGGTGGGAGGGTGGTCGCAAACCAGGCGGGCATTAGTTCTACCACCACAAGGGAAGAATTGGCCAGTCAAATAAGGTGTTAGGTGTGACTGTCCAGGATGCGTCGAGCGCTCGGTTCAGTTGAGTAACTGGCGGAACAAACTGCGCTACACGAGGAGGCTTCTTCATGCATCCCAAAACTTGTCTCTGAACCCCGGTTGAAATTGTACGACGGTTATTAAAAAAAATAGCTGCTCCATACATTTTGACCGCATAGGTATTGCATTTTTCTACGAAACAGTTGATTTCTTTTTTGAAAAGTGTCGAAAATTTTGAAAAATCATGTGCTGAAGTCGTGGTTACAATCAGCTCGTCGTCGGTATCCTTACCAGCAGTGGCGACGGGTGAATTTATGACAGAGATAAGCCGGAGCAAAAAAAAAAAAGTCAATAAAACGTTTCATTATATTTCAATGATGAATTGACTATAGAGTGGTTGTGTTCTGAATTTTCGAAGGGAAGCCGGCGGGAATCGAGTTGTATGGTACCTTCGCCACTGCTTGCCAGCCTGACTTGTGTTAATAAATACTTAAAGCGTAAAACTATGTCAGTATGCTATTAGCCGTTAATCTGTGGTAGCACTTTACTAGCTTGTCCTTATGCTATCACCACACGGGGTAAATCAGACTTTAGTTTCTTCTTACTGAAATCTATAATCACTGGTTTGTATTTCTTTTCAGTTCGAGTTATGTCTGTTTTTCAGGATTCTTCGACTGTTTTCAGAGCTCATTCTGTCCGTAAAATTACCACGTGAAACATAAAAGACACATAAACGGGAATGGTTGTCACGGAACTCGGAACTAAGTAACAAGGAAATGAGAATTGATTAATTACAAGATATCATTAGTGTGCTAGGTCATTAACTTGCTTAGGTGCCTATTACATATCAACATATGGGTACTCAATGAGAATTAGTACCTTGCATAAGTAGGTAAGATTAGGCGGAGGACAGGGTGTTTTGGTGGGTGTGCTGGGAGAGGCCGATGTCCAGCAGTGGACTGCGATATGCTGAGTTGATTGATTGATAAGTAAGATGTAATATAATCCACAATTAGGTGATCCGGCAGAGAACCAAAGTTGTCGACATAGCTCACAGAATAAGTAAGCTGAAGTGGCAATGGGTCGGCCATATTAACCGTAGAACCGATGACCGTTGGAGTAAACGTGTTCTTGAGTGGAGACCGCGAATCGGTAAACGTAAGGTGGGACGCCCTCAGGCTAGGTGGAGCGACGATCTTCGCAGGATAGCTGGTAGCAGCTGGATGAGATTTGCCGAATATCGAGTTGAATGGCGTGCAATGGGAGAGGCCTATGTCCAGCAGTGGACTGCTGTAGGCTGATGATGATGATGAAGATGATTTAATATAATGCAGTTGATATTATTTTTCAAGATATCGCCAAGCGGTTAGTCGACTCTTCACGGGACCAGAAGGCTGGCCTATTTCTTGTTCAAAGAATCAGCATCGCCATACAACGAGGCAATGCTACCAGCCTTTTTGGCACTGTTCTTGTTGACAGCGATGCGGATGAATTATTTGATTCTTTTGCTTCTTTTTTACATAGAGATATTATTATTTTAAATATTAGCCTGGCTTAGCTCACGCTAGAATTCGAACAAATCAGAAGCGTTCGATTGTTCAGTTCAGAAAAAGTTCCTAGTTGGTATACTTTAAGTATAAAGCAACACTATGTACTTATATATTATTTGTAACTCCGGTGAAAAAAATGGACGTTCTTGAACACTTGTTTGTTATAAACCTTTTCGATGCCTATTTATTTCAATATCATCACGCCCGTATTAAAGGGTAAGGCAGAGTAAACAAGCAAGCAAGCGTTTGAAATAATTAAACAAAAGGCATAATCACGAGCATACAGTTACGAAAAATTCAAAATCGTTTTTTCGTAAATTAAAAACGGCCTCTCTGAGAAATATCTACTTCATAATAGTAAGGTTTAAATAATACTATCTTTGTTGTTACAATATCTATTGTTAAAATATCTATCAATACTTTAGGCCTTAGGTGAACATCGACATGTGTAGGATAATATGCTCGTAAATGTACAGACGCCAACACATCAAACTACTACAATCTGTCAAATTTCTTTGATAGATTTTCAACTTTATCGCTAAAGCATATGGTTCAAAGTTGATTAAGAAAATTTGACAGTTTCGGGTAGCTTGATGTGCTGGCGTCTGTACATAGAAAGAAAGAAAGAAAAAGTATTTATTGCGACTCGTACATGACATAGATCATCAACATCGGCCCGACTTCACCCATAACTGAGAATAGCCCTCTCTTTTCTTGTGCAAATCCCCACGTTTCTGTGCCAGCCTCGTCCAGATTTTGCCCGCGACGGCAACAATGTTGTCTGCACATCTCGCCGCCGAGTGACTGACATCTTGTTTTCCAGTCCTTGGACGCCTCTCTGCCACAGCCTTACTCCACCTGACTCCTATTTATTTACATGACATAGATACATTAGAATATTGCTACAAATTGAAATAGATGCAACAGGCTTGCAAGTACTTAATGTCCAGCTATCATCGTTGTTCTAAATAGGTCCGTTTTTACCTTTTCATTGTTTGAACAGCACAAGGCAGGAGCGGAAAGCGGGAAGGATCTACCTATACTGTTCTGGCTTATGAGAAAAAGAGAGAGATAGAGTTAAAACGGAGAAATGGAAATAACTAAGTATGTAGAAAAAAAAGGGAGTGTGCTTATGACCACACGAGTAATATGCGATTCGGCTCCGAATGGCTCCGAGTATAAGCGATTCAGCGGCACCGACCAGAGCGTGACTGTTCAGAAAGAGCGCAAAATGCGTCTAAAGAAGTTTTCTCTTCAAAAAGGTTTCTGTTGCAGTCCGAGTTTGAAGAGGTCGCTCCCTATTACAAAGGACCTCTGCCAATATGATGGTGTACTATTAACACACCTGTGTCTATCACTTCACAAAATTCAAGCGTCATTTATTTATAGTTATTTTTTTAAATAATACCCAATAAACCTACGAAGCCTTGATTAATTAGAAACCATTGAGTAATTAAATTATCTTGATAAACTAATATTGTCCCGCCATAAGTTGTGTGAAAGACTAGGAAGCCCTCCCCTTAATTATAAACATTGCGTAAAATTTAGACAGTTTTAAACGTCAAAAAAAAAACACACACGCTACCAGTCTATTGCAAGGAAAGATTACCTTCTGGTAATCGTTACTTAACTTCACGCACGCTAAGAGTATGTTTGTTCCAATAAATGACAACAATTTTTGAGTTTGCCCATAATAAGGCTGAATAATAAATTGACTGCGTTGATCCCTCCAACCTCTTAAGACTCGTACCTCTTTAGAGCTGGTAAGTAGGTACAATTATACTGTACCTTTATCCCTACGAGACTACCCTAACAATGCTTTTAGTGCAAACTTACATTTGTGCGTCCAAAACTAAGAGTTTGGAGCTATCGTCGTAATGATCCTTTGAATGGGTTGCAATTACGGCGGGGTAATTGCGTAACACACTAACAGAAGGAATGGGTTTCATTTTGATAATTCAACAACATTCATTACGTTATTTACGTTCTTGAGCAGACAAATTTTTCGAACTTAAGAAGCAATGGATTAGCAATATCCATCAAAATGATTCATATTGTGAGTACGGTTGTAAAATTACGTAATTTTACCGAAAACGCTGATAAAATACGGTAATTTTACCGTAATTTATATAAATTACGGTAAAATTACCGGTGGCATAACATTCTAAATTTTAATTTATTTTATATCACGCGCGCGTGGGGTTTCAAAATTAAAATGCGACGTTGCTGACAAGTGCGCTCCCTCAAGTTGTACGGCTAAATGCGATAGATTATAGATTTATTTAATTTTTCTGTTTTTTTTTTGTATAGTCATTTGTTTAATTTTATTATTTAAATTGTTGATTCTGAGAACTGTAGTTAGTTTAATACTAAATACAAGTAATTTTCCAAAAACTAAAATTTTAATTTTTACTGGCCTTTGCACATAACATACATATATTATTAAATCGATGACGTGGTATAATTCATATATTTAATTTATTATTATTATGTATTCATGTTTGAATTAAATAATTCATATTCATATACATAGTGAAAGAGTAAGATACATACAAACACACTCATTAATTACCGTATTTATGTTTGTAGAACGTAAAATTACGATTTTTACCGTTTTTTACCGTAATTTACCGAAATTTACGATAAAAAACGTTTTTTACCGTATTTTATCGTGGTAATTTTACTGCTTTACATCCCTAATTGTGAGTTAGGTAATTAGGCTGCGTTTCTACCAGAGATAAAACTGACCAATAATAACGCTAACTTAGTTCAAGCTATGAAAATGAAGCGATGTTATTGGTTTGTTTTACACTCATCCCTCGCTACGCATCCTCGCACATGTCTGGTAACACACAGCTTTAGGGTGCTGGATGAACACTAGTTAAAAATTTGGTAAGTAATGTAATGGGGACTAATGTGAGTGGAGTAATTGGGGGGCCCGTGGCTAAATAATTACAGCCGCACAGGTCGATCGATCAGGTTAAGCTACGTTTAGGCGACTTATTGTATTTATTAATTTAATTACCTTTTATTTATATATTGTTTAACACACACACATACATTGCTCATACAGAACAAACTTACATTCATCCGCTTCACAAAACCATATAAAAACTCACATTAAAATAAATCACAAGCATCGCCGGATGAGACCCGGTAGTATGTGGCTAGGTTCGTATGCAAACTCTTTACAGTGTATTTTCTACTATTGTTTCTTCTTAATCTATGTCATAAAATTGTCTTGCTACTACTGGATTTCTCCTGCTATCTTCTGCAAAAATAAACTATATTTGTGACTATTGAAGTGGGTGTTTATCTTCCTAACCATTAAACATCTACACTACGCTTGACGCGGTTGGTTTGTGGATGGGTGACCATCTTTAAATACCAAGACCCCTCCGTGCCTCGGAAAGCGCTTTAAGCCGTTGGTCCCGGCTGTCATTCGTGGATCTTTGACAGTCGTTATGGGTAGTCAGAAGCCCGAAAGTCTGACAACCAGTCTTACCAAGGAGTATCGTATTACCCAGTAACTGGGTTGTGCAGGTCAGATAGGCAGTCGCTCCATGTAAACTGGTATTCAGCTGCATCCGGTTAGACTGGAAGCTGACCCCAACATAGTTGGGAAAAGGCTAGGCAGATGATGATGATAATGTAATGGGGACGCTCCTCAGCTAGATGGAATGATGACTTTAAAAAAGTGGCTGGGACGCAGACACGGTGTGGAAGGCGGAGGACAGTGTGGTGTAACGCAGCCTGGGATAGCCCCATGTCCAGCAAAGGACTGCAATAGGCTGAGTTGAAGTAATGTAAGTAGATATACAGTATGATGATACTTAGAACTTTATATAACGACTACCACCCGATATCTCAAATTCCGTGATTTGGTACTTAATCTAATTTCAATACTCTTCATTAGCTTATGGTTGGTGAGACAATCAAATATGTTGACTTTGACAACATTTAACTAATCTCATCACCATCTGCCTAGCCTTTTCCCAACTATGTTAGGGTCGGCTTCTAACAGGATGCAGCTGAATACCAGTATTTTACATGGAGCGACTTCCTATCTGATCTCCATAACCCACGTATTGGGTAATACGATACCCCTTGGTAAAACTGGTTGTCAGACTTTCGGGCTTCTGACGACCCGTAACGACTGTCGAAGATCTACGAGTAACAGCCGGGACCAACGGCTTATCGTGCTTTCCGAGTTACAGAGGGGTCTTGATATGTAAAGATGGTCACCCATGCACAGAACAACCGCGGCAAGTGTAGCTTAACCTGATCGATCGAACCGTGCGGCTGTTATTTCTTAGCCACAAGCCCCTCTATCTAATCTAAAATATAAAAATCAATGTTTGAGGTAATATTAAAACATAACGTTATGGTCGTCTACTTTCTCTTAAGATACAGGTAGTTAAGAGACAGGGTAACGTCAATTGTCAACAGATGTACCATGTACTTATACATCCACATCTTCTATCATATAATGTAGTTACATAACTTTGTGTAATATCTTGCTCTTTGTATAATATCTAATAACTATAGTGTAAGTTTTGTTTTCTCACCATCTGTACCTTCTTGATCAGTGAACAATTTATTATTATGTTGTTATATTTACCCCTGCCTGACCCTGCGGGGATTCAAATTCAAATATTTTATTTCAGATAAAAAATCCATATATTGTTAGTAGCAGTTTAACTTAGCCTAATGTTGGTATTAATTAAAATCAATAATAATAAACAAATAACGAACCAAAAACTAAAAAATGTGTGTCTGGATTCTTACCCAACTACGTAAGAGGGAAGAGTCCCACCGGTCTGAAAATACATTACAGGTGTGGTGTGGATTACAGGTGTGGTGTTATGATATGTTCGGGTAAGATAGGTGCCAAATTACAGTAATTTTAGGCCACATTTATCCACTTTGATAGGTTTTGCTTCCTTCTATCGTTGCCAGCACCCTAATTGCTTAACAAGACTAACAATCATAATCTAAATCATTTTGAAGGATAGGTAATGCTAATCCATCTTCATGCTAAAAGTAGTGGTGGCTGAGTGATAACGGCCCTGATTTTCGAGTTGTAGGTCGTGGGTTCCAACCCAGACAGACGCTATACTTTGTGTAAAATAATCTTATCGCCACTGCTCTCAAAACGGTGAAGGAAAACATCGCGAGGAAGGGGCATGTCCTATAACCAAATATTCAAAAACTTTTGACATTTACTAATCCGCACGGGGCCCGCGTGGTAGATTACAGCCCACTCCCTCTCGAAGAGAGGAGGCCTGTGTCCCAGCATAGGGAACATTATGGCTGACTATGCTATTGCTTCATACATTCGAAAAAATTGTCAGCTCAATAACGAAAATAACGCAATGAATGTTGTTGATACCCCCGCTGTGTTATGTTACCCCGCTGTTTATATGATGAGGATTTATAAATAAAAGAGCCCAATCCAAGATGAATCTGCCTTATATTTTACAGTTTCATTTTATATAATAACACCAACAATTATGAACATTTGCATCTCTACTATAATATACAAATAATTGGGTATGCATATTAAATACATTCAAGAACTTGGGTTTTTTTTCTTCGTATACCCACAAGGTTTTTTTATTGATATTTTAACAATTTTTGTACATAATGTACTTAATTGAATTTGTAGGTTGTAACAGTGGCGACAACTATTGGTAAAATCATTCATCAGGCAATTGACATTTCACTTAGGTAGGTATACTATTAAGGTGAATGGGAAGTGGTAGACCGCGAAATTCAAATTTTCTTACGTTTTTTGCAATTTGCAGGTCAGTGTCAGGTTGTATCTTGATCAAAATTTGATTCGCGACTATAACAGGTACGTATTTATAGAATAATAATCATAAGAAACATTCATACATCTTTATAAGTGAGATTTGTACCATAAACACTTTTCACTAGGAGATTTCTACTTGTGGTACAAACTAGCTTAGGAAGATGTATTAATGATTCTAATGACTATAATTCTGTGAATAAGTACCTGTTATAGTCGCGAATCATATTTTGATCAAGATACAACCTGACACTGACCTGTTAATTGCAAAAAACGTAAGAAAATTTGAATTTCGCGGTAATCACTGCGCAATCACCTTAAGGTATACTTTTTATTTGACTGGTATTATTTTAATATAGTGACATCTATCGGTGATCATATAAATCAAATATAGTTCAGCGTGGAAAGAATGACATTAAATCGGTAACAGTAACAAATTATATAATATATATTAATAGGTTTAGAATATACATAATAAATTGATTAGAGTCCTTTACCATTTTGCAATTACAATAATACAATTATAAATGCAGAATTATTATTAGGTACCTACATAATATAAATGATAGTTGTTCGTGTAAAGATTTGTGTTTATAAAGTGTAGATAGAACAGACGGTCAATTTATTTTGCTTTATCAAACTAAATTAAATATTGAATAATAGGTAAACATATTCTATGAATGCTACATACATAATAAACTTACAGTTTGCTATGCAAAATAAATTTAAATAGATTTACAATGTGAAATTGTTTTCAGTTTGCTGAATAAGTACATTGTAAACGATGAGTGATGTATCAATATTTAGAATGTGTGTAATGTAGATTTTTAAGGATACATAACACCTTATATTTTTATAAATGGCACATTTTATCTTAAAGTCTATTTATTCTATACACCTATTAGCCAATTGCAACCCAACCTTACAATTGACGTTTTTAAATACAGTAATTAAAATTAGAGTATTAAATTAAAACATATGGAACGAATGTACTGAATTACAATAATAATATAAATATAATGAAAACAAATTTTGAAATTAATAACGTCAGTCAATCTTTGGTATAATTTGTTTATAGTTTATTTTATTTATTTCTCTTCGGGCGATGCTCTCTGAAAAGAAAAAGAAATGTGTCAATTTGATAAAAATAGGATATACCTATTAAAGATAAACACCGCATAAAAAAGTAAATGCTAAGCATACATTTTCACTCTAACAATTCAATAGCTTATTTACGCTCGTACATTGAAACTATAATTGGAAATCTGAATTTCTTCCCCATTAGAACATTATTTTATGAAATACTAGCTGACCCCGCAGACTTCGTACTGCCTCAATCGATAAATAAAAGACCTAAACTTTTGTATAAATTAATTTTAAAACAAGCAAAACGAATCCGTATTTAATAAAAAAACATTTTTTGAATGAAGCATGAAGTGTTATTATTATTTTGCAATAAAGTTCAAATTGACTCTACATTTTATTTAGAAAACGTTTGTATGGGAAATAGAAAAGGGCTGTTTCTAGGGTTTTCCCGGGAATTATTCGATTTTTCCTCACCTTTTGAACCTTCCCTAGACCTCCACGTACATTTCAAGACCAAGATAAGATAAATCCGTTCAGCCGTTCTCGAGTTTTAGCGAGACTAACGAACAGCAATTAATTTTTATATATGTAGATATTTCTGTTTAGATTTTTAGAACATAAAATATTTATAATAAAAAAATAGAGAGTACCACCAGAACGCGGGCAATCGACGTCGCTTATCTCCTCAGAATGTGTCATCGTAAGTACAGTAGGCCACACGTTAGTGGTAACAAAAACAGTATTACCCGGCCTCTTATTCTATCGGTCAGCTGTACGATTCAAAATATGTCACGGTGTCGTCAATTGACCGCGGTCTGTTTGCACCATGAGAAGTATTTAAATGTACCATGATTTGCCAGATCTTCATTTTGGATAACAGGTCGTCGTCCAGCATGGGTTTGGCTTCCATATTCCTGCTGAGTGGCAGTTCTACGGGACCCTCATCGTTATCGAACCTGAAAACGAAAAGATTAAGGTTATCTTAAATAGAAATGGATACTTAGTCTAGATCGGAAAAACGAGTATAAAAGTTAGTGAGTACCTACCAAAAATTTAACATAAAAATAATTGGGTAGTCTTTGGCACAAAAATAAATTGTAACTACACTTATCCGAAAGGCGTTAGTAATTTTTCAAAATGGACCTCAGGATTTGCAAATTGACTTAACTTGAATAATAATGTAGGTCTTTAGTCTTTCTACATCCTTCACAATACAGTGGAAAAAATCTAAAGTATCCGTCACGAGAAGCTACAAATTTTGTAAACACATATTCAGGAGTTCGCAACTTTTGAATCAATTAAAAAAAAACAGTTTTGTAATGACTTTTATTTTTATATAGGGATATAATCATGTTAACACACACATTTAGTTACTGTCGTCAGACGATTCCGAGTATTCTACATCTGCATTCTGCAGCATTGACAGCATCAGCGTGAACTTACTTAATAATGGCGGCCAAAATGTTTACGTTCCATAAGTCAGACGTGTTCCAGTACCACAAAACAGCAGACGACAGCGCTTTAACTCGCTAAAATATAACCCGATCAAGTAAAATTACTAATATTTTTACTATAACTTAGTAGAAGTTCTTTACAAAATTTACAGCTTCTCGTGACGGATACTTTAGTCATTCTTTAGAGTTAGGCATCTCAAATATTGACCCTATCCCGAAATCACGTAACAAAATATTATTGTAATATTACGTAAACTAGTAAAGGAGTAGTGACTAGTCAAAACTTTTCGGTTCTGATGAGTAAGTAAAGAACGGATTTGCCGAATAGGTATTGAAATGATATTGCTTAATATGCGGCATTAACTACACTGAGAGATCTAATCTTGAATCTAACAGTTATTTTGATAAATAACAAGGAAAATGTTGAGGAAATACATACATAATTGTATATTCAATATACTTGCAAGTTGTAATTTTAAACAGGGCTTGGATTGCAAGATGCAAGTTGTTCCGCCATCTAGACAAAGTCACTAAACAATACTCACATCAGTTTGTTAGTCGCGGGCGAGTCGTCTTGCATGTTCATCTGGTAGATGGCGTCAATGTCGTCGTTCTTTGTAGTGAACTGGTTCGCGTGATTCTGGAATTGAAAGATAGATGGCGCTGTTATAAATTTAACACAAGCATTGAAGGTTATATTATCGGCCTATTTAATGTGTTTACTTTTCTAGCGGTCTATGAAAAAGCCGAAATTATAAGTTTTTGTGAAGGGTCTCTTCTACCTATTTTAGCCTCCAAGCAGCGTTTCAGTGGGCAGTGAGATTGTCCGAAAGGATACAGGAACATAAAGAGCTAAGAAAGGAACACAGGTGGGTTTTAGTCAGTAAGAGTCTGACACTCCCTTCTGCTCCATCCAGAGCGGGGGGGGCATTTGATGATTTCCCATCCACAAAAAAAAAGCAGCGTTTCAGTATTACGGTTTGAAGGATATGTGTGAGTGTAGTCCAGGCGCAAAAGACGTTCCCACTTTATCCCTATCCTAGGGATAAAGTGGAAACGTCTTTTGCGCAATGCATCTGCGATAAGTAAGTACCTCTGGTATTTTACAGATATCATTGGTGGCGGTGACCATTTAACATCTAGTGGACCGATGGCTTGTTTGCTACCCATTAAAAAAAAGTTGCTTACCAGCTCTGCATTGGCAGCCATGCGTCGGAGCAACCTGGTCAGGTACCAGTCAGGGGCTGACGCTGGAGGCTTGCCGGACCTCTTGCCATGCGCTGGAAGAGAAAAAAAAAGATAATTTAAGCAAAGATTTGAATCTTTAGATTAGTCCTCACCGTACTTAGGTTGCCCAAAAAAGTGTTCGCATTATGAAGAGTGAACTCACACAACTAGTATTAACACCACAGAATTAATTTCGTAACTGTGCGAAAGAGTCGCAGAGTTACGAGCTCGTGGCACCGGGTCTGATGCATCGCATTTGACGTTTTACATCAAGAAATGAGTTTAGCGCTATACATAAATTATTTAAAATATCATTTTGTCTCTGTCATCTTGAAACGATTGACAGAAATAGAACGATGTTTTTAATACGTTTAGCGTAAAACGCATGTATGGATGTGTGGCACGATGGGTACCTATTATATTAAAGATACATTTAAGATACATTTTTATTATTTTTTTTATACCTATTTTATTATTTATATTTTACCTATTTTATTATTATTATAATTGTACTAGCTTCTGTCCGCGACTTCGTCTGCGTAAATTTTTTTTGTTTCCCCGACCCACCCCGTCGCAACGTGTCGCCGGCCTGCGCTATTACTTCGTTTTCGCTTGGCGAAAACTTCAGAATTTTTTTCTTTTTGCTCAACTCCTAAGGGTCTTAGCGTCAAGTTTAATAGAATATAGCCTTCCTCAAGAACTGGGCTATCAAACGCAAAAATATTTTTATATATGCGACCAATACTTCCAGAGATTTAGAGCTTTCAAATCGCGTTTCAAACAAACAAACTCTTCAGCTTTATTATTAGTATTATTTTAAAACTATGATATCTCCTAAGATATACATTGAAATCAAATGATGTCAGGGCAATTTTGTTCAAAATTAAATACATGTGATGAATAACGTATTTATTTGGATAAGGATTAATACCATGTTTATAAAAACACCTTCGCAAATAATGCATTATTTTAGAACAAATTTGGTTAGCATAAAAGAGGTTATAGTGAGCTAACCTTAAAAGATAGACATATGCTGTCGCGGACTTTTTTTTAAAACTTTTAAAGGGGAACAAATCTGTCATATATGATTTTTGCGAAACTTTAACCGTTTACGCAGCGCACGCAGCGGAAGCTCTCAATAGGAAAAAAATCCCCCGATTTTGAAACATTCTTCATTGGCGCTCCGCTCCTATTGGTTTTAGCGTGATGATATATAGCCTATAGCCTTCCTCGATGAATGGGCTATCTAACACTGAAAGAGTTTTTCAAATCGGACGAGTAGTTCTTGAGATTAGTGCGTTCAAACAAACAAACAAACAAACTCTTCAGCTTTATAATATTAGTATAGAATTAAGCATATGTACAGACGCCAGCACATTAAGCTACTACAATCTGTCAAATTTCTTTAATATATTTTTAACTTTATCGCTAAAGTATAAGGTTCAAAGTTGATTGGGACAATTTGACAGTTTCGGGTAGCTTGATGTGTAAAAATATTGAATAGGTACCTAAATAACTTGAGATTTTTGTCCGTATTGCAAAACCTAGTAGGCACCTACTTAACCAAAAACAAGGTGTTAAAAATTATACCTACGCACCTGCTTTAATTCTACATCCAAATCGTTTTATACATGTTCGACCGGACATGACGTGTTCCTTTCAATCCTACAATATCCAGTCCATTGTTGGAAGTTTTGTTGCCCACAGTCATAATTATTCAGTCCTTGTCAGTTTGCTCACCAGTGAAAGAGATAGACTGATAACCCATTTTAGCATAATGATTTTGACAGATCGTTAATTTTAATATAACTTTTGTGCTGGTAGAAGGTACCTATATCTACTAACGTAACAAGTAGTACAGTCATTTGGTAGTTTACCTGGAAAGTTTTCCGGGAGTTTTGAAATTGGGTAAATTATATAGATTGCGATGTGCTCTTTTTGAATTTCAATTTTGCCACCTCGTATCTATGCCGCTCGCGCCGCCATTTTGGAAAAATGGCGCCTAATAATAATAATAATTATATTAACAATAATTAATTTTGTATGTAAGTACCTACATGTTTTTATCGTAAAATGAACCAGAAACGAAATATTGTGAAAAAACTGCTATTAGGCGCCATTTTGGTGGCGCGATTGGAAAAGATATGAGGTGGCAAAGTTGAAATTTGGAAAATGGGTAATTTTATAGATAAAATTACCAATTTTTAGAACTCCCGAAAAACTTTCCAGGTAACCTCTTCTTTTCGAGATGTAATAATATTCTTGAATTTTAAGCGGATACCTAAAACATGTTCATGTTCATTTAATATTTCTTTAAAACATGAAGTCAAAGATCATTTACCTATTTTTTAAGCTAAAAAGCTTGCTTTACTTATGTAAGTATTTTATATGTGGCAAGTTACTTTGTGCAGAAGGAAAAAAAAATCGGCTCACAAGTTAGTTCTCATTCCTCGTTTAAAAAAACCCAATATTAGGTACCTACTATGAGGATTACAAATTGAAATCTTTCAAATAGTTTGAAGTTAATGTATTTTAAAGGTTTTTATTCATCCTAGTCTTTTTTATTACTATTCTTTTGATTTGATATTTATGACACGAACAGGTAGGTACTGACGCATAGTACAAGCGCCAGCACATCAACCTACCCGGGAGTGTAAAATTTTCCCAATCAACTTTGAACCTTATGCTTTAGCGATAAAATTGAAAATCAATTAAATAAATTTGACAGATTGCAGTAGCTTGATGTGCTGGCGTCTGTACCTACCTAACCATTCTACTACAAATTTCAAGTTAAACACCACCTACGCGTTCTCTAAAGTCCCAACAGAGACGCAAATTCCCTCTCTCTTTAAAATTCTGTCGATAAACATTCGATTATTTTCATTGTATCCCTCAAATTAATATTCATCCCTAAACGTGCACGTGTATTCCATAAACACTAATCCTATAAAGCTGTGTTCACACTTGACAACAGACGGGTAACCCTATAAAGCTGTGTTCACACTTGATAACAGAGGGGCAATCCTCGAAATTTTAAGAACGTTCACAGTTTTCTCAGTCTTAATTTGTCAAAAATACCCTAAATTTCCCTACATTTTTGACAAGTTTTTGACATTGATTGTTGCTGACATTGCGACTAGATTTTGAACGTATTTAATTACGGGAAGTGGCTGTCTGATGTTGCGCAACATGTACAAGTTCAATAACTTTAAAATATCTTTTTCCAAACAATGTTGTAAAATAAATCTTTTCCGATAAGTCGAAGGGCTTAACCATACGGTGTTTTTTATACGCACGTTTAATGTAACACGAGTCAGCTAAGCGTCGTCTGAACGTTTTATTGCCTTATTAAACATGAAAAATTATGTTTGCAGAACGTATACACGCGTCGATGGCGCTTTAAAAAACCAATGTGAAGGGGCCCTAATTTCAGCAATATTTATCAAAAAGTAATGATAGCTCTTCACCAACAGAGCCGATCACCATTCGCAAAAAAAAAATATAACAATTTTGTTTCAAGACGCCGTTTTTATCAACTGAGCCTGCGCAATTTTCTGTAGCCTTGTCCGTACGAAGCCTTAGCAATAACACCGTGCCCTGATTATGATCATTACGGTCTGATGTCAGATTAAAACGTCGACAGGTGACTTGTATTAGAGATTAAAACAACGGAGATTAATATACCTAATGTTATTGTTCTTCAGGGATTTTGAGGGATTCTGGCGTGTCGTATCATTTGCTACGAAGAGCCGGAAAGTTAGGTTAAGCGGAAATATTTTTTTAAAATATAAAAGACTAGCGACCCGCCCCGGCTTCGCACGGGTGCAATGCTGATACTAAATACACTACATTATACATATAAACATTTCTCTTCAATCACGCTATCTATTAAAAAAAAACGCATCAAAATCCGTTGCGTAGTTTTAAAGATTTAAGCATTCATAGGGACAGAGAAACCGACTTTGTTTTATACTATGTAGTGATTAGCCACTTTACTAATAAACATATTATATCAGATGAATAGTTACACACTGATTTCTCCCTTTTAGTCGTCTGTAATTTAACTTTCGAAAGAAGACAAAGCGTTGTGTAACTATACAGACGGTATACAACATTTATTAGTAAGGGGGTGGGTATGTAAATAGGAAGGTATTCACACAAACAGAACATAGCATCACGACCCACGGCCGTTTTCCCTAAAGGGTTAGACAGATGAGTAGGTACCTTAGTATCTACACCCACATTTCGCCAATCCCATGAAGTAAGGAGCCAGTGTTGAAGGCCGGGCGTTTTGGGGGACTATTTTGTGTATATTTGACGTTCCAAAAGTGCTGATTCTCAGCCTATTTACAGAATAAATGACCTTTGGTTTTGATTTTTTAAATTCTATTTTCCAAATGTAGGTAAAGTTGATATCAAATTGTAAGTAAGATCTTCTAAAGGAAGATTTAACTTTTCTTAAAATGACCAACACCTTAATTGTGTAACCCACTTTCAATCGCAATCTGAATTATTTTGAAGGATATTGCTTCTTATGTTCCAAAAAATGGTCTGCTCAACAATGTAAATAACGCAATTAATGCTGTTGAACTGTCAAAATGAATTCCATTGATTCTGTTAGTGTGTTAAGCTATTAACCACACAGGGGTAGGTTTATCGGTTTCGTTATATTCATTACTAGCGGTCCGTCCCGGCATCGCACGGGTGGAAAAAAAAGAAAAAAAAATAGCCTATAATAATCAGTGATAATGTAGCATTCAAATGGTGAACGAATTTTTAAAATCGGTCCAATACTTTTTGAGCCAATTCGTTACAAACATACATACAAATCTTTCCTCTTTATAATATTAGTATAGATATAGAAATACTTCTAGGTGAATTAAATAAGCTTCTTGTTTTCGTGTCGATGGCAAAAGTGAAAATATTTTATTATGTCAGATAAGTTGGAGAGCAGTGGTGGATTAGTGGTAACGCCTCCAACTTAGGAGTTTATAGGTCGTGGGGAATCCAGGCACACGCTTTACTTCGTGTAATTTATACAGGGTGAAATTGAAAACATGCGACAAATCGAAATGGGAGATTGTACTCGTCATTATGAACAACTTTTACTATGGGACCAATATTGAAATCGCAAAAAAAATCAGCTGTTCCCTACATTTATGGTCGCATAACTCGTCAAAATGTAAGGAACAGCTGATTTTTTTTCGCAGTTGCAGCTTTGGTCCCTTAGTAAAAGTTGTTCATGATGATGAGTACAATCTCTCATTTCGGTTTGTCGTATGTTTTCAATTTCAACCTGTATATATATATTTCATCACCATCAATAAGCTACCTATTTTCAAATGCAACAAAAGATTATGATTACTCATTGCCTATTTTCGTGGTAATGGTTTGATGGCGGTCATGATCGTTCCCCTTTTCAATTATTGAATGACAGTTCAGGACCTTATGTTAGTTCTTTGGAGTATCCTATTGACCTTTCCAAAGGTAGTGCCCAATACACAAAGTACACCTTTCTTGGAATATGAAGAGAAATGTTTATAGTTTCGGTCGGAAAATATTGTTTCACCTTAGCGACGGGATACTATACAACGTGTAACGTTAAATGTGTAAAACCTGAAAATAGTTTGTTCATAATTGACTACTGAATCGATTTCAATAACTTTTAATATAGGTTTTTTTTTTTCAAAAATTATGTATTTTGCCATACTATCCGCTGATTGAGCCAAATAAAATTAAGTCTTATTTTAAGGCTAAACTCAATTTTTAATGTACAAAGTAATGCTAGACTCAACACGATTTTCTTAATAATAAAAGTTAGCTTTAAAAAAAAATAGTTTTGGTCATTGTATTGAGCTTTTAGCTCAATGCTCTAATTGGGATGTATGAGGTTTTGCGCATTTAACGTTACACGTTGTATACATGTGGTCGCAAGTGCAAGTTAATTTTTTGGCACAATTATTATTAGTATAGGTGATGTTAACTTTTGATTTGCCATTACTACACGCATGATTGACATCGTTCTGTGAAAACATAACCTTTCATAGTGAGTATTTACAGTGGCCTCCAAAAGTTAATTGACTATTTTCCAGTTCAGCTTTGACACATTACATTCTGATTTAAAATTCTAGTTTCAAATGTTTAAACTGCTACAAAGTTTTTATTGACTAATTCAACTACCTTTGACTTATCATAAAACTAATCAAAATTTCCCCCTTAGGAGTAGGTAGGTACCTGATTACTTTTTAATTTTAAATCATAATGTGCCATCATAGCTGAAGTAGAAAAATGTCAACTAACTTTTATAAAACACAAAATATTTGGCTACCGACAAGGAACTTCTAAACTTGTATTTGAATATGGATTCAAATACAAATTCCCCGATACAGATCCAGAGATACCATTTGAAAATACATAAGTGCCAATAAATGGATATAAGCCCATAATATCATGGGAGCATGGGAGTGCCCGGTAATATTACGTGCAATAAGCCGTAGGATTAAAATGGAACCAATATTCATGATAATAGTTCGCCGGTTAGCGTTATAAAAACGACGGCACCCATTGTTGGTGATATTCGATTGAGCCTCGAATTGGTTAACGGTGTTTTATCTCAGTTAAAGAGATTGTGAAGTTAACCGCCGAATTCTCACACGCAATTATTTCAAGTCCCTGAAGTTTTACGTTTAGTTTTATTTTAAACGTCTTTATATTAAGTGACTTTTGAGAACTAGCCTATTATATTTTGGGAAATTATTAATTTTATAAAATTACTAATTTAAAGAAACAAACTTTTAAAACAAGCTTATTCATTATTTCTGTTATACTAAAATTAACTAGTCCGTCATCTTTGGGAGTCTACTATATTGGATTTAGAATTATATCACTTAGCTAACCGTACATTGTCATAAACTAAGCGTGTATGCAAAATTTCAGCTAATCGGTTGGGGATAACTGTTATAAAATTCAGTTGCAAGATTTGACCCATTCATACTATGTTCTGTGTCTTGTAATAATAATTACTTTGCACACCTAGTACTGTATACAATTAAGTATTTTCTAACCGAATAGACAGCTGTGCTGCTGGGGAGTTTTTTGTGCCACTTCTTCTTCCCAGCGAAAGCACTAAGAAGTGGGGCGGGCGTTTTGGGGGACTGTCTTTTGCGATTTTGATGTTCAAAAAGTGCTGGTTCTCAGTCTAATTTGAATAAATGACTTGTGATTTTGATTTTGATACTAACTAACAGGACAATTGTAAAAAGGCTAGAACACCGCTTTTCGAAAAATGAGAAATTCCTGATGGAAGAACCCAATATCATTGTGAATCGAACCCCAACAGGAGTAGCATTTGCGACCACTAGAGCAACGAAGCAGTTCTGTACACTCAAAGTAAAAGTTGATTTTCATGACTACTACATCCCTAAAATTATTTTTTTTTATTGCTGAAAGGACCCGCTCTTGGCCTCGATCACGCCTGATGGAAAGCGATGGATGAGGTCTATGATGCTACGAGCGTGCCCAGAAGATGCCTAAGGCACTGGGCTTCCCACGCATTGACGAAACACAGCAGGCTGCTTGACGCCGGACTCCGGTTGGCCGGTGGGAGGATGGTCGCAAACCAGGCGGGGGTTAGCCCTACCACCGCAAGGGAAGAATTGGCCAGTCAAATAAGGTGTTGGGTGTAACTGTCCAGGATGCGCCGAGCGCTCGGTTCAGTTGAGTAACTAGCGGAACAAACTGCGCTACACGAGGAGGCTTCTTCATGCATCCCAAAATTTCTGTAAGTATGTATGTCTCTCGTTTAACAACACACACACACACACCCTAACCCTCTGAATTAGGTACCACCGATAATAATATAATACTAGCGTCGTTATTACGCACGTATCATTAATTAATGTTTTCGACGTAGCGCAAAATTATAAGTACGTTTTCTTCTGCCCTGAATATCAAGTCCTTTGTTAACTTACTTATCATCTTCCTAGCCTTTTCCCAACTTTGTTGGGGTCGGCTTCCAGTCTAATCAGATGCAGCTGAATACCAGTATTTTATATGGAGTGACTGCCTATCTGAACTCGACAACCCAATTACTGGGTAATACGATATCCCTTGGTAAGACTGGTTGACAGACTTTCGGTCTTCTGATGACCCGTAACTACTGTCAAAGATCCAAATAAATGACAGCCGGGACCAACGGATCAACTGTACGTGTCTTCCGAGGGTCGGAGGGGTCTTGTTATGTACAGATGTTCACCCATCCACGGACCAACCGTGGCAAGCGTAGCTTAACCTGATCGATTGAGCTGTGCGGCTGTTACTATTTGATCACAAGCTCTTCCTTTGTTAACTTACTGTACCTACATATTATATACCTACCTACCTACCATGGCATCCTAGGCAATTATCTGCTGTGCTGCCAACATTTCTTACTAGCTAATCATGACATCACGGCACGAGCTGTAGATAACTATACTAATTTTAATAAATTACGTGTCACGTTATTTGTCCGCAATGGACTCCTAAACTACTGAACCAATTTTAATAAAATTTTGTACACTGTGTCCAGTTTCATCCAACTTGAAAGATAGGATAGTTTATATCTCAATTTACAGTCGCAATATTATTTTATTGCGAATATTGCCAGGACAAGGTTTGTATGAAAGAAAATATCGGAAATTTGAAAAAAAAAATGCACCCGTGCGAAGCTGGGGCGCCCCGCTAGTATTTATATAAATTATTACGTGTCACGTTGTTTGTCCGCAATGGACTCCTAAACTACTGAACCGATTTTAATAAAATTTTGCACACTATGTGCGGTTTCATCCAACTTGAAAGATATAATAGTTTATATCTCAATTTATAATTGCAATATTATTTTATTGCGAATATTGCCAGGACAAGGTTTGTATGAAAGAAAGTTTCGAAAATTTTAAAGAAAAAAATGCACCCGTGCGAAGCTGGGGCGGGCCGCTAGTAACAATAATAATATATTATAAAGAGGAAAGATTTTTTTGTTTGTTTGTACTGAATAAGCCCCGAAACTTCTAGACCGATCTTAACCATTTTTTCACCAATAGAAAGCTAAATTACCAGGAAGTAACATAGGCTTAGATAATTTATTTTCAAAAACATTAGAGATCCTTAAGAAAATTGAGATAATGTAATCCAAAGTAGCAAAATTTAATTTTTTTGAGGAAAGCAAGAAACCCACGCAGGCGAGGTCGCGGGCAAAGTGCTAGTATGAGAATATAGCTGAAGCCGTAAAATCAATCCACAGTAATCGTTTTACAGAAAATTTTTTTTGGAAATCTAGTATAATAAAGCTATTTATCATCACACTACGTCCCTTAGGAGCCGAGCTAAAATAAATAAAAAAAACACTAAGCGAAACCGAACTAACATCGCGGCCGGGCGATGCGACGCAACGCGGTGAGTCAGAAGAACAAGAAATTTTAGACGGACGAAGTCGCGGGAAGTTTTTCTTTCATCTACAGTAAATTGACGACTTGGTACCATAGAACTTTCCCTAACTCTATTTATTACAGATTTTTCCATGCTGACCTATTTCAATTAATAGCCCTCTACCTATCATCATCATCATCAGCCGGAAGACGTCCACTGCTGAACAAAAACCTCCCCCTTAGACCACCACGCCGAACGACAATCCGCCACTTGCATCCATCGGTTGCCCGCCACTCTCACGATGTCGTCGGTCCACCTAGCGGGAGGCCTGCCTACGCTGCGTCTTCCGGTTCGTGGTCGCCACTCGAGAACTTTTCTTCCCCATCGTGTATCAGTTCTACGAGCGATGTGGCCTGCCCACTGCCACTTCAACTTGCAAATTTTAAGAGCTATGTCAGTGAATCTGGTTCTTCGTCGAATATCCTCGTTCCGGATTTTATCACGCAAAGAAGAAGTTGAGTGACCCTCTACCTATTTTAAAATCGAATTACTCGATACTTCGCTTACAGTTAGAAAATACGAAAGGTCATTGAACTTACCTCCCCAGCATGAATGCCCGTAGCTGAGGCACGAACCTGAAATATTAAAAAGCAGTAATAAGTAACCTAATATTTTTCAGATTCTATTAATTATTTTAATATGGATTTTATTTTTTGATGTGTTGCGTGCCTTAGTTTGAAAGGTGAAACCGTTATGAAAATAGAATTCCCATTTACTGCAATGGTTAGATCCAACCTTATCATGTAATTTTTCTTTAAAAAAAATACGTGTTTCATGTATTTTTATGGAAAAGGACGAAGGAGGCCGTTCCCTTGCAGTAGGACTAAATAATCTAGTTACATTGTTTTTTCTTTTAATCTGTACTATCTATACTATAATAATATTTTAAAGAGGAAAGGTTTGTATGTATTTTTGTAACGAATTGGCTCAAAAATTACTGGACCAATTTTAAAAATTCTTTCACCATTTGAATGTTACATTATCACTGATTAATATAGGTTTTTTTAATTGCAAGAAAAAAATAAAATGTTTAAAAAATAAATGTCCACCCGTGCGAAGCCGGGACAGGCCGCTAGTCCTTTATATTTTAAAGAAAACTAAGCGGGAAAAATATATTTCAAGAAAGCATTAGATAGTTAACGTTAAAAATCCGAACAAATAACGCGTTACTTAGTAAGTTTTGACAAATTTGCACGAATTTTAAGCCATTTTTTTCATTTAAAAAACGGCTCACAATTGGTGCAGTTTGTATCAATTAAAAATATCGTTTCGCGATGTTTTAGCATGAGTGCGCTAGAGGCTCGTTAAGTAAATCTCAAAGAGTTTTATTTTAATTTTTGTGATGAATTCTCTTGCTTGTATTTATCGAAATAACGCATAGCAACACACCTCAGACTTTCCCGATAGAAGTAATTAAACGTGTTGCTAGAGGGCCTCTCATATACTCTTTACTTACATAGACTTTCAACAGGATTGATATAGCTAAGATTTTCGGTAGCTTGTATCAGTCATATACATCAGTTGGACCCAGTTAGATTGGAAGCCGACCCCAACATAGTTGGGAAAAGGCTAGGCAGATGATGATGATACATTTTTGACTTTTCTATCATCATTATAGCTCATAGCATGTCACTTTGTTTAGGCCTTCAGATTTCATTGCTAAATCAAGCCTGCCTAATTCTCAACATCTTCACTGGTACTTTTAGAAGGAGTCCAGCGATAGTATATAGGTATGTATAGAGCATAAGTTTAAGCGTGTGGTACAGATGTTCAAACTGACAACTTTCTCCATGGGACCGACATGTAATCGCGAAAAAATTATCAACATTTCAATACCTACTCAGCCAAAATGGGACAGCTCGGAATTACAATGTTGGTTCCATGGTCTGTACCACACTCTTAAATATGACCATAGCTTCCTGATACACCCTGTATACGATAATACTAAGATTAATCAAAGAAAAAAAAAAAAACAAAACCAGTAGCTAGACCAAAGGGTAGGTATCGTATCAAACATTGAGTGATGTCCCCATTGTGTCTCATCCCTAGCGGCACTTTGATGCTCTGTCTTTACAAACTAGAGGTGCATTAGCAGTGAGTGTCCAGCTAATACAATCATAGTGGCATCGAGTTGTCCTGAAAGTGAATACCTGACCTCAAATCGGTAAATTCACGTCATAGTGTAGATATAATGGAGGTGTTATCAGTTTCACAATACCTCATATATACATTGAAGAGTAGGTGGGAAGTATACCTAAATAAATCTATCCCACATACACACATACATCCCATTTTTCTCTCTCTGCCCTTCTCTCTTTAAAACAAATTATTAAAAAAATAATATAGGTACCTAATATGTGCCTCGACTGTACAGTTGGGGTTTAAAAACGTTCGGTTTGTTTTTTTTTTTTTAACTGCGCTATGCCACCATTTTGAATGTAAATGACAGTTTGAAAAGGATGCCATGGCTGGAATGCTGAATGTAGAAAGTGTTTAAAAATTACTTGGACTATGGATTTTTCGACTGTGCTATTTCGGTGCAAAAAGTTTTGTAAAAGTCAAAGTCAAATAATTTATTTCAAATAGGCACTTAAAAGGCACTTTTGAACGTCAAAATTAAAAAATAGAATTGATTCTAGTCGCCCAAATATGTGATAGGTACACAATCAAGAAAATACACAAGAAGATTATATAAGAAAGAGCTAGAAACTAACTACATACAAAAACTAACTATAACACAAGAATACCCACTCACTACATAAAAGAAGAAAAAGCTACGTATAGAATACCATAATGATTTTCGTTTTTTTTTTTACCATAATGATTTCGTCAGGATTTTCGTACTGAATATATTGTATTTAAATATTGTGTATTTATATAATTTATTATATATATTTCATTGCTACACCGCGGTCGATTTCAACGACAGCTGTCGCTGAAAACCATCGCTGGGGCTCTGTCTTGCATAGGACAGCAGCTTAAACTTTGTCGGGTTATAGTTCGAAATTTAAAAATGGCTCGATCATTTAAACCTGGATCTAAAGATAAACCTTTTGTAATATTGCCGTTCAAATTCGATGTCAGGATTTGTTGAGGACAGAAGACTGTTTAAATGAAAAGGCCAAATTCATTGTGAAACGATATTAACAGATTTATTGTCGTTATCCACAGGTTTAAATTTAGTATTACGCCATCCGACAACAGAGGGCGCTACTATGTATATCGGTCACAGGATTAATTTGATAGTTCGTTCCAAAATATTTATGCTTTAGTATTCCCCGTGTTTTCATTTATTGTCATATCAACATTGTATAATAATAATTGAAAGGCACAATCACTGGTCCAATCCAATCGGTTTGGAACACATGTACTTATTTATTTATTTATTTATTTATTTATTTATTGCATTCATGTCGTTTATAAGGTCTTGTTACATAATATAGGTTTCGTACATGAACCCTGCTAGGGCACCGCAACATAATATGTATTTATACTATTATTTACAACTTAATTATAATTGCATGCATTATTACTTATTATTACTTATATAAAGTTATTTTAAAATATGTTACTTATTACATTATCAATTACTATTATCGTTATCATTAATTATTAATTTAATTTATTATTGGATGTCTTTATTACAGTACTACATTTTTACATTGCGTCAATTTTCAAATAATCTACAGCATTGATTTAACAGAGTTTTAATTAGTCAAATAATATAACAGTGTACTATTATAAATCTGTGAATGCAAAAGATTTCCCGACGGCCCTATAATCAGAGTTCCCTTTGAATGAGAACGCGTGTTTTCAATGGAAACAATTTGTTCATTGGATTTTATAAATACAATTTGATGTATTTAAATTGTTTTTTTTTTCTGTTGGCGTGGATTCAGTTTGAAGTGAAGGTGTGATATATAAATATTTATGTTTTGTATTTCTTTGTGTTTAATGTTAGACTAAGTTCTTTGATTTTTGTTGTCCATCCAAACCAAAGGTTGTCTGTCAGAAATAAGGGGCGATTCTCGTATTTCTAAGAACGTTCATAGTCTGATCTCAGTCTCAATCTGTCAAAATTAATACCTCTAATTTCCCTACATTTAGGTATGTCAAGTTTTTTTTTGCCGCTCTGATGAGATTGCGACTAGATTTTGAACGTTTTTAACTACTTACGTGAATATTGTTGAGTGATTTTTGGTGGGTAGGGGAAATTCTTAAGTATGTGTTTGCATCACCGATATACTAACGTTAACAGTATATCTGTAGCTATGAGTATGACGTGTTGCGGTTATTATTGCTCAGAGAGCCGTTATATGTGAAAACCAGAATAATGTCAATAATTTTAATTTAGCAATTAAATATTAATATATCAATTAATTTGTAAATTTAAAAATTACCATTGTTTTTTACGTTTACAAGGTATAATTGATATAATTGTAACTGAAAATTTCGTAAGAATCATTGTACTCATAATTTTAACAAACTTAAAATAGTAAAAAAAACAACGGTTCCCTACATTTTGCCGAGTTATGCGAACATAAATGTATTTAGCAGCATTTTTTTTCGATATCTTTCTAGGTTGATAAAATTTGTTCTTAATGTCATCATTAATCGTTAATTATTTTTTATTACATTTGAAAAGGAGTCATTTTACATAAGTACAATGACCCCTTATCAGATTTTCAGTAATTTTAAAAACTTGGCAATATAGATATCGACGCTTGAAAGGTAAAATTGACTAAACGACATGAACTTCTCAGAAAAAAAATCATATAAATTCTTGTAATCATCCTACAGGCATAATTCTTACTGTTTTGGAAACCTTATTTTAGCATCTGAATCAGAATTTATATGATTTTTAAAAATGAAAAGTTAAACTTTAAACTGTGTTCCTGTAAAGTTAGTCCCACCCATGTCGCTTAGTCAATTTTGCCTTTCAAGCGTCGTTTCCGACCACCTATTCTGTCGTCGTAACGAAAAAGGGCACAAGGAACCTTTTTTCACAAAAATTTATAAAAAAAACTGGCAGATGCATCTTTTTTTCTGATTCCGAATATGTATATAATTCAATTTTGAAAAAAAAAATGTTAGTTGTGCCCTTTTTCGTTAAGACGGCAGTATTGTAAACTATAGTTAAGTTTAGACAACTGTATATTATTACAATAGATATCGCTGAAGAAGCTTAAGTTTCACTTAGCTTACTACCAACTGCAGATTCTGTGCAACTGGTCTGTCGTTTTGGCAATATTTCGAACCCTATTCTTCAACAACTTTAGCAATGAATACCTCGCTTAATCAGCCTAGAACGTTACCACTCCTGGGACACATGCCTCCTCTATGTGAGAAGGAGTAGGCCATAATACACCACGCTAGACCGGTGCAAGTTGGTGGATGAGTAGGTACTGTAAAGGTTGCCTGCTAAAGTCGACCTTATGTAGTGCAGGCTGGCAATAAAATAACTCTCGTTGCATTCGAACAGTCAAGCGAGTTTAAAAATGATAATAATCATTTTATTTCGGACAACTATAAGATCCATAAATTGTTAGTAACAATGTGACAGTGTTGTTGTTAGTTGTTGTTGTTTGTTGTTGTTTGTTGTTGTTGTTAGTTGTTGTTGTTGTTGTGTTGTTGTTGTTGTTGTAATTGTTAGTACTTAAAATACTATTGTTAGTAACTTAAACTAAAGACGAAAGAATGCGAAGATCACAACAACAACTAGACAGCCAGAAACTATGGAATAAGTCTTCGCACAAATTGACCTATTATGGCGGAGGAAGTATCTGTTGCTACAGCCTTTAAGATGCTATTGTGACTGCCTCTTATTCTGCTCAGGAGTGAGGCCGTTTTTTTGCGGATGATGGCGTGAAATCCATCGGTATGGTTTACCGCGAACATTTCTGAGGCACTGCAAAAACGAGGCAGCCGCAACAGTATCCTAAAAACATTATTATATTGGACGCGCAGGGCATCTAGCGACCTTTTCGAGTAGTTGACCCAAAGACTACCGGTGTAAAAACTCTGACAAAAAGCTTTAAAAAGCGTAATCTTTACTTGGTCTTTACACCGAGCAAATCTTCGTGCCAACATATTTCCCCTGACCGCTAGAGCCCGAATGAGCTTTCAAATTTTGTATTCAGTTTCTGTTTAGAAGAAAACAGTGATAATATAGCAGGGTTGGACGTTCGCTTGGAATAAACGTAGGGAAATCATCGTTGTTTGATTTCTTACAGTACCTCATACTTATTTTCTATCGTTTTTATCAAAATCGAAACTTTCCATAAACGTTTACATTAATAATTTTACAGTAAATAATCTTTTTAAATATACTGCTACGTAATTAGCCTTGACGCTTTTCGGAAAACTTTACTGGGCAAGCGTTAAATACAATTAAGTTCTAAGAAATAAAAAAATAATCGATTTCATGGAAGGCGTAATGGAAATGAAGGAATCAGTATGCAAACGCATGCTAACCTAACATGCTTGTGCTTGGTAACAGTGTACTATGGCGTGTTTCCCATAAAACTATAAAATTGACAATACACACGTGACTTTTAAACAAGCTCCTAGAATATTATTATGTTATACAGAGTAGAGAATGAACGCAAAGGCCGCAGATTTTTTCTTTCTATTATTTGCATCAACTTGATATTTTTTGGCCAAAGAATTAGCATTGCCATTCAACGTGGCTAACTAGAATAACAATAAGTCAGTCTTTACATAAGATCGTACCAGTCTACATTTCTTTTTGGAAACTACATTAGACAGAGCTTCTTGAACTCTTTGAAAAGATACAAAACGTTAAGGTCTACTTATAATGTTATTATAGATATACAACTGGCTGGCTCGTTATTTGGCCAAAGAATTAGCATTGCCATTCAACGTGGCTAACTAGAATAACAATAAGTCAGTCTTTACATAAGATCGTACCAGTCTACATTTCTTTTTGGAAACTACATTAGACAGAGCTTCTTGAACTCTTTGAAAAGATACAAAACGTTAAGGTCTACTTATAATGTTATTATAGATATACAACTGGCTGGCTCGTTATTTGGCCAAAGAATTAGCATTGCCATTCAGCGTGGCAATGCTAATTCCCCATCTTCTGGACACGTTTCTGGATTACAGCGATGCTGACGAGTAGGTACTTCGACGCCTAAGTGTCCTTTTGTTTTTGTACTTATTTGTATAGTTAGTTATTAGTCATTTAATTTAGTACCTAATGTAAATATGTAGTTAGTTGTGTAAAATATTGTAAAAGTTAAGTGTGTTAAGTAAACCAATTTAAGAAAAACTTGATAAACAAAAGCCAAGATGTGTGAACGGGTCCTATAAAAAATATGTTTTAGAAATTGATATCTCTACCAACCTGTTCCATTTTTCTACCACTAATACTCAATTAAAAACTCTTTTTAAAATTCATGGTTTACGAAATAAAATTGCGACAAGGATCGAAATCTTGTGATTTCAGCACAAAGTTACCTTTTATTACTCAGCCCCAATTAGTCTATTATCAAAGTTTTGTTACAATTGAAACAAAGGTGTGATTAATTTCGAAGAATGGCCGATTGGTACTTCATTTCTATTACAATAAAGCATTTATTTTGGGTTTATTATTCGAGTAACACTCAATCATTTGTATTCTACTCGACACACAAAACACCGCCTACATTTCATGGTGCCTAACTCTTGAAAATCCCCTAAAATAGGACACATTACAATTTAATGTAAGTACACAACAGAAAACAATACGTGCACAATCAACTTCATTCATTTTTTCGATTAGCCTGTTCTACGTATGATGCATTATGTACAGCGAAAGCGCATGCGGATCGTTCACGGTTCATTCATTTCGTTCATTCCTCACATACCTCCTCGTTGACTGCGCCAACCGCCGACTTTCTCTAAAAGGGACGACGCTTTGCTACCTCTACTGTTAATTCTCTGCTCTGTGGATGAAATAGACGATATTAGTTTAGGCTAAGAACGAGGAAATATGAACTATATTAACACCAAGGCCCCGTCATTGTCCCGTCATTGCCCCGTCATTGTCATTATCCTGTCCAGGTTAACAGTTGGTGCGCATAAGGTACAAAATCGCTTGACACTTTGCATGATACGTAGCTTTCACTTTTCGTCTATTATTGACCTGCTGTAAGTCTCGGTATGTAATGGATGGTGGATGGGTGACCATCTATTACATACCGAGATCGCTCCGTGTCTCGGAAATCATATAAAGCAGTTCTTTCCGGCTGTCATTCGCAGATCTTTGACAGTCGTTACGAGAAACACGAAAGCCCCGGATACTGGTCTTACCGAGGGGTATCGTGTTACCCAGTAACGGTTGTGGAAGTCAGATAGACAGTCAATCCATGTTAAATAATGATACCTGCATCTGGGTAGACTGGAAGCCAACCCCAACGTAGTTAGACAAAAGGCAAGGCAGATGATTAACTTACTATAAGAGTATAACGCCCCGTAGTTTCTCCTACGGCAGAGCCTCTCATAGAGTACAGGATTTTTTTGTCAGTTAATTTTATGTGGAGTCCACTATTAATGAGTAGTGTTTTGTTATAGAATATTCACCTCAGGTCCAAGGTCCAATTTTAACGGGCCATCGCAAGAATTATTTAAAAAAAAATAAAAATTATAAAATAAATTATTTTTAATTTATAGAGTTTCTGCGTTGTAGCTAATTATTCAAGGCAATTAGGTTTATATAATTATATTTATATTTGTTATTAGGGTTATCAGATGATGCATTTGAGTTAGCTAAATAGTACCGTATGTCGATGCCATATTTCTTTTGCTAGACTACATTATTAGTAACAGCGATTGAGAGTATTTTAACGAATACAAGATTAATACAAAGTGATAAATAATAATCAGCCTTTTGTCTCACTTTAGAGCAAACGCCTCGGTTACTTTTTTATTTTCAAGTCGATGGCAAAAGTAAAAATATTTTATTATGTTAGATGATTTGGGCCTAGTAGGTGGGCTCTCTAATCGCGGCAGTCCTCAAAAGTGCAGGTTTATGGACACTTTAGAAACTCCAACTTAAGGGGCATGGTTTGTTCAGGAGCATCGCATTCGTACTGGATGTCGGTTGGGTCAATAATCCCCCATTTCTCACACGATTTATTGCTTTTCATAATACTACTTTACTATGGCAACTGCAGGTCACGTCCGGGTGGTACTCCTGGGGCTGGACGAAGGTGGCTTGTGGCGGATGCCGCTTTTCCCACAGTTCTATTCTCACCTTTGGCGGTTGGTCAGTCTCGGCTCATTTCAAGCAAATTAATAAGAAGAAAAATGTTCAAAATTTAATATTACAACAATCCCAAATACCTATTAACATAAATCAAAACAGATCCAACTTGCAACCCTACTCACTTCACCCCTCAATGAACCACAACACCCCATTTTAACCCTGAAATTCCGCCTTAGCAACCTACAGACACTTCTAAACAATTTTTAATCAACGGATAAACAGCGTTTAAAATGAAAAGTGACATTTATGCTCGTATTGTTGGTCGTTGCGATCGGAAATGGGCAGTCCCCAGCGTGTTAGCCGACGAGACGCGCTTTCATGCGGCTATATTGCCTTTAAAACGTTTCAGGCCATTGACAGATTAAAAATGGTGTCTTAATGTATCGTTTTATTGGAATTTTATTGTGTAACGTCGAATGAACCGGCTGATTAAAGGGTTGGTTGTATTATTGAGATTCTATTTTGAAGAAAGACGGTGATTAGTAGTTTTGTTTTTAAATACTGAAATAATTAATTAATTAATAATTTTTGGTTACGTTATACAGCATCTGTGTTCTATTAAGAGGCCATTATAAAAACCTATTCTGGCCAAAATAAGTATCCAATTGGAAACTATATATAGTTATACCTATATAAATATTTAATATATGTAACGCTGCTCCAAACGAGAAATCATTCGATATTTTGCTTTTATAATTTTTTTTAAAAGCAGCGTGGGTATAGGCCGTGCCTTACGAGTCGGGTCGTGGATTCAAATCCAAGCAGGCACTTTACTTGTGTAAAATATTTCGGTGAAGGAAACCGGCATGTCCTAGAACCAACAATTCTAGACATGTGAAAACCGCCAACCCGCACTGGGCCCGTGTGGTGGATTATGGCCCACTCCCTCTCACAGAGACGAGGTCTGTGTTCAGCAGTGGAAAGTTTATAGGGGATTATGCTATGCTTATACAATTCTTTTTCCTGCATATTTGTTATCAAAGCGCCGAATAGACTGAATAAAAATAATCTAGGCATAAAACGAAAAAAAAAATACTTCTGACAATTTTAATTACTCTGTACAGTATTCGTGCAGACCTACCTCAATGCACAATGTGCACGTCACACGATGTACTTGCGATTAATTGATGAATAATAAATGTTATTACATGGAAGTTCACGACCTTTGTCACCGATTACCCGTAATACCTTCATTTAACTATGTGTCATTAGAAATACTAGCAATTAGTTTTACATGTTGTTTTTTTTCAGTTTCTATAATATTGTTAGGTAATTTTAATATGAGTGTGTGTTTTTTTTGTTAGTGGAAAGGCGAGGAGAGGACTCCCTAGACGTAGACGGACAGATAGTGACCTTATTGGTGAAGTTCTTATTGGCGTAGTAGGTACTCGCAACCATGCGTGTACCAGATGTATAAACGAAAACGAAGCAAAAGAAGTGTATAAGGATCATAGAGGTCGCATTCTGTAGTTTCTGCCTAGTGGGAAAAAGGCGAGGATTTATGTATGCCCTTGGTAGTTTTTTAAGTTGAATGATTTCATTCGGTCTCCGGAGAATGTAGCTTTGTCACGAGCTTGTGCGAGATAACTCTTGACTTCGTGATAGCAAGAGTTGTTTGGCGGGCAAGAGTCTGTGAAAACCCTAGATTCAGCCGTAACCGTGTAAAAAGGGTACCGTCAACGGTGAATAAAAAGGAGAATGCAGTAGTTAATAATGATGACGTCACATTGTGTCATTTTAACTTTTGACTGTAGGCACAGACACTCAGAAATGTGGAGGTTTGTTTTTAAATAGAAAAAGTACTGCTATGTAGGTAGCGGCTTATAGTTCAAATAAGCCTTGACGTGATTTTTCAATCGGCACAAATGACGAATTTGCATACAAAATTTTATTCCCTATTTAACACCTTAAGGGAATTATTTTTTTTTAATCCTTTCAAAGTGTTCACCTTCGTTACTATAGAACTCTAGTGCAAAAAGTTCGTGCTTCTAGACTCAGCAGTTTCGGCTGTGCGTTGTCTGCCAGTGAATGAATGAATTTAAAAAGTATCATTATCGAAATATCTAGTTCATCATCATCATCTCAGCCGAAAGACGTCCATTGCCAGTCAAGCATCGGCACTTCGACGAGTGCTATATATATTCCTGGCATCCAGTGGACTCCTGCTGCCTTTACAAGATCATCGGTTAACCTTGTGAGGTCTTGGGAGGCCTTCCAGCGCTACGTTTTCCGGTACACGATCACCACTTCAGAACCTTTCGGCCCCTTAGGCCATTTGTTCTGCGAGAAATGTGCCCCGCCTACTGCCACTTAAGTTTAACAATTCTTCGGGTTTTGTTCCCGAATCTGTTACCTTGGTTCTCCTACGTGATCGAATCAGTGAAGAAGAAATGAAGAGTCATTTCTGATTCGATCACGTAGCGAAACTCCAATATCTAAGTACTGTACTATAATACTAAATGATTGGCCAAACCCCTAATAATATTTCCTATATTTATGACACCATTAAAAGAGACATTTAATATGTTTGACAAACATTCTCCTGATTTACGACCGCCAATATGTTGTTCGTTAAACTAACCAATGTCACAATATGGGATAACATAACATAAAGTCTGTGTTTCCAGAAGGTTTAGGTAGAAGTGTAATGTACTTATAGTAGGCTCATATTTCGCCAGGTATGTATAAGTCGCCTGATCTCTCTCCGGTTGTGTCGGATTGCCGTCCCATCGGGCTATGAGAGTGAGGGAAGAGGGAGTGCACCTGTGTCTGCGCGCACATTTGTGCACTATAATATCTACCACGCCGAAGGCTAAGTCTCCGTTGAGATTGGCGGTCGTGGCCGAAATACATTCTGGAGGACTTGAAAAGTTCCATGTAATAGGGGGCGAGCCTGATGCCATCAATCGGGCATAAATCTAAACTCCGGGCTTCTACTGAGAAATTTCTGATAGTAAAAATCTATAAAAATATATTTTATGCGAAAGTGTCTTGGTAGGTCTAGCACGAAAGCGTTGAGTAAAACGTAACATAAGTAAATTCGAACGATTTTAAAATTTAAAATACTCGTTTTTTCATAACATTCGCTTTGTTTGAAGATTTCATTCATACCTCTATCTAAGGGTGATTCTAATTGTAACACCAATTACAGTACAATACGGCACAACACAACAGCAATTACAATAATTGTTGTGTTGTGTGTTTTAGCTGTAATTTTCTGTCGCGAAAATTTAAACCAAAATTGTATAGGATAGTTAGTTGTATTTTCGATTAAAAAATCGTTTTTGTTTATGTAAGAAAGGTCGTTTTCGAAACTTGTACTGTTCTATAAACTCAATATTATGCTGCCAGTCTTCTGGGCGCGTTTCCGAATGACAGCGATGCGGACGAGTCACGGGACGAGTACTTCGACGCCTAAGTGTTTTTAGTTTTTGTTTTTTGTATAGTTAGTTAGTCCGTTAATTTAGTACCTAGTGTAAATAGTAGTGAAATATACAATACAATATTAATTTTATTTAGCCATTTCTTTAGGAACCTTCTCCGGCGCGCACTCAAAAATTTACCAAAGTTTCATCATAATCGGTCGAGCCATTCTTCAGGTTTTGCTAGGTATAAGAGTAGGTATATCACATCACACTAATATTATAAATGTGAAAGTTTGTGAGTGTTTGTATGTTTGTTACACAAACGACTGAATGGATTTGGATGAAATTTGGCACAAAGATAGTTTATAACCAAGATTAACACATAGAATACTGTTTATCCCGATATTTGGATCGATACTTATGCGGGTGAAACTGCGGGGCGCAGCTTGAATTATATATTAAAACACATAATTAACAATCATACATTATTTTCTCAGTCCAGAAACCTAGGAAAGGACCTAAGCTATCAGCATAAGATATATTCCCAGAGGATTATTACCAGGAAAAACCATTAATTGTCATTTAACTAAAGCACAGGAAATTACAAGTACAACTAATGTAGGTTACTCAACTATAAATTAAAATAATAGTGTTTTATGAGCATGTCAGGACCCCTCCGTGTCTCGGAAAGCACGATAAACCGTTGGTCTCGGCTTTCATTTGTAGATCTTTGACAGTCGTTTGGGGTAGTCGGAAACCCGGAAGTCTGACGACCAGTCTTACCGTCTTTGAGTATCATATTATCCAGAAAATGGGTTGTAGAGGTCAGATAGACAGCTGCGTTCGGTTAGACTTGAAGCCGATCCCGAAATATTTGGGAAAAGGCTAGGGAGATTATATTATGTTTTATGAGCGAGACTGACAGACCGTTGCAACGTAAGGTCCAGTTGAAAACCAGCGTCAGGCATTAGTTGTTTAGCGTTTTACTGAACTGGGCTTTGGCGCAGCGTTGAGGCACACAATAGGTATTTTTTTATATTAAGTTTTAGTCAGTGTGGAGTTTCATCCAATGTTGCAGCATTGGAGACTCCCATCTATCTGCGAATAAACTCAAGATAGTCTTGGCACCGCCAAGACGAGCAAGCAGAGAAGCGCTTCTTTTACGTAAGATGGCCGTTAAACCATCTATGTATGTGCCTTTCCGCAAACATCTTTGATGCGCTGTATAGCCATGGCAGATTCAACAGCATCATAAGTGCGTTATCACGCAGATCGCTATATGTACGCGAACTATAACTAATCCACAGACTGCATATATAAACAGGGGCCAGAAGTCTGCTATTTTTATAAATTCGTCATTCCAACACGATCCCATTGTCATTTTGCTAAAAGTTCGTAATCTGCTAAATTCATAATGGTCGATCGTTGGTCGGTCAATGGTCTGAGAAAAGCTACTACTAAATTTCATGCTAGTTTTCATTTAATATATATTTTTACATATTACGTAATTAGTGTTTGCATTCTGAAGTAGTAAGAAGTTCGTAAATAGCAAAAAACATTAAATTTTTTCATTTGTCATTATGTACGAGATTACCATTGCGATTTCTTTCAATGGAGTGTCAGTGTTGACCATTGGAAAGTCATAATGACGCCGTTATATTAGTAGATTACCAAATTTGTCAAAATCAACAATAATATGAAATCAATGATAGACCATTCTGACACTATTGTAATAGCAGACTTGAGGCCCTGACGATCAAAATGATCACGTTGACTGCCAGACATCAGAAACTATAGAAAATCTATTGTTGGCGGACACCGTGTGACCGCGGTGACAGTCAATGACTTAAACACTTAACAATTTCATATCTGACTTGTCTTTGTCGATATTTATGCTCTGCACACACCAAGAATCTTCGGTCCGAGAATAATCGTCTTCTTCGTTGTCCTTCTCATCGCTCTGGCTTTATAAAGTCTTCTTTCTTTGTTCAGGCGGTTTTCCTTTGGAATGCGCTCCCTCAGAATATCAGGACGGTAACCAATCAGTTCACATTTTAAAGTGAAAGCTCGAGAACACATACACAAGAAGTTGGCAGATTCGTCTCAGATTTAAGTTGTTGTAGATTTTCTTGTTTATCTCTCATAACTTTAAATTTTTTTAAGTTATAATTTTTTTCTAATTTGTTTTCTGTTATTCCACCTATTGAGTATTGTCTCTGCATTACCCTAAGGTAGACTGGTAGAAAATGCCCAAGCCATTAAGTCCGCCTTTGTACAGTTTTTTACTTGTGCATAAAGTATTGATAAATAAATAAATTAACAAGTAATCTTGACCGCCTCTGTACGTCGCGCAAACCTGCACGCCAGCATGATGCAGCCGTACCGACAGCGATCTACGTTCCCTGTCAAGGTCCTTGTTATCTTTCAACTCGTCGGTAACCTAATGACCCAAGTACTTAAAATTGGTCACCCTATTCAAGGGTGCTCCGCAGAGCGATATCTCTGGTATAGTTGGGTAATCTATAGCAACTGGTTTAAAAGCCATTATTTCGCAATACCAAGTCTTGCCGATATAATTATTGTCCTTATCTAAACTCAAAGCATTAATATTTAACAAAACCATTTACGAATACCTTGTTTTAAATATTATCAGAAGAGTCGATTAGTTATTTTAACAACATCACCGATCCGTTTAAAACTAGAACAAAGCTATGCTACTGGGGTCGGCTTCCACTCTAACCGGATCCAGCTGAATAGGTACCAGTGTATTACATAGAGCCACTGCCGACCACTCCGGACTGTTACTAAGAAATTCCTGGTGAAAAACCCAATGAAAACTTTGTCCAACCATGGAATCGAACCCAGGACCCCGCGCTCAGCAGTCGCACTTGCAACCCCGAGACCAACGAGGCAGTTATAGTTATATTGAGTATCAGTCTAGGTTTCCTAACGAAGTTTTTCCTTCACCAATGTCAGTAGAATACAAGAAAACAGCTCAGAGAATTCATGATTATCCGAAACAAAATGATTATTATTAATATTGAACCTAGTAATTTCACAAAATTAAAAGTTATTTATTCAAATTAGGCTGAGAATCAGCACAGAACAAGGTGTTCTACTATTCTCAAAATAATTATTTTAATACTGTTCCCATTGAATCTTTGAAACTGAATGATTCATATATTTGTTTTGAATAATTTACACAAATTAGTATTGTTTAAATTTAAATACCAAGTGAACTTATTTCAAGATGTTTATTTGTTTAGATATCGAGGTTATTAAGTGTCTATTGTTATATTCAATGAATTAATTGGTCTTAATGATCATTTGAAGTTTCTTTGTATTTAAAATAACGTTAGTAATAAACAAAAAGGTTTTAAACAAATTGGTGCGTGGTTTTGTTAATTAAATAAATGTTCTATTACTACTAGAGCCCATAGTGCTGTAACAAAGGAAACTATAATATACTTAACTTGGGTGTACTATAGGCTTAACTCTTCGGGGATTACAGGATTGTTGTTATGTTACTTACTACAGAAATTAATTACAGCTAAAGATTTCACTTCTAAACAAGTTTGAGGAAGAGGAAAGTACTGTGGAAATCAATAATTTGAAAAACCAACTCTCGATTTAATTTAGAATAGTTTTGTGACATTAAAACACCACTAGGGTAATTACATACCAAAGATGTCTCACTGCGATATAATAATAATAATAATAATAACCCCATCGTCGTATCTCTACGTTGACGTCGTGGTGGGGCTTGCGCGCTCAGAACTCTAGGCCTGTGCCGGAAGAGTTTACTCTGCCGGAACAGGTCTAAGGTGAGGAGCCAGACCAAGAGAGATACAGAAACCCGCAGGGCAGCATGTGGCGAGCTGTTGGGCAGTAGCGACCCCACGGACCCTATCTCCCGGGAGAAGTCTTGTTCCTCACCTCTGGCTTGCCTTAATTGGCTGGCTGGAGTGAACACTGATGAGGAACACAGCTCCCACCTTATTCTTGCCTTTATTGGCCGGCTTGAGTGGAGATTCGCAAGAGCAAACGTGCTCGGGGGAAGGAAGTATTCCAGTAAGTGCTCGTAGGGATCTTGACCATCTTCCGGGCTCTGGGATTGTTCTGAAAGCCGTGGAATACCTCTCCACTCCTCAAGCACCTCAGGACATGTTGCCCCCTTGTCACTACGTCACTGTGTGCTAGCGACAGTTTCCGGGGGCCCATTATTGAGTGTGCAAGTCACCCCCTGCCATTTTATCCGTGTATATATAAAACATTGATCAGGCAGGGGTCATAGTTCTTGGTGACCAATCCACTTTAACCTCGAAAACCCATAGTACAACTTTTTATTTTCCAATACTGCAATAGTCCTACACCAACCGAGGGTTATCCTTGGGTGCACTTTCATAGTGCATATAGGGATAATCGTCGGTTGGTGCCACATTTCAGTAAAATGTTCTAAGGGGCCTCTGCGAGTTGGCTTCGGCCCCTCGTACGCCTTCCAAAGGACCGGGACCCCATGGTCCCGAGATATATAAAATAAAACAAAAATAATAATAATAATATTCCACAACTATCACACAACGCCATCTAGTCCCAAGCTAAGCAGAGCTTGTGTTATGGGTACTAGACAACTGATAAACATACTTATATATTTCTAAATACATAAATATTATAGATAAATTACACCCAGACACAGAACAAATGATCGTGCTCATTATATCGTCGTGGTTTAGCTCGATACCTGGATGTCACCTCCATGTAAGACAAATGAATGATAATAGACACTTAGGCATCGAGGTGAACTCCCAAGCAGCCCGCGATGTATCGCAGTGAAGTAGGTATCCTTCGGTATGTACCTACCTACGTGCGGTCTATTAGCATGCATTTGCATGGAAGTGTGACATCGTGGTAGCAAGCTAAACCAATCTTCAAGCAATCTTCGGCATCTAATTACTCTAACAGTTACAAAAATACTTCGCTGACCATATTAAAAACAAAAACAGTTACTCGAAAATAAAATAAAAATAAAAAAGAATTTTATCAAATCAAACTAAATAGAATCATTCGATAAGTGTCAAGCGTGAACTCGTAACTTTGTCAAAAAGTAAATATTGTAGTTATCGTGACAGTTATAAATGTAATATTGTTACGAATTCTTTTTGTACGTGATTGGACAGTTTTTTATAGTTTTTTATTCGCTTCAAAATTAACTTAACTAACTGTTCACGTGACCAAAAAAGGCCTTTTTAGGCCAAAGAATCATGTTGTCAGCCTTTTGGGTACTTTTCCCATTGCACAGCAATGGGGAAGAATTTTTTCATGCCCAATGACCTCTTCCCTTTTTTATGTAAAACAACCAATGCGATTCTCTCGCAGAGTTATGAAATTAATTTTGATGACTACGTATTTTTCAAATAAAGAATAATTTATTTCTTAAAAAATATCTGATTGTTTTGTTTTTGATTGTCATAATTAAGTTCTTTTATCATCATCAGTCTGCAGCAAAACACGTAGCCGAATTGGTCACGTGAAGTGTCGACCAACCGGCGAGACATTTCCTTAAAAAAGAGACGCGCACGGCCCCATTTTTTTTTGTGGATGGGAAATCATCAAATGACCCCTCCCGCTCAGGGTGGAGCAGAAGGGAGTGGCCGACTCTTACTGACTAAAACCCACCCGTGTTCCTTCCTTAGGCCTTTATGTTCCGGGGCAGCGGTAACACTTTCAGGCAATCCCCACAAACGCTCGGTTTCGACACCCAACGGCTAAAAGCTGTAGTTGCCCATATGGTTACAGTATTTGCGCCGCTTGAGGGTCTCAGCAGCCGCAGCAGTAAAAAGTATATTCATCAAGTTATTTCATTTCGCCACAAATTGGCGTAGGGATTATTATTATTATTAGCCTGTGATGTCCCACTGCAGGGCAAAGGCCTCCCTACTCTCTTTCCAGTTCTCTCTGTTCAAAGCTGCTTTGGCGTAGGGATAAACTTTATAAAATTAAAGTCATCATTATCAGTCTCCTGCCTTTAACCCTCCCTATGTCCCAGTCCTACAAAGCGCACGCGAAACGAAACGTAAACAACAAAATGTCCGCACGCCCGAAAGTTACCACGAACGTTTTAAATCACTGTAATTTTGTTTTTAGAGCTACAACTTTCGTTTTATTTTTATTCTATAGTAAAATTAACGTAGTTTAATACGCAAAACATTCTGAGGCTAAAACGGGTCTACGAAATGTGAAATATATAGGTTGAAAATGAAAGAGGAATAACGTTGTCGTGCGGTCGACGGGCGGTCTGGTGATATTATTTTTATCGTATTTCAACGCGCCCGTACTACATCAAACATTTGTATGTGATTTACGAAATCTGATAGCCGTACATGTCAGTGGTTAAGGATAAAGGCAGGAGACTGATAATGATGACAAAATACATGTTGCGCCAACCTCAAATAAATTAGGAAATTTATTTGAGGTTAGCGCAACATGTATTTTTCTTCTATTACCTACTACTTTATATAATTACAGTAACACCTACATTTTGTGTCATATTTTTGTCAAGACATTTTTGCGATGTATTTCGTTGTAAGCCATTTGCAGCCAAAATAGGAGTTTATGAGATTCGGCGAGGATTTCGTGGATAAGCCTTCTTATACTGAATGTGTTATTGTGATTTATTTTCTCGACTTTTGGTAGAAACATTAGTGGGTTCATAAAGGGGATTGAAGCTTTTTATATGGAGTCTGGCATACCTACCTACAGTCGCGCCATTTTGTTTTTATTTTCAAAATGGCGGCCACGCATAAAACCTGTATAAATCGATAGCTGATATCAATGCAAATAGAAAATATTTCAGGACCAAGAGCCGTAAAGCGTCACGATTCCGAGATATTAACGTTCAAAGCTGATCACGTGATATCCATATTTTTTTTAAACTTGCGTACATCTTGTTACATAAATTTATTAAATAATCACTCTGACTATTAAAAAAATAATCATCTTTGTTCTTTAAACTTGCTTAAATTAAAAAAAAAATACATTGCATTTTGAAATCAAAATGGCGAGGCAGTAGGTATAAAATGCACAATCATTTCCTCAACCTTTTATCAACCATAAGGCCAATCATCCACGCAAACTAATCATAAACGCTTTAAAAGCTTTAGTTTCCTAGACGAGCGCATTAAGGTGTCAAAAAATGTTCTGTATTTGGACAGACGTTATTGTTTGACCGTTCCCCGCTTTCGTATACTACGGCTACATTGTCATAATAACGCGAACTACACTTCGTATGCTCTCTGTTGTACAGCGAGACGACGAGAGAGAGCGTGCGAAATGCAGTTCGCGTTATCGCGACAATTTAGCCGTAGCATTAGGAAACCCAAGCTTTATGGGTGATTTACACTAGGTCAATTTTCGCCGTGCAGATGGTCCCTTACCAAATCTCCTCACGAATACATACAAGCCGAATCGACATTTACACAGGTCGATAAAAATCGCAGGTGATTAGTTCATTTTGCATCAAAATGTCGACCTTTATGCGGTGGGCGATCGCCTGGGGCTGAGCATTTTCACTCTACTTTGGAACTTGCGATTTTAACCACCTGCGGCCTAGCCGAATTGCCGTTTAGACAGTTGATTTTGTAAGTAAAGCCCGCATTAGTAATTCGTGTCGTGTACGGACTACCATTGAAATACTATAGTGCTGTGACGTTTTGACTACTAATTGGTGATTTGAGTTTGTAACTAACTTTTATACAACTTGTAACGTTAAATGCGCAAAACCTCATACACCCCAATTAGAGCATTGAGTTAAAAGCATACCTAATACAATGACCAAAACTATTTTTTTTAAAGCTAACTATTATTATTAAGAAAATCGTGTTGATCCTAGCATTAATTTATGTATTCAAAATTGAGTCTTATTGCCCTAAAATAAGACTTAATTTTCTTTGGCTCAATCAGCGGATAGTACGGCAAAATACCTACATAACATTTTGTAAAAAAAAAAAACCTATATTAAAAGTTGCTGAAATCGATTCAGTAGTCAATTATGAATAAACTATTTTCAGGTTTTGCGCATTTAACGTTACACGTTGTTTAAGTAGTGTCGTGGACGATGAGTTTTATCAACTCAGCCTATCGCAGTTTGCTGACTGCTCATACATAGGCCTCGCCCAGGCCGCGCAACAACACCTTGTCCTTCGCTTTCCGCATCCAGTTTGCCCCAGTCATCTTCTTAAGGTCATCGGTCCATCTAGCTGGGGGGTGTGCCACACATTGCTTGCCGATACGCGGTCTCCACTCTAGGACTCGCCTGCTTCACCGGCCATCGGTCCTTCGACAAACATGGCCAGCCTACTGCCACTTCAATTTGCTTACTCTGCTGGCTATGTCAGTTCTTTTCCAGATAACTTAATTCCCGATTTTATCTTTATCGATATATGATGATGGGCTACTGATGGAGGAGCAAAAGAGGCAAATTAAGGTGTTTCGACACTTAAAAATATAATAAATCTTTTAACAGAATTGTTTGTACCTTTCGTAATTTACGTTAGTAAGCAGCAATAGGCTTGCCGACTGAAAAAATCTAATTAATTCGTCAGTTAGATTATCAAAAAATATTTGAACCGTATTTTTTCTTTTGTTACGTAAACCAAAATTGACAAAGATACGACACTTTTAAAATTCTCAATACGTCACACCTTGGTATAATTTTTAGTGTGTTCTGACGTCACGAGCCCCCACTCCCGTGTTTTGATGCGTTTTATCTTTGTCAATATTCATTGATTTACAAAAACAAAAAATATGTGTCCATTATTTTCCAATGCTCTAACTGACGGACTAAATAGATTTTCAATTTATTGATAGTGCCGACAAGCCTATTACGGTTAATTTAAGAGCCAGCGCGCACTTAGCAACTTTTTGTTGACCGATAGTTTGATTGTTCAAGGAATTAGCACAAGCCTCATTGTTGATTTTCTTCAGAAAAGTCAGGTGGGTAGTACACGCAACCGTCGCTGCATGTATGACCAGATTCAACATAAACAAAGCAAAAAGATTATGTAAGGATCGTAGCAGGTGGCGTTCTGTTTTTCCTGTCTACACCTATTAAGAAGAAGACGTGAGTTTATGAGTAAGACAGAGTAAAGAATAGATTATTAGATTGACTAAAGATTATTCAAACTTATGTTTCAAAATTATTTTATTTCAAGTTAAACAAATATCAACTTTACTTTAATAGTAATTAAGTTGATTTCAGAGTGACTAGCACTATTGAAAAAGTTACAAAAATGTTTGAAGTTGTAGCGTAAGCTGAACTTTATTGTGTAGGATTTAAAGTTATTTTTCCATAAACTCATATTTGTTTAGATTTTTGGCAAATAAATCGAGAATGCAGATTTGCAGATTAGGTAGGCAAGTACCTACCTAAAGGAAAATATGGACATTTTTCTACATTCAGCGGTAAATGTTTCCGTGTAAACACAGCATGGAATTTTGGAGGTCGCTTCACTTGAATGTAATATAAGAATAACAGAGCGCGGTGCCCGGAAATCTAATTTTTCTTTAAAGCAATGTAAACATTTAGTAATCGTGTGCTTTTAAAAGAATGGCCATTTTACTTGCGGTTTCAACAGGAAGCCATATTACCTATATTATAATTATATACTTACGGTCTTATTCATAATAAGTTATAGAACATCTAAAGGCTTGCTAAAGTCTAGTTGTCAAAAATTGTTATTCATAAACGCATTTTAGCACTAAAACGTTCTATAAACCTACTATAAAGTTATGAAACCTAGAACCCTACTATAACAGTACTATAAGGAAAAAATGGCCGACTATACAACAGCTGATTATTAAGAAAATGACATTTGATGTACAAATGTAACATGATTGTGTGAAAAGGCAGTTGTATTTTATTTATTTTTCACTTCTGTCTAACCAATGTAGTTTATTATTATAAACCTACAATGAAAAATAGAAGCCAGGAAAAATATAACGAAGCACATAATTATCAGCAAAACATACTGTGGAACGCTGCTGCTTTGGAGTATGGAAACAATGCTTTCAATGCTTTTTACATGGCATGACCAGCAGACTAGGATGTGAAAACAACCATAGTGGCTCTAGCAGTACTTCACAATAATGCTTTGGAGTGTGGTAACAACGCTTTCAATGCCTTTTACATGGCATGACCTGCAAACTAGGAAATGTGAAAACAACCATAGTGACTAGCAATACTTCACAATATTGCTTTGGAGTGTGGAAACAATGCTTTCAATGCCTTTAACATGGCATGACCTGCAAACTAGGAAATGTGAAAACAACCATAGTGACTAGCAATACTTCACAATATTGCTTTAAAGTGTGGAAACAATGCTTTCAATGCCTTTAACATGGCATGACCTGCAAACTAGGAAATGTGAAAACAACCATAGTGACTCTAGCAGTAGTTCACAATATTGCAGTTGACCATGGAAATGCAGTTAGACGGTAGCAGTATCAATGAATATCATATAAAGTCACCCCAACAAGTTGCAAGAGGGAATGCAAATGCTATTATATAAACTTTTAAGGAAACATTCCACCAAGGTAGCCCCACTTTACCAACTTGGAGTTACATCTTCCCACTTGTGTCCAGAGACGGTTCAGGGACTTCTGTGTGGACTTCGGATGGTTACACTGCAGGGAGATGCTCCTGTAGGATGCAGCAGTAGGGTGTGGTGAAGCTATGTCGCAAACTATGCTCTATTTGTCCCAAAACATGCAGTCAGAGATACCTCTGTGCTGCCACTGACAATACCGTGGAGGTGCTGAAGTTTTGGGACAACCAGATCTAAAATACAGTTGTGCCCGCGGCGAAGAAGAAGAGGAGACATTATAGCAAGTATTTTATTAATAAAAAGCTTGTATAAAAATATCAGTTTAATTTATTTTTATAATCTCTAATTTGGCTTCTAGACGTTGTTCTAGTAGAACAACATAAATTTAACATTTTTGCTTTCCATTTGCCATTTGTGCTTCATGTAATTCTCTTCTGTGGGCCATTTCAGTTTCTGCTGTTTGTAGTGAAGCACCATCCTTATTAGTTCTACTGTCCTGAAATACAAAATTAATGTTATAATTCTTTCTCTTCATTATCTTATTTATAGTAAAATAATTAAATCAGTAGTGGCACAAGAATAACTAATATTATGACTCATTATTAGTTATTGTTTTGGCGGCGGTTTTTTGGTTATCAAGAGTTTTGTACAGGCAAACGAAGTTCTTGACATGCCTACTCAGTAACTTCATTAAATGAGAGGCATCTAATTCGTAAATTATGCCAGGCCGCCCCTTCGCGTTGAGCGCCTACGTTCTTTCGCGTTGGTGTTTGTCTTAGTGTTTTTATTTTCTGTTCTCCTCTCTGACCAACTCTTTAAAAAAAAAATAAGGAGTAGAAGCAAAACAAGCTGTATTCGAATACGAAATTGAGAATGTTTACAAAACAAAACTTACTTTGAACACATTATAGCTGTAACAGTACACATCTTATCCTCCTCCAACCAATATTCACTTCTTTGCCCTTTATTGGAACTAGTCTCCGGTCATAATTCCATTTCTTATAAATACAAATAATTATTCAAAAGCTTTCGCCGCATAATCAGATAAATAATAACAAATTCATTGACATCTAGCCATGACGTTACCGCGTCAAAACTGTCGAAACTGTAGACAATACATTCGTTTTCCGTACATAATAATGTCTATGGTCGCAATTATCCAGTGCTTAGACAGATATTCTCGTTTGACGATTCACTGTGTTGGCGAATTTGTTGGATGACTTCAATATAATGGCAACATTTAGATTTATAGTGAAGTTATAGGATATTTTAGTTATCGAACGGTTATGGAGCGTTTATGAATACAAAATTTTATGGAACGTTTTATAGGCTTATTGAGCATTTTAACTAATGAACGTCTTAAACCTTCTATAAGCTTTTTTTATGAATAACACCGTTAGCTATTAACGGTTAAAGTTCTCCAAATTAAAAGAAAATTCAGTTACGAAATGAAGAGTTATGAAGAGGAAGACTGAAAATCGCATCGGTGACTGAAAAGTTTTATGGAAATATGGGCGTGTGATGCGGAGGCGTGAGGTAAATGTCGTGAGGAGAGTTTTTAGTATGAATGTGGAGGGCCTTGTGAGTAGGGGAGACCAAAGAAACGATTAATGGACTGTGTGAATGATGATATGGTTAGAAAGGGGCTACCGAGTGACGCCTAATAGACAAGTATGGAAGAAAAAGCCATGGTGCGTTGACCCCAACAAATAAGAGACTAATGATGATTACTTAAGGGTCTATACTACCTCAAATGGCTTAGCATGATCCTCCGTTATGTGGAAAATAATGCAGCATTAATTTTGAAATAAATATATAGTAAAGTTGAGGATTAATATTACGTCTTATGTTTGACGAAAACACGATTCAATAAAATTTTCTCCATGGAACAAAAAAACCCAAAGTTACCTCCAAACCGAACAATAAACCGCTGCTATTCAAAAAATACTTCAAATTAGATCATGAAACTTTGCGTACTAACTGGACTAACTATAAAGCAGAGGGGCAATTCTCGTAATTTTTAAGAAAGTTAACAGTCTGATCTCAGTCTCAAGCTGTCAAAAATACTTCAAATTTCCCTACATTTTGACAAATTTTTGACATTTGTTTGTCGCCGAGATGAGACTGCGACTAGATTTTGAACGTTTTAAAATTAGTAGAATTGTCGTACAGCTCTAATGTTTTTTATTTTTTTTAAATTACCATTATTTTCACCGTAAAAAAGCAAATACCTAAACTATTGGCGCTGCCTGCCGCCTAGCATCGCACTCTGTCTCGCTCTAACTCACTCCGCGAGCAGTATCGTGTGCTCGAGATAAAGAGTGAATTTTAGCTGAGATAGTATAGGCTCTTAACTGACGACTTAAAGAAGGTGGGTCTGATAGACTAGAAGCAGAAGGCGGAAGACATGGTGTTATGGCGAAACCTGGGAGAGGCTTGTGTCCAGCGGTGGATTGCGATAGGGTAAGTTGATTGTTGATGATTTTTTAATGTAATTCGGAGAAGTGGGAACGGAGGTTTTTCTCTTGCAATTAAAAAGCATAGGCTTTATTTTAATAAAATCACTCAGTACCCTCTTTTTGAGCTTCACCGCAGTTATAAAAAACACAGCAAAAAACATGTTATCAATTCGTGAAACAGAACAAAAACGTAATTTACTTTGCAATCATTAAAAGAGTATTTAATCAAAATGGGCGCGGTAAAATTACTGGTTGTAGACTGAACCCGGTATTTAAAAAGAAACGTGTGCGAGTGGTCATCACATGTGGGGTTCTTAACCTTTTGATTAAACAAAAGTAGCTCTCCTTTTTAATCGACTTCAAAAAGGAGGAGGTTCCATTCGACTGTATGTTTTTTTTTTTTCATAAGCTCACGATATAATAGTGTAAGATGATGTTTATCACGACATACATATTTTAAAAACCAACATCTCTGTCCCTCAATTATTAACATAAATTTTGAGAGAAAACAACTGCTTGCATTTAAATGTAACTTTATATTGTATGAAAATATGCAAGAATTATTCATTTGTCTGTATGTAGGTACTTAGTTTTGGGTATCTAAACAAATTATTTATACCTATCTGCAGATATCATAACCTCACCTTTTATTTATCTCTTTTAAAAGCAACATCACTTGCGTTGTTTTGAGAAAATGTTTTAAGGTGAGTCTACTCTTAGGCCGAATTTCACCAACCAAACTGAACACGATCAGCACGTCTTAGCCAAGTTCAAGATATTATTGTTTTAAAATATTGACGCTGATCATGTACAGGTTTATTGGTGAAATTCGGCCTAAGTATAGACTCACCTTAAAACATTTTGATTTGGTGAAACCAGCTCTTAGTAAGAAGTTCGTCACTGACCGTTATTGCAAGTGAAATAGTCTGCACATATGAAAAGGGTGACTAGCTTATAAAATCAAAAGTCATTTATTAAAATAAGTCTGAGAACCAGCACGTTGAATGTCAACATTACTGACAGTCCCCCCAAAACTTCCGCCCTTTACCACTTCCTAGTGCTTTAGCTGGAAAGAAGAAGTGGTGCAACATACTCCCCAGCAGCACAGCTGTCTGTTCAGTCAGAAACACACCTAATACGTGTAGTTAGGTACAGTCTAACAAATGATGCGTTTAGCGCTAAGCGCGATACTCGCCGGGCACTCAGTAAGACATAATAACAGACGTTTTAGTCCCAGTGGTACTTACTGGTCTTTTACACGCTTTGCGATCTACTGTGGTACTTTTTCTGACAGTTGCTCATGTCCAGTATCTCAAAGTTCATTTTGTACCAACATATGAATAGTGAAATGAATATAGCTTGTGATCTGTTGCGGCACTTTAGTGTCAGTTAACGAACTTACGCAAAATAATCGACGGAGGGCTATTTAATTGGTCTCAGTGAAAGTCATCTTGTTTGATTTTGGATTCTTGACGGTACATTTAGTGCTAATTTCAGTACCCACCGGTAGCAGGTGGCGAGAAGCAGCCAAAGCCACTCATCTTACTCGTCGCGGGATCTGACATGGTACTTTTAATGACAGTTCACATTTTTTTGTTGAGTCTTTTTAGATTAAAATTACTTTTAGTCTTATAGGCTACATTGTACTGAATTATTAATAGTCTGGTTCTTATTAGGATTAAAAGTTAACATCAAACATACCTGTAGCACATTCCACGAGACATATGACGAGGAGCAGCGCGAACACTTTAGTGACAGCGGTGGTACCCGTAGAGCTGGTCTTGATTGATTTGCGATCCATAGTGGTACTTTTTCTGCCGGATACTGCAACAAAAAGTTCGAATGTACTGGTGATGTAGTTGATGATACTAATAATAATGTTGGGGAAAAGAGAATGAAACAATAATTTGAGGCATTATTTTTATACTAGCAGCGCCCCGCGGTCACACCCGCATGAGTTACGATCCCGTCTGAATATTGGGATTATCGGGATAAAAGTATCCTATGAGTTAATCCTGGTCATAAATTATCTGCGTGTAAAATTTCATCCAAATTCGTTCAGTAGTTTTTGCGTGAAAGAGTAACAAACATCCATCCATCTATCCTCACAAACTTTCGCGTTTATAATATTAGTAGAAATCACCTACTAATATTATAAACGCGAAAGTTTGTGACTTTATTATGGACAGTATTTTAAATTTTATGTATTTTATTTACGTACAGGCGTGTACAGGTATATAACGTACAGGATTTAATACAGTAGATTTTAAACATAATTATATAAATTACTAGCTGACCCCGCAAACTTCGTTTTGCAAAAAAAAAAAATAGATAGTAGCCGATTCTCAGACCTACCCGATATGCACACTAAAATTTCATACAAATCGGTCCAGTCGTTTCGGAGGAGTATGGTAACTATCACTGTGACACGAGAATTTTATATACGAGATTAGATTGACTTTAAGACTAACGTATTATTGATTAGTAACCGTGGAGTTTCTGACCGACTCTTCTCCATAGGAAATGACCAGTTGGAACCGTGCACCTAGCTTCTGACGTTTCATAAGTGCTCATGTAGGTTTATATGAAATATTTTTTTTATATTTTGAGATGACGACTAATAGATAATTAAGGAAGAAAAATACATGTTGCACCGACCCCAGATACATTTTTACAAAGACAGGAGAATACAGCCTATAATGTTGCCACTGCTGGGAGACAGGACATCTACCAACCCACGCGGGCCATGCCGGGTTCCCCACAATGTTTTCCTCCACCGTTTTAATAACAGTGGTAATGAAATAATTTACACAAAGTAAAGCGCCGGTCTGAGTTCGAACCTACGACCCTCGTAAGTCGCGGCTGTTACCACTGGACCACCACCGCTCTCAAAGGCAGAAGAAAGATGAAAAGGAATTAATGCAGTTCACTCTGTATTATTTCAACGCGTACCTTATTAATACGTTATTTATTCTGAAAGGAAGAGCGAATGCCTTTCAAATGAAACGGCTACATCTGAGCTCATCTCGGTTCGTTATACCGATGGCAAAACAAACGTCGGAGTAATTTGTAAATAAGTAAACAAAGCTTCTACTGACGTTTATAATAATTAAATTGCAGTCACTGACATAGGTACTGCAGAGATTATGATCTGTAGTGCTATTCTGTATAAATCTCACCGTGAAAACTAAGTTGAAGTGATCTGACATTCCATCTGATGTTAGGGATTGCCTCCATTGATAGTTCACTTTACGCTCACTTCACCTATGTTATCACGGTGAGATTTTTACAGAATCGATAGGCTGCATGGTTTGTGGCATGCGACCTTTTTGGTAATTGCATAATATTATACTGGGAGCAACTGTGAGAAAAGGTCAGAAAGTTAAAAAGAGTCTCAATAATTTAAAAAAAGCTATCATCTTTGAAGCGCATAAAGTTTTATAGGATGAGTATATTATTTTTCATAATAAATAATATATAACAGTTCACTGCCTGCATACTTATTTATCTCTTTTGTAGACGTTCCTTCTCCGTGCTATAACGACTACTTTCGATGCAAGGTAAGCTGCAAACTTAGCCAGTTTGCGGTATACCGGACTAATTAGTTCAATCCTAAACTACCTGATTTACTCCCACCTTGCAAGTTTTGCAATAATATTATTGTAATCTAATTGCAGGAACTGATTAACTTCGCGGAAACTTGGCCCGTTCCAACCAATATTAATATTAATTAAAAATACAAATATATTTCTTAGATTGTCTAATTTTACGGGCCGTCAGATTTGAGGTGGGGTTTCTATTTTTGCCATAAAATTGCGGTTTTAATTCAAATGCTTTTTTGCACGCTGAAAATCATTTTGGGGTAATGATCCTTTTTTTTGGAAATTCGTTCGGTTCAATGATTTTTGTTGGTAATATAGAATAGAATAGAATACTTTTTAATATGTACACCATATAAATTACAGACATATGGAAATTAATAGGTGCTTTATAGAAATGAACAGGTGCTTTATAATTATTTATTACTAGCTTTTGCCAGCGACTTCGTTCGCGTGGAATAATGACTTCCGGAAATTGAGGCACTAACTCTCATAGAGTTTAACCGATGTGCTCTTTCTTCTGCCGATTCTTGAGAACGCGTATTTCTCATTCAACGCGTTTTTCAAGACAATAGCGGGCGGACGCCGGCGTTCGCTTGGGGCTTGAATAACTAAAATATATAACTACGTCTAATATATAAAATAATATATAATAAAACCTACTTCACTTAAAACTAAATACCTATAACTACTATAATTAATAATACCTATACCTATAATTAATAAAAGTACCTACGCTTTTACCTACTTAATATTAAAAAAAACTGAACATAAATTAACCAAAACTTACCTACTACTAACTACTACTAACCTATTACTACTTCACCTAAAAAGAAATCCTGTTTTCCCAACATTTCCCTTCACTGCTCTGCTCCTATTGATCGTAGCGTGATGAAAAGTATACTATAACCTGCCCAGGAGTATGAAGAACAATTGTACCAAGTTTCGTTGAAATCCGTCGAGTGGTTTTTGTTTCTATAACGAACATACAGACAGACAGACAGACAAAAATTTTACTGATTGCATTTTTGGCGTCAGTACCTATCGATCACTAATCACCCGCTGATAGTTATTTTGGAAATATATTTCATGTACAGAATTGACCTCTCTACAGATTTATTATAAGTATAGATAAAGAAAGAAAGAAAAATGCGTTTATTGGCATTACAGCAAGATAAATACACTTTAAAACTATAAGACAGAAAACAAAGATTGTAATAATATTTTTTCATTATATATTATTATTATATTATAATCATTTAGTTCAAACACTTTTCATTAAAAATTTCGTATCGTATGAACTTGGAAACTTCACTTAAATTATGTAAAAACGCAGCACTATAAATCTTCATAAGGTAAGCCTTTTAATCGAGGATGTGTTTCTGCAGAAAAATGCAGGAGATCGTAATCGGTGCTGAGCGTACAGTACAATGCACGAGGAGAAGCGATTTACATCATACCAGCCGGTTTATTCTGTAAAAATCTCACGGTGAACATTTATGTGAAGTAAGCTCGAAGTGAGCTGTCATTCTACCTAATGCTACACGACGCTACTTGTGACGACTAGATTTTTACAGAATAGATCGGTTGAACACATTAATAAAAAAGTTTTCAGGCGCCTGACCATTACTTTTATTTCTATGTGTATCATGGCACCAACGAACTTATAATTTATACAAAAACTTGGACAGTTTAAGAAAAGGAATAGTAAAAAAAAAAAAATTTTTCCAGATAAGAAGATTACGATTAAAACTCATATACAGTTATACTTATTATGTGCCAATATTGTTTTTTCAATAATCTTTCTTACCGGTTTTATTATACAAAATTACTATTTTTTATTAAACAGAATTATTTTATATCATTATTCTTAAAACGTATTATGTTAAATATTGTTAAGAAACTAGCTGTCTTATTAGTAATTGTAAGAAATCATGCCGGCTGTGACAAGGTTTATCCTATTATGATTTATTTATACTGTATTTTACCAATTGTTAATTTTGAATAAATATTGTATTTTTTATATTTTTAAATTTCTATTAACAATTTTCTTATTATTTCCTAGTATCCTGCCGCTCCCGTTTATAGCTTGCACCACTTCTCGTAGAAGTATAACTTTTATCTAAACAATACATTTGCATGTCGCCCACCGCCGAGACAGCCATATCTTGCAACTGAATGGGTTTTATTTTAATACGTGTGTTTTTAAAGCATATTATACGACTTCTTAGACAAGATTGCCTGTGGCAGCTACTGAACTAACGTGGGTTTCTTTGTTAGTTATGTAGTATTAAAATAAATCCACAAAATTAAAAAAATAAATGTGTTTGTTTTAGATACGGTTGGTCATCGTACCTACTTATTGTCACAGCACCATGATAGGAGCCTTTTTAGCCTCGTACAGGACTTTCGCACGGGTCGATCGATCAGGTACGCGCTACGCTTGCCGCGGTTGGTCCGTGGATGGGTGACCATCTTCACATACCAAGACCCCTCCGTGCCTCGGAAAGCACGTTAAGCCGTTGGTCCCGGCTGTCATTCGTGGATCTTTGACAGTCGTTACGTCGTCAGAAGCCCGAAAGTCTGACACCAGTCTTACCAAGGGATATCGTATTACCCAGTAACTGGGTTGTGGAGGTCAGATAAGCAGTCGCTCCATGTAAAATACTGATATTCAGCTGCATCTGGTTAGACTGGAAGCCGACCGCAACACAGTTGGGAAAAGACCAGGCAGATGATGACAGTCTTTATGTTTATTATTTTCTTATTATAAAAGTAATTTTAGTTTCATAATTTTATGATTTTTATTTTAGTTTAATTTGTGAGGTTACACAAAATATATTATACTTTAAATAACAACAAAATTAAAAATGTCTTATTAATAAAAAAAAAAAAACAAAGGACAATGACCAAAGTACAGACAGCACATCAAGCTACTACAATCTGTCAAATTTCTTTAATAGATTTTTAACTTTATTGCCAAAGCATAAGGTTCAAAGTTAATTGGAAAAATTTGTCAGTTTCGGGTAGCTTGATGTGCTGGTTTCTGTACTATAGACCCCGTCCCCATCGTTGATTCATCGTCCTAAGGCAATAATAGCATGTCAGAATCAGAATATTTATTTGCGAAACATAGGTAGGTATTTACATAAAGGTCTTAGGTTATATTATGGGCGCTATGTTTTGCCGTGAAGACGTAAAAATATTGTAGAATATAAATCACCATGTCCTTTTCATATTATTTTCCTGTTCTTTAGGTACACTATCGTCTTTTATAGATATATAGAATTAAAATAATATGTAAGTATATAACAACCAATACCTAATAACCTAGCCTCTTGGGTACATTAGTAGTCGACAGCAAAGCAGATGAATTTTTCAACACTACATTTTAGTTTGTAAATAGTTTTAAGTAGTTGTTGGGATATCATTTTGTTCATCATCTGCCTAGCCTTTTCCCAACTATGTTGGGGTCGGCTTCCAGTCTAACTGGATGCTGAATACCAGGATTTTACATGGAGCGACTGCCTATCTGACCCCCACAACCAGTTACTGGGTAATACGATACCCCTTGGTAAGACCGGTTGTCAGACTGTCGGGCTCCTGACTACCCGTAACGACTGTAAAAGTTCCATGAATGACAACCGGGACCAAAAGCTTAACGTGCTTTCCGGGGCACGGAGGGGTCTCGGTATGTAAAGATGGTCACCCACCTACAGACCAACCGCGGCAAGCGTGGCTTAACCAGATCGATCGACCTGTGCTGCTGTTTTTATTTAGGCACGGGCCCCTCTCGTTATCCCCTTGGGATATCATTTTGTTATTTTTATTAATTAATTAGATACATGTAAGTATACAGGGTTACTTTTCAATGACCAGCCAAATTTAAGGATGTGGTTCAGACCATCAAACTAAACAACTTTCTCCATGGGACCAATATCGTAATCGGGAAAAATTTATCAACTGTCCCATAGAAAACTTCAATACCTACTCGTCCTAAACGTATGGGACGGCTGAATTTTTATTCGCGATTACGATGTTGGTCCTATGGAGAAAGTTCTTAAATTTAGCTGGTCATTGAAAAGTAACCCTGTATAGTAATTTAAAGTCGCTTTTCGTGTTTGTCTGTGTGACCACGTTGTTTTTGTAAGCTGCGTAACGGATTTTCATGCGGTTTTCAACATCCTTTGGTGAATTTATTACGGAAGGTTATTGTGTATATCTTTTTCTTTGCCTAGCCTTATCCCATTTCATTTGGGGTCGGCTCTCCCCATCATTCTTTCCCAGATGTTTCGGTTATGGGTCGTCGAGTCCTTTCGTTAATGTGTATACTTAATAAATTAATTAACTTAGACATAATAAATAAATCTTTATGATTTATGAATTCGTAAAAACAGTACAAAGCAGGGGCGGGTCGCTAGTTTAAAATAACCACAAGTAAAGAAACTAATTATAATAATCTATAAAAGTTCTTTGGATAAGAACCAAGTTTATTCCAACAAAAACTGCCACCGTTTGCGTACTAGCATAAATATTAACATTTCTACTTTCTTTCTTTTTAATTCAATTAGTCGTTTCCGACTCGGCCTACTTTAACGAACAGTGCAAGTTAAATATTTGATAACATTTATTAATAGTAGATCTCAGGAGGGAATGAAATGAATTTAAATTGTTTATTCTGTAAATAGGATATCGGAATCATTTAAACACGTCACATTAAAAAAAATAAATGGAGTCGATATTTCCTATCTGACTACCCCTGTTTCTATCTGACCACCCCCGAGAAGAAATGGGGCAACTAACTCAGGGGTCAGTCTCTTTACACTAGAATGTAGATTATGTCTGGTCTTAGATCATTTAAGGAGGAACCTTCATCATTTACTAAAGGTTTTTTTGACACTGACTAAACTGAGGGGCAATTCTTGTAATTTTAAGAACGTTCACAGCCTGATCTCAGTCTCAATCTGTCAAAAAATACTTCTAAATTCCCTATATTTTGACAAGTTTTTGACATTTGTTTGTCGCCGAGATGAGACTGCGATTAGATTTGCAACGTTTTAAATTACGAGAATTAGCCTTTTGATCATCAACATGCTAACTTAAGACGGGTTGCCGATTCCAGACTATAAAATCCAGGTTTCCTCACGATGTTTCTCATTCACCAATGTCAGGATTATCCAAGATAAATTCAGAAAGTACATCTATATATATAAATGAATTGTTGTTCGTTAGTCTCGCTAAAACTCGAGAACGGCTGAACGGATTTATCTTATCTTGGTCTTGAAATGTTCTTGGAGGTCTAGGGAAGGTTTAAAAAGGTGAGAAAAATCGAATAATTCCCGGAAAAACACGTTTTCTAACTAAAATGTACAGTCAGTTGTCTTTTATTTATCGATTGAAGCAGTACGAAGTCTGCCAGGTCAGCTAGTAAATGAATAAAAAAAAACACATTGGTCATTACATTTTGTTCTTATCTATACTAATCTATACTAAATATTATAAAGAGGAAAGATTTGTATGTGTGTTTGTAACGAATTGGCTCAAAAAGTACTGGATCGATTTTAAAAATTCTTTCACCATTTGAATGCTACATATCACTGATTAATAAAGGCTATTTTAATTGCAAGAAAATAATAAAATGTTTAAAAAATAAATGTCCACCCGTGCGAAGCCGGGACAGGCCGCTAGTGACAAATAAAAAGGAAGGTAATCTATTACAGTTTAATAGTACGGAACCGTAAGCGCACTTGGCCGATTTTTTGACATGGATCCGGAAACATAAGGAAATTGTGCTACTTTTTTCTTAAGTAAGAAGATTTAGCAAATTTTACGCTCGATTGGCTTATATGTTAATTAATCACAATAATATTTGAATAAAGGGAGAGTAGTGGTGGCCCAGTGGTAAGGGCCGTAACCGTAACTTACCAGTTGTCGGTCGTAGGTTCGAACCCAGACAGGCGCTTTACTTTGTGTACAGACGCCAGCAGGTCAATCTACCCCAATCTGTCAAATTTCTTTGATAGATTTTTCAACTTTAGCACAAAGGAATAAGGTTCATATTCAATTGGGAAAATCTGACAGATTGGGGTAGCTTGATGTGCTGGCCTCTGTACCTAATTATATTTCGTCACCACAGCTCTCAAAACGGTGAAGAAAAACGTCGTGAGGAAACTGGCAGGTCCTTGGGCCAAAAATTCGGAGACATGTGACATCTACCAACCCGTACTGGGGCCGCGTGGTGGATTACGGCTCACTTCTTCTCATAGAGAGGAGGCCTATTTCCCAGCAGTGGGAACATTATAGGCTGATTATGTGTGTTATGTAAACGTAAACCTTAGAACCCCTCGTTACATAAACTAGGTAGTTAAAGTAAATAGTATTCACTCATTGAGAAGTTAAACCTAAAATGTCATGCATATTATTAATAGCGCCCCGCGGTTTCACCCGCATAAGTTTCGATACCGTAGGAATATCGGGATGAAAAGCATTCTATGTGTTAATCCTGGTTATAAACTATCTGTGTGCCAAATTTCATCCAAATCCGTTAAGTAGTTTTTGCGTGAAAGAATAACAAACATCCATCCATCCTCAGAAACTTTCGCGTTTATAATATTAGTAGGAAGTAGGATTAGTAGGACTAGCTGCGCCCCGCGGTTTCACCCGCGTAAGTTTTGATCCCGTGGGAATATCGGCATAAAAAGTATCTTATGTGTTATTCTGATGTATAAACTATATTACTGTAAAGTTTTATCAAAATCCGTTCAGTAGTTTTTGCGTGAAAGAGTAACAAACATCCATCCATCCATCCTCACAAACTTTCGCATTTATAATATTAGTAGGACTATTATTATTATTATTATTAGTAGGATTAGTAGGAAATTAGGAAGTAAGATAGTAGAATAGGATAGGAAGTAGGATTGGTAGGATAGGATAGTAGGATAGGATGATGAATGTATATATAGGTATCTGTTCTCAATTTAGGTCAAATTATCTTTCTTTGCAACGTAGGTGAGTTGCAAAGAAAAATAGTTTACCTAGGTATACCAAAATGTAAGTTGCACCTAGCTACAAATATTAACAATATTACTGAAAGAATTAAAACGAAACTACTTTTCATCCCATTTTACTTATTTCTAAAAATTAGCTTGGTGTACTACCAATAAATAAATAAAGTCCTCCAGACCGTATTTCGGCCGCGGCAGCCAATCTCAACGGAGACTAGGCTTCGGTGCGAGAGATATTATATTGCACAAATGTGCGTGCAGACACAGGTGCACTCATCCTTCCCTCACTCTCATAGTCCGATGGGACGGCAATCCGCCCCGGCCGGAGAGAGATCAGGCGCAGGACCAACGGCTTAACGTGCTTTTCGAGTCACGGGGGTATCACACTGTCAACTTCCAAACTCCGGGCTGTTACTAAGAAATTCCTTATGGAAAATCTCCATAACACTTGGCCCAACCAGGAAATCGAACCCAGGACCCTACGCTCAGCAGTTGCGCTTGCGACCATGAAACCAACGGGGCAGTTAAAACTACGAATAACCAGGCGATCAATCTGCTGATTGCTCGGGAGTTGGATGTTGATATATTTATGTATCGATGTTTAATGTATGCATGAAGTTTTCCAAAATCCGTCCAGTTTGGACGGATTTTGGCACACAACTAGACCATAATCTGGGTTGCCGTGGGGTAATTTCCAACCTCTACGCGGGTGAAGTTGCGGAAAAAGCTAGTACTGTATAATATTTACGTCAACAATATGTCAGCTCTCATAATCTGTCAGCGCTGACGATAATAATAATTTATTTATCAGGTACAATGAATTAAGTATTGCTTACTCATGAAAGGTCATCGTGAATCATTAATAATACTTAACCAATTACATTAAATTGTAAAATAAAAACCGGTTAAGTGAGAGTCGGACCCGCGCACCGAGGCCGCGAGGGTTCCGTACAAATTTGTAGGTATGTAAATAGTTTATCACGGGATTTTTTAAAAAATGTAACTACAAATTTGTAGGTATGTAAATAGTTTATCACGGGATTTTAAAAAAAATGTAACTACAAATTTAGTTTTCGGATTTTTCCTTTACTTGTGCTGCATGACATTGCTTCTTGCCAAATTTCATGGAACGGGAAGTAAGTAAGCCTATAAGGTGTGATTTCGAAACATAAACGCCCGCACCTTTTGATTGCGACGACTTCAAAAGTTTAATTTTATTCACAGCTTCAGGGGATTGCAGCCCTGAGTATTTGATATTAATTTCAACTTGAGAAAAAGGGTCTTGACCGTCGGACAGACAGACAGACAACGAAGTGATCTTACAAGGGTTCCGTTTTCCTTTTGAGGTACGGAATCCTAAAAATCAATTAAAGACATGAGTCGATGAAGGTGATATGTCGCATTTTTAGATTTTCGCTGTTCTATGTTTTGAAATATCCTAAAATGTTTATGCGAAACTTTGAACTAAATTTTCTCGAAATTAGAATTTTGCGACATATCACCTTCATCCACTCATGTCTTCAATTATTTTTAAAAGAGTAGCAGTGGAATTTCTTGCCGGCTCTTCTTCATAGGAATCGATCAATTGGAACCGTGCACCTAGCTTCTGACGTTTCATAAGTGCCCTTGTAGGTTTATGTGATTTTTTTTTTTCTGTCTGTGAAATACACGACTGGAGAAAACTCATTTTGTGTCTGTTGATATTATACGTTTATTTTTTTAGATATAATACTGATCTAATCGGTGATAGAGTCCACAAAAGTGCATGCTTGTCAAGAAGTAACCTATTCACTCCAGCGTGACCAGATTCAGTATTTTTAATACTTTTTCGGTGTATTTTATCGACTTTTTCGGGCATCTCAGTATTTTTCTAATCTAAGTGTTTTTATAATATTTACTTCCGCCAAACACTTACACAAAAAACCCCAAAATACCTTAAAAAATACAGATGCTCGGAAAAGAAAAACTACAAAATAAAAAAAAACTGAATCTGGTCACGCTGATTCACTCTTGAAGAACCAGAGAGCCTAGCTAAGTGACTATCGCTTTTATAGCGTTTCGTAGTTCAACGACTTTCAACAGGATTGACATAGGCGTTTTGGTAGCTTATGTCAATCTTATACATTTTTAACTTTTTCATTAATACGATATATTGCCGATAAAATGTTTCTTTGTTTATTATTATTAATCAATTTATTTCAGATCAATCCATATAATTACAAATTATAAATACAGAGAAATATATAAAAGAAAGAAAAAAAAGTTTATTTGGACACAATTCGTGAAACATAAAACACAAAACAAAATAAACATAATGTTGTAATTAACAATTGTGTGTGCCTCACGGCTGCGCCAAAAACGTTCATTTCAGCATTAATGAAATAAATTAAAATAAAATGTTATTAATTAAATAACATACATAGAAATAAATTATTACAATTATAGGTATCTAATGTGTTAGTAAAATCTTATACACTATGTTAGTCAACACCCATCATAGTATACATCCATTTGTTCTGGATAGGACCCCCTGCCTTTGCCTGGGTTCAAGCTTGCAACATTGGGAAACACAGACTCCGACAAAGAGACAGACTGATGAGAAGTTTCCACAGTCGTCACACAATTGTCATGGTTGTCAGACTTTCGGGCTGCTGACGACCCGTACCGACTATCAAAGATCTACAAATGACAGCCCCAACCAACGGCTTAATGTGCTTTCCGAGGCACAAAAGGATCTCGGTATGTAATGGTTGGTTACCCGTGGCTGTTATTACTTAGCCACGAGCCCCTTTTTGATTTATTAATGGAATAATTTTATTTTTATTTTTGAAAACGAGGAACATTTAATAAAAATATTGACAGTCATTAAACAAAAAAATTAAATGCTTCATTGTGTAGTTCAATATTGAGATAGACTCATGATAGTACAAGTTTAAACCTTAGTGGTTTTTGGTTGCTATTTAATATGAATAATCCTGTATTCTTTTGTATAAACGTTAAATAAACAAAAAAAAAACTTTTTATCCTAACGAAGTAGACAGAAAACATCGAAAAGATATTAATAGACATAAAACAATTGGAGTATATGAATTAATTAATGTCATGATCGATGGACTGTAAGCCTCTAAAAATACGGTATTTTTTAAACAAACACCTTTGACATACTATTAATTATGAGTAAGCCGGTGTCAGTTTTGAGAGTAGCTATTTTGAAACGGATGATGCTACAAAATGTATGGAAGCTGGTCCTGCTCCAATAGGAATCAATAATATATAATTAGAAAGGTACTAAAATTTTGTACAGACGCCAGCACATGAAGCTACTACAATCTGTCAAATTTCTTCAATAGATTTTCAACTTTATCGCTAAAGCATAAGGTTCAAAGATGGTTGGGAAAATTTGACAGTTTCGGATAGCTTGATGTGCTGGCGTCTGTATCATCTATTCAGTTTAAAAGAGCTTTCCGACGATAGCTATTGGAGGTACCAAAATGGGCATCATCCTTTACCTTATTGGTGGAATTTGAGTGTCAGTTTACTTCTGAAACATATTTCTAAAAACTGAAAGTACTACAATTATTTTACTCTGGTTTTGCATTTCTGCCAAAATCATATTAAACTTTATTTTGGCTGTCTTGGGGTTGTTAATGGGTTGCAGCATTTGCAGCTATTAGAGGTAACATAATTGAAGGGACTATACCTGATTTCCGTTTTCATATTTAACCACAGAGTTATCCTCCTAATTGAACGGGACATATTTTGTATGGGACTTCAATATCGACATTTTAGACACCCTAGCGTAGAAATTTTTCGCGGTTAACATAAAAAATAATTTGCTGTTTTATAGAAAAATGCAATACATACGCATATCCGACGAAAAATTACAATTCAGGAGGGTTCCGAATCATGTAACGGGTAACCACTGAAAATCAGCGCTGTGCTATGGGTCTCCTATAGCACAGCATCATGCTGAGTCTTCTTGTCACAGTCATGACGTGCAGAAGATGACTATTTCTGCTTTGTGCTCGTGAATATAGATATATTTTGTTTTTATTTATCCTGTTATTAGAATTAACTATCGTTTTGTTTACACGTGTTTCTGTGACAAATGAACCTACTTTTCTTTCTGTGAATTCATGGTAATTTAATTCATAGTTTCTTAAATTTTTTCATCATTGTTATCAAAGGGCAGTGTCTCGTGAAATCCTTTTATTTTTAATAATAAACGCGTCAAACTAGAACCTTATTCTAATCACAATAGTTCGCCATCCCCGGGGGTTACGCTCGCCACAACTGTCAGAATTCTGCATAATTTTGATTGTATTTCAACAAACTACCGACACGAGACTTTGATCTAATTGCATTTTACTTTGCATATTAGGTATTGTAGGCATGCGACCCGGGCCTGCTTCGCACGGCTTCTACGATTTGACGAAACATCGAGATTTCTCTATTATAAGTAAGTTTAATATAAGAGTACCTAACACATATGAACCTTATAACCATGAATCAAAATAAGTTCTCTAAATGACGCTGAATACCGCACCAAAATCCGTTGCGAAATTTAGAAGAACAACGCGCTTACATAGACACACACGAAAAGCGACTTTAATTTGTCAAAGTCAAAGATCTTTATTGTGAGGCAGTGGTTACAGAGTTGTTATTGAGTTATTTTGGTGTGCGTTTGCACTGCTCATGGTGGAGCAGTGCAAGTTTATGTCATCATCATCATCAGCCGGAAGACGTCCACTGCTGAACAAAGGCCTCCTCCTTAGACCACCACGACGAACGACAATCCGCCACTTGCATCCATCGGATGCCCGCGACTCTCACGATGTCGTATCAGTTCGCAAGTTTATGTGATATATATTAATTCAAATAGAAATTTTAATTGGAATATTTTGCATTAAAACATAAAAATAGTTTGGCACTAACTCATCATGAATCTTTCGGACAACAATTCATGTACCTACTGTATAATATGGTCTATTTACCAAGCACTTATTTAATTTATTCTTAAAAAAATAATGTTTTTAATCTCACTTATTAGCTTAGAAAGCTGGTGAAGACATTCCGAAGAAACTTTTAGAAAGTAAGGCTGATTTTGAGGGCATATTTGCTATTTTGTCAAACTACCCGAAACTGTAAAATTTTCCCGATCAACTTTGAACCTAATACCTTAGCAATAAAGTTGGAAATCTAAAGATATTAAAGAAGTTTGACAGATTGTAGTGGGTTGATGTGCTGGCGTACAATAAAGTTTATACAGGCTGTCCCTGGAAGTATGAATGTGGTATAGATCAAATCAAATAGGGGCGTGGGCAAAGTCATTTCCAAAATTTTTAATCCTGAGAATGTTAGTGAATTTTTTACGGTTCAAAAGTTATGACCAACTTTTGTTATTTTCAATCACTTTGCATAGTGCTCAAAGAACAAAATCATTTAAAAAAACTACCAGGAACTGTCAATTTAAATTTTTTAGACAGACCTGATAGTTTTTTTTTAATGATTTTTTTTCTTTGAGCACTAAGTATGCGAAACGATTGACAAAAATTGGTCAAATCTTTGGAACCGTAAAATAATTCTCAATCATCAATCATTCTCAGGATCAAAAAGTTTGGAAATGACCTTGCCCACGCCCCTATTCGATTTGATCCATGGATACTTCCAGGGACACCCTGTATAAATAAAAAAATATATAAATAAATAGATTTGTTCAAGTCAAGTTAATCTGAAATCAGTCTAGCCTATCCCCAACTACCGGTCTCTCTGGATGGATAGGGAAATAACTATTTTTGGAACGTTAGTAGTTGCGAATTTATAAATGTAGTTACATGAAAGTTTTGTAATCGTTCAGTTCCATCGTTCGTTTAGTGGACACCCATTTGAAAGTTTTTGTGGATCGATCAATGATGTAGGCAAACTTTATTGTATGGATTAGATATACATACCTATACAACATGTCCCGGAATTAACGGACACCACCAAACATCCTAATATTATGTTCTAAACATAATACATTAACACACTACATTTTTACTATTGTATTTATAAAACACTGATCATTTTTTTTAATAAGTTGCCCTTTACTAGGAATTTCTCCTGTATTTTGGGTGCGTTTACAAACATTTAAACTTACATACACAAACAGCCAGACCCGGAACAACTATTTGTAGGTCATACAAATATTTGGGAATCGAACCCGCGACACGCAGCGCAGCAGTCAATCGCTTAACCATTGCGCCAACCGTGCCATCAATTAGTGATACTGATATACGCACGCACACAGTCGCATACATAAGGGCCTAGCGTAGCAGGTAGGTACTTCATCCATTTAGGTTTAATTTGACCAGCGGAATGTAACTGTAATTTACGTAGTTTTAATTATTTTCGACAAAAAAATACCTATATTAAAAATGATAGTGTAGCGGTATCTACAACGCCACATGCGAACTACGAGCCATACTGACGTCACGCAGAATCCTGCATCTCGCAAGCAGAGTTTACCGCGCAACTAGCATATCTTCTAATATATAAAATTCTCGTGTCGCGGTGTTTGTGGTTAAACTCCTCCGAAACGGCTGGACCAATTTGTATGAAATTTTGTGTGCATATCGGATAGGTCTGAGAATCGGCTGCCATCTATTTTTTTTTTAATTTTTGCAAAACGACGTTTGCGGGGTCAGCTAGTAATATATAATATTGTATAATATTTTATAAATAATATTGTATTTTACGTGTTTATATGGGCCTTGATGCCTGAAATAAATAGATAAATAAATATATACAATGGCCCGACATGAATCATCGGGCAGTTGCCCGCTAAACACGACGCCCCGTCTGGTCGGAAGATCCTCCCTTTTGTATGGAGTATGAGTGAACAAGATTCAGTAAATGATTCTGAGCAAACACTTGCATAATGAACATTAATTCAATTACATATTTTATGGGTACATGCCCTATTAGAACAGGATGGTAGGTAGGGACACGGACACCGAATAATAACCGACGAATAAATTCAACGCAGAGGGGTTCAAAATCATGTACTGAACTATGGTAACAGTTGTGCGTCGATGTCCCAGCCTGTTATAATAAAGAGTTCGTTTTTAGGATTCTGTACCTTAAAAGGAAAAAACGGAACCCTTATAGGATCACTTTGTTGTCTGTCTGTCTGTCAAGACCTTTTATCTCGGGAACTCGTGGAGGTATCAAGTTGAAATTAAAATTATATACTAAATTCTACAATCTCTTGAAGTCATGAAAAAATCAAATTTCTAAGTTAACGAAAAAAAAAGATACGGCCGTTTATGCCGCCAAAAAGTTATTATTTCGACACTCCAAGGGAACAAAAATTTATAGGGTACTTTCGATTGACCTAAAATCATGAAATTTGGCAAGAAGCAATTTCATGTAGCACAAGTTAAGGAAAAAATCTAAAAATTGTAATTTTTAGTTACATACCTGCAAAGTACGGAACCCCCGGTGCGCGGGTCCGACTTGCAGTTGACCGGCTTTTTGAAGTGAAACTTCTTTACGCACGCTTGACTTGGGGAGTAAGCTGGCGAACGCGTGACGTAAGCATTACGAAAAGTGTGATCGGGCAAGGCGAACGGAAGTTAAGTGGGGGATATAAGCAAGAGACAGCAGTGCGCGCGCACATTTTCTTTCTCTCTTCCTCTCATAGCCAAATACGTTCCGTATATCTAAGCAATAGAAGATCTATGCAAAAATATTAATTTACCAATGAAACCATGAAATAAATTTAAATATTTGTAGAAAATTAATATATGTATATGTGTATACATGTATATATTGTACACACATATATATATATACATACAGATGGAGCGAAAGAAGTTTCACTTCAGTCGTGTGGTCATAAGCACACTCGTTTTTTTTTTTTTTGTTTGAACGCGCTAATCTCTGGGACTACCGTCGATTTTTTTCATTTAAACTATTTTCATTTGATAGCTCAATTCTTGAGGAAGGTTATAAGCAATTTAACATAACGCTACGAGCCTTAAGATCCGCAACAAAAGTAAAAACGCGGGGTACAATCAGTTATTATGAAAACAAAGCTTATGTTTATGGGAGCAAATTATTTTTGGCCTACTTTTTTACATATTTTGGTAAATACTTATAGGATTTTTTATACAATCCCTATGGTCTCTTCTAGTGGAAATAGACAGATACGTCGAAAGGAACAGCAAAACACCCCCTTGTCTGTTTTATACAAAATGCAAGAATGGCTAAACTTTGAACATTCATTTACTTCCAGTTTTAAACATAGCGAAAACATTATTCCTTCCTTTATTTCATTATTTTCACATAAATTATATTTTTAAATATTAAGATATAAAAAATATAAAAAAATAGTAGTAGAGTCCAAGCTACCGGCGGTTAGGACTCCAGAGAGAGGAGCCTCCTAACAATGCGGGCCGTTTCCAGAAGTACCGCTTTCTGAATCTAGCCCTTGATCCAGCTGCCCAACAAGAACCTCCTCAGGTGTTGTTCGAGGCTCTTGGGTTTTATTTATTTATTTATTTAAACTTTTCGCACAAAAAAGGTACAAAGGCGGACTTAATGCCTTAGGCATTCTCTACCAGTCAACCAAGGGTGGTGAAGAGATTAGATGGCAGGTGCTTCGGTTGAGAGGAACAATGGAGAGAAAAATAGATATTGGAAATGAGACACGAGATAAGAAGGAGGAGTGGGAGAGTTGAGAAGGGAGAAAAGCATCGTCAAAGCGCGCAAACTTCTTCTTTGGCGAATGGACATCCATTTGAGCTCTGATATATAGGGTGACTGGTAATTAGTGACCGATACTTAAACACGTGATTGTACTCATGATCAAACCAACCTGAATTCGCGAAAAAAAATCTGCTGTTCAGTACCTACATTTTGACCAGTTAGGCGAACATAAATGACTGAACAGCAGATTTTTTTCACAATTTCAGGTTTGGTCCCATAGTAAAAGTTGTTTGTTATCATGAGTACAAGCAGGTGTTTAAGTATCGGTCACTAATTATCAGTCACCGTATATAGCTCGACACATGGTCATATTTTCTGAGGTTGAATATGAACCGGATACCATTGTTGAGCAATCTATCGAGATTATCCAGCAAAACCGCATTGAAGTCAAAGTAGCACATAGTAGCGTTAACCCATTGGAAGTCACGGCTGTCGGCACAATGATCACTGAGCCCACATCCCACATGTCGATTACCTCGCGAGCCAAGTCAAGATACTTGATATAATAATTATTATTAAGTGTAAAAAGAAGAGCAGTGATAGCCCACTGGGGACTGCCGTGACTTACGAGTAGTAGGTCGTAGGTTCAAAACCAGACAGACGCTTTACTTTGTGTAAATTATATATTATGTAAATTATTTCATTACCACTGCTCTCAAAACTGTGAAAGAAAACATCGTGAGGAAACCGGCATGTCCTAGAGCCAAAAATTCGAAGACATGTGACATCTACCAACCCGCACTGGGCCCGCGTGGTGGATTATGGCCCACTCCCTCTCACAGTGAGGAGGCCTGTGTCCCAGCAGTGGGATCATTATAGGCTGATTATGGTATGTAAGAAATAATAGCATTTGTAGCGAATTCATAGTTATTCTGTGTATATCCTACTCTATCCTAACCTACTAATAATCCTATCCTACTAATATTATAAATGCGAAAGTTTGTGAGGATGGATGGATGGATGTTTGTTATTCTTTCACGCAAAAACTACTGAACTGATTTTGATGAAACTTTACAGTAATATAGTTTATACATCAGAATAACACATAGGATACTTTTTATCCCGATATTCCCACGGGATCAAAACTTACGCGGGTGAAACCGCGGGGCGCAGCTAGTAAATAATAAATGGCCAATTTATATATAGATATATCAAGAATGATTGATTTGACTATTCATTATTTGAAAAACGTCAGAGAACACACTGGCATGACTCTCAATTCCCTGGGAATATCGGGATAAAAAGTATACCTACAATGTCTTAATCCAGATCATGGTCTACTCATGTGCTAAATTTCATCCAAATCCGTTCAGCCGTTTTGGTGTGAAAGAGTAACAAACACACAAAAACTCAAATCTTTTCTCTTGTAATATTAGTTTAGACACCACAACGTTAGCGTAAATGAAGAGAGCAGAAGAATAGGTACCTAAACCTAACCGCTATACCACCACCAACCATAGGTAGTTGGTTGGTGGTAATTATGACCACCAGTATACTTAACCCATTTAAAATCACGACATACATCGGAATAACAAGCTTTTTTGTCTACTCCTAAAAGGTAATTGCGGTGCCTCTAATCAGACCATGTCCCACTTGCTGGAGTGCGCTAAGTGCCCGTTTACCTGCACGCTGAATGAAATATAGAATGCCACTGGTGCCGCAATCAACGTGGCCATCTACTGGGCTCAAACATCAAAGAGTACCATTGACACAAAAAGAAGAAGCAGAGGGAATTATTTTCCAAAAATACACTGGTTTAATTAATAAATATAAGGTGTTTCAAAATTAACCCTACAAATTTTAAGAGGTGCTTTAGGCCATCGAACTGAACAACTTTCACTATAGGACCAACTTTGAAATCACGAAAAAAAAATCTGTTGTTTAATACAAAAGTTCAATACCTACTTGACCAAAATGTATGATACAAATGATTTTTTTTTTCGTGATTTCAGAGTTGGTCCCATAATGAAAGTTGTTCAGTTCGATGGTCTAAAGCACCTCTTAAAGTTTGTACGGTTAATTTTGAAACACCTTATAGAAATAATACATTCATTTCAAATAATCATTAAAAGCAAAATAATTTATTTTTTTATTAACTACGTCCCTATTATATTTCTATTTTTCCTGTCAGATACGTATTTTACAAATAGTTTTATGCGTTAAAAAACCGATCAAGTGCGAGTCAACTCGCGCACCGAGGGTTCCGTATGAATATGTAGGTATGCAATTACAAATTTATGGTTTTCGGATTTCTTCCTTTACTTGTGCTACATGAAATTGCTTCTTGCCAAGTTTCATGATTTTAGGTCAACGGGAAGTACCGTATAGGTTTAGATTCCCTTGCGAGTGCGAGTGTCAAAATATGCAGCATAAACGGAACATAAGCGCCCGTTTCTTTTAATTGCGTTGACTTAGAACTTTGATTTTTTCATTGCTTCAAGGAATTGCAGCCCTTTTTTTTGCTCGGTGGAAATCCTCATAGACTTCCTCCATCGTGGGGGTGACAGAGGGACATGCCGGACTCTTACCGGCTAAAACCACCGCGATATTCCACCTCTACCTATTGCCATGGTTTTGGGGGAGTGCGGGATTCGCATAAGCATTTACCGCTCCAAGGAATTGCAGCCCTGAGTATTTTATATTAATTTCAACTTGATAAATCCACGCGTTCCTGAGAAAAAGGGTCTTGACAGACGGACAGATAGACGGAAAACGAAGTGATCTTATAAGGGTTCCGTTTTTCCTGTTATGGTACGGAACCCTTAACAGGAAAAACGGAAAAGAACACCTCTACCCAACCTTACGGAGAATACAGGCTTCTTATTATGTTATATTATTAAATTCGTTTTACTTTTAAATTAATGAGATTACTTAATTTATCACAAGTAGACTGAAAAAGATAAAAAAGACGACAAGCTACATGATACTCTGTAGATATTTCTTTCAACCGAAAGATTTCAACGTTTTACCTTTATATTATAACTTTATTAGTATAATCAGTAAAGAAAAATAGTTCACTTAGTTTAAAACGAATACATATATTGTAAATTATTTTAACTGTGTATTTTTTTTTAATTTAAAGTTTTTTCCGAACGGGAATTTATTTAACCACGAAATTACGAATTGGAATAAAATTAATATTTCCTATAGTTGGCATATCGATAACGTAGTTTGTGGTCGAAATTAGGTGTAATTTATTTCGTTGACACTTTTACAAACATATTGTTCATAGCAGATTAATTGTTAGAGCACATTAATGTTTTACGGAATAAAACTTCTCCCAACTATGTTGGGGTCAGCTAACCAGAAGCAACTGAATACATTTTACATGGAGCGACTGTCAATCTTACCTCCACAACCCAGTTACCCGGGTAACATGATAATAAGAAACAATTTACTAACAAAATATCTACGCAAGATGCAAAGGCTATAATAAAGAGAGAATCGAACACTAACTAGTACCTGAGATATTAGTCGCTTAGTTTTTCTTCTTAAAGTTTGTCAAAGGATATTGGCCAGCATCTTAGCATTAAGTTTTTAATGCACTGGAGATTTTTCTGAGCTAATAAAGGCTTTGAGAAATTCTCCAGTAGCTCTTTGAAATAGATTAAAATTACCTTCAACACGGAAAAATGATGCACTATTATTAATAAGGCACTATTTATTAATAGTTCAAATAACAAACATACTTTCGCTTATTTTAGTTCGTAGCTTCCTGAGAAAATTATTTTAAAGTAATAGTTTCTAAAGTACTTTCTTAAGTTTTTATTTTTAGCTGGTAATAAAAGTAGAAATGTAACAACGTTTAAAAATAATTTTCATTAAAAAAAAAGTATTTTAATGTCAATCTATTTTTTATTTGCATTTAAATAGCCCCCACAAAATAGTGAATAATTAAAGTTCAGCTCAATACAAATCACCCAAATTTCACACGACACTAACCCTACCTAATTAATAAATCTAAGAAAAATATATGAAAATATAGTGTCGTACTCACATTCTTCCGTAAGTCCCGTCCGCACAGTCGACGATAAACAGGTGTCTACTCCTCGCCACTACATCGCCTCTCCTTATATACTGCCAGCGACCAACAATCGTAAACGGCCGACGCCAGATTAAAAAGTATTATGTGTTTTATAACGACATGTGACGTCTTATGACATCATATATATAAGATATTATTTGATGACAATTAGGAGTAAGATTTAAGGGTTCAAGGCGAAGAAATTAAATGATTCATCGTGTTTTTAAGACTTGATTGCGGATTTGTGGGTACTCATTTCGGTTTTTAAAAAAATGCTAAGAATTCAAAACAAAGAATGATTTTTGTGAAAATAAAATCGAATTCTACCAATTTTTGGAATTCATTGCAATTATAATTGAATGTTGATTTTGAATTTCGAATAAAAATTAAAACGAAAACAGTATCGCACTGGTTTTTTACTCACGCCTTCATCCCTTGGGGGTTCGGCAGAAACTACGTAACGCCATTTTTTTTAGTGAATGTCATCTCACAATTCAACCTATGAGGCTGTCGTTAATAGGGCTTGCCTGTGGATGCCTCAATAAATTAAGGCCTCCAGGCAGGGTTTACCTACGTAACGCTACCTGCTATATGGTCCTCTTATACTCCTTTTGCTCCGAACTGGCGAAATATGGATGTTTATTGCAATTGGTGGACTTCTGCCCAACCCTTCACAGAAGTCAGATGTGATCCTATGTTGCTATTTTTTAAATTTTGCGCAGCATGTTTATTGGTATAACTATGTACAGACACACACCAACTTTGCACATCAAAGCTAACCGAAACTGTAAAATTTTCCCAATCAATTTTGAACCTAATGCTTTAGCGATAAAGTTGAAAATCTATTAAAGCAGATAGTACTAAGTGTATACATATTACTGCATATGACTCTATTAGCATTTAATCCATCGGGTAGTCGAACACTCGACCCGTATTATAGGACTCTATCTGTTAGCCACTGCGCCAACCGTGTCATTTCAACATTATTATTATTTTACAAATAGGCTTGTCAACTGAAAAAATCTAATTAGTCATCAGTTAGATTATCAAAAAAATATTTGACCCGTGTTTTTTCTTTTGTTACGTAAACAAAATTGACGAAAATACGACGCTTTTAAAATTCTCAATACGTCACACCTTAGTAAAATTTTTAGTGCGTTCTGACGTCACGAGCCCCCACTCCCGAGTTTTGATGCGTTTTATCTTTGTCAATATTCATTGATTTACAAAAACAAAAAATACGTGTCCATTATTTTCCAATACTCTAACTGATGGACTAAATATTTTCAATTTATTGATGGTGGAACTAGCCTATTATGGTGTAGAATGGGATAGGCATGTGACGAGGAGGGCGGAATCGCACATTGGTTTCTTTTCAATCACATGACTGAAAAAGTGACGAATATAAATGATGGATGGACAGAGAGAGGAAGGCCAAAGAAAAGATGGATGGATTGTGTAAGAATTGATATCAAATCAAATCATTGATTGCTTTGCAAACATGGATGCATTTAGCACATAGATATTTTATTATAAAAGTCCTCCATGTTCTGTACATAGGCATGTAAATCATATTATTATTTGATATGAAAGAGAAGGGAGAGGGGCCCGTGGCTAAATAAAAACAGCCGCACAAGTCGATCGATCAGGCTACACTTGCCGCGGTTGATCTGTCGATGGGTGACCATCTTTACATAACGAAACCACTCCGTGCCTCGGAAAGCACGTCCCGGCTGTGATTCGTGGATCTGTGACAGTCGTTACGGATAGTCAGAAGCCCGAAAATCTGACAACCAGTCTTACCAAGTCACTGGATTGTGGAGGTCAGATAGGCAGTCGCTCCATGTAAAATACTGGTATTCAGCTGCATCCGGCTAGACTGGAAGCCGACCCCAACATAGTTGGTTGGGAAAAGGCTACGCAGATGATGATGATGAAAGAGAAGGGAGTGTGACTGACGATTGAGAGGAAATTGAAAGAAGATCACGAGTTGCGCCGGCCTCAAGTAACATGAGACCAGAGGGGTAATTCTCATAATTTTAAGAACGTTCACAGTCTGATCTCAGTCTCAATCTGTCAAAAATACCTCGAATTTCCCTACATTTTGACAAGTTTTGACATTTGTTTGCCGCCGAGATGAGATTGCGACTAGATTTTGAACGTTTTAAATTACGAGGATTGACCTTCAGGTCAGGTAGCAATAGCAAACTATGGTTCACAGTCTGATCTCAGTCTCAATCTGTCAAAAATACCTCGAATTTCCCTACATTTTGACAAGTTTTGACATTTGTTTGCCGCCGAGATGAGATTGCGATTAGATTTTGAACGTTTTAAATTACGAGGATTGACCTTCAGGTCAGGTAGCAATAGAAAACTATGTGTAAAAATTAATTCCAATTAAGTAATGCCCCATTTACAAGATACAAGTTTCTCGCCTCATCATCTGCCTAGCCTTTTCCCAACTATGTTGAGGTCGGCTATCAGTCTAACCGGATGCATCTGAATACCAGGATTTTACACGGGGCGACTGCCTATCTCAAATCAAATCAAATCAAATCAAAATATTTTATTTCACATAAGCCTACAAGGGCACTTATGAAACGTCAGAAGCTAGGTGCACGGTTCCAATTGGTCGTTTCCTATGGAGAAGAACCGGCAAGAAACTCCACGGTTACTCTTTTAAAAACAATTGGCTTTTACAATGTTTTCTAATTACAGTAGGTATGGGAGAACAGCGTAGGCCTGTCAACAAGTGCCAGGTACTTGATAAAATAAAAAATGATCTACAGATCTAAAATCTTCAGGGCCTACAAAGTCCTCACATTTACAAAATCAAAAACTCAAAAAAAGATAAATAAAATATAAAAACCTATTAAAACCAAGTGATCATAATTTCCATTACAACCACTAAAAAAAGTTGGATGATTAGAATTGTCTCTATATAATTTCAAATAGTAAAAAGATTAAATGTCAAAGAAGTATGTAAAAATTAAATAAAAATCGTAATTTGAGAGCAGTTAATAGACATTTATGTAGTTATGCCGTTAATGAGATGCCAGGCAAGCCACATGTGCAGAAGCAATTATTGCCAAACTACCTTGTCTTCAACGTAGTCTTTAATCTTATAATATGCTTTTTTGATAAGGACACGTTTGATGAGGGTTTAGAACTTTCCATCGCTAAGTTCTGTAACCGGCTTTGGCAACTTGTTATAAAAACGGATGCTATTTATATGGAAAGACTTGCTAGTTTTTGTTAATCTAAATTTAGGTATCACAATTTCATTTTTACTACGGGTATTTATATTATGGAAATCGCTTCTTATTTTAAAAAGTCCTAAGTTTTTGCGAACATACAAAATACTTTCTAAAATATAAAGAGAAGGCAGAGTTAGTACATCAATTTCTTTGAATTTGTTTCTAAGAGACTCGCGAGGACTCATTTTATAAATCTGACCTCCACAACCCAGTTACTGGGTAATACGATACCCCTTAGTAAGACTGATTGTCAGACTTTCGTGCTTCTGACTACCCGTAACGACTGTCAAAGATCCACGAATGACAGCCGGGACCAACGGCTTAACGTGCTTTCCGAGGCACGGAGGGGACTCGGTATGTAGAGATGGTCACCCATCCATAGACCAACCGCGGCAAGCGTAGCTTAACCTGATCGATCGATCTGTGTGGATGTTATTATTTAGCCACGAGCCCCTAATGCCCCATTTACAAGATACAAGTTTCTCGCCTCATCATCTGCCTACCCTTTTCCCAACTATGTTGGGGTCGGCTCCCAGTCTAATAGAAATAGTTAGCTTTAAATGTTTTGGTCATTGTATTATGCTTTTAACTCAATGCTCTAATTGGGGTGTATGAGATTTTGCGCACTTAACGTTGCACGTTGTATAGGACATACAATATTTAACTGAAGAAATGTCGATGTATTGTGGATTACGTCCGCCGTGATTTACCGCTGTGTGGAATATGTAATGTTATTAATGGCACTAATGAGTTAACGATCTGCTGGTGCACCTGGATGACAAGTTCCTTTTCTTAATTTTTCTACCATAAAAGATTTTTAAATTTAATTTCGTCCGTTTGTCGTTGGTAAGTTATTTACTAATTAAAATAAATAAGTTTTATAGGTATATTAGTCATACATCGAAAGGAAAACCTTAAAAATCTTGTAATATAGTTCACAAATTAAGTATCAAAATACCTTACTTAACCAACAAGCCTTTTAGTAACAGATAAACTTTTAACAGACAGTTATAAGTTCTCTTAGTGGGCGGAGTGACGTAGACATTGCGTAGGCGCGCGCCGGCCTACGAAACATCGTAGCCAATGCGCGTAGCGCTCGTAGCGCGTAGGCCGCCGTAGGCATACATGCTTAGAATTTTAATACCTCCCCTTTTGTTATTACATTTGGACACTTACATGGCACAATGGTGAAGATTAACCTTTTCATCTCAGAATTCGATTTGGGGTTCAAATATTTTGTTCCAATATTTGGTAGTAAGTTTAGACAGATACTGTTCAATTTGTGAATTGTGTTATACTTAATCTATACATACGCCAGTTTCAAGGTTTGATCTTCGTAGTTTTATGTAGGTACTAATTATTATTTGCTAACTTGCAACTGCTTTTAAACACTAAGAGAGTGAGTGAGTGTGCTGAGTAGTTAATTCTTATATAACTTTAAAGTACGACATAAGCTTAAAAAGCTGTAACACACAATTGAAATGAAAGATAGTGTAGTGGAATTGTGTCAAATCGTTCGTTCGACTTTAATAAACTTATGAGTTTTGAATAGAATAGACATTTATCTTGCAAATGTGGGTAGCCCGTAGCTAAATAATAACAGCCACACAGGTCGATCGATCTGGTTAAGCTACGCTTGCCGCGATTGGTCTGTGGATGGGTGACCATATTTACATACCGAGACCCCTCCGTATCTCAGAAAGCACGTGAAGCCGTTGGTCCCGGCTGTCATTCGTGGATCTTTGACAGTCGTTACCGGTAGTCAGAAGTCTGACAACCAGTCTTATCAAGGGGGTATCGTTTTGCCCAGTAACTGGGTCGTGGAAGTCAGATAGGCAGTCGCTTCATGTAAAATACTGGTATTCAGCTGCATCCATTTAGACTGGAAGCCGACCCCAACGTAGTTGGGAAAAGACTGCGCAAATGATGGGTAATACATAATAGGTGTTAAAATACACTAAAGATCAGCCATGTTTCACCATTCGGCATGTAACATAAATATTATAAACATTCACTTAAGTTTAGCCAAAAGCCAGATCCATCAATCCAGAGCAATTCAGGCCATTCTTTTCAATGATAAAAACTCAGTCACAATGTAGTACGTTTTATCTATCAAAAAACTATATACTTGTAGGTATTCAACTCTTAAACAGCACTTTTGTCAAGACTTTCCAACCACTTGGTAATTTATATATGGCGTGGGTTCCTGGGTTTGATTTCTCGGTCGGGCAAAGTGTTATTGAGTATAGAAGTTGGCGGTGTGATACCCCCGTGCGTCGGAAAGCACGATAAGCCGTTGGTCCTGCGCCTGATCTCTCTCCGGTCGTGTCGGATTGCCGTCACATCGCACTATGAGAGTGAGGGAGTGCACCTGTGTCTGCGCGCACACTTGTGCACTATAATATCTCCTGCGTACTCGTACCCGGCTGATCTCCGTTGAGATTGGCCACCGTGACCGAAATCGGTCGGGGAGGCTATTAATTTATATATATCTACATTATATAAAACAAAGTCGGATTAGTTACACCATTTATAACTCAAGAGCGGCTGGAACGAAATATAATATGAGTTTTGATTTGCCTCCGTCCCGAATAGCAGAATAACTATTAAAACTTGGATAAAATTCACAAAAAAAAAACATTTTCTCATACATTTTGTATGGGACGCCTTCTTTTATGATATCTCAAGAATGGATTGACTGATTTCAATAGCAGTACGAAGTTCGCCAAGGCAGAGCTAGTTGTAAATAATTGGGGCCATTCAGTAGATAAACACTTCTGATATGTTAATTGATAATATATAATTTACTATTCTCACGCTTATTTCTTGAAAATACATCAGCCAGACGTTCAAAACGACTTGGATTTAAATTAATAAAATTTCGTGATGGCCCAGTGATTAACACCACCTCTTATGCACGAGGAGAGACTTGCTCGCTTATATTTGAACCATGTGGGTTCAAATCCGGGCAAATACCAATGACTGTTTCAAATCTTAAGTATTTCTGCGTTTATCCGTACTTACATCAAATAAAATAACAACTACAACCAGGCCATTTAGCAATTGAAAATCTAATCACAGTTTTTTCCACCCCATAAATATAAACGAAGTATTGACCTTGAATCCGCCTTCTTAGACCTTGGATGCTGCCTTCAGAAATAGGGCTACTTGTCTATTTAGGTATATTACTAAAGACAGTTCGATCTTTCTTACTTTGCTGACATCGGTGAAGGAAAACAAAAAATAAATTAAACAATAACATCGTGAGGAAAGCTGGACTCATATGTATACTAATATTATAAAGAGGAAAGGTTTATAAGTATGTTTGTAAAGAATTGGCTCAAAAAGTACTGGTACGATTTTAAAAATTCTTTCACCATTTGAATGCTCCCAACGCGTCGACGAAACACAGCAGGCTGCTTGACACTGGACCCCGGTGGGAGGGTGGTCGCAAACCAGGCGGGCGTTACCACCGCAAGGAATGAATTGAATTCATAGAATTCATAAACGTTACTTAACCTTTTAACCGCCAGATTTCATATCAGTTGTCGTGCCCCCAGCGCCCGGCACAGTGAATCGAAAAATAACTACCTGATAGAATACAGAGTAATTAAATAAAAAACATATTAAACAAGCTTTATTTATGTATTATTTTGTCGTAAATACCTATACGACACTGACGAAATGGACATGAAAACATTTGTCGGATTTATACGACGTTAGCGGTTAAAAGGTTAAAGTAGTGATTGTTTAAAACCATACATTTTGACGCTTAAACGTCGCTTAACTTATAAGTTAGAAATCGCCAACCCATCTTGAGCCAGCGTGATGATCAATTGTTCGTGCTTTCTCTAGGCCTCTACCCCGCAGTGGGGCAACAATAGGCTAGTTTTATATTATAAATGTTATAATATACTACTTTATTTTATACTAATAGCGCCCTGCGGTTTCACCTGCATAAGTGTCGATTCGGTGGGAATATCGGAATAAAAAGTATCCTATGTGTTAATCTTGGTTATAAACTATCTGTGCGCCAAATATCATCCAAATCCGTTCAACGGTTTACGCGTGATTAAGTAACAAACATCTTCACAAATTTTCACATTTATAATATTCATATCAGACAGTGCAAGCATGTGGTAAAGTATAATTGTGGCGATATCAATTTAAGAGGAAATGTGGGCGGTCGTTTCTCCATAGAAACGTTCTCGCTTGCTTTCTTTCTGGTTGATGACCATAATGTAATGATTTTTTACAGAATAATTAATATTAACTACTTGTTTTTCTTTTTGATGATACATTATTTTTATAAGAACCCTCAAAAATGCCGATTTAAACCGCTGTCAACAGACACACATTTTAACATTAATAGTACAAATTTGACAACTATTAATGTTAAAAGAAAAACATAGGGACACAATATATATCCTTCTTATTCAGTTTATGAATTATCTTTTAAATTAGTCCAATATTGAAGGAGGAAATAGGTGAGAGACAAACCTCGAAGCCTCGAACCTTTTTACTTAGGCTTTTTCAAGTCTCTCCGACCGCATTACCTCTTAAGGACTTATATTGAAATAATAAAAACTAATGTTCATTGGAAACAGGAGCGGGCATGAAAACAGAGGCGATTCATCTTATTGAGTTAAATTCCACTATTGTAAAATAAGTGGTATCATTGTCTGCCTAGCCTTTTCCCAGCTATGTTAAAGGCTACTTACAGTCTAACCGGATTCAGCTGAATACCGGTATTTTAAAAGCCAAATATCTATTACAATTATATCTTAGAGGATTTTTTTTTAACTAAAATCCGTCTACTGAAAAGGTTGAAACAAGAAAGTACCTTTCTGTGGTCGCATTCCGCTGTACTAACATACTTATTAACTCTAGTACCCTTTTTTTTTGAGGATGGGAAATCATCAAATGACCCCTCCCGCTCTGGGTGGAGCAGAAGGGAGTGTCAGACTCTTACTGACTAAAAGCCACCCGTGTTCCTTCCTTAGCCTTTTATGTTCCGGGGCAGCGGTATCCCTTTCGAACAACTGCGCTGCTCCGGACCATCCCGCTGCCCCGGATGGTACCCTTACCCCCGTAAGGGTTTAAGAATAATGCTATATAAATAAATAACATATGTAATTATTGTTTATGTACTTCGGATCAGATCATATCATAACAGATCCATATTATTATAACCCATTGACCTCCCTGTTTCTGTCCGTACTGTGGTCCGTTCACATGAAATCACGCCAAATTAGAAATTCACAGCATTTTATGTTTAAAATAAAATCGACCGACCACACACGGACCGCAGACACAATCCCGACTGTTGTGATTGACCACATCTGCTTATTTTGATCGCAAAGCCCTCGAGAGTGACGAGGTCACCACATAGGCATTGTTATATGGCTGTAACTCTGGTACTCAGCTATGGCACATCAATTAATCTATTAACTTAGTCTATCGTAGTCCACACATAGGACATAGGGCTCTCCCAGGTACAACACCCTGTCCTTCGCTTCTGTTCCAGCCACCTTTTTAAGGTCGTCGCTCAATCTAGCTGGTCTTACACTATTCTTGGTTACATGTAAATCATCATCTGCATCATCTGCCTAGCCTTTTCCCAACTATGTTGGGGTTGGTTTCCAGTCTAACCGGATGCATACAGCTGAATACCAGTATTTTACATGGAGCACCTGCCTATCTGACCCCCACAACCCAGTTGCTGGGTAATACGATACTCCTTGATAAGACTGGTTGTCAGATTTTCGGGCTCCTGACTACCCGTAACTACTGTCAAAGATCCACGAATGACAACCGGGACCAACGGGTTAACGTGCTTTCCGAGGTACGGAGGGGTCTCGGTATGTATAGATGGTCACCCATCCACAGACCAACCGTGGCAAGCGTAGCTTAACCTGATAGATCGACCTGTGCGGCTGGTATTATTTAGCCACGCGCCCTTCTCTTTTACATGTAAATAATCAATCATCTACTTTAGCTGACAAGTACACTGCTAGAAATAAAATAAACCGGCCAAAAGCGTGCCGGACAACGCATAGTGAAGGGTTTCGTAGTTGGGATGAATTTACCCCAAAAACAAACTTGAAATTGTAGCTGAAAAACATGTTATACGTTTTTCAACTCTTTGAGAGATATATGTCATGGACAATTCTCAATTTTTCTTCGATTATAAACTTACTAGCTTTTGCCCGCGACTTCGCTCGCGTTAAATTCCGGGTAACACGGTAAAAAAAAGGAAAAAAAAAATAGCCTATGTCACTCTCCATCCCTTCACCTATCTCCACTTTAAAAATCACGTCAATTCGTTGCTCCGTTTTGGCGTGAAAGACGGACAAACAAACAGACACACACATACACTTTCACATTTATAATATTAGTATGGATATTTGAAGTTTCTAACTGCAAAATAAAAATATGTGATTTTACGAATTAACAATTTTTGAACTTTTTCCTCTAATTGTGCTGTGAGACCTTCCTTCTTGTTAAATTTCATGATTCTAGGTCAACGGAAAGTACCCTACTGGTTTTGATTTATTTGCGAGTGTCAAAATACGAGTACGTCGCATAAATGACCGTATTTTGTTGCGTTGACTTAGACCCTTGATTTTTTTAGAGCTCCAAGGGACCGTATTATTTACATATTTGATATTCATGTTAAATTAATAACGTACGCGTTCCTGAGAAAAAGGGTCTTGACAGACTGACAGACGGACGGGTGGACAACGAAGTGATCCTATAAGTGCTCCGTTTTTTCTTTTGAGGTAGGGAAATGGATAGTTTCCCTAAAAATAAAATGAAATAATTTTTTTATTGCCCAGATATAAATCTATCAGCACACAGCTAAGTACAAGGATCTTCTAACGCTGAAATGATTTTGACAGGGAAACGCGGTTGGTAAATTAATGTATTAACAAAAAAAAAAGATGGCCGCAGTTAGTTCCGATTTTGGCCACGCGCCCGAAAAAGCTGGAAGCGCTATGATATTTTGGGACGGTGTCAGGCCAAACTATGATAGCTTGAGACCATTTTAGTTTTGATGTAGTTTGTTGTGTTTCACATGTGTTTCTGAGAAAAATAAATTTATTTTTCTTTCTATATGATTGTGCTGGTCAATTAAAGTAATTATTGATTTTTAAGTAACGTCAATTGAGTGTAGCTGTACATGAATGTTCCGTCGCTGAGAAAAATATTGAGCATCTTTATATCTAAAATCTGTGCAGACTACTGAAATCAGAAAAAGTATTGATACGCAAAACCTTTTTAATAAAACCTGCAAGCGTCCAGGCATATAAACGAATTGCTTTAAAAAAAAATGCCAAGGGTACGTCAAAGAAGTCCCTAGCTAGAGCCTGATAACTTCCTTCCCTCCGAAGCGTTCTTTTTACCCATATAAGTTTTATTTTCCTTTTGCGAATGAAGTTTCTTGATACATATCGGCTTTGAGTTTAAGATTGGCAGTAGAGAAAAAAATGATTTTTAATTAATAATTTTTTGAAATGGAGGATATCATTTCTAGGAATACTGGATGGAAATGCTGATTAATTAGTTAATTATTTTGGTCTGAGAAAATCTTATAAAGAAACTAACTCTCAAAGGGATGGAAAATTAAATAATATTAAAAGGTGCCTACTATTCAGAAAATCATCAAAGTAGGATGTTTTTGATGGGCAGGACATGTCGCAAGAATGGACGAGACCAGAAGGCCGATTCTCGTAATTTAATACGTTCAAAATCTAGTCGCAATCTTATCTCGGCGACAAACAAATGTCAAAAACTTGTCAAAACTGTAAGGAAATTAGTGGTTTTTTTGACAGATTGAGACTGAGATCAAACTGTGAACGTTCTTAAAATTACGCGAATTGTCCTTCAGAGTACCTAAACGTTTATTGGCTAGTAAGCCGGAGAAATCGAGGGCGGCCAAGCTCAGACGCTAGATGGATGGATGGCTTAAAGAGACAAAGCCGGAAATAGGTCACGTTGGAGAAATATACTAGACCAGGCTAAGGCCCACCTGTGGCTGTAAAGCCTTAGATGATGACTATTCAAAAATCTTATCTAGTTGAACTTGTTTTTTGACAGAATCTGAAATATCTATAATAAAAAATACGGGCTCTTTAAAATGATTGTGTCCTACACTATAAGTGATTTTTTAAATTATAAGTTATGGTCTCAATATATTACACTAGTAATAGTTCAATTTTAAAGATTAAAAAAAACGATTTCAGGAGTTTTGTTTAAATTTTATTTTAAGGTACTTTTTGCATGCTGAAAGAAATAAGCAAAATATGTGGAACTATTTATATCTAAGTAACACCTTTACCATTTTTATGCAAAATAAATATACGTATTTTACTATATTATATTCTGTATCTAGAATAACTATCCAGAATATGTATCTAAAATACATCAAAAGTTACATACTTGAATAAAAAATCGGGAGATGATACTCGGGTATCAGAGGGGCAATTCTCGTAATTTTAAGAACGTTCACAGTCTGATCTCAGTCTCAATCTATCAAAAAAAAAAAAAAAAACTAACTTCCCTACATTTTTGACAAGTTTTTGTAATCGATTACCGCTGAGATGAGATTACGACTAGATTTTGAACGTTTTTAATTTCAGGAATTGGGTTTCTGACGTCAGTTGCCAAGCCTCTCATTGCAGCTGTATATCCGAAAACAAATAATCAGTGCGCGGTGTCATTTAGTACGGTCAAGCACACGTCAGAAGTAACTCTTGAACTCCAAAAATCGCCCTTATTTCTATGAAATAAAGACACTGTCACCGTCAAATTGTTACCATGGGCGTGCATTTGTCTGTACCGTGGTAATTTCGCGCACTACCGCTCTGTGCAGATGAAACACTAACAAACGTTGCGGTGGTGTTCAACATTTTTGAACTAAGTACCCAAATTAACAAAGGAAAAATTTAAATACTTTTGAAATCTACAGTTTCTCAGTACTCATCGTATTTTGACATAGAATCTATTACATTAAAAACAAAAAAATACAAAAATATATATTCTAAATCTGGACAGTATTATTCTTGTTTATGCTGAAATAATACTGAACTATGCTTAAAAAATGTTTTATGTTAATTATTAGTACCTAATTAAAGCTTATAGGTAACATAATATTGTAGGAGTAGGCTTTTTTTTGTGGATGGGAAATTATCAAATGACCCCTCCTGCTCTGGGTGGAGCAGAAGGGAGTGTCAGACTCTTACTGACTAAAACCTACCCGTGTTCCTTCCTTTATGTTCCGGGGCAGCGGTAACCCTTTTGGACAATCCCGCTGCTCCGGCAGTAGGAGTAGGCCGCAGTTTAAATGAAACAATTAATCAGATATTAGTTTTTAGTTTCTGCCTGCAGCTTGACCCGCGTCGACGTCAGAAATACGTTGCCCAACACAAGAAATTTATCCTGAATTGTGCGTGCGTTTATAAACATTTAAACTCACATACACAAACAGCCAGACCCGGAACAACTACTTGTAGGTCATACAAATATTTTGTTCCGTGCGGGAATCGAACCTGCGACACGCAGCGCAGCAGTCAATCGCTTAACCACTGTGCCAACCGTGCCGTCAAAAGTTATCCCGCAGGAACATGTTACCGGGATGAAAAGTAGCTTAAGTCATTTCCCAAATATCTCCTTGCCGAAATACGAAATACGTTCAGTGGTTCATGCAGGTAGGGTTACCTACTCAGTGGCAGCCTAGAGTCAGGCTTTGTGACCGATTGATGGCAAGAGCCTCGCTCCTTATTACATGGGAGATACACCTCCATTTCCAACGCTCTTAAAGTGGGTAATCATTTTTGGTAACGCTTCAAAATTTTTAGAAAAAAATTAATTGCTCTTGAAATTTGGTACCCAAAGCTGCAATAGAACTTTTGTAGTGCTGATACATTATCTATTAGTAATACAACACCGTTTGTTTTCTTGTTTCAGAATTTTTAAAAAATAGTCTAATTGTAAAATAACTCGGTATACAAAAATATTCATAACTCTTATGGCAATTTAATTATGGCCATGCTGTAGAAAGATTTTTTGTTGGAAATGACCTGCTTTATCTCCCTATTTCGTTTGATCTATGACTTTTTGACCACCCTGTATGTGTAGGTACACCTCTGCCAAAAGTTATAACCTCGATTACAGGAGTAATGTGATGTTACATATTATACTGTTATACTATGGATGGATGTTAAAGTTTGACATCCGCAGAATATTTGCAAAAACGAACACACAATCCGACGTTACCTACATATTAGTTTTGACAACAGTTTTCCTATTTATATAATGAAGTTTTAACTGTGAGTACACCGTAATGTGATTAGATGAGTTGACATATTTCTGTTTTAGTTGATGAACTTCCTCGAGTAAATACCTGTACCTGTGTTTGCATCTGAAATCCATACTAATATTATAAATATGAAAGTGTATGTGTGTGTCTGTTTGTTTGTCCGTCTTTCACGGCAAAACGGAGCGACGAATTGACGTGATTTTTTAAGTGGAGATAGTTGAAGGGATGGAGAGTGACATAGGCTACTTTTTAAAATTTTTTTTTTGACCGTGTTACCCCGAATTTAACGCGAGCGAAGCCGCAGGCAAAAGCTGGTTAAATATAAATCAACAAGGGGACTTTAACTGTTATAACTTGATCTGTGCTTGGGCACAACACTTTTCATTACCAATTTACCGCCCTTATCGGTTAAGTACCTAGATCTGAATGATCGTTAATTTAGACCAGCTTGACAAATATTGGCGTCCCTCGAGGCAGTGCACCCTCTGAGAATAGTTCTCAACTTCCTACCTCGGTGAACTGCGCTGAAGCGGCTGCTTTAGCTACAGAACTCCTCCTGGTCTTCGAGCATTTTTGGAAATGAAACACTTAGGGCCATTGAGTCTGAGTGCTCACCCATTTTTTCGGGACATCGCCAACCGTTTGGATAAAGAATCAGCATTGCAACGTGGCAATGCTGACAGCCTGGGTACTGTTTCTTTTAACTTGACAGCGATATACATGATTTTTGTTTTAAGCCTCTTTTTCTTAGCGACACCAATCTAAATGGACTCGGCCCAGAATTCGGCTACTTGTTTAGTGCCATCACCAGCGTCCATCAGTGCCTGTAACGTGCAGCTGACAGGACATCAAGGAAACGATATTAAGTGTCCCATCGTTTGTGGAACAGCACCACATTTACACTCCAAGACGGAGTCGTCTATGAATTTTCACTTGAACAGGTTTTCCTTCGGCCAACCTGGGTCAGGAGTCTGCTATGAGTCTGAGTTTTATGCCTTACTTATCTTTTTTCTTTTTTGTACAATGCAGGATGTAAAAAGACCCATCACGCGGGCAAAAGCTAGCTTAATAAGAAGCTTGTAATCTACTTAATATTGTTTGAGATCGTGTTTATTTGTTTATCACGTTGCCTAAGTTTGAATCAATGAATAATGACATATTTTCATGAAAAGTAAATAAATAGTTATCATAAATACATACAAGGTCCTTTATGTCCTTTATTGAAATTAGAATAAACAATTCTAAATAATATGTATTTGGATAAACCGTCACGTAACCAACATAACTGGCATGCATTAAAATTAATTTTCAATACTGAGGCCGAATATCAATTATTATAAGGTTTAGAAATTATGATTAGAAAACTAATAGAAATTACAGTATTAAAACGGAAAGAAGAAATTAATCAGACGATTTTTTGTGGGACACCGATCGCATTTACAGTAGACACTTGAATTACCAGTTAAAAAACATCTTTTTATAACGTAAACTTCACAGACGTGATCGGATCGGTATTTCAAGACGACAAAACTAAAGAAAACGGATTTTCTCACCTCACACTTCACGTAACAACACAACTAGCGGTCGTTGAACCCCTAAGAAAACTAACGCAACAAAATATTTTTGATTTTATTTTATCGTATTTATTTATTCAAATCATCACATCTGCAGAGTTTCGCAAGCTAATTTAATTTGACCCTGTATAACAATAGGTAACCAAAAATACCGCATCGCTCGCAACGGGTTAACACACAAATTAAGTGGACAATACCGCCCATATATGGCTTAAATAAAACCTTTTAACTGCCAGTTTATACGACCACATAACTCAATGGTGCTAAAACCAAATGCCAGTGAAACTAACTCCTATTCAAATATAATATTTAAGGCTGTTCTAACAGATAATCCATAGACAAGTTTAGACGTGATTAAAATATTGGCTACTAAAAATACGTCAATTTACGTCAGGCGCCGACTAATTTGACAGGACTAAACTAATATAAAAACTAATAAACTAAAATAAAATAGAATTGATTCTACGAGTAGTTGCCTCTTCTAAAAGGTAGTTTCGTATGGAGAAAAATGAGCGAAAAACTCGCGGGACTTTGATCGTGAGTTGTTTCGTATCCCAAGACTTTCCCCCTTATTACAAAACAAGGTTTTTCTTCAGATTAGAAGGCTAATTCTCGTAATTTAAAACGTTCAAAATCTAGTTGCAGTCTCATCTCAGCGAGAAACAAATGTCAAAAACTTGTCAAAATGTAGGGAAAATAGAGGTATTTTTGAGAGATTGAGACTGAGATCAGACTGTGAACATTCTTAAAATTAGGTACGAGAATTGCTCCTCAGGTTTAAACTACCGAGCCAGTTATTGAATTAAGAACCTTACTCTTATAGAAATGCAGTTCTTTATACAAAAGTTACTGCTTAGTACGGTGCTAAGTTGTCATTTTAGCCTAAATCAAAGTAAAATTCGAAATACTAATACGGGCTCAAAGGTTTAAGCTAGAACTAAATCTAGATTTCGTTTTTGACGCCGATGACAGTTTGAAACTTTCGAGCTTTCCTAAAACCGTACATACTCGAAAACATAAGTTTAATCTCATTTTCATACATTCAAACATTCATTTATTTGTTAATTAAGATTAAACTTCTTACTGAAAGTGGTCTTCTATTAGGTCAATAAGTAATTATTTAAATCGGCATTCATTGATGAATTAGTTACAAATTGATTGTGGTAATTGTAAGACAAGATGAATAAGGCTTTCATTTAGTTGTTTATGTCCTTTTAGCATCTGCGTTTCTATAAATTGTTGTGGTTTACTTCTATTGAGAGCAAAATATACCGGCTGACTTTTTTACAGTCTGGACAAAAACAGGACATGAAAGCTGAACGGAGTAGAAGCCATCAGCATCCGAAATCTCTTTTTTTTTTTTCAAAAACCTAAAAAAATTAACCCATCAATAAATACTATTACTCATTTGAAGTAAACTTTCACACTTAAAAAAAAAACAACAAATAAATCGACAAATAATATAAAATTCAACTTATAGGCACCCTTACTATACGCGCGGAAATTATCAATGTAGGTATTCGTAACCGCATTAAATCCTTTGATTAAAGCTAATAGCCGGCTAAGTCAAAGGATTGAACGTAAAAAGAAGAGATTTTTTTTTATTTATTGTGAAAAAAAAAAACAAATATCTGTGCCATGGTCTTCTACTCCGTTCACCTTTTAAATACCTTACTTTTTCAGACGGTAAAAAAGTAAACCAGTATAGAACTTGTACTTATTTTATTTGTTTATAGATTAGTGATTTACATTTAACGGGTTCGTGGCTAACTAACAACAGCCGCACAGGTCGATCGAAATTAAGCTACCCTTGCCGAGGTCGGTCCGTGGATGGATTACCATCCATTACATCATATCGAGACCCGCCGTACCTCGGAAAGCACGTTAACCCGTTTGTCCCGGCTGTTATTTGAAGATCTTTGACAGTAATTACGGACAACCAGTCTTACCAAGGGGTGTCATATTACCTACCCAGTTATTTGGTTGTGGAGGTCAGATAGGCAGTCGCTCCATGTAAAATACTGACATTCAGCTGCATCCGGTAAGACTGAAAGCTGACTTTAACTCAACATAGTTGAGGCAAGGCTAGGCAGATTATAACTGGGTAGATCATTTAATTTACGGTATAATAAAACTTTACATTTAACGCTCCAGATCATTTGCCCCGGTAACAGCGCGGGCGTCACTGTCAGTGAACAAAAAAATTTCGGTGAACAAAAAAAAATATTACAAACAAATATCCCAGTTTTTACTGGAAAATAAAAATTACGAAATAAAAAGTAATTTAAAAAAAAATATCGACTTCAAAAGAAATTAACTCAAAATTATGAAATGACTTTAATTTCAGAAGTCGGAAGCAAAAAACTAAAACTAAAATACAGATCCCAAGACACCGACTTCCGAAATTAAAGTTATTTCATAATTATGAGTTAATTTCTTTTTGAAGTCGATTATTTTTTTTTAATTACTTTTTTTTCAATACAGTTTCAACAACGCTCGTCAATGTCAATCAGACGCCAAAAGTTTCTCGTAGCATTGTAGGTACAGATGTAATATATTGCGACTTCAATTTCCGTCGAGCAGGCGAGGCAATTATGGCAATATTCTCGTAATAGACCGCCGTAATAGATTATCGTCGAAGTCAACTTATTGATCAGCGAACAGTCATAATGGTCATCTATATCCATATTTATATACTAATAATAAAGCTGAGCAGTTTGTTTGTTTGAACGCGCTAATCTCTAAAACTACCGAAACAAGAAAAAAGGTTATAAATAATGCTAAGCGAAAACGAAGTTACAGCGCGGGCAGACGATGTGATGCGATGCAACGGGGTGGGTCGGGGCATAAGAAATTTCACGCGAACGAAGTCGCGGGCAGAAGACTTAAAATAAAAAAAAATCTAAATATTTTATTTCACTGAAGCCTACATGGGCACTTATGTAACGTTAGAAGCTAGGTGCACGGTTCCAATTGGTCGTTTCCTATGGAGAAGAACCGGCAAGAAACTCCACGGTTACTCTTTTAAAAATAATTGGCTTTTAAAATGTTTTCAAATTGTAATTTATGTTGTTGTTTTTTTTTTATTTTGTTTTTTTTTGTTTTTGGTCAGATAGGCAGTCGCACCATGTAAAGTACTGGTAATCAACTGCATCCGGTTAGACTAGAAGCCGACCCCAACATAGTTGGGAAAAGGCTAGGCAGATGATGAGTATTGTATCTGCGTGCATAATTTGTTATTGCTAACATAGTTTTTAAGTTACTTGTAATATGTACTAACACGCTATGCCTGTCAATAAACGTTTATTTTTTATTCTTATGTTCTCTGATAAGAATTTAATTACTTTATCTCTGTATCCGATCCAATCAAAACTACACGACACTAACTCCTGACTCTGTCTGGCAATAAAGTGCCAGATAAAATGGCATATCAAACACTCTATCGTAACGATGTGTCAATTTATTGGGCATACATACGTTTTACGATCTACGTCTGTGCCCGAATCTGGGGGTAAAGGGTTGCCAGTTCTATCGATTAAGTTTTCATACGTTTTTAAAATGTTATGAGTACCTATTATTTATTTTCAGGTAACAAAGACCATTAAGAACCTTGAGAACCTTAAGCTAAGTATACATAAAAATAACGATTGAAAAAAAAATCCCAGCGCTGTTTTGCTGGATTCGTTTTCTCCTCCACCGATCGTTATTTCAGAAAAGTATCTATGGTAAAACATTTAATTTCTTTTGACTGTACTTACCCGTCAAAACGAGTAACCTAGATAATGTGGATAAGACACGAGTCTAAAACAGAAGAAGATCTAGCGTGGTATCCAAGGGGGGGGGGGGATGGAGGGGGGGCTTAGGGGATCAGACCGGAATAAATCGTATTAGTATTTATTCTTGTATTTTATAGTTTTTTCCGACCAATTTATCCTGTATGTTGCATCTGCCATGTTTTGTCTCCGCATCACCCTTAGATTGATTGGAAGAAAATGTCTCAAAAGTCCGTCTTTGTACAGTATTTTTTTAATTATGCTTAAAATAAAAAATAATAAATAAATAAAAATTTGGCCAAGTTATTTTTGCGGTTGTAACCGAAAACATCCCATATATCTGTGTAGATTTAAACACTGTATAGATTTAAACAATGTATCGTGCTATGCACTCCCCAGACTGTCCGTAGACGGCAGGTGTGTGCAGACAAATTCTTTGTAGTAGGTACCTGCCGATCTAACACACACATCTCGATCTAACACACACATCTCGATCTAACACACACATCTCGATCTAACACACTTCGCCAATTCGGCGAAAGACAGCAACATACATTGAAGTATTTGAACACATAGATATATCTACATGCTCTTTGAAAAGGTTTCGTAGCCTCTTGTATGAGACACTTGATCTATTAGACTAATTGTTTGTTGTTTTAAAAATACTTATTGTTTTTTTTTTTATTGTTTTTATATTATTAGTGTAACTGTCATGCATGAACAGTTCACCTCCTAATGACTAAGGTTTTATTTATTAATGGTAATCTGTGAACAGCGCTATGGGTTACATTATTATTTAAGTAATTTATGATTTTAAGTTATAATATTGCATAATGTAGCTGTTTGTTGTTCCTATATAATTAAATTAAAATATCTGACACAAACGATAGTCTTATATAAAAAAATACTTAGAAACATTAAAGGCTTTTTATTTATGTGATCGAATGATAGTCCACAAGCTTATGTGCATTATATTTTTTCCCCCTAATTATTTTTGCATATTTGTTTAGCGGTACACAGTATACATATACCTTTTGTCCAATTTTCATCGATTTACTGCTGTAGTCTCCGAGTAAATGGCTGTTCAAATTCCGGAAAGCATAACATGACGAAATTATAGGGGTTCCATTTTTACCGTTTGGCTGCGGGATACTAAAAATTGAGAAAAATTATGACTTTTGTTGAAAAATATTTTTTATCACAATAGTATTAATTTCTTAAATCACAACTAACAGGAGCCTAATTCACTATGACCACGATTTCTTACTTCGAAACCACGTCAATACTCACGACGTCATTCTCTATGACGCAATGGCGTGGTTCGAACTGTCAAAATACATGTTGTCCGTACGGTTGACATTTCGATTCCTTACCGTAAACAAGACACGACGTAGAAATGGTTTGCACGTGGTAAGATTTCGCGAGGAATAATACAGCATTGGGGCCCAGCAGTTATTTTCATGTTTGATTCCTTGTTAGTTGTTATGTCATAATATTTTCTTTGTATTGACTTTTTTATTATCCGAAAAAAACAAACTTTAACATAACCTCACGCCTGTATGCACCTAGTCTTCGCCACGTTTAACTCCCATGTAGAATAGAATACTCTTTATTATGTACACTATATAAATTACAGACATAAAAATATAAATTTTGCAAAGGGTGACACAATGACCGATCATGCAACACCTATTGTCAACCTATTAAATTGCAAGCACAATTTCTCTCTCACACACCCACACATATACACACACAAACCACTCAAGTGCAATAAATTCCTTAAATTTTACGTTATTTGAATGTTAAAGCATACATTGTTAATGTTCCAAAAACGGGTGAAGACATTGACCCTGTAACACAGGTGCCACCTAGCTCAGGAGGCTTCAAATTAAAGTGTAACACCTTTTTTACGTCACTAAAACTTTTTATTATATTTATTATTGCCATCAACCGGGCATATATATCCAGACTTTCGGCTGAGAAATTATATATTAAAAAAACCCAATAACACTTTTCCCGCCCTGGGAATTGAACCCAAGACCTCATATGAGCTCAGCAGTAGCAAGTTGCAACCAATAACCCAACGAGACAGTTTAAACAAAACACAAATATCAAAAATACAAACTTTGTTCTTTAAAACCCTTTAACGTGGCAACACATAGAAATTTCGCAACTAATTTACGACTGTTTGCACAAGGAGTAGGTCCAGGGCGTTCAAAATATTTGTCACTCGTTTTTAATGGTCTTATATGGGTAGTAAAACGACCATGGAAAGGTCACATTCGAAGATAATAAATACATATTGCCGTAAATACGTTTTATGATTTTAGTTCGACAAGCTTGCATTTTTTTATTGTCTGTAATAAAAATATCTAAGAACAATCAATCTGTAGGTATAGCCTTTTCCAAATATGTTGGGGTCGGCTTCCAGTCTGACCGGATGCAGCTGAATACGAGTCCTGCGTTTGATTCCCGGGTCGGGCAAAATTTTAATGGGTTTTCCATTAGGAATTTCTTAGTAACAGCCCGGAGTTTGGAAGTTGGAGGTTTAATACCCCCGTGCGAAAGCGAGTAATACCGTTGGTCCTGCACCTGATCTCTCTCCGGTTATGTCGGATTGCCGTCCCATCGGACTATGAGAGTAAAGGAACAGAGAGAGCACCTGTGTTTTAGGAGATATTATAGTGCACACACTTGTGCACTATAATATCTCCTGCGTACCTGGCTAGTCTCCGTTGAGATTGACCACCGCGACCGAAATCGGTCGGGGGGCCTTTATTATATTTATGGTTTTAAATAAAACTCATTTAGATATAAAAAGTGTAACAGAATAAACGCAAGTCCTGAAAGTACTTTGTTTATAATTGACTACTGAGTCGATTTCAGTAACTTTTAGTATTGGTATTTTTTCAAAAATTATACTTATAGAATTATGAGGAACAGGGTGTAAAGTTCACTCATACTCTATAGAAAAGGGAGGATCCTCCGACCAGACGGGTGTTGTGTCTGGCGGGCAACTGCCCAATGATTAATTTCGGGCCGTTGTATCTATGCTAGTTGAGCGGTAAACTCTGCTTGCGAGATGCAGGATTTCGTAGCGGCAGTAGGTATGACGCGTTGTTCGCATGTGACGTTGTAGATACCGCTACAATTATGTATTTTTTCATACTAACCGCCAATTAAGCCAAATAAAATTAAATCTTATTTCAAGGCAATAAGGCTCAATTTTAAATGCATAAAGTAGTGCTAGTGTTAACTCGATTTTCTTAATAAAAATAGCAAGCTTTAATAAAAAAAAGCTTTGATCATTGTATTATGCTTTTAATTCGATACTCTAATTGGGGTGTATGAGGTCTTGCGTTACTTAGGTTACACCTTGTATACGTTTGAACAACTATTAAAACGGAAAAAAACCATCATTTAATTTTTTAAAAAATACTCAATATCTTTTCAATTCTTTATTTATTATTATTCTCTAATGACTTAACAACATAATTTCTAATTCGTAATTGCGTATCACACTAAGTATATCAGTAGCAAAAGCTTTAATTTTGACAGTTCAACAACATTCATTGCATTATTTACGTTGTTGAGTAGACAATTTTTTCGAACATATGGAGTAATGCAAAGCGATATCCTTCAAAATGATTCAGATTGAGATTTGATAGTGTGTTACGCAATTTTATTAGGGTGCTATATTAAGGCCTATTATTATTATTATCAGCCATTTCTGTCCCACTGCAGGGCAAAGGCCTCCCTTCCCTCCTTCCACTTATCCCTATCCAGTGCTGTTATGCGCCAATCCCTGTGGAAAGAATTGAGTTCGTCCCGCCATCTCATTCTAGGCCTGCCGCGTTGTCGTTTACTGCTGCTTGGCACCCATTATGTGGTTACTTTAGCCCATAGCTCCTCCGGCATGCGACAGATGTGACCAGCCCAGTTCCATTTTATCTTGGCAGCTGTGTGACCCACATCGGCAATTTGAGTTTTAGAACGCAGTATCGAGTTCCTTATACGATCAGCAAGTTTATATTAAGGCCTATATTATTTCTAATAATATGAACTAAAAGTTTATCATTCGATTGGAATAATCTCCTGACCTTATCCCAATTTATTTGGAGTCGGCAAAACATATCTTTTATTTCCTTAATTCTCTATTAATCATAATTTTGGTAGTCATGCTTTCCAGCTATATCAGCTTTCATACATTCCATACTATACATCTCTAGCTAACCCTATGAGTATTACAGCCGTGATGTTACAGTTAGTTATCCTGGCTCCATCTATGTTGTTTCGAATGCTGCTACGAGATCGTATACTACGCGCTACGCGGCTACGAAATGGTCCCGCGTAGCCCTCGTAGCAAGTCGTCGGTTTTCTTAGTAAAGCGACATCTAGTAAAAGTTACATCAACTAATATGACGGAGAAGTTTAAAAGGAAGGCATATTTTTCCATCAGGTAAAACGATGTTGTATAGACGGCGCCACTCAACTGTGAATATTTAACTGTGGAGAAAGAGACTAGGAGCACGCCACCATAGCGTTCTTTTTGTTTGTCGGAACCGAACGTGTCGCACCGACAGAGGGCGCTTTCCGAACAAAAAGTGAAAAATAACGCGACGACTGCGTATTCGCGCGAATGACCATTTTAGGTTAGGACGCGAGGTACAAGTCTGATCCTGTATGTATCCCAACATTCCCAACCGAAAGCGAATCTCGCGCGAATATGCGATCGTTTACATAAATTATAACAGCTGATTTTTTTTTTGATAATCGACGATACATTTCTACACTAGGGGGTGTCTAGAATATGTGCTGAATTCATGGATAAAGTTTGCGCGTCGATGTCCTTGCCACCCTGTATAGTAACCTTAATGGTAATGTCCTTAAGGGGACTGCAGCAGTGTTATTCTCTAAAAGACAATTTCATGGCTGTAAGCTGCGACGAGCTCGTCGACGAGACAGCCTTGAGATCGACCGAGCGTGTAGCGCTGATTCAAACCATATTCACTAACGTCGTTATGGTCGTCGACGAACCCAAGGCTGTAACCTCCCGTCGCTGTTTCTTAAACGAACGTAGGGCTTGAAACAAATTCTATAAGGAATACCAAAATGTATGAAGAACTGTTAATTCGCCCTCCGTGCCGTTGGGTAGTTTAACTCACGGCCGTCATAGCCTTGAGCGCTAGTGTAGCTGTAAGCAGCTTAGTGATACGAAAATAAGTTTCACCTATGCGACAGCGCTGCCCGCAAGGCTGTATCCTTAGAGAATAGAATGGCAGGACCTAAGCGTCAAGTTTTATAATGCCTAAAAGTATACGATCGACTAAAGTAAACAAAATCAGAAAAATATATGATACTAGCTGACCCCGCAAACATCGTTTTGCAAAAAAAAAAATAGATACTAGTAGCCGATTCTCAGACCTACTGAATATGCATATAAAATTTCATAAAAATCGGTCAAGCCGTTTCGGAGAAGTATGGTAACTACCACTGTGACATGAGAATTTTATATATTAGATTCTTCAGGATATAGTTAGATAGTGTGTTGAAAACATAATACAACTAATTCGATACGATAGAACAAAATCATGACGACACCTCTAAAAACCGTGCTAATAAAGATGCAATCATTCTGATTTTTTGTCAGATTATTCTACAAGCAACATATTAAAGTAATAGTGTTTTAATTTTTTCAAACAAAAGATTTTTGTAGATAGATAATTGCTTCATATTTTGCAATAAACAGCGTTGTGTCATCGCGCCTCTCTTTCTTTTCTATGCAGTCTGACAGTGACCGCGCTTTAGGTTATGTAGTACCCTTAAGAAAGGTCACGTGCGTACTACGCAACCGGCGTGCGTGTACGGTGTATGCCTAAATGTATTAAGAACGTAAATGAAGCAAAAGTAGCGTCTAAGGATCGTAGCAGGTGGCGTTCTGTAGTTTCTGCCTACCCCCATTGAGAGAAAACGTGGTCTATGTATGTCTTTGGGTAAAAATTAACACGCCACACTCAGAAACGTCACTTAAAATCGATCAACCATTAACTTTGATTAATCACCATAATATCTTGGCGTAATTGTCAACAAGACTCATATTTTTGACTGACAGCGTTCCAAGTTATACTTGTCAATTAAAGTGAATTATTGATTAATTTTAAGCAACGACTCTGAGTTCCGGGGTTAAATAGGTTATGTGCCTGAATCAAAGATTAATAAATGAATAAAAGCTTGGTGAGAAATATACGAGTAGCCCATTATTTTAGTGTTGGCGTTCGAATACAGTGTGTTATTATTTGTCAATAATTTCTGTTTCTATGAAATTAATTGCTGTTTGAGAAACCAAATGTATTTAAAATACCCACAGTTTAGATACCTTTAAATAACTATGAAAATGCTACAATAAATAATCAGACTAAGAACTAGTCCCCGTTAAAATTGCATCAGTTGTGACGGCGGGGCTACCGCAAACTGGCCCGAATTTAGAGCGTCTGCATTTACAACATAATTGGGTTACAATTTAACTTTGTTATTTTAGTTCTAGTTTAGGTGTGCAGGTAGGTACACTTCAGTAGAGTGTGGCCTGTGGGGGTCTCACAATGTAAAATAAACCCCGGCATGACCTATAATAGACAAGCAACAGTGGATACAGCTTTGAATGAATGGTGCCGGATGATCACTGCAGGAATAGCACCAGGAATACTAGTAGCAAGCTCCAGCGAAAGGGCCAATATGGTCTCCGACACACGACACCTTTTGCACGGCAACCTCCTTGTCCCACAAAGGCTGAAAAGCCGAAAGAGTTTCTTAAAGTGTCATCCCACTCACTGGCGAACGATCACAAGAAAGACTGAAGCTATGGCGTGACAGTGCATCCTTACCCAAACCATTCGTTCCACCCACTGAACCTGGAAGTCTTTAAACAGACTGGCCGAAGCAAAGAAAACCTGTTCCTTGGAGTGTAGAAGTGATGCTGTTCCACAAACGATAGGACACTTAATATCGTGTCCTTGGTGTCCTGTCAGCTGCACCACAGATAATATTATTATAATACTGGCTGCTCATTACAGGAACTGATGGACGCTGGTGATGGCGCCAAACGAGTAGCCGAATTCTAAGTCGAGTCCATTTAAATTGCTATCGACACCACACTAAGAAGCAGAAGACCTTTATTCTTAAAGCTGATTTTACCAAAGTCAGATATCTTTTATCCGTTATATAAAATTTACGTCAGTTCTAGCTTGGAAAAACTGTCAAAAATTGAAAATTTATTCTCAGTATAAGATTTATTCTAGGTATAAAAGTTTGGTGAAATGCGCTCTTATAGATAGAAAATATCTACTACGGTTTAGCTTATAAACCGACTTGTAAATATCCAATTTAATTTCATTACCAGTCGACAGCAATGCAGATGAGTTCTTTCGACGCCATATTTAAGTTCGTTAGTAACTTTTGTATTATTGTTATTTTTATTCTTTATTAATAAGGTAAAGATAATTTGTTATTTATATACATCTCATTTTAATTCTGAATAAACTTTGATTAATATGGGTATTTAAAAAAAAAAATATTTGAGTTCATTTCGTTTCCAATTTATGTTTTTTGAGTGTTTTATTTTTAACTTAATCGGTATGTTGTGTGAAATAGAGTTATAATAATTATAACTAAAAAGGGGCCAAATACGACGACTGAAAGGTGACGGCTAAAAGAATAGTATGGAATCCCCAGTAAAATACCTTTTATTAATTGTTACCTTGTGAAGGCCGCAGAAGGAGGAGGGGCTTGTGGCTAAGTAATAACAGTCGCACGGGTCGATCGATTAGGTTAAGCTACGCTTGCCGCGGTTGGTCCGTGGATGGGTGACCATCTTTACATACCAAGGACCCTCGTGCCTCGGTCCCGGCTGGCATTTTTGGATCTTTGACAGTCGTTACGGGTCATCAGATGCCCGAAAGTCTGACAACCAGTCTTACCAAGGGGTTTCGTATTACCCAGTAACTGGGTTGTGTAGGTCAGATAGGCAGGCTGCTGAGAAACCAAAGGAAAAATATATCTCAAAATATGTCTTCTAATCTGACACTAAATGAATGTTTGTCTCGTATTTCTTGCCTATAACTTTTAACGGACTCGCGGACGTTGCGTTGTATCAATTAGGCTATTATATAAAATTCTCATGTCACAGTGTAGTTACCATACTCCTCCGAAATGGCTGGACCGATTTGTATGAAATTTTGTGTGCATATCGGGTAGGTCTGAGAATCGGCTACTATCTATTTTTTTTTTTTACAAAACGACGTTTGCGGGGTCAGCTAGTAATCTATAAAGTACATACGTGCAACAACGGGAAAGGGTTCCCGATGACGTCACCACGAAATGCCGCCATGTTTCACGTTTCACCACATCATTATCACTCCACACACGTACACATTTTAATTTAGGGCGAAAGCACACACGCTACTTTTAGCATCGGCGATCTGCAATTTTGCGACTGTAACGATGCTGCGTCGAGTTTTGGCGACTCTCTGCGTTCCATCGCATTATTAAAATCGCGCGTTTTAGAGATTCTATCGATGCTGCATCGTGAATTCGCGACTTCCTGCGACACGGTATTGGAATCGCGCGTTTTAGCGACTGCTCCGATGCTAGTTCAGTTGCTTGTTGTTTGTTGTGCTATGCTCGTGGTAGTTGTACAGTCAACACTCAACAGCACATCAAGTTATACAAAACTGTCAAATTTCTCCAAATGTTTCTGAACCTTAAAATGTAGAAGATTAAGTTCAAAATCGAATGAAATTAAAATAACTTGAATCTTTAGATTTTTGGTGAGATGGTTTTTGATGTTCGAAAATGTTCAAATAACATCCGTTCATCTCTTCGTAATAATTATATGAAATAATGAATGATGCTCTCCAAAAATAAGACGTGAACAGGTTATTGGATGTAACCAATACTGTCATCAGCGCGATTGATATTTTCGCTTTATCAATAAAGCAAGCAACAAGAATCCATGGTAAGGCCTTACCATGGATTTTAATGAAGCTTACTAGCTTATAAGGGTGTAGCTTCGTCGAAATCTAGTGCAATACTGGATATGTACTTATAGTACACCCAAATTTCGCCAGGTATGTTTCAAAGTCCCATGTTATAAGGGAAGAGCCTACCGCAGATGCCAAATCGATGCTACCGGCATCCAATGTTTGCGGAGTGTAGCCTTCAGCCGCTGCTGTGTCGAGCTTCCGAAAAGCGACTCAATCGCCCCTAGCTGACTACGTAGGTACTTTATCGGCTGTTTTATTTGCGTTCGTTCCGTGAGCGTGATGATAATACTGAAGAGGACGATGAAGGGATGAGTTAGTAAAATGTAAATAAATTGTGCGGTTGAATGTCAGTCGATTCACTATACTTCATCTGTATGTTAATAACAAGGAAAACATCGTGAGGAAACCGGCAAATTCTAGAACCAAACGTTAGAAGACATGTGACATCTACCAACCCGCACTGGGCCCGCGTGGTGGATTACGGCCCACTCCCTCTTACAGAGTGTGTCTTACAGAGTGTCGTTGATGATAAGTGGCTAAATAAAAACAGCCGGATCGAAGACTTCCTGAGTTCGGTCCGTGAATGGATAACTGTTTATTACATATCGAGACCTCCCGTGTCTCGAAAAGCATGTTAACCCGTTGGTCCCGGCGGTCGTTCGTGGATCTTTGACAGTCGTTACAGGTGTTCAAAAGCCCGAAAGTCTAACAACTAGTCTTGCCAAGGGGTGTCGTAATAACCCAGTCACTGGTTTGTGTAGGTCAGATAGGCAGTTGCTCTATGTAAAACACTGGTATTCAGCTGCATCCGATTAGACTGGAAGCCGACCCCAACATAGTTGGTAAAAGGCTAGACAGATGATGATAATAATACCCACAGTTCGTTAACATAATAAAGGTGTTAAAAACTGTCATCACTAGATTCGATGTTAACGTCCCGTTTTTTACGTTCAAACTTTTTTCATGTAAATTTTATTCAAAGTGCCTTCTCAAAGGAACAAGTTCCTTCAACGTTTTTTTTCGTAGTTTTTAATATGCTCTGCAGTGCGATTCTGTAACCATCTCACCGTGAAAATTTATGTGAAGTGAGCGTGGAGTGAGCTGTCAGTGTCATCCTGATGCTAGGGATTGGTACTCTTCACAGCTCACTCTAAGCTCACTTCACCTAACTTTTCACGGTGAGATTTTTGCAGAATCGATCAGCTGTACCTAAATGGAGTAAAACACGTTTTGAGGTAGATGGGCTTATACAATGTTTAACTGAATGAATACACATTGTGAAATTAGTTTGTTTAGAATCGTTTACTAAATCGATTTCTGTAACTTTTAATATAGGATTTTTTTTTAGTACAGTCAACAGCAAAAGCAGATGATGAAAATCAGTTTTCAATAGATTAATTGTCAAAAATCCTTTCTTGGTGCTGACTTTGGTTATACCTATAAAGATTTTTTGTTAAAATTTCATGCTTTTAGACCCAGCGGGTTTAGGCTGTGCGTTTTCTGTCAGTGTATTAATTAATTTAAGTGTTTTGCACGTGTTATCCCACTTCAGGCAAAAACGTGTCCCTTTCTCCTTTTTAATCCTCTCTATCTTGAACTAGCGTGAAAAAATCCTGCCTGTTGGTGACATGCTAGTACTGCCATATCGCCTGGGTCTGCTACGACTGTTTTCATCTTAGGTTAAATATCTGAGCGCGCCGCCATCATTTCTTTCGTAACTGTATCTACAACGCCACATGCAAACAACGCGTCATACTGACGTCACGCGAAATCCTGCATCTCGCAAGCAGAGTTTACCGCGCAACTAGCATATATACAACGGCCCGACATGAATCATCGGTCTGTTGCCCGCCAGACATAATATACCCATCTGGTCGGAGGATCCTCCCTTTTCTATGGAGAATGAGTAAACTTTACCGTGTGCATTAACAACTTCTGATTAGTGAATACCATAATGACATGCAAGCTACTTGCATACTTTTGAGCAAGTTACATGTGTATTCCGAGCTTTAAATGTAGACAGTCTTCACTACTACAGACAGAAAAAGCACCCATAGCTACTAACTATCATTTCATTTTTCCAAAGTTTACTCGGAATGATAAAAACAACCCCTTCTGGCTTGTCTAAGCCACCGGAGCGTGAAGTGACAGCGAAATGGCAGTTGTAGCACAAATGCCAACAATTACCGGCTAGCTACTGGCACGTCGCCATGGCTACGGGCGTGCCAAAACCTGGCACAACGTCTGTTAATGCCATTTGAGCTTTTATTTTGTGCTAAATTGAGGTTTATGTAGGTAAGTTTGCCATTCATGGATTGTGAAAGATGAAGAAAGTGATATTGTACTTTGTTGTGAAAGGGTTTTATTGAACGTTCTCTTCATTCCATTAGGAATTTCATAGTAACAGCCCGGAGTTTGGAAGTTGGCGGTGAGATACCCCCGTGCCTCGGAAAGCACGTTAAGCCGTTGGTCCTGCGCCTGATCTCTCTCCGGTCGTGTCGGATTGCCGTCCCATCGGGCTATGAGAGTGAGGGAAGAGGGAGTGCACCTGTGTCTCCGCGCACATTTGTACACTATTTATACTTACTATAATATACTTACAAAATTTAAATTAAAACCCTGTCCGACCCATGAGGGTGTTGTTAACTACCGCGCTAAGAGTTTACTGTAGTCATTTTCAGAAAAGTGAAATACCCCGCAATTTCTTATAAATGAGGAATTTATAAGAAATTGCGGGGTACGAGTATGTAATACACAGTAGCAATGGGTTTCATTTTGACGGCACAGTGGACTAGCGATTGTCTGCTGCGCTGCGTGTCGCGGGTTCGATTCCCGCACGGAAAAAAATATTTGTATGACCTACAAGTAGTCGTTCCGGGTCTGAGTGTTTGTGTATATGAGTTTAAATGTTTGTAAACGCACCCACGACACACGAATAATTCCTAGTGTGGCAACGGTAAAAAAAAATTACAATTCAACAACATTAATTCCGTTGTAAAGAATCATGGCCACGCTCCTAACATGCTTGGACTAGAAAAATTTTACAAAACGTCCCTTGATGAAATATACGTTGTTTCATTTGTCTATATACCTAGATGTAACTAAGTACGGCCTTTAATATATTTTTAAAAGATGGGAGAGACAAGTAATTAAGAAATATGTTTTTGAGGTTAGGTGGTATATCGTTAATTGTGGCTTCTTGAATTGAGAGGGTTTTCACATAAATAAAAACTTGGCTAAAAGGTCCCAGCAACCAGGTCATTAAAAAAAAGAAAAAAAAGAGGTTTTTCACTTGTTTTTCAGATTTAATTTCGATTAAAAATAAAATTGTAGCCGACGGGCATAGGGTTCGGGCCTTTTTTTTTTTTTTTTTTTTGTGGATGGGAAATCATCCAATGACCCCTCCCGCTCTGGGTGGAGCAGAAGGGAGTGTCAGACTCTTACTGACTAAAACCCACCTGTGTTCCTTCCTTAGCCCTTTGTGTTCCGGGGTAGCGGTAACCCTTTCGGACGATCCCGCTGCCCCGGCAGGCTTCGGCCCTTTCGGGCCCCTTCCTTATGCTGACATCTCTTTGAGGCGCGCGTGGAACACGTACGCGCCGTCCGGCACGGGCCTGGTCCTGATCGGACGGAGAGTTACCCATTACTCTCCGCCCGCAGGCCCGCGCCTACGGTGGCCGGGAGTCGTCTCGCGGCTCCCGACGCTCGGGGCGTCTCCCGCGGCGGCTGGGACGTGAGGCCCTCTCCCTCAGCCGTCCCGCCACCTCCTTCGCTAGCATGACTGCTTCGCAGAAGGAGGTGACTGCCTCCCACTCCCTCTCGCCCTGGACCATGGCTTGAACCAGGGCCGGGCGCGAGAGGTCGCCGCCGCCGCCGATCGCCTCTGCGAGAACACGGCGGTGCTCCGCCCAATTGGGGCATACCGCCACCGTATGCTCCACCGTGTCCTCCGGGCGACCCTCGCAGTGGTGACACCCGGGCGTATCCTCCCGCCCGATAATGTGCAGGAACCTCCCGAAACACCCGTGTCCGGTGAGGACCTGCGTCAGGCGGTAGGTGAGGGCGCCGTGGCGCCTCTCTAGCCACTCCTCAAAGAGGGGTCTTACCGCCGCTATCGCGGCGTGCCCTGCGCTGGGTTGCGACAGTCGCTCTTTCCATGCCGCCATGAGATCGCGCCGGAGGTCGGTCCGCTCCGCTGCGATTTGCCGCGGAAGCGGAGTTTCCCCCCGGCGTAGTGCCTCCGCGCGCCACTCGTACAGGCGCGCGAGGACTATCGCCTCCAGATCCCACGGCGGCAGTCCGGCAAGGAGGCTTGCCGCCTCGCCCGAGATCGTGCGGTACCCCCGGATTAGCCTTACGGCTACCACCTTCTGGGGCGCGTTCAGGTAATGGGCGGCTCGCCGCCGCAGTGAACGCGCCCACACCGGGGCCCCATATAGGGCCATGGACCGCACGACCCCCGCGTAAAGCCTCCGGCAGGAGGCGTTTGGCCCCCTCAGGTTGGGCAAGAGCCGCTTGAAGGCGGCCCCGGCCCGTTCCAATTTGGGAGCCAAACGTCGAAAATGCTCGACAAAGTTCCACCGGCTGTCGAGGACGAGACCCTGGTACCTCATCGTTGTCTCGACGCCGATGTGAACCCCTCCCGCCGTTATTTGGGATCCCGAAGGCGGCCCGTTCCGAGGCCCATGAAAAGACATGGCCTCGGACTTGTGCAAAGCCACCTCGAGACCCAACTGCCGGATCCTCTCCACGACTATCGCAACCCCGCGTGTCATCGCGTCGGCCGCCGCCTGATGCGACCTCCCCTGCGCCAGGACTAGCGTGTCGTCAGCGTAGCAAACCACGCTGACTCCATCACGGAGATCGGCCCGCAGCACCCAGTCGTAACCGATGTCCCACAGGAGCGGCCCCAGAACCGATCCCTGTGGGACACCGCACGACATCTCTCGCCGGTTCCATTCCCCGTTGCGACCGGGGTAGATGACGGCTCTGTCCGTCAGATACGCCCCGACTACTCGACGGAGGTAGGTCGGCACCCGGTGATACCGGAGTGCCTCCCCAATGCAACTCCAGGGCAGGGTGTTAAACGCGTTGGCGATGTCGAGTGACACCGCCACGACCACCCCACCCCGGGACACCGCGTCCCCCGTCGTGAGGGCCCTCACGCGCATGATGGCGTCCACCGTCGAGCGCCCCTTGCGGAAGCCGAACTCTGAATGAAAGTACTTGGTATTTTCAATTACTAGGTACCCCAAAAAGAAACTCTGACAGACACGTAGGAACATAAAACAAGAAAGAATATTAGAGATCTAAGGTGGCGGGTACTATACGAGTGCGGCTTGAGACACGTCGCGTCACACACGGGTCGAGATGGTACTCCCCGCGTTGGCGTTAGAAGCGGGGCGCGCGGGAAAAATAGTGGCGCATGATTGGTCACAAAACACAGTGATGCCAACCTTTTTAATGCTCCCGCGATCATCAGATTGGATGTTACTAACAGTGCAGCCAACATCATCGTTAGCTTTATGGTCGTGGGGTTGCCGCGCTACAAAATCGATATTTAGTATGGACTTATATGTTAATAATTACAGATGCGTTCAAAATCAATATTTTATACTGCGTTCTGATATAGCAAAATTATATTTATAACTAGCTTTTGCCAGCGACTTCGTCCGCGTGGAATAATGACTTCCGGAAATTGATGCACTAACTCTCATAGAGTTTAACCGATGTGCTCTTTCTTCTGCCGATTCTTGAGAACGCGTATTTCTCATTCAACGCGTTTTTCAAGACAATAGCGGGCGGACGCCGGCGTCTGCTTGGGGCTTGAATAACTAAAAATATATAACTACGTCTAATATATAAAATAATATATAATAAAACCTACTTCACTTAAAACTAAATACCTATAACTACTATAATTAATAATACCTATACCTATAATTAATAAAAGTACCTACGCTTTTACCTACTTAATATTAAAAAAAACTGAACATAAATTAACCAAAACTTACCTACTACTAACCTATTACTACTTCACCTAAAAATAAATCCTGTTTTCCCAACATTTCCCTTCACTGCTCTGCTCTTATTGATCGTAGCGTAATGAAAAGTATACTATAACCTGCCCAGGAGTATGAAGAATAATTGTACCAAGTTTCGTTGAAATCCGTCGAGTGGTTTTTGTTTCTATAACGAACATACAGACAGACAGACAGACAGACAGAAAAAAAAAATACTGATTGCATTTTTGGCGTCAGTAACGATCACTAATCACCCGCTGATAGTTATTTTGGAAATATATTTCATGTACAGAATTGACCTCTCTACAGATTTATTATAAGTATAGATAGATGTATAAAATATCTATACTTTCCCAGCTTTTAAAAATAAACTGATGATATCTATTAGTTACATTAACAGTGTACTACATTTTGGTGACAGTCTCATCTTGGGACGAAATTATGTTTTTTCTTAGTCCAAAATGACCATGATCCTTTATCCAAAAATCCATCACAACTGCAGAGTTTCACCAGCTAATTTAATTTGACCCGACAAGGCGCTGAACGTTATTCAGCTGTTTTACATAACGGTGCTGTTTTGTAAAACCACTAGTGGTTTTGTAAAACAGCGGATACGACAATACATCTGCGACATAATGTAATATGATTATAACATAATATTCTAATGAAGGTTTTGGTGCGTTTATTCCGGGACATGTTGTTTAAATCTAGTAAAAGCTAGTATGTATCTACAAAATTAATTTTGATTAATGTTCAAATAAACAGAACAATGTAGCAATGTTTATTTCGCCTTTGTTCGCCTATCAACGTGAAAATTATAGGATACTTACCTACTTACTATACTAAAACTTTCAAATTGATTTGTTTGCATAGTAACTCGCTTGTAAACTACACTTTCAAGCATTTGGTATGGACAGGTTAATAGTCCATTAACTATTTCAAATAACCTTCGTTGTAAAAGTACAGTGAGAATCACGATGTGGGTACCCCCCTTGAAAGCACCTACGTTCGAACCCGTGATGGCCGCATCTATCAGTTTTGTATTTTATTGTAATATTTTGTCAAACAGTTTATACGTAAACAACAATGCACAAAAAATACATGCAATATTTCAATAGCGATGGTAACAGTTTAGTTGGTCTGAAGGTTGAGGATGTGACATATGAATCAGCTGATTCAAGTTCAATTCTGGCAGTACATTTTTGTACTTCATTATAGATTAGTAAAATGTATGCATAACTACCCTCAATTAACAAACTATGCAGTATGCATTATCTGCGAGCTCATCTAAATCAGTCTAATGACTGAGACAGAATTATAACGCTAAGTAGATTGTTAATTCATTGTATTACTAACTACCTAACTGGCTCAGTTTCTAAGAGCTCGCGGTAATCAATGGATAACCAATGATTCGATGGTTCGAATCTCGTCCAGCACATGAGTACTTTTTGTGTTATTCTTAAGGATGTATGCGTTTGAAATGCAAAGATGTAGCAAAGTTAATTTTAATACAAATGGGGTACCCAATTAATGCAGCCCACTGTACATCGTTTTAAGTTTTCATAGTTACTGCTGCAACGACGCCGGATATTAAATGTTACAAAGACAAAAAATCAATGAGCAACATAGTCGTAGCGTCAAAATGTACAAATTGCCTAGCGCCAAAATGTAATTTTGCCCTTAAGCCGCTATGATAGAATACATTAAAACTGTAAAATAATTAAGTAATGTTCAATTGTACAAATTGCCTAGTGCCAAAATGTCATTGTGCCCAAATGCCGCTATGATAGAATACATCCTGTAATGTACAATAAAATTGATATAAGGTAAAAATGTCATATGTAGTCATTATTATTTTATCATTTCATCATTTTTTTATCATTATTTTTTTTAAGTTATTTTAAATTTTTTGCAACGAACAGTTTTCAGGGTTCTGTACTCAAAGGATGCCAACGAGACCCTATTACTAAGACTCCGTTGTCTGTCCGTCCGTCTGTCACAAGACTGTATCTTTTTAACCGTAATAGTTATACTTATAGCTTTAATTTTCACAGAGTGTGTTTATATATTTGTTACTTCTTCACGCTCAAACGGCCAGACCAATTTTGATAAAATTTTGTATGGATGCAACTGACACTCTGGATTAACATATAGGGTACTTTTATCCCGATATTCCCACGGGATCGAAAATTATGCGGGTGAAACCGCGGGGCGTAGCTAGTAATAAAATAAAGTTTTAAAATTAGAGGAGGTGCCCATCTGCTCATCAAGAAACGTACTTTTTTTTCTAAAGCATTCAAAGTCAAAGTCAAAGTCGAAGTCAAATCATTTATTTCAAATAGGCACTTAAAAGGCACTTTTGAACGTCAAAATTTAAAATGAAAAAATAGAATTGATTCTAGTCGCCCATTCCAAAATGTAGTTTTCGTGTGGAGAAGAATGGGCAAGAAACTCCACCGTTACTCTTTTAAAATGTTTTACAAGTTTTTGTATACATTGTTTATATAATTATATGTGAAGACGATGCACCTAAAATAAAATTTAAAAAAGCCCACTCCCTCTCACAAAGAGAAGGCCTGTATCCCACCAGTGGGAACTTTAGCTATACTTTCGAGTGGTACACAGAGTACTTGAAATTATTAATTAAGAAAATCAGTCTTTTTTTTTAATATTTATCTTCTTTAGATATAGATACCCATCACATGTGTGAAGTTTCACTAGCTAATTAAAATTGGCCTTGTATTGTAGCAACACCACAAAAACTAAAAAAAGGTACCGAACTTACATTACAAAACCTCCGCTTTTAATCTCCATAAATAGGACATCGTTAACATAATCGTTCTCTTGTCGCTAATTTTATCGCTGAACCCTGAAGCACTCGGCGCAATTGTTATTGGCCTATAAAAGGAAAATAAAAACAGTGGGTCGGCGATAGCGGTTACAGGATTACTTATTGGCAGTATACGTGATTGTCCTTGCCTTAGTATTGTTGGTGAGGTTCAGACGCCAGCACATCAAGCTACCCGAAACTGTCAAACTTTCCTAATCAACTTTGAACCTTATACTTTAGCGATAAAGTTGAAAATCTATTAATGAAATTTCATCTTACATACTTAATAAAAATCTTGTATTCACTGACAGACGACGCGCAGCCTTTTCCGCTGGGACTAGCAAGGAGGACGCGCAGGCTCGCGAAAGATAAAAGGAGTGGAGGTAGGCCTTCGCCCAGGACAGCGCAGGCCAACAAAAACGATTTATGTAAAATAATCGAATCTCACACCGTGACCACAACCAACCAGTCTTACCAACGGGTTTCGTATTCGTGGAGGTCAGATTGTTGGTTATGTAGCGCAGTTTGTTCCGCCAGTTACTCAACTGAACCGACCGCTCGGCGCATCCTGGACAGTAACACCCAACACCATATTTGACTGGCCAATTCTTCCCTTGCGGTGGTAGGGTTAACGCCCGCCTGGTTTGTGACCACCCTCCCACCGGAGTCCGGCGTCAAGTAGCCTGCTGTGTTTCGTCGATCCATGGGAGTTCCAGTGTCTTTGGCATCTTCTGGCTACGCTCGATCCATCATTGGCTTCGCTTTCCATCAGGCGTGATCGAGGTCAAGAGTGGGCCGATTTAGTAATAAAAAAAATATAGGCCGTCGCTCCATGTAAAATACTGGTACTCATCTGCATCCGGTTAGACTGGAAGCTGACCCCATCATAGTTGGGGGAAAAGGCTAGGCAGATGATGAGTGCTTGTGACCACACCAATGAGGCAGTCATGACAGCAATGAAACGGGGTCGCACCTTTGGCTCTCAATTATGTTTCTCAATCCTCATTCTGGCATTGCCGCTTTAAGGCCGGATAATTGTAAAAAAGGAAGGGTCGAATAATTGTTGAGGGCTTCTTGCTGTGTGCTAAAACCTTGATCCTATATTAGATAATATATCTCCGAACTCACTAGCCATAATATAAGCCATCAGTGGCTTCTGTGGTTTTTAGTATATAATTATTTGAACTCTGCGATATACTCCACTGCACCCACTGCTACTCCACTGTTTGTCTTTGCATCACCCAAAGGTTGACTGGTAGAAAATGCCTATGGCATTAAGTCCGCCTCTGTACATTTATGTGCTTGAAGTATTAAATAAATATATACTTATTGAACATTAATAAAAAAAAAGTGTCTTGACGATCAAAATGTAACACTAGTTTCTGTCTATTTCTCATTTGCCAAAGCGGGCAGATTATAACGTGCGATAAAGCATTTCGTTCCAAAAACGCTGTTATTACCACAACACAATGTGTTGCATATTCTTTACCGCAACCCGTAATTTTGAGCCTTTCATTAATCAAACCAACTTATCATTAATCAAAATGGGTACAGGGAAGGTATACAGCTCGCGATAAAAGGGAGCATTCATATGTACCTGCAGTGTTAAGATTAGAGGGGCTCGTCGCTAAATAATAATAGCCGCACGGGTCGATAGGAGGTTAAGCTACGCTTGCAGAGGTCAGTCCGTAGATAGTTGTCCATCCATTACTTATCGAGACCCCCCTCCTAGCTCCAGAAAGTACGATAAGCTGTTGGTCTCGGCTGTCATTTGTTGACAGTCGTTATGGAAAGTCAGAAGCCCAGAAATCTGATAACCAGTCTCTGTCTGACCAAGGGTTTTCGTGTTACCCAGTAACTGGGTTGTAGAGGTCAGATAGGTAGTCACTCCATTTAAAATACTGGTATTTAGCTGTATCCGGTTAGACTGGATTCCGTCCCCAACATAATTGGGAAAAGGCTAGGCTCTGAGAATTATTCCTATTAAAGAATTAATGGAAAAAATGTAAGTTATTAAAAAAATATATAATTTTTAATAAAAATTTCAAATCATTTTATTTTTAAATAATTACCTAAATATAAAAGCAGAAAAAGAAAATACCTTTTTATCGTTAATACGATAAAAAAAAACAGTTTTCTCAACTCATTAACAAAAATACCAGAGGTCTTTGACCCCCCCAAAAAAATTTTTTTTCAAACTTCACAGACGTGATGGGTTTCGATATCTAAATAGATTATATCCCATCACGTTTGTGAAGTTTACACACAAAAAAAGATTAACTAATATTTCAAGTGAAGCAATGACCCCACAACTAAAATCATCAAAATCATTTATTTTTTTGTTTTATCAAACTCAAATTCAAAGCATTTATTTCAATTAAACCATATACAGGCACTTTTGAATTGTCAAAATTAACTAGTCGGTCAGTTAGTCAGAAAGTTGAAGCTAGTTGCCCATTCCAAACAGTAGATCTCTCGGAGAAGAACGGGCAAGAAACTCCAAGGACACTCTTTTAAATCAAGATATTACAAAATCCTGGGTACATTATTCTTGTTGCTTCTATATGTGAGAACAATGTTATGAAGAAACAATTCAAAATAAGTATAAGATTAAAAAGAAGCCCTGGCAGTTAAGAGATGACCAGTCTCAACCGTCAGCGCCCGTTAATATAACTGTATTCTGGCAGCATAGTGCATGGAAAGTCGGTTCATTGTAAGGTAAGCGAAGATCCAATTTAAGTCTACTCTAACTGTCCAACGAGTAGCCACTTATCTACAACGGAATCGAATCGCCGACATCTCTGTTGGTCCCATGCCAGAACAAATTCTGCCAAAATTACAACCAGCCACACTAAAATAAGCAATTTGAACTTTGCGTCTATCAGAATAAAACTGAAATTTGTATGATCAGATGAAAGAAATTATGGTAAATACTACGTTTTAAACTCTATTGCTTTGTAATAACGCTGAAAAGCCTGTTATCAGGCGGTACAAAGATGTCGTGAAACTTTGGTTACCATTTTAAACTTTATCATTTAGGTCTACGGTTGAAAATGGAGGTTATTCGGACGGAGTTCAATGCAATGCAATCAATTCCTTTATTCTTTGAAATTTGCGGCCAAAATCAACTCTACACGCCCCGTCCAATCAGAATAGAACTTTTTAGAGAATGAAAATTTGCATGTACGGATCTGGCATACTAAGAAATATCTTATTTCTTAGTAGCTTCTGCCCGCGACATCGTCCGCGTGAAAATCACTTGAAACGATTGAAAAATAAAAAAACAAAAATGCCTATAAACTTTCCTCAAGAATTGGGCTGTCAAATGATAAATTATTTCAAATCTAATTGCTAGATCCAGTGATTAGCGCGTTCAATAAAAAAAAACTTATCATAAGCCTAGCCTTTTCCCAACTATGTTGGGGTCAGCTTCCAGTCTAACCGGATGCCGCTGAATACCAGTATTTTACATGGAGCGACTGCCTATCTGACCTCCTCAACCCAGTAACTGAGTAATAACCCTTGTTAAGACTGGTTGTCAGACTTTCGGGCTTCTGGGCTTCTTTTGTAACGACTGTCAAAGATACACAAACGACAGCCGGCACCAACGGCTTAACGTGCTTCCGAGGCACGGACGGGTCTCGGTATGTAAAGATGGTTACCCATCCACAGACCTATCGCGGCAAGCGTAGCTTAACCTGATCGATCGACCTGTGCGGCTTTTATTATTTAGCCACGGGCCCCTCTAACAAAAGAACCATCTTTACTATTAGTATAGATAGTATTAGAATGTCATCATCTCTACCTACCCACTACATACAATTTTATAGAACAGCTACTTATTTGACTCCTACAGTTTCCCTTTAGGCCCACATACGCTTTATACTTTATAAACGCCAACCAAAACGTTCAATAGCTAATAAAATTTGATTTTAAGACCGTCCTTAAAATCTAAGGAAAGAATCCTGAATTCTGTATTAAAAGCAGATGGCGTACCTAGTCTGTGGAGTGGTAATAAAGATTAATTTTATACTTCAGACGTAGCTCGGACCGTTTTGTCGTCTCGTGTCCCTATCTGTCTCTTTGACATCCAAGATATTTAAAGGGTCAAGGTCTTTTTAACCATCATAGTTACCAGATCAGAGGCTAGGGGCTTGTGGCCAAGTAAAAACAGCCGCATTGGTCGATCGATCAGGTTAAGCTACGCTTGCACGGTTGGTCCGTAGATGGGTGACCATCTGTACATATCAAGACCCCTCCGTGCCTCGGAAAGTACGTTAAGCCGTTGGTCTCGGCTATCATTTGTTCTCTCTTTGGATCTTTGACAGTAGATACGGGTCGTCAGAAGCATAACCAGTCTTACCAAGGGGTATCGTATTACCCAGTAACTGGGTTGTGGAGGTCAGATAGGCAGTCGCTCCATGTAAAATACTGGTATTCAGCTGCTTTCGATTAGATTGGAAGTCGACCCCAAAATAGTTGGGAAAAAGTTAGGCAGATGATTAGGTGCCAGATAATAAAGACGAAAACAAAAATATTTAAAAGTAAATGGAGGTGATGGTAAATATAATGGATTGGAGGAAAATGTCGTCAGAGAAGTTTTTAGTGGGAATGTAAATGGCTATAGAGTCGAGGAGACCAAAAAATAATGAACCTAAAGAAAAAAAAGAAAAGATGTTAGGGCTGGAAAGGGGTTGACTACCGAGATATACGACTAATAGAAAAAAACCGGTCAAGTGCGTATCGGGCCACGCGCAGTGTAGGGTTCCGTAGTTTTTATAACAGCCAAGTACGGGTCGTATTCGCTGACTGATAGTTTCTGTACAAGTTTACGAGTAACCGTAAACTTGTAAAGCCCACTTAAATATGATAGTTTTCCTTCAAACTTCGTTATATGTATATAGGTATTACTGCCGTGACATTTGAATTTCTAACTACAACCGTTTAGTTGGTAGACGAGGGGGACACTTGACTCTAACGAAAATTGGTAAAGCTTGATAAGTCACGAACGGTTTACCTAATCAAAAAACGGTCTTCCTAAAACCCTAATATTTTCAAAAGACCTATCTAACGATATCCCACACTATTGGAAGGACGGAAAAAAATTATCATCCCCACTTTACATGTAGGGGAGGTACCCTAAATATTTTTTTTTTTTTAATTTTATTTCACCACTTTTTCGGCGTCATTAACGTGTATACTCATGCCAAATTACAACTTCCTAGTACCAATAGTTTTTGAGCTAAACCGCGGACAGAGAGACAGACAGACGGACATGGCGAAACTATAAGGGTTCCTTGTTGACTACGGAACTCTAAAACATGGAAGAAAAAAACATGTTGCACCCCAAATAAATTGGAATGAAGACGAGAGAATGAATGATGTGTCAGATGAATTAAGCGTGACCTACGTAGCTACAACACACTATGTCGAAAATTACGCGTCGGTATTTCTATTCCGCTTCTCCTATACTTTTCCGCTTCTCCTATATTTATGTGTGTGTTGATGTTAATGTCTGAGCCAAACTTTGCCTTAACGATGGCGTTAAAAATAGTACATTAAACGATTAGCTCCAAAAGTAAAGTTACAAATTTGGGGGGTTTGATCGCGATTTATAAAATGGGTCCTCGCGAGTCTCTTAGAATAAATTCAAAGAAATTGATATACTAACTCTGCCTTGTCTTTATCTAATATATAAAATTCTCGTGTCACAGTGTTAGTTACCGTACTCCTCCGAAACGGCTGGACCGATTTGTAAGAAATTTTGTGTGCATATCGGGTAGGTCTGAGAATCGGCTACAACCTATTTTTTATTTTTGCAAAACGACGTTTGCGGGGTCAGCTAGTATTTTATAAAATATTTTGTATGTTCGCAAAAACTTTGGACTCTTCAAAATAAGAAGCGATTTCAATATAAATAGATACACGTAGCAAAAATGAAATTATGATACCTAAATTTAGATTGACTAAAACTAGCAAGTATATTTTTGTAAACAGTATCCGCTTTAATAACAAGTTGCCAAAGCCGGTTACAGAACTTAACGATGGAAAGTTCAAAACCTTCATCAAACGTGTCCTTATCAAAAAAGCATATTACAAGACTACATTGAAGACAAGGTAGTTTGGAAATATTTCCTTCTGCACATGTGGCTTCCCTGGCACCTCAACGTAAATGTCTATTAACTGTAAATGTCTATTAACTGTAAATGTCTATTAACTTTAATTGGCTTTCGGGTGACTATGGTTTCCTTTTTGTGTTTGTTTTTATTAGCTGTAAACCTTCATGTACTAAAATAAATAAATAAAATAAATTAATTATAGTAGCAGTTAGTGTAGTATATATATATATATATTTATTTAGACTAGTATATTAAACCTATTTTATTTATGTATTTATTGTTTTTGTAAATGTTACACCACGGACTACGTACTGTTTTCTTAAAAAGATCGCTTTTAGCGATAAGACCGCCCATTGTGTCACCCTTTGCAAAATTTCTATATTTATGTCTGTAATTTATAATGGTTTACATAATAAAGAGTATTCTATTCTATTATATTCTATTCTAAGTGCTCCCAAATCACGATGTTTATTTTTTATTTATTTTTACATACTTCTTTGACACATTATTTTTATTTATTATTTGACATTATATACAGACAATTCTAATTTCAATTCTTTATTAGCGGTTGTAATGGCTATCATATCGTTCGGTTTTAATAGGCGTTTATATTTAATTTTTTATGTATCCTTTTGATAGATCCATTTATATTTTGTAAATGTGAGGACTTTGTAAGCCTTGTAGACTTTAGATCTGTAGACCATTTCTTATTTTATTAAGTACCTGGTACTTGTTGATAGGCCTACGCTGTCCTCCCACACTGTCTAACGTTGTTAACAATGACACATTACAATTAACGTATTAAATATTGGCTACATCTGTACAATGTCTTATTTAACGTGTTATTTTAAGTGTAACGATGCAGGTCTGAAATGCAAAACCGCTTCAAAAAAAGTTGCGTTTGACCAACTAAAAAACTACCAGCAATTACCCATTATTATTATTCATTACGAAAAATTTTCCTTGATGTGTAGCTGATAGGTTATATAAAAATCATTGCAGACATAACGCCTAGCTTCATAATCAGCCCATAATGTGTACGGATTGGTAGATGTCAAATGTCTTCAAATTTTTGGTTCTGGAACATGCCCGCTTCCTCACGATGTTTTCCTTCACCGTTTTTCAGTACACGGCGTAGCTTACGACACGTAATTTCGGCTGGCGTGGCCCTGAATTAAAATCTTTTTGGGTTGATTCGGCATTTCGAACGAAAACAAATGAATTCGTAGGTCCTTACTTAAATAATAGCAGCCTGTTATTATTACCTACTTGATGACTAACACTTGCGTGAAATGACAAGTCACGGAAAACGAACATTAAGGATAATGAACTATACTTTCTGATTTTATGCGAATATTATTCGTTGTTTACTGTGGACCATCGTCCGACTTCCATAATCGGCCTAAAATCTTCACACTGTGGGACACAGGCTTTCTCTCTGTGAGAGGGGGTGGTCAAATTTTCCCAATTAACTTTGAACTTTATGCTTTAGCAATAAAGTTGAAAATCTATTAAAGAAATTCGACAGACAGACAGGTGTCTATACCTATAGACAGAGAGATTTGAGGTAGCATTAAGTTTAGTAATTCGGGATAGCGCTTTGATTTCGTCTTACTCCCCTCTCATCGAGAGGAGGCCTGTGTCCCAAACAGTGTGAACATTATAGCTTGATTATGCATACCTACAAGCTACCTTTATAGCGGCCTTAGTTTAGAGTATTTGATGAATGCAGGCCAGTGCCTAATCTGTGATTGTGTCTTAGCACAATTTTTTAACCTTGGTGCGCAACATTGTTACATGCCAGCGGATCTCATTCGCGGAGTGGTTGTTCTTATTTAAAAAAAAAAGGACCGGTGATATCTCAAGCATTACAATTCTATCTCTCGCAGCAATAGTGGCCTAGGTTTTTGAACGTCTAATAAAGAAAGAAAAAAAGAAAGAAAATACATTTATTTAGCACAGACCAAAAGACACACAGTAGGTACACCAGAGACATAGACATCAGATACAGTCACATAAAAATAAGAAATATTAAAAAAGTGTAAAGTCCGATGTAAAAATTAGCAGGAAAGTGTGCCTCACGGCTGCGCCAAAAAGGCCCGGTTCAGCAAAAATGCCAGACAACTAGTGCCTGACGCTGGTTTTCAACTGGACCTGAATGGATAATAGGTAATAGAAAATGACCTAATAGGTACAAAGAAAGCTGTGTGCATGCTGCACTTAAGGTTAATGATGGTCAGATTGGTTTTCGGTCAGGGGTTTCAACTGTCATGCCTATATTCTCCCTCAAACAGGTTGTCAATCATTATGTCGAACAGGCAACCATTGTGTATATACTTGTTTCCGTGATCTCAGTCACGTTTTTGACACCATAAATCATGATCTGTTAGCGCTACAGCTGCAGCAGATTTGGCTCTTTATAATGACAACTTAAAACAATACAACAGGCTGGATAATACGGCTTTGTTACTTATAACAAACAATATTTCTGATGACTCATTATATAAGGTGATAAGATTCTCAACGTCTAGAGAAACATGGGATGAACTACATAGACTATATGAAAGCATGAGCAAAGATCGCTTATATGATATATGTTTGCAGTTCTTCAGTTACAAAAAAGATACTGTTGATGATGTTGCAACGCATATCTCGAAGCTGAAAAATGTCTGATACAGGTTAAGGTAAGAATGAATCAAAGAAGAAAACTGTAAGGAACTTCCAGATATATTATTAATTTGCAAAATCTTGAACAAATTACCAGAAAATTAGTTTTCGTTTAAATCGAGCTGGTTGCTGATGTCTAAAAAGGATCGGAGCATTAAGAATATAACAAGTCAGTTGTGTGCACATGAAAAGGCACTCTGTAACAACGGAAAAGACTGTGAGTTTAGTTGTGATGCCCTTGCGGTGAATACATGGAAGAAATGTATTAAAAATGGTGGTGAGGGAACTCCAGGGACAAGTAAATAGAAAATAAAATAATAAGATGCTACAACTGCAAAGAAGTTGGTCACTTTAAGAAAGACTATCCCTAAGAGGAATATATCTCGTCTTGTTGTGGATGACAACAAAGGAGTTAACATGGTGTTATTGTCTGTGAATTCAGCTGAATCTGATACTGATTGTGTCAAATGGATAACGGTGCTACAAATCATGTTACGATGCGGTTAGATTTGTATCAAGATTTTAAATATTTTGATGTTGATCACACTGTAACAATAGCTAATAGAAATGTGATTCCTTTTGGGCAAGGATCGCTAAGCATTGAAGCTGAGGTTAACAAGAAGTTTGTCAACATTGAGGGATGTTTGGTATGTTCCCCAGATAAGCAGAAATTTATTTTCGGTGCTGTCGACACGAGATAAAAAATCACGGAGCTTATTTGAGTCACGCGTCACTTCTTGTTTAATGAAGATTGATGGACAAATTGCTATTACAGGACAAAGAGAAAGGTACGGAGGTCTGTACAGGCTACACTGTAGGATTGTACCACTATCTAAAATAACTGTCAAATTTGGTACAAAAAGTTGATATGCTGCAACTCTACCATGAACGGACGGCATAACAGAATAAAAGGCATGTGAGAAGTCTAATCGAGAGGGAACTCGGTGTTTAAACCAAGGAAACTGGTGAGTTATGCGAGGGCTGTATATTTGGAAAGTCCCACAGACAGAAGTTTGGTGTACGGGAAAAGGCTACTCAGCCTAGAGAACGCATACACACTGATGTGTGTCGTCCATTCCCTCTGTCCGTATCCAAGTGTCGCTACTTTGTACTGTTCAAAAATGAATTCACGCGTTACAGATTTGTGTGCTTTCTTCGAGAGAAGACGGAGGTACATGAAAAACTAAAAGAGTTGTTGGCATGATATGCCAAGGTGTCTGGTCATATTGTTAAATTAGTATTGAGTGATAATGGCGGAGAGTCTAACAATCAGAAGATAAAAAAAATTTGACAGATAAAGGCATAAAGCAACGATTTATTATGACATACACGCCAGAAAAAGAAACGGCTCTAGTGAAAGGGACAATCGCACGATTGTTGAGGCAGCGAGGTCTATGATGCATGCAAATTAGGAACTGCCTCAGGTATTGTGAGCTGAGTCGGTGAATACTGCCGTTTATATCTTAAGCAGGACAGGTCCAACAGCAGTAGAAACAAGTCTCCATTTGAGCTTTGGGTTGATAAGAAGCCACAAATAAAGCACTTGAGGAATCACCTTGTTATGCGCATGTGTCAAAGCAAACCAGGAAGAAGCTGCACAATAAAGCAGTGAAATGTACTTTAGTGGGATATGATAATGACGATGGGTATAGGCTCTGGAACAAACAGAATAATTCACTGGTGAGATCAAGGGATGTCTCCTTTGAGGAAAAGCCCTTGGGTGCGGAAGCTCTAGTGTAAGCTACAAAAGCTGAACTTGAAATACCTTTGGAATTGCCACAGTTGCATGGTAATGAGAATGATGCATTGAATCCAGTGAGTCAACCACAAGTACTCAGAATGCAGAAAATTCAGACAATAATAGAACTATCAACAATGATGAAAATGTCAATGAAGGTATTGGTACTGAAATTGGGGACACTGAGTTCATTGGTAGAGAAGATGTTCTAGTTCAAAATTTGGATGATTTTGATGATGCTAGGAGTTATGTTTCTGAACAGAGGTTTGAGTTAGGGGGAGAGATAAGGGAAGTAAATGAAGTTGAGACAGAAATTCATACCAGAGATGTAATGCCTGAATTGCAGGCGAAGTGCCGCTCGCCGCTGTGCACCTTCATGTGCTCCGACAGGTAGTGGCTCCGGTGGAAGGACTTGCCGCATTTGGCCACATTACATACATACTTCTTGGCCATTTCGTGTTCGCGCTCGTGGCACTTGCGGTTGTACTTGCGGATGAACTGGCGGCCGCAGTAGTTGCAGGTGTAGAGCCACTGATACTAGTGCACGTTCATGTGCGAGATGTACTCGGTCTCGCGGATGAAGGCGCCCTTGCACAGGCTGCACTTGTAGGGCTTGGCCGAGCGCGACGCGTGCGTCCAGCGGCGCAGCTTGAGGTTCCACTTGGTGGTGAAGGACTTGTTGCAATACATGTGCAACTGTTACTGAAACTGCTACATGTTGATCATCTGACGTCATAATTACTTGAAAGAGAAATACATAAATTGCGGTGATTAAATTGTCCTAATTTAATCTATTGGTCCTACCAGTGTATTACTTTCTATTTGCTGAATCCTGTCTTCTACTATTTTTAGTTGTTACTGTTCCATTTTTGGAGCGTGAATCCATTTTCCTAATTATGATGTCTTTTGCCTGTATATTTCCAGGCCTTGTTCTACATTATTACAACCGGTCATCACGGCGGCCGTGTAGAATCAGTTCAGAACCTTATCGGCAGCCAGATTGTAATTTGTACCTTCATCGTAGGCGACGTGAAAGTCTAGCCATATCTTGGTTTCTTGATTTTACACGCGGACGACCAAATGAAACATCATTATTCAAAGTTCCCTCTTGCTGCCATCTTGCCAGCCATAAACAGTTTTACATAAACAGTCATAATGTGTATTGATAGTAACTGTTAAATGTTTTTAGCGTTCTTATCGGTGGTTACGGTTATCCTTAGCTCTTCGGCGATGTCTGTTACGGATAAACCATCATCTTTAACTGAATTATTTTATATTTTGTCTCTAAGGTATGAACTCATGTTACATTAATTAAATACCATAATCCAATACCTTTAATAAGTTGCTTGACTGAATTTATTTATTGTATGACTCGCTTAACATGACAGTGATGACAAGACTGAAAAATACAAAATCTTATAAACCGTCAGCGTCATCATTTATATAAATTAGCAAAAGAGTTCCTATTTAAATTGTATTTATAGTAAAGTTGGAAGCACTTCCTACTGATTTATACTCAACTGCTCAGATATTTAGGACTACCCCATCTGCGTAGATACACTTGACGTTGTAAGTGTTCAGAAGGCCAATTCTCGTAATTTAAAACGTTCAAAATCTAGTCGTAGTCATATCTCGGCGACAGACAAATGTCAAAGGGCAGCGGGATTGTCCGAAAGGGTTACCGCTGCCCCGGAACATAAAGGGCTAAGGAAGGAACACGGGTGGGTTTTAGTCAGTATGAGTCTGACACTCCCTCCTGCTCCACCCTGAGCGGGAGGGGTCATTTGATGATTTCCCATACACAAAAAAAAAAGACAAATGTCAAAAACTTGTGAAAATTAGAAGTATTTTTTGACAGATTGAGACTGAGATCAGACTGTGAACGTTCTTAGAATTAGGAAAATTGCCCGTCTGATATTTGTGGTTAGTTGTGTGTATGGAAATTATTGACGAGCACCTGCTCACATAATAATTAATGAAGTAATGAATGTTCAAATATTAATGGTAACTTGTAGTGTATGGAACTTATTAACATTTATAAATTGTTCAGAAGTATTTTGTCACCTTGCTTGCCTTAATATATCTGACGGCGACTGTACCTATAAGCAATATTATTTATCATTATGTCGTTAATATATTTCCGAGTGATCTGTGACCTAGAAAACGAATCGCGCATTTTTCTGCTAAGTTAGTGTTTTACTTTAGTGAACAACAATTAATTATGAGAAACATTTAAGAATTAAGTATGTCAAATAGTGAAAACAGCCCTCGGAGTATCCCACCAACGAGCAGCCCTTCCAGTAAATGTCAAATACCGGACCATGCGGCTGAAGGAAAAATTCAGGCAGTGGACACCAGGGAGATTAGCAACTGGTTGATCTCACTTGAATCATGCCTGAATGAAGTTTGTACCATTGCTCAGAAAGGAAAGCTGAACTCCGAGCAAAAGCTGAGGATCAATTCCCTATCGCGCAAGGTTGGACATGGTGTTTCACAAATAGCAGTTTACTAACAAGACTTGAAGCTAAAGGCCCAAGAAATAGAGAACTCTAAACTAATGCTGAGAGAAAAAGGTTACCTCACGGATTGCCTCGAAAATACCAAGAAAACCATTCAAACTAGCATTCAAGAAAAATGCGCTAAACCAAAGATGGCAGAAAAAGTTTCGTTCGCTGACATGGCAAAAACCAATAAAAAAATATTACTTGCGCGCCAATATTGTCAGTTCTTGCAATTTACCCAACGGATAAATTAAAATCTAATTACGATACGAAATCTCTTGTCCAAAAAATTATATGCCCTGAGCAAATGAAATTGCACATTAGAGCACTGCGGGAAAAAAAAAACAGAGGCGTTATAATCAACACGGAGACCAAAGACGACATAGAAAAACTTAGGAAATCTCAGCTAAGTAATTCTGGCCTGAAAGTGGAATAGCCCCATAAGAGAAGACCAAGAATTGTAGTTATAGGAGTACCGACCGTTTTCAGTGATCAAGAAGTTTATGATTGCATCTATGAGCAGAATGTAGCCGACAAGCTACCTAGTTTGTCTCGTGACCCTTTTTTGGCCTCTGTAAATTTAATTCACAAATCAGGTAAAAAGGAGGCACCTACGTTTAATTTTATTCTTGAAGTTACTGCTAGCATTCTGAAAGACGCTTATAAACCGATGAACAACAAACCAACAACCAACCAAAAATCAATGAGGAGAACTAGGAGCTCCTGTCGCAGGGAAGCAGTGAGGCGGAAAGTACGATGGTAAAAAGAAAAAGAAAGAAAAATAGGTTTATTTGTCACAGAAACACGTGCTAACAAAAAGATAATTAATTCTAATGACAGCACATTTTATTTTATAAAGATATTTTTTTTTATTATATATAAAAAAATATATCTTTATACATGAGCACAAAGCAGAGATAGTCGACGGCTGCACGTTATGACTGTTACAAGAAGGCTTCCACTCAGCATGATGCTGTGCTATAGGGGACCCACAGCACAGCGCTGATTTTCAGTGGTTACCCGAAAAGGACGTACGGAAACCAAGCATGATGATGATGGTAGTGCATGAGGCCGCTGCCTGGAATTTTGCGGGCAGCGGGGCGGGGGCGGCAGCGGCGGCGGTGCGGGAGCGGCAGGATCTTATCTTATGCGTACATTTAAATGGACCGGTTCTCGAAAACAGCGCCGCGGGATCGGGCAACGAGCGGTGCACTCAAGGCAATCGGCGACCGCCCGCGCCGCCGCCGCTGCCGCCCCGCTGCCCGCAAAATTCCAGGCAGCGGCCTGCAGCCAAAGACCTGACTCCCACTTGCCCACAGCCAGCAGACGCACAAGCTCCGCAGTAGAAGCAGACGTCACAAGAAAAATGTTCTGTACTACTCGGCAGAGCGGCTCATACTAATTCATTTAATTACTGATAAGAATTTTACTTAGGTACTTACATTTGACGCTTACATTAAAATTTTGAAAAGACCCAATTACCTACGTAAAATGATCGACATCAATCTTTCATGTCAAATTAAGTTATTTGTATTATTTCCCTATATTTTCTATCACGCGTAGAAATATGGAGCAATCGATAAAGTACATGTGCTGTCGTTCTCACGATGTTACACATCACTACTGGTGCCATAACGTTGTAATGCCATCATGACTCCAGTGCGAGAGGGAGACGGTGATACATGACCGATAGCACCTTCCCTTTTTAACCCCCGACGGAAACAGAAGGAGGGTTATAAGTTTAACGGCCGTATCTGTGTGTCATTCTGCGCCTCGTAGCTCCTAAACGGCGGAACCAATTTCATTTTTTTTTTATTCAAGAAAATCTGCCGTTTGAAGATTATCAGCTCTATGACTTTAATGATTATAATTCAAATTGCAAAAAACGCCGTCCTCCGACGCGACGATACTTGGATCAAAATATTACCTAACAATTATATTAAACTTAAAGTGGGCAAATTATACACAACTAGGTCCTGCCCGTGAATTCGTCCGCGTGAAATTTTTTCCGACACCCTCAAAGTATCGATACCTACACATAACACAAATCATCTTTCGATACTACGTATACAAGTTCTCCTTAATTATCGATATTTAATGATATCGATACTTTTAGATTATTTTTAATGGAATTAATATAACAAATGCTAAAGGACAATCATTTTGGGAGGGCTAAAATTAAAAGTAAAGTAAATAACTAAAATCATCTTTTTATTTATTTATTAAGGTAAGTATTAAACAAAAAACTCTTTAGCACCTAGATTGCCCAAAAACATAATTGCTCTAGAAGTCTAGATATTTTGGGGAAAATCGGTTTCTTGTATGCGACATTGTTGCGGGAGATTCGATTCGATATCAAATACTTTTGTTTTAAGTATCGTGAGATTAATTTGGTGCTGTTAGTACTTGGTATCGAAACAAAAGCATCGAGTGCTTCCTCGTATTTATTACGAGTAGTATCGGAATAACCCCCGATCAATCGCGGCGAATCCCATCGCCCGCCCGTGCTACTTAGTTTTCGCTTAGAGTGTTTTCTGACTTTTTTCATTTTTCTCGGCTCCAAAGGGTCCTAGCGTATTGTCAATAACCTATAGCCTTCCTCAAGAATTAGGCTATGAAATACAAATATAATTGTTCAAATCCGTTTAAGTAGTAGTTCCAGAGATAACAAACAAACTTCAACTAGAGCATAAGATAGTCATGAATATTATATGAAATTAAATATTCAAGCCACGACGTCGACCACTATTCATTTACGAATAAAACATTCCAATCTAATTAGACTTCTCATCAAAGGAGCTGCAGACAGCAGTGACCACATCACTCGCTTTCAAAGTGACCACATCACTAAAAACCACATTTGGAACATTCGGAAGATGCGCTGAAAAATTACGGTTATTTTTAAATGCTGATCGGGGATCCCCTTTCGAATAAAGCATATTTAATCGAACCTCTAGTATTTCCCATTTTGCGCTCCTAAAAATATCATTCAACACACTAATATAAACATTGTGCCTCTTTTTGTGAACCTCAAATAATTCCTATTCTGGGGTCCAAAAAATATTAGGTAAATGGCATAGCCTACTGCGAACAAATTGGATGAGCTTTCTATTATACTTTGGTTTTTTTTTTTTATTAGACAGTATTATTCCACTGCGTGGCAAAAGCCTCCCTACTCTCTTCCCACCTCTCTCTGTCCAGAGCTGCCAAGGACTAATCTTTATCAAAGGAGTCCAGCTCATCCCGCCATCTCCGTCTGGGCCTGCCGCGATGTCGTTTGCCACTAAGCGGGACCCGCTGGGTGGTTATCTTGGCCCATTGATCATCTGCCATGCGGCAGGTGTGTCCGGCCCAATCGCAGCTTTCCGAGTGACGTCAGAAGGCCAATTCTCGTAATTTAAAACGCTCAAAATCCAGTCGCTGTCTCATCTTGGTGACGAACAAATGTCAAAATCTTGTCAAAATGTAGGGAAATTAGAGGTATGTTTGACAGATTGAGACAGATCAGACTGATAACGTTCTTAAAATAACGAGAATTGCCCCTCTGTTATTTTAGTGATGAAAAGGATTGCTTTTCATTGCTATTCATAACCCGCTCCACAATTTTAATACCCAGAATAATCCGTTCCATAGCTCTCTGCCTGGCAAACCTCGAGGGTGGATCTGGACCTCTGCTGAATTGTCAAAGACTTTATACAGAACCAGTACGTGAAAATGGGAAGAATACATTTAAAAATATTTTACAGAAGAATAATTCTTAATTTAAATAGGTACGACGTGTATAATGAATAATCCAATAAAAAAAAAACGAATTTTAAAAAAATACCCACGTACACACATTTTGGGTAAAAAAGACGTCTTGTCACTGTCACCCTTTTAACTTTATTTTTTACATGATGGTGCAACGGTAGGTAATTGAATTATATATATATGTAAATAAAATAATAATAATAATGAAATAATATATATAATTAATAAATAATATATTTATATAATTATATATTAAAAAATAAATAAATAATGTATATATTTAATAAATAATATGTATATATAATTATATGAAGTAATCTCGTCCTCATTGTATCCCAGCCCTTCCCTGATAATCAACCTACTTAGATTATGTTTAATGGGTTATCTTGATTGCACTATGTCGGGACTTTAAAATGCCTATATCGGTCATCGTGAAGTCCCGATTTATAATAATTATTTGACAGGTCAGGAGGGCGCGCCAGTGACTGCACCAAAGATAACATTTTTTTTTTATGATGAAGTCTTTTTGATTAATGTGATTTTCTTGCGAGTTTTGCACGAGTGCAAACTGATATGACTGACTGAGATTACGAATTATAATTCTAAAGTAATGGCTTAACAATTACTATATTAAAATAAGCTTCGTAATCTTCACTGTTAAAATTAACTTTGTCGGAACTATAACGTAGTACTTGCAGTAACCCACCCTCAGTTGTTTTGGTTTTGAATACTTATTATAATCCTTTACCCGCAATAATCAGAATTATAGTAGATTTATAATTTTTTTGTGGCTTGGTATAAATATTATCTAGGCACGTGGCACTAGTGGAGGTTATTCTTGTGGGCTCCAAAAATAGGTTTGCAAGATTGTATTCAGACTGAAACAGACTTATAATAATTTTATTATACGAAACTGAGTTTTATAATAAAAACTACAAGATTCTGCTTTACTCCGCGACTGTACTAATAATGAAATTGGGCAGTGGGTCCAGTAGACCTATTCAAATGTGACTGGGCTGAGTTGGTTCAGTTGACCAAAGACTCTAAATTAACATTAAAATCACGGAAAGTGGAAATGGACTTGTTCGAGTTATAAATCTTGTGTAACACTTCATCCATTTCCTTTTTTGTTTATTTATTAGTATATATGACATTTTATGTAATATGATTTAAATTTGAATTTATGACGTTTGATGAAGTTTTGGTATGACATGTTTAAATATTTTAATAAGTTTTAGGTAAATGAATTTTGAATTTATGAGATAGTGTCTTTTTTTTTTGTTTATTTAACTTTTTTTTTTTGTGTAACACATTCAGACTATGTAAATTGTTATTGAGTAAATTAAATGATTTTTTTTAAATCGGCCTTATAATCCTGGTGACGTGTCTAAAGGCGCAAAGACGCAAAACATTGTAAGTAATTGTCGTGAAAATAAAAGAGTATTAAAAACAACTGTCCTCAAATTATATATCCCTTGTGCATCAGACACTACAACATCAACCTGTTATTACCTCTTAATAAATACATAACATAGGCAGTCATGGGGAATGTCGGCAGAGGTAAAAACTTAAAACTATGCAAATCTACAGATATACTGCTAACATTTGCATGAAACGCGAACTCATAAATAAGACTTTCCCTTACCAAAAATCGCTCAACGTGCCTGCAATAACTTTTCACTTCAAAAATAGGTAATTAGCTTGCATATTCTACTCGTTCAAACACCATAATTAACTAAAACACAAAAGGTAGAAAGCACGAAAGCCGCGAAATACATCGTGTTACCCCTAAATTAGCTTTTAAATCGAAATTAATCGAATTTTCAAGTCATTCTGCCTAATCGTGCGGAAACCTCGTTTAAACTTCACACGGAGTCAATTTGTGCGTAAAATCGAAGGTGCAGAGAATCCAGGGCTTGCCAGGGCGATCAATCTTCGGCCCTCTGATTCTTTGCAACTGCAGCGCGATGCGAGTATAGTAGAAAGATCTTCCTCGCCGCACGGCACTCAACGTCCGGCCGTCAGCGAAGCCACCCGCTCACCAGGTACGTTCCGTAACACGACTTTGTGCTTGCTTCTACGAACATTTTAAAGTGTATTTAAACATTTAGAATCACTAGAACGAAAAAAATAATTGCGGTAATTTATTAGAAAAAAATAAGCTACAAAATTTGGATATTTTTAAACCGTGTCAGTCAATTTAAAAAGTGCTTGATTAATTTTAGTTTTAACTTGAAAAGTGCTGGTAAAAGTTTTGGAAGTCTACGAATGAAAAGCTAATAGTCGGGTAGTCTGACAGCGTATTACGAAATATCAGATGAGTCTAGTAGAGCTCTGTAAAACTTTTCTGTAAGATCTTAATTTCGTATTGTGTGGAATGACGCGTGCGTAGCTATTCCGTATTGAACTGATGTGCCTAAATGTTAGTGATTAAATTAGAAAAGTAATTAAAGTTTAAGTCTTTGTTATACGCCTATGTGACGGTATTAGTTTCGAATTAAATTCGCTTTAATTGAAATAATAATAATAAAATAAAACGGATTTAAACATTATCCTAATTATTACCTCAAAGTTAGTTTAACATAATAATTCTGTCTGTAACTGTTGGCGATGTTAATTTTGTTGTGGTCCCAATCTAGGCAGTGCCTGTATCTTGGAGATCTGGGAATTGATAGATACGTTCAGGTTATAATTTTGTCTCGTTACGAGCTCAAGAATAGTTTCATACCGTTATAGAACAAGGAGCCAATCGACAAGAAAAGGCATGCTATGTCTGTTCACTGAAAACTTCACTAACTGACGAATTAATATTTTATCAATGACGTCAACGAATAAATTGTTAGTTTACAACTGCAGCGAGTCCCTTGTTTAAATGACACTTGTCTAAATAATTAAGTTTCCATATTTTGGGGCCATTGCTTTTGGGTGATCGCGTGATGGTGTACTGTTTCAACTGATCCAAGTCAACATAATAGTTACTCTAGAGAGTTACATTTCAGTACACATTGGCTCCGTACTGAAAAGTACTGGTATTTAGGGCGGGTTACGCAAGACGTTGTAAGGCATTTTTATTGCGAACAGTGAGAACTTGTATAAATTGCTTTAATCTTTCAATAAGTGTATGAGTCTTTCAATAATCTTTCAATATGTTAGAAGATCGCGTTCATCACTATTGGTTTTCGAGATATATGGGAAAATTTCATTTTTATGCGCATAATTTAGCTATAAATTGGGTAAGGGATGCGATCGATATCGTTGGGGCTGTTTTAAATATTGAGATGTAATATTAATGTTGCTTTAATTTTATTGTCGTTTTATATATCGAGCGTGCAAAAAGGTTTAGGAAAAAGGTGAAATGGCATTTGTTTTTCTTGTATACCCAAATTTCTCTGGGATTGTATTTGTAGTGAAGTATCTTTAGGCGCGTTGAGTGAATTGTTGTAGGGGAAAATGTTTTGGGTTCGCGTCACTGACAGACTAATGTTAACAGTATATCTATAGCTATGAGTATGACGTGTTACATTTAGCCAACAGTGAAAGCATATATATTTTAATTTACAAATTACGAATTCTTTTTTGATACTACAATTAATTAAAAAAAAAACACTTGTTTCTTAAGTTTTCACGTCTGTTGGCAGTCTTCATGCATGCCTTTTGTTTTTTATTTATTAAATTGCTTCAGTAAACCCGGTACCTACTTAGAATTCTTATATAAAATAAATCAATCATTCATTTCATTTGACAAATATTATTAATGGAACCCTGTCACTTTAAGACAGATTGGAAACCGTCATGATACATTTTTTATATGTGCTGAGATATCATGCTGGTCAATTATTAACTGCTTACCTCTTCACGCTTAAACCGCTGAACCAATTTAACTGAAATTTGCTATGGAGATAGTTTGAGTCTCGGGAAAGGACATAGGATAGTTTTTATCCCGATATTCTCACGGGATCGACGCTTATGAGAGTGAAACCGCGGGGCGCTGCTAGTTATAATATAAGTGTAGAAAACCAAAGCACGTCAGTTCTGCATCACAATTTCTCAGTCATTCAATATCATTACAAACGTGTAACGCTTCTCATGATAAGACTATACAATGGAACCACTTCGATCAAAGTCAAAAGTCGAAGCCAAAACATTTATTTCAATGAAACCTTTTAAACAGGTATTGTCAAAGAGACGAACAGTTAGTTAGAAATGCGGGGCTATTTGTCCGTTGCAAAACGTAGATCTCTATGGAGTAAAATGGGCAAGAAACTCGAAACAATAAATCGAGATAATTATCACAAAATTCTGGCAAAACTTTTTCTTGTTGATTCTATATCAAATCAAAAGTAATTTATTCAAACTAGGCAGAGAATCAGCACTTTTTGTAATTCAAAATTACGTGAGTGAGTCCCCCAAAAACGCCTGACCTTCACCATTTCCTAGTGCTTTAGCTGGAAAAAGAAGTGGCGTAACAAACTCTCCAGCAGTACAGCTGTATATTCAGTTAGAAGAACTTGATTCCATATGCAAAGTTTATAATCAGCCTATAATGTTCTCACTGCTGAGAAACAGGCCTCCGCTCTTCGAGAAGGAGTAAGCTGTAATCTGGGGAGTCCGTGTCTACACAGTAAGACAGTGGTCAGGAGCAGGGCTGTTCTAAAACCGCCCCTACATTAATGTGTATTTAACCTATGTGTGTAGTAGGTGTATTATTATTATTACTTTTTTTTTAATTTATTTTACTTTGGTGGTCCTAGTTTACCATTCACAGCTATGTGAACTGAACCCAGTATTGCATACCTATGTAAGCTGTCACGCCCTTTATACCTGGAGGCTTTTATTTAGGTAGCAAGTTTTTGTTTGCATTTTTAATTTTTGCTTGAGTACGTATTGTTTTTATTATATTTGTGGGTATATTGGCGTGGCAAGATAACATATGGCAAATAATTTAATTTAATGTTCTGTGTTCTGTAACGTCAATAACTTTGCATACCTAGTATTGTATACAATTAAATATTTTCTAACTGAACAGACAGCTGTGCTGCTGGGGAGTTTGTTGCGCCACTTCTTCTCCCCAGCGAAAGCACTAGGAAGTGGTGCAGGGTGGGCGTTTTGGGGGGACTGTCTTTTGTAATTGACGTTCGAAAAGTGCTGATTCTCAGCCTAGTTTGAATAAATGACTTTTGATTTTGATTTTGATTAGAAGCATATAAAGCCCAACGGGGGTATTAATCGTGTTATTCAAGCCATTATATTGTGTATTTGATAAGGTCCTATAAAGATCGATATTAAAATCTACCACGCGGGCCCAGTGCGGGTTGGTAGATGGCACATGTCTTCGAATTTTTGGTTCTAGGACATGCGGGTTTCCTCACGATGTTTTCATTACCGGTAAAATCGGCCATCATTGCCCTTAGCGGATATCTTTGCCGGAACACGAAAAATAACTAAAATCTTGAATTCTAAATAAATTTATATAGTTGACAACATTATTTAAACTTTAGGGATTGTCTGAAAGGGTTACCTACATAAATTTATTTACAATTCAACATTTTAGGTATTTTTCGTGTTCGGACAAAGATATCCGCTAACGGCAATGTTGGCCAGTTTCACGTAACAGTTTAGATGAAATTATTTACGCAAATTAAAGCGCCTACCTGGGTTCGAACCCACAGCTCGTAAGTCAGGGCCTATGCAAAGCTATGAGACACAAAACATATTTTGTTTTGTCTTAATATGTCTGCTGGTACATACTCGCCAATGCCACATTGATTTGCGAGAACAAGATTTTTTCTTTATATTCATTTTAAAGCCCATTATTCCCGATTTTATCTATTTCATTATTTTTACAACACAGAATACCTTTGTTCGATTTCCACGCTCCGATTTCCTCGGGCTTTCAATTTAATTGGATTGCAAGTACTGAAAAAAAATAGAGACGTTATTACCGATAAATGGGTAGTAAGAACGAAGTAGAATTTATAATAATGACTGCAGTACTAATTAGCGACGTAGTTCTGCTTTTTAGACTTCCTTAACTAAATATTTAAGGCCCTGCCCAGTTGCCCTGCCCTGTTTAAGTTACTGTCGCCAGAAAAAAAACTGTTTTGTTAAATGTGACCATCAGAATGTACGGTCACTACCTATATTTTTATTTTTATGTTCAAAGACAACGAATCAAAAATATTTCATAGAAATAAAATAGTAAGTATCATGATAAATCATACACTACATCTTTCTATTTATTTTCCAATCACAGGTATGCTCTCTTCCAGCATACCTGTGATTGGATTTCTTATAAAATAAGCATCGCCTTTGTACCTATTTTTCTGTTCTGTTTTTTTTCTTGTCTGTCTATATATATGTACATAAATGATAAAATAAAATAATTAAAACAACCGTGAAACAGAGCTCAAAAAAACAACAAAAAATATTATAGGTACCTACATATATCATTTCTATACAAACAACCAATCGTGACACCGTTTATTCGCACCACGACACACATCCACGACACACATTTAGTATGGAAACTGGCGGGTTTAGAGCGGCCCGTGAAAGATGTTATTTAAAAAAAATAATGATTATTATTTATTTCGAACTCTAAATACAGACGCCAGCACATCAAGCTACCCAAAACTGTCAAACTTTCCCAATCAACTTTGAACCTTATGCTTTAGCGATAAAGTTGAAAATCTGTTAAAGAAATCTGATAGATTGTAGTAGCTTGATGTGCTAGCTTCTGTACATCTATGAAATACAATTCATTGAGGTGTTTGAGCACTGCTGTCCCAGTGGTAACGGCGCTGGCTTACGCGTTGTAGGTCGTAGGTTCAAACCCAGGTAGACACTTTCCGCCGCGGGAGACGCTCCGGGCGTCGGGAGCCGCGAGACGACTCCTGGTCACCGTAGGCGCGGGCCTGCGGGCGGAGAGTAATGGGTAACTCTCCGTCCGATCAGGACCAGGCCCGTGCCGGACGGCGCGTACGTGTTCCACGCGCGCCTCAAAGAGATGTCAGCATTAAGGAAGGGGCCCGTAAGGGCCGAAGCCCGCCGGGGCAGCGGGATTGTCCGAAGGGTTACGGAAGGAACACGGGTGGGTTTTAGTCAGTAAAAGTCTGACACTCCCTTCTGCTCCACCCAGAGCGGGAGGGGTCATTTGATGATTTCCCATCCACAAAAAAAAAAAAAGGTAGACGCTTTACTTTGTGTAAATTATTTCACCACCACTGCTCTCAAAACACCTTTGCAAATAATGCATTATTTTAGAACGATTTCCATAAAAAGGTTATAGGTAGAGAGTCAACCATAAAAGACATTATATGCTGTCGCGGACTTTTTTTTAGAACTAAAGGGGAAATAATTCCGTCATACATTATTTTTGCGTAAATTTAACCTTTTACGCAGCGCACGCAACGGAAGCTCTCAAAAAGAATATTTTTTCCCGTTTTTTGCAACATTTTTCATTGATGCTCCGCTCTCATTGGTCGTAGCGTGATGCAATGTATGTAGCCTATAGCCTTCCTTGATAAATGGACTATCCAACACTAATTTTTCAATTCGAACCAGTAGTTCCTGAAATTAGCGCGTTCAATCAAACAAACTCTTCAGCTTTTTTAGTATATATTTACTGCCTATATGAATTAATGCATAATCTCATTTATGTATTTGTTTTTCTTGATTTAATGATAGAAACAATCATTTATTTTTTAAGTACCGTAGCATGTTCGGGCCTTTTATCAAACGATTTTTAGTTCCTTCAGCCGTAGTATTTGAAAAATTCAAATAAAATTTGCAAATACCTGACGATCTTAGCTGGGCAGCTGCCTCTATAATAATATTTTTATTGGACAGCCGGCGCATTGCGCTTTTATCGAAAATGAAATTCGCAAAGTAGGTCGTTTATAATAGAGGTGCTTTGTTTTTCATCCATTTTGTTCCGAGGATAAACTTTTACGCGGTTTTAGGCAAGAACAAAGCTTCAACTTCTGTGAGGGGCTCGTAGATAAATAATACACAGTCGATCGAAAGTTGAGCTATACTTGCCGCGGTCGATTCGTGGATGGGATATCGAGACCCCTCCGTGCCTCGGAAAGCACGTTAGGCCGTTGGTCTCGGCTGTCATTCGCGGATATTTGACAGTCGTTACGGGTCGTCAGAAGCTCGAAAGTCTGACAACCAGTCTTACTAAGGGGTATTGTGTTATCCAGTAAATGGGTTGTGGAGATCAGTAGGCCAATTCTGCTAATCTAAAACGTTCAAAATCTAGTCGCAGTCTCATCTCGGCGACAAACAAATGTCAAAAACTTGTCAAAATGTAGGGAAATTTGAAGTATTTTTGACAGATTGAGACTGACATCAGACTGTGAACGTTCTTAAAAATTACGAGAATTGCTCCTCAGATGGCAGTCACTAAGGGGTATACCCAGTAAATGGGTTGTGGAGATCAGTAGACCAATTCTGCAAATTTAAAACGTTCAAAATCTAGTCGCAGTCTCATCTCGGCGACAAACAAATGTCAAAAACTTGTCAAAATGTAGGGAAATTTGACGTAACTATTTTTGACAGATAGAGACTGAGATCAGACTGTGAACGTTCTTAAAAATTACGGGAATGCTCCTCAGATGGCAGTCACTCTATGTAAAATACTGGTATTCAGCTGCATCAGATTAGACTAGATGCCGACCCGGACATAGTTGGGAAAAGGCTGAACGGACAGGCCAGGCATATTTTTTACACCCATTTTGTATCGGCATCCCCGATACAAGTAGGTGGCCCAAACTTTTAAGTGGTTTTAGGAGAAGACAAAGTTTCTGTTTCTGTGTAAAAATTGTGGTGTAGATATAGAAGAGGTGTGATGTATTATGGCCGTGAATTTAATAAATTTTAAGTCTTTATAAACCACGTGTATAGGCTTGTCGACTGAAAAAATCTAATTAATCCGTCAGTTAGATTATCAAAAAATATTTGACCCGTATTTTTTCTTTTGTTACGTAAACTAAAATTGACGAAGATACGACGCTTATAAAATTCTTAATACGTCACACCTTGGTATAATTATTAGTGCGTTCTGACGTCACAAGCCCCCACTCCCGAGTTTTGATGCGTTTTATCTTTGTCAATATTCATTGGTTTCCAAAAACAAAAAATATGTGTCCATTATTTTCCAATACTCTAACTGGCGGACTAAATAGATTTTCAATTTATTGATAGTGTCGACAAGCCTGTTGTATATTTGTAACCTGTTACCGTAAACCAATATAAATGATTAAAATAAATATTATACCGGCTGACTTTTTTACCGTCTGGAAAAAACAGGGAATAAAAGTTGAAAGGAGTAGAAGCCTATGTAGTACAGCACAATACATAGTGTATGTTTTTTTTCTACTAGTATTAAGTACGGCACCTAGGATAGGTAGGGATAGCCTATCACGGATGTAAAATACTCTTAACGAAGCCGAGAGGCACTTGTTCTTCTCGTTATTATGTTTATTTATTGTCCTGACCCATTCCTGGGAACCTTTACGGGACGGTTACGGGAGATATTGAAGGTCAAAGTTCCAAGAAAGTTTTTTTGTTTTCAAAACAACTTTTGCGCGGTCAGTTAGTCAAATATATAAAAATCTCGTGTCTCGTGTGTCTTTGTTATCGAACTCCTCTGAAATGGCTTGACCGATTTTTATGATTTTTTTTTGCAAAGCAACGTTTGTCGTGTCATCTAGTATTATATAAATCGCATCTATGTCGCACAGATTAGCGGACGGCTGTCACCTGAATGCAGAATTTCTTTTAAATATGGAAATATTATCAAAATGTACTTTCATTCAGAATTCTATTCAATCTTTTGCAACTGAAATGAATTTTACATCTGCATTTCTAATTCGTTCAGTCACTATCATTATTTTCGAATCATTTGCAAGTGTTTTTTTGTAGAATCTGTAACTTATTACATTTTTCATAGTTACTGCCTGAAATTCAAGAGAAGTAATAGTATCTATAATTGCTTTGAAATGGACAAAAATGAACAAGCAAAAACAGCACGCGACCACCGATTTCAAGAAACAGTCTTCAAGAATAATGATTTTACAAACTTTCATAGCATGCACAAACATAACTAGGTGTAAACAGGATGCAATAAATGTAGTTTTTTCTCCTATATTGTCCCAGTGCTGGGCAAAGGGCTCCCCCATATTCTTCCACCTTTCCTTGTGCTGTGCTTCGCCGTCCCATCGTTTAGGATCGAGTCCAAATCGTTTAGCCAATGTTTCTTAGGTTTTATTGGCGCATTGCAGCACTGGATAGGGATAAGTGGAAGGAGGGGCAGTGGGACAGAAATGGTTGATAATAATAATAATAATAATGGAGTGAACAATGACGAGGAACAGAGCTCCCACCTCATTCTTGCCTTTATTGGCCGGCTTGAGTTGAGATTCGCAAGAGCAAACGTGCTCGGAGGAAGTATGTATTCCAGTAAGATGCTGGTAGGTATCTTGACCGTACTTCCGGGATTGTCCTGATAGCCGTGGAATACCTCTCCACTCCTCATAAGCACCTCAGGACATGTTGCCCCCTTGTCGCTACGTCACTATGTGCTAGCGACCATTTCCAGGGGCCCATTATTGAGTGTGCAAGTCACCCGCTGACATTTTATCCGTGTATATTTATAACATTGATCAGACAGGGGTCATAGTTCTTCTATAGTTCTTGGTAACCAGTCCACCTTAGCCACCTAAGCCCATAGTCCATTTTTTTATTTTTCCATATCCTGCAATTGTCCTACACCAGCCGAGGGTTATCCTTGGGTGCACTTTCATAGTGCATACAGGGATACGCCTTCCAAAGGACCGGGACCCCATGGTCCAGAGATAAGTTAAATAATAAAAAAAATATAATAATATTTTTTTCTTTTGTTACGTAAACCAAAATTGACGCAGATAAGACGCTTTTAAAATTCTCACTAAAAAATATACCAAGGTGTGACGTATTACACCTTGGTATATTTTTTAGTGCGTTCTGATGTCACGACCCTTCACTCCCGAGTTTTGATGCGTTTTATCTTTGTCAATAGTCATTGATTTACAAAAACAAAAAATATGTGTCCATTATATTCCAATACTCTAACTGACGGACTAAATAGATTTTCAATTTATTAATGGTGGAAACTAGCCTATTGTTTTGTTAGAAATAAATGCTTTGAGTTTTATCTTGAATTAATTTGTAGCATCGCTTTCTTTCTGATTACAACTAAGTACCATAACATGACTCTTAAGTGCTGCTATTCATAACCGAGACAAACTCAATATTTCACAAGATAAACATTAAAAGAAGGAAGATAATTTATCAGAAAGCGAGAAAGGGGCCACAAAAAATATTGGCTGGGTTTAATAAATTAGAGAAATGGTTCGGTTCGGTTGGGTAAGGATATAACGGTAAAAATATTAAGTCAACCCCTAGGGATGTGTCAAAAGATTGCCGAAGATAAGACATTAGTCAAGGGAAACGTGCGAAATTTATGAACTGTCGGAGAATTTGAAAGAAATTCAGAGAAATGTGTCGTGTTGGAGGAACTGAATAAAAAGTTAGAGAGAAAAGAGCAATTAAAGTCAACAGAGGAAATGGGATTATGGGGGATGAAGTAGTCCTGTTTGTGTAGGTACCACAGCCTTTTTAGGGTTCCGTAACTAAACGGGGACCCTATAACTAAGGCTCTGCTGCCCGTCCGTCCGTCACAGGGCCGTATCTTTTGAATCGTAATCGGTAGGCATTTGAAATTTTCGCAGTCTTTTCTACTACGACAGCTAGAAACGGAAATAATAAAGTAGAAAATTAAAGGGGGTCTCCATACAGTAAACATTTTTTCGTCGTTTTTTATACTTTATTTTTTGCTGAAGTATTCTAATAAATATGTAATGTTAAACATTACATTGGTGGTGCGGAACCCTTCGTGTACGAGACCTACTCGCACCTGACCGCTTTTTATGTAGGTACTTACGGCCTTTTTAACTGTTATGTAAAAGTTTTTTTTAATGATATTGTTGTTATCAGTTTTATGAAAAAGTAAATGCAGTTTAAATGAGTGGCAGTTGGTTCGTTCAAAATATAAACTTTCAAGGTTTCTTTAACATCTGAATAAAAATTCAACGTAATATTTTGTTAACTAACTTTGTAAAATAGTTTACAATTGAAACGTTTTGTTAACTTCACATTTTTTAATATTTATTTTAACTATATTATTTTGTTATATTTATGCCATTGGGTGGCTAAAAATTAGGAGGCTTATCAGATAGTAGGTGTTCATCACCGCCTAGGTACAGATTGGCAGAGATACCTATGCGCAAACTGCAACCATGGACTCATTACATGATTCTGAATCGCTTTGAAATTTAGTCGTCGATTATAAAAAAAATTCAATTCATGCATATATTTTGACCACATAGGAGCAACCGCATCGAGTGTACAGTCAACAGCAAAAGTAGATGATGAAAATCAGAAATTCAATACTAATTAATGAAAGGAGTTCGCGTCAGATCTGTGTGGCGTCGAAGTAGTAAATGTTTGGTATCATTTACAATCATATAACGACACTTGAGTGTCAGACTTTTACTGACTAAAACCCACCCGTGTTCCTTCCTTAGCCCTTTGTGTTCCGGGGCAGCGGTAACCCTTTCGGACAATCCCGCTGCCCCGTACTAACATGCATTGGTATTATCAGTGTTTTCATTTATTCTAATATTAACGTCTCCACATTGTATGTTAATCATGTTGCTTGTATCCAATTAATTTAACTGTTTGCTTTCAGGTTTCATTTGAAGAGTGGTCAGATCTAACCGGTGAGTCGATAGTGAAAGTTCATCCATCAAATGTTACTTACTTGGGCGAGTTCAGATAACCCGCGCCGACCACACACAGGCCCCGCACACGTGTTATGAGCCTTCACCAACGCTCGCCACGCGCAAAATCAGCGCACGCATCGCGCACGCCTCGCATCCACTTATACTACTAGTGACTGGACTACTTCGTTCACTGGACCTAGTGGATTCTAGATGTCATAACGTGAGATGTGACACCTGTAGGCCAATTCTGCTAATTTAAAACGTTCAAAATCTAGTCGCAGTCTCATCTCGGCGACAAACAAATGTCAAAAACTTGTCAAAATATAGGGAAATTTTAAGTATTTTTGACAGATTGAGACTGAGATCAGACTGTGAACGTTCTTAAAAATTACGAGAATTGCTCCTCTGGGGTGGGTACAGCGCGTGTGCGGGATGAGCGCGTGGGCACGTGGTATGTGCGGTTGGACTTTGATAAATGCAATTTGAGATCTATTGATGTGATATAAAACCAAATTATAGATATACAACAAATTTCAAAGCGAGTAAGACGCGGGTTCTGACGCGCGAGGTGTGCACTTAGCGGGCGCGTGTCATCTGAACGAGCTCTTAAAATTTTAAAAGTCGTGTGCCCGATGCGATTTACTGTCGGATTTATAATGATGAACTTCCATCAAAACTTTCATCCCCTATTTAACCCATAAAGGGATGTATTTTCAAAAACTCTTTAGTACTCGCCTTCGATGTTTATGGAACTCTTTTGCAAAATTTCATGCAGCCGTTTAGACTGTGCGCTTATAACTGAACCGATAAGTTTGTCAGTTAATTTAAGATTTTTATTTAGGAGGTAGAAGATTTATTCTTTTAGCGAATTTTATTTTTAACCTACTTTTAGGTATTAAAAACTTAAGGGGTACATTTTCTTCGTCGTCTCTTTAGGGAAATTTAAACTGTTTTCGATGAGAAATATTCGTCAACGCTAATCTTTTTTTAGCCGACGTAAATCCAAACGAGGGTTATAATTTTAATTGAATAAGATTTTGAATCGTGAAAAAAATCAGATGTTTGACGATTTTGACGAGCATTTTGACGAGTTATGCGAACATAAATGTAGGGAACTGCTGATTTTTCTTTCACGACTTCAGGTTTGATCCCATTATAAAAGTTGTTCATAATGATGAGTACAATGACCCCTTAGGAGGAAAACGGTGATAAAAATTTATAATCTAATATAATATAATAAGCTATAAGTAGGTAGGTTTTCTCGAAAATAAGCCAAAAAATGCTAGCAAAGAATTTCGGTCGTAACTAACATTCACGCGGTATCTACCGTTCCCTACTTATGTAAATAGATTCTGAGTTACTACACTTTACATTATCCGACTCCCAGTCCTGCGGGGCAATTGCGAAACACATTATCAATGGGAATCGGTTTCATTTTGACAGTTCAATAATATTCATTGCGTTATTTACGTGTTGATCAAACAAATTTTCCGAACTTATAAAGCTTATAAAGATTAGCAATTTGCTTCAAAATGATTCAGATTCCGATTGATAGTGTGTTACGCAATTATGGTGCTGCTTACCTACTTTGAAAGATGATATGGCTATGATACGTACTTTAGCCAATAGCCATATCTTCTAATTATTTATCCGGTACTGAAAGGTCCTGGTGATAACAAATTGGAATTTAACTTGATAATATACAATCATATTTTGGTGCATGGCGAGAATAGGAACTCCCGTCGCCATCTTGTTTTTTTTAATACAATTTCTGTGACAATTTCACAATTGGTTAACAAGAGCTCCTCGCTTCGAACGTCATTCGTGGGCCAAAAGAAGCCCCATAGTGCTATCGTGGGCATGATTCTTACACAATATCTATCGATGCAACAATGTAATATTTATTTACTCATAAAAACATTTGTGTTTATTTGGATTTCTTTCAAAGAAAAGAAGAATCTATTATATAATATGTGACGGGGAAGGCATGTGTGTCTCGTTATTATCAGGCATGTTTTAATTACTGTGGGCGTACACACGGCTACACATCAAGATATACATTTCCAGTTTTAGCTGACCTCGCACTGTATAGGTTTTTCGTACAATCAGAAGTCAGCTTATACTGGTTATGTATAGCTTGATGTGTAGCCGTGCGTACTATGGGTAGTGTTGGTTATTGCGCAATAGAAAAACCGTTTACAGTTCAAATCAGATTATAATTACACGAAAAAATTAATCACACTAGTGAATCACGCACTTTAGTTACACGACGCAACTAGATACGGAACGCGGGACAATTTCTGAGCACATGTTGTCCGTACGATGTCAAATGTCCAAGAGAGCCCCTCCACTTCGCTGCTGGCTCTCCTCGACTCCCCACGAACTTAAGCTAGACTCTTTCAAGCGACACCAGATGGCGCTAGCGTTCCGAATAGTCCGAATGACTACAAATGCATTCAAACTTATTGAAACCGATTTTTAAACTGTTTTTTTTTTTTTGACGTTTAGAATTGACACTACCTATCCTATACAGCACACTGTTAACTAGATTCAGTACCGATACTGAATCTAACGTTAAAATGTATCTTTGGATATTAAAAATAAAATTAGCCAACCATATACTTTGACCGCGTAGGTATTGCACTTTTCTATGTAACAGTAGATTTTTTTTTTTTTGATAACCGACGGTAACTTTCTACGTTAGGAGATCTAGAATTGTGTGCTGAATACATGGTTACAGTTTTTGCGTCGATGCTACCCAACAACTAAACAAAAAAAAAATATAGTGACAACATAAATACCACTTATCAGGGTTACTTTTCAATGACCAGCCAAATTTAAGGGTGTGGTACAGACCATCAAACTGAACAACTTTCTCCATGGGACCAACATCGTAATCTATACTTATAATAAATCTGTAGAGAGGTCAATTCTGTACATATTTCCAAAATAACTATCAGCGGGTGATTAGTGATCGTTACTGACGCCAAAAATGCAATCAGTAAAATTTTTGTCTGTCTGTCTGTCTGTCTGTATGTTCGTTATAGAAACAAAAACCACTCGACGGATTTCAACGAAACTTGGTACAATTGTTCTTCATACTCCTGGGCAGGTTATAGTATACTTTTCATCACGCTACGATCAATAGGAGCAGAGCAGTGAAGGGAAATGTTGGGAAAACAGAATTTCTTTTTAGGTGAAGTAGTAATAGGTTAGTAGTAGTTAGTTAGTAGTAGGTAAGTTTTGGTTAATTTATGTTCAGATTCTTTTAATATTAAGTAGGTAAAAGCGTAGGTACTTTTATTAATTATAGGTATAGGTATTATTAATTATAGTAGTTATAGGTATTTAGTTTTAAGTGAAGTAGGTTTTATTATATATTATTTTATATATTAGACGTAGTTATATATTTTTAGTTATTCAAGCCCCGAGCGGACGCCGGCGTCCGCCCGCTATTGTCTTGAAAAACGCGTTGAATGAGAAATACGCGTTCTCAAGAATCGGCAGAAGAAAGAGCACATCGGTTAAACTCTATGAGAGTTAGTGCCTCAATTTCCGGAAGTCATTACTCCACGTGGACGAAGTCGCTGACAAAAGCTAGTCACGAATAAAAATTCAGCCGTCCCATACGTTTAGGTCGAGTAGGTATGAAGTTTTCTATGGGACAGTTGATAAATTTTTCGCGATTACGATATTGGTCTCATGGAGAAAGTTGTCCAGTTTGATGGTCTGTATACACGGCTACACATCAAGCTATACATTTCCAGTTTACACTGACCTCTCATTGTGAGGAAATCCTATACAATGCGAGATCAGCTTATACTGGAAATGTGTAGCTTGATCTGTAGCCGTGCGTACCACACCCTTAAATTTGGCCTGTATAAGAACAACAAGTTACAATTTTTTAAATCACACACTAGGAAAATTCAAAGCTCAAGTTTCTTATCTAGAATGGTCACACTAAAACTTACATTAATGTTAACGTTCCGTGGGTACCTACTACAAGCACTTCAGGTTCTTTCGAGATAACTAGGAAGCTCTTCTAAAGTAATGGCACATCCAGGAAATAGTCCTTTTAACACTTATGTCATATATGCCGTGCCGTGCCGTTTTGCGTGGATGTGGCGCATGTTTCCCCCTACCGTTTATTTGTTTTATTTTTTGTGTTTTTGTTCTTTTTGCGTCATGTTCACCGCAAATAAATGTATTATCTTTCTTTCTTTCTTTTATATGCACGTAAACTCGTTCTTGATCGGTATATATTATGCTTGTACTTACAGTGTCTTGTACAGACGCCAGCACATCAAGCTACCCGAAACTGTCAAATTTTCCCAATCAACCTTGAACCTAATACTTTAGTGATAAAGTTGAAAATCTATTAAAGAAATTTGACAGATTGTAGTAGCTTGATGTGCTGGCTGTCTCAAACTCAAACTCAAAGCATTTATTTCAATTAAACCATTTCCAGGCACTTTTGAATTGTCAAAATTAACTAGTCGGTCAGTTAGTCAGAAAGTTGAAGCTAGTTGCCCATTCCAAAACGTAGATCTCTTGGAGAAGAACGGGCAAGAAACTCCAAGGACACTCTTTCTGTGTCTGTAGAATCATAATCATTCTCATTCTCATACCGATATATTTACGGGGTCTCAACATATCTTTTTCTTCCAAACTTTACGAGATCGATTATTGAAATGCAGATTCAGTATCAATCGAGGGATCAAATAAAATCTGGATTCATGAATATAGAAAGCGGCCGTTAGTGGTCATCTCGAAAGTCACCCCGTTTCTAACTATATCATCAATCATACAGTTCATCCATCGTTTCTTTGATCTTTCCTTACTCATAAAGCCATCGCCCTTCATACTCAAAATTTTCCTCACGACATTTACACTGCCTTGCAATAGCGTTTGAGAAGACTAGAAAAAAAAACCTTAGGTACTGGAAATAAAGACGTTGGTTTTTTTAGTTATTTATTTATGTACAGACGTCAGCACATCAAGCTACTACAATCTACCAATTTTTTAAAATAGTGTTTCAACTTTATCGATAAAGCATAATGTTCAAAGTTGATTGGGAAAATTTTACAGTTTCGGGTAGCTTGATGTGTTGGCGTCTGTACACACAACACACTTAAAAGAGAAAAATACAAAAAGATAAAAGAGCACAAAGGTACTGCTTATTTCATTAGAAATTTCTTCGAGCAGACTTGTCTGTGACAGGAAAGTTGGATGAGAGACACAGTTGCAGCATACATTTTTATTCGGGAGGCAAAAAAATAGATTCTGCTATGCAAAGAAATAGAACGAAAGAGCAGCAGTGGCAGTGATGGCCCTATGGTAACGGGCGCAAGTTAAGAGTTTTAGATCGTAGGTTCGAACCCAAACAGGCGCCCTACTTTGTGCCGATTATTTCATCACCACTGCTCTCAAAACGGTGAAGGAAAACATTGTGAGGAAACCGGCTTGACCTAGAACAAAAATTCGAAGACATGTGACATTCACCAACCCACGGCCCACTCCCTCTCACGGAGAGTATGCCTGTGTCCCAGCAGTGGGAACATTTTAGGCTGATTATGCTAAAAATAATTAGCACGTTTCACAATAATATGACTTTAACACTTCAGAAAACTACAGGTTCTTTACGTACCCTGCCATGGACATCTCCTTCATGATACACGTGCCGAATATTACATTTATTTAAGACTGTGTCGACCGCACAGTGGCGCCCTCATCGTTTGTTTGGTTATTACATACAATTTAAAATGAAAATACAGAAAATAAGCACGTTAAGTTGTGCTTCACAAGATTATACGTTAATATTATTAGAAACGGTAGTTTTATATTGTTTAGTTTTATTATAATCCTTAAATCGGAATATAGTGGCCACTTTTGAATGCTACATCATCACTGATTAATATAGGCTTTTTTTCTTTTTTTTTCCACCCGTGCGAAGCCAGGACGGGCCGTTAGTTTATGATATAATATTTCTGTTTGCTCCTCTGTTAACCAGTGATGTGAAGCATGTAACATAAATTACTATCCGGGACAACTTTTGTTGTTACAACTATTTGACAACTGGTTAATTTATATAGCAGGAATGATTAATTTATTGCCCGAGTTTGATCACAAATTGTGATGCTGTCAAATACGATAGTAATTTAACCATTTATTACTAAAACTTATACCAAATCTCTGAATATAAGCTATTATTTTTTACGTCCTGTTTTTATGTTATTCACGAACAAATTTGAACAACGTAAGACTACTTATTTATAGTAAGTCATAGTTTTCTGTCCCCCCCTTACTGATAAAAGTAACGATATTTAATAAATACCGCAGCCCTGGCAGGATTTTGGTTATTTGTTTTTTTTTTTTTAACTTATAATTTTTTTAACCATTTATGTAAACACATTTAAAAAAGACAATAAAATAAAAAAGAACATAAATTGGTACAAAGATGATGCTTAGGTAGGTACTTATTTCTAAAGAAATCTCTTCCAGCATACCTACCTGCGATAGGAAAGTAGATAAAGATATGTAGACAGCGTGTGTAAAGGTAAAAGTGAAAACAAAATACGTACAATCAAAAACACTCACTCAATAAGATAATAACATAAAACACTCAATAACATAATATGAGAATATAGTTTACCTACATACAAATACGTGCAGCCGTCGACTACTTTGTGCTCACGTATAAAGATATTTTTCTTTTTGTTTTTATTATATAATTATGCTTTCATTAGAATTAATTATCTTTTTGTTTGCACGTGTTTCTGTGACAAATAAACCTATTTTTCTTTCTTTCTTTTAAACATACATAGGTACATACCTACTTCTAAAATAAATATCACTAGAATGTTAATATTTATCACTTAATAAATTCATACGCTACTATGAAGAAGTGGAGAGATAGTTTTCAATCACTCTTTTTTTAAAAACTAACCTCCACTAGCCATGGTGAAGAAGTCCATAACAAAAGCTAGTTTCGTTTGAAAACAAAACAAATCCGTGTACCACTATTTCCCAGTGCCCGAAAGCAATGAATTGGAAAAAAAAAAACAAAAGTCATGGCCGCCCGTCACGGATTAACTATTCGGAAAATTAAAAAAAAACCTGGCTTTGTCGACTGAGTTATCGCGTCCGGACAAAAGGCGGGACCTGTACGCGGCCATTTAAAAATGAAAAATTGTCAGCTGTCATTCAATTGTGAATCGGGCAAGCGATTTCAGCGTTATGGTGACTTTTGTTTGTGCTGCTCCGACTTTTTGCACTAAGCCCAGTTTGCCAAAGGCGAGTTTTCCCCGCGGCGATTTTAGGTTGCGCACTGGATTTTGAACGCACTGCTCAGCGCCGAGAGCTGAAAATCGAACAGTGTTTTTTTTGACGCACTGGGATGCGCGCTGTTGTATTCTCAAGGCTCGACTCAACACCGAGAGTTGAAAATCCAGTGCGCGATAAAATCTCGCCGCGATATCTTTACACCCGTGCGGACGTGGGCTAACAGTGTAACGTTAGTACTTCATAAAATGGCTTGTCTGTTTTTATTTTACTCGATTGCAAATAAGGGTTATATTTTGATGTAGTTGCGGTCGTATATTTCATTTGGTTGGTGTGATATTTCATGCTGTGTTATATTTAATTATTTGTCGGTACTTTTGGTAATACATCGATCAAATTTCATTCAGGAAAACATCGTGAGGTAACTGGCATATACTAGAACCAAAAATTCGAAGACGTTGTGACATCTACCAACCCGTAGTGCGCCCGCGTGGTGGATTATAGTTACAGCCCACTCCGTCTCACAGAGAGGAGGCCTTTATTCCAGCAGTGGGATTATTGGCTAACTAGCTGCGCCCCGCGGTTTCACCCGCGTAAGTTTTGATCCCGTGGGAATATCGGAATAAAAAGTATCCTATGTGTTATTTTGATGTATAAACTATATTACTGTAAAGTTTCATCAAAATCCGTTAAGTAGTTTTTGCGTGAAAGAGTAACAAACATCCATCCATCCATCCTCACAAACTTTCGCATTTATAATATTACTAGCTGCGCCCCGCAGTTTCACCCGCGTAAGTTTTGATCCCGTGGGAATATCGGGATAAAAAGTATCCTATGTGTTATTCTGATGTATAAAATATACTACTGTAAAGTTTCATCAAAATCCGTTCAGTAGTTTTTGCGTGAAATAGTAACAAACATCCATCCTCACAAACTTTCGCATTTATAATATTAGTAGGATAGTAGGATTATGCTTATGGGATTAATTCTGTATAATTTTTCAAGACAGCTGACGGTTGTGAAAGATCGATTTAGTAAAGGGTTTCGTTGAAAACGTTAGCTTTTTAGTGAATTATGGTATCCAACGTTACCTCACACGCTTATGTGAACTGAACTATGTTTTTCCGTCGGCTACATGTATGGAGATGGCCACCTCTAATAGTTTTTACGTAATTTCACTACACCAGTTTAGCACAGAATACATTTTCTTTCCAATTTTCATCGAAATAGTGCAAATAGTCTCCAACTAAAATGGCTGTGTAACATCGTGACATACGGACCTGCGTTTTAGTCAATTAACTACGAACCCTAAAAATAATAACGTTCTTATCATATTCAGAAAAATGACTATTTTTTTTTATAAGATTACCTTAATGTTATACGCTTTCTGTAAAAACGTCAAAAAAGAGATGTAATTTTTCACATCGAAAAACATCTAAAAGCGAGATGTAATTTTTTGCACCGAAAAATATTTAAAAACGAGATGTCATTTTTACACCGAAAAACATTTAAAACGAGATGTCATATTAACGTATCAACTAATATTCACGTACTTCCTGTAACGTTAACCATTTATCTTTTTCTCATTTCATTCCTCTAAGCTTTCCTAATCCTATTGTCGGCGTTCTTTCCGTTTGCTGGTTCTTTAAGTTACGTTATAAACAAAGTTTCAGGTGTAGACAATAAAAACGAAGAGAGAAAAAGTGGTCAAAGAAATCATTAACCTAGCCTTTTCCCACCTATATTGGGGTCAGCCTCCAGTCTTACCAGATGCAGCTGAATAACAGTATTTTCTATGGAGCGACTGCTTATTTGATTTTCACAATCCAATTACTCTATAATACGATACGAGATCATCAGGTCTGGGTTTTGACAGATCACTTTATACTAGTGGGGACATCGTGACGAAAACTTTAACCATAGACTTAGCAGGTACAGTCGACCACACCATTTCGTATCCTCGCAACTTACTTATTATAACTTGTAGTAACTACTGGTTACTTTTCTATTTGATTGACTGTACATCGGTCTATATTACTCTACTAATGTTGCAACATTTAAAAAAACAATATTTCTTTATGTCTGTTTATCGAAGTTGAATATAAATTAATTATTTTTGATGTATTTTAATAAAAAGAAGTAAAAGGAAATGTTATGACACGTAGTTTTATTTTATGAGATTCCACAGATAAGAAAGAACAATTAGTCATTGATAGAGCAGTACTACAAGAATAGTGTTGTCACTTATAGTAACTGGTAAAAGTCGAATTATATTATTTCAACACAACAATTCATTTATATTCAACTTCGATAAACACACACACACACACATAAATATTGATTTTTTTACACATAAGCCTTCCAGCATAAATTCTTTGTATGATATAGAAAACTGCATTAAATTTTTTTGCGCAGTTTAAAATAACAACGCGATCACACAAACAGACACGAAATACGACTTTCATCTATACTAATAATAAAGCTGAAGAGTTTGTCCGTTTGTTTGTTTGAATGCGCTATCTCTAGAACTACCGGCCGGATTTAGAAAATCCTTTCTGCATTTGTTAGCCCAATTCTCGAGGAAGGCTATAGGCTATTTAACACCACGCTATGATCCTTAGGAGCTGAGCAAAAATAAAAAGTAAGAAAGGTCGCTAAGTGAAAACAAAGTGATAGCGCGGACAGACGATGCGATGTGACGGGATGGGTCAGGGAATCAAGAAATTTTACGCGAAGTTAGACGAAGTCGCGGGCAGAGGCTAGTTTATAATATGTCATCATCTGCCTAGCCTTTTTCCCAACTATATTGGGGTCGGCTTCCAGTCTAACTGGATGCAGTTGAATACCAGTATTTTACATGGAGCGACTGCCTAGTTGATCTCCACAACCCAGCTACTGGATGATACAATAACCCTTGACTGGTTGCCAGACTTTCAGGTTTCTGACGACCCGTAACGACTGTCAAAGATCCACGAATGACAGCCGGGACCGACGGCTTTACGTGCTTTCTGAGGCACTGAGGGGTCTCGGTATGTAAAGATGGTCACCCATCTACAGGCCAACCGCGGCACGCGTAGCTTAGCCTGATCGATCGACCTATCTATTTTACTTATTTTTTTTTTTAATATTCCACAACTATCACACAACGCCATCTAGTCCCAAGCTAAGCAGAGCTTGTGTTATGGGTACTAGACAACTGATAAACATACTTATATATTTCTAAATATATAAATATTATAGATAAATTACACCCAGACACAGAACAAATGATCGTGCTCATTACACAAACATTTGTCCGGGGTGGGAATCGAACCCACGACCTCCGGCATAGCAGTCAGGGTCACTAACCACTAGACCAACAGGCCTGTCAAACCTATGCGGCTGTTTTTATTTAGCCACAGGCCCCTCTTTTAGTTTATAATATGTATAGATACCAAACTATCTCCTCGCACCCTTATCTCGCTTTATTAAGTAACTTCCAAAGGCAAACGACTCGGTATAAATATTCATAATCCCCAACTATTCACGGAAAGCAATAAACGACCTTCTTCTGACCTCTGAGCTGTTCAATATTAAAACCGACCCTCGTTACAACAAGAGATTAAACTAATTGTTAAATAAATCAAAGGATATCCGTTGGAATCGTAGTAATGTGAATGTAGCTTAGTTCCATTGCTACTTAAAGTGCCACCAGTCGATATTTTTTCCATATAAATTTCGGGAGAGTATTACTCCCCTGTTAGATACTGGCACCGATTCTGTTGTTCACGAACTAAACTAAATTTAAGTTCAGTGCAGCTTTTTCTTTCTAATTCATTATGAAAAGGACAGAAGATAAATATTAGTTTAGTCCTGTCAAATTATTCAGCGCCTGACGTAAATTGACGTATATTTAGTAGCCATTTTTTTAATCACGTCTAAACTTGTCTATGGATTATCTAATTTGACAGGACTAAACTAATATTTATCTTCTGTCCTTTTCTTAATGAAATAGAAAAAGAAGATGCACTGAACTTAAATTTAGTTTGTGAACAACAGACTCGGGGCCATTGTGCATCCAAAGTTTAACATGATATCGTTTTGTCTTATTATTAATTTTGTCTGTACCGAAACAATATAGTAAAATAAAAAATTATGAGCCAACAAAGATTATTTTTTCTTGCTATTTTTAACGTAATTTTTGGTGTAAATAAGTAATAAAAGAACTGTAAAATTTCCAAAACAAAGTACCGACGAAGCTCAGTTTTCGAAGAGTTTAATAAACTTTATTTCCAGTTGATTTATGCAGAGGTTTTTTCATAAAACTCGATTTTCCAAATGACTCTTCGAAATTTTTACATGGGCGTTTCTGTTCGGAACGGTGTTTGTGTGCGTGAGAACTAGATGTTGTGCGTGTAGATTAGCGTCTAACTGCTCATCACTGATACTTTCTCTGTCTTCCTCGGTGAGACAGCGTGCATTTTGGCCATGCCCACCAGTGAGTTCCAGCTCGCAACTAGTTCCACCATAAGCTATGATAAAGCTCGGTATGTAAAGTTGGTGACCGATCCACAGACCAACCGCGGCAAGCGTAGCTTAGCCTAATTGATAGACCTATGCGACTGTTATTATTTAGCCATGGGCCCATACTGAAATTATTCGTCGGTTATTAAAACAAATTGCCGTTCAAATATTTTGACCGCGTAGGTATTGCACCTTAGTAGAAAACAGCAGTTTTTTTTTTAATAAAGAAAGAAAAAAGAACAGATAGAAAATAAATAAAGAAAAGAAAGGAAAGAAATAAAAGAAGGAAGAGGAAGAAAAAAAGAAAAATGGTTTATTCTGCACAAATAAAACGCACATCACATCACAGATAAAAAAGACATAAAATATACACATACAACTTAACGATAAATGCTTATATTTTCCCTTCTTTCTTCTCCCCACGTTATTAAATCCTTCGTGTTATAAACACGCAATCCTATAATATTCCTTTTGAAAAATTAAGGCCACTCTTCGCTCCCCCACTTAAGCACACGCAACCCGCTAATTTTCCTTGGTGGACCATCCTACTAGTGAGACCCGTAGCAATAACGATGTAAATTCAGAAAAAAAAAGCCTCCAGAGTCAAAGCCTGCCAGAGTCGCGGGTTGTTCGAAAGAGTTACCGTGGCCTCTGGCACAAGCAACTGAAGGAACACGGGTGAGTTTTAGTCACTATAAGTCTGACACGCCCTCCCGCTCCGCCCAGAACGGGAGAAGTTATTTGATAATTACCCGAATGCTTAAATCACAGCAGCCAATCTTTGACAGTACCAACGAAAAATCTAATCTTCATTTCATTTTGGGTTTTGGGCGAAAATGCAAATCAGGGCGAATTTATTTTTCGGCTAAAAATGAAAAATTCATTATCGGTTCAGTTTTAGTTATCAGTCAGTGAGTCACGGTTTTTTCTATACCTAACAACAAAAGGTATCTCTAATGCTTTTCTAATGAACGTCGTAGGTACACAATTTAGCCGGTATACTAATTCCAGACAACAAAAAATAAACATAGGGACACATTCTTCCACAGTGTTACCGCAACGAAATTATCTAATTTGAAAAAATCTTATTTTCTACAAAAGAAAAAGTTCGATTTCGAGGTAGCCAGACCTTAAATTATTGGTTTCGAGTTTTGGTTTCCATCTCGTTTCTTTGTTCATTATTGTTTCCGTACTTGTCTTTCTGTTCTTCTTCTTTTAAATATATGAATTTAAATCTAATCTAATCTAACTAGCCTGTATTGTCTGTCTGTCACAAAATTCTTTCTTTTTCTAGTGCCCGCCAGTTTCGGTAGGAATCAAGCTCGTCCTGCCATTTTCGTCACGGTCTGCCGCGATGGCGCGGGCGTCGTGCATTTAGTGGGACCCAATCGGTGGTTCTCTTAGCCCAATTATATTCATCTGACATGCGGTAGACATGTCCAGCCCCGGGTTTCTGAGTAACGTCCGTGATCTTGGTTTTGGCGCGCAGTATTGTTAATATATGAAAAATAGTTAATTAATCCTAATAATTATGAAATATTGAATTGAAAGGTTACCAGTGTAGGGCCTCGTGACTACCCTCCCGGTGGGTTCCCGCATTGTCGAGGCGGGGGGGGCTCAGTAGCCGTGGCTTGGTCACCCACGGTGAAGCGAAGAGGAACCCGAGGAGGGGCTGTTCGTCAGGGCTTTTGCCTGTAAGCCGACGACGTAGCGGCCAACAAGGGAGGCATCGCGGCTGAAGGTTGGAGGCCGCGGCGGGAGAAGAGTGCCGGTATTGCGGTGCGCCGCTCTCCCTACCTTCCGCGGCCTTGACGGGATCGCCACTGTGGATGGCGGACACGGTGGGGCCGCAGGGGAGGAGGAGTGTTGGTATTACGTTGGCCACTCTCCCTATCCTCTGCGGCCGAAAATTGGCAGGCAGCAGGGCCAACGACCTGACCCGCCGCAAGGGGACCAAGGGTGCCCAGACACGGGGTCGTCTGGCGCCCATGTGGTGGTTTGGTCCCTGGGGTGGTCACGGCGTGCTATGTGTTCTGGTGCGCCGGTGATGGGGAGCACTCCCCAGAGGAGGGTCCGGTGACGGACAGCCGCGGCGGGTTCACGGATGAGTGCTAACGCGTGCCCGTGTTCCCGCCATAAGCGGCGGAGGAGGACACCGTGGAGTTTTAGTGGGTAAGAGTCCCACATACCTGCACTATCTCCCCGTGGTAATGCAGTATGCATGAGCATTTCTCCACGTAGAAAAAAAAAAAAAAAAAGGACCTCGTGACTAAATAATAACAGTCGCACGGGTCTATCGAATTTTAAGCTACGCTTGCCGAGGCCGGTCCGTGGATGGGTGACCATCTATTACATATTGAGTCCCCTCCGTGCCTCGGATAGCACATGGCCCGTGGGCCATTCGGTTTGGGCCGTTCAGACTAAATACCCGTTAAACCTTTGGTCCCGGTTGCCACTTGTAGATTTTTGACAGTCGTTACAAGTCAAAGCCCGAAAATGTGACAACTGCAGTCTTACCAAGAGGTATATAGCTCAGTAGGTATATTGGGTTGTGCAGGCCATAATCAGCAGTCACTTCATGTAAAATACTGGTATTCAGCTGCATTCGGTTAATAATTGTAATATGTATTTAAACGGATAAAAGAACATACCACGACTCAATAAAATATTAATTCGGAATCTGGACGAAGCCTTCTCTCTCTCTGGATTCTGTGTCAATTTTTATCTTGTTGTTACTGAAAGGCAAACCCCTCCGTGCCTCGGAAAGCACGTTAAGCCGTTGGTCCCGGCTGTCATTCGTGGATCTTTGACAGTCGTTATGGGTAGTCAGAAGCCCGAAAGTCTGACAACCAGTCTTACCAAGGGGTATCGTATTACCCAGCAACTGGGTTGTGGAGGTCAGATAGGCCAGTCGCTCCATGTAAAATACTGGTATTCAGCTGCATCCGGTTAGACTGGAAGCCGACCCGAACATAGTTGGGAAAAGGCTAGACAGATGATGATGTTACTGAAAGGCAAAAGAAAAGCATATTATGTATATTAGGCAATTATCAATTGAAAATAGTCAGACTGTTTACCATAGATAGGTACTCTTTGATTGACTGGTATTATAAGGCAATCTCATCTCAGTGACAATCTATGTCAAAATCTTGTAAAAAATTTAGGGAAATTAGTGCCAATTTCACCAACGAAACCGAATGCGATCCGCATTATTCCATCTTAACTGCGTCGAAGAGCGATCGCGGTTTGGATGTGCTGATGGCGTTCATTGGTGAAATTTGCCCTTATTGTAGTGAAAACGGGCAAGTATTTCAAACTGATTGTGACTGAGATTAGAATGCGAACGTTCTTAAAGATACGAGAATTACCCCTCTGATAGCTAAGCCGTCGTTCGCGAGTGCCACCATAACTCATTTTCCTTTGTCGTTTGATACAATACTGTAACAGCGTGGAAACATTTTATGCAGTAGGTACCTGCCATTATTTTCTTTGTGAGAATTACTTTTTGCGTTCGACATTTTGTCTCGAGTTACTTTTTTTGTTCATGGCCACCCGTAAATAGGTACTTTGGTACAGCCGGTCTATTTTGTAAAAATTTCACACTGAAAACTTTGAGCGTTTCACGAAGGAAGTCTCGCGGTAATAAGTGGAACTAAATATTATTATACACCGTTACATTTTGATCGTTTTAATCCTTATAAGGGGTCATTGTACTCATAATTATGAACAACTTCTACTATGGGACCAACCCTGAAATCGTAAAAAAAATGAGCTGATCCATACATTTATGTTGACATAACTCGACATAATTTTTAATACTTAGTGATTTTTTTTTCACGATTAGCTAGAGAGTTAGCAATCTTCCGTGTCTCAGAAAGCACAATAAGCTGTTGGTTCTGGCTGTCATTCAAGGATATTTGACAGGTTACGGGTCGTCAGTAGCCCGAAAGTCTGACAACCAGTCTTACCAAGGGGTAAACCAGTAGCTGGGTTGTGGAGGTCAGATAAGCAGTCGCTCCTTGTAAAATACTGGTATTCAGCTGCATCCGGTTAGACTGGAAGCCAACCCCAACATAGTTGGGAAAAGGCTTGGCAGATATATGATGAGTTAGGAAAATTTCTACAACTACCCGCCTACCTCAGACACCTTTCTCTATTTAAGATTGTGCATTTTATTAACCAGTGCCTGTAATACTTATGATGTCGAAATAAATAAATCATTATTTATGATTACGTCTAACGACGTGGCGTCTGCGAGACTTCTTTCGTGAGACGAATTTTATAAAGGTAAAGTGAGCTTAAAGTGAACTGTCATTCCTGACGCTAGGGATTGATATCTCACTTCAAGCTCACTTCACCTAAGTGTTCACGGTGAGATTATTACAAAACACATCGGCTGTTGTAAGTTGTTAACACTGTAAGTGGAAAATTAAGTTGGTGTGTCATTAAATGTGAAAGAAAATAGATATTTTGACAATTTTTTATCATAAAATCAAAATAAAATGGTGACTTTCACAAGCATTTTGCTTGTTTTCCATCCTAAGGCATTTATCAAGCTTGTCCTTATTGTGTTTTTGAAGTGAAAGCTTCTGTAGGCGTACTTTGCGCTCTTTCTGAAAATTGCACCGTCACGCTCGGTTCGGGGACGCTGAATCGGGTATGCTCGGCTCCAGTCGGGCGACGATGTTGAATCGCGTATCCTCGGCGCTGAATCGCGTATAGGTACTCGGCGCGAAATCGCGTAAACTCGGCTCTAGTTGTAAGTTTTTACGTCTTTCGTGTTTCGGTCATAAGCACACATCCTTTTAAAAGGACTTCAAAAAAAAAAGGAGGAGGTACTCAATTCGGTTAAATATATATAGGTAAGTATATACATGTTTTATGTTTTTTGCCTCAGAACTTGATTATCTATAAGCAAATTTGCAAAATTATTTTTTTATTTGAAAGGATATACTTTCAGATTGATTCATTGATTTGGTTTTTAAACCAAAATTACTGGTAAACAGTCAAGTCAGTCGGTGCTTGCTTACTAACAATAAGTTTTTAAGAATCATGCTGTTTACAATTGGGCCTAGTTTATACGTACCTATACATACACACATCAAAAGTGTCTAGGGATCAAGCATTTTTATGCGGATTTCTTGAGATTGAGATGTGGCTTTGTAATAAATTTATGATTTTATAAATTTATATGGATCCTTTTTGGTGCATTTCATAATTTGAATCAGGAACTGTGAATCAAATTCGAGTAAAAGATGAAAATCAGCTGTCAATATTTTCCCTATAAAAACATACAACGCATTGAAGACATTATTAGTGCTACTGTTTCCCTACTACTGATTAAAACCAACGTTATTATGGAGCGGCGACGTCATTTAAGCAGGGAAGAAATGCTCAGAGCCGTGGGAATGATAGAAGCTGGTTCCCGGCAACGTACTGTGGCTTTAGCTCTGAATACAAGTCAGAGTGTTATCAGTCGACTTTGGACACGTTACCGAAGCACTGGTACCGTGGCTGAGCGCCATGGAGGACGGTATCGCTGCACCACACGGAGACAAGACCGATACATTCAAATCTTAACTCGAAGAGCTCCAACAATAACCGCCATGATGTTAGCCGTGAGGCTTCATCACTCTTCAGGGAACTTAATTAGCGACCAAACAGTCAGAAACCGCTTGCATGAAGTGAACCTTCATTCCCGAAGACCGCTACGGGTACCACCTATAGCAATGCACAATCGTAGGATTCGATATCAATGGGCTCTTGAACACAGAAATTGGGCAGAAGAACAATGGCGTTTCGTGTGCTTTTCTGATGAGTCTCGTTTTGGTATGAGACCGGATACAAGACGTATACGACACTGGAGAACCCCTGGACGCCAACAGCGATTAAAATCCTGCCAGGAAGTCCATCCTTATAGTGGTGGAACCATCATGGTATGGGCGGGTATTTGGATCGGCGGAAGAACTGAGTTGATTTGGATCAGAGGCAACCTCAACGCTCAAATTTATGCTGAGACGATTGTATCAGACGTCATCGTTCCTCTACAAGTGCAAATCGGTCCCTTATTTCAGTTAATGCATGATAATGCACGACCGCACACCGCAAGAGTTGTAAGACAGACTCTCGCCGCAGCTAACATCAATGTCCTGCCCTGGCCTGCTCAGTCGCCAGACTTGAACCCGATTGAGCATGCATGGGATATGCTACAGAGAAGAGCTCTGCCGAATATGGAGGGTATCCAGTCGCAAGAAGACCTTTTTTTGTTGTTGCAACGAACATGGGCGGCCATTCCACAGCGTGATTTGGATGAACTCATTTTGAGTATGCCAAACCGATGTTCTTGTGTTGTTAGTGTTCGCGGTAGAAACACGGATTATTAATTGTTTAAGTTACCCAATAAAATTTTAGAGAAAACTGTTATTTCAGTCTTTTTTTCGAACTTTTGTGTTAGTGGTTCAAATGTCAAAAATCCCTTTATTAGGAAAATGGCAAATTTCTTTATTAATGCAAAGGTGACTTGGTTTATCGTTACTGTGACAAACGAAAACACTTTATTTGATGAATCCTTAAAGAAAATTTTAATTAATATCAATCAGGAGAAAAGTTATTGCAAAAATATATGTTGATCCCTAGACACTTTTGATGTGTGTAGTTTATAAGTATTTCGAATATAAATGGTGTGTACAAAGAAAATAATTTTCGTACTTACTTACATCTCTATAGCGAAATATTACCATAAATATTTCTCAAATCACTTTTTTTATTACACCCGTACTCCAAAGAGTTCTTACATCACCTGGCTTTATGGTGCGATAATATTTTTTTTGGCTATTATCTCCCTACTTCGAAGCTATGTTGTGTCGAGTTATGAAATTTCAAGGAGCTCGCTAGTTTACTTTTTTGTGTACGAGTATTTTACTTTTGACAATGAATAACTATTTGCGTCAGCTATCTCCGTTTTGAAAAAGATCAAAAAAAAATATGTGTCAGTTTCTTAAATGTTCTTAGTGCACATAAAGATAAACATTCACCAACTAAAGACCATAACAATATGCTTAATTCAAAATGTTCCATTAACAGAATGATTTACAATTTAGAAACATTGTCCTTTCTTATTGTGAATCGTACATGTTTGTATGTCCGTTTGTGTGCTTACCTATAGCTAGAGAACCACTTATCCGGTTGCTTGCTGTTATTACTTGGCCACGAACCCCTGTCAGAGTCTTACTGTCGAAAACCACACGTTGTTTTTTAACTACCCTTGACCGGGGTGCTGGAGCACTTACGCAGTTTGTCACGCTCCCCCGACCAGGACCCCAGGAGCCAAACTTCGGGTGTCTACGGTTTTGTGTGTTCAGCTAGGATTGTGTTACCTGACTTAGAAAAGTGTAACATCAAATACCACGTCCCCGTAAGTTTACTAATACGAAACAGCATGGTTTTAAACGTCTGCACAGTTTCGCTAGCTAATTTAATTTGACCCTGTATAAATAATAACGAAATGCTATTCGTTGGTAAGCGCATCACTTGATAAATTCTAGATAGATTTGTCTATATTTTGTTTTAAGATGTTCGATATAGTCCGAATTAAAGTGTTTATGGAAAGAAAAATTTAAAAGTTTCCCTGAAAATTTGAAAAAAAGGAAATCTCTAATTCCTGGAAAAAAGGGGTTTGAAGATTTTTATATAGAGCCTGGCATACCTAGGTATGCTACGGACCTTCAAAGACCTTTAACGTCCTTTTACGTCCTTTTTTAAATGGGATTTTTGTATCAACTATTGACATTTTGACAGGACAGTGTCGGTCCAGCTAGTATGAAAAAGATGTTTTCTGTTTTGCTATTTTTTTAGAGTTGATCCCCTAATAAAGTTGTTTATATTTATGAGTAGGTAGCTACTTTCACGGATGCATCATATTTCTCTATTTCTCAAAAAATCCTTCTGTTATCTATCGTAATTGTTGTGAATATAAAACCGGCACATCAAGGACTTCTGAAAACATTTAATTAATGATCATAAATAATAAGCTTGCTTAAATTAACTTTCTTAAGTAAATTATACCAAGGAACTCAGTGTCTACTAATTAATCCTCTTCAGAAATAAATTCCAAATTAATTCATAATCTTCTTTGAAGACTTTCCTCACGTTCGACCAACATTTTGTTGGTTTATTCAAATTAAAAGGAACTTCTACGGACTGAAACACAGAGAAGGAGGAGGGGCCCGTGGCTAAATAATACCAGCCACACAAGTCGATAAATCAGGCTGGCCGCAGTTGGTCTGTGGATGGATGACCATCTTTACATACTGAGACCTCTACGTGCCTCGGAAAGTCGTGGATCTTTGACAGTCGTTACGGGTAGTCTGAAGCCCGAAAGTCTGACAACCAGCCTTACCAAGGGGTATCGTATTACCCAGTATCTGGGCTGTGGAGATCTGATAAGCAGTCGCTCCATGTAGTTTAGGTACTGGTATTCAGCTGCACCCGGTTAGATTGGAAGCCGACCCCAAAATAGCCGGGAAAAGGGTAAATAAATGATGAACTGACTGAAACAATGTTTTTTTTTTGTATCTACTAGTTAAATGAAAAGTACCCTACGTGAATCTGCTATTTTAACTTAGGCAAGATTCAAATGCATGCTTTGTGTGGAAGTGTCACTGACTACCGGTAACCATTCCGGTATTATTTTTATATGATATTCGGGCATTTTATTTTATTTTAATATTTTCGTTCTTGGCAAACTTGTTGTATCTACTAACGTAGATAATAAGTGAATGATGTGGTCTCCTATAGTTGGAAGGCGCACACTTGTGTTTGTCTCTGTTTATGTTAACGTGCATGTAGCCTTATTTGGTTTAATTTTATTTTTTATGTCGCTTTCGTCTTGGCCTGCCGCGATGTCATCTAGGATTTAATGGAACACAATCAGCGGTTCTTTTAGCAGACAGTTCAACTGACATGCGGCAGACCGTCCGGCCCATTTCCACATAAGAGCCTATAATACTACCTCAGCTAAAATTCACTCTTTATCTCGCTCGCACGATACTGCTCGCGGACTGAGTGAGAGCGAGACAGAGTGCGGTGCTAGGCGGCAGGCAGCGCCAATAGTTTAGGTATTTGCTTTTTACGGTGAAATAATGGTAATTAAAAAATAATAAAAAACATAAGACCTGCTTTATAGTTAGTTTAGCTACTATACAAAGTTTCATGATCTAATTTGAAGTATTTTTTTAATACCAGCGGTTTATTGTTCGGTTTGGAGGTAACTTTGGCATTTTTTTTCTATCGAGAAAATTTTATGGAATCGTGTTTTCGTCAAACATTAGACCTAACATAAATCCTCAACTTTACCATATATGTATTTCAAAATTAATGCTGCATTATTTTCGACATAACGGAGGATCATGCTAAACCAGTCGAGGTAATGGCAGCTAGACTAAGATGGCGGGACAGACTTGACTCCTACCGAAAGGATTGGCCCACAATGGTAGTGGGCATACGTGTGTGAAGAAGGGAAAGGGCGGCCTTTGCTCAAAAGTGGGACATTGCAGGCTAAATAGATGTCGCTTAAAATCATGCTTATCTTACTCACTCACACACACACCCACACACACACCCCACATAATACATTACACCCCCAGATACCGCACAGACGCACACAATGAATGAACCTTCAATGTAGTAACGTCAACATTACGGCCATTGTCTTGAAACTAGCTACCCAACAATTCTATATTCAAATTGCGAAACCGCAAACCCATTTCGCTAACCCTACCGTTGCCGCGGGAATTTTCACGTGTTCCAAAGAACGTGTAATTTCTTATGTAAATATTTGATACGGTCTCGATTCGACTTTCATTCCACACATGCAAAAGTTAAATTCTGTGTGCTTTTGTTCCGTTCATTTATTTTAATATCGACAGTCACGAGACCCGTTTTAGGGTTGTTTTTTGTATTTTATTAGGGGTGCGTGATTGTCGTGATTTCGTAGTTTTGTGTCGTATTTTGTGTTGATTACAATACAAAACACGACACAATAATACAGAATCACCTCAAATCTATTAGGATTTGAGGTTAAGCTATTTGAACGTTTGCAATGTAACTCACAAAAAGTTATTTGTTAAAAATAGACTGACTTCTAAAGTTTAAAAGAAATAAAGAAAAAAATATTCTGCACAAAAAACGTCAGATAGTTTTTCCGACTTCAAAAAAGGAGGAGGTTCTCAATTCGACGGTACGTTTTTTTTTTGTGTGTTTGTTACGCGATTACTTCGTCAATTGTGGACCGATTTTCAAAATATTTTTTTTATTTGAAAGTGTATGCTCCCGAGGTGACCATCCATCCACCAAATCGGAATCGGTATTTTGATCCATGGTCACCAAATCGGAATCTGATGAGGGGATCCCATGGAAATCGAGGGAAACCCTCAAATTTTGTAGGCACACCTATAGCGATTTGGGTATTTTTTTATAGTAACTCGTGCATTTGCTCTCTTAAAGCAGCATTCGGTGACGATGAAGACCACAGATGGCCATCGGAACTACTCAATAATAAATATTTCACGGGTTGCAATTCGATTAGGTACTTTAATGTGGTTGCTAAGCACAATGCGTATCGTGAAGTGCAGCTGATGGTGACTTCTCAATCAGCTCCAGTTTTCCTGGTTCTTACAAGGAGAACTCCTCAACAATTAACGTCCCTGCATCGGGAAATGCAATATTTTGTAAGGTGATGAGCAGTTGACTTTAGGCTATTGTAACTTAGATAAGTTACAAACTGGCCCCCTAAAAAGTGAAAAATAAAAAACTTTTTTCCAAAAAAAAAAAACAACCAACTTCCATAAAAACACTAAAAAGTGAAAAATAACTTTAATTTGGGAAGTCGGTGTCAATAAAATAAAATGCGGAACCAACGACACCGACTTCCGAAATTAATGTTATTTTTCACTTTGTAGTGTTTATAAGGAAGTCGGTTGTTTTTTTTTTTTTTTGTAAAAAAGTTTTTTTTTTTTCATACCAGAACTGACAGCCGTCAATTTTATTCCACGGATAAAGATATGCAACTTTTGTAAAACCAGCCCTAAATGCATTTTTTTTTTATTTTAGACTGCAAGTAAAAAACTTGCCGTCTAGTCCAGCAATTTGTAGCCCAGAACCTACTGACCTAATATTGGACCTATTTTAGCCGAGACGAGTTTAACTCTTTAAATAAATCGCAAAGGCAAATGTTTGAATAAAAATATTTATACGATTATAATCCACGGAACCTTTACGTTGTCAATTTGCATTGTTTGCTGATTTTGTATAAAATAACATAACATAATCAGCATTAATGTCCCCGCTGCTGGGCCACAGGGCTCCTGTCGGTGAGAGGGCCGTAATCCACCACGGGGGGGCCAGTGCGGGTTGGTAGATCTCTTCGAATATTTGGTTCTAAGATATGCTGGTTTCCTCAATAAAATAAAATACTGATTTAAAAATATTAAACGACTAGCAGCCTGTCCCGGCTTCGCACGAGTGGAAAAAAAAAAGAAAAAAAGCCTATATTAATCAGTGATAATGTAGCATTCAAATGGTGAAAGAATTTTTAAAATCGTTCCAGTACTTTTTGAGCCAATTCGTTACAAACATACATACCCACAAATCTTTCAGCTTTATAATATTAGTATAGAAGTATAGATAATGATGTACTAAAGGAGTATGGAATTGGACAAAGACAATTTGTTACAAACATTCATACAAATCTTTCCTCTTTATAATATTAGTATAGATAATGATGTACTTAAGGAGTATGGAATTGGACAAAGACAGAAAAAACATATAAAACTAGATAGCGCTTCTATCCATCTGGAATTTCACAGTAACAGCCTTCGAATAATAAAAGTCAAGAAATGTAACTCAAGCTCAAAAATGGCACCACGCAAATGTTTACCGCGGTGGGCGTTGCCGAAAAGGCCACCGCGCACCAGAACCAATCACGGCGCTTGCCGGAATACAACGCTTTACGCGAGCGCAGCTGAGATGGCTTATTTGTATGAGTGTTCTTTCGTTCGAATACTCGAGGTATTTTGTTGTTAGTTTAGTGAAATTTGGAGCCGAATTTCACGTTGATTTTGTTCATATTTACGCTTGCTGACTTTTTATTATTCGTAGGTAACAGCCTTGAGTCTGGACGTGTGCTCGGTTGATAGCAATAGGCTCGTCCCCTATTACACGTACCTGGCGAAATGTGAGTATACCTACCTACTATAGGTACAACTCTGTCCAGGGCCGCCTTGACTATATTGGGCGCAGGGGTGTGAAAATCAGCCTGAGCCCCAATTTTTGTATTTATTCTTTAATAAATACTTGCTATTTGCCCAGTAACGGGACAGTATAGACTAAACAAAACTTACTCTACAATAAAATTAGGTACATTTTCAAACATTAAATTTAATTTTTCCGGCTTTAAAGTCAGCAAACTTTTTTATGATATCGTCTGTTTTGTGATTTACTTTAAGCAGTTTTTTATTCATTTATAAAGACAGATGGTAAAAATAAACAGGAGTTGATTTATACTTTTATTCGGGCAGAGTTTTCCGTTACAATTATTATTATCAAGTGCGTACACAAAATCATCGCTCCGGGCTTTTATAGATGACTCGCTGGCTGGCAGCTACTTCACCCTCCCCTGGCTCGGAATTTGGTAGGGCAGGGCTCACGTAGTGGGGCAGTGACGTAGCGGCTAGGCGTGGCGGGCTTGACCGCCGGCTTAATGGCTGACTAGCGACATCTAGCGTTACACATTTTAATTTCGAGGTTTGAGTACGCATGGTATGTGAAGGTATAAGGCGATTGGCTTGCGCCTCATGAGACCCTGCGCCCGGGTGCCACGCACCCTTGCACCCGCTGGTAAAGACGGCCCTGACTCCGTCTAACCCTTCAAGGATTGAACACGATGTTATTGTGTATTATGATAGACAGCAATTACTTACATTATTTTCGCTATTTTATATTTTCATTTGTATTTCACGAACTCTCTAAATAAACGTTATTTTTTAAACATTGTTAAAAACACAAACGAAAATCTATAATTAGACATTATAACATACAAATAAATAAAATTAAAGTATTTTTTGTAATGTGAAAATAACAGTTTTTACTAAATGCACATGAAAGTACATATATACCGTACTTATAACAAAAAACTATTTAAAAAAAATTCGTTTTGTCTGTCTGTTTGCTTCGGTTAATCTCCGAAACTACTGCACCTATTTTAATGGGACTTTCACTGGCAGATAGCTGATGTTATGAGGCGTAACTTATGATAATTTTATTTTAGAAACATAGAACGAAGTGGCAGGCTCAGCTAGTCATCTAATAACATTAAAGTGCACACACACGGACATATTCATTCATTCATTCCAGCGAATTACAGAGAACCATAAATTAAACATCACCATCGTCAGGGGAATTAGAAATTGTGAATTATTCATTGTTTTACCCAAAGATAAGAGTTTATTACCCTCCCTTCATGTATATTTGGGTTGTGATAATAATTTGGACGATTTTATTGGCGGGACATGTATTTAGAAGTGTGGGTGTGTATTTATTGTGTGTGTTAATCTTTGGATGGTAAAGATGTGTGGTTTAATTACCGAGATAGTAATTGTAGCGGTATTTAGAACGGTACATGCAAACTACGAGTAATTCTGACGTCACGCAAAATCCTGCATCTCGCAAGCATAGTTTACCGCGCAACTAGCATATATACAACGCAACGGCCCGACATGAATCATCGGGCAGTTGCCCGCCAGACACAACACCCGTCTGGTCGGAGGATCCTCCCTTTTCTATGGAGTGTGAGTGAACTTTACACCCTGTTCCTGATACCTCTATAGTAATGTATGACGTTAAACCTTATGAAGTGTGTTTTTTTAATAAAAAGTAATGTAGGTACACATAAAATAAACTGTATTCCCAATACTCAATACTCAATTCTTTATTGCATTCCATATTATGTACATTGATGGTATGAAATATTGTCAAGATCAATATGGACCCTGTCGGGCACAGCAAAGGTAGGAGAAAGGATGGCGCCAAAAAAAACAATTCACGGAATTAATTATTGTAGGTAGATCTAATAGATGTATATATGCGTGTATAAGTATTGGTAGATTGTGTCCGATTTTTAATTTATTTTTGTATTGTGATTTTTTTATTTATTGTGTATGCATGTTATTATAATATTATGACTATTGTTTAAGAATTTGTAAATTATGTTAGATATTTTATTTATTTTATCGTCAAATTGTTATTAAAGAAATTAATTTATGTATGTATATTATTACTATGTTTTTATAAGCAGGTTAGGCAGCTTTTGTCAGGTATTTATTCTTATCGTCATCATTATTTATATATTCATTTAAATCAATTATGTATAATTATTATTATTATGTCCGTGTGTAAGTAAGTATTGATAAATTAAGTCAGGTATTTTTATTAATTTTTTATCGTCATTATTATTAATATCATAACTATTTTAAAAGAATTTGTAAATTATGTCAGATATTTTATTTATTTTTATTGTCAAATTATTATTATAGCAATTAATGTATGTATGTATATTATTATTATGTTTTGTATAGTAGGTTAGGTAACTTTTGTCAGGTATTTATTTTTATTGTCATCATTATTAAAATTATATATTCATTTAAATCAATTATGTATAATTATTATTATTATGTCCGTGTGTAGGTATTGATAAATTAAGTCAGGTACTGTTATTAATTTTTTTATCGTCATTATTATTAGAATTCCCAGGAGGATTAGGCAGAGATGAACCTGTAGTACAAACGCTAGCACATCAAGCTACTAAAATCTGTCAAATTTATTTAATAGATTTTCAACTTTATCGCTAAAGCCTAAGGTTAAATTTTGATTGGGAAAATTTTACGGTTTCGGGTAGCTTGATGTGCACCCATATTACACCCATATTTCGCCAGTTGTGTGTGTGTTGTGTTGATAAAAGTAATGTGTATAGTGAGAAATGTTACAAGTTCCCTTGTTTTTGTTTCTCAATGATGCAAAAATATCGATGCATGACAATTAATGATGTGGACGTAGGCACCAATATAACGGGTGTAAAACTTTTTTACAAAAAAATACAACCGACTTCCCATAAATTCCGAAATTGGTTATTTTTACTTTGTAGTGTTTTTTTGGAAGTCGGTCGTATTTTTTTGTAAAAAAGTTTTTATTTTTACTTTTTAGTTGTAGGTACTTACCCCACACTACTTGCTATGTAAATATCAGTGACAGGATGAAGCTATTAAAACATCATCAATATAAACTAAGTGGAAAAAAATCCTATTATTGAACACATCTGCGTACCAAAGGGGTACGCTCCTGTCACTGATATTTACATAACAAGTAGTGTGGGGTAAGTACCTACAGCTAAAAAGTAAAAAATAAAAACTCTCTAAAGGAGAGGGTACAGGCGTGATGTTATGTTGTGTGATTGCGTAAATATGCCATAGCAGCAATCGCGGTTGCTTTGCTTGCATTTATTGAAGAGTTCCGTTGTCTGTCTCCGAAACTCATCATCAGATCTTTACAAAATTTAAATGGAACCATTTCGGAATACACATCTTTCGAACAAATCCGTCTTTAAATGACGGAGTTATGCCCGAACAAACAAAAAAAAAAACATATTTAATAAACATCCGAATTGAAAACCTCCTCCTTTGTAGAAGTCGGTTAAAAATTATGAGAGTCGCTTGTACTTCCGTCATTGTGATATATATATTTTTTTGTACTGGACCATACCTGGGAACCTGCTGGTTACGAATATATTGAAGGTCAAAATTCAAACTTTTACTGACATTTATTTATGATCGAATTGAATAGAATACTCTTTATTATGTACACCATATAGATTACAGACATATATATAGAAATTTTACAAAGGGTGACACAATGGGCGGTCTTATCGCTAAGAGCGATCTTTTAAAGACAACCTTTGGATGGTTTAAAAAGGGGAAGGAAAGACAAATACTGTAGGTAGTCTGTGGTGCACCATTTACAAAATATACAATAAATACATACATAAAATAGGTATATTATACTAATCTAAAAAAATATAATACAAGCCACTAACCAGTTTTTTTTTTTGATAATCAGTTTGTATCTTATAACAGAAGTTTAAGTATCCCTGTAAAGAAAGAAAGAAAAATAGGTTTATTTGTCACAGAAACACGTGCAAACAAAAAGATAATTAATTCTAATGACAGCATATATAATAAAAACAAAAAAAAAAAAAATCTTTATACATGAGCACAAAGCAGAGATAGTCGACGGCTACACGTCATGACTGTGACAAGAAGGCTTCCACTCAGCATGATGCTGTGCTATCGGGGACCCACAGCACAGCGCTGATTTTCAGTGGTACCGTTGCATGCACCCATATGCACAATATTTTGCGTGTGTTACATTGCGCACTACCGCAAACAGCAAAATTTTAAAAATAAGATGTTTCCCAGCAATTATTTTTGTGCAATGTTACTCAGGTTGATGCATAAAACGCGTAGTTGACGGATAAGTGATGGATCTTTTTACACCCTACATGTATTACTGCTTATCGTGTTTAGATACAGTCGAGTTCATTAGTATATTGGCAGTGACAAATTTTCAAAATATTATAAGCGTTAAAATGATCATCATTTTAACGGTAATAATATTTTAAAACTTTGTCACTGCCAATATATTAATGAACTCGACTGTACTACCTACATAAGAATATGTATCGAAAAATTCGATTGCACTCAACCTAGAATTTTCTTTGGAAAATGTTTGAATTTCATCTTACTCGATGGCACGAACTTTGTGAAGTCGCCTTTATGAAAAATATTTATCATTTCTGCTTACATTCTGGGATTGATCTAAAATGTTAGTACAGAATCCAACAAAATTTCAAAATTATATTTTCCGTTATATATTTTTCCATGTTATTGTATAACATGGAAAAATATACACAAACAAGCTTTCATAAATAGGTGTTTATTTTTGTTTTTCAAGCCTTCGATTTATGTATTTATTATTATTTATTATTAGCCTACGATGTCCCACTGCAGGCCAAAGGACCAGTTCTTGTTGAATGAGTCCAGTTTATCCCGCCATCTCCGTCTCGGCCTGCCACGATGTCGCTTGCCATTACGAGGGCCATTGAAGCCTTCGATTAATAATAGTACTAGATTTTCGATGAGCTCATCATAAACGGCCGGAAAAAAAAACACAAATAATGTTGTGGTCTTATTATGCCACATAGTTTTCTGAACCATATTGCTTAGAAATTATTTTTTATTTTTCGATAAATCATTCCCCTTTATTCATAAACGTTGCAAATTAAGTAATTTTCTCTTTACTTAAGTAGCGATTGCTACTTAAGTAAATGAAAATAATTGGAAAATTTTCTGAACAACAAATCCGGAATAGGAGGAGTTATACCAGGCGAATACTTGGCCCAAATAAACTTACAATAGATAGTCTTATATCGTCTTACATGAGGCTTTTAGCTCCATTTTCTCGAAGAATTTTGTATTAACTTGTTTTAGATTTATAGGTCTACGCATTTCTTATTTAGCAAAGATAGACAGAGAGATTTACGTTTTTTTTTAATCTTATGTATTAGGTATTTGAACAGACATGTTTTTTTTGTTTCTTCTACATAATACAGTGTCTCGAGAAATTTGCTATTTTTTAATAGTATTTTTTTAGTAGTTTTAATAAAATTATCGTTTAATTTATTGAGTTTAACGAATCAACTATGGAAATAAATACACTCTAGGTATATTTATGGACTTGCGTTTACATATATTTTTTTACTTTAGAAACAGCATTTTTTTTAAAATAATCAATGATTAAATGTCATCCTTGAAGAGTCTAGAAGTACCTACTAGTATCATGTGCTGAGTTCATTCATTTATTCATCAGTCGATATTCCTTACACACTGTATTAAGTAGCGGTGTATACTTATCGATAAAATGTTCTTTAAATTGTCCCTAAAAAGTCTGACAACCAGTCTTACCTAGGGTATCATATTACCCAGTAATTGGATCGGCAGTCGCTTTATGTAAAATCGTAGTCAGCTGCATCCGGTTAGACTGGAAGCTGATCTCAACATAAGTGGATAGAGGCTAGGCAGATTGATTGACTTGTCCCTAAAAAGTTGGATAAGACACATCTAGTTGTTACAAAACCTACTTTTCTTTTGTTCTGTTTTATCTTACCATTATAGTACCTACATACGTAACCCATCTGTCCATGACCTCATGTCACACAGCCATACTTATACAGCGTGTCTCAGAAACGTGTGGTCATATTTAAGAGTGTGATACACACCATCAAACTGAACAACTTTCTCTATGGGACCAACATCGTAATCGCAAAAAAATAAAATCAGCCGTCTCATGCAAAACTTCAATACTTGACCCAAAATTAACACACATTTCTGATACACGCTGTATAGGCACGTAAAGGCAAGCGGTATCAATATCCGTGTTATTACAGACACCATGTGTCACCAATCTTAGAACAGCCAATAGGGAGCCATTTTAGGAGTTTCAGAAACATTCATTGGTAAACTTTTGTTCTAATGGGTTTCAATGTTGTGTAAAATATAGTTTGGTATAGAGTCGACCAACCGCTTCGCGATGTCTCGAAATACTAAGTGGGCATTCGGGCCCCATTCGGTTGGTCGACTCTTCACGTGACCAGAGGGCTGGCCTATTTTTTGGCCAAAGAATCAGCATTGCCATACAACGTGGCAATGCTGCCAGCCTTTTGGGCACGTTTCCTGTTGACAGCAAGGACGAATTTTTTGATGCCCTTTGATTATTTCCCCTTCTTTTTATATACTTGTACACATTATTATTATTAGGTATTTTAAGTCTGTTAATATAGTTTGGTATGCGTTCACGTAAAATAATGCCTTGGAGTTTTCGAGGGTTTAAGTTGAGTTTGTTATAACTAGAATGTTTCGAACAACGCGTTTAGGTATATTAAGATGGTAATCTATACCTACTAGTAATAAAGCTTAAGAGTTTGTTTGTTTGAAAGCGCTAATCTTAAAAACTACCGACTCTATTTGGATTTGAACATTTTTTTTCCATTTGATAGCCTATTCTTGGGAGAGTCTTAGGAGCCGAGCAAAAACAAAAAAAAAAGTTAGAAAAACAAAGAAAACGAAGCAAAAGTGAAAACGAAGTAAAAGCGTGAACAGGCGATGTGATGCGACGGGATGGGCCAGGCGAGCAAGAAATTTTACTCGGACGAAGTCTCGAGCTGAAAATATTAAATAAATATTTATTTATTAATGGGCCCATCAAGAAGACAAATGAATGTACAACGGCAAATTTAATGCCTGAGCCATAATCTTCTATCTATCTTTAAAAATAAAAATGAAATGCTGCTCGTCGGTAAGCGCATCATTTGACAACGGCTGGACCGATTTAGCTATTTTTGGTTTTAAAATATTAGTAAAAGTAAAAGAAAATTGGCAAAGTTTCCGGGAAAATGTTTAAATTCCGGTAAAACTAAACATCCTTTTTTATATGGGATTTTTCTAGGAACTAAAGACCGTATTTTTTGACAGAACAACGGCTGTCTGGTCAGCTAGTAATGAATACAATAATTATGCTTAAATTAAAACAAAAATCTAATTATATAGAGTTCTGAATAAATAACTAATATATAAACAGACAAGAAAAAATAAGATCAGAAAAATAGGTATAAAAGTTATGCTTATTTCTAAAGAAAACTCTACCAGCATTTCTATGATAGGAAAGTAGATAAAGAAATGTAGACAGCGTATGTAAGACTAAAAAAGAGAAAAAATACATAAAATCAAAAACAACCCACTTATTAAAATAAAAGAAATAATCTAAGAATATACTTACATACAAATAAACATACATACATAGATACTTCTAAAATAAATATCACTAGGATGTTGATCATTATAATGTAATTAATACACACAAAAAAGAGAAAAAAAAGGACGAAAGAGGGAAAAAAGATTCTATTCCTTATGCAACTATGGTGAAGTGGAAAGATAGTAGTCTATCACTCTTTTTTTTTAAACTGCAACAGTTTGGTTTTCTTTAGTTAGTGCAATGTAATAAATTAGTGCATAATAGTAACAGATACGCAAAATAAGTTCCTAGCCACCTATAAAATGATTATTATTGCCTTGCAGGGTATTACCACGTATAAAAAAAAGAGTTATTTATTATGTTATTTACTCATGTGGTTATTACATCGATTTTGCAATCAACGTGATTTTTGTGTCGGTCAGTAATAGTTTCGACACCCGCACCCTAATTGCGTAACACAATATCAGTCGGAATCTGAATCATATTGAAGCAAATTGCTAATCCATTGCTTCGTAAGTTCGAAAAATTTGTTTGCTCAACACGTAAATAACGCAATGTATGTTGTTGAACTGTCAAAATGAAACCGATTCCGATTGATAATATGTTACGCTATTGCCCCGCTGAACAACCCAAATTGAACATAATTGGCACCAAATACTGACAATTTATCTTTAATAAAGCTCGTTATATCACGCTGTTTTATTAATTGTTCTGCTAAGGATGACTTCAATGACAGTTAAGACCTGTACCTTTTTTACCAAATGTCTGAGTTTGAATTCATTGGCTGTCTTCTGTTTTCAACTAAAAGGTTTTTATGGTACCTTTGAAGGGTTAGTCCAGACAGAGCGAGGTATACGCTGCAAATACAAGTTTTTATTTGTCAGATGCCTCAGCCTGAGGCTTGCGTTACACATGTGGCTTGCCATTCGAAGCACATGCCTCGCACTGCCTCGACGCATCTTTAGATACGTGTTAGGATTGCGGTACCCATGTGTCTCGAAGAGCACATTCAGCCGTTAGTCCTGCGCCTGATCTCTCTCCTGTCGTGTCATATTGCCATCCCATCGGAGCGTGAGGGAAGAAGGAGTACACCTGTGTCTGCGCACGCACTTGTACTCTATAATATCACCCGCGCCAAAGGCTAGTCTCCATTGAGTATCCAGTCTGGAGGACTATTATTAGGCTGCTTCTCCATCAAAGATGTGCTATGCTACGTTGCTATGGATGCCATTGATATCCACCAATCATATTCATTGGTCCACATAGCATAGCACTGGTAGAAACGGGTTCAACTAAGCTATGTTTTTTATACGGAAGTATGCGTGCCAAGGATGGGAGCTATGGATGCGCGAGTGGTGTAGCTGTGAGCAGAGCAGAGTACTCCCCGTGCCTTCCCTACTATTGATGCATCGTATAGCTCGAGCTGCGCAACTTCCTCGCACAGCTACCCCACGGCGGCGGTACATCTTCATAGCACATCTTACTCGCTCTGCTATACAGCTTAGCATTAGTGGAAATGGTCGCATAGTTACGTAGCTTAGCTTTCACATCTTCGCAGCATAGCTACATAGCATAAGCACATCACTGGTGGAAAAGCAGCCTTAAGATGCGTGTACACCACCATGAGCGAGGCTTTGTGTAGCGAGTGATATGCTTAATTTGTAGCTACACTTGAAAATAAAGCGATTCTATTGGTCAGACACGTCAAGGTCGAGTAACGGCACCCTTACTCTAAAATTAACGTCTTTAGATGGAGCAATCAACTAGAACGGCCATCAAAAAGCTAATTATCCAGAACTTACATAATATGTCGTTTCAAGAGTTATCGAAAGACCCATCTCATATTTGAGGACCCAGCGGCACTAATACTGGGCCTCCATTAGAGCAATTTACCTCCTTATCCTTGTCAAAGGTACCTTGGGAGAATTCCCGTAGCTTACTATGCTATTATTCGTAATTGAGGAGTCTGAAACGATTTATATTATTTCCCATAGATGTTAAAAGAGTGTATATTTAACTTGCTCTCGCGTTCTCTCTGCGTTCTTAGACGACACTTTAAGACATCCTTACGTCTATCTGTTGCTACAATTATAGACGCTTTACTGACAGTTTCTTCATCAACAACTAAAGTAATCAGTCAAAGTATTGACTTTTACTTGACCTTTACTGATACTGCAGCAAATGGGTTTCTTTATTCAAGCAACAGCTAAAATAGTGAAGAAACAAATTTAACAATTACTTTGACTTTTGTGGCGTTACTTTGTGGTTTGTGGTGACTTAAGAGTAAACACGGTCACTTGGTCGTTTGCGTTTATTCCATACTAGCGGCCTGTCCCGGCTTCGCACGGGTGGACATTTATTTTTTAAACATTTAATTTTTTTCTTGCAATTAAAAAAGCTTACATTAATTAGTGATAATGTAGCATTCAAATGGTGAAAGAATTTTTAAAATCGGTCCAGTACTTTTTGAGCCAATTAGTTACAAACATACATACATATCTTTCCTCTTTGTAATATTAAGTACTAGCTGCGCCCCGCGGTTTCACCCGCGTAAGTTTTGATCCCGTGGGAATATCGGGATAAAAAGTATCCTATGTGTTATTCTGATGTATAAACTATATTACTGTAAAGTTTCATCAAAATCCATTCAGTAGTTTTTGCGTGAAAGAGTAACAAACATCCATCCTCACAAACTTTCGCATTTATAATATTATTAGTAGGAAGGATCTCTGTTTTCTCTCTGGTTAATCTATCCTAGATTAACCAGAGAGAAAACAGAGAAATACCCTGTTTTTTCTCTGGGTAATAATGATACTAGTCTATTTTTATTTACGATATATCCCTAATGTTATGTTTATTCCTAATGTTACTTAAAGTAGTTCAGTGGTTTACCCGACAGTACAAAACAAAGCTACGTCTTGTTTTCTTTCATAATACCGACAAAAACATGTATCATTATTCGTAAAATGCCGAATAATATTATAACTAAAACGACTACGAGGTAGATAAGTTATACGAGCTCCGCAAGTGGCACGTCAAAACTTGGCTCATTCATTAGCCAAGTTTTCGTCGTCTTGTCTCTTTTTTGCGTGTGATAATTATGACATGGCGTTCTCCTTCCAAGTGTCATCTAATATTGTGGCATTGTGTCGTTTTTGAACATCGAATGTTGGGTAAAAAAGGTAACCTATCTACCTCTTTTTGAACATCGAATGTTGGGTTAAAAAGGTAACCTATAATCTACCCCTTTTTGAACATCGAATGTTGGGCAAAAAAAGGTAACCTATCTACCCCTTTTTGAACATCGAATGTTGGGTAAAAAAGGTAACCTATCTACCCCTTTTTGAACATCGAATGTTGGGTAAAAAAAGGTAACCTACCTACCTCTTTTTATTATAACTAGCTATGCCCGCTGGTGCCCGCGACTTCCTCCGCGTGGAATTTCTTCTCCGTTCTTTATTTATTTAATTATTTATGTACTCACAGTAAAATGGATGCAGATACGACATATTAGTATTGGGTACAAAGATACTGCTTATTTCTTTTAAAAAATCATACAGCAGACTTCTGACATCTTGTTCTTTCTGCGTATTTTTCTTTTTGCTCGACTCCTAACTTGATGTTAATAGCCTTCCTCAAAAATTAGGTTATTAAATACAAAAATAATTTTTCAAATCCGACTTGTAGTTCCGGAGATTAACGCGTTCAAACAAACATACTAACTCTCAGCTTTATCATTAGTATATAGATTGAAAAGACCAATAAAAAGTTTTAAAAATACCAATTACTGTTAACTAGCTCCATTCTGTCATAAAATATTTGACATTCATTAAAAGTATCCAAAGTCCATTTTATTCCAGAACTCCATTCATTACTGTTTTATTGCTTGGCACAAAATCTAACCGCCCGCCGGGTCTCCTCTCTGTCAGTCATTTTGATGCGGGTAGGACTGTCTGTAGTTAATTCTACCCTCACCGAGTTAATTCCGGCTTGGAATTAATGGTACTGAGCCAGGTGTGCCTAACGTAATCATGGAGCAAAAATCTGTGTGATTAGATTTTCAGGATAACGCGTGTGCGTTGAATTAGGCTCAAAAGAAGGGATGAAAATGAGCTTGAAAGCAATCTGTGTTATGTATTTTTCATAATTGTGTACGGTCGCGGAAATAAATATTACGCACCTTTTTAATTTAGACATTCAGTCAATGATTTAAAGTCATGACGAGCAGCCGTCGACAACCTCTGCTTTGTGCTCGTGTATATAGATATATTTTGTTTTTATTATAAACTGTCATTAGAATTAATTATCTTTTTGTCTGCACGTGTTTCTGTGACAAATAAACCTATTTTTCTTTCTTTCTTTCATCATCATCGCCATCATCTGCCTAGCCTTTTCCCAACTATGTTGAACTATGTTGGGGTCGGCTTTCAGTGAACCAGACCAGCAAACTGGATGCAGCTGTATACCAGCCGTCGATTCTGTAAAAATCGCACCGTGACAACTTGGGTAAAGTGAGCGTGAAGTGTGCTGTCAATAGTGGCAATCCCTAACATCAGGTGGAATGACAGCTCACTTCACCTTAATTTTCACGGTGAGATTTTTACAGAATAGCACTGCAGTATTTTACATGGAGCGACTAACGTTATATTATTTTACGTAATAAAGAGTACCTATTCGTATATATTAATTAGGTCAGTTTTTATTTGCACGGTTAATTAAACATAAATATTTTCGACTAAGGGTGAATTTCTCTAAACTTTTATACCTAGAATAAGTCTTATCCTGAGAATAAATTTTGAATTTTGACAGTTTTTTCCATACTTAAACTGTCAAACGTCAATTTTATTTCACGGATAAAAGGTATCTGACTTTGGTCAATTTAAAATCGACCCTAAGTACTCTTGCGAATAAAAACAGTTATTAAATAGAAAATGATGATGGTGATTATTTTATTATTAGCATTTTCTTTTTGCTCTACAAATAGACCATAACAGTAAAAAACCTACGTCTTGTTTTCGTTCAGAATACCCACAAAAATATGTTTCATTATTCATACACTTATTTATTTAGTACAACTAAGTACGAGTATCATAAATCAACATTCTATAAAATATTCATTCACTGAGATTGAAAGGGATCTTCTAAGCTTAAGAAAACACGCGACTAAAACACATACCTAGTAAGGTCGGTGCCGCAGTCGGTTCGTGTATGGGTGGGACTCAATCAGAACTTTGTACATTGGCCATTATTACAAAAAAAAAAACAGAATTTTAGTTTAGCCATCTTCTGAGCAGGATATCCGTTCATATACTCATCATGACATACGAAGTTGTAAAGTAGTTACTTAGCTAAGAACTATAATTTTAAACTTGGCCAATTTTGGTTTTAGATTTAGGTTTTTTTTTTTGGAGAAATCTAAAAATTTAAAAAGAACGCGAAGCGCACTAAGTAATAGCGCGTGCTGGCGATGCGACGCGATGAGGTAGATCGAGGGAACAAGAAATTTCACTGAATTTATGAAATATGGCCTCGGGAAGGAATTCATGCTGTTGTGTCTTTTATCCTAAAGTGGTTTGTGTATTCCGTATCGTTTTAATATTAATGACTTTTAATTAAACCAGGGTGCTTTTGTGATTAAACGAACGAGAATTTAATAGGGATTTTATGAATTGATTTCTTTTGGGTTAATACTAATCAAAATATAGAAGATATTGTTGTAGAAAAACATATTCTAAGATTGTTTTCCTTTAGTTATGATGATGATAATCATACTGCAGAACTGCAGACCTAAGAGCGGATTTACCAATGAACGCGATCGGTACTTCTAAACCGAGTTCAAGAGCTGTCAGTGTCAATATTCCAGAGCAACATTGCCACACACATGACAAACACACACATCACTCAAAGCCACACATTACTCAAAGCCATATTTTGATAGGTTGAAATTAGTTTTAAGTAATGCTTGAATCTTGAGTAAGGTTCTGTAATACGACCCTTAGAAGAGTGAACTCACGCATCCCACAAGGAACGATATTACGATTTCAAGCATGAGTGAGCGAGTTAATAAAACAGAACTGTGACCATAATAATATTTTGACGCGGTCGGGCGAATCTAACGATTTTAATCTTTGGGGGGGTCACATGAGTGATGAGCGTAATTTGCGTCACACTAAATTCGCCGTCACGAAATTCGTGTTGCTATGCGTAGAATGGTTTGCTGATTGCGTTGTTGTGGTTCGATTGGTCAAAATAATGGCCTTCCGTGTTCCATTGAAGAGCGTCGGATCCCTTGGAAGCTATCCAGCGTTGTAACCACAACATGGCACGACTTGTATTAATGTCTTCTTGTTGCTATACAGCGTGTATCAGAAACGTGTGATCATATTTAAGGGTGTGGTACAGACTATCAAACTGTACAACTTTCCCTATGGGACCAACATCGTAATCGCGAATAAATAATCAGCTTGACCTATTCAAAACTTCAATACCTACTCGACCCGTATTTCCTTAAAAAAATATTTCAAACTTATACTGGATGTTCTAATGGAGCGAAGTTACCAATTCTTAATTAAAATTTCTCTCAAACTGAACTTGCCGGAGTCCTTTGCTAATCCTGCTTTTTTTTTTTGTTACAGATTATAAAACATGTCTATCTCCGAATTCCGGCGGAAGAAGCTCCTTTACGTGTTCAACGTTTTCTTTGGTAATGTTTTAAAAGAATGTTTCTTTGAGAGTTTTAAAAATGGACTTTTTATAGGCCTTGTTAAAACTTTTCCCCTTTTTCAGATGTCAATCAGAGCGGCACGATAGAGAGGAAAGATTTCGAACTGGCTATTGAGGTCAGTTAATATTTTAATCTTTTGTAATTAGTATTTTCCTTAGGGGCTTATTCGAGCAAAGTTTTAAAGCCTACGCTAATGGCGTCTTTTAAGAAAGCATGAGGCCGACCAAGTAAAGGAAGAGAAGGAAGTAAAGGAGACGCGCTAAAAACGCAAGTGGCGCTGTCTTTTCTACGTAGACGACGCAATTACATGGAATGCGCATATGAAACGCTGCATGCTTATAGACCCAGAGTAGTATAAGTCTTATCCTTTTTTTTTTGTGGATGGGAAATCAACAAATTACGCCTCTCGCTCTGGGTGGAGCACAAGGGTGTCAGACGCTTACTGACTAAAACCCACCCGTGTTCCTTCATTAGCCCTTTATGTTCCAGGGTAGCGGTAACCCTTTCGGACAATCACGTCGCCCGTGTGCGTTGCTCGCCCGTATGCGTTTAATAGAGTACTACTCTTTATTATCTTTACCATAAAATTACAGACAAAATGCAGAAATTTTACATAAGGTGACACAATGGGCGATCTTATCGCTAAAAGCGAACTTTTAAAGAAAATCTTTGGATAGATCAAAGGGAGAAGGAGAGGCAATACGTAGTCTGTGGAGCACCATTTACATAAACAATCAGCTCTTTATAATCTTAAATATGAGATTGGACGTCCGATCGACGTTTTATCGACGGAATACATTTTGTGGATTGACTGCTTTTGTATGACATTATCCAGAAAAGAAACGGAGTTACCGACATAGCTTGAAGAGTAAGGAAACTGAACTGGCAGTGGGTTGGCCATATCTGTCGAGGGACCAATAGCCGGTGGAGCAGACGAGTCCTAGAGTGGAGACGGAAAGCGTAGTGTAGGACGCCCCCCAGCTAGATGGACGGACGAACTAAAGAAGGTGGCTGGGGTAGACTGGATGCGGAAAGCGGAGGACAGGGTGTTGTGGCGCAGTCTGGGAGAGGCCTTTGTCCAGCTGTGGACTGCGATAGGCTGAGTTGATTTTATAGAAAATATGTCAAACTTTCAGATTTATTCGTTATCTGACTATTGAAAACTCATCCCTTTTTATTTTTTAAGTGGAGAAATGCTAATGCATATTGCAATACCACGGGGAATCTCCCCGTGGTATTGCGTGGTAAGTGCAGTTATGTGGGACTCTAACCCACTAAAACTCCACGGTGTCCTCCTCCGCCGCTTATGGCGGGAACACGGGCACGCGTTAGCACTCATCCGTGAACCCGCCGCGGCTGTCCGTCACCGGACCCTCCTCTGGGGAGTACTCCCCATCACCGGCGCACCAGAACACAGTACGCCGTGGCTCCTCGGGTTCCTCTTTGCTTCACCATGGGTGACCAAGCCACTGAGCCCCCCGCCTCGACAATGCGGGAACCCAAAGTCAACTAAATTCAAAATACACCAACCATCGCTTTCCTTATTCTCATAACATTTGTGTATACAAAATATATTTCCCTGCACCAATATATTCGGATTGGTCCACAACTGCCAAAAGACATTTAAGATTGTTTCGACCGCACCAAAGATATTGCGTAAACCACACAGGCTTCCGACAGGTTGGTTTAGTTAGTGAGGTTGGTAGTATATGGGAGTTAGTTTAACATTGTTAGCGGTAGTGCAGCATTGATGGCTCATTGGTAATGGCCCCCGAATTACGTGTAGATTCGAGCCCAGGAAGCCACTTTACTTGGGGTAATTTATTTTATTACGGAAAATTTTGTGAGGAATCCTCCTAGAACCAAAAAATCGATGACGAATTATGGTGAATTATGGCCTACAGTGAAGAGGCCTATGTCCTAGCAATAGGAACATTATTGACTGATTATGTTGATTCCGATAGTATCTTTATTTGAATGTAGTATATTAAAAGGGTAGTTTTCCATAATGTATATAGGTACGACCTCTCTCGAATTCTTCATATTTTTTCGAAATTACTTGAAAATAATACCTACTACAACTAGCCTAGACTTAAAAAAGTTTGTGTCATAAAATGTTCCGTTCCTTTATTGAACCGTATTTTTGTAAAGAGCATTTACGACGTACGGCTTTTCATACAAACTTTTCAAGCCCTTGTTTTGCGAAACCGATTTTAATGAAACTCGAATAAGCAAGATTTGTATCTTGCTTATGCGAGTTTCATTAAAATCGGTCGGTCTAATAGTTAGTCATCTGCCTAGCCTTTTCCCAACTATGTTGGGGTCGGCTTCCAGTCTAACCGGATGCAGCTGAATATCAGTATTTTACATGGAGCGACTGCCTATCTGACCTCCACAACCAAGTTACTGGGTACCCCTTGGTAAAACTGGTTGTCAGACTTTCGGGCTTCTGACTACCCGTAACGGCTGTCAAAGATCCACAAATGACAGATATGTAAAGATGGTCACCCATCCACATACCAACCGCGGCAAGCATAGCTTAACCTGATCGATCGACCTGTGTGGCTGTTATTATTTAGCCACGGGCCCCTCAAACAAAAGGTCTAATAGTTAGTAAAGAACATTTTCGAAATGTCTTATTTAAAAAAAGATAACTGGAAATCTCTGTTTCTATGGAACATTTAAAATCTGTCTAATTTGGCTGTTACACTATTTTTCGAAAATGTCCTTAACTAATTTTTAAGACCTTTGTATCCTGCTTATGCGTATGAAGTTTCAAAAGATCAGTTCATTCATTTCAAAAAACAAGGGCTTGAAAGTTTGCATAAAATGCCGTACGTCTTAAACGCTCTTAACCGTATAGAGTTCATGTTGTTATTTTAAAGTTATAATTTAAAATCCGGGCAAACGTCGACCTCATCTATTATTAGAAACAGATTTATTTTGTTTCACTTTAGAGTTAGTTCGAAAAAACTAGGCCATTCTTTCATATTTCAATTTGCACCTGACTGCGGAACTTATATCGTCATTTCTTTCACAATGTTTAAGTGGGGCCACCTCTGATTGATTAGAATCGATACTAATTTGAACATCATCGGTTATTTCGCCTTCCATTACGGAGATGGACGTATTGATTGGTAGCCAAATTGAAGCGACGTTAACAGAAATCATTTTCACATCATTCGTCTCGCTATTTTTGGTCAACATTAATCAATCGGTATTTCAGAAAACATGTGGGATTGAGTTTGAAGCGTCACGAGTATTAATGTTAGGTCTGTGGTAAGAATTAGTGGCGTTAGTGTGATTTACTTTTTTTCCTGTTATCGTGAGCTAGTGTGGTGCTTTTGTAGAAAGCAATACAGCATACAGAGTGGTGATAAGGATTTCACATTAATTGAAACCACGTACCTACATTACGTATTTTAAACACACAAAATTTAACATTCGAGCCGTGGGAACGTTTTTCCTTTTAGTATTTATCATTTAGCATTATTTATTAAATTATAGTCAAAGATTTTAGTAATATAAGTCAGGATAAGCGCATTTACCGCATTGGGTTATATCTTGTAATGGTACATGTAATTAAAAAAATTAATTAATAAAATAAATATTTTTTTAACATGTGGTCATCCCGTGGGATAACCTACCTAGGTATCCACTAATTTAATTTAGGAGATAAGTTATAATAACGTTAACAGTAAAAAAATGCACAAAGGTAAGCAGGTACTTATAAAGTATCTTGCGCCGCTGTTAAATCAGCTATCTACCGTCTCATTACAAAATGAATTTAAACTTTAGTCCAATAAGCCCAAACTTTCGAGCCAGTTATTGTTTCTTGAACTTCATTCCGAGACTAATTATTCTATTTTCCATACAGAAAATTTGCCACCTCCGAGGGTGGAAGCCAGGTGATCCCAAGAACACGGAGACGCACGAGATCATGATCAAGATCTGGGATGGACTTCGGAAGAGAGCCGACTCCAATAAAGATGGACAGGTAACTTTTCACGAAAACAAGCTGGACGGGCTGTATTATTCTTGTCATCGTGATTCCGGTGTGAAAAAGGGATAGTGCTATCAGTCATGTATAGCGCCGTCTCTCTCTCGCACTGAAATCATGGCACGAAAATGTCTAAAAACGGCACCTGGTCACTTGTTGAAAACTTCGCAATGAGAGAGCGCTGAGTGTTTGACACTTCTCATAATCGTGTTGACCGAAAAGTGGCCAATGGGTTATAAGTCAAAATCCCATTGGCAGCTTTAGGCAATTATGTAAACAAAGATGAGAGTAAAGCAACAGACAAGTCACTTAATAGTTATAACAATGTAATGAGGCAAGGATATACTTATTAGATCCAGTAGTGAAAAAGACAGCAATATATTTTCGTCATCTCTTTCAAGTATCTTTTTGTTACTGTATAATTTATTTGGAAAGTATTACCCAAGTAAATTATACAGGGTCAATTTAAATTAACTAGCGAAACTCCGCAGACGTGATGGATATGTGAACATGATGAAACAGGAAAAAAATATTTAATGATAATGTTTTTGGGGTCAGCGACCGCTGTTAAGTTATTTAATGAAATCGGAGTGTGAGTTGAGAAACTCAGTTTTTTTTTTGTTTTTTTCGTGTTTTGATATCGATACTTATAACGTCAGTCAAGTTTAACAAAAAAAAAAACTGATATTTCAAATAACTACACTACCATCGCTCGTTGACACCAAATAAAAAAAATCATTCAATTTTTTTTTTGTTGTTTTATCACGTTTAGATATCGATACTCATCCCATCCGCCGAATCTCGCTAGCCAGCTAGCTTTGTACAGAGGGCAGCACATCAAGCTACCCCAATCTGTCAATTTTTTCCAATTGAATATGAACCTTATTCCTGTGTGGTAAAGTTGAAAATCTATCAAAGAAATTTGACAAATTGGGATAGCTTGATGTGCTGCAACAATTGTCAAAGTATATCGCCAAGACAAGTACTCCTATCTTCGTGTGTAACAAACACTTAGCGCCATCTATGCGCGGAACTAATTCGACAGTGAGCACCAACAAAACACGATCTAAGAATACCTACACCACAATTGTACACAGACAGACTACAGCATTTGGTACTCAGCTATCCATTACCTGTAAGTAGCCGACATTTCCCCGGGTCTTATCAAACACTAGGGACGCCTCCAGTTCGATTATTTTTGCTAGTTCCTATTTTACATTTTAAACCCATATAAATGGAAAACAGTAATAATACCAAAGAAAATGAACGGAATTTAAAACTTGAAATTGTTTTCGTTGCAAAATTTACTTTTTTGCCACTTTACCCTTGACGATTTCTTAGTGCTATTTATTTTTTGGCAAGGTTCAAATGGGTCTTGGAGATTTTAGCCGATGACTTTACCTATTTTTTATTTATGGCATTCCAGGAGTTGTCTAGTGACTAATGCCTTGGGGTTTTTCCTTTCCATCTAGTTAAACTGCTACTAAATTTTTCAATATACAGGGTGTTAGATAGAGGGTTAACCAAACAAGAGGGGTTCGTAGGTAGACCCATTTAACAAATCCATATTTAGTTTGAAGACCTTTTTATGTAGTTTAAAAAAAAGTACTCTACATAATTATGATTATTTTTTATCTATACTATATATACTAATATTATAAAGAGGAAAGATTTTATATGTATGTTTGTAACAAATTGGCTCAAAAAGTACTGGACCGATTTTAAAAATTCTTTCACCATTTGAATGCTACATTATCACAGATTAATATAGGCTTTTTTAATTGCAAGAAAGAAAAAATGTCCACCCGTGCGAAGCCGGGACAGGCCGCTAGTCAACAATAAACTAGTCAATTAGGTTTTCATTAATAATTTTAGCACCAGTAACATTTCTTATAGATGTGTCAGAAGTTTAATTTATTGATGTATGTTTTTGGGGTATGATGTATCTTTGCTCTAAAAAAGGCAATGATAGATCCAATTAAGAACTGATTCATTATTTCTGGATCTCAAAATAAAAAGAACGAGAAAAAAACTCAATAAGCCCAACTTTAACTAACTAAAATAAAATAAAATAAGAGGGATCTAGGAGTTCAAATGCTTTTAAAAGATATTGTAGTTTCTGGTCATTAAAACGGTATGCTACTTAACATATGATACAAAGCTATATATGTATATTTAAAAAAATATATATTTTAGGGAAAAATGGAGTGAAATGAAACAAAACATTATTATTAGTTTTTTGTTTTTAACAATTACAAATTTTAATCAAACACTCCTCGCCTATTTCTGATAAAAGCGCGAAACCTTCATCGGATTACTCTCTTTAGAGCTTAGAACTAAAATTTTGAAAATTCTTGAAAACTACAAAAAACATGCTATAACTTATTTTAACCTTTAGTGTCTTCAAATTAAATATGTTTTTCCTAAATGGGTCTACATACGAACCCCCTTTGTTTGGCTAACCCTCCGCCTAGCCCTGTATATCGTGCGAACGAAATTTTACTATCTTTAGGAAAGATTACTTGAAGCAATGTCTAATAAAACTGAAGTGGCTCATCTGACAAAAGGCAGCTATAATTTCTTAAATAAGGGGCGCCTTTATTAAATTTTCCGCTGTTATATTTTCCCAAGACCTTGCGTAGATTGATTGTCGGGTTAGACGAATATTCTTCTTGTTTTTGATTTTTTGTGAAACTGTTCACCAGTAAACTGTTATTTATTTTCTGATCAGTTTCCTTTTCTATTACTAAATTGTTTATATGTTTGATAAAAAATCTCTTTACTTTGTCATCTTTTGTTCTGAACCGACATGTAGTCTCAGAGTGATACCGAGTATTTAGCTTTTCACAAATTTTACATGTATTTTGATCTTCATTTTCACCTTTAGTTCTGTGATATACATTTTTTCTTGTCTGCAAATCTGTTTTTATTTACCACTAGCGGCCCGTCCCGGCTTCGCAGGAAAAAACAAAGAAAAAAAAAGCCTATATTAATCAGTAATAATGTACCATTCAAATGGTGAAAGAATTTTTAAAATCGCTCCAGTACTTTTTGAGCCAATTCGTTACAAACATACATACAAATCTTTCCTCTTTAAAATATTAGTATAGATCATGTTTGTAATCTTGCTCATTTCATTTAATAAATGCTAAAAAAATCATAATTATAACGTGTACCATGACAAGTATATGTACAATAACATTCGTATACATACACAAATAATTCTAATCATACTCGATCACATTTATTAACCCGTCAGCTCTGGGTGTTAGCCAAATGACCTACCGTGCTTAATTACGCGTTCATTTTTTCAAGCATTGTTACCGTGGCAGGCCTTTATTAGAATTTTGCTCCGTAATTCACTTATTGTTCAAGCTGCCCCCACCGCTTTTTAACAACGTCATGCGTCAGTTCGTTATAATATATGTACATAAGTATTGTAGTAACCTTTGTTTGATACAATACAGAGTGTAGCAAGACCTATCACGAAGCCGTCATCTACGCATTCTGTTTATACCTAAAACTAAGTAAACAGTAAGTAGAAATTATTTCTAGGAAAGGACTTTAATTTTTGAGGTGGTAATTCGCTGTTTACCTACGGTAATGCGTAACGTAAAGCACACGAAACATTGTGCTTTTAGATGCTTGGAACGGTACAGGAATCGTAGGAGTATTTAAAGTTAAGTAATGACATTTAAAATATGTATTCGTAAAAAAATCATTTAAAAAAATTGGATCTTTGACCGTCAATATCTCCGCAACCAGAAAGTTTCCCAAGTTCTCCTACAAAAATTAAATGATCATAATAACGGGAAGAACAAGTGACTCTCTGCTTCGTTAAGGGTATTTTTGCACCCGATAGATGAAGTATGTAAGTTGTCGAGCTCATCATTCTCGGGCTTATAGATTATTCTCGGGCTTATAGATTAAACCCACAACGGTTTACCTAATCATGTGAGCTCCCAGCGCTCATAAATCTTGTATTCTTAGTTTAGACAGACGATTTTGATATGATGTACAGAGATCTTTTGATTTATTTCTAGTTTCGGCCTTCATACCTAATATTAATAAATTTTAATATTAAAACTAGCTGACCCCGCAAACGTCGTTTTGCAAAAAAAAAAATAGATAGTAGCCGATTCTCAGACCTCCTGAATATGCATATAAAATTTCATAAAAATCGGTCAAGCCGTTTCGGAGGAGTATGGTTACTAACACTGTGACACGAGAATTTTATCATATTAGAAGAAGATAATATTAATATTTTAGTAAACTTTGAATTTGATTTAATTTTCTTTAAAATTTCGTTTTAGAATGATAATTGGCTTAGAAAAAGTAATAACGCATAAAATAACCTGGGTATAACAGAATACAATTTTCATTTAATGCCTTTTGAAGTGAAAACTTCATTAGGCGCCTATTTACACCCTTTATAATTATGAAGTAGGTATGTTAACTGTCGAGCTGGTAATTCTCGGGCTTAAAGACCAGCTCCGTAACGGTTTAATCATGCGAGCTCCCCCAGTGCTCATAAATCTTGTGATCTTAGTTTTAGAGAAGATTGATGTGATGTCGGAAATATTTTGATTAATTTCTAGTTTCGCCCTAAATAATATTAATGAACTAGTTGTGCTCGCGAGTTTGTTCGCGTGACTGTCGGAAACAAATTGAATATCATGAGTATTATTTTTTTTTGCGCAGAAATAAAAATAATTATATTTCTAAAATAAAAGTCGCGACATAAGTTTGTCCTTATAATATCAGCTATCTGCCAGTGTGTCCCGTTAAAATTCGTCCCGCCATTTCGGAGCTTAGCCGAAACACAGACACAAAAATTGAAAAAAAAAGTATCACTACATAGTATAAAACAAAGTCGCTTTCTCTGTCCCTATGAACGCTCTACGCAACGGATTTTGATGCGGTTTTTTTAATAGATAGAGTGATTCAAGAGGAAGGTATAAACCTTCCTCTTGAATCACTATATAATACATGCATGCATGTGATGTCGTAAATAAGCACATTTTTTTGCGCTTACTTTTCAAACGCTGGCTGAACCCTACGAGATAGGTCAAAATAATGTACTATAGTATTGTACACCTTAAAAAGGTCTACAAAAAAGTCCGCGATGGTATATGTCTATCTCTTAGGGATAACCCACAATAATAATTTTATATCCTTTACTTTTTATGAGAAATAATGGCTTATTTACGAAGCGATTTTAAGCAATACAGCATTAATCCTTATCCAATTAAGTACCTTAAATACATTGTGCATTTAATATACATAAATATGGCCCTTTACAGCATGTAATTTAAATGAATATTTTCGAAGATATTACAGATTTAATATGCAGAGACATAGCGGTTGCTGCGGTACCGGCCGCGGCGGCGCGTGCTGGCATTCTTGAAATACCTGTACTTAGTATCAGTATTGCACCCGTGGGAAGCCGGGGCGGGTCGCTAGTTTTGTTATAAGTACCGTTTAAACTTTCATATGCGTTTAGTAAAAAGCTGTTATTTTGACATTGCAAACAGACACTTCAATTTTAATTATTTGTATTCTATTTTATCTATAATGAATTTTAATTTTGTGTATGTGTACTTAGTTTTAACAGGTTTTTTTTTTCTCTTCATTGTTCCTCTCAACCGAAGCACCTGCCATCTAATCTCTTCACCGCCCTTGGTTGACTGGTAGAGAATGCCTAAGGCATTAAGTCCGCCTTTGTACCTTTTTGTGCGAAAAGTTTAAATAAACAAATAAATTTTGAAATAATAGGCACTTAGGTACCTACTCATATTTTAGTGTACTTTGAATTTGATATGATTTTCTTTAAAGCTCGTTTTATAAATAACGGATAAAATAACCTATATAAAACATAATAATATTTTAATTTAATGTCTTTTGAAGTGAGATCTTCTATAGGCGCGCTGAGCGATTTTTGGTAGGGCAAAATCTTATGGGTTCGCGTCGCCGACACGCTAATGTTAACTGTAGATGTGAGTATGACATGTTGCGCTTGAAAGGCATTAAAAGTCGGCCGGCAAAAGTTGTATGAAAAAACTTAACTGTCGTGGTTTAGCGGCCAAATAAATTACATAGTAAACTTTATCTGTCATCATGTAATTTAAAAATGGAACGATCTTTTACTCCGAAACATGGCAACTAAAGAGGTAACTTATCAAAGGTTCTATTTAAATTTCGAATTGACTTTCAAATAGAAAGCTGTTTATTGAAAAAAAACAAATATACACTTTAACGCGGGAAAAATTTATGTTGTTCGTCACTGATTTTATAAATAAAAAGTTCTGCCTAAGTACTGTTTAGTTTTAATTTCCGCGCATTATTTGAGAAAAGTACTATACAAGCCTTGGCCACAACTAGGCATTGATGGACTTACGTAGATATGTGTGCTTTTTTTTATGGATGGGAAATCATCAAATGACCCCTCCCGCTCTGGGTAGAGCAGAAGGGAGTATCAGACTCTTACTGACTAAAACCCACCCGTGTTCCTTTCTTAGCCCTTTATGTTCCGGGGTAGCGGTTACCCTTTCGGACAATTCCGCTGCAAAGTATGTGTGCCTCGGCCCACATTTACACGTTCGTCCATCAATGCCTCTTTTGCTGGCCGCTACAGTAATATACTATAAAAAACAAAGGCAGATAAACAAACGAAAAGGTTACTGCCCTTTTCGTTTGTATCTGCCTTTGTTTTTGATCCCCCGATGGAAAACGAAGGATGTGTATAATATGCGGACGGCTAATGCCAAACAGACGGGGCTTAGATATAGCAATCATTAATGTATGCTATTCTATTTTCTTTAGCATTTCCTTGAGGAATGCCTCTTCTATCAAAATATTACGGTCTACAACTTATATTAAACTTAAATGGTCAATCCATGATTTTTTTTTTACTTTTTAGAAATTTTTGTATATGTCGGGTGTTCTTAAATTTAACTTTTATTATTTAGGTAGTGTCTTTTTGTATATGTCACGGCTAATGGCCGAAGTGCGGCTACACCTAGTTTTAGCCGGCCAAAGTTCGGTTATACCTAGTTTTAGCCAGGTACAACTAGATGTAGCCAGCCAAATGGTTGCGGTCAGTCGATAGGCGACATAGGATGTAAGAGCGATCGAAGAGCACCCCGAGGTTAGGTTTGGTTATGTTAGTTTAAACCCTTTATACAGAAATAGCTCCATCGACGTGGGTTGCACCTAGTTGTACCCGGATAATCTTATGTTCATGTTCACACCCACCTTTAGCTGTAACATATATAAATAATTCTTAAAGAACCGACCTTTTTCCTTCTATCACTCAATAAAGTCAAATTCACACACAAACCAAAAGTTTCGACCACAAAACGCTCAAACTCTACACATGACTTAACCCTTTCAACTCTCGAGAGGTTTCCAAAGTTGGCGTGAACTTATTCCATCAATTGTTGTCACTACCATGTCTACTTATTGGTTTTGTGGTAACGTGCTCAGCAAATTTTGGGAGAGGCTGTGAACCATGATGTTTTGATTTCGTTTCTCAGGAATTTTGAAGTGAAATCTTCTGGGCGCACTTTGTGCTAATAGTGAACGAAACTGAACTGTCACGCTCGGGTCGGTGACGCTGAATCGGGTATGATCGGCGCCAGTCGTAAATTATCGTGTAGTCATAAGCACACACCCTCTTTTTTTAAATCAAAATGTTCCTATACTATTTTTCACGCTGTTTTCCCAAATCGCAACCCGCACTTAGTACAGCCTTCTTTTACTCTCATCCTCTCTGAGAAAACAATAAGGCTGTTCTCCTGCGAACATAGTCCTTATACTTATAGCAAGAACATTATAGCCTAATTATGTTAGCCATATCAAAAATGATGTCCCATTTACTGGTGATTTTTTTTTATTTGAAGTAAAGGGAGATTTACGGCATGAATTTTTTTTGTAAATTGTTTGGAAATAACACTTTTACATGTTTTTGTTTAATTTAAAATAGATGAGGTAGATATTTTTTAGCCTATTCTAAAATGAAATACCGAGACAAACTCAGAGGTACAAAACTCACAATAACATTGCAAACATTAACCTACATGTTACATGGCATCTCATAATGATCTAACCCATATTCTCAATCTTATTTTGCCTACTTTTATATTTTTTGTTCTAGAGCTCCCAATTTTATTACTTACCATCTGTCGTGAATCTGAGACAGCTATTGTTTCGATTATATTGAAACGTGTAATATTATATAGTCGTTAGATGGGATATACAGGGTTACTTTTCAATGACCAGCCAAATTTAAGGATGTGGTACAGACCATCAAACTAAACAACTTTCTCCATGGGATCAACATCGTGATTGCGAAAAATTTATCAACTGTCACATAGAAAACTTCAATACCTACTCGACCTAAACGTATGAGACGGCTGAATTTTTATTCGCGATTACGATGTTGGTCCCATGGAGAAAGTTGTTTAGTTTGATGGTCTGTACCACATCCTTAAATTTGGCTGGTCATTGAAAAGTAACCCTGTATAATTTAATGCTCCCCTGAATGTCTCAAAAGTCTCGAGAACCTATCTATTCGCTCATATGAGGACCATGTAGGTTAATGTATGAGGTGGAGAGCACCACACAGGTACATATAATAACAACGCTAGACAACCAATCATACTATTCCTTAAATCCTCCAGGTCTCGGTGGAAGAATGGACATCCATGTGGAACGACTACGCTCAGAACCCTTCAGCTGCTCTCAAGTGGCAGCAGCTGTACGCCCAGTTCATGTTTCAACTGGAGGATGCCAGCGCTGATGGCACTATTGACAGCGATGAATTCACCACTGTCTGCTCCTCTTACGGCATCGACCCTCAGGAGTGTAAGGTGGCCTTCACTAAGATGGCTAAGGTGAGTGTCGTTGAGATACACAGCTCTCTGCTCCTGTCCCATGTATCTGGGTTTCTTCGTTCATTCTATATTTCAACCGTTACGCTCTCATTCACTCACTTTTCTTTAGTATCATTCAACTTCACGCAATCTATCCATCTTTTCTTTGGCCTTTTTTTATTGCTGAATGGGTCTGCTCTTGACTTCGAAGGAAAACGATGGCCTTCTTCACCCTCTCCATCCTCCATTCCTCTTATAGTAACATGCGTTACATCTCCCTTATCACATGAAGTCAGAGTCTTTCGATACTTTAGATAAATAAGAGCGATTGTCTTTGGATATTGATTTGAATGAAGATATGGATTCAAACGGTAAATCATTGCGTAATTGTTGAAGAAGTACAGGGTGTCTCAGAACGATCCAACTTTTTCGAAGGATAATAAGAAAAAAATGTTAATTGTAATTATTTATTTATTGATACCAAAATATATACAAAGAACGAAATTTTACTTTCTGAATATTACATTAGCTAAATGACGACCGTTTCTTTGGCGACACTCTTCAAACCTTTTGCGGACATTCTCGAAGATTTTTTGTAGAAGTTGCTGAAGAATCAGTCTGATCTTCTCTTCAATATTTCTTCTTAAATCTACCAAACTTTGTGGATTATTTTCGTAGACAAAACTTTTAAGATAAACCACAAGAAAAAATCAAGTGGGGTTAAATCAGGGCTCCGTGGTGGCCACTCAATGTTACCCCTTTGAGAAATCACTTTTTTGGGAAACAACTCTTGAAGTGCTGCTCGCGAGTTGTTAGTTGTATGCGCAGTGGCTCCATCTTGTTAGAACCACGATTGACAATTATAGTGCTCACTTTCTCTAAGTTTCGGATCAAAAAAATTGCGTCATCATCTCAACATAGCGCTCCGAATCCACCGTCTCCGGAATTCGCAACCAACTCGATGTTTCCAGGGGTTCTTGCTGTTCTTGGACGAGCATGATGAATATCGCCTAGTGTGTTTCCAGTAACGTTGAATGCCTGGATTCACGCGAGGATAGTGGCATTACTAGGAATTTCTCCAATATTGCGCAATCCATAGTGAAGTCGAAATAACCGATGAATTCGAATGAGCGATCGATCGTTCTCGAAATATGCGCGCACGCAAAACGAGCGTTGCTCTCCTGTGTCAACTAAAAATATAAGGACAGATCTTTCAAACACTACCTCTTCCTCACCTTCACCTCGCTTTGTTTGCGTCTCGTTCACTCTCAAAATAGTTGGACCGTTCTGAGACACCCTGTATTATGAGTCATGTACCTACTCGACGTAGAGAGAATAAAGTCGAGAAAAGTCAAAAGTAGACATATCGAGAATCAATTTAAAGAGATTCGTATGTATAAGTGTGAATCAGTCTATGATTATTTTAATTGGTAACTGATCGAAAAAAAATCTTTAAAATGATTTCTGGTTTTAAATAAGTACTTATGTCATGAAATTTTCACCGCCTCGAAAATAATATGGTGTATTGTATAAGTGGAACAAAAGCCAAATACGAGAATATTTTCAAGTAAAGTACAGAAGTAGAATAAAGTAGAAGGTAAGAATTAATTTATAAAATCCGCGCATTTTGTAGGATGCGTATGATATTATAAATTTCGATATTTTTAAACGTTTTTTTTTTCAAAATGTCTAGTTTTATTGTTCTAGCATGAAAACTTTAGATCCATTTCTTTGTAATATGTTATTGAAATATAAAAAATATATAAAATTTCTATGCCATATTCCGTTCACCTGTTCTTTTCAAGACGGTATATTTTTTATTTTATTGTACGCAAATTTTTCAAAATAGTAAAAATAATCATCCGGTGTTTTTAACATATACTCATGAAAGTTCCACGCATTACGAAAACAACACAAACATACTTTATCAAAGATTCGTCCATTTTCTTTAACATCCTCTGCAAAATACTTTATTAAAATAATAAAATATTGTATACATTTTTCGTGGCCTACTTCAGTCAATTTATCATTCACCTCCCCTTATCCCAATTTATTTGGTGTCGGCGTAACATGTCTTTTTTCCAATCAATTAATTATGACTAACTATTTATTTCGTCCCTTTATCGACCTTCAGCTAAAATTACCATTCGTTATAGGTAATTTGGTAAGTGAACAGCTGTGGCCCAGTTTTAACAGCAGTGACTTACGAGTCGTAGTTCCTAACCAGAGAGGCGCTTTAGTTTGTGTAAATCAATTTATCACCACTGCTCTTAAAACGGTGAAGGAAAACATCGTGAGGAAACCGGCATGTCCTAGAAATAAATATTTGAAGACATGTGACATCTATCAACCCGCCCTGGAAGAGGCCTGTGTGCCAGTGGCAATGGGAACATTATAGGCTGAATAAGCTTATCCCCATCGATCTAAGAGTGGAAGCTAAAATTACCATTCGTTATAGGTAATATCTAAATATTACGGGCACTAATAACTATAAGTTTTCATTTATGGCAAGATTACTTTCAAGAGTTAGAGCCGAATATTCATTAGGGTCTAGGTACTAACGTTACTTTGGCTGTAGGAAGTACTATGGCGTGATTCTTCTGTATAATTTCTGGTTTATCCTCTTTCGTAGAGCTTAGAATTATGTTTAGTGAAGTCTAGATTATTTTAGTATTTATTTTTGGAGCGATATTAGACTTGGGCACGAGAATTTCGTCTTGGTTTTACGTTAATGATAGTATTATTTTACGTGAACTTCGTTTTTTATGAAGTTTTCTGATTAAACCTCTTTTTTTTCATTGAATAATTGTTTTATACGTCCGCCAATCTTCATAATGATTCATTTTGAACCGCAAGCTGACCCGACAGACATTGTCCTGTCCGAACTTCGGTCTTGAGTTTATACAAAAAAATACATTGTGTTTATCTCGAATTTGAAGATTTTCCGGGAAACTTTTTCAATTCTCCATTTCCAAGACCCTGTTTGGGTCTATAATAAAATAGAGATTTTATTTCCATTTTTGACTAGCTTACCCGTCCTTATCGTGTCAATATATCTATAAGTGTATTTGAATAATTCATACAAAAATCCAATACACAAATAAATTTTTAGTTTTTCTGATTTTGTCTTTAATTAAATTAAAACCTAATTCAGACTATTACCAACATTTAAAAACAAAAAACGGCAAATCAGTCCAGCCGTTCTCAAGTGATGCGCCTACCAACGAGCAGCATTTAATTTAAATTTATATAGAACTAGCTGTTGTTGCCCGCGACTTCGTCTGCGATCCAGGATGAAAATTAGCCTATGTCCTTCTCCAGGTCATGATCAACTCATGTGTCAATTTTCATCCAAATCCGTTCAGCCGTTTTAGCGTGAAAGCGTAACAAACTTCCTTTCACATTTATAATATTAGTTAGGATAATATTAAACATCATTCATTTTTTTATTAGGTTTTGCCAACCACACAAGAAAGTCGCTATTATATAAAAATATAGACTATCAAGTCAAAGAAAGATTGAAGCTAAACCATACAAATACTCGCTTCAAAATTCAAATAATTTCCTTTTTAGTCCAGTATGAATAATGTTCAACGATTTATTAAACTGAGTACAATACTCTATTCAAATCGTTTTCCCGATATCAATTCAAATCCACCATAAAATTTTATAGTACGAGATATTCACACTTTTTTTTAATAGGTGCACATTTGTAATACATTTTTGCATAACCAGGACTTTATGTAACTCCAATTTCATTGTTCCTGCCATCGAATGAATTGGGGGCATAAATTCTGTGAAATGTGGACTCGGCAATGGCGCGCGTACTTCGGTTTAAGTCAACAACGAAATTTTCATTCGACTGTTTACTGATCATTAATAGACCAACATGTTTGCAAGTGTATGCCGATCTGAATGTAGATCAGATGGAATGTATTCAACTACTATATTTTGTTGTATTGGCTGAGTAGTTACACTTGTCCGCACGGCGCTTGATGATACCACTCTGACTTTGAGTTAGCTTAGTACGTAGTTTCAATAGAATGCGAGGCCAACTAATACTGCGGGGTACCTAATTGCACCACACTATCAATAGCCAATGGCTTTCATTTTATCAGTTCAACAACATTCATTGCGCATTTACTTTGTTGAGCAGACAAATTTTTTGAACATACTAACCAATGAATTAGCTGTAACCTTCAAAATGACGTTGATAGTGTGTTACTCATTTAGGGTGCTGGTTTTGTTATCACTGATGTACGATCTTCTGTACCTAATTGTCTATTCAATATTCTTGTTGAGACAAACGTAGGAGTTGTAGACTATTTTGTTTATCTCTGGTCCTATTATGATTGATATCTTTTCGTGGGCGCAAATGTAAAAAATAATTGATATACCAGAGAAATATTTTTTTTTGAAAATGTATAATTTGCAACGGCTCATTCTCGAATTATCTTCACCAGGGCAAAAGCAGCGTTTCTTGGGAAGAGTTCCAGGAGCTATGGAGGGAGTACTTCTCCACCGAGGACCCCAACGCTCCCGGCAATTTTATATTCGGTAGAACTAGCTTTTAAGCACAGCAGTTCAGAGCACACCTCGTACACCACGAGAAACGTGGAGAGATGAAGATTTTCACAGACAAACCGTCTACATTCCATTGATAAAAATAGATGTAATAAAATGACGAGGTACGGCTTCTAAGGGTCTCTCACACGGGCGCTTTAGTTATCGCAGCGATGGAGCTAAGCTATTTGAAGCTTCGGAAGCCCAAGTACGTGACCCCTTTATGTGTCAATATCTTACAGCCTTTGATCCATTCACGAGTCGCAACTGAGACCGTCTCGGATACTTGTTAAGGAACGCTCAATGGATAACGACCTAGGTTTAGATTCTATGACCAGATTCCAGGAGAACTTTAAATATAATCGTTTGAGGTCACATTGAAACACTAATTGGAGTAATATTTAAACTAAAATATACGAGTGCTTGTGGAATCGTTTATGGATCAGAGGTTTATTAAATAAATTTTCATTTTACGTGTGTGTTCATAAAATAGAAGTAATTCTTACATATTTTTCTTTAATAGTGGAACAATTTCAAATTCACGTTTTATTACTAAGGCTCAAGTTTACTAGAACTTTTCAATCTTTAGATACTATCTCTAATAACAACGAATGAAATTATTCACTTACTCATTATTATATAGCATATCTCGTAGTCATATCTAATGAATCTTACAAGTTTCTCTGCCGGTTTAATCCGAATTAAAAACTACTATTGTGTTCTTTTGGAACGATTGGAGTGCTTTGTTTATTTATATAAAATAACTAATATTGTTATTACTAGTTAAAAATAAGGGTTACTACAAATTATATGTCACATAAAAATAAAATAAAATTTTATTTAAATATCAAAATCTGAAGTCGCTGGTTTGTCTGTAGTAGCCCTTAGAGTTTCTAGTCATATTTACTGTTGTACTTTATTTAAGTTTCCAAATAAAATGTTTATTATATAATTATATATTGTACTAGTCAAATGTTTTGTGTGAATCTATGAAGATTTCATCTTGTTAAGTCGCTATACTATAGATATAATAGGCAATGATTAAATGTATGTAAATAATACAAGGATTTTCATTTTTTTTAACACAAAAAACCCTGCAGTTATCCTATCAAAATCTTCTGAAATATCACACTAATATATGCAAAAAAGAGTAGGTATTTATATAGTCACTGTATTTGATTTTCGTGACCGAAATATATCTAATTGATCGGAGTTATAAGCAACTAATAAAAGAAAATTTAAGCTATGTACTAAAACAGTAACAGCATAACATCATGATTCATCATGCCTGTATTCACCGAAGGGTTGGACCTGTGTCCAACCAAAATGTGGTTGAGCAACTCTCTGTATCTATACAGGGTGTCCCTGGAAGTATGGATCAAATCGAATAGGGGCGTGGGCAAGGTTATTTCCAAACTTTTTTACCCTGAGAATCTCGGTGAATTTTTTTACGGTTCAAAAATTTTTACCAATTTTTGTTTTTTTGTTTTAATCACTTCACTTAGTGCACAAAGAAAAAAAAACATTTAAAAAATATCAGGGCTATCTAAAAAAATTAAATTGACAGATCTGTAGATTTTTTAAAATGATTTTTTTCTTTGAGCACTATGCGAAGTAATTAAAAAAAAAAAACTAAAATTGGTCATAACTTTTGAACTGTAAAAAAATCACCGACATTCTCCGGGTTAAAAAGTTTGGAAATGACCTTGCCCACGCCCCTATTCGATTTGATCCATACTTCCAGGGACACGCTGTATAGCTCAACCACATTTCGCCAGATATGTTTAAGTACCATGAAATAAAGGTGGGAGCGATCCTATTGTCGTGAACCGGACACAAATGCAGACTCCTGGCTGCCACTGAGAAATTTCTGATGGAAAAACCCAATAACACTACCCGACCTGAAAATCGAACCCAGTGCTAAAACAGTACTTATACAAAAAATTAAAAGAAAAGAAAGAAATATAAAATAGCTTTATTTGTCACAGAAACACTTGCATTCAAAATCAAAAGTCATTTATTCAAACTAGGCTGAGGATCAGCACTTTTCGAACGTTAATTACAAAAGACAGACCAAAACGCCCGTCCTTCACCACTTCCTAGTACTTTCGCTGGGGAGAAGTGGCGCAACAAACTCCCCAGCAGCACAGCTGTCTGTTCAGTTAGAAAATATTTAATTGTATACAATACTAGGTATGCAAAGTTATTGACGTTACAGAACACAGAACATTAAATTAAATTATTTGCCATATGTTAGCTTGCCACGCCAATATACCCACAAATACAATAAAAACAATACGTACTCAAGCAAAAATTAAAAATGTAAACAAAAACTTGCTACATAAATAAAAGCCTCCAGGTATAAAGGGCGTGACAGCTTACGTATGCAATATTGGGTTCAGTTCACATAACTGTGAATGGTAAACTAGGACCATCGAAGTAAAATAAATAAAAAAATAAATAAATAAAAAATTCAGAAATATCATGAAGTAATCAGAAAAATAAAACAAAATAGATCTACAGTCTGACTTCTTACTGTAATTTCGATAGATTATGTTACCACACTACCTCTGAAAATCAGCGCTGTGATGTGGGTCCCCTATAGTACAGCATCATGCTGAGTGGAAGCCTTCTTGTCACAGTCATGACGTGCAGCCGTCGATTATCTCTGCTTTGTGCTCGTGTTTAAAGATATTTTTTGTTTTTATTATATGCTGTCATTAGAATTAATTAACTTTTTGTTTGCACGTGTTTCTGTGACAAATAAACCTATTTTTTTTCTTTCTTTCTTTCTGTTAGTGATGTGAAGGGATCGCAATTGATCGATTTTGATTTAATATCCTAAACAATCAAATATTCTTTGCATTGATCGGATAAATGAATATACGTTGTACTTTCATTCATATACTTGATAGTTATTAATAGTACCTATTTATTATTTCGCACAAAAATAAAATTGTGCTCGAATAGTGAATTTGCACAGATACCGTTCAAACTATACAATCTCATTTAAGCGGGCGAAATACCCGTAATTTATTAGTTTTATTTAGAGCATTTAGGTACCCTAGACTAAGACCTAGACCTGGACCTATCGTTCAGATATCTAGTCTTTGAGAAAAGCCAATTTAACTGAGTTTATTGGCTTTTTTTTGTAATATTTATACAAATTTATATTTTTCGGATTTTTTTCTTTACTTGTGTTACATGACATTGCTTTTTGCCAAATTTCATGATTGTAGGTCAACGGGAAGTACACTAAAAGACATGAGTATTTGATATTCATTTCAAACCAGCGGGGCAATTGCGTAACACATTATCAATTGGAATCGGTTTCATTTTGACAGCTCAACAACATTCATTGCGTTATTTACGTGTTGAGCAAACAAATTTTTCGAACTCATGAAGCAACGGATTAGCAATCTGCTTCAAAATGATTCAGATTCCGATTGATAGTGTGTTACGCAATTAGGGTGCGGATGCGGATACAGAACCCTAAAAAGGCAACTAAGGAGTACTCATGAAAAATATTTTGTGTTTCCATTTTAGGCCTTGCATACCCACCCTACCTACCTGACCTACTGATGCTCCAAAATCTTAGCTGATTATACTAAAGGGAATAAATAATGATTTATGAAGGTTAAGGGGACTGAACGTATGTAGGGGAAGGTAGTACGAGATGATCCCCTTAAGCGGGAATCGCTGTAAAATACATATTTTTTTAGGTGAACCAAAAATAAAGGCGATTACTACCAGTTTATTTATCTATCGAACTTTCCTAATACTCAAAACCAGAAATTAATTGAGGTTTCATTGAAATATTTCTTTTTTTTTAAAACCTTACTAAGTAATCATCTTGTACACCCCTATGGGTAAGATGATCCCCCAGGTAGAGGTAAGATGATCCCTATGATCGTCTTGCCCCCATACCGAGTAAAAAAAATGTGTTTATGAAGAAAGAGGTTTTAAACAACACAAATACGATATAATGAAACATATTCTTTATATAAAATAGTCATACATCCTCATGTTAAGTTTTAATTAAATATGGTACATAATAAAATTATCAAAATCAACAGTCAGGTGACAATAGAAGTAATAAAAATTAAAAACAAAATAAAACAGTCTTGTAAGTAGGTATTAATTTGTACCAGTTACATTAATCATTGAGATCAATCTAAATATTGTATTCTTCCTGGATACCTAATAAAGTGCCCAAATCGTTCAAAAGTAGCAAAAAAAAACATTTATGAATGAATAACAAAAATAACGTATTCGCCCTCCTTATAAATTTAAACGCTTTTTTGCAGGTTCTGTATTGCATATATCACAAACAAAGTCACCAGCGTCATCACCTTCTACCCCAGCACATGCTTCATGACCCCATTTTCCACATGCATAACATTTTATCCATTGTTCACCCCTGGTATCGCTTGAAAACTTTTCTGTGCAGTATAGACACTCAGTATCATCTTCTTCAGACTCAGATGTGTTATATGAAGTTTTCTTTCTTTTATTTGACTTCCCTTTACCTAGTCCTTTGCCTTTCTGTGTTTTTTTAAGTGCAGTCTTTTTCTGATTTTTTTTATTCTCTTTTTCTGTTTTTTTGTTATTTTCTTCCTCTAAATAATTCTTGTACGGCGTGCTAGTTAAAACAGTCGTATGAGTGGTTTTCCTTTTCAACGTGCTTCTTTTGCCCACAATTTGTGGCAAAGGTTTCAATGCAGCAGGTGTAATGGCAAAATTATTATTATCAAGCGATGTCTCAATGTGGTTGACTGCACGGCTCGTAGAAGGGATTGGCGACAGTGGACTGCGAATTGGAACTGATCCGTTTATTAATGAAGGAGTTTTATGCGCTCTGGACGATTCCAAATCCAATTCAGCAACATTGGTAGCGAGCAGCCGCTGCGTATCTGAACTAGTATATCTCACTAACAGAGTTGGTGATCTAACATATATTAATTCAGTGTCTGAACTAACAAAACGCCTTGGTGGCTCCGGCAAATCCGGCTCTTCTTCGTCCAATTCATTTTCTGTGGTTGCAGCCGCAACAAATTCAATCAGTGGACTGCGAATTGGTACTGATTCGTTTATTAATGAAGGAGTTTTAAGCGCTCTGGGTGATTCCAAATCCAATTCAGCAACAATGGTAGCGAGCAGCCGCTGCGTTTCTGGACTAGCAGATCTCTCTAACTGAGATGGTGGTCTAACATCTATTAATTCAGCGTCTGAACTAACACAACGCCTTGGCGGCTCCGGCAACTCCGGCTCTTCTTCGTCCAATTCATTTTCTGTGGTTGCAGCCGCAATAAAATCAACCTCAGTGAATACTTCTGGGTTTAAGGGGCATATTCCTGTTTTAGCAAATCCATTGATTGCATTTATTGGGATTGCAGCTTTTAGGTAGGCCTCTCCAAAAATTTTTGCAATCTGAAACACAGTCACTGGTCTTCCTGGGTTATTGTTCATCCATTTTTCCAGTGATTGGTTGTGATAAACACTCAAGGGATACATCACACTCACATCCAGTGGTTGCATTTTGTGTGTGCAGTGTGGCGGCAAACAAACAATTGTAACGTGGTTGGCCCGTGCTTTCAAAATGACGTCTAAATTTTTCGTGTGAGATAGGTGACCGTCTAAAATCAGCATTACAGGATCATCTTCGGATGGCTTCGTGTGGCGTAGAAAGTGTTCAAACCAATGGGTAAAAACATCCAGTTTCATCCACCCTGACGTATTACAGGCCCAAGCAGATCCTGGGGGTGCCCCCTCCATCAGCTCAATCTTCATACGGATCCTTCTAAAAATAAACATCGGTGGAACGAAAGTTCCAGAAGCAGACATGCAAATAACAGCCGTTGTAGTGACCCCTCGTTCAGCTGAAGTAACCCGTGCTACTTGTTTTCGTCCAGTTTTTGCAAACACTCTTGTGTTTTTAGTTGGAACTGTACAAATACTTGTCTCATCGACATTGTAAATTCGATGTGCCGGGATGTTCTTCGCGTCCTGGACGGTTTTCAATGTAGAATAAAACTTGTCTACTACAGGTTTGTTGAACGCGCGCGCTCGAGCAGTCGACGTGGATTCAGGAGCACGAAGGGTGATATCTGGATGTCTCTGCCTGAATCCTTTCAGCCAGTCATTACCTGCTTTTTCTCCTCGAAACGAATGGGGTATTTCGTTTTTGTTAGCTAGTTGATATGCTAAAGATAACAGTTCCTTTTTTGTTAGTCCATACATTCTTGTCTCCATGTCTTTAATATGGTCCACGAGCTCATCTTCTTGTTCTTTGGTAAAAACGGTTTTTTTTCCTCCTAAATATTTTACTGCATTAACAGCTATTTTATTTTTTGCTTTGGCCCTTCGTTTCAACGACATTATGGGCACTAAAAATTGTTTACTTGCTGTTTTATAAGCCATGCCATTTTTCACAGCATCAAGAGCGGCTGTCATTGATTCCTGCGACCAATCCCCTCGAGAAGTTTTTCTTTTATAATTACGTGGCATCACGTTTGTCTAAAAAAAAAGGAAAAAAACATACATTCTATGTTCTATATGTACGAGATGATCCCCGGGGATCATCTCGTACATATAGATAGGGATCGTCTTGACCCAAGTCCCACTTTTTCATTCAATGTTTTTTATCATAACCTACAAGCATGCGGTTATATTCACGTGGCCCAAATAATAAAATTAAGTATAATAGAAAGCCTCAAACACAACAGTAATTACATTTAACATTGTTTGAATAAAAGTAATATAAGCTCAAAGTCATGCCTACCTTAGATCAGCCGTACACAATTTTTATTTTTTCTTGTCAAAATTGATGTATCGCTCACGCCGCCATTACGATTTAACTGAAGCGGGGGGGTGTCCGGAGCTATGTTTTACGAGTGAAATCAACTAGATGGCATTAGTGGTTTCAGCACAATCGCAAAGAATCATCTTACCCCAAGGGATCAACTCGTACTACTTTCCCCTATAGGACCTTATGGGACTAATCCAATGAATGGGAAATGGCCCATCAAAACCAAGATGATATTACACATTGATATACTCGTAACAATGGGAATTTCTAAGGCAGAGCGGAAACTATTGGAATATTTCACTATGTAACTTAAATAGGATCCCTTGTCAGATAATGTTATCTTTTTAATTATTAGTTTCTTTGTAATTTGATGATGTTCAGACTGTGACTGAATTTAATACCTACTGGTATAGCGTTTCGAAAGATGTGCTCTACTGCAATTGACTGTCTCTGAATTCTAATTTTAACATTTCAACATGAAAGCGTTCGAGTATCAGAAGATTGGAATGCCCTGTTCATTTCAAAATGCCTTATTATTAGTATTATTGAAGCAAACATGGTAAAAAGGTGTCATGTCTATAGAGACAGCTTATGATAAAAAAATACTATCTCTCTCCTTAAACGTCTTTTATTTTTGTTCTTTGCACTTGTTTCATGATTAATAATGTATATTTTATTTATTTATTTTTTCTTTATTTAACTACTAAATACGTATAAATTATATTTTTAAATATCAGAATATAAAAACAATATATAAAAAATAGTAGTCCACCGGTATCGGGAACAGGGTCCAAGCTACTCGTTGTCAGGGCTCCAGAGAGAGGAAATTTATTACATTATTTATTATATTAAATTTATTATATTATTTATTCTTTATTTGTTTTGTTATTTATGTACCTACACACAGTAAAATACATACGGATATGACATAGTTACTTATAATTTGAGTACAAAGGTACATTTTATAGATAAGTATAATAATATTTTAGGTGTGCATGTATTTATTGTAAATGATACACTACAGACTACCTTCAGTATTGTCTCTACCTCTCCTTTGATCCATCCACAGGTTGCCTTTAAAAAATAGCTCTTAGCGTTAAGACCGCCCATTGTGTCACCTCTTGTAAAATTTCAATATTTTACACACCCTCACACACAAACACACTTATACATTTATTTATATATTTTTTTATTCTGTATATCTATCTAAAATTATAATATTACCCACCGCAAGATCCTACCATAATAATTTCTCTCCTCTATTTTCGAAGTATTCGAATGACAATGACCAGCTATAAAATATCTGCGTGGATCATAAAACATGGAGATAGCCAAATACAAACTGCTACGGTCCCACATAAAAATTATAAAGATCAGAAAGCCCATGAAACACACAAATTATGTTTTTGCATGGCTGCAATATTTAATAACAACAAAACCTTTGTGATAAAAACATGTTTATGTATAACAAAATGTTTAGTAAATTGCGTCGAGTAGACCTTCTGTTAAAAGTATTTTATTCTATGACACAAATAATGTAACGAAATGTGTTGGAGCCACGAATCAATATCCGGACCGCAGCAGGATATTATCATGTCATAATGTTTTGTTATGACGGTTCGATTCTATTTGAAGTATGTTTTATTTTTGTTTTACATGTTCATAATAAAATTTACAACAATGTGTAGACCTACAAATTGTTGTACATTTCAGTTACCTGTAACTGAATTAATATGCACATCATGAAAGTGATTTGAATCGTTTTTAGTACTTATAGGTAATTTTTTATTCCAAAAATAACGAAAACTACGTAAATTACTGTCACAATTCCGCTGTACAGTCAACACAAACCAAAATGGACGCAGTACTTAAGGGTCACTATCAATTTCGCGGTCTAAAAACAGAAAATTCAAGTTTTTTCAGCGCAAATTTCTCAATAACCTTAAGTTCACTAGTTTTTTTTTAAATACACAGTTATTTATCAACTATTTATCTAGTAAGTGTACAATTTTAAATTTTGATAACTACTTAATATAAATTACAAAAAATAAAAATCTAACACATGTTTTTACGTAAGCACGAAACACCATGTTTTTCAATTACTTTCATAACTTACTGGCAGCAAATAACAATCTAAAAAAAAATATAAATACTGGGCATATTTATATTAGTAAGTGTACAATTTTGTTTTTTAAAGTTTAATGATTTAGTACTTGTAAAAAAATGTTAATCACGCTGAAAAAACTCAATAAAATCATGTGCAAAACCTTTGTCTACGCGTAAGAATTTATTGAAAATAATGATAAGTGTTAAATATTTTAAAATTTAAGGTATTTATCTACCAAAATCAATGATTATATTCTTATTTTGACTACTTATTTAATTGTAGTAAAATATCTAAATGATGCCTTATAAACTTAAATTCGATCGTTCGTTTACTAAAATTGAAATTCTTAGACCTTCTAGATAAATAGGTGATAAATAACTGTGTATTTAAAAAAATAATGTAGATAACTTAAGGTTGTTGAGAAAATTATGCTAAAAAAAACTGATTTTCTGTTTTCACCCCGCGAAATTTTTAGGGACTCTTAATACGCTAGATCCTTATACGTGTGCGGGCGTATAGATTTGTAATGTGACCACAATTTTCTCTCAAAATCATCATCTGCCTAGCCTTGTCCCAACTACCTATGTTGGGGTCGGCTTCCAGTCTAACCGGATGCAGCTGAATACCAGTATTTTACATGGAGCGACTGCCTATCTGACCACCACAGCCCAGTTACTGGGCAATACGATACCCCTTGGTAAGACTGGTTGTCAGACTTTCAGGCTTCTGACTACCCGTAACGACTGTCAAAGATCCACGAATGACAGCCGGGACCAACGGCTTGACGGGCTTTCCGAGGCACGGAGGGCGTCTCGGTATGTAAAGATAGTCACCCATGCCCCAGGACCCGACGGCTTGCCGGGTAAGGCCTGGGTCCTGGCCTCAGGGGCTCTCGGGCCCCGACTAGAGGCGCTCTTAGGCGCATGCATGGAGAGGGGCCAGTTTCCACTCCGCTGGAAGACGGGGAAGCTGGCCCTCATACAGAAGCCAGGGCGCCCTGCGGACTCTCCGTCCGCATTCCGGCCCATCGTGCTGCTCGACGAGGTCGGCAAGCTCTTTGAGAGAGTGATTGCGGGCCGCCTCATCGGGCACCTGGTGAGGACGGGGCCGGATCTTGCGGACAGCCAGTTCGGCTTCCGCAAGGGGCGCTCGACGGTGGACGCCATCATGCGCGTGAGGGCCCTCACGGCGGGGGACGCGGTGTCCCGGGGTGGGGTGGTCGTGGCGGTGTCACTCGACATCGCCAACGCTTTTAACACCCTGCCCTGGAGTTGCATTGGGGAGGCGCTCCGGTATCACCGGGTGCCGACCTACCTCCGTCGAGTAGTCGGGGCGTATCTGACGGACAGAGCCGTCATCTACCCCGGTCGCAACGGGGAATCGAACCGGCGAGAGATGTCGTGCGGTGTCCCACAGGGATCGGTTCTGGGGCCGCTCCTGTGGGACATCGGTTACGACTGGGTGCTGCGGGCCGATCTCCCTGATGGAGTCAGCGTGGTTTGCTACGCTGACGACACGCTAGTCCTGGCGCAGGGGAGGTCGCATCAGGCGGCGGCCGACGCGATGACACGCGGGGTTGCGATAGTCGTGGAGAGGATCCGGCAGTTGGGTCTCGAGGTGGCATTGCACAAGTCCGAGGCCATGTCTTTTCATGGGCCTCGGAATGGGCCGCCTTCGGGATCCCAACTAACGGTAGGAGGGGTTCACATCGGCGTCGAGACAACGATGAGGTACCTGGGTCTCGTCCTCGACAGCCGGTGGAACTTCGTCGAGCATTTTCGACGTTTGGCTCCCAAATTGGAACGGGCCGGGGTGCCCAACCTGAGGGGGCCAAACGCCTCCTGCCGGAGGCTTTACGCGGGGGTCGTGCGGTCCATGGCCCTATATGGGGCCCCGGTGTGGGCGCGTTCACTGCGGCGGCGAGCCGCCCATTACCTGAACGCGCCCCAGAAGGTGGTAGCCGTAAGGCTAATCCGGGGGTACCGCACGATCTCGGGCGAGGCGGCAAGCCTCCTTGCCGGACTGCCGCCGTGGGATCTGGAGGCGATAGTCCTCGCGCGCCTGTACGAGTGGTGCGCGGAGGCACTACGCCGGGGGGAAACTCCGCTTCCGCGGCAAATCGCAGCGGAGCGGACCGACCTCCGGCGCGATCTCATGGCGGCATGGAAAGAGCGACTGTCGCAACCCAGCGCAGGGCACGCCGCGATAGCGACGGTAAGACCCCTCTTTGAGGAGTGGCTAGAGAGGCGCCACGGCGCCCTCACCTACCGCCTGCCGCAGGTCCTCACCGGACACGGGTGTTTCGGGAGGTTCCTGCACATTATCGGGCGGGAGGATACGCCCGGGTGTCACCACTGCGAGGGTCGCCCGGAGGACACGGTGGAGCATACGGTGGCGGTATGCCCCAATTGGGCGGAGCACCGCCGTGTTCTCGCAGAGGCGATCGGCGGCGGCGGCGACCTCTCGCGCCCGGCCCTGGTTCAAGCCATGGTCCGGGGCGAGAGGGAGTGGGAGGCAGTCACCTCCTTCTGCGAAGCAGTCATGCTAGCGAAGGAGGTGGCGGGACGGCTGAGGGAGAGGGCCTCACGTCCCAGCCGCCGCGGGAGACGCCCCGGGCGTCGGGAGCCGCGAGACGACTCCCGGCCACCGTAGGCGCGGGCCTGCGGGCGGAGAGTAATGGGTAACTCTCCGTCCGATCAGGACCAGGCCCGTGCCGGACGGCGCGTACGTGTTCCACGCGCGCCTCAAAGAGATGTCAGCATAAGGAAGGGGCCCGAAAGGGCCGAAGCCTGCCGGGGCAGCGGGATTGTCCGAAAGGGTTACCGCTACCCCGGAACACAAAGGGCTAAGGGAGGAACACGGGTGGGTTTTAGTCAGTAAGAGTCTGACACTCCCTTCTGCTCCACCCAGAGCGGGAGGGGTCATTGGATGATTTCCCATCCACAAAAAAAAAAAAAAAAAAAAAAGATAGTCACCCATCCACAGACCAACCGCCGCAAGCGTAGCTTAACCTGATCGATCGACCTGTGCGGCTGTTTTTATTTAGCTACGGGCCTCTCTTTTCTCCCACAATCAGTACAATAAAAAAAAAAACGAGTGTGCTTATGACCACACGACTGAAGTGAAACTTCTTATCTTGCTTTGAATCTGTTGTCACACACTTTTTGTGCACAATTTCCGTACGTAATTTCTTCTTAGTTGGTGGTCCTGGAGCATCGCTTTCATACTCAGAGTCTGTGTCACTTCTTTCCATAATTTGTTATTATTTACCCGAAAATTCACAAAACATGAACTCTAAAATGAATTTACAGTTTTATTCACTTTAAACGTAGAATATTGAATGTATTGAACAAAATATTAATTCATAAAATTGTTCAAAACGAAATAGAATTACGAAATTGATTCGCAAGTTGGCGCTGATAAGTAAACACTATTCAAAATTGTGCTCCCGATAATAATAATTTAAAACTATTAAATTTCACCTCTAGACTGTGTATTGTACAAAAAAGTGTAACTGAACATACAAACTAACTGTGGTAGTGTTATTTTCGATGAATAGTGTCGAGTTACTAAATAAATCATCAACTTCAAAATACGTAAACAGTGACTATATACTCAAGAAACGTTATATACTAAAGTGTTACAGTGCTACAAGTGACCCCTTTGCATGTCTACAATTTCAAGGCAATAGTGATTTTCAAAAGGATGTTAATTATTATAATCAATATTGACTAATTCATATTTCGACGAAAAAAAAGTCGTTTTTTATTCAAATGTTATTCTGTGCTACAACGCCATCTAACACAAATCATACAAACTAATATACATTTGTGTTGCCACTGCTTCAATAGTGATATTTTATTTCTAGTCTGCATTAGATATTGAAATAGGCGACATCTATTGTTGCGACAAAGATCTACATTGATAAAGAGCTAGAAGATCAACAAATTCATCACCTTAATAACGACTCGTCTGGTCTCGTGGTGTATGTGACGACGAAGCATCGATGTGATCGTGCGTTCGAATCCAACGACGTGAGAATCTTTTTTCAATTACTTAGAAGTTGGAACTCGTAAATTATTCTACCACTATGAATTTCTTGGAAAATGTGGTAGATAATATTACGTTCCGGCGCACTCGCGCCAGGTCGGAACCAAATAATGATAGTAGTGACATTATCTCCCAAACATTGGATTGTACTACAAACAGTGTCCCAGAAATGTCTGACGACGAGGATGACACGCAAATAAACATGTATAAAAATGAGATAGAGAATCTTAAATCACAGCTAAAAAGTGCACATGAAGAAATAGAAGTCTTGTCTTTGGAAAATAGTAACCTGAAGCAAATTAATACAAGTTTATTAAAGAAAAATGAAATTTATAAAAAAATTGCTGATAGCCCAGTTAAGCAGAAAGTCCAAACTCCAAAGAAGAATATAACTACTTGCATGAAGACAAAACAGACTCAAACTTCAGGAATTATAGATTGTTGCACACCTCTAGTTGAAACTACTATTAATAGCACTCAAAAAACCACAATATCTCCTAACGTTATTACTGAAAAAAATCCTTCATCGCCGCTTATAAAACATAACATTTGTATTGTAAGTAGTGAAACGTCTAATAGAATATATACGATGTGCGATGGAACTCTTAGAAGTAATTATAATATTTGTCACTATCGCATGCCTAAATGTGGATTAAAGTATATTTTAAATAATATTGATGTAAAAGTGCGAAACTTCACACATTCTGATTACTGTATTATTCATATTGGCGAGGAGGATTTCAAAAAAACGCATAATTATATTGAACTAGTTACGTTTACTCGCGAAAAATTACAAACATTATGTCACACTAATTTTATAATATGTCTACCAACATTTAAATATATGGACAACCGGAATATTATGTTTAACAGCCGTGTAGATACTTTCAATAACTTATTGTACATGGATGTGGAGACATACGAATATGCGTACGTATTGGACTCCAATCTCAATCTTCCATATACCTATAACACTTATAACCATCGATATGGGAGCTTAAATAACAAAGGCTTAAATATTGTAATATCAGATTTGCAAGACCTTATCCTGAACCTAAACATCATGTATGCCACTCACTCAGAGGTCGACTGTTCCCAGAAGAACCAGGCAGAGTTGGTAACAAATAGACAATCACAAAGTAAAAATCAGTTTTTTCTATAGTAATTACCTTAATATTCTTCACCAGAATATTGCAGGACTTATGAATAAGGCGGATTTGCTGACAATTAAGTTAGAAGAGCTTTCTAATAAAGGAATCAATATAGATGTTATATGCATCACTGAACATTTTGTTGAGACAGGTTACGAGAACTTACTGCATCTACCTAATTACTATCTGGCTGCCTTCTTTTCGAGAAATACTAAACGAGGAGGAGCCTGTATATTTGTTCGAATGGGATTACATTGTAAAGAATTAACGGATGTAGCAAAACAGTCAATCACCGGTGTTTTTGAGTGCTGTGGTGTAGAGCTGACATCTCATAATATTATTATTATATGCGTATATAGAATACCTAAATTAAACTTTATCGTATTTTATGAAAAATTGGACGATATATTGCGACAAATTCGTTCCCTTACAAAAAAAATGTCATTTTAACCGGAGACTTCAATATTGATGTACTAAAAAGAAACAAAAATACATTTGACTTTGAAAACTTTCTTTTACAATATAATCTTAAACTAGCTCTTTATGAACCGACAACACTAAGTAGTAACTCTTGCATCGACAACTTTGCACACTCTTACCGAAAAGAATGCAAAGCTGAAATAATAGATCTAGTTCTTTCAGACCATACTTCTCAGCTACTCACAGTGCCTGTCAATAAAATATGTACTCTAAAATTTTGGAAAACAAAAAAACAAGATATTTCAGCATGTAATTTATCCAAATTTAAAAATCATCTGAAGTGTTTATCTTTCTTGCAGGTGTACAAAGCCAAAGATGCAAATGAGTCTTATGAGAATTTTAAGGAAGACTTTTTGTTGTTGTATCGTTTATGCTTTCCAGAAAAAAATGTCACTATATCTACTAATAAAAAAACTAAATGGTTATCTCGTGGAATTAAATTATGTAGTCAAAAACAGAGACAACTACTCTGGACATATAGACTTAATCCTAATTCAATAAATAAAACTGTTTTTAAAAAATATTCCACACTATAGGAAAATAATAAAATTAACCCAGAAAGCCCAAAATAACCATTTTATAAATGGTTCACAAAACAAATCAAAAGCAGCCTGGCAAGTAATAAATAAGTCAAAATTTTGTTTGCCCCAAGAACCAATATTATCCATAACAAAGGAAAATGTAATTTTAACGCACCCCATGGATATAGCTAATGAGTTTAATAAATATTTTATTGAGGCTATTGAAAACAATCTACAAACGAATTGTACGTCGACAAAAAAACTGGTCACTGAAAATCTGACGTCGCAGTCATTATTTATGTTGCCTGTTGCAAATGATGACATAATTAAAATAATTAACAGCCTTAAGAACACAAATACGACAGGATATGATGGCGTATCGACTAAAGTGATAAAATATGTTAAGGAAATTATAGCGCCACCACTATCGCATATCATAAATCTATGCATTGCTGACGGTATATTCCCCAATAGTTTAAAGAAAGTAATTATTAGGCCTATTTTTAAAAGAAATGACAGAAATGATGTAAAAAATTATAGACCAATTGCAAAAATTCCAGTTTTTTCGAAAATAATTGAGAAAATAATTTATAATTCCGTATATGCTTATTTCGAAAAATTTAATTTATTTTGTGATGAACAAAAGGGGTTCAGAAAAAATGTCAATATTAACATGGCACTTTTTGACCTCCTATCTAGTGTCATGGCATCTGTTGATAAGAAAAAACATGTTTGTGCGATTTATACAGACATAACAAAGGCGTTTGATTTTGTAGATCATAAAATTTTATTGCAGAAATTACATGGCTATGGTATTAGAGGAAACGTCCATAAACTTATAGAATCATACCTAAGTGATAGATTACAATGTACGGAAATCTCCAGAATATGTCCTATAACTAAATTAGAGACCACGTACACCTCTGAAGCAAGGTACATAAAATATGGCGTGCCCCAAGGCAGCGTTTTGGGTCCGCCATTATTCTTGATTTATATAAATGACCTACCAAAATACACAGGACAAAAAATGGTGCTCTTTGCAGACGACAGCACAGCTATTATAGAATGTAATAATCCAATCAATTATCAAAATGACATTAATAATTCTCTATATAAAATAATCAATTGGCTTAATGATAATAACCTCATAATTAATTTAAATAAAACCAAAGTTATGCACTTTCACCAGCGGCTTGAGAAACCACTAGTTAATGTTGCTTATGATGACTCTAGAATAGAAGAAACTAGTAGCGCGAAATTCTTAGGTATAACTATTGACGATAAACTAACTTGGAAACCTCATTTGGAGGAAATCTGCAAACGATTGAGTAAATCAGCATATTTGTTATCCCGACTCTCAAAAAAAGTAAACACTGATACACTGTTAACAGCTTATCATGGACTAGTCGCCTCAGTTCTGCGGTATGGTGTTATTTTTTGGGGGCAGTCAACAGATCGGGAGCGTGTTTTTAGAATGCAGAAAAGATGTTTGCGTTCAATGTGTGGTTTAAAAACAACAGATAGCTGCATTCCATATTTTAAAAACTTGAAAATATTACCCCTAGCAGCTCTATACATCCTGGAAACTGCATTATTTGTAAAAAAAAATCCGCAGTTGTTTAAAAGACTGTTTGCATTAAAGAAAACACCGATGCGTGCTCAGTACATAAATGAATTATGCCTTGTGAAATGTAAAACCTCGCTAATGAAGAAAAGCTTCTTTGGTGTTGCTCCACAAGTATACAATAAAATACCCGATGAAATAAAATGCATGCCACTACAGAAGTTTAAAAAAACACTTAACGGGTTACTACTTGAAAGATGTTATTATACTCTAGATGATTTCTTTAATGACGAATCCCTCTAATTATATAATGCTGACATAAATTTTAATATTTTACTTCTAGATTAAATTGACATTAAATTCTGACATGAAATTAATCGACTAAGAACTGATATGAAATTTAATTTGTATGCATGCGTTAATACAATTAGGTAATGAAATACTTATAATATTATGTTCTAATTTTATCATAGTAATCTAATAGTACTCACTCATTTATTTGTTTGTATTTTTAATAATCATTTGTATGTCAATATTGGCAAAGCATAGCGCACTACTATTTTTTAAGATCCATGTATGAAACACCTATGTTTTACAAATAAATTATTCTTATTCTTATTCTTGAAAAATAACCAAAGAATCACCGTTCGCGTAACGCTAGTAAACTCGCAAACGAACTACTGAAATATATATATATTTCATTTACTAGCTATAAGAGAAAGAGAGAAAGAAAATGTGCGCGCGCACTGCTCTCTCTTGCTCCTACACTGTGATACAGACAATAAGCCGGCAGTGTGCTTAGATATACGGAACGTATTTGGCTATGAGAGGAAGAGAGAAAGAAAATGTGCGCGCGCACTGCTGTCTCTTGCTTATATCCCCCACTTAACTTCCGTTCGCCTTGCCCGATCACACTTTTCGTAACGCTTACGTCACGCGTTCGCCAGCTTACTCCCCAAGTCAAGCGTGCGTAAAGAAGTTTCACTTCAAAAATTGAAAAATTCAGTGTAAGTATTAAGATTATAATTTATTATTCTACATAATTTGGGGTTGGAAATGCTATTGTGTTTGCTTATTTACTGCAAACCTTTACTGCTTCATTTGTAATGTGCGTTAATTTCGGGACATGTTGAACAGTTAGATATGATCTATCACGACAACAATTTTAGTTTAAGTAATTGGATCTTATAATTTGGAATAAACATAAATAACAATCAATACCTAATTAATTATCTAACTATCCTAACCTAACTTAATTAAAACTATTAACAAACTAAAATGTTGCGTCGAAACATTCCTCCGCATCGCTACCGACTGATAATGTACCCAAAATCTAGCTAATTTCATTGGACATGGTAACGGTTTGAGCATTATTCGCTAAAGTAAAACTAAATAAAAAAAATCATGAACAGATCAGTAGGCCATTTCTCGTAATTTAAAACGTTCAAAATCTAGTCGCAGTCTCATCTCGGCTACAAAGAAATTACAAAAACTTGTCAAAATGTAGGAAAATTTGTAGTATTTTGATTACGAGGATTGCCCCTCTGATCAGTCGTACGCATATATAACCAGTATAAGCTGACCTGTAATTGTACAAAAAATCTATACAATGCGAGGTCAGCTAAAACTGGAAGTATACAGCTTGATGAGTTGCCGTATGTACCACGTTTCGGTAATGAAGTTCGTTGACAAATCAGATAGGAATGTGCAGAACGCGGGCTTCGTTACCCTCGCGTTCCGTTTTCGGTGATAACACGGCAACGTAGGATTTGTGATTCGCACTTGCATTTGCATTTCTGAAAGTGGGAATTTTTTACCACATTAACTATAGGTATTACATGCATAAACGCAAAATAGTCATCTACCTAGCCTTTTTTAACTATGTTGGGGTTGGCTTACAGTCTAACCGGATGCAGCTGAATACGAGTATTTTATAAGGAGCGATTATCTGACCTCCACAACCTAGTTAGGTACGTGGTAGCAAAATATCCCTTGGTAAGACTGGTTGTCAGACTTTTGGGCTTCTGATTATCGTCTGTCACGTGAGAAACGACTGTCAAAGATCTACAAATGACAGCCGAGACTAATGGCTTACCGTGCTTTACGAGATAGAAAGAGGTCTCGATATGTAATGGACGGTCAGTATCCACGAACCGACCGCGAAGTTTACCTTCGATCAAACACGGGCGGATGTTAGGTATTATTTAGCCGCGAACCCCCTTCCCATACGCAGGATAGTAAGGTACATATACTCCACTAAAATATCTTGTCAATATTCCATACGCAAATGTATTACCACCCACAGATCCCAAAAATGACATGACACTAATACTAAGATAATGGCATTTATCATTTTATTCTTCGGGTACGGCGATATATTCAAATAAAATATAAATAATGAGATAGGTAGATACGTATTTTATTTGTTGTTAGGTAAATCATGCATGATCTAATCCACAGAACAGATAAAAGTCTGTTCTGTGATCTAATCTCATACATACAAATCGCAGACGAACTACGGCCGGACGGCTTTATAAATATTCGGTAACGGAACGTGGATTTTTGTAAACAAAAACGTTCAATGCGTTAAATTGATTAAAAGTGGGTAAAGCAAATTCATAAGCAAATTCATTTATGATAGAACATTTAGAACGTTTACGTCAAAAATGGCGCTAAGTATCGTCAAACCAAAAACAGCGTTGTTTCAAATTACAATATTAGTGTCTTGACACGACTTGAATAACGGGCAATCTTTATTATTTGACGTAGATAAGTATATTACGTTAACCAACCGTTTGAAATAACCGGCAAGGTTTGTTTGTAAACGATGATTAAAGTTAACTGACGTTCAAATGTCAAGAATGCATGGTAGAACAGTCACTAATCACTACTTAGCTTTAAGCAATGTTTATGAATAAAGGGATTACAGATTGTATTGCATAGAGGTAGGACAGGGGTACCTAATTCACTCACATAAATACTTTGGGTACAAATCTTTATAGGAACGCACGGTGATGCCTGCGGATAAATTGAATTTTATGTTATTCAATTTCATATAATTGTTGGTTATAAGTAGTTGCTTTAATTTATGAGTACTGTTTGTTTTATTTTATTTTGTTACCTGTTAAGTACGAATCATTTGATCTGACTTGGTTTCCGTACGTCCTTTTCGGATAATCACTGAAAATCAGCGCTGTGCTGTGGGTCCCTTATAGCACAGCATCATGCTGAGTGGAAGCCTTCTTGTCACAGTCATGACGTGCAGCCGTCGACTATCTCAGCTTTGTGCTCATGTATAAAGATATATATATATATTTTTTTTGTTTCGATATACAGGGTGCAATTGAAGTCATGGGCATTATTTTAACCTAAAGCACTACTCATGATACTAATTGCATTAGGGCTACTATTACGCAAATCAAAAATATTATTAATGCAAGTATGGAAAACCTTAAAATGTAGTAAGTCATAGAAAGTATCAAATACTTTGCGCTTCTCGATAGCAAATGCGTAGGTACACTACGCTGTACGCGTCATTGGGCGTGAATTCTTTGACCCCGCCCGACACACGTGACATTCGTAAGTTGCCAATGAATTGTTTCATAATAAATTCCAACTTTCCCTTCGTACTTTGCCGGCTTAGGACGGTCAAAACTACGTCAACTAACATACATAAAAAAAAAATTTACGTACCTAGCTTGTGGATTGTTTTGAAAAAACCTTATTTTTCGGTAAAGTGACAGAGGGTAAACGGGTGCTCTTCCACGAGCTTGTGCATGTGCTGGCACGTGAAAAGATGAAAAATCCAACAGGTTCTTAGTGGTTCTGGTAGAATGAGACCCCGTGAAGGAATAGGGTCGTTTGGGTTGCGGCGATGGAACATTTCACGAGTTCATACTAAATTTCTTGTGCGATCGTAAATTAAAACCATTTGTGGGTATTGTTGGTTGGTGTACCTAGCCTGCACATTACGCGGTCGAGGCATCGTGTACACAAACACACACACAACTACTACACTAACACTTAATACACTGCAATCCAAGCACCGTATGACGCGAGCGGCGAGTACGGCGATTACATCACGGGATCAATAAATCAATTACGCGTCAATGCAACTGCGCAGTCGTTATGACACTGGTTCCGGGTTCGTGTTGCGGCGGGAAGCAGACCCCGCGCGGGGGTGATATTCGTATTTTTGCGAGTGAGGGAGTGGGACGGAGAGAGTTCAGGGAATCCCGCCGGACGGCATGTCTTTTAGCCCATTGTTATTATTACTTGTAAGGAAAAACCCGCGCGCGCGCAGGTGATGTTTGTTTACATTTCGCTTTGCGCTGTACTGCGCTTTAAGATTTTGATACTTCAACATTTATTGGCGTTAACGAAGTATTTTGTTTTAATTACTTTAAGTGTTTATTTGCAATAATAAGCCTTGTGCAATTTGACTTACTACATTTTTAAGGTTTTCCTTAATTGCATTAATAATATTTTTGATTTGCGCATTAATAGCCCTAATGCAATCAGTATCGTGAGTAGTGCCTTAGGTTAAAATAATGCCCATGACTTCAATTCCACACTGTATATGATGTCATTAGAATTAATCATCTTTTTGTTTGCACGTGTTTCTGTGACGAATAAACCTATTTTTCTTTCTTTCTTTCTTTCTTTCACATTGTCAGCCATAAGCTGGTCAAGAGAATTTATTTTATTATGATTACTAGCTGACCCGGCGAACTTCGTACCGCCTCAGAATCAATAAGAACGAATGTATGAGAAAATAAATTACTTAACTTAATTTTTTTTTTGTGAATGTTTCCCATGCTTTATTAGTTATTCTGCTAAACGGGGCGGAGATAAATCCAACAAATCAAAGATTATAAAAAAAGGTCCAGCCGTTCTTAAGTTATAAATAGTGTAACTAACCCAACTTTGTCATACTCTTTCCATATCTCTGTCTTTCCACATAATTAGTCTGCTTCAATAAAGATCACAACCGTTAACAGCCGGTCTATTCTGTAAAAATCTCATCGTGAAAACTAAGGTGAAGTGAGCACGATATGAGCTATCAATAGTGTCAATCCCTAGAATCAGGTGGAATGACAGCTCACTTCACCTAAGTTTTCAGGGTGAGATTTTTACAGAAAAGATCGGCAGCTGTCAGTAGCTCAGCAGTGGGCAGAGAATGTGCTAAAAAATACATACCACATTATAATGGTATGGTGAAAAATCCATCTAATCGCCTACATGATAACCATCAGTCAAACCCATACAAATCCTACTACCTATTTATATGCAAAAAGGCAATAAATCTTTTAAAACACAGCACAAGCCGTACAATTGTCGATAAAATTACCCGTCTATGCGGGATATCAATTTTCGCTGAACACAGCTATAAAAAATAAACTTTCCATAGTTCTGTAACGAAATAGCACCATTTGTCTTGAAGGTACAATATCGTCGCAGTCCTACATATAAGCATGACGGAGTTGATGTGATCGGCGGGACTACAACCTACAACCATTGGGTGATTGCTTTCTTGGTGAAAACAAGTGATTGGACGACCTTATTTTCGTTCACCTATATTGTTCTACATGACACGCTTTTTTATTATCCCAGATGATGAGTTTTTATAAATTACTAGCTTCTGTCTGCGACTTCGTGCGCGTGAAATTTCTTGTTCTTCCGACCCAGCCAGTCGCATCGTATCTCCTGCTCGTGCATCGTATCGCCTTTTGTTTTCAGTTAGCGTTCTTTCTACTTTTTTTCTCGGCTCCTAAAGATCCTAGCGTGATGTAAAGCCTTCCTCAATCGGTTAGCTATTAAATGTAAAAAGATTTTATCAAATCCGACCGGTAGTCCCAAAGATTGGTGCGTACAAACAAACTTTTCAGCTTTATTATTAGTATAGATATAACAAACAATTCGTGAACCACATTATTTTTTGCAATTTGCTTAAAAGTAAGAATCATTATGCTACTATGTTTTTATGCCCGTCATAGTGCCCTCAAATCTAAAGTAAACTAGTCTATTCAAGAATTTTCCTTGCCAGTGTGTTTACAGTAGAATTAGATTCTTTAGCGCCCATTTTTTAGCCTAAACCCATTGGATGATAAGTCTTTAATCACCCATTCAATGTATAAATTACCTTAAGTGGCGATAACACAATGATTCGCTCGTTTCGGCTCAATAATGGCCATTTACCTAGGTGTTTTTAACAATTCATCGACCTAGCACCAACCTAACTTGGTAATTATTACTCACGTGCCGATTTTGTGTTACTTCGACTAGTTTTAAGGCTTATTAGTCGATATGCATGATTGTACTTAAGTATCCGAAACAGGCATTTTTAAATAATATTATTTTTTGTATAGGCGATTCGCATGAATTTAATTTATTTGTGGGCGAGTCGACAACTCCAGAAATTTTATGTATTTATGCAATTGATAGCTACATTTTGAATTTTGTGCAATGAAGTTAGTAAAAAAGTACACGTTTTATAAATATTTAACTCTTATCACTTCTGTGCTATAATGTCCTTTTTTTTATTCTTACTTTATTAAAATACAAAAAATAGTATTATGACGATTCAGCCGTTTCCGTCCGTCCGTTTTTGAATAAATTCGTACGAATCGTCTAATAACTCAGTTTTAAACAAAAACGGAGCCACGAGACGTATCCTGTTTGAGTTTGACTCACATGTAAATGCCTACTGAACAAAGAGTTCATAACACTTGGTTGTGTTTTTTTAAATACCTATCGGTTCCGGTGTTAAAGTTGAGTGTACTTAGGTAAGCTTTGGTTTTCTTAGAAAGCGGATCCTAACATTGTAACGGATGTCATAAAAATCTGAAATTTACTATGTACTTGACATTAAGAACTCCGCAATGAGGATATTCGATGAAGAACCAGAGTCACTGACATAGCTCTTAAAATTTGCAAGTTGAAGTGGCAACGGGCAGGCCACATCGCTCGTAGAACTGATACCCGATGGGGAAGAAAAGTTCTCGAGTGGCGACCACGAACCGGAAGACGCAGCGTAGGCATGCCTTCCACTAGGTGGACCGATGACATTGTGAGAGTCGCGGGCAACCGATGGATGCAAGTGGCGGATTTTCGTTCGGCGTGGTGGTCTAAGGGGGAGGCCTTTGTTCAACAGTGGACGTCTTCCGGCTGATGATGATGTTTTTGGACATCCATCTTTATTGTGACCGTTCACAACATCCTTAAGAAGCCAAAGCATTAACAGTTTGTAAAATAATTATTGGTTCAATAAATTATTGGTAAAATTATTATCGAGTACAAAAGGCAACGAAGATAGAAAAACTCTACGAAATAATTGGCAAGCGGACGAAACAGCAAAAAAATAAATAGTCACGTCTTCCTGCACTACAACTTATTTCCCGGCACGGGTAACAATGACAGATGTCAACTATAACCCTTGCTATACATCTACCTTCGCCACAAACCCGGAAAAAGATATTATTAAAGGTACAACCGCTCATTTATCAACGTCTGGCTAACTTGGGTTAGAATGAGAGTTTTATTTTATGTAAGTACTAGCAGCACCCCGCGGTTTCACCCGCATATGTTTCGATCCCGTGGGAATATCGGGATGAAAAGTATTCTACGTGTTAATTCTAGTAATAAACTATCTGTGTGCCAAATTTCATTCAATTCCGTTCAGTAGTTTTTGCATGAAAGAGTAACAAACATACAAACACACTCACAAACTTTCAACTTTACAGTATTAGTGTGACTTAGGACTAGCTGCGCCTCGTGGTTTCACCCGCATAAGTTTCGATTCGTACAACAAAACATACAAATGTTTGTTACTTCTTCACGCACAAACGGTTTGAAAAAAAAGGCGAAAGTTTGTGAGTGTGTTTGTACACACTTACAAACTTTTGCCTTTTTTGTTTCAAACTTTGCCTCACACAGGTAATTTCTCCTGTATTGTGAGTGCGTTTACAAACATTTAAACTCACATACACAAACAGCCAGACCCAGAACAACTACTTGAAGGTTATACACATATTTGCTCCGTGCGGGAATCGAACCCGTGACACGCAGAGCAGCCTTTATAATATTAGTGTGATAGTGTAATAGGAAGTAGGATGAAGATTTGTTTTTAGGATTCAGCTCGTGCTATCTTTCGAATAACAAAAATAGGTTAACATGGTTACCCATCTACTTCTAGACTGTACGTGGTTATTTTTAAATGGGACTTTAGAGCGAAATCATCAATTGAAAAAAAACTCGATTTTATTTTGGGGATAGCTGAAAATTTTAATTTTATGAAAGCTGCCTAGATCGGCCAGGTGAGAATTTGATCTACAAAACAAGGTGTTATATGCATCCTGCAAAATAAAAAAATGCGTTTACTAAAAATCAAACTTTTGGTTTAAAAACTTTTTGGTTGCCCGCTTGTTGCACCAACTCGCACTGAACCCATGGCCTACTGTCTCTTACTGAAAAAGGAGGCCTGTGTCACAGCAATGACAAAATTATAAGCTGCTTATGCCATGGTTTTTTCCAAAGGTTTGTATGTATGTTTGTAACGGATTGGCTCAAAAAATACTAGACCGATTTTAAAAATTCTTTCACCATTTGAATGCTACATTATCACTGATTATTATAGGTTATTTTTTTTCTTTTTTTTCCAGCCGTGCGAAGCGGGGACGGACCGCTAGTCTATTTATATAAAATTCAAAGTCCTGGCTGACAGATCAACGCACAGCCTAAGCCGCTGGTCCTAGAGACATGAAATTTGGAGGATGTGTTCTTTGTGAAGAGTGGCGAAATTCCACCCTTAAGAGGATGAATGGGGGAGGGTAAAATTTCACACGGACGAAGTAGCGGGCAGAAGCTAGTTACCTACATAAAAATGCGTCATTCAATGAAAATCTCCAATCACAAAACCAAGTATTCAGACAGAAGACTTTTCACGTGCCTGTGCTCTCAAAAAACTCAAAATGATCTGCAAAAGCGAAACCAATAAAAGTTGACAAATTATATTTTTTTACCTGATTCGTTGAAGAATCCCGTTACGAATAAATCATGTTTCTTGTAAGCAGCTGAAAGTAGGTATGACTTATGGAATTCTGAGGGATCTAAAAGGAATCTCTTTTGAGTTTGTTACCTTTGAAAGCTTTCAGTAAAAGTGGATTATTTGTATAAGAGTTGAGTGAAAATGGATTTAGCATCGTAAGGTAGTAGCGAATATCTTATTTATTGGGTGGTGTGAAATCCTGTTGCTCCCATATTTAAGTTCCTTACACACCGGCACCCTAACTACTACTTACTTAGTTGCATTCAGGGAGGGGCTTGCGGTTAAGTAATAACAGCCGCACGGGTCGATCGATCAGGTTAAGCTACGCTTGCCGCGGTTGGTCCGTAGATGGGTGACCATCTTTACATACTAAGCACCCTCCGTGCATCTGAAAACACGTTAAGCCGTTGGTCCCGGCTGTCATTCGTGGATATTTGACAATTGTTACGGGTCGTTAGAAGCCCGAATGTCTGACAACCAGTCTTATAAGGGGGTATCGTATTCCCCAGTAACTGGGTTGTGTAGGTCAGATACGCAGTCGCTCCATGTACTTGTATTCAGCTGCATCTGGTTAGACTGGAAGCCGACCCCAACATAGATGGGAAAAGTCAACAAATAATGCATAAACTCATCATCACCTGCCTGTGATGATGAGTTTATGCATTATTTGTCTAAAGGATTCCGTGGATTCCGATAATTTATTCCGGAAGAATGACGTACTTAATTTTATTATAAGAAACTAACTGACCCGGCGAACTTCATGCCGCCTCAGATTGTTTTTGTTATTTTTTCCCATGTTTTAATAATTATGCTGCTATTTGGGTGAAGACAAATCCAACAATTAAAAGATCATGAAAATCGGTCCAGCCGTTCTTGAGTTAAATGGTGTAACTAACCCGACTATGTTTTATATATATAGATTTCAATGTTTTAATCAAATCGTAACGACCGTGCAAAGCAGGGGCAGGGAAATAACATACACCATTCATACAACCATATGTTTTTTTTTAAGTCCTCAGTACCCTTCGACGCGGAAGATGTTATAGTGCACAAGTGTGCGCGCAGACACAGGTGCACTCCCTCTTCCCCACTCTCATAGTCCGATAATTATATAGAACGAACATGTAACGGGAGTAAAGCCTTGTTATTTATTTATTATGCACACACGTTAAAATACACAGTAAGATGTATATTATTTCTGTAAATAGGTCTGTACAAACACTTTTGTCAACCATATTTAAAGAAAAAAACTAGATGAGGTAGGCGTTTTCTATCTGACTACTCTGAGACTCAGGGGTCATAGTCTTTTTTAAAGTCCAGACATAATCTTGGTCAAATGATAGTGAGCGTAGCTGCCAGTTAATGCAAGTATCATTACCTGGAAGCTACGTTCAAATTAAGAGTTCAAATTAAGAAATCAAGCGCGTCTCATATAATTTTACATTCATGACATTTATAACCCGTTTTAGGACGAAAATTACGGAAGTATAAGGAGAACGAATAAACAAACTTTAATTACAAAAATAACAGAAAAATATAATACATCGGGTTTTTAACGACAATGACAGACAGACAAAAAAAAGTGCACATCAATTTTATATGAAGTTAAAAAAAGAAAAGTATTTGACATTCTATAAAAAAAGTCTATAGCAAAAGTTCTTAGGATAGTTGTGTCGCTTACAGTAAGCAACAAGGCGATTTTTTTCCACTTGGTTGAAACTCCCCCAAATAAGGAAGCTAGTTCATCTGGCCCATTACCCTATAAATAGGTCCTATGGGATCCTATTACTTTAGATTGAAGATCCCTATCTGCATTTTTTTGTTAAGAATTTACCTGAACTACGCCGTTTTGGCTGATGAGAAGATGGTACAGCTGGTCTATTTTACCGCTAAATTATTATTTTTTTTTTTTGCTGTCCGATGAACGACGAAGTGAACTGTCATTCCACCTGATGCTAGCTAGGGATTGCTGCTTTTGACAGCTCAGTTCAGCTAAGTTTTCACGATGAGATTTATACAGAATAAATCGACTGACGTGATACTTATACGTATATCGAAATAGGTACATATATTTTGATCGGAATAATTGAAATGACAACATTAATTTTGACACGCCCTGCCGGTCGATTCTGTAAAAATCTATTATTATTGGCAGATCTGTGGTCGCTGTGAGTCTGTGACCACAGTTGCCATGAGATGCGGATATGAACAGCAGTGCTATTCTGTAAAAATCTCACCGTGATAACTTAGCTGAAGTGAGCTATCAGTAGGGGCAATCCCTAACATCAGTGGAGTGATAGCTCACTTCACCTAAGTTTTCACGGTGAGATTTTTACAGAATAGCACTGCTGTTCATGTCCGCATCTCGTGGCAACTGTGGTCACAGACTCACAGCGACCACAGATCTGCCAATATCATGCTAAACTGTGGTTAATGCGACTATGGTCGCGTCGTGGTCACCCAGTGCACGTGTGTTAGCGTAAATGTGCGCGAGCCTCATTGCATTAGAGTGAAAACAGCTCAAATTCTAGCTCATTTGCCAATATCATGCTGAACTGTGGTTACTGCGACTATCATATGGTCGCGTCGTGGTCACCCAGTGCACGTGTGTTAGCGCAAATGTGCGCGAGCCTGATTGCATTAGAGTGAAAACAGTTCGAATTCTAGCTCATTTGAATCCGTATGAATCAATTACTGCGTTGCGGCGCGACCCGACGCCACTCCTAAAGTGTTTTGGCTTAATTTTGTAATGCGGCGGGTGCACCACGGAGAGTAATCCAGAATTCTCAACAGACCCGCATTGCCTTCGATATTCTACAGGTGTTAGTGACAGTTTTCAATTACTGATACCACCAGATGGACCGTCTGATTGTTTGACAACCAACAGCATATAGTAGAACATAATTTACATATTATACATGAAGCAGTGTAGGCCCAGTGGAAACGGTCCCGCGATGGAACGGTGGAGTAGGTCGTAGGTTTGAACCCAGACATGAGACAGGCGCTTTACTTTGTGTTGATTATTTCAAAACGGTGAAGGAAAACATCGTGAGGAAACCGGCATGTTCTAGAACCAAAAATTCAAAGACATTATGTGACATCTACCAACCCGTACTGGGCCTGCGTGGTGCGTGGTAGATTACGGCCCACGAGAGGAGGCTTGTGTCCCAGCAATATAGGCTAGGCTAGACATTATAGGCTGATTATATTATATTACACATACATAAACTAGCTTTTTTCTCATGAGAATAAGCAGAAACTAAAGACCGTCGCCTGCTACGATCCTTGCATGCTACTTTTGCTTTCGACTGCCCCGTTGGTCTCGTGGTTGCAAGCGCGACTGCTGAGCGTGGGGTCCTGGGTTCGATTCCCGGGTCGGACAAAGTGTTATTGAGTTTTCCCATTAGGAATTTCTTAGTAACAGTCCGGAGTTTGGAAGTTGGCGGTTTAATACCCCCGTGCCTCGGAAAGCACGTTAAGCCGTTGGTCCTGCGCCTGATCTCTCTGCGGTCGTGTCGGATTGTCGTCCCATCGGACTATGAGAGTGAGGGAAGAGGGAGTGCACCTGTGTCTGCGCGCACACTTGTGCACTATAATATCTCCTGCGTACCTGGCTAATCTCCGTTGAGATTGGCCACCGTGACCGAAATCGGTCGGGGAGGCTATTACTTTTGCTTTGTTTGGTTAATTCTGGTCGAAGAGAAGATATTACTTTATTATATCAACAGCAGGGACTCGCAGTTAATTAACTCCACACCACAATGTATGGAATTGCTTCGTAAAGCAATACATTTACGACCTGCATTAACCATTCAGGACCTAGGTAGATTGGTCATTACAATGTTGACAACGGCCGCCATTTTAGATTACTTTAGAAATATGTAATACTGTGTTGCTAAGCTTGTAAACAAAGAGGTATTCAATTTAGGATTACTTTGTTTTGGCTATAAAGAAATTATATGCATTCACCGACAGACAACGCACAGCTTAAACACAGCACAGCATAGCCTACAAGCATGAATTTTACACAAAATATTTTTATTCGGGGTAACTTCTAAGGACTATAATTACTAACATTATAGACAACTATTGTTCTAGGACATGATAATAATTTAATAACCTTAGCGCAAGTTATATTTTCGAGCCGTTTGGGGTTGAAACCCTCAGGCCGTGGGGTCCGAATGCTCATGTTCTTTTTAAGGAAATTTCAAAACGACTGGTTGACACTTCCCATGACCCAAGGGCTGGCTTTTACCTTGGCCAGAGGCTAAGCATTGCTATTCAACGTGGTAATGCCGCCAGTCTCTTGGGTACTTTACCAGTCGACAGCGATGCGGATGAATTTTTCGACGCTATATTTTAGTTTTTTTTTGTTTTATTAAGTTAGGATTTAATTTTGTTATTTTTTTTGTTGATAATATAAGCTAGATGGAGTTTAAATTTCCTACCTGACTAGTCCTGAGAATAAAATTGTATAATGGGTACTTTTGTTCTATGACCTAATAATTCATCAGATTTTAATTCATCAGACTTTCGTAAAAAAATAAAAATATATCAATCCAACACTAAAAGTTACGAACTCTTCTCGAAGCAAAAGAAAGCGCTAGTTAGGTAAACAAACTGCAGCGGTGGGAAGCGGAGGTTAGGTTATAATATAACCTAACCTCCGCTTCCCACCGCTGCAGTTTATTATATCAACGAACGGGGATATATCAACGAAATATTGAAGGTTTGTTTTTGGTAAGCGTATCATGTTTTGTAAAAAGTCATAGAACAAAAGTTGCTGTTAGTAATACAGGCCTAGAAGGTTGTTACTGTTTTACCAATAACCCTGTATAGCGAGCACTGAGGAAGGTTGTATAAAAATTTGCCCCCAAAAGGGCTTAAATACGGGATTAAAGTTTGTGTGGAAGTCCATCAGTTTTTCCGACGGGAAACTAAATCGGGCACACGGCTTGTTAATTAATATTTGAGCCGTATTTGCCCCGCGGCAGAGCAAAGGACTGGGTGCGGAACTGATGTGCGAGTACCCCACACTTGCGACTTAGGCCACTGCCTGGAATCTTGCGGGCAGCGGGGCGGCGGCGGCGGCGGCGCGGTCGGTCGCCGATTGCCTTGAGTGAACCGCTCGTTGCCCGCTCCCGCGCCGCTGTTTTCGAGCACCGGTCCATTTAAATGTACGGATAAGATCCTGCCGATCCCGCGCCGCCGCCGCTACCGCCCCGGTGCCCTCAAAATTCCAGGCAGCGCCCTTATGGCAGGAGGAAAACTGTAGGGTTTTAGTAGATATATTCTGATGTAACCTCCTTTTGCCCCAGGGCCACACAGCACGAGTATTACTGCACGAGGAAAAAGCGGGTTTCTCCTACAAAGAAAGAACAAGCGTTTAGTCACAAATGGCTTAGATCATTATAAGTCAATAAAACTAGTGAATTCATGTGAAAATAACAAACAAAAGATTAACATATACATACACAGATATATTAAGGCTGTGTACAGACCTATATGGCTATATTCAAGTCTGTATTAAGTCAGACTATGAGTCTATCCAAGCAATATTTTTTAATATTTTTATTTATTTATTTAAATAATGCATATCTACAATATTAAGTCTTACACTAAAGTGGTAGGTATAATCGACCTGAACTAGGATAAACCTGTATCTCAGATATGTATAATAATGGAATGCTCACCGCAATAAAACTGTGTTTTGTCAACCATAGAAAGAACTGTTTGAGTCTTACCAACGGTTACTGTAATGATAAATGATAAATGATAAATGATAAATGATTTTTATTTCTGTAAGTAGGTTTGTACAAACACTTTTACATGTCAATCATATTTTTTAAAACGAGATGAGGTCGGCGTTTCCTAACTGACTACTCTGAGAAGAAAGGCCGAAACAAACTCAGAGGTCACAGTCTCTTTTAAAGTCCAGACATAATCTTGGTCAGATCATGTGGAGACCATGTAGATTAGTGTCTGAAATGGTCTTTTGAGGAAAGAACCACACCGATTGAGTGGACCTGTCCAGTCAGTGCACGCATTTGTCAGTAATCATGCAGCTCAACTCAAACTTAAGGAGCTCAACGATTCGACGAACAATACCAAAGAAAGGACATTTGGGTGGGTCGCATAAATTACTCAAACTGCCAGACCATGACTAAAACTATCTGAGAAAATAAAAAAAAAAGAAGAAAAGGCAAAAAAAAAAAAAAATAACCCACATAGTCTTCACATTCACAGTCATTAAAATAATATAATACTTTACAAAGTAAATATTCATGTCACTGTATATGTAAAATTTATCAATGTCAATGTGTATATAAAAATCCAGAAATAGTCTTGGTCAGATCATTTTGAGGACCATGTAGATTGGTGTCTGAAATGGTCTTTTGAGGAAAGAACCACACAAATTTGAGTGGACCTGTCCAGTCAGTGCACGCATTTGTCAGTAATCATGCTGCTCAACTCAAACTTAGGGAGCTCAACGATTCGACGAACAATACCAAAGAAAGGACATTTGGGTAGGCCGCATAAATTACTCAAACCGCCAGACCATGATTAAAACGGAAACAATGACCCACATAGTCCTCACATTCACAATAAATAAAATAATATAATACTTTACACAGTAAATAGTAAATGTTCATGTCATTGTTTATGTAAATAGATATTAAGAAAAAAAAAAAAAAAAAAAGTAAAATCGCAAAATAAAATAAAACAACATTCGCAGTCTAAACTTATTGGAGCAGCTCAATCCCAAGCCTTTTTGTCCTCAATAAAGTCATTTACAGTATAATAGGCTTTTTGGCATAGTTTACGCTTTATAAAAGATTTGAATTTATTTAGGCTTAGTTCTTGAATGTGACTAGGAAGTTTATTATAAAAACGTATACATTGGCATCTAAACGAGCCACCTATTTTTTTGAGCCTTGATGAAGGAACAACAAATTTGTGTTTGTTCCTAGTATATTAACCAGTAACTGGGTTGTAGAGGTCAGATAGACAGTCGCTCCATGTAAAATACTAGTACCTATTCAGCTGCATCTTGTTAGACTTGAAGCCAACCCCTACATAGTTGGGAAAAAGGTAGGCAGATGATGAATAAAAACTGTTTTCTTGAAGTCTGTGCACAACCTTAATGATCTCGTTATAACTTTCTCGAACATTAAGCAAATGAGTTAAATAAATCTTCCGTAACGAGTTTTACCAAAACAACATATCGACCGTTTTGTGAACTAATAAGAAAATTATAACTCAAACGGGAAAGTTTTACGGTAATAAGGGTGGAACACACGCACATTTGCATGTGAAAGGTAAGGAATATATAACATTGGCTAGCACCGGTGTGTCAAGGACCTTATGTTATAGATACTTCGACAAAATTAAGAGTAAAACCGATGTAATAAGAAAAGGGAAGGTTGTGCAAAAGCCACGTTTTTTTTATGTATAGCCTATCCACAAAGTCTTCCTCGAGTATTGGGCTATCAAATGAAAAAATCTCTTTTCTAATTCGACTGGCAGTTCCAGAGATTAGCGCGTTTAAACCAACTTATTATAGATAGATTACAAAGTTAGTATAGATAGATTACAAAGTTAGTATGAATAGATTACAAACTTAGTAAAGATAGATTACAAACTTAGTTTAAATAGATTACAAACTTAGTATAGATAGATTACAAACTTAGTTTAAATAGATTACAAACTTAGTATAGATAGATTACAAACTTAGTTTAAATAGATTACAAACTTAGTATAGATAGATTACAAGCTTAGTTTAAATAGATTACAAACTTAGTATAGATAGATTACAAACTTAGTTTAAATAGATTACAAACTTAGTATAGATAGATTACAAACTTAGTTTAAATAGATCACAAACTTAGTATAGATAGATTACAAACTTAGTATAGATAGATTACAAACTTAGTATAGAAAATTACAAACTTAGTATAGATAGATTACAAACTTAGTTTAAATAGATTACAAACTTAGTATAGATAGATTACAAACTTAGTTTAAATAGATTACAAACTTAGTATAGATAGATTACAAACTTAGTATAGATAGATTACAAACTTAGTATAGATAGATTAAAAACTTAGTTTAAATAGATTACAAACTTAGTATAGATAGATTACAAACTTAGTTTAAATAGATTACAAACTTAATGTAGATAGATTATAAACTTAGTTTAAATAGATTACAAACTTAGTATAGGTAGATTACAAACTTAGTATACTTAGGATAGGTAGGTACACCGATTTCTCCATAATTTCTGAGTCAATGAATATGATTATTTTCTCATAGCAAGTGTGATGGTTCCACATAGGTACCAATCATGAGATTCTTAGGCATTCTCTCACTTTCATTGTGTCCTTAGTCGGCAGGTAAGGAAGCGATGGTGGGCTAACAAATGCAAAAAACAGTTTTTCAAATCGACTCGTAAGTTCCTTCAGAAGATAGATGTAGGTATACTAATTTCTTCATAATTTCAGAGTAGATTAATGTGATTATTTTTTCATAGCAATTATGAAGGTTCCGCGTAGTTACTTAACTTTGGTTGTTTTTTTTTTCAACCCTTAGATTCCTAGTCACACTCTCACATTCATTAGTTCATATTTGGTAGTTATGATAGCGATGTCAAACTGTTTGCTAACGTAAAACAAAACAAAAACAACTTTTAAATAAACTACTCTTTCAAATAACTCATATGATTTTAAGTAAAAAACGACTAGTTATCTTGAACAAAACGGTCGTAACTGTTCTATACCATTAAAGTGTAGATAAGTTCGTCTTAAATAGGCGAATGTGTTACAGGCTTGTTTATTACGGTCATTAGAAGCAGTACGGCTTCCTTATCGGGTATTTTGTCCTTATCTCGCTTTTCGGCTAAATAATTTGGTTTTGTGTATACAGGATGTTTTTTTCACCGGTTCCAAATTTTTACAGGGTGTTCTACCCACGAATTTGAACAACTTTCACTATGGGACCAACTCTAAAATCACGAAAAAAATTCAGTTATTTCATATAAACGTTCAATACTACTTAACCAAAATGTATGAAGCAGCTGATTTTTTGTCGTGATTTCAGAGTTGGTCTCATAGTGAAAGTTGTTCATATTCATGGGTAGAACACCCTGTAAATATGAACTGGAAAAAAACTCATCAGTATAATCTGCATTCGCGATTTATTTGCCAAAATTGTAAACAAATATAAGTTTATGGAAAAGTAACTTTAATTCCTACACAATAAAGTGCAGTTTACGTTAGAACTTCAAACATTTTTATAACTTTTTCAATAGTGCTGGACATTCTGAAATCAACTTAATTGTCATTATAATAAAGTTGATATTTGTTTAACTAGAAATAATATCAATTTGAAACATTACACTTTTAGGTACCTTACTTACACAAGTAGTTTTTAAGTATACACAACAAAACATCACGCTTTATTTCCCTGAAGGGTTGGGCAGACGTGTAGGTACCCAAATATCGCCAGTTATATTTAAATCAAAGTAATAGGGGGCGAGTCTATTACCATGAACCGCACGAATCCAGACTATGGGCTGCTACTAAGAAAGAGATAAAAAACATCTACCCCACCTGGGAATCGAACCCAGGACCACAAGCTCAGCAGTAGCAAATAGAAGCAGCAATCTGTAGCGGTAGTAGTAAAGTCGTCTGGTAAGTATAAATAAGCAATATTTTAAAGTTCTTAGGTACAGACGCTAGCACATCAAGCTAGTACAATATGTCAAATTTCTTTAATAGATTTGCAATTTTATCGCTGAAGTAAGTATATAAGGTTGATAGTTGATTGGGAAAATTTTACAGTTTCGGGTAGCTTGATATGCTGACGTCTGTTAAATTTTTCTTTTTTCCTTTAACTATATTGTCCCACCGCTGGGCAAAAGCCTCCCCCATATTCTTCTATCTTTCTTTGAACTGTGCCTTTTCCATTATCTAACATTAACATTATAATATGTATAATTTATTTACCTACTTACTCCCTTACTAATAAACGTATTCGGTTAGAGAGAAATCGGTTTCTCTCTTTCAGTCGTCAGTAATTTGTCTTTCGAAAGAAGAAGACAAAGCATTGTGTAACTATACAGACGCTATGCAACGTTTATTAGTAAAGAAGTTAAAATAATTTCACAACTAAAACCAAAACTACACCCACCCTCTATAATGACGTCATTTGACGTATAATCTTCAAGATGGCGACCGCACGAAATAATTACTTCACGTCAAAGGTTTTTTAAAGACGTGAGGCGACATGGTTTTCGTTTGACACGAGGAAATGGTGCCGACTAAGCATGTGTGGGGCGTGGAAATGTCTTTAATTATGTACTTTATTCTGCATTCTTACGTAAGGTATGGAAAATGCCAATTATATAAGGAAAAAGAATTAGGTACAGACTCAGCACATCAAGCTACTACAATCTGTCAATTTTTCAAAATAGATTTTCAACTTTACCGCTAAAGCATAACGTTCAAAGTTGATTGGCAAATCTTGACAGTTGCCGGTAGCTTGATATGCTGGCGTCTGTACCTAGTGTACCTACAGGTCTTCAAATGTGGGGAATTGTATGAATGGGTTACTGTATCTTTTATGTATTCCTATATATCGTCCTTCATTGTGACATGGTGCGTATATTTCGTATTATGTAGATATTATGTATAATAACTAATTTGAAAACTCAATTTGTTTGCTTTTAGTCCTCTTACTAAAGTTAAATTACCGGGAGAGACTGAAGATCTTCTCAAACCAATACAATAAATGTATTTCAAAAAACAGACACATACATACACTCACCCTTACACTCACCCTTGTTTGTACAGACACCCTTACGAGGACTTTGTTATTTCTTGACGGAACCGAGGACCTTCCAAAAAACTGGTTTATACACCTCGTTGGCCTTTTAAAATAAGATAGAAAGAGACAGGTGGCTAAATCTATAGTGATGAGCTTATTGGGATCATGCTATCTCAACATTTTTCTGTATGAATTTCGGTTATCACACTGAGGACCTAAAATACACAGCTGAATGTGACCAGCGATGCACATGCGAGGACTTTGTGTAAGCCAAACGAGGACCCCTTACGTAAGCCCTGCGACGCCCTTCCGAGGACGTATTTTTACACAATATTTCATATAGCTTGTACAAAGTGCGGACGTTGTGTTAGACTTTATATCACTAAACCGAGGACAGTTTTTCGTGTAGAACTTGTACAAACCGAGGACATGGAAAATCTACCTACTAAACCATTTTACGATTATATCAATGTAAGTAGAATGTTCCGATTTTATTTCTTACACACTTTTTCTAAAATGAAGTACCAAGCGAAGACGAGTCGATGTCTTTACGTTTTTAGGCGCTTCTCAAAGGATTATTTATAAAAGAGAGCCGAAAGTAACGACTATATTTTGTTAAAGTATTAGTTATAATGTGGAGAAGACAATACAACAATAAAGAAAAAACTAACAATACTAATGCCTAGGAGTATTTAGGAACTATCAAATAAATCCTAACGTTAAAATTAAAAAAAAAAAGCATAAAAGTGTAAACAAAAAGGAACACACTTAAAATATTGCGGCAATAGCGCGGTGTTATTGGTCCAACAAACATAGCCGAAACCTGAAAAATGGTATAGATCAATGTGCCGGGCACCGCATTTTTTGTAGGTTTGTAAAAAATGTAACATTCTGGTAAGTAATAACTTCCGCATAAATGACTCTTATGTCTCAAGCATAAGGTATAATATAGTTCAAATCGGGAAATAAAAAAGAACTTTCCCCAAGTTTATTGAACTAGCAAGCTGGCAATGTGTTGTTTTCAACTGCAGATGTTTTTAACCTGTCAATGCTGGCTTGTTATGATACAACATGCAAAAAATTTAAAAAATGAAAAATAATGTCCAGTGACTAAACTATTGGATAAATTTGATTGCATTTTTATAAACAGACTGAGAACGTCATTAGATATACAAAGTTTAATTCATTGTTGTTTTGTCATCTCCACATTGTATAACATAATTCAACGAAACAAAAAAAAGGACAGGTTTTTTTTTTCTAATACTATTAATTTTCTAATACTGTTAACACAGGCCTTTAGTTTTTCTATTACTGGTATCCTACTGTTTTCCGTTTTTGTGTTAAAAATAACCCCATAGAATAATACCTTAAGACACCAAATTAAATAACTCAAAATAAAATAAAACTAGAATTCAGGTTTAAAAAAATACTACGAAAATTTTACAATCTTTGTAAATATGTGAGCACCATGTATCTATCACATAATTGATTTAACAGTCTTTGCTATATTTTTAATTCTTTTTACCATTTGTGGTAGATTAATTTTTATTTTAGGTGTATCGTCTTCACATATATTATATAACTAGCTTCTGCCCGCGACTTCGTACGCGGATCCTGTTGATTATGCCAGCGACAACGGGGTCGTCAAAATCGAAGATCTGAAACGTCTGATGTCGAATTCTAAGAGCCCGGGGACGGGAAAACAACGGGATGCGCGAGACGATTCGAGACGTTCCAGATCTTTCATTTTTGTAAGTCAACAGAAAATTCCCATCAGACTAAACAACTTTTGCTAAGACGTCATTCCTATATATGTTGTAGTGTCGCTGGGCTTTGGAGTTCCACAACAGGTGTTCCAGATCTTCAGATTTATTCTCACAGCAGAAAATGCTCTTCACGTGGAATAATTTTTGCTATGGCACCATTTTTATATATATATTTATAGATTCTAAGGCAGATCTAAAACTGTGTACGTAGGGATTTACTTCATGCAACATATTTTGAAGCAGTGAAATCAGACTATTTGTTCAAGTGCGGAAAGTTTTGGTTTCTAATATTTGCCTGATCTTGATAATTGGATACGAAATATATTTGGAGAAACTTGGGGTCATTTTCACACAATAATGAACCAATAAGGTGGTAAACTTGGCCTTGCACTTTGAATGTTGGCATAAATGGGCCTCTTGAAATCTGTTTCGCACCAAAAGATGTCATTTGAAAGGCATTGTATACAGATGTTGTCCAAGAAATGTTTTGACTGAAAATTTTTAAATATTGATTTTGTAATATTTCAATATGTACACACATCAAAAGTGTCTAGGGATCAACATATATTTTTGCAATAACTTTTCTCCTGATTGATATTAATTAAAATTTTCTTTAAGGATTCATCAAATAAAGTGTTTTCGTTTGTCACAGTAACGATAAACCAAGTCACCTTTGCATTAATAAAGAAATTTGCCATTTTCCTAATAAAGGGATTTTTGACATTTGAACCACTAACACAAAAGTTCGAAAAAAAGACTGAAATAACAGTTTTCTCTAAAATTTTATTGGGTGACTTAAACAATTAATAATCCGTGTTTCTACCGCGAACACTAACAACACAAGAACATCGGTTTGGCATACTCAAAATGAGTTCATCCAAATCACGCTGTGGAATGGCCGCCCATGTTCGTTGCAACAACAAAAAAAGGTCTTCTTGCGACTGGATACCCTCCATATTCGGCAGAGCTCTTCTCTGTAGCATATCCCATGCATGCTCAATCGGGTTCAAGTCTGGCGACTGAGCAGGCCAGGGCAGGACATTGATGTTAGCTGCGGCGAGAGTCTGTCTTACAACTCTTGCGGTGTGCGGTCGTGCATTATCATGCATTAACTGAAATAAGGGACCGATTTGCACTTGTAGAGGAACGATGACGTCTGATACAATCGTCTCAGCATAAATTTGAGCGTTGAGGTTGCCTCTGATCCAAATCAACTCAGTTCTTCCGCCGATCCAAATACCCGCCCATACCATGATGGTTCCACTACTATAAGGATGGACTTCCTGGCAGGATTTTAATCGCTGTTGGCGTCCAGGGGTTCTCCAGTGTCGTATACGTCTTGTATCCGGTCTCATACCAAAACGAGACTCATCAGAAAAGCACACGAAACGCCATTGTTCTTCTGCCCAATTTCTGTGTTCAAGAGCCCATTGATATCGAATCCTACGATTGTGCATTGCTATAGGTGGTACCCGTAGCGGTCTTCGGGAATGAAGGTTCACTTCATGCAAGCGGTTTCTGACTGTTTGGTCGCTAATTAAGTTCCCTGAAGAGTGATGAAGCCTCACGGCTAACATCATGGCGGTTATTGTTGGAGCTCTTCGAGTTAAGATTTGAATGTATCGGTCTTGTCTCCGTGTGGTGCAGCGATACCGTCCTCCATGGCGCTCAGCCACGGTACCAGTGCTTCGGTAACGTGTCCAAAGTCGACTGATAACACTCTGACTTGTATTCAGAGCTAAAGCCACAGTACGTTGCCGGGAACCAGCTTCTATCATTCCCACGGCTCTGAACATTTCTTCCCTGCTTAAATGACGTCGCCGCTCCATAATAACGTTGGTTTTAATCAGTAGTAGGGAAACAGTAGCACTAATAATGTCTTCAATGCGTTGTATGTTTTTATAGGGAAAATATTGACAGCTGATTTTCATCTTTTACTCGAATTTGATTCACAGTTCCTGATTCAAATTATGAAATGCACCAAAAAGGATCCATATAAATTTATAAAATCATAAATTTATTACAAAGCCACATCTCAATCTCAAGAAATCCGCATAAAAATGCTTGATCCCTAGACACTTTTGATGTGTGTACTTTTCCACCTGAGCAACACATACCGTTTGTTTCTTTTTGCCATTTAACAGCTTCACAAAAAGTACAATTTTGAACCATACCTCCGATGGCGGAATACGTGGCGTAGTCAATCAAGTCATTCATAAGAGTATACGTAAATGCACTTCGTTCCTTATCAACCCAAGGAAGGTTGCCACGTCTTACGGCTATATCTCTGTGTATATTCTTCAGATGATATCGACATTCTGTTCAGAGAATGTCGAAGTCGATCAGAATTCAAACGTTCGTTGCGCTCTTCTTCTGTCTCTTCATGCCGTTCTCCAGCAATTCTTTCTCTCTCACTTTCTAACTGATTATGAATATTATGTTGTGTGTGTGTTCGGGACAATGTATGATAATCTCGATCACCAGTTACTCGCGCATCACGTTCATCACTCGTTTCAAAAGACCTGTTAGTAGATGTGCGAATACGCTGAGAACGCAGGCGTGCTTCGCGATCCGAAGAGGTTTCCACGGAGCGAGTTGCAGCCTGATGTTTTCGAACAGCATCAAGTCTCTCCTGACGCTCTTCGGTAGATTCTTGGGATCTTATGATCCACAATCTTTCAGCTCCTTTGGAACATTGGGAAAGATTTGACCTCTTTCTAGGCATGGTTATAGTTTTATTGTGAATATACCTGATCAATTAAAATCTAAGTGACTGCTCCCCTGCGTTACCGGGTAGGCTACCGTATCACGAAGATAAATGGCAAAGGAAATTAAACACTCAAATAACATAAGCCCGAAGGCATATTTATTGATAAAGTAAAAAAAATAAATGGGAGTTTTGACCAGTAGAGTCAACTTTTCAATGATATACCATCGTCACCGAAAATCAGTCCTAAACTGTTACCGCCTTCACCGCGTGGAGGTACTCCCAGCTTATGTTATTTTATAATTATACACTGAAATTAGTGATAGCTTTGATTTCCACATCAGATGTTTCTGATTTTCGATTTTTATAAGTCAACAGGAAACGCCCATCAGATCGAACAACTTTTGCTAAGACGTCATTCCTATATGTGTTTTGGTGTAGCTGGGCTCTTGGAGTTCCACATTAGGTGTTCCAGATCTTCGATTTTTATAAGTCAACAGAGAGTTCTCATCAGATTGAACAACTTTTGCCAAAACGTCATTCCTATAAATGTGTTATGGTGTAGCTGGGCTCTTGGAGTTCCACAACAGGTGTTCCAGATCTTCGATTTTTATAAGTCAACAGAGAGTTCTCATCAGATTGAACAACTTTTGCTAAAACGTTATTCCTATATGTGTTATGGTGTAGCTGGGCTCTTGGAGTTCCACAACAGGTGTTCCAGATCTTCGATTTTTATAAGTCAACAGAGAGTGCTCATCAGATTGAACAACTTTTGCTAAATCTTCATTCCTATATATGTTATGGTGTAGCTGGGCTCTTGGAGTTCCACATCAGGTTTTCCAGATCTTAAAATTTATTCTCTCAGCAGAAAATGCTCATCACGTGGAACAATTTTTGCTATGGTACCATTATTGCATCTCTTATACTTTAGCTGGTCTGTTGCGGTTCTGCGTCAGGTGTTCCATTTTCCAAAATAAATTATAGCCTATATGTTGCCCAGACTTAATACCTATACAACAAAAAAAAAATCATTCAAATCCGTCCAGTAGTTCCGAAGATTAGCGTGTACAAACAAACAGACAAACAGACAATTTTTTTTTTTTGGATTCGTGCTCTATTACTGTTTCTGAACCCCCCTCAAGTATTTTTTTTTTAATATATTCAATGTACAGACACAGTTTTTTTACTGTTTTATTATATGTATAGATAGATATAGATATAGATTATATAATGAATGTATATAAAAACTTGTAAAACATTTTAAAAGAGTAACGGTGGAATTACTTGCCCATTCTTCTCCACACGAAAACTACCTTTTGGAAGGGGCGACTAGAATCAATTCTATTTTTTTTTTTGACTTTCAAAAGCCCCTTTTAAGTGCCTTTTTGAAATAAATGATTTGACTTTGACTTTGAGTTTGAAAATGAGTAGAAAAATCAGAATTCAGAAACTGCAGTTACATAATATTCAATACAATATCAAGTCATTATTTAGTTTCTTTCATATAAGAGAAATAAAAAGAAAACTGAAGTCTAAATTCTAGATCTCAAAGATGCTGGTATTGATTATGCCAAAAAATGTTTGCTATTTTTTTTTATAAATCGTGAAGTAAGTAACTAATAGTGTTGATTATACGTGGGGCATACTGAAAGTTTCTGGATATGGCCACTTACAATAAAAGAATGAAAAAAACAATTATGGGATTCGACAATGGAACTCTTTGGAAACATGTTACTTTTTAATTTGCGACTGTCATTTGGTTTTTCATTGTGACGTCCTTTCAAAAATGTGTGTCGCTATCAAAATGAATTTAACTCGTGAACATTTTCATTCAATGATTTTTTATGATTTTCGTTGTGGCTTTAGTCAACAAGAGTTGCCAGAGACTTCAATTGGCATTTGATGATGAATCACCATGTCGCAGCTCTATGTATTCGTGGTTTGGAGAATTTAGACGTGGACGTGATCATCTTCATGATGAGGTACGCGAAGGTCAGCCGGCGACTGTGCTTACAGCCTCTTAATATTGACACCGTAGGACAACATATTGAAACTGACAAAAAAATTATTTGCCAGAAAATTGGTACTTTGTTAGGCATTGGAATTAGTCAAGTGCAAAACATTTTACATGTGCACCTTAACGCATGACTTAACGGAGGACCAGAAACCACTGCGTGTCCAGTGGTGCCGTAAAATGATAAAAAAGTTTAACGGAAGACAGTCATTAGCTGTCTATAATATCGTAACAGGTGATGAAACCTGGGTGTACTGCTTTGAACCCGAAAGAAAAAGCCAGTCGGCAGAGTGGGTCTTTCCTTTTGAAGATTTGCCGACGAAAGTTAAGAAAAGTCGAAGCATTGGTAAAAAAAAATGGTTGCTTCTTTTTCCGGCAAATCAGGACATTACACTACAGTATCGCATGAAGAACAAAGGACAATCACTGCAGATTGATACGTCAACAGTTGCTTGCCCAGAGTCTCAGAAAAAGTTCGCAAAAGCGTCCTCGAAGTAATGTCCTCCTTCACCACGATGTTTGCTTCAAATCTTGCAGCCGAAATTTCACCTAGGAAGGCATTCTTTATGAAGAGCACACGTATTCAGCTCCTATGACAATACAATATTTTATGGTACAAATCATAATGTTGTATAAATAATCTAACCAGGCCTAGGTACTTAGCACATACTGCAGAAAAAGCCTGATTATGGGAATAATCGAAGGTGCATGGGGACGTGCACCTTCGATTTTCTCCTTCATAATTTTATTTAAATGATAACACATAATGCGTCTTCTACACACAAGGAAAACTGTCGAAACGAGGACTAGAATACACACTGTTCGGAAAATCTAGCAAACCGAGGTCTTAAATACACATTGTGTGGAAAAGCTACCTAACCGAGGTCTTTTGTGTTAAAGTTAACACATAGGTCCTCGGATAATACAACAAACGTGAAATGAGTGTAAAGAGCCTGTGTATGAGGCGGCAGTGGCACCATCTGGTGGATACACAAAGTCTGTGTAAGATTATGAATAATCTTGATCAAACCGAGGTTCAGACAACTTTTTCGTATTAAGTATACAGAAAGACTCAAAATCGCTTGCAGAATACAAATCTTTGGTCAAGTCAAACCGAGGACCCTCGAAAAGGTCCTCGCTTTGAAAAGGTCCTCGGTCGTGCCTTGTGTATTCATACGCACGTCCTCGGATGGTACTTAAAACAAACACAATCACACACCCTCATATACACTCACTCACACACTCGCATATACACTCAAACATACAGAATCACTCACCTGTGCACTCTCGTGCACGCACACGCACAAATGTTCTACATAAGTTAATATGTAGCTTAATTTTAATTTACTGTTTATGTTATTACCTTATTATATATTTTTTAAGAATTCACTTATATAGCACGTTCGATTTTTTTTGTAAGCTATCTTGGAAGGCGCTGGTGTCTGTGATACAATGATTTTCTTTCATTAGTACAGGCACCAACGATACACTTTTTTTTCTGTAATGCTCATTATTACTTGGAATTTTTTTTTGTGAACCTTAAATGTGTTTTTTCTGAAATAAATTTATTAAATATAACCAACTTCCATTATAACAGTAGTTCAATCAATCAATCAAATCATTTATTTGCAACGAATGTAGGTACATAAAAATACAGGTGGAGTAGATAGGAGTGAGCCATGCCCGGAAATAGGCACGCAAAAGTTACAAAAATTGTTAAAAAGCTATCAAAAATAAAATTACAAACTAACCTGTCACAGAATTATTACAATTATATGTCACAAAACAATTATACACACATTAATAATAAATAATATTTAAAAATGTCAAATAAAAATAAATGTATAATAAGTAGTAGAAGTTAAAAATGACAAATAAAAATAAATGTGTAATAAGTAGTAGTATAAAGGATATATTAATATTACGGTTTACATTGAAGTTTACTAAAACAACAGCCTGCAGACCCTCATTACTTATGCGCCGATGTTTTCGTTACCCCGTTTGAACGCAGGCCTGTGACGGAAGGTAAATATACAATGTGCATACAGAATAGTTTCATTGTAGTACCTAGTAAAATTAATCCTTTAAACACATTAACGTTTGAACATATAAACAAATTCTCCAACTAAACTGAAATTCCAAAACTATTACTAGCATTTCAGCACCCAACATCCCGTTTATATTTTATTACTCATCCTTTTTACGGCCACTTCGGGTTGCTGTTAAAAATATCGTTCCCGCACTAAGCTACAAATTATTACCTACTACGTGACATTTTTACTAACTTATACACACCTTTTTTTTGTGCTCTGCGGGAAACATTCAAAAGGCACCCGATCTCTAAAGGTCAGGGAGTGTGGGATTTTTACCTCACTAAAACCACTCCGGTAATCACCATCAGCACATATGTTCCTCTGTAAAGACCAATTCCGGAACCCTCCTATGCAACGCCTGTAAGGCACATCTCTGGGGAGACTGTAAAGGAGCCTCCCCTGAGCCTCGCTATGTACAGTAGCACGTGACCACTTCGCCACCATCTTCCCTGGGGAACCTATCACACTTAGGATCGAGTTAAGTGGAAAAACGAAATGGAGGCCTTTTCCCTGCAGTAGAACACTGGAGGCTGATCATTTATTTATTCATGTATCAGAAAAGTATAGTCATATTTAAGCGTGAATTGAAATCTTCTTAGAGTATCGATGGCAATCTAAATGGACTCGGCCCAGAATTCGGCTACTTGTTTGTCGCCATCACCAGCGTCCATCAGTTCTTGTAACTTAACATCGTTTGGGATGGGGTGTGCATCGAGCACAGCAACACCCCTAAATATCTTAGTGTTACCGTGAACAGGTCTTTAAAATTCGGAAAAAACTGCAAGAAAAGAGGAGGTGCACACTCGCAACAGTCTTCTTCGTCGACTTGTCTCATCGAAGTGGGGTGCTTCGCCTGACGCTATGCGGATCACAGGACTGGCGCTATCTTTTTCTGTGGGAGAATTCGCGTGCCGCGTGTAGTTGTTCTGCATGAGCCGTAATCCACCACGCGGGTCCAGTGCGGGTTTGGTAGATGTCACATGATTGCCAATTTTTGGTCCTAGGAGATGCCGGTTCTCCCACGATGTTATTCCTTACTAATTTACACAAAGTAAAGCGCCTGTCTGGGTTCGAACCCACGGTCTACAACTCGAGCTTCCAAATAATCATCGAGCTACATAAATGTTTGTGTATTTTATCTTAGACTAGCGGTCCGTCCCGGCTTCGCACGGATGGAAAAAAAAGAAAAAAAATAGCCTATATGAAAGAATTTTTAAAATCGGTCCAGTACTTTTTGAGCCAATTCGTTACAAACATACATACAAATCTTTCCTTTTTATAATGTTAGTATAGATATTGTCACGATCAGCCTATTCATAAACCAGGCATTAGTGTGTTAACGTACGATTTCATCAGTAACTAGCTTGTGTCCACGTGGAAGCCAACTATACCTTAAAATATATCGTATGGCATTCGGCAATAGTGTAGCTTTCGTTAGTGAAACATTTTTTTGAAATCGAATGATTAGTTACGGAGATTACCTCCTAAATCCATACTTACAAACTTCCTAATTGTACCTATTAGTGTGTTAGTATAGTGGTTTAATATAGCATTCGTTCAAGAATATATATTTTAGCTATATTTACAAGTTTATGGTCCTAATAAATTGCTTTTGTACAGACGAATTCTTGTACTTCAGTATCTTTACGACAATTTTCATTTTCTCAATATAGATAGGTACAAATATTACAATATCCGCAATCCCCAGACAGCTATCAAAATGATAAATACTATAATTAAAATACTGCATTAAAATAATCACCAATTTTGATCTACAGCATATTGTTTCTGAAACCTTTGTGCTTACACCACGCACTGTTATCAGTTTTAATTAAAAGTTGTATGAATGAGACCCTGATTCAATAGCTAGTTATTATAAATTATTATAGCGGCAGCTGAGCTTATTAATAGAGGACCTTGAAGGCCCTTTTAAAGGCCCTCTGAAAGAACCTCGTTGCCGTCAGAGGGACAATTCTCGTAACTTTAAGTTAACAATCTGATCTCAGTCTCAATTTGTCAATGGATAAAGTATGTCTCAGGGGTGGTCCCGTATAAATTTTATTAACTTTACTTGGGTAGTTTTTGAGTTAGCTTAAATAATATGAGTTTTTTCCACATAAAATAATTATGTTGATGATGTTTTAACTGATAGTTACGTAGCAAGTAGTGTTAATTGAATTTGTGTCGTGTAGATTCAACTAAAAAGTGAGAAATAATAACTATTTTACAGAAAAAACCACCGACTTAAAAAAAACACTGTAAAGTGATAAATAACTTTAATTTCGGGAGTCGGTGTCGTTGATTCCACATTTTTGTTTTTTGACACAGACTTCCGAAATTAAAGTTATTTTTCACTTTGTAGTGTTTGTTTTGAAGTCGGTTGTTTTTTCTGCAAAAAAGTTGTAAGTGTTGCTTAGTAAAGTTATTTGAGGCCTTTCAGGAATTTTTATTTTTAATTAATTTAGGAGCAATATTATAGTTATTCAATATACCTACCACGGGTACCTACCTAATTGGATGTTTTGTCAGCCGACGATGTAGAAGATTCATAATTATGTAGGCCTGTAATATGATTTAAAATAAACTTAAGGAATTTTCGTTTCTATGATTTATCGACATTCATCGTTTTTAGGGTTCCTTACCTAGAGGATATAAACCTAATAATGGATGGACCTTATTACTAAAGGCTCTATCCGTCTGTCACAGGGCTGTATCATTTTAACTGCAATAGGCAGAGGCAGACAATTGAAATTTTCACAAAGCATGTGTATTAATGGCAGCTATAACAACTAATAATGTACAACCACGGACAATGTCGGTCGACCGCTTTTCGCCCGTATGCCGTTAGTTATAATTGAAGGGGCTTGTGTCCGGGTCGATCGATCAGGTTAAGCTACGCTTGCCGAGGTTGGTCTGTGGACGGGTGACCATCTTCACACACTAAGACTCCTCCGTACCTCGGAAAGCACGCAAAGCCGTTGGTCCCGGCTGTCATTCGTGGATCTTTGACAGTCGTTACAGGTAATCAGAAGCCCGAAAGTTTGACACCCAGTCTTACCAAGGGGTATCGTATTACCCAGTAACTGGGTTGTGGAAGTCAGATAGGCAGTCGCTCCATGTAAAATACTGGTATTCAGCTGCTTCTGGTCAGACTGGAAGCCGTCCCCAACATAGTTGAGTAAAAATATATAGTTTAATGATGCCCTTAGTAATGAGGTTTAAAAGTGGTCCACCGCCAGTGTCCGCGATGGTATATTAAATAATGTACGGTGGTACTGAACTCTTCGTGTGCGATTTCGACTCGCAGTTGGCCGCTGTTTAATAATCCATTTTGGTAAGGATCGAACTTCGACTTGTCACCATTTTTTGTATGTAAAACATTTTCTTTCTTAAGACATTTTATTCGTCTACCGTTTCTATACAACAATAATTAAATTTGATTTAGCCAAAAAGAAAATGCTTGTACAGTCCTTTCACAGTTATTTTACCTGTGACAGAAGCAACCCAAAAATAACCTTATTGTAATGAGAATACAGATCACTTTGATTTTTACAGACTTATCAGTAGCAACAATCTAACATCGACCTAATTATCACGGGACTAAAGATCACTATGATATTGAGAGTGATACAAAATGAAAAAAAAAAAATTTTGAATGGGCTGTAGTATTTACTTAGCATATAACGTAATAAAGACAACTTTGTTACAGTCCTCCTATTTGTTACCTAATAAAAGAAACTAAAACTCGACATTCCGACTAAGTTTAAAAATAAGGCGTAAAACTCGAACAATACAATCTTGTAACAACAAATGGAAGGCTACAACGACTTGGAAACGTACTTTTAACTTTAAATATATTACCAAGACTTTGAAATGCGAAATAAAATATCTTTAAACTTTGTGAAGAGAGGCAGTTTTAAGTCTAAAAATATTTGATTGCGCTGAACATTTGTGATAATGATAATGTAACATTATAAACAGCTACTTTGAAATTCAAAAGTCAGCGACTTTTTATTCAAATAGCGCCGTAATTACGTAACACGCTTTAGAATCGCAATTCGAGGGTTTTGAAGGAAATTCCTAATCCATTGCTTCATAGGTTTGAATAATTCGTTTGCTCAGTAACGTAAATTACGCAATGAACGTAGTTGAACTGTCAATAAAAGGCATTTCGATCGATTGCCATTATACAGGGTGACATGGACATCGATGCGCAACCCGTTAATCATGGATTCAAGACATGATTTTGAACATCCCTGTGATGAAATTTTTACTCGGTTATTAAGAGGTAATGCGGGTGGTCGTTTCTCCATAGAAACTCTCTCGCCTGTTTTCTTTTCTGGTTAATGACCATAAAGCAATGATTTTTTACAGAATAATAAATATTATATAATAATAATATCTATAATAATAATATTATTTAATAATTATAAATAAACAATGGCGCAGATTTACTATAACATAACTTGAAAATTTATTAAAGAGGACACAGTTGCTCATTTGCCTGAACTAGGTAGAACCTGTGTTTCAGGCTAGAAAGGTGCTTATGATTTTAATATATAAAATTAAAAACGGAGAAGACTTATTAAAAACTATTATTAACATCACACTACCAACTACACACACAACCACACTACCACCAACAACTACACTACTATCGACTAGCATGTTTTTTATACAGACAACGAGTAAATCCTCAGTTTCACTGTATAATATATTAACTACTTGTATCTCTCTATGTTTTCCTTTATGATGATACATTATTATTTTTATAAGCACTAGAACCTACAAAAAATGCTCATAATTGCCGCTGTCAACAGAGGTCTTATGTACAAATTTGACAACATAATGAAAAAAGAAAAACATAGAGACACAGTATATATCCTTCTTATTCAGTTTGTGAAATATCTTTTATATTGGTCCAATATTGGAGGTGGAAATAGGCAAGAGCCAAACCTCGAATTATGACTTTTTACTTAGGCTTTTTCAAAAGTCTCTTCGACCGCGTTTCCTCTTAAAAAGAATGTTGTTCTATACGTTTTGACCGTGTAGGCATAACACTGTTCTATGAAACAGCAGATTTCTTTTTCGATAACCAACCAAGACATTCAACTTCGGTTCAGAATTATGTGCAGAATTTATGGTTATAGTTTGCGATGTATGTGACACGTCGTATGTTCCTTACGCAATAGCCCCCGCACACCTAAAACTACTATTTTTTACTGTACACACGGCTACACATCAAGCTATACATTTCCAGTATAAGCTGATCTCACATTGTATAGGATTTCCGTACGATGCGAGACCAGCGTAAACTGGTTTTGTATAGCTTGATATGTAGCCGTGTGTACATGGTACGGTTCAATCAAATTGATTGATTTTAACCCCTTTGACTTTATTTAGCAACGTTGTAATATTAAAGTCTCCTTAGACATACATTTTTAAATGTCTTTACTTTGAGCAACTTTTATAAAATGAAGATGAACCATGAATTGATTCACTTTAATGTTTACACGATTCAAATTTATAGTTGTGTTATCAAACTTATAGAAAAAAAAGAAAGAAAATTTGTGTAGTCCGCACAAACTAAACGCACAATATAAAAAGACACAAAATACATACAAAATAGGTAAAAGCCTCGTAAATTGAAAGGTAAAAGTGAACAATGTTATTTCGGTGTTACTTATCTTAAGGGTATTGTGTTCAAACTCATCTTAGTCACTTATTTCCTTTCCAAAGCTATCAACCGGTAAATATACACGACATATATATGTACCTACCTACCTACATTCTCGTCACTCCCCGTCACTTCTCCAATATTTTTCCGAGCACGTTTTTCTCCGCATTGCCCTTATCTCACCACTTTTAGCAACATGTTCACATTCGAAGGGCAATTTGTTCTTTCTCAAAACATTGAGTGGGCACATTCGCGCATCGTTATTTGTGACACACCAGGGAGTGACCGCCTGTCCCAGCTAGTTCTTGCCCGTAAGGCCCCGTTTACGGCCTTGAGCGATGTGACTTGCGTCAGGCTCCGTTCACAGCCTCGAGCGAAGCGACTTGCGTCAGGCACCATTCTAGGCCTCGAGCGATGTGGCTTGCGTCAGACCCCGGGCACATCTTTGAGTGATGCAACTTGCGTCAGACTCCGTTCACGACTTCCCCGCATCCTATTTAAAAGCGATCGTCGCGCGAATATGCGATCGACGCGTTCATATGTCATGTCACTTTTTGTTCGGAAAACCGGACAGCGCTCTCTATTGGCGCGACCATGCGTTCAGGTTTACCGAACAAAAAGTGACATAATTATGAACGCAAAGATCGCGTATTTGCGGGACCATCGCTTTTATAAAGACACAGCTTTCAAGTGATGTGACTTGCTTCAGGCTCGCTTCAGGGCCTTGAGCTATGCGACTTGCGACGTGACTTGCGTCAGGCCCCGTTCACTGCTACGATCGTTGTGACTTGCGTTGTAGCTTGACGCAAGTCACGTGCGTGCATCACCTGTTTTCATCCGTCGCTCCGCAAGTCAAGTCGTGGTGACTCGTCGCCGCATTCTTTAAAAAACTTCTTTCATTTGTTTTCACAAATCGCATGTCGCTTGAGGGTGTACTTGTGGCCACGGGGCAAAGACCATTTCACAAGTCTACGTCCTGAGTTCCAGTCCCAAAGGGATAACTTCCTTTTCCACATTTTTTTTCCTGTCTGCGAATTGCAACGTTGCCCAAGTTTGTTCAGAGTTTATTCTTATTTATTATTCTATAAAACCCGTCATAGCCCGTCTTCAGCGTTAGTTTGGAAAATGTCTTAGAAGCTTTTAAGACGTTTTAAGTTGATAAAATAAAAAACACTCTTTCGAGCTGAGCTAAGCTGATTAACGTTTTTCAGTTTTATCAAGATATTACAGATTTAAGGTTGTCGGTATAATTAATTTTGTTGAGTTATTTGCGGGTCTTTAAAATATCTTTGAATAAGTTAATAGTAATGGTCGTAATCTTTGTGACACTTAAAGTAAGTGAAAATATAGGTTATAAATTAGATAAAGACGAAGAACATTTCTGTTACATAGTACATTATAATTATATGTTATATCTTTGTTTATCCTGTTGATCTGCAAAGAAGATGATAACAATGTTATAAGATAATATTTACCCAGTCCTTCAGACCGTATTTCGGTCATGACAGCCAATCCCAAAGGAGATTAGCCTTCGGTGTGGGAGATCTACTGACCCGATAGACGATGTAATGTATTAATGTCAATAATAATGCCACAAAAACATTTCATGTTAATTATTGCCAAGACGAGACCATGTAGCTCGCACTGTCAAAAAGTAATCAGATCTCATGTAGAGCCAAGCTTCTAACTCTACACGCCCTAACTCTACAAGACCTAACTTCGCAAACTACACCTTAGTCAAAATATATCTTGGCCGTTTCGTTACTACAAGAACCATTGTATAACAGTATGAGAGTTTTTCACCTTACGCTCATGTGAATGTAGCGAAATGGCCAAGCCATATATTTTGACTAAGGTGTAGTTTGCGAAGTAAGCCCTTGTAGAGTTAGGGCGTGTAGAGTTAGAAGCTTGGCTCTACATGAGATCTGATTACTTTTAAACAGTGCAAGCTACATGGTCTCGTCTTGAAAACATTTAACATGAAATGTTTTTGTGGGATTTCATTTCTTTTTATAAGTTGCTTATGATACACTTTTATCCCGTAATGCAAGGGTTTGAGGGATGTTTTTTTTTTTAATTATGTTTTAATTTGTAAGAAGAATGTACTTGTATAATTTTCAGATCTCAAGCATGAAAGTAAGCTTGTATGGGAAAACCGAAACAAGTCATTCCTTAATTTAAAGGGTAGGGGATGATTTACTAAAAATCCTGAAATACATATCTATCTTATTATTTATTACAAGGACCCCCTATATAAATTTTCAGACCTCTAGCATCAAAATTTACGGAAGTGTCATACAAACTTTCACCCCCTAGTTTAAGGGGTTGAGGGGTAAAAGTTTCAAGTATTAAGATTTTTTTGTTGTTTGTGTACTATTACTAGCTTACATACCAAATTTCAGCTTTCTAGGACTTCAGAAAGAACCTTAAGAATATGGATGATCATCAGTGAGTCAGTGAATTAATAAAATCTAATGTATAAGAGCTATGCAATTGAAACTTTACAGGTTTAATAAGTCAACCACTAAACATCATGTCCCGAAAATTTTGTTTATCTGGTGTAATCCAAAAAACCCAAGTTAAGAAGGTTCAAAAATACGACGAAGTGCTTCGAAAAAAGGTAGGTAGTGCCCTTGCGCTTCGCTTCGCTCGTCTTGACGGGGGCACTCCCGTGCCCGCAGATTCATACTCACTCACCGTTCATATCAATTTAAGTTTTTCCAGAACTTTTCAATTTTATGGGTAACTTTTTAATTGTTAATTGACTGAATTCGGACTATTAACAAAAATAAAAAAGAATCAAATCTGTTCAGCCGTTCCCAGGTCCTGCGTTTACCATCGACCAGCATTTAATTGTTATTTTATTATTAACAGATCAGGTAGATGCATCTAAAGTACAGGAAAACTCTAAAAGTCTCTAAAACAAAGAATAACATCATTAAAATCGTTATGATCAATTGTTTGTCCGCTTACAATTTTCTGCTCTATAAATATTTTATAAGCAAGAACGGTTGTAAAACATATTTTTATATTATAATGATTTGGTTATAAAAACTTGCCGGGACGGTCATAAAAAATTACCGTAGCCCATGGATTGCCGAATTAAAAAAGTCTCATGTGCCCGAAATTTTATTTTCAAATTATTGTGTTACGACTTTCTTGTAGTTACAAAAGAAAATATATTTAAAAGCGTAGGATAGTCTGTACCAGAAGTGGTCATCGTATAGTCGCCGGCCCGTAACATAGCAGAGTCGTTAGATGCGTTTTTCCTTTCTTTAACTTTCTTGTAAACAGACATGTTTAAAAATAATCTATGGCAATTACCATAGTATAATGACAAACAATAAAAGTGACCATTTTCTTGTTGCACTAAGGCCCGTATTACAGAACGTCACTCAATACTCAAGCATTACTTAAAACTAGATTCAAGCCATTTGATTGGTTGAAACTAGTTTTAAGTAATGCTTGAGTATTGAGTGACGTTCTGTAATACGGGACTAAGTGTACTTACGCTGACTTACTCCAACTACGCCAAAATCTTGCCAAGTTACGTGCCGGCGACTATACTAGTGGTTGAGCAGCTTCAGGATCGTGCCAAAATATAACAGTTCGTCGTGCAAGTGGTACAACCAAGAAGTATAAAGAAAAAAGTGGAGGCAACACTCTAAATACCTAAGTGAAACCGACTGTGGTCGGACGCTCTCTTTCTGAATATATACATAAGCCAAAGAAAACACATATCACTGTCTCGTTCTTATGTGCGTATTTAGAAAGAGAGTGTCCGACCACAGTCGATTTCACATAGTTATTTAGAGTGTTACCTCCATTTTTATCTACAAGCTTCTTGGGTACGATAGCGGCTCGCCTAACATCATCTACTGTCATCGGAGGATAGCTGTTAAGGTGCGTACGGATAGCGCGTACACTAGTACGCGTAGTCAGTTTACGCGTATCCGGAACATAATGTCCATACTTGCAGCTACGCGTACACTCTTGGGGAACGCGTACCGCGCGAGCTAGCTCGCAGCGCGAGCCGTCGTCAGTCGGTTTTTGGTCGCGCGTCAAAGAGTAGGCACACGACCGGGTACGCTGTATTTGGACCGCAAAATGAATAGACACGCGTGTTCTTCGAGTTTCAATAATGAAAATATGATCAGACTTATCGGACAACACACTAACTGATTATCGAAATAACGATTTACGCTAAGATGCATGAAAGGCAATTTTAAATGAAGTGAAAATTCCAATAGATGTATTAAAAAAAGATGACAACTTTATTATTTAACTTTATTTTTATTTAAAATGTGTTGAATAATGAGTAATGCTGCAGCAGTGGTGGTGCACGCAACCGCTAAGTTTGTCGAAATGACTGGGGCTCGCGGAGCGCTCTGGATCGATTGACCTCGCGTACAGGTTCGCGGCGGTCCGTACAGGAGCTGTACGCGTATACAATGTACGCGTGGATAGTGTTTCCCAACTACGCGTAACACAGGAACGCGCTATTCGTACGCACCTTTACGCAAACATCGAAGCAGCGCTCTGCTAGAGTAATTGTCACCAGCCAGATTCCAGTAACTATGAATCAAACACCCCCAGTCACTCAACAAATTCTGCAAAATAAACACAACAACGTGTATTCTACGATAAAAATCTAAATATTTTATACTTACCGAGTCCTAAGCAAATAGGTACAATTATAACAGTACCGTACTTCAATTAAAACCCTGTAAACAACGCACCAAACTCTAAGACCACATACCTCCATAAATTTTGAACAAAACAGCGATAAGTCCTAACTTTCTTGTTCCACGATATATTAATATGAGCTGTCTAATTAACTGAGTACCTGGTTAACTAACTCTTGAGTAATTATAGAACCATGCTTCGTCCTGCAAAAGTCAGCTGAACTAATCGGCTTCGCAGCGGGAACTAATAACGGAAGCGCTGTAAAGCGCTTGAGCGTAGTACGCTGTGCATAAAAATGGCATGCAACATCGCAAGTATGCAGTACAAAATGCCAACAGCATGGATGGGGAATTTTTATTAAAATAGTGACAGAAGGAATTGAATGTTTTTGCTTCTTTATTTTAAAAAGCAACGTTCAGAATAGAGATCAGATACCTATAAGTAGTTGATGAGCAAAAATCTTTATAAGTAAACTAGCTGACCATTATTTGTTATCTGTTGTTACTGTCTATAATTTTATTTTATTTTCTGTTTTTATTGGACCTTATAACTGAAGGAATGTAATTGTATAGGTTAAAATTAAAGATTTGCACACCATAAGTAATGGTAGAATGTAAAGGGGCTTAAGGGGGTTTTAAGATCATACATTTGTAAACCTTCTGGCAAATAAATGAATTTGAATTTGAATTTGGCCCCGCAAACGTCTTTTTGCAAAAAAAAAAAATAGGGCTATGAAAAACAGACAGTAGCCGATTCTCAGACCTACCCGATATATACACAAAATTTCATACAAATCGGTCCAGCCGTTTCGGAGGAGTATGGTAACTAACACTGTGACACGAGAATTTTATATATTAGAAGAAAGATAAAACAAAGTCGGGTTAGTTACACCATTTATAACTAAAGAACGACTGAACCGATTTTTATGATCTTTGATTGTTTTGTTGGATTTTTCTCCGTCCCGAATAGCAGAATAACTTTTAAAACATGGAGAAAAATCACAAAAAAAAAAAAACATTTTTTCATACATTTTATATGGAAAAAACCTATTTGCCTAATTATTACAGCCGCTGCAGGAAGTTTCACATTCTTCCATTAATTGAGCAGAGAAAAATTGCCGTCATGGTGTTCTTGTTTAATTTGGCAAATGGTTCAACCGACTGTTCTGAATTGATGAGCAAAATTGGGCTGCGTGTCCCATCCTTCACCTTAAGGAATCATATATCTCTGCATGTTCCCTCTGTGCGGTGCATATATCGACAAAACTCTTACGAGTATATGATAAGAGCTAGCAGGGCATACAACTCGATGTGTCAGAGTGTTGATGATCTTGATTTATTCTCCAACAGTCTTTCTAAACTCAATAAAATACTGTTTAAGAACTTCTTTGAAGATCAGTCTTTAATTCTCTCCAAGTACTTACTTATTCTTACTTCGCTTACCTGTCTACTGTTTCTTGTGCTAGCCTAATATTGTCAGTGAAAACTTTTAATTGGCCTTCTTTCACTATCTGTATCCTAGCTGTAAGTTTTCTTAAGAAATAAAAAAAAATAAAAAAAAATAACGGGTTCACCGCCGCACCGTTTAGAAAATAGATCTATATAAGTTAAGTACACATCCACGTTTTTATGCCGAGTCTAACGACAGCCAACCGCTGCCATCAATTTCGATATCACCTGTCGCAACTCGCGAACTAAAAAGAGAAAAATTGTGCAAACGTGCCGCATGCCAAAAACTAGGAACGTTTCGGAGAGTATCAACTACCCCCAACTTCAACCGGGGTGTAGTTGTGACTGAAATGTTGAAAAGCCGACCAAGTGTAAGCCGGACTTGCGTACTATGGGTTCCGTAAGACACAACACGTCATAATATAGATATCTGTTAAAAAAAGCCACGTGAAAATTATATTATCATGGATGTGACCTTAATGCTGTGTATACAATATGTTCTTCAGAAAGGTTTGGTGCGTAGACTTGAAACCGACGTGTGTTTATGACCAAAGGGGCAATTTTCGTACTGTTAAGAACGTTCACAGTCTGTTCTCAGCCTCAATCTGTCAAAATACCTCTAAATTCTCTAAATTGTTGATAAGTTTTTGACATTAATTTGTTTGTCACCGAGATGAGACTGCAACTAATCTGCATTCGCGATTTATTTGCCAAAAATATAAACAAACATGAGTTTATGGAAAAACTAGCTGCGCCCCGCGGTTTCACCGGCGTAAGTTTTGATCCCGTGGGAATATGGGGATAAAAAGTATCCTATGTGTTATTCTGATGTATAAACTATATTACTGTAAAGTTTCATCAAAATCCATTTAGTAGTTTTTGCGTGAAAGAGTAACAAACATCCATCCTCACAAACTTTCGCATTTATAATATTAGTAGGATAGTAGGATTTATAGTAGGATAACTTTAAATCCTTCACAATAAAGCTTAGCTTACCATACACCATCAAACATTTTTATAACTTTTTCAATAGTGCTAGTCACTCTGAAATCAACTTAATAGTCATTGAAATAAAGTTGATATTTGTTTAACTTGAAATAATATTAGTTTGAAACTTATGTTTGAATAGATATTAGATTTTCAAAGTTTGAAATTACGATATTTGGCCTTCTGATGTATGAACATAAACGAGACAAAAGTAAGTAAGGATCGTAACAGGTAGCGTTCTATAATTTCTGCCTAACCCCCCTGCGCGAGTTTATGTACGGGTATAAAATGATTTTCTTTTTTTTATAATATACTCCCTTGTATTTGGACTTTTTTACATATTTGTCCTGTTAGCAGCCCTAGCCACACGTATTTTGTGAAATTTTCAGATGGCAACCTGATCATGTAACGGTTTAGCAGCACTGCTTGTGACAGACAGTCGATGTAGGCTCAGTAATAGGGTCCCGTTGTCCCTTTGAGTACCGAACCCTGAAAGTATCGCAGAGCAAGCCCAGTCGATATTTGTGCTCCAAATTAATAGGACGTGCTTCTCAACTGGTGTAAACGAGCGAACTTTAACGTTTGCTGTAGATAAAATGTAGATTTTTTAACGGTTGGTAAGTAATTGCTTTATAGCTGTGTCGTTGGTCTAGTTAGGCGAGAGGTCTTGAGATCTCAGATTAATAATAATGAAGCAACTTTTTTGTCAAGCAAATTTCAAAAATTTACTTAACACAAAAGTTGAATTTACTTATTTCTAGAGTCGCTACTTGTAATTAACTTGTTTCGGTAGATTTACGTGTGTCTTTAACTCGAGGTGAAGACTAAATACACATGACACCTTTTGTACCCTAGATCAGATGAGATAAGAATATACTTATATTTGCTCACTTATTATAATTTATTTTTATTGCTACTAGAATCTTGTAGACCTAATATGTCCAAACAAAGCGAGGCATGCGCCGCAAATCTATACTAATATTAAAAAGAGGAAAGATTTGTATGTATGTTTTTAACGAATTGGCTCAAAAATTACTAAACCGATTTTAAAAATTCTTTCACCATTTGAATGCTACATTATCACTGATTAATATAGGCTTTTTTAATTGCAAGAAAAAAATAAAATGTTTAAAAAATAAATGTCCGCCCGTGCGAAGCCGGGATAGGCCGCTAGTAATAGATAAAATTTTGCAGACTGAAAAAAAGGGAATAGAATTTTTAATATGGTAGGTAGGTAATTGCTTTATTACTGTCTCCTTGATCTAAATAGCCAAGAGGTCTTGAGATCTGAGTTAAAATATTAAAACAAGATTAAGTAGGTAATCAACTTCATAGTCAAGTAATTTATAAGTGAAAGACTTGGGAATATTCGTGACGGTTTTGAACACCAGAAGCTTGAAGGCTTTATAGTTATTTATCACAGAAGGAGCAAAAGTCATCACTCTATCGGAAGATGCTGTATTTTTTGCAAATGGCAGCAAATGTCAATTCTACCTTGACATTTTTGTGAAGTAAACAGAGAAAAAATACGCGACAACAAGACATGAATCGCTATATTCTTACTCATAAACGCGGAATAATTGTTTCGGGTCGCCTAATCTCTCGTTATGGCGATTTGCAATAACCGGCAAAAGAGAATATCCGTCAAAAATATGGGGACCTATCGCCAGAAGTTCTGGCAAGGGTGATGGAAAATGCCATAAATCGGGCCCAAATAGTCATCAATTTTGGCGGCGGCCACAGCCAATATCATTTTTTCCCCTTAATGGAAAAAATAAGACATCAAATAAACATATTCCGAAAGCAGAATCAAAGTTTTTCATTCATAAAAAAATATATCCAAAGAACATCGGGTGAAAATTCTTGCGCCAACTTCATTGACTTTGTGAAATCATTGACCAACTTGTCTAAGATGCCTCAAGTTAAGGCATGCGTTAATGTGTGTGTACCATTCGAAGCACATGCTTCACACTGTCTGGACACAGTTTATCGTCAATTCGAACGATTTTGAATTGGATTCTATTATTAATTAATTAATAATCGGAGAGCCGCAATAATTACTAAAAAGTTAATAATAAATTATAATCATGATTAAGTATAAAAAGTTGGTGCAAAATAAAAGCCCCAATTGAAATAAAAAAAACTCATTGCTATAAGCCTGCGGGGATGACCTCATAATTGGCTCTAACACAAATTCACGAAAATTCAAAATTATTTTTTATTTGGCAAATTATGAGAGCTGCCTAAAAAAATGCCTCAAAAGGCTGAGTGAAACAGCTTCAGGCGAGGGCTTTAATCAAAACATATAAATTCGGGAGGCTTAGCTCGTAAAAATATAACTAGGATTTATTTGGTTGAAATATAGCAACCTAAAATGTTAAGAATGCCTTCAGGCCTTTTGCCCCTTCTTTATAGAAACTAGAATAATAAATCAGTTTTTACATAAGTTAAGTAAGTTGTATCTACATTTCTTTTTTGAAACCACAGTAGAGAGAGCTTCGTGAGCTCGAACGAAAAATTCCAAACGTTAAGTTCTAGATACTAGTTAAAATGTTATCTATACTTCTATACTAATAACTATTATAAAGAGGTAAAGTTTGTAAGTTTGTATGTAGGGGGTAATCTCTGGAACTAATGATAAAATTCTAAATTTTTTAAAAATATGATCTGTATTGGTTTACCTATGTTAACAAATAAATAAATATTATTATTATGGGGTATTATTATTTATTTATTATTATTTGTTTTTGCTTGGCGTTCTTTCTGACTTTTTTCCTTTTTGCTCGGCCCCTAAGCGCTTCGCGTGATGTTAAATAGATTTCCTATAGATTTCCTCAAAATTTAGGCTAACAAATACAAAAATAATTTTACAAATCCGACTCGAAGTTCCAGAGATTAGCGCTTTCAAACAAACAAACTCTTCAGCTTTATTATTAGTATAGATAAGTACAAGGATATTACGTGTACAATTTGACAATTTCATACCAATCTCATTTTTTATGTATTTCTTTCTCAATTGACTTCCAAACCGATACCTACCGAAAATTCAACGATGTTATTTAAATACCACAATTTTCTTGCAAATATAATATGGCATGGGTAAACAAAATTCCTTGGGGTCGACGTCGCGATCAACCCGTATAAATATTACCAAGGCATCACCCCACACAAAATTCTTGAATTGATTTACTAAGAAGACTTTGTTAGGTCGCCTTTACTAACAATAATAAACTTCGGTTTTGTATGGTTTCGGTAAAAAACTGTGGTTTCTTTTGCGTGTATATGAAAATTTTAAAATAAATTTATCTACATTTTCATTTTGATGCTGTCTAAGGAACTCTTAAGTCAATGCATTTAGTTCAATCTAGCTGACCCGGCGTACTTCGTACCGCATCAGTCTGGTATCAATAGAAAACACCAAGAAAGTCGAAACACCCCTCACACATATTCAGCAATTATTTACAGTTTAGCAGCTAGACGGTTTTGAATATTCTTTGAGAAATTCTTACTTGACTTCAGACTTTTACTGCGTAGCCTTTTTTATTTTTTATTTTTATTTATCCTTAAATTATGGTCCACGACCAATCAAAATGTGTCTAAACATCACCCAAATTGACTAAAACTTAGATCAAAAGAAAATGTATTGCTCGTCAAGATTCTTTCTTCCTACCTATTTAGAAAATTACCCTATTTCTTAGTCCCAGATGTACTACATTACACTAAAGCTATCTTTAGCGAAATTGCTTCAGCTATTTTCAGCGATGTACAGTCAGCAAAGGAGATAAGTATGCAGGGTCGTCGAATATAGTTTAAGTTTAGTAAGAAACCGATTGATGTTTTCGAATAAAATTTAATTTGCTAAATGAACTGTTTGTTTTCAGTTAAGTAATTAAATTAAATTTTATTCGAAAACATCAATCGGTTTCTTACTAAACTTCAACTATACAGGGTTATTCGAAAAACAGCAGCAACCTCTAGAGAGGTCATTTTACTCATCATTATGAACAACTTTTACTATGGGACCAAACCTTAAACCTCGAAAAAAAAAATAAGCCGTTCCTTACATTTTGACGAAATAGACGAAGATAAATGTAGGGAACAGCTGATTTTTATTTCGCGATTTCAGGTTTGGTCCCATAGTAAAAGTTGTTCATAATGATGAGTACAATGACCTCTTAAGAGGTTGCTGGTGTTTTTCAAATAACCCTGTATACGACGACCATCGAACCCTGCATCCCTGCATACTTATCTCCTTTTTTGACTGTACCTAGGCAGCCTAGATTGTTATCACTTATCTACACTCTCTTAGTCAGCACATACGGAACTGCAGGCAACTAAGTCTGACCTGACTACACGTTATTACTTAAGTTGCGACCACATGTTACTCGCTATCGACCTCGTAGGGGTTCAAGTTTTAACAGCTCCCAAGTCGTAAAGCGATACCTGCAGTTTATAGGGTAACTTAATTAGCTTAATGGACTATTAAGTTTACTTATTCTTGAAGTAAATTGTAAATGAAAGCCTCTCAAGATGTACAGTCGACAGCACATAGTTGGAAACGCTTTGACCTTGACCTGACCTGGCGTAGTACGAAATTTTAATAGAATATAAGGCCAGCTTATACTGGTTTTGTTACCGTTACTAACCAAGTGATATTGCCGAGCATGAGGTCTTGGAATCGATTTCAAGGTCGGGTATAGTGTTACTGGGTTCTATTATCCGGCGTCTGGATTAATGCCCGTATGATGGCAATTGGCTCACCCCCGCAGATATAGATAGACCTAGATAACGCAAGTATCACGAACTGTATGAAGACCAAGCGTGCCATTTTTTGACTTCCTTCTATGACGTGACGTGAGTTTGGAAGTTGGCGGTGTGATACCCCTCGGAAAGCACGTTAAGCCGTTGGTCCTGCGTTGATCTGTCTCCGGTCGTGTCGGATTGCCGTCCCATCGGACTATGAGAGTGAGGGAAAAAAAAATGCACCTGTGTCTGCGCGCACACGTGTGCACTATAATATCTCCCGCGCCAAAGGTTAGTCTCCGTTGAGATTGGCCGCCGTGGCCGAAATACGGTCTGGAGGACTTTATTTATTTTATGACATCACAAGCACTATTTACTTTTAGTGATGGGAAAATCAAATCGATTCAAAGACGCCGCCGCTTGCGGCACCCGTCTCGCCCCACCCCCGGGGCCTAGCGCCAGCGGTCACGCTCACCCAGCCAGCAGTACTCAAGACTGAACGCGAAAGTGGTGGCTTACGATTTTTGTACGTAAGCTGGGCACGCGAAATAGTTGCTCTTGCGTTATCTAGGTGTATACATAAATCTGTGTTCACCCCCTGTTATTTCATGGGACTTAAATTACATAACTAGAAAAATGTGAGTGCAGGTACTCTGTCCAACTCTTCGGGGTACCAAGGTGTGATGTTATGACGTACAGCCTACTTTACAATTTTAAAAGTAATTTTTTAAACTAGTTACATTAAAATAAAGCGTCCTTGTGACCTCCTTTGTAAAGAAAAATTAAGCTTTTATTTAATAAATAAACTGCTGAAATAATTCTTCAAAAATAAAATGAAATAAGAATGCAATTTTCTAGACGATAAACTCTAAGAAGTCATTTCAGAATTATAAGTGCCTAGATGCTCCGGTGCACTTTTTATGGTTTTTTTATGTATAAAGCTCTAAAGTGGCCTGTATTATTTTTAAAGCTTTTAAAAATGCTTATATTTCTTGAAGAAAAATCAACAAAGTAATAAGCCAAGCATTTGCTAATCAAGTGTTCTTTTTAAATAAAATGGCACTTATATTTGAAGAAAATATACAGACATAGAGAAAATTAACTTATCTTTAAACTTGCTAATAAAAACATGTATCATTTTAGGTTTCTAAGTGCACTGAATAATAGTGAAGGAAAAATATAGTCAGGTAACTTGAACTTACATTAATTAGCCTATAGTGTACCCGCTGCTGGGACAAAGTCCTGAGGCCTCATTTCTTCGAGATGGAGTGGGCTATAATCTACTACGCCGTCCCAGTGCCGGTTGGTAGGTGTCACATGTCTTCGAATTTTTGGTTCTAGGTCATGCCGGTTTTCTCATGATGTTTTCCTTCACCTTACTTGAGAGCATAATGTTATGAAATAAACAAAGTAAAGCGCCTAGCTGGGTTCGAACCCACGACCTCCAACTCATAAGTCATGGATTTTGCCCTCTGTCAACCTGGACTTAGTGTTCTGAAAATATCATGACCACGCTGTGGATGGTCATCATTGATGCTCGTCCTCCTTGTTCGTTCTCCTCAAGGAGGACGAGCATCAATGATGCAAAGATGATGGCATAATGATGGCATGCATGGATGATACAGTGCGACATTACACACACTACTGACAAATGCATGCTTCAACTGGACAGGTCCACTTAAATCTGTGTGGTTCCTTCCTCAGAAGACCATTTCTGACACTTACTTACATGGTCCTCACATGATCTGACCAAGATTATGTCTGGACTTTAAAATTAATTTTGACCTCTGAGTTTGTTTCGCCATTTGTTATCAAATAAAAAAGTTTCAATAAAAAAATAATCTTATCTGACTAAGACAGGAAATGTACTTTTTTTTTTTAAATATGTCCTGTTAAAGAGATTCCGATTTACAGAAAACAGTTTAATATAATTTAATTATAATGTCCTTATTTAATTAGTTATTAGAAAATTCCCGGAAGTTTTTTATCGCAGCAAACGGTACTACAACCTCGCACTTTTATTTTCCTTTCGAGCCCAATACGGCGTTTAAATTATCAGATTGTTCTCCAAACTTTCGGGCATCGTGCGTTGCCAAACGGAGGAATCCCCTGCGGTAATAATACCTTTAAATAAAAATACAACAATCGGTATAATTCAGCCCATTCCGTCGACAATGGCAGTGTGACAACGAATTTGCAAGTCAATGTGCCAACTGGCTCTACAGACCAACTTGTAATGAAAGCTAGATAATATTGTTAGCTGGTCTAAGAGCGTTATCACACTGAAGATTTGTGAGCGTTTTTCCAACAAGATGATTTGTGAAAGTGAAAAGAAAGAATAAAACACGTCTATTTTTGGTTACTATAACGCAAAGAAAAAACTCATGAAAGGAACCATTTGGAGGAAAATATGCATGACATCCACGTAAAACGGCCATCTCTTAGCATAATGCTGTGACACACAATGTCATGTTTTACATTCACGAAAATAGCTCTCGATAAGGCGCCCTCTCACCGCCCGTGAGCAATAATGTATGTAATGTAATGTATTTTCTTTTAAAGATGCAATGAATTGAATGAATTTTATGTATTTCTTTGTTCCTTGGTAAAGAAATAAATTACTCAGGTTCTCCTCACTCACTCATGTAATGCTCGAACTTAAACTTTTACATTACAGGCGACTGCTCCCAGAGCGCCTATGTACACGCACCGAGCGCGCGAAACAATTGTCTCCCAGAAGCACGCTCGTAATTAAATTGCCAGTGTGATAAGGTCCTAAGTTCGCGGTGAGGTCGTATTAGTTCGGGCGAGTCCAAAGCGATTTTCAAACACTTCAGTCTGATAATGTACTGTTAGCGTCTGGATTCTGTTGCTGAAAGTTTGCAGCTTCGAAGAGCTGTTTTTAATGAGTAAACAATGTTGTGGAGAATCTAAGAGACGGCCTCTTGTTGTTTAGTTTAGAGGGGAAGTGAATTAAACGTTTTATTACGAGAGCTGCTACGTGGTCTTTATGAGTCTCGCATGCTTTGACAATGTATGGAGGAACAATAATGTCGTTTTATTTTTAACATAGAGGCGGCAAACATTTTATGGTTCTCTTAGTAATTTTGCCAACCATCTTTCATCCTATAACCCCACAGCGGCTTAGCAAAGGGTGATGAACTAATCATCAGTTTTTTTCAAGTGCGTATACTAATTATGACTGCCTCGATGGTCGAGTCGTCTCAAGCGCTACTTCTGAGCCTAAGGTCCTGGGTTCGATTCCCAGGTGGGCATAGGTCTTAAAATAAAGGATGATTTCCACCAAACTGATCAAATCGCATCGGATCGGAAAGGATACGAATGGATGCGGTGACAGCCGATTGCGTCCGGCAGGATGTCGACGCATACGATCGGCTCCATACCGTCGCTTGCGAACGTATCCGTTTCTGCGCCTAGTCAAATAGTTTCGTTCCTACCGTGTTGACGTGTTTTAATTTTTGAAAATGGTTGAAGTTGATGTAGTATTGTTGGCTATTGCATTAGAAGAAGAAGAAAATAATTATAAAACACTTAAGAAGGAAAGAAATATTTGGACGACAGCCGAAAGGATTCGATCGGATACGATGATAGGCGAACGCAGCCGATCGTGCGTCGCAGCATACTTTCAGCTACGATCACGTGTCGTGGAGGACGCCCGCGGACAAGCTACTGTGCGCGGCTTGGTAATACTGTGTACATGATTGTAAAATCCATTCCGATCCGATGCGATGCGAGCCGTTTGGTGGAAATCATCCTTAAGTAGACCTCTGTACAACCCTTTGCGGAAACGAAGGCGTGAATGTATGTTACTTATTATGATAATTATTGCTAGTTTAATGGAAAGAAGAATTTATTTGTGATTGAAACAGCTGCTTCTCATATTATGCTACTATCCCTGTGAAAACTGTACGTGAGAACTATATTTCGCCTGAAAAATTCTGCAATTTTCAAATGCAAATATTAAATGGTACAGCGACGAAAATAAAATGTGAAACAAAATTATTCGTTCCCTCTCACAAATTGTTGAGTCCTCTCGCTATGTAAATATTTTAATAGCCATTTAAAGACTTGAAATTATATCATTTTAAATCTCTGATGTTTCTTATAAAAAAACAGTTTTGTTCGAATAGGCAACAATTTTATTGGAGAATTCCGATCAATTTAAGTATAAGTTATCTAAAAAAAACAGAATCAAAATAGTTTCTATGTAAACTATTTTTTTTATAAAAGGTAAGAAAGGTATATATATAAAACAAAACTTAAGAAATATTTATAATTTATTTATTTAGGGACAACAAACGGCAGTGTAATAAATAAGTAAACAGGTTAGAACTTAATAATAGAGATAACAAATACACTATTCACAACGTTATCCACATATTACTAAATAAATCAACTAGTTTTAGAACGAATAAAAAAAAAATCTAACCCTGTAACGTCATCAACACCCCAGAGACAAATATAATATTATTACTTAGATGTATACGAAGTGCTTACCGCACTTCGTATGTCATTCTAAGTGAACTGTTATTTATGTTTTTATGAGAGAGAAAGACATGAAATTTTAACAACTTTTATGAGCATTGTCTTAAGGTGAATGCTTCAACAGCCCGCGAAATTCGAATTTTCTTACGTTTTTTGCGATTTGCATTTATGTATTAGGTTGATTATTAACAAGTTTAAGCTTACATAATTATAATCATTAAAGTCATCTATAAGACTATAAGACCATATAATCCTAACTACGACAATTCCATGATGTTAGAATTACCTGGTCTTAAAAAGTTGTATTGATGACTTTGATGATTATAATTCTGTAAATACATCCTTGTTACAGCCGCGAATCAAATTTGGATCACCATATAACCTAATACTGACTAAATTACTATACAAATAAATACAAAAAAAAAACAAAGGACATTTAGGCGTCGAAGTACTCGTCCGCATCGCTGTCATCCGGAAAAATGCCCAGAAGACTGGCAGCATTGCCACGTTGAATGGCAATGCTAATTCTTTGACCAAAGAAAGACCCAGCCCTCTGGTCACGTTAAGTGTCGACTAACCGGCGAGAAATTTCATTAAAAAGGAGACGCGCACTCGGGCCCCATGACCCGAGCGTTTCGACCACAACCGGCTCAAAGCTGTAGTTGCCCATAAGGTTGCAGTATTTGCGCCGCTTGAGGGTCTCAGCAGCCGCAGCAGCAGCGCCAGCACAGCCCGCCGTGCTAGGAACATGAGATGGCGCAAGGGTATCGACACACGTTGCGTCCCACACCAGAGGCCTACCCATCTTCCAAGGCAACAACGTCATACCGTCTGGTCTCTTCCCATCGTCACGTACTACTGACTTATACTGACTTGCAAAATTGCAAAAATCGGAAGAAAATTTGGATTTCGCGGGCTACCTTGAGCATCCATCCACCTTAAGTCTATCATGTAAACTAACTAAGTCATTATTTTATATTTGTTGTTTTATTCACAGCGTAAATAACCTGTCAATGAAGCATAACGAAGTGTATTTGTTATAAAGGCGTGGAATTAATAAACAATAAAGAGTTAAATAAGAAATAATTCATTTGTACGGACACATTACAACACATGACATCCAAAGGTAAAAGATACAAAACAGTCATCTTGACACTTTCATCATAGACTTATATAATGAGGTTTTGTTCACAAATTCCAACACTACCCCTTGAACAAAACTATGCCTACCATTTTTAATTAAATCACAACACTACCCCTTAAACTATTGTCTTATAAAAACACGAATGTTACTCATATAATATTGTTAATTATTACTACAATAATTTAAGAAATATTAGATATTACATTACATAGTAATAATTAGAATAATAATATTACACTGACAAAAGAGACAAAGAGAACTTAACATGTTTCTCTTTAGTTAACGGTTTAGTGAGCAAGTCAGCTACCATGTCACCTGTAGGCATATAACGGACATCAATAAATTTATTAATTACAATATCCCTTATAAAATGGTGTCTAATATCTATATGCTTGGTACGAGCATGAAACATTGAATTAGAGCATAGTTTTTGTGCCGACTGATTATCATTGTACAAATTTATCTTACAATGAACTTGAAGGCATTCATTCATAAAAATACGTAAAAACAATGCCTCTTTGCAAGCATCTGAAATAGCCATGTACTCTGCTTCAGTACTTGATAGAGCCACAGTCCTCTGCTTACGGCTTTCCCAAGATATAACAGAATCACCTAATTTAAATACATACCCTGTGTATGAACGATGATCAACCTCGTTGGATGCCCAATCAGCATCTGTGTAGCCATTTATGACCAATCCGCCCTTAACATATTTAAGAAAGTAATGACTTGTACCTTTGAGATATCGCAGGACCCTTTTCGCAGCTTTCCAATGTGTTTCACCGAAGCATTCGTTAAATTGACTCAAAACACTTGTTGCATGCGAGATATCTGGTCTGGAACAAACTGAAATATACATTAAGCAACCTATGAGATTTCTATAGTCGAAACGAGTATCCTTGACTTCACTTTTCTTCAGTTTCAATCCTGCTTTCATAGGGGTTGGAGACGGTTTGCATTCAGTCATATTAAATTTACGTAGAACAGTTTCAATGTAATGTGACTGATCTAAAGTAATCGATTCTTTATTCCTGCATACTCTCATGCCCAATATTTGATGAGCAGGTCCCAAATCCTTCATCTCAAACTCTGACATGAGTTTTTCTTTCACTATATCTCTTTCTTTGGATATCGATGGAGAAAATAACATTATGTCGTCGACATAAAGGGCAATTATAACCATTTCCCTCTTTTGTCCTTTATAATAGACACATGGTTCTGAAGGCATCTTATTGAAATGGAGTTTATTTATTAACACTCTGTTAATTTTTTCATACCATGACTTAGCAGCCTGTTTTAAACCATAAACGGCTTTATCCAACTTATAAACCTTATGTTCTTGTCCTTTCTTAACAAAACCTTCTGGTTGTTCCATTAGCACATGCTCTTTAAGATCACCATTCAAAAAAGCTGTTTTGACGTCTAGGTGATTTATTTCCAGATCATATTCTGCAGCTAGTGCTAATAACAAACGGATAGTAGAGTAACGGACAACAGGCGAAAAAGTTTCATTGTAATCAATGCCATACCTTTGAGTAAATCCTTTGGCAACCAGCCGTGCCTTGTATTTTAGAAGACTTCCATCTAAGTTCCTCTTTTTCTTAAAGATCCATTTGCATTTCACTGCTTTATGATCTTTAGGTAGATCTACAAGACGCCAGACTTTATTGGTAATAAAGGATTTATACTCATCTTCCATGGCTTCTTTCCATTCTTTAGCTTCATTGCCACCAAGTGCTTCCTTAACAGTCTCCGGGTCTCCAAGATCCCTGTACTGTTGAGGTACCAGTTGTGCAAATAGATCTTCATTTACAGCATCAGTGAAGTCTGTAGTTGTCGAGTCTTCACTTGAACTCCCTGGAATATAGGTTTCATCCGACGAATTATCTGCTTCAGATGAAATACTACTGTCATTGATACTAAGTACTGTGTCCCTGTTCCTATTTCTGTCATCAGGAAGACAATTTTCAGACACACACTGTGGACTTACATCCCCCGTGTTTTCGTTTGTCCTAACTGTCTGTTCTGTATGTGAAACAACATGAACCACTTGATTCGTATCATCATTTGACAGATCCTTCTTCCAAAAATGATCTTCTAAAAATCTCACATGGTGTGCTTTAATGCAATGCTGAGGGTTCTCTGGATCAATGAGTTTGTAACCCTTTGTATCGTTACAGTAACCTACAAAAATATATTTCTTTGCCTTCGAATCCAGTTTCTTGTGATTTGAAGTCAAAGCATAAGCCAAGCAACCAAATGTACGAAGATGACTTACATTTGTCTTAGTATTGGTCCATTTCTCCAGTGGTGTCATGCCCATGACAGCTTTTGTAGGTGAGCGGTTCTTCAGATACACTGAAGTGTTTACGGCCTCGGCCCAAAAACGTTTGTCAAGACCAGCATCTTCTAGCATACAGCGAGCTTTGTCCATGATGGTACGATTAGCTCTTTCTGCAACACCATTCTGTTGACTACAATGCGGGACAGTCGTTTGGTGACGGATTCCTTGATGTTGCAGAAACTCCTGAAATTTTTTATTAATATATTCACCACCATTGTCGCTACGAATACTTTTTATTTTCTTATCAGTCTCATTTTCAACAAGCTTTTTGAATATTTTAAATTTTTCAAAAACTTCACCTTTTGTTTTCAAAAAATAAACAAATGTTTTTCTTGAACAGTCATCAATGAAAGTAAGAAAATAATAAGCACCACCAAGTGACTTCTCTTGCATTGGACCACATAAATCTGTATGTATTAAGCCTAAAATCTCCTTAGACCTACTATGAGACACTTTTGGAAAAGGTAATTTTGTAAGTTTTCCTTTAATACAGGCAATGCATGGTTGAAAACAAGTACTATCATAATTAATACCAAAGACCATACCTTGTCTCATGACATTCATGCTCCTAGAGTTGAGGTGCCCCAGCCTACGATGCCATACTTCCTGTGACACCAAGCTGCACTGCTCTTGCTCTGACACATCACAGTCCAGTAGTGATTTACTGCTGCTGTCAGACACCATGCATTGAGGCTGCACTCCAACATCAGCTCTACTGCTATTCCCTATAGAATCTAATTGAAAAATACCATTCACATAACTAGCAGTAGCTATGGTTTCATGCCCGTCCATTATTCTACAGGTTTTAGAATTAAAATTGACTGTATAACCTTTTCTTGTTAACTCACTCACTGATAAAAGGTTAGTTGACAGTTGAGGAACCAAATAAACATTAGTTATTGTTCTAAAACCGCTGTCTAACTTAATTCTAACTTTACCTAATCCTGCAGTACACAACTGATCACCATTTGCAATGTTTACAGAGAGTTCTTTAGTTGATTTCAACTCTGACATAACACTCTTGTTGTTGCACATATGGTTTGTTGCATCAGAGTCTACGTACCAGACATCATTTTTGAGATTTACCGACAATGCTGACAATAACACCTTCTTCTTGTCCTTGACATTACTCACTGGAGTCGTAGAAGCAGCATTCTTAGGGCAATTCTTCTTTGTGTGTCCTGGTTTCTTACATCGGTAACATTTGATCTTCTTGATGGTAGTCAAAGCCGATGCAGTCTCTGTCTTGTCATCTCTTCTGTAAAATTCCTGTAATAATTTCATTTTCACAGTTTCACTGACAAGCTTGTCACTAGAGTTCTCCAACGCCATGATGAGCGGGTCGTAATCGGATGTCAGTCCGCTCAACATGATGACTGCTATGAAGTCATCGTCTAGTGGAGAACCTATGTCATGCAATTGTTGTGCAATTTCCGTTATTTTCGTAATGTAAGCTTCCATGTTACAAGCATTCTCTTCGAGCTTAGTTCCAAAAAGCAACCGCAGTAATCCTAAGCGTCTACACAGACCATTGTCCTCATAAGCCTTTTGTAAATTTGTCCATGCTTCATAAGCTGATTTTGCGTTACGCACAAGCGAAAAAGCATTGGGAAGTACAGACAGACAAATTTTTGCAAGCGCGCGCTGATTTTTTCTGATATCTTTGCTTCCGCCGGTGGACTCGATACATTCGAGTAGGTCCTCGTGCATTAGGAGCATCTTCATAGAAAACTTCCAGTTATTGTAATTTTCCATGCCCTGCAGCTTTTCTATTGGAATTCCTGTCGAACTATGTGCTTCGCTGGTCATTTTTATTATTTTAAACCAGATGAGAAAACTCACGGAAAAAATAAAAACATGTGCCGATCGTTTTTATTTTTTCTTACAAAAATAACTTTCCGAGAAATGAATCAAAAACCCTTATTGAGTAGGTGTTCTGGGCCCATAACCTGTTATAAAGGCGTGGAATTAATAAACAATAAAGAGTTAAATAAGAAATAATTCATTTGTACGGACACATTACAACACATGACATCCAAAGGTAAAAGATACAAAACAGTCATCTTGACACTTTCATCATAGACTTATATAATGAGGTTTTGTTCACAAATTCCAACAGTATTTTTCTTCACTTGCTAAACTAATAATGGTGTACCTGAAGAAGTTTATTTAGGGTATGTTTGGATATGCTTATCCGCATTATTGTGCTCATGATAAGGTCGATAAGTGAGCAGCCGTGACTTACGAGTTATAAGTCGTAGGTTCGAACCCAAGCACATACTTTACTTTATGTAAATTATTTAACCACCACTGCTCTCAATAATTCAAGACATGTGACATCCACCAACCCGCACTAGGCCCACGTGGTGGATTAAGGCCCACTCCATCTCACAGAGAGGATGCTTGTGTCCCAGCAGTGAGCACATTATAGGCTAATTATGCTAAGGTCGATATAGCTTGCAACTAAACTTTTTATAAATCGTTAGGCTATTGTCAATAGTATTCGGGGAGCATAGGTACTTGAACGAGGAACATCTTTGACAGTCGTTACTGGTATTTTGAAGCCCAAAAGTCTGATAACTAGTCTTTCTGGGTATATTGTTACCCAGAACCTGCTGTTGTGGAGGTCAGATAAAAAACAAATGTAAATAACGACTAATAATATTCAGCTTCACCCGGTTAGACTGGAAGCCAGATGAGAAACCCTTGTGACGAGGATCAAGATAGAGGATTAAAACCCGAGTAAGTATTCGATTCGAAACGAAATTTCCACCTCTATTTTTATCTAAAATACATTCAAATAATATAAATACGATAATAACTGTTTGTCTGACCTTTTCACGTGATAAGAAAGGTAAAGTAACATTGAAGTTAGCTGTCAACCCCAAGCGTGGAATAACAGCTCACTTCAAGCTCACTTCATCTTTAATTTCACGGAGAGATTTTTACAAAATAGACCATCTGCTTTATATTGTTTTTGAAGCTATGTAACATAACTTTCGTTTAAAAAAGAAAGTGCCTATTTAAACTAAGAGAAATGATTGATTTAAGAATCAATTAACATGAATTGAAACTCTATGCTAATCAATGAACTCAGCCTATCGTAGTCCACTGTTGGACATAGGCCTAACAGGCTGCGCCACAATACTCTGTCCTCCGTCTTTCACATCCAGTCTGTCCTTTGGTTCATCTAGCTGAGGAGTGTCTCACCCTACGCTTACCGATGACGCGGTACTAAAGTCACATTTCTGTAAAAATTGGTTTAAAAATATCCATGTCCGAGTGGGTCATTTTTATGAAGGGTATCATTAGACAAAAGAATTAATATCCTACAAATCCTACTAATATCCTACTTCCTACTAATATTATAAATGCGAAAGTTTGTGAGGATGGATGGATGTTTGTTACTGTACGAGCTACGCTGTACATGACGAACTCGTCCTACTTATAGTGAAAACGTTGCAGTTTGTTTAATTGTACATTATTACCTTGTAACATGTTATTTTTAGTAGCAATAAAACCTTTAAACCAATCGGTTGTCTACTCATTCAACATAACATTACATAACGTCAACATAACATTTTTACTGTTGGGAGTTACGCCCCAACATATGGTCCTTCGAGCAACTTTTCAACTTAGTGTTGTGTGATTTACACCTTTTACGGTCGCGAATCGGGTGGAGTGGTCTCTCAGAAGCGAGTCACCCCAGTAAACAATTGAGAGGGCGAATATCGTAGAGGGGCAAGGTCGCACGACACATAGCACCAGGAGTGTGGAGCAACAGTCGAAGCTCGGAACAGAAGAGTTCATCTTGAAGTCAACAAGAAAAACAACATAAACAACATGTCGTCAGCTGATTTATACCAGAATCAGAACGAACTCTACGACAGCATAAAGAAGATCGGAATAAATATTAAGAAAGATGGTTGGGACAGAAAGAACGCCGACTATTTCAAACGCCGTAAGGCCATGTTGGAAAACTTGTGGTCAGAATACCAATTCAATCATGACCGCCTGTCTACGGAACAAAGTGTAAGTCATCCCTACTTTACGAAGGACTGCTATAATCTAACGCTGCAGTGCTACAATGAAGTAAAGGAGCTTATTCTTCAACAACACCAACAACTCACGACCCTCGCTAGTTCTCCAAGGGAGCAATCAGTACAAACAAAAACAATGGGAGGTGCCAACCAACAAACAGGGGAAGGTACCTCAGATCAAGCAAGACAGAAACAAGAAGCCTTGAAGAGTGAGGTGGCAGAACATGCTAGGGATGTCAATCAGGATAATCAAACCAGAGAACCATCACCTCCTCCTACTCGGCAAGAACAACAAAACACTGCGAAAAAGGATACGGGATCCAATAGCAAGCTGGACGACATGATGCGCAAACAGACGGCAAACTTCAAAGCCTTCATGAGAGCAGTTGCGAACATACACGTGGAGTTTCTATCTGAAAAATGGGAATTTCAAGATGCTTTGCAAACACTACAAACGCGCTGGTCAGCAATCGACAGCCTTCACTGGGAGATAGAGTGTGAAACCGACGGAGAGAAGATGATAGTGTACGAAGAACGCTACACCAGGTATGAAAACCAGTTCCATGAACTGAAAAAGGCTTTGAATACCAAAATGTGGTCGGGCGCTCATCGAGAGAAAACAACACCGAAATTAGAGATACCAGTTTTCAACGGCAACTACAACCAGTGGATCCCATTTAAAGACCTTTTCACGGAAGCAATACACAACAACAATTCCCTTTCATCTGCTCAGAAGATGCAGTTTCTGAAGAGTAAGGTACAAGGAGAAGCGGAACGCTTGATTCAACACCTACAGATAAGTTCGGATAACTACCTCGTGTGTTGGGATATCCTCAATCACCGATATAACAATGAAAAACTTATCTTCACATCGCACATCAACATGCTTTTCAATCTGCCAAACATGCAACAACAGTCAGTGGCCCAAATAAAGAAAATCCATGACGTCAGCATAGAATGCTTACATGCGATAAAGAATTTAGGAGTGAATGTCGACACTTGGGATCCGATTCTTGTACACATATTATCGCAGAAATTAGACGCAAACACACATTCAGAGTACAATGACTCGCTGAAGAATTGCCGAAATCTGCCAATACTGAAAGATCTGTTAGATTTCCTAGAAGCGAAGTTTACATCGTTGGAAGCATCGCGCCCCAAACAAGAAAACAATCAAAAACCAAGTACATCATCGAGTCAACATCAAAATTCTTCGTACTCTAAAAAACAATACAGCAGTAATCAAGCAACTAGCAACAAGAAAATTACGAAATCGTTCCATGCGTCAACATTTCAATGCCCTCTTTGCGATGACAAACACGGTATTTACAAGTGCGCAAAGTTTTTAGAAATGCCGAATCACTTAAAACTTAGCACAGTAAATAAAATGAACCTTTGCGTAAATTGCCTGTTTAGCCATAACGGAAACATATGTACGTCAGCTCACCGATGTCGCAAGTGCGCGGGTCAACATAATACATTGTTACACGATGAATGTATTAAGAACAAAACAGAAAAACAAACAAATTCTTCCCATGTATCAAAGGATGATGATACTTCGGAAATACTACTAGCGACCGCTGTAGTAAACATAGACACAGTTGATGGGACCCAAATCAAATTGCGAGCCCTCATCGATCAAGGGTCTCAGATATCTTTGATCACGGAACATGCCGCTCAACTTCTCGGTGTCAAGCGCGAGAGATGCAAAGGAGTCATCTTTGGAGTTGGACAGAAGGAAAACCGCTGCAAAGGAATGACAACAATTACTTGTAGTTCTGTCTACAACGACTTCAAGTTTCAAACGTCTGTCTTTATCATGAACAACTTGATTAAGAATCTACCAAATAAGACCTTTGCAAAACCATCTTGGTCCCACATACAGAACATCCATCTAGCAGATCCAGACTTCCACAACAGCCGTCAGGTGGATTTACTGTTTGGAGCAGACATTTATTCGCAAATCATGCTGGGAGGAATAATAAAAGGCGATGACGTCAATCAGCCTATCGCACAACAAACCTACCTAGGTTGGCTTTTATGCGGCAATGTCAAAACATTTCACTGCAATGTGGTCATAAATAATCTGGAAGATATCAAACAGTTCTGGGAAACCGAAGACATTACGGATCAATCCAACCTATCGGTGGAAAATGAAACATGCATCGAATACTACAACAACACCACGCATCGCTTGGAGAGTGGGAAATATGAAGTCAGACTGCCGACGAAGAATGAACTTGACAGCAGACTGGGGTCGTCCAAGCCAATGGCGATCGCCCAATTCAAAACTTTAGAAAGAAAGTTGGAAAAACAAACACATTTGGCACAGGCCTATAAAGACTTCATGGCTGAATATATTGATCTAGGTCATATGAAGCAATCAACAGTCAGCAACAAAACAGTCGAGTGTTACTTACCTCACCACGGCGTGCAACGCGCTGAATCAACAACAACAAAGTACAGAGTGGTGTTCAATGCGTCAGCAAAAACATCTACAGGATGCAGTTTGAACGACCTCATGTACAAAGGCCCCAATCTTCAACAGGACCTACAAACATTACTGATGAAATGGAGGCAATACAAATATGCGTTCACAGCGGACATTGAGAAGATGTTCCGTGCTATTTGGGTGGCTCCTGCAGACCAACAACTGCAACAAATTGTATGGCGGGAATCGCTGGAGCAACCTATCCGCTCATATCAACTAACAACCGTAACATACGGTACCAAGGCAGCGCCGTTCCTAGCCATGATGACACTCAGAAGATTGGCGACAGACGAACGTGAACAGTTCCCGGAGGCTTCAAAGGTGCTGGAAGAATCATTCTACATGGATGACCTCGTTCATGGGACACATACAATCGAACAAGGAAAGAAATTGACCGCTGATCTGAAACAATTATTAAAAAACGGAGGGTTTAACCTTCGAAAATGGTCAGCTAACAATCAAAAACTTTTGGAAGACATCTCCGAACATCACAACAACGATAAGATTGTCTTCAACTTCAAAACGGAAAATACACTAAAAACATTAGGCTTGTGCTGGAACTCAAAGGAGGATAAATTCACCTTTCAATGCTCAATTTCGGACGTGAACAAAAAACAGACCAAACGCAGCCTACTAGCCGAAATATCTAAACTATTTGACCCACTCGGCTGGCTGGCTCCCGTGTCAACAAAATTGAAATTATTATTTCAAAAACTGTGGGATGGAAACTTACATTGGGACGACGAAGTGTCCGATAACATACATGCGGAGTGGTGCAAGATACAAGCGGACGTGAGGGCAATAAACTCTTGCGAAATACCTAGATGGCTTAAGTGTGGCGAAAAGCAGAGTATGGAGCTACATGGGTTCAGTGACGCCTCCCTAGATGCCTATGCCTGTGTCATATACGCACGGGTCCACTCATCAACAATACTTGTAGCCGCGAAGTCAAAGATTGTACCACACCGAAAAACAACAACATTGCCTAGACTAGAATTGAATGGAGCGCACCTTCTATCACAACTAATGCGCAAAGTCAAACAGTCATTGAATCAATATGAAGTGCATGTCTACGGCTGGACTGATTCCATGGTGGTCCTGGGTTGGCTACAAGGAGAACCATCTCGCTGGAAAGCATACGTGGGAAACAGAGTACGAAGTATTACTGATGTCATACCACGGTCGTCGTGGAACTATGTCAAAACAAAGGAAAACCCCGCCGACGCCGCAAGCAGAGGCCAATACGCTAGTCAGCTGAAAGAAAATCAACTGTGGTGGCAAGGGCCTACATGGCTACCATCGCTTAAAACAAAGAACATAACAAAACATAATTATAACACAAAACAAGAAGAAAAAACAGTCCGGAAACAAGCCAATGTATCCCTACACAACATAGAAAACCCGAGCATTGTGGAAAAATTATTGCAAAACCACAGCTCTATCGAACACATTATTCGCATTGTCGCATGGATACTCAGACCATTGAACCCGAAACGGCGACAACTACCGAGTTATCTGACGTTGCACGAATTGGATAACGCAACGAAGGTGCTCGTAAAGCAAACACAACAAAAATCATTTGACACAGATATTCGCTATTTACAAAAACATAACACGGTGCAGTCTAACAGCAAAATAAAAGCGCTCACTCCATTCATTGACCATCAAGACATCCTACGAGTGGGAGGAAGATTAAAAAACGCCTTGCTAACCGAAAACATGAAACATCCGATGATCATTCCACACGACAGTCGATTAACACATCTTCTCATAGATCAAGCTCATCGAATGACGTTTCACGGCGGCCCGAGACTCACCCTATCACACTTACGGGAGAAATATTGGATCGTCGGCGGAATCCGAACAAGGAAAATGCAACTCAGAAAATGTGTGACGTGCCGCAAGAACAACCCAACAAAAGAACACCAGCTGATGGGTAACTTACCGAGCGCAAGAGCAAATCAAGCGCCGCCTTTTTACCATACAGGGGTGGATTACACTGGATTTGTGGACGTCAAAATGAACAAAGGCAGAGGAGCAAGAACAACGAAAGGCTACATAGCAGTCTTTATATGCATGGTGACCAAAGCTGTGCATATTGAACTGGTATCAGATCTCACCAGTTCAGCATTTTTGGCAGCCTTAAACAGGATGGCAGCAAGAAGAGGTGCCCCTCGTCACTTATACAGTGACAACGGAACAAACTTTGTCGGCGCAAACCGCCAACTCGTGGAGCAATACGAGGAAATCGAACAAACATACAAAAGCGACCAATTGCAAAAAGAAATCGCAGAGATGAAGATTGAGTGGCATTTTAATGCCCCCGCTTGGCCATCAGCGGGAGGATTGTGGGAACGAGCAGTCAGAAGCTTAAAACACCACTTGAAACGAGTAGTAGGAGAACAAAAACTAACATTTGAGGAGTTTAACACAATCCTAACAAAACTGGAGGCCTGTTTGAATTCCAGACCTCTGTGTCCACTAAGTGAAAACATAGACGATCTAGACTGTCTGACGCCAGCACACTTTTTATCGGGTAGGCCGGGGCTGACAGTCATCGAAACAAGGGAAGATGCAAGAACAAGATGGGAACTAACAAGAAAGATCTTCGTAGAAATCTGGAAGAGATGGAGGAACGAATACTTGTGCCAACTATTAGCCAGATCAAAATGGCTGGAACCACAGAAAAATCTGAAGATAGGCGATCTGGTGGTTATTCATGAGGATCATATACCAGCCGGAAAATGGCTCATGGGGAGAATAACAGAGCTTCACCCTGGGAACGATGGATATGTGCGGGTCGTTAGCCTAAAAACAAGAAATGGACATATGAAAAGACCTGTTACAAAACTATCTGTCTTACCTATCAACGGTGACGAAACTGCCGAACAGCAAAATACTTCAAAAACAAACGAAAATGAGTCATACCTACAGACAAACATCGAGTCACAAAGTTCACAACGACACAAAACAACAAACAGAAAAATAAACTTCATTGGGCTGGTCATGACACTGCTGTATTTGCTAAATCCTGTCGCAGCCACTAACACAACAAACATTGTCGAGCTTCAACAAGGTCTATATTTTGATAAAGTGACAAATATGCAACTAATACGCGGCGAGTGGAAAATTATCGTGTACTATGACGTCAAGCCTTACTGGCACGGTATAGCAGTATCCAGTAAATTCACCAATCATCTAGAAAACATCTGCGCGAAAATAAAACAGAAAACACAGTGTAACGTAATTTTAACACAACTACAACACTCGACCGACGAAATAGGACACTACAACCATATGTTGCTGAATCCGCAAGGCCGAGTGAATACGAGAAGCAAACGTGGGCTTATCAACGGTGTTGGTTCCATCGCGCGCTCCCTGTTCGGAGTATTAGATGACGAATTCGCAAAACAATATCAAGAAGACATTGACCAGGTCAAGGTAAACGAGAAACACCTGGCACTGTTGTTAAAAAATCAGACATCCGTGATCGAAGCAGAATATAATTTACTGAAGAGGTCGGAAGATGCAGTTGAAAAACAGTACAAACTATTTAACCAACATCTACTAAACCTTGAGAAGTTTACGAACAATATCAAGAACGAACTGGATTCTCAAGAACTATCCATCGAATTCGTGATGTCCGCTATTACGGCAAATAGCCTAATTGAGCATCTCAGAAACGTCCAGGAGACCCTTATAGATACTGTAACAAACATCTACAACGGCAAGATGAATTTACATCTCATCGCACCGGAACAGCTTCGGGATGAATTGAATATAATCTCGGGTCAATTGTCCAAGGATTCAGTCCTACCTATCACCAACATTCAAACAGAGTTGTTTCGCCTGTATCATCTTCTACAAGTAAAGGCAAAAATGACTGAACGATATCTTATAATCGAGGTAAAAGTACCCTTAATCAGCAGAGATAACTACGAGATCTATCGAACAATACCAATACCGAAGATCAATGACGTGGATATGGTCACCCTAATACCTATTGCTGAGATGTTAGCAATAAACATTCAAAAGGATTCGTACATACCAATGACCGAATCCGAAATATATCAATGCGTGCAACATGACGCAACAACTCGATTGTGTCCACTACAGAAACCCGTATACCGCATGAAGTCTGACGAGAGCCTCTGCATGAAAAACAAGGAATCTCTTCACTGCGAAACCAAACATGAAGCCTGCCGAGACAAGTGGTTGGAATTAAACAATGTAAACCATTACCTATATTTTTGCTGCCAACAATGCAAAATACGTATTATTTGTGGGCATCAAGTTTCAACGCAGCTACTACATAAGGCCGGTGTCATAACACTCAATGACGATTGCATAATTAGTAGTGAAACCTTTGCTGTGTATCCACAAAGACAACAAATGAACAAAATCCAAGCCCAGGTCGACGCAGGTCCTGCAGAAATTCCTTCAATCAACAATATTATAAACCTACCTGTACCGATTTTAAAACATCTTCACGAGAATGAGACGGTAACAGAGCAGAGAGCATTATTACTAGAGCTTGGCAAACAAGTGGAGCAAATGAAAGCTGCAACATCAGAAGACATCCTGTCAGATCATGCCACCTACCACGATGTACACCAATACATTGTCATCTACCTATTAGCTGCCGTAGCAGCATTCGCGGGCGCAATATACGCTTACAATCGCCTACGCAAGCATTGGGCAAGTCGACGGAAACCAGAAGCTCCATCTGTTCCCAACCCGATGCCCCGAAGAAGGTCGACAGCAAGCATTGTGGACAACGCCTTATTTGACGTCACGGTGGATAGTAACACAGCGCACTTATCGAGTGCACGCACACTCAATAAAGCAACGTCGCCTATTGCGCGTTGTGAGTTACCATAACAATAATTTAGGACTTTGTTTGTATTTACCTTTTTACATTTTAACTTGATCTTGAAACAATTCAGATGTACATTTAAGTTATCTTTGTGAGTGGGCAATATGTACGAGCTACGCTGTACATGACGAACTCGTCCTACTTATAGTGAAAACGTTGCAGTTTGTTTAATTGTACATTATTACCTTGTAACATGTTATTTTTAGTAGCAATAAAACCTTTAAACCAATCGGTTGTCTACTCATTCAACATAACATTACATAACGTCAACATAACATTTTTACTGTTGGGAGTTACGCCCCAACAGTTACTCTTTCACGCAAAAACTACTGAACGGATTTGGATGAGGTTTGGCACACATAAGTATAGTTTATAACCAGGATTAACACATAGAATACTTTTTATCCCAATATTCCCACGGGATCGAAACTTACGCGCCAGCCAGTAATATTATAAATGCGAAAGTATGTGAGGATGGATGGATGTTTGTTACTCTTTCACCTTTACAGTAATATAGCTATTATACATCAGAATAGCACATAGGTTACTTTTTATCCCGATGTTCCTACGGGATCGACACTTATGCGGGTGATACCGCGGGGCGCTGCTAGTACAAACATATTATATACTCACTTACTTTGTCCGGATTGTGAAATAAAGCTATGTAAAGAAGCATCTAGATTTTTTCTACCGTGATATTTCTTTTTTTCACACCCTAAAATGGCTAGGTATTATTGCTATCGGTCGCCACATAGCTAAAAATGTCCAACTATATTGAAACCTTTTGCACTGCAAAATGTCACGGAAAAATCCGTGTTCGCTGACTTATTTCCCCGGTTGTTTGTAAAGGAACATTTCCTGTTTACTTTTCACGATAACCCAACCCTGAGGAGCAGCTGTGCTGCTAACATTTACAAGCTTTTTTATTGCAGTATATTTTTACTTTTGTATATGATTGTACTCGTTTATTTTTCGGCAGGGAAAAGGATATCATGGGGTTTCTTTGTATGTATATGGAACAATTTAATTTTCACATGGAGTTCGTATTAGAATTAATGTAGGTACAGGTTCATTCTAGTTTGGGTGCAGGTGCTAAGACCATTTTGTACCTACTCGTAAATATTTAAATACTTATTTCACCAAGGTATTTATCTAGATAATTGTAAACTATTATAGGTTGTACCTGCATAATTTTTAAAAATTATTATTAAAAAAATCTACATTGTAAGTTTGTAGATTTGTAGCGTCGACACCAAATAAATTGGGATAAAAGCAAGTAAATGATGATGAGACAGAGATTGTATACGGTTGGAAAGGGCTTCTCAAGAGCAATCGAATGGTACCAATAAAACACCATATGACCGAGTCAAGCAGTACCAGAAACGTAAAAGAATGAATGCGGCCGAGCGAATCAACCCCGTTATGTAAACGTATTCACGTACAACACACGCCGTGTCTATGACACAGCCACACCCCATGTTTTATACTTAATATTAAAACCATAGATATAAGACATTTCTATGGTTAAAACCTTTTAAAAAGAATGTAAAATCTCATATAATATCTTTGACACCTCTGTGCTGGGCAAATCTTTTGTGCCATATTCTCTCTGACTGCCTGAGGGCAAGTCGGTATCATGTATATCGTTGTGTTTTTAAATGTATTTATAATTTAATTATGTAGGAGCTTGTGTAGTCGATAATATGTAAGCTGTGGTTACCTGTAATTGAGTGTGCATTACAGGATAACATAGATATATGATACTCGTAATAAAATGTTCCATATCTTTGATTGTATATCTTACCCTACTAAAGTCTAATGAATGAAGTTGCCAACGCTGTGTCCACAATATATCTCGCTGGCAATTTTGTAACTTGACAAATTGGTTCCGCCGCACATCTGTGACACAAGCGACACGACACACCCCTGCACCTTGGGGTGAAGAGTCGTGTCATTTGCTGATCCATTATTAGGAAAAGGTGATTAGGGAGCATGTTTTGGGGTGCTCGGGCAGAAAACCTCCACGTGTGCCTGGGTACTGGGGTTCCTTTCTGGATACGTCCGGGGGGAAGACCAGTGTTCGGGCCGGTGCATCCCGGGGTGCGGGCAGCGATTTTCCTCTGGGATTATTTCCCAGTGGAATCTCGCTGTCCGCATGCCAATGTTCTGCCAGGAGGATCGCTCCACACGTGCCGCTCTGAGTAGCTGAGCGGCAGTTGTGGTGGGGGGTCAGAGCGGGCCCGGTGTGCACTTACCCTGCCGCCGGGCAGGCAGGAGGGGTAACCCTGCTGCCACCGCTAATCTCGTAGCCCTGGAGACAGTTAAGGTCATGTCTCTGGCTGTTGAAGGGGGTCGAGGGTCTTGGCTTAACCGCCCGGACCGCGAGGAAGATTAACCTCTATAAAAAATTCCCCAAACCTCCAAGCGGCGGCGCACCGTGAGGGAGGTACTAAGCTTGGCTAATGGGTAGCTTGATTTAGTCGCTAGTGCGAACCACTATAATTTGAGTCAATACAACATGAAATATACTCGTGGGAACAAAATGGAATCTAGCAAACAAAACAAAAACAATGAAACGGAAGAGGTGAGGAGTGATGCGGGGTCGGAGTCCGACGCCGCATCTGGAGGTGCAAGCACGGGAGGCTCAGGGAGCCCCAGCCGTGCCAAGAAGATGGCTGCTGCTGGAAAAAAGTCCAACAGCAAGCGGCCAAGGTCAGAGGACGGCCAGGGGTCGTCCTCCGATGGGGAGCTGGCCTCGGCTCGGAAAATCCCCACCAGCAGGCGGGGAGGAGTCCGGGAGCGAGGCAAGGGGAGAGGGCTCACTGCCCGGGAGGCGGCAGAACTGGCGGAGGAGCCAACAAAGGAGGCGGAGGCCGGTCGCGCGGTCGCCTCGGGGTCCTCAGGCGATGAGACGGGTCCGGTTGGTGGCCCCGGTGCGGACCGCAAGCGCAGGTTTGCGGCGGTCGTGGAGGCCGCGATCCGGGACGTGTCCCTGAAGAAGCTTCAAGCTTCGAAGAACAGGGCCATAGTCTCGGCTACGGCCTCCATCATGGAGGCAGCGGAGGCGGCGAACTACGTCGGCCCTTCGGCCGGCGAAGTGGCCGAATTGCGAGCCGAGGTGGCCCGCCTGACGGCCGCGATGAAGCAGCTCCAAGAGGAGAACGGGAGGCTCCGAGCTGACCTGGCCGGCCTGAGGGTTGCCGGCAACGCGCAGGCACAACCGCTGAACCAGCCCGTCTCGACGGAGAACCAGGTCCTGGAACTGGTTCGGCAGGAGCTGGCGACCTTCCAGGCGCGGTTCTCTGCCCTGGAGGGCATAGTCCTGCGCCCCCCGCTGGCGGGCAAGGCGGCCCCAGGGCCGAAGGTGGCCTCTTACGCGGCCGCAGCGGCAACGGCCGCCCCTAAACCCGGGCCGTCCGGCCGGGCTCAAGTGCCGGCCAAATCGGCGTCCGTTGGCAGAGCCACGGCGCCGGTGAAACCAGCGTCGGCTGGCCGAGCCCCGGCGCCGGCGAAACCGGCGCTGGCTGGCGGAGCCCCGGCGCCGGCTAAACCGGCTCCTGCCGGCAAGACCCAGGCGCCGGCCCGGAAGAGGGGTAGAACGGGACCGGAGGCGAAGGCCCCAGAGCCTACGTCCCGCCCACAAAACTCTCCCGCTTCTCCCGCGACCGACGCCGAATGGCAGGTGGTCGGGGAGAGGAAGAAGGCGGCCAAGGCGGCCAGAAAAAAGGCGCAAAGGCGGCGCCGCAAGGAGCGAGCCGTCGCGGCTAAGCTTCGCGCCCCAAAGACCGCGGCTGTAGTAATAACTCTACAGCCGGACGCGGTAAAGAGGGGCGTGACGTATTGCGACGTGCTCACCAAAGCCAGAGCGACGGTGGACCTCCAGGAGCTGGGGATCACCGGGGGCCTCCGGCATAGGGTGACCGCCACTGGCGCCCGCATGCTGGAGATCCCTGGCGCGACAAATGGCCCCACCGCTGACGCCCTAGCTGAGAAGCTAAGGGCGTCCCTGAATGCGGAGGAGGCACGAGTATCCAGGCCCGTCAAGTGCGCAGACATGCGCATCTTGGGCCTGGATGACTCCGTAACGGAGGGAGAGGTGGTGGCCGCCGTCGTCAGGGCGGGCGGGTGTCTGGTCGACCAGGTGAAGACGGGCACCATACGTCCTGACTTCGCGGGCATGCGAACCGTAACGGTAAGCTGCCCCGTGACGGCGGCCAGAAAAATCATGGAGGGCCGAAGGCTCCTGGTCGGCTGGGTTTCAGCGCAGGTCAAACTGCTGGAACCCAGACCTCTGAGGTGCTTCCGGTGCCATGTGGGGCACCACGTTGGCGCCCAGTGCACCTCGGAGGTGGACCGCAGCACTCTGTGCTTCCGATGCGGTCAGCCCGGACACACGGCCGGCTCGTGCAGCGCCGCGCCGCACTGCGTCGCATGTGCGGCTGCCGGCAAGCCGGCCGAGCACCGGGCAGGGAGCAAGTGCTGCGTTCCACCCGACGGAGCCAAGAGGAAAGGGAGGCCCTCCGCCACAACCGCCGCCACCACCACCGTCGCTGCCGCCTCTGCTGCCGCCGCCGCCGCCACCACCGCCGCCGCCGCCACCGCCACTGCCGCTGCCGCCACCGCCGTCACCGCCGCTGCTGCCGCCACTGCCGCCACCGCCACCGCGGAGGGGCCCTCGCAAGGGACCCAGGAGGGGGCTGAAATGGAGGAGTGATGGCTCCATTACGCCTCCTCCAGGCGAACATCAACCACTGCGCCTGCGCCCAGGACCTGTTGCTCCAGAGCATGGCGCAGTGGTCGATTAACATCGCCGTGGTCGCTGAGCCGTACTTTGTCCCGCCCAGGGATGACTGGGTGGAGGACCTGAGCGGCTCAGTGGCCCTAATTTCGTCGGCCGCCGCCGGCACCCCGTCCCTCGAAGGAGTCACGAAGGGACAGGGGTGCGTAGCGGCACGGTTCGGAGAGATAGTAGTAGTGGGAGTGTACTTCTCTCCGAGCCGAACTCTCGCCGAGTTCCAGAACTCTTTAACAGAGTTGAGTGTCGTCGTCGCCGGAAACCATCGCTTCCCCGTGCTAGTGCTCGGGGACTTCAACGCCAAGAATTTGGCCTGGGGTTCCCGTCACACGGACGTGCGGGGCAGGATGGTGGAGGACTGGGCTCTGGAAACAGGCCTGGTCGTCCTAAATCGGGGTTCTGTTCCCACGTGTGTGCGGATGCGGGGCGAGTCCGTGGTGGACATTTCGTTCGCCAGCCCCGCTCTGGCACAGAGTGTTATTGACTGGCGCGTCATGGAGGAGGTGGAGACCTACTCCGATCACCGGTATATCCGGTTCGACGTCTCCACCCAGACCTCCAGCGCGCCGGTCCAACAGGCCCCGAGTGGTCCGCGGTGGGCGCTGAAGCAGCTGGACCGGGAGCTCCTCCTGGAAGCCTCGATCGTGCAGGCCTGGGTGTCATCACCGGACAGGCCTGCCGATATCGACGATGAGGCGGAGTGGTTCCGGGAGGCCATGTCCGAGATATGCGACGTGGCAATGCCCCGAGTCCGGCCAGGACGCGCCCGACGTCAGGTGTACTGGTGGTCGCGGGAGGTGGAGTCGCTACGCAAGGCGTGCGTCGACGCGCGACACCTGTACACCAGGCACCGCAGGCTCCGCATCCGCCCTCCGGATGCGGAAGCCACGGAGGCGGAGCTGTACGAGGGGTACAGAGCGGCGAAGACCGCCCTCCGCGAGGCTGTCCAGCGGGCCAAGGATATGGCCCGCGAGGAGATGGTGGAGACTCTGAACAGAGATCCATGGGGGCGCCCTTATAAAATGGTGCGGAATAAACTCCGCACCTGGGCCCCCCCGCTGACGCAGAGTCTCCGCCCCCAGCTGGTGGAGGAGGTGGTGAGCGCTCTGTTCCCTTCACGGGCGGAGCACACTCCCCCGCCCATGGCTCCGCCACTTGCGGTGCCTGAAGCGGACCACGCGGACGACGACGACATCCCTGAAGTGACCGGGGTAGATCTGAGAGTGGCGGTAAATAGGCTGAAGGCCAAAAATACCGCCCCAGGACCCGACGGCTTGCCGGGTAAGGCCTGGGTCCTGGCCTCAGGGGCTCTCGGGCCCCGACTAGAGGCGCTCTTAAGCGCATGCATGGAGAGGGGCCAGTTTCCACTCCGCTGGAAGACGGGGAAGCTGGTCCTCATACAGAAGCCAGGGCGCCCTGCGGACTCTCCGTCCGCATTCCGGCCCATCGTGCTGCTCGACGAGGTCGGCAAGCTCTTTGAGAGAGTGATTGCGGGCCGCCTCGTCGGGCACCTGGTGAGGACGGGGCCGGATCTTGCGGACAGCCAGTTCGGCTTCCGCAAGGGGCGCTCGACGGTGGACGCCATCATGCGCGTGAGGGCCCTCACGACGGGGGACGCGGTGTCCCGGGGTGGGGTGGTCGTGGCGGTGTCACTCGACATCGCCAACGCGTTTAACACCCTGCCCTGGAGTTGCATTGGGGAGGCGCTCCGGTATCACCGGGTGCCGACCTACCTCCGTCGAGTAGTCGGGGCGTATTTGACGGACAGAGCCGTCATCTACCCCGGTCGCAACGGGGAATGGAACCGGCGAGAGATGTCGTGCGGTGTCCCGCAGGGATCGGTTCTGGGGCCGCTCCTGTGGGACATCGGTTACGACTGGGTGCTGCGGGCCGATCTCCCTGATGGAGTCAGCGTGGTTTGCTACGCTGACGACACGCTAGTCCTGGCGCAGGGGAGGTCGCATCAGGCGGCGGCCGACGCGATGACACGCGGGGTTGCGATAGTCGTGGAGAGGATCCGGCAGTTGGGTCTCGAGGTGGCATTGCACAAGTCCGAGGCCATGTCTTTTCATGGGCCTCGGAACGGGCCGCCTTCGGGATCCCAACTAACGGTAGGAGGGGTTCACATCGGCGTCGAGACAACGATGAGGTACCTGGGTCTCGTCCTCGACAGCCGGTGGAACTTCGTGGAGCATTTTCGACGTTTGGCTCCCAAATTGGAACGGGCCGGGGCCGCCTTCAAGCGGCTCTTGCCCAACCTGAAGGGGCCAAACGCCTCCTGCCGGAGGCTTTACGCGGGGGTCGTGCGGTCCATGGCCCTATATGGGGCCCCGGTGTGGGCGCCTTCACTGCGGCGGCGAGCCGCCCATTACCTGAACGCGCCCCAGAAGGTGGTAGCCGTAAGGCTAATCCGGGGGTACCGCACGATCTCGGGCGAGGCGGCAAGCCTCCTTGCCGGACTGCCGCCGTGGGATCTGGAGGCGATAGTCCTCGCGCGCCTGTACGAGTGGCGCGCGGAGGCACTACGCCGGGGGGAAACTCCGCTTCCGCGGCAAATCGCAGCGGAGCGGACCGACCTCCGGCGCGATCTCATGGCGGCATGGAAAGAGCGACTGTCGCAACCCAGCGCAGGGCACGCCGCGATAGCGGCGGTAAGACCCCTCTTTGAGGAGTGGCTAGAGAGGCGCCATGGCGCCCTCACATACCGCCTGACGCAGGTCCTCACCGGACACGGGTGTTTCGGGAGGTTCCTGCACATTATCGGGCGGGAGGATACGCCCGGGTGTCACCACTGCGAGGGTCGCCCGGAGGACACGGTGGAGCATACGGTGGCGGTATGCCCCAATTGGGCGGAGCACCGCCGTGTTCTCGCAGAGGCGATCGGCGGCGGCGGCGACCTCTCGCGCCCGGCCCTGGTTCAAGCCATGGTCCGGGGCGAGAGGGAGTGGGAGGCAGTCACCTCCTTCTGCGAAGCAGTCATGCTAGCGAAGGAGGTGGCGGGACGGCTGAGGGAGAGGGCCTCACGTCCCAGCCGCCGCGGGAGACGCCCCGGGCGTCGGGAGCCGCGAGACGACTCCCGGCCACCGTAGGCGCGGGCCTGCGGGCGGAGAGTAATGGGTAACTCTCCGTCCGATCAGGACCAGGCCCGTGCCGGACGGCGCGTACGTGTTCCACGCGCGCCTCAAAGAGATGTCAGCAGCAAGGAAGGGGCCCGAAAGGGCCGAAGCCTGCCGGGGCAGCGGGATTGTCCGAAAGGGTTACCGCTACCCCGGAACACAAAGGGCTAAGGAAGGAACACGGGTGGGTTTTAGTCAGTAAGAGTCTGACACTCCCTTCTGCTCCACCCAGAGCGGGAGGGGTCATTGGATGATTTCCCATCCACAAAAAAAAAAAAAAAAAAAAAAAAGGGAGCATGTTTATACATATTATAATACATAAGCTCACACCTTCCCATTACGGGTAATCAGAAACTACAGAACACCACCTGTTATACGATCCTTAAATGCTCCTTTTGCTTCCACCTGAATTTTCTGAATGAAATCACTGTAAAAGAATGACAGTTGTAATTTGAATATTAGCTCAACTCTGGCTAATGAGACACAATTGAATTTCTATTGTTATAAATCAAATTTTGATTTTTCAACAGTTGAGCGGTTCGGAAAATTTCAGTTGATAGTCAATTTACTTAACAATTATTTTCCCTAACCTTACATAACGAAACAATTCTCCGTAATTTCTGTCCACTAATGGGTACGTCCGAGTTGAGAACCACTTTATCAGATTTAACTGTTTTGTTTATTCTTAATAACAGAAGGCCAATTCTCGTAATTTAAAATGTTCAAAATCTAGTCGCAGTCTCATTTCGGCGACAAACAAATGTCAAAAACTTGAGGTATTTTTGACAAATCTTTTGAGACTGAGATCAGACTGTGAACGTTCTTAAAATTACGAGAATTGCCCCTCTGGTATTTTCTTATATATATTTCAGCATGTATTTTATTATGTCAGAGACACCAGAAATAAAAATTCCACGACATTAAAAACTCGAAGAAAAGACAGTCATACTTACGAATAAAACTGCCGACATCTTATCTTACAGAACGAACCTCAACTAACAGTACTATAAAGAAAGAAAATATTTATTCCTACACATAAATAGGAATAATAGTGCAAATACGGTGTCGTATTTCAATTCCTATTCAAGACTAGAGTCAACAGGAACACATCGGCCGATAAAAGTAATGTGCGTTCTTAACATCGTGCGTGATCCGAATGCCGTGTTGAGGATTTTAAAACATATAGATAGATCAGTTTGTTTCGTTTAGAGGGTTTCTTTTTGGTAAAGACCGGCCAGAAACACATTAAAGACACATGATCATTTTTTGCTCGTCTCGCAAACTGATATCGAAATAGCCCAAAAGGTACTTAATGACTGGCAATCGCAAGGTCGTCAGTTCGAACCCTATGTGTTGCGCTATTGAACTGAAAAGATAAGACTGGTGTTACCTGTCGCAATAATTACCTATATAGTCGAATAGTTAAATACAACTTGTATACAACAATTACATTTTCGGCAGTACCTACATTTATAGGTAACTAGCTGCACCCCGCGGTTTCATCCGCATAAGTGTCGATGCCGTAGGAATATCGAAATAAAAGTAGCCTATATGTTAATCCAGGGCGTCAGCTACCTCCATACAAAAATTTGTCAAAATTGGTCTAGCCGTTTGAGCGTGAAGAAGTAACAAATATATAAACACACACACACACACACACTCACAAACTTTCGCCGTTGTAATATTAGTATAATAGTTAACAACAAGGGCTAGAAAAAGTACACCAACATTTCGCCATGTAATGTATGCATCTATCAACTGGGCACAAATCCAGGCTGCGATAGAAAAACCCAATAATCTTAAAAAGTCTCAAAAAGTCTTCAGCAATGTTTGAAGACTTTTATGTTATTCGTATAAAAACGTTATAATGACATGGGTAAATGCAAGTATTTCTAACAAAATGACTAAGATTATTTGAAAGATTGCCTCCTTGGTCTGGTGATCGCAAGCGCTGCTGTTGAGCATGAGATCCTCATCCCGGGTTCGATTCCCTGGTCGGGAAAAATGTTATTGGGTTTTTCTATCGCAGCCCGGATTTGTGCCCAGTTGATAGATGCATACATTACATGGCGAAATGTTGGTGTACTTTTTCTAGCCCTTGTTGTTAACTATTATACTAATATTACAACGGCGAAAGTTTGTGAGTGTGTGTGTGTGTGTGTGTTTATATATTTGTTACTTCTTCACGCTCAAACGGCTAGACCAATTTTGACAAATTTTTGTATGGAGGTAGCTGACGCCCTGGATTAACATATAGGCTACTTTTATTTCGATATTCCTACGGCATCGACACTTATGCGGATGAAACCGCGGGGTGCAGCTAGTTACCTATAAATGTAGGTACTGCCGAAAATGTAATTGTTGTATACAAGTTGTATTTAACTATTCGACTATATAGGTAATTATTGCGACAGATAACACCAGTCTTATGTTTTCAGTTCAATAGCGCAACACATAGGGTTCGAACTGACGACCTTGCGATTGCCAGTCATTAAGTACCTTTTGGGCTATTTCGATATCAGTTTGCGAGACGAGCAAAAAATGATCATGTGTCTTTAATGTGTTTCTGGCCGGTCTTTACCAAAAAGAAACCCTCTAAACGAAACAAACTGATCTATCTATATGTTTTAAAATCCTCAACACGGCATTCGGATCACGCATGATGTTAAGAACGCACATTACTTTTATCGGCCGATGTGTTCCTGTTGACTCTAGTCTTGAATAGGAATTGAAATACGACACCGTATTTGCACTATTATTCCTATTTATGTGTAGGAATAAATATTTTCTTTCTTTATAGTACTGTTAGTTGAGGTTCTGTAAGATAAGATGTCGGCAGTTTTATTCGTAAGTATGACTGTCTTTTCTTCGAGTTTTTAATGTCGTGGAATTTTTATTTCTGGTGTCTCTGACATAATAAAATACATGCTGAAATATATATAAGAAAATACCAGAGGGGCAATTCTCGTAATTTTAAGAACGTTCACAGCCTGATCTCAGTCTCAAAAGATTTGTCAAAAATACCTCAAGTTTTTGACATTTGTTTGTCGCCGAAATGAGACTGCGACTAGATTTTGAACATTTTAAATTACGAGAATTGGCCTTCTGTTATTAAGAATAAACAAAACAGTTAAATCTGATAAAGTGGTTCTCAACTCGGACGTACCCATTAGTGGACAGAAATTACGGAGAATTGTTTCGTTATGTAAGGTTAGGGAAAATAATTGTTAAGTAAATTGACTATCAACTGAAATTTTCCGAACCGCTCAACTGTTGAAAAATCAAAATTTGATTTATAACAATAGAAATTCAATTGTGTCTCATTAGCCAGAGTTGAGCTAATATTCAAATTACAACTGTCATTCTTTTACAGTGATTTCCTTCAGAAAAGTCAGGTGGAAGCAAATGGAGCATTTAAGAATCGTATAGCAGGTGGTGTTCTGTAGTTTCTGATAACCCGTAATGGGAAGGTGTGAGCTTATGTATTATATGTATAAACATGCTCCCTAATCACCTTTTCCTAATAATGGATCAGCAAATGACTCGACTCTTCACCCCAAGGTGCAGGGGTGTGTCGCTTGTATCACAGATGTGCGACGGAACCAATTTGTCAAGTTACAAAATTGCCAGCGAGATATATTGTGGACACAGCGTTGGCAACTTCATTCATTAGACTTTAGTAGGGTAAGATATACAATCAAAGATATGGAAGATATAACCATCTAGATACATTTTATTACGAGTATAATTTACCTATGTTATCCTGTAATGCACACCCAATTACAGGTAACCACAGCTTACATATTATCGACTACACAAGCTCCTACAAATATTAAGTTATAAATACATTTAAAATCACAACAATATACATCATACCGACTTGCCCTCAGGCAGTCGGAGAGAGTATGGCACAAAAGATTTGCCCAGCACCAGTGCTATTCTTTAAAAGACAATTTCTTGGCTGTAAGCTGCGACGAGCTCGTCGACGAGACAGCCTTGAGATCGACCGAGCGTGTAGCGCTGATTCAAACCGTATTCACTAACGTCGTTAAGGTCGTCGACGAACCCAAGGCTGTAACCTCCCGTCGCTGTTTCATAGACGAACGTAGGGCTTGAAACAAATTCTATAAATTATAATCGATCAATCTCGACTGAGAGTTTTATGGGTTTAAAATATATATTAAAGGTCTATCTTTGAGTATTTTACGGAATACAGGTGAATTTTATCCAATATCACAATTATAAGAGCTTATTGCATATTTCTTATTACATTTTAAGGCTGAATGGCGATTCCTTTGCTCTTTTCGAGCAACGCAATAAAAAGTCAACACAAACAAAATACAATGCTGTCAAAACAACTTTGGACTCTTTGGAGTCTTTAATTTCAGTTTCTATTTCTAATTTTTTGGGTGCATCTAATTAATTAATAGGTAGTTCCGTGACTGAGGATAAATATAAGTACCTACCTACTGACATGTGAGTACTATTATGTTTTCACTGATAATCCATGGATATTACTATTGTATGTAGGTACCTTTAGCTATAATGTTGTAACATATTATTATGTATTTTAAGCATGCCAAGAAGTGCTATTCCATCCCTTGCGCAAGTAGAGATGTTAATAGAGAGTTTGGAAGAGCGACGTTGGCTTGCCACAGGGCATTCTCGGACATTACATGCCCGAGATCGCACAACAGCGGCATGGCAAGAAATAGCTGGCAAGCTAAACAGTGATGGAAGTGGCTGCATTAAAAGTTGGAAGCAATGGTCAAAGGTTTATTAACAATATGTCATATTAGGTAAATACTGATGGCTAGGCAACGAACAGGTGGTGGTGAACTAGAGGAAAGGTTTCTCTCTGCAATAGAAGAAAAAATAGTTACAATAATGGGTGGCGAAGGCTTTGTTACTGGTGAGAGGGAGCTTGAAATTGACCTGCATGTAATTATGGTGTTTTTAGTTATGCTTGTTTTAATTTTATTTATGAAAACTTGCTTTAGCACCGTAGACCACATACATATGCCGCAACAGGTTATACAGAAGACCGAAGAGTATAATCTGCCGCTCTGCTTAGTGTTTGTGGACTATGAGAAAGCCTTTCATTTGATCAAGATATGGGCTGTACTGCAGTCTCTTCAACAGTGCCAGATCAACTATTGGTACATTGAAGTGAATGCATAAAATATATTTCCTGAAACATCAATTTAATTTTCAATAATTTGTTTTTTAGTTTGCTAATGAACCTGGGCCAAGTTTTGATTTGACTCCTGACGTGCCAAATGCTGATGTATCAAACAATGTGCTCTTAGTATGTTTATTGAAATATTATCCAACACATAAGTACCTATTTTACTTCCCAAAACATTGCTAAGTCAAAATTGGTTTGCAGAGTATACAAGATGTTACAGAGGAGGCAAATGCAACAACAGGGTCAGAGAGCATACTTCAGGTATTTACAATATATATTTTTAAATAGATTTAAATTACTTGCATTACGTAGATCACCACCTGCAGTGCCTCATAGGAGTAATACCCCAATTACCTCTTCATGTAAGGTTAACTTCATTATAATTTTGTTAGTTATTAGTTTAGTGTAAAAAGCACTACCTAGTTGTGGTCGCACTTTTGATTCTCAGGTGGGCCAATTTCTTGAGATTTTCTGTAGGTTTTTTCAACAATAGCCCTTATGCAATCAATGTGTTTAAAAATATATACTACATTGTAATATCTATTCCTTCAGAAAGAGAGTGATGTGATGCTGTTATACTTACATAATACCCCTATAAATTTGTTTTACCTCTGTTTAGTAATTTGTTGCATTTTTGATCATGTTCATAGCACCTCGTGGGCGTCGGACGGCACGCCGCCGTATGATCCAGCGCTCACCGCCTTCTCAAAGGCAATCACAAATGGCAAGAAAATAAATAAATGAAATAATGAATTATTATTATTATTATTCAATAAATGACCTTTGATTTGAATGATTGATTGTTTTTAATGGTAAATAAAAAAAAGAAAACATTATTATGCACATATCTATTTAATTTCTCATGTCCCATGCTGTATACACATTTTTAAAAAAAATTAAAAATATAGAGAAAGGTATATACGCACATAAAGGCTGATAATTTTTGATAACCTTAACACCACACATAATACACACCTCAAATATTATGACTTAATTGTTATTGTTTATTTAAAGCTAATACAGGTTCTATGCACGTATATCTACATTAACATTCACAAATTATACTTTCATTAAAAATTTAAATTCCTATTTTAGTGTATCTAATCAATAATGCTGAGTATATTCTATCTAAACATGTTTTGGAAAGAGAGTAAAGAAGTAATCATGGAAAGAAGGGAAGCATACATTTTAGATATGACGTGCTCGCCATAATTGATTAACTAAATCGCGCCTACTTATCTGCCCACTCTCTAAGTCATCATGTGTTGGAGCCTGGTGTGTCAGGATTCCAAGTAACCTAGATTCTTCATCTAAGTCACGTTGGTCTAACATAGGAGCTGGTAGCCCAGCTCGATTACACATGTTGTGTAAAATACAGCAAGCTATCACAATTTTACCCACTGTAATAGGATCATAGTGCAATACCCTATGAACCAATAGACATCTGAACCGCCCTTTCAGTATTCCAATAGTCCTCTCCACACTGTTCCTTGCACTGCTGTGCAAATTGTTATAATGGCTCTCTGGAATCCCAGTTTCTGGATTACTAAAGGGAGTCATTAAATAAGACCTTTGAGGATATCCTGAGTCACCTGAAATCAATGAATGAAGCTGGAATTAAGTCAATTAAGTGCAATCTTGACTTGTGTTAAAAAACTTAACTTAATTTTGTATTTTAAATAATAAATTACCAAGTAAGTACACTTTTTCTTCATTATTTTAATTTTTCAAATGCTCCTTTAGTATTTGAAAAAACAAAACTATCATGCGTTGCACCCCCAAAAGTCACATCCACATGCAAGATGTTCAAATCGGCATCATTTATCTGAAATAAGTATAATAATTACATACCTAAGGATTCTTTATAATTCTACATTATTTTAATTAATAAAGACCCAACAGTTTACATACAATTAAAACATTCCTGGCCTTTTCGACAATAATATCTCTCCTCATGTTCCTTAGGACGTATCATGGAAATCAGGGTGCCATCAACGCAACCTAGCACCCCTGGAATTTTGAATTTCTCATAAAACCTGTAATAAGTATTCAAATTTCAAACAATGGCTCTTGTTTAAACAATACTTGAGAGACTAATAAGAAAATGTAAGTAGGTACTTTTGATACTTGCCTTGACTTGAGCATTCGTCGATCATTGTGGTTTTGCGGAAATCTAATATACCTACTTATTAATGATGTTCTTATTATTCAGAGCATTAACAACTTCGTGGATTGCCCTAGAGGCAGAAGTTTGAGATATGTATGTGTCTACATTCTTCCCAATGATTTTTTGGTAACTTCCATTAGCCAAAAAAGATAGTGTGCATAAAATCTGAAACATCAGGAATTCAATAAGCTTTTGTTGGTGTGTGGTGATGTTCCCATCATATCTCAAGAAACCTACTGTAAACAAACCTTTAGCCTCTTGGATAAACCACTGGAACGAACTCGCAGACGCATATATGGAGCTATGTCATTTTCCAATATATTAATTAAATCCTCAGAAAGCCTATAAATATGGATAAAATCTGTATCACGGGATACTGTTTTAATCTTTCTTATTCGTTTCGCCTGTCGAGCTTTCTTCAAATCATCACTTTTCTTAGCTTCTTCTATTAAATGTAGCTATAAAATTAACCGAGCTGCCATTTTTACAAATATGTAGGTATTAAAAGAATCAATTTATTTAAGTTTAACTTGTACAGTTTATTATTTTTGTGAAGACTACGCCACGAATATTATAGCTTTTGGATTTGACAGTTAGAAGCGAGGCTGTGGGCGAGGCTGTAAGCGACTTCGACGCTGTTTTTTTTTAAGGAATGCCAAAATGTATGAAGAACTGTCAATTTGCCCTCCGGTGGCTGTGCCGTTGGGTAGTTTAACTCACGGCCGTCACAGCCTTGAGCGCTAGTGTAGCTGTAAGCAGCTTAGTGAATACGAAAATAAGTTTCACCGCCGCGACAGCGCTGCCTGCAAGGCTGTATCCTTAGAGAATAGCATAGCTGAGGTGTCAAAGATATTATACGAGATTTTATATTCTTTCTAAAAGGTTTTAACCATAGAAATATCTTATATCTATGGTTTTAATATTAAGTATAAAAAATGGGGTGTGGACTTTCTTGTACCCTCAGATCAGTGCCAAAAAACTTATTATCCTCATCCAATCAAATAAATCTACAGACCAGAAAGGTTTAGCAACGATTTTGTGTTTTTTCTGATCCTCTGGTCCACAAACACTCTTAATGAATGAAAGTGTGAAAAATAGAAACTGAAAAAAAATCCATTTCGAAGGCGTCTGAGTGGAACAAAGTAATTTGTGTCTGGACATCAAAGAGATGGGATGTTTAAGGCATATTCGGTCTATGGGTTTTATTTTTTTGGGAAATTTCTTTCTAAAAAAAGGTTCCAGCCCATCTTTCTTTTAACAACAATGTCGCTGACATTGAAAGAAAGAAAACATACTGTTCCTTTGTACATTTTCAACATTGTACATTTTCAATTGTACATTTTCAATATATGTTTTCCAATTAATAAAACAGCGTTATTAAATAAAAGTATATTATGTATGGCTCCACGCATATATAACCATTTACCAAATTCACTTCTGGAGATAGGTGATATAAATATATTTAAAAACAATATAAAAACACTATTACTACAAAAAGCATATTACTCTGTTACTGAATATTTACAAGATAAACTTACATAATGTTACTCCATACGATATTTTAAATAATGTCTTTTATTGATAAGTTCTAGTTTACCTCTGTGTCTTTTATTGTTTAATTCTAGTTTGTGTTATAAATACCTGTGTATTTGTAAATTTGCATGCCTTATGGTAGGATATGGCTAATGGGCACTATTGTTTGTATGAGACCTTTTCTTTTGTACCCATATTCGCAAATGAATAAATGATTATGATTATGATTATGATTTTATTTTCTATTTTGGTAAAAACTCTGTGAGTCTGAAAATAAAAAAAAAATTTTTTTTTTGAACATATATCAAAACACACTACACTAGTTTAAAAAAAAATACAAATTTTTAAATAAATAATAATTATTAATAATATATATATTATTTTTAATAATAATTTTTAAGGGTTGATTTGATAGATATTTTTTATTCGTAGAATAAAATTGACTTCTGACAGTTTTTGCATGGAAGAACTATCAAAAATTCAAAATTAGTCCTCCGAGAAAATTATCTGGCTTTGGAAAAAACATCCCTAAAACACATAGACACGCGCGATAATTATCAACTACCTAGTTAGTAGTTGTACATCAAAATATGCACCATGCAGGCAGTGTAGGTATGGCTTAATATCTGTAATTTTTTTCCAATTGAATATGAACCTTATTCCTTTGTGGTAAAATTAAAAATCTATCAAAGAAATTTGACAGATTGGGGTAGCTTGATGTGCTGGCCCCTGTACAATTAAAAAATACTAAGCTAGATACGTACATAAGTTATGGATCTATGGTCTGAAAATAAAGATTTATTATTTAAAATAGATCTTGGTTAATTGAGACACTTTGTTGGTCTTGTGGTCATAAGCGCTACTGATGTGCATGAGGTCCTGGATTCGATTCCCGGATAGGTCAGTTTTAGAGGATTTTCCACCAGGAATTTCTCAGTAGCAGCCCAGAGTCTGTATTTATGACCGGTTGGTGACACGGCGTGATGTTATGTTATTCTCTTGTAAGATAAACAAATTAATCTTATTTAACCATTTATGTACAGACGCCAGCACATCAAGCTACTACAATCTGTCAAATTTCTTTAATAGATTTTCAACTTTATCGCTAAAGTATAAGGTTCAAAGTTGATTGGGAAAATTTGACGGTTTTGGGTAGCTTGATGTGTTGGCATCTGTACACACGTATATATAAACAGACAAGAAGAAAGGAACAGGACAAATACGCACAAAACTGATGATTATTTCTAAAGAAGTCTGTTCCAGCATACCTGCGATAGGAAAGTAGATAAAGAGATGTAGACCTAGACTGCGGGTATTGGAGTAAAAGTGAAAATAATATACAGCAAATCAAAAACACATAATATGAGAATATCATTACATACACACATAATTCCAAAATAAATATCACTAATCTTCTTGAAAGCCTTTACTTCTGAACATAATCAGAATGCCTGATAAAGATCTCCATCTGTCTAGGAGGATATAATCCGACGAAGTCTGACTTTCGACTCTCGAGGGAAATCAGGATGCATTTTCCATCTACTTTATGTAGGTAACGCTTTATAGTTACCCTGTCACAGGAGCTACGGAAAAATAATAGCTCATCTGCATCACGATAAATTATCGCTTCACTTCACCACAATTCAGGCAAGGGTACGTACTGTAGAGGCTATATGTAGCCACACCTTTTATAATGCAGGCTGATTATAACTGAGCGCGTGTTCTATTCGAAAATTCAAAGAAGTGTCATATATTTTTATATGGTACTAGCTGACCCCGCAACGTCGTTTTGCAAAAAAAAATTGATATTAACCGATTCTCAGACCTACCCGATATGCACACAAAATATCATGCAAATCGGTCCAGCCGTTTTGGAGGAGTATGGTAACTAACACTGTGACACGAGAATTTTATATATTAGACTAGCTGACCCCAGCAAACATCGTTTTGCAAAAAAAAAAATAGATAGTAGCCTATTCTCAGACCTACCCGATATGCACATAAAATTTCATGCAAATCGGTCCAGCCGTTTCGGAGGAATATGGTTACTAACACTGTGACACGAGAATTTTATATATTAGAAGATTTTTGTTTAGTTGAATGAGTGCTAGACATAGCCTCGTAATGTAAAGTCTTCTTATAAATATAACAAGCTGCTGCCCGCGACGTCGTCTGCGTGCATGCTCTACAGCACCAAAAATACCCAAGATGCCAGTGTCGCTATAGCATTATAAGTACACAACTTTTAAAATAGCATTAAAATATAAGTTTTTTTTTGCAAGCAAAGCAAGTGAAGAGAGTTATATGGGAGTCCTGCTGAGTTCAGTCATAAGATGTGACTGAAGGAAATAGAGAAAATAATGCAGGAATACATTTCAGGACACAAAAGAGTAAAAATACGTACAAAGGTATCATACTTTACAACACTTCCCTATAAACTACGTTGGTAGTTATGCTGCCAGGAGCCAAAATGTAAAGAGAGTCAGGACTGGTGACGCGGGAGCAAGCGACGTACAGTTGCCCGTGTGAGAAGCAACTCGTCCTGAAGTCGACACCCGCTGCCCTGCGACTTATTGATGGTCATCGCGAAGCAAACACTCACGGGGAACTGTACGCGCTTGAACTGGAACAGGAAGTTATGAGGTATTAGGGGAATGCGTGGTATAAATACTGCCTCGCTGACGCCACAACCCGTAAGAATTTCCGCCTCAATGGTGTGTCTGTGGAGGGAGATGACTTTAACTGCCCATTCACGACCTTGCCGCGGTGAGCGGCGGCTAAGCGCGGGGCGGCGAGCGGTAAGAACAAAAGTATGAAAATGTTTGAAGCACGCCACGTGTCGCCGCTCACAGCGAAAACGCGCGCGGTTTTGTCGGAGCGAATCGTTGCAGCGGCGCGCGGTGCGGGGAGCGGCGAGATCAAAAGTACTGGCGAATGAGTGCGACGCGACGCCACGAAACACAGCCGCCCGGATAGCGGCGTAGATGTGACGGATTCGGCGGCGAACTTATAAACAAAAAAATTTTAGATGATTTTGTGGCGGTAATGGATATAGAGTATAAGTATAGAATATAATCAAATGTTTCCACACTCATTCTTGTGTACTCATAAAACTTATCCGGATATTTTCTGTAATCTTCGTATAGGTCACGAAATTTGCCATTTAAATATCGATCTTTATTCAGTTCGTGCACTCCTTCTGTCACACTTGTTTTAAAAATATACTGCTTTCTAAACACAAAAGAGATAATTTTGATAACGCCATAATTTTGAGCACGTTCTAACTACCTAAATATGTCCACCTCGACCGCTGCCGCTAGCCGCTACTGAGGGTACGTGGCGTGTAAAACGCACGCCGCGCCGCCTGCCGCGCCGCGCGCCGCTTAGACCGAAGTCGTGAATGGGCCGTAAGGCGGTTAACACAACTTCGGAGGAGATAGGTTCCGAAGAAGCATAATCGGAACACCGACCTTCAGCTTGATGGTATGCGCTGGAAGTCCACTTGCTGACAGGGAGCTACGAAATTCCACGTGATAATGTGTGGCGTCATCTTGCTCGACAACAGTGTTTATCGAGGTGTAGACCACTTTATTCCCCTCAATTTCCGAGAGAATGCATTCGTTAATTGCTGCAGCCTGATCATTTTTGGGCATCAAAATGGCCCGCTCACACACCCAAGAATTCTGCTGGTGCGGTATACGACTGATGTCCCCGTATACACAGTGAATTAGTTCTTCTAAGCTGGATACCACTCTACCGAGAGACTCTGGAAGCATCACCTGTCTCTTCTAGTAGAGTGCCTTCGCCAAGACTTAGAAGGACATCGGAGAATTCTTGAGCACGTGCATTGCCGCCGAGCCGAGCTCTCATATTAATGGTCAAGCGCAGCGTACGAACTCGTGACCACAACGAAGATCGTTTCAACGAAGCATTCACCTCGTCAGCCCTCGAGCCCCGCGTCACCACTGGAAGCGTTTGCCGAAAATCACCACTGAACAGAACTGTGACACCACCCAAACGTTCGTTCCTGCGGATGTCCTGCAGGATTCTGTCCACGGCCTCAACGGCCTTCCTATTGGCCATCGTACACTCATCCCATACGATCAGAGAGCAATCCTTGAGCACGTGTCCCTTATCGCTGTTACGTGACCCACCACAAACAGGCGTTTTGGCGCTCTCTAAATCGATGGGAATTTTAAACATGGCATGTGCTGTCTTGCCACTCGGAAGCAGTGTGGTAGCGATTCCCGACGACGCTACAGCAATAGCAATTTTGCCTTGGCTCCTGACCTCTGCAAGTATGCCAGTGGTAACAAATGTTTTTCCTGTTCCACCAGGAGCATCCAAGAAAAACATTTTACCCTGGTTTTGCCCAACGCTTTCAAGGACGGTGTCATAAATTTGCTTTTGCTCCGAAGAGAACAAAGCGACATGGTCATTTCGTATGGTGGTCATTTCGCGTTATACTCCCGATTTTCACGGTCTTGATACGGTGATGATTGGGGAGCTGGTAACCCATATTCGATCAGTGGATTGCCGCCGATAGAAAGTACAACATATTGAAGTGAACTGAGACAGGTGTTCAGCACGCGTTCATCAGTTACTTCGACTTCGTCTCCAGTAGCGCGCCTCAAAGCTCGTCGAAAATCTTCAGACAGATGATGGCGATACTTCTCTCACAAAGCTACCGGGTTCGCGACTCCACAAAACACCAAGATGACGGCAAACAGATGACGCATGCGGCTGGGACTGTCACTGACGCTCGCCTCCGCGAGGGTGTCATGAAATGAAATGATCATCATCAATGAACATAACTTTTTTGTAATACTTAACACCGCATTTTTTTTAAATTGTCTTCCTCAACTCTGCTCAAGATTTTGAGGGTTTTGTTGGAACTTGAATTTGTCAAAACGAACTATACGATACAACTTTTATGAAGAAAATGCACATCACCATCTATGAATTTTAAGAATAACTAACTACTTACCTCGCCAACATGATCAAATTTAAATTATTAATTTCCAAAAAAATGTTAACATGTAGGTAACTTGATTTGATTTTTATGAAATCTCATAGATGGCGCTGTTTTAAAATTGTCTTTATACTACTAACATTCATTAAACTATATTTCTCTGCCCAAGTTACTTAAATGGCGTAGTTTTTATAGTTTAACGTCAGATAATAGCATGGCTTACTCAAAAACAACATTTAGATATGCGTCGTTAGATTACACGCTGTCACAGAATGCGTAAGAAAAATAAAGATTCACAGCTCCTCCCCCGTAGGTGATAGCGTGATAATATGTAGCCTATATGTTGACCCGACCTCTTAGTAATATTCATGCAAAATTTGAAGTAAATCCATGCAGTACTTTTTGAGTTTATCCCGGACAGACAAACAGACAAACAGATAAAAATTCTAAAAACTATATTTTTGGCTTCGGTATCGATTGTAGATCACGCCCCAAGTTATATTTTTTAAAAATATTCAATGTACAGTTTTGACTTTCCTACGATTTTATTATATGTATAGATAAATCCAAGTCAAATCTTATTGCTGTTTAAATTTTTGGTTCTACGAAATATTTCCTCACGATGTTTTCCTTCACCGTTTTGACAGCAGTGGTGATTAAATAATTTACACAAAGTAAAGCGCCTAACTGGGTTCTAACCTACGACCTACAACTCGTAAGTCGCGGACTTTACCACTGGACCACCACTGCTCTCAGAGTAAGCGAAGTCAGGGAAATTAATTGTCAAGCAAATTGTCTACCATCGCAAATTGTCCGTGTATTCAAATCAAAACTGTTTTCATTAGCGTTGTCTTAGGATCGGCTAGGATATTATTAGCGTAAGGGCTTACCAATTATTATTCATCTCCCATAATGTATAGTACCTAATACATTATGTACTTACACTCACAATCGTTCATAATATGTAGGATTGTATGTAGGTATTCTAGACGGTCTAGTCTAGAGTCTAGTTTAATAAAGTCATATTATTATTATTTTTTTAAGTCTAGTTATTTTTATAATTTTATAAATTGGTGCCGCATTTCACTAAAATTTCCTAAGGGGCCTCTGCGAGTTGGCTCCGCACACTCGTACGCCTTCCAAAGGACCAGGACCCGGTCCCGAGATATATAAAATCAAAAATAATAATAATAATATTTTAATTAACAGGCAACTAAGGCCCATAGAATAAAATACACAAAGTAGTCATAAACAATAATAAACTAATAAATATTTTAAAAAATGTTAAAACTATGATTATACACGTAACGTTGTCGGCGTCGTGTTTCACTGCGTGGTGACGCGTAACCGTCCTCGGAAATGACGATGTTCGACACTTTTCGCTCAAAAGTCCTCTTTCAGGCGTAGATGTTGTGTTGGAACTCGTACCACGAATAACTTAAAGTTGATGTTGTGGCGCGATTCCAACCTTTAGACCTTCAGAGTCCAGTTGGGTTTCACCTTCAAATACTGCACGGCTTCCTCAGTTGTCGTGGAGTGATGGAGACGCGAAAGATAAGCTCTAGCTAGGCTCTAGTTACTTGTGACGTTTGCAAGTTTTTAAGAATTTCTGAAAAACAATCTGCCTAGTCTTTTCCCAACTATGTTGGGGTCGGCTTCCAGTCTAAGCGGATCCAGCTGAATAGTAGTATTTTACATGGGACAACTGCCTATCTGACCTCCACAACCCAGTTACTGGGTAATACGAGGTATCGAAAGTCGGACCATCAATCGAAAGCTCCGACTCCCGAGAGGCCTGAAAGTCTGACAATTAGTTTGTCAAATTTTCGGGAATCTGACGACCCGTAACGACTGTGATTTACGAAAGACAGCCAAGACCAACGGCATAACGAGCTTAGTTTAACTTGAACCTGATCGATCGCTCCGTGCGGCAAAAATTAAAAAATCTAGCCACTTTGCTTTTATGCATGTACATGTACGTATAAAGGTCTTTATGAATTACAAAAAGATTTTATGTAGTTTTTAAGCTTGAATGAATTTCACGAATATCTAAAAGTTACAGACCTTTAAATAAAACGATGCAGGGTGGCTCGATTCAGCAGTGCTATTCTGTAAAAATCTCACCGTGAACACTAAAGTGAAGTGAGCTGTCATTCCACCTGATGTTAGGGATTGCCCCTATTGATAGCTCACTTCACGCTCACTTCACCTAAGTTAGCACGGTGAGATTTTTACAGAATCGATCGGCAGGTGTCTGAAAGTGTATATTATAATTTGTTGTACATGCAGCAAAAATAATATACCGCTGGAACTATAATTTATCGAATCGAAACGTTAGATTTTATCATTTGAAAGCTGTCGTGGTGTCACCTGTATTTTCAATTCGTGATTACTATTTTAATACCAAATTTTTTGCAGCAGTGATTGTCGGTCGCACAGAGTACAGAGGCCAGCACATCAAGCTACCCCAATCTGTAAAATTTTCTTTTTATACCGATATTACCACGGGATCTACATTTACGCGGGTGAAACCACGGGGAGCAGCTAGTACGACAATAAATGAAAACACTAGCAAAACGAATGCTGTCAATTTCATTTTGGAACTATCAAATAAATCCCAGCATCGAAATTGAAAAAGTGATTTTTTCAAACAAACTAAATAATCCCCTTTAGTTTTCGAGACCCCTTTAATTTTTACTAACGTTATTTTTATTATTTGTTGTAATAGTGGCAATAGAAATAAACACTTTGAAAATTTCAGCTGTCTAGCTATTACGGTTTATGAGATACGGCCCGCTGACAGACAGACGGACGGACGGACAGCGGAACTTAGTAATAGGGTCCCGTTGCACCGTTTGGGTACAGAACCCAAGCAACTAGTAAATATCTTGCCACTGTCCCAGATATTTCTGCTTACCTTGTGTAGTGCAGTCTTAAAGATGATCAATTAGGCGGTATTGTCTGATTGTTGTTAACACAACCCCCATGTACCGTTCTATGCATTGATTTTATCAATCTTGAGGCTAACTGGGATTATTGTTCGATAATGATATGAATCATGTATTGATAATATTATACATACATACCTACACTCACGCCATCTTCCCATAGGGGTACTCAGAAACTACAGAAGGCCACCTGCTACGATCCTTATGTATTCTGTTTGCTTCGTTTACATTCATCTAATATATGAAATTCTCGTGTCACAGTGTTAGTTACCAATTTTGTGTGCATATCGGGTAGGTCTGAGAATCGGTTACTATCTATTTTTTTTTTTGCAAAACGACGTTTGCGGGGTCAGCTACTAAATATATATTTATGTTCTGCCCAAGCTAAAAATCTTCGTTCCACCAACAATCGTCTTCTGCGATGTCCTTCTCACCGTTCTGGCTTCATTCGTTCTTTTATCTTTGTCCAGGTGGTCTTTTTTTGAAATGCGCTCCCTCTAAACATCAGGATGGCTACCAGTCGGTTATCTTTTAAAGAGAAGGCACGTGAACGTATCCGTCAGAAGTTGGCCTTAACATCCCAACGCTGATTTGCTGGATTCGTTTCTCCTCTACTGATCATTTTTCTCCTGACAGTTCATTTTGTTTATATGTGTGTATCTATCTATGTATTAGTATTTATTCAAACTCAAACTCAACTCAAACTCAAAGCATTTATTTCAAATAAACCAATTATAGGCACTTTTGAATTGTCAAGGGTCGGTCAGTCAGAAAGATGAAGCTAGTTGCCCATTCCAAAGCATAGGTACCTGTGGAGAAGAACGGGCAAGAAACTCCACGGACACTCTTTTAAATCATAAAATTGTTACAAAAATCTTCGTTACATCATTCATGTTGAAATTATACATGTGAGAACGATGCAGAAAGACGTGCACGTTAAAGGCGTCCGTACTAAAAAGAACAATTCATAAATTAAAATAAGCCGTGGCGGCTAAGAGATGACCAGTCCCTACTGACGGCACCCGTTCACGAACATGACGTATGGATCAGCACCATTCAGCTCAACCATTTTGAAGGGAACCCAATGATCCAACACACACGCCACCATCAGCGAGACATTTGAGTGAGCATGACATACTCTCAGCTGCCAGGGCACATTCAAGTCAATGAAAGACGTACCCAGTAAATGGTAGCTTTATAGTTTAGGTGCATAGTGCTCACACGTGTGCTATGCAATTATACAATACTACTATATTATACAATACAATTCTTATATTTTATAGTAATTTCGTAGCTATTTATCCCGTATGTGGCGCCTGCCATGTTTTGTCTCTGCATAACCCTAAGGTTGACTGGTAGAAAATGTCTCAAGCATTAAGTCCGCCTTTGTACAGTATTTTTTTTTACTTCTGCATAAAGTTTTAATAAATAAATAAATCTGGTCATACTCGCACGCCTGTTGAATGTACTAACCACATCACTAATAAGATCACTATTATTATGACCTTCTATGGCGTCCCCCTCCTAGCGTTTCCACTGATATCTGCCATGTAAATACCTTTTGTTAGTTGCCTTTCACTCATCCTCTCAACATAACCAAATTTAAAAATAAATATTTTTTACATTGACAGCTGTTTTTCTCTTGACTGTAAAAAAGTAAGGGGATCAGACCTAGTTATACATAGCGGTTAAGACAGAAATTGAAACAGAAGAAAGAAAGAGAGAAATCCGACCGGAATAACTCAACCTTAGAATACTCTTTTAAATTTTTGATAATATTAAAGGCAATATCTGAGTACATACAACACTACAAGGTTCTTTTGGTGCGTGGTCAAATTAGGAACAAAAGCCGCCATCTTGTTTAATCAATGCAATCATACAATTTCTATATTTATGTCTGTAATTTATATGTATTAATGCGGCGAGTGTTATGGGCACCTTTGCGACGGGAACGATCAGGGGCGGGTTGTTTTCTGACTTTTGACTGTGTGTTTATTTAATTTACACTATCGTTTTATGTTTAATTGAATGCTTTATCTATGTATATAAATAAAACAAAGTATATTCAAAAAAAAATTATATGGTGTACATAATAAAGAGTATTTTATTCTATTCTACAATTAATCACAAATGTTTACCACAAATGTTCACTGAGAACGCCCCCCACTCAAAGTCATTCAGACACCAAGATCCTTGTAGCATTCTACTTACCTATGGTATATATCTTGAATTAAAGAATGGGGGTAATTCATTCAAAGTGATTTCTTACATTTTGAGGGGATTGGAAAAGACACTTCAATATAAGTTTCGGACAAGGATTTTTGTGTAACAAATTCAAGGAATAATAACATTATTTTAAAAGTAAACCATATCTATCCATAAAAATTATACCTATTCAAAATCAAAATCAAAATATTTTATTTCACATAAATCTACAAGGGCACTTATGAAACGTCAGAAGCTAGGTGCACGGTTCCAGTTGGTCGTTTCCTATGTAGAAGAACCGGCAAGAAACTCCACGGTTACTCGTTTAAAAATAATTGGCTTTTACAATGTTGTCAAATTACAGTAGGTATTCCCAGGACAGCGTAGGCCTGTCAACAAGTACCAGAGTACTTGATAAAATAAAAAAATGGTCTACAGATCTAAAGCCTACAGGGCTATAAAATCCTCACATTTACAAAATAAGAATCTACCGAAAGAATAAATAAAATATAAAAAAACCTATTAAGACCAAGTGATTGCCATTACAACCACTAATTGGTATGGTGTCATTTAGTTTAAGAATTGGACCAATCTGTTTTAAGAAATCGAAACAATAACCTGTTTACCAATATATTGAGTAGCATCAAACATGGAAAATGGGTACTAAACCACTTACCTACAAGGCAAAATATCTAAAGAATCTATTTTCACTTTTAAAACAATGAACGTACGTGTCATTATTTACGCTTTAATGGCCAGTAAAAATGTAATCTCAGTAAATAGCCCCAGGAGGGTTGGAAGAACGAATCTACACGAATCTTGTTACATTTTTATACGGAATCCCGATCTCCTATCAAGAAAACCCGAGTAAAGCCGAAAACAAGACATAAAGCACAAAATAGTTGCGACACAGAAGGCCAGCTTCATACAACAAACAACATGAAAGAAAGAAAGAAAATACATTTATTTAGTACAGACTAAAAGACAGACAGTAGGTACACCAGAGACATACATGAGATACAATCAAATAAAAATAAAAAAGTGTAAAATCCGATGTAAGAAATTAGTACTAAAGTGTGCCTCACGACTGCGCCAAAAAGGCCCAGTTCAGCAAAAATGCCAGACAACTAGTACCTGACGCTGGTTTTCAACTGGACCTGATGTGTGGTGAGGTGACGGATGTATCAGTTTTATACTGCAACGTGACATGTGTATGCATACTTAAATATATAAAATAATTTTATGTCATATAAGAACAGATAAGAACAGCGATAAGACCGCCCATTGTGTCACCCTTTGCAAAATTTCTTTATTTATGTCTGTAATTTATATGGTGTACATAATAAAGAGTATTCTATTATATTCTATATATACATAGATGCGTGGGAAGAAGGGCACGTGGCTAAATGAAAACAGCCGCACTTGTTAAGACTGTGCCGACCGTACAGTGGCGCCCTCATCGTTTGTTTGGTTATTTCATACAATTTAGAATGAAAATGCAGAAAATAAGCACGTTAAGTTGTGCTTCACAAGATTATACGTTAATATTATTAGAAACGGTAGTTTTATATTGTTTAGTCTTATTATAATCCTTAAAACGGATAACAGTGGCCACTATATTCCGTTTTAAGGATTATAGTAAAACTAAACAATATAAAACTACCGCTTCTAATAATATTAACGTATAATCTTGTGAAGCACAACTTAAGGTGCTTATTTTCTGCATTTTCATTCTAAATTGTATGAAATAACCAAACAAACGATGAGGGCGCCACTGTACGGTCGGTACAGTCTTAAGCTACGATTGCCGCGGTCGGTCCGTGTATGGGTATCCATCCGTTAAAGCACGTTAAGCCGTTCTTCCCGGCTGCCTTTCGTAGCTCTATAACAGTCGTTACAGGTAGTTAAAAGGCCAAAAGGCTGACAACTAGTCTTACCCAAGAGGTATCGTGTTACCCAGTAACTGGGTTGTGGAGGTTGGATAAGTTGCCAATCCTTATAAAATACTAGTATTCAGCTGCATCCGGTTAGACTGGAAACCGACCCTAATATAGTTGGGAAAAGGCTATACGGATTGATTAAAATAGAGGCGTACCTACGTAAGGCGATCTCAAACAAATGCCGGTCGCGAGTGCGCTCGCACTCGCTTTACGTGATACATGTCTATGTGTGCGCGCAATCTCGCCTGTTGCATATAGTTGACCTTCTGCAGGCATCTATATTGTATGTAAAGAGTATTTACCGTGCATTCGCGATTTATTTGCCAAAAATGTAAACAAATATCAATGAATGGAATAATAACTTTAATTCTTACACAATAAAGTTCAGTTTAGGTTACGACTTCAATCAGTTTTCAATAGTGCTAGTCACTCTGAAATCTACTTAATTATTATTTAAATAAAGTTGATAATTGTTTAACTTGAAATAGCGTGGGGGTGTGCAGCACTGCGCACTTTTACTATAGACTTCAAATGTTTAATATTTGGAAGCGTTTGGCCTTACTAAATTAGGTACAACTTCATATTATTTGGAAGGAGAAATCGGCAACCCCATTTGCTTGCCTCGGGTGTTAATTATGTATCGTCATGAATTGGGATCTGGGAAGGAATGATTGAGTTTGAGAAAGGTCTAAAGTCCTATTATAATAAACAAACTTTTACGCTTGTATTGCAGAGCGTACACTTTTATTGCATACAATTGTATAGAATCAAATTCTAAAAACTAAACAGACAATTGTGCTGCTGGGGTGTTTGTTACTCCACTTCTTTTTCCAGCTAAAGCAAGCACTAGGAAGTAGTGAAGGGCGGGCGTTCTGGAAGACCATCTTATGTAATTTTGACGTTCAAAAAGTGCTGGTTCTTAGCCTAATTCAAATTAAAATTTTGATTTAGATTTTTTTTATGTAGCGTAATAGGTACCCATGCGTCATTGCAATAATTAAAACTAACCTTTAACGTTGGTCAAGTAGTCGCAAACGCGACTGTTGAGCATGAGTTCTTGGTTCGATATCCAGGTAGAGCAATATAAGTAGTATTTTTTTCTCTTACTATGTAAAGTAGGTATGTACAGTCAACAAATGAGATAAGTATGCAGGATCGTCGAATATAGTTTAAGTTTAGTAAGAAACCGATGAACCGATGGATGTTGTCGACTGAAATTTAATTTGTGAAATGAGCTGTTTGTTTTCTATTAATAAAATAAAAATTTTATTCGAGAACATCCATCGGTTTCTTACTTCAACCATATCCGACGACCCTGCATACTTATCTCTTTTCTTGACTGTACCTATTTTCAGTTTATGTACAAATACATAAACATAATTAATAACTGAAGCCAAAACAGTTCCATTCGCACTAACATTCAATTTCACTGAACATCTGCAGTGTTTAGACAATCCGGTTACACCTAATCTGCTGCAGCAGTGTATCCACGCTTAATAATCAAGAGATACAAAGGGAGCTGTGGAAACATTTCTAATTAAATTATATGACATTTAGGTGTAAAACGTAGTAAGCTGTAGGAAATGCAAACGCACGTTATTAAATGTGCAAAGTTCTTATAATTTTAAGGCTTACTACCTACCTACTTCAGTTCACTTAAGAAATAACTGTTCTGCAATTCAACACATAAAATAAAAAATAAATAAATAAATATAATCAAAAGCATTTTAACCGATTTTGAATTCAATGTTTTATTTTTCTTTTAGGCCGCTTTCACATTTAGGCGACTTTAGCAGCGCAACAGTCGCGCCACAGACGCGCAACCGGTGCCCAGTCAGAGTTCATATTATAAACAAAAGCGCGGCGGCCGGTCGCTCAGGGGCAATTCTCGTAATTTTTAAGAACATTCACAGTCTGATCTCAGTTTCAATCTGTCAAAAACACTTCAAATTTCCCTAGATTTTCACAAATTTTTGACATTTGTTTGTCGCCGAGATGAGACTGCGACTAGATTTTGAACGTTTTAAATTACGAGAACCTACTGTTGGATTCTCAACGCTCAGCTCAACACCGAGATTTGAAAATCCAGTGTGCGATAAAAACCCGCCGGGATACTTTTACGTCCGTGCGGACGTGGGCTTAAAATGTCTATGACTACCCTCTAACACAAATGGAAAAAAATCTTTTTATTGTGTAAATCTTTTAAAAAATCTATCAATTAACTGGATAAAATCTATGAAGAAAAAGACATGATGCAGCGACCCCAAATAAATTGGGATAAGAGCAGGAGAATGATGAAGATAACTGAATTAAATCTGTTTCACACATACCTATACCTTGTACCAACCAAACAAAGCGAACTCAACGAACAATTTGTACTAATTCACTTATCATAATCGCTACTGAGACAATACAAATGTACTATTGTGTGTCTTAATATCGCAAGACAAGTAATATACTTACGGATAACTTCGTTGACAACCCCATTACCACACAGTGGAAATTCAACCTTACCAGATAAAAATAGGGTTTATTTTAGCGTGATGTATTAACAAGAGGTTTTAATAAAAACAGAATTACACAGAGCGGTGGTAAAAGGGTGGTATAAGGATCTCATTATGGCAGAACTTGTTGTAACGTGGTCAAAGAAACAATCTCTTTGATACGAAAATTAGAAGTTAATGTTTTGCTCTGTTTCACTTATTACGACAAGAGAAATGAAATAAAACTGGGGGTTATAGAAGAAGATTATTATACTGTATGGGGATGATAAACATAAGTACGTGATAATAATTCTGGATGAATGATTACATCCATGAAAACTAAGTGGCAAAATACGTGTTATTAAAGGTTAATTCTAAAACCACCCAATCAAAGTTAATAAAATTTTAAATGAAAATTGGTTGTCTATAAAGTCGATTTACGGACGATAGTTTTACGTGAAAACGTCATAAAGAAACATTTATGAATAAATGTATCACAAGCTAACGCTTGGGCCGATCGTGTCTCTCTATCGCTTGTTCCGCTTGCACGCTCAGGCTAGGCAGAACGTGACACTTTCTCGTGCGTGCAGCCTGTGTTCATTGATTTGTAAGACGTTATCACGTCAAAAAATGTATAAATCGATTAACAATTGCCGGAGATATCGTGCAACATACAAAAACAATTTCATTTACTTGAATTTTCACAAATTATTTTGGGTTGCAAAACTAAACTACTGCACCGATTTTGATAAAATTTCTATGGGACCAATCTGAATATATCCTTTCACATAAAAAAATAATTTCGCAAATCGGCTTTTAAATAACGGAGTTCTGAGGTAACAAACTTAAATGAATTTGAATTTGAACAAACATTAAAAAAAAATATTCAACCGAATTGATAACCTCCCCCTTTTTTATAAAGTGTGAAGGCATACAGGGTGGCTCATAGACGCGAAATCTGTTACAATGGCTTCAGTAGGTGCTTGATAATTACGAAAAATTTCAACGCAGGGGACGATTAAATTTTTCGTCGGTTATTTAAGAAACAAATAGGTTTTCCATACCGCATAGGTATTGCACTTTTCTATGAAACAGACGATTTTTTCAGCTTCCAAACTGAAAGCCAAGCTTGTAAATATTTTTGGTCCTATATCTTTAATTTCAGAACGACAACACTATATTGAAGGAATACTGATGTGAAAAACGTTTAAAACGCAAAAAACGTACTTAACAATCAATATTAAATTAGGTACGTATTTGAGTTACTTGAGATAAAAAAAAAAACGAGTGTGCTTATGACCACACGACTGAAGTGAAACTTCTTTCGCTCCATCTGTATGTATATTTCATTTACTAGCTATAAGAGAAAGAGAGAAAGAAAATGTGCGCGCGCACTGCTCTCTCTTGCTCCTACACTGTGATACAGACAATAAGCCTGCAGTGTGCTTAGATATACGGAACGTATTTGGCTATGAGAGGGAGAGAGAAAGAAAATGTGCGCGCGCACTGCTGTCTCTTGCTTATATCCCCCACTTAACTTCCGTTCGCCTTGCCCGATCACACTTTTCGTAACGCTTACGTCACGCGTTCGCCAGCTTACTCCCCAAGTCAAGCGTGCGTAAAGAAGTTTCACTTCAAAAACGCCTTCTCTCTGACTATCCAGCTGGAATGTGTTACGGCAGACCCCATAGCGAGCTGGACAAAATAAACAACCAGCGGTCCACACTATCCCTGGACCGCAAGCACTAGAAGTCATGGGGGCGTTGTCCAGCAGTAGGATGATACATGCTAACAGTAACCTAACCACATTCATTCAACATCGGAAACAGCTCTTCTTAAGCTGAAAGTATGCAGCAAAACAATAATTCAACATAAACTAGATAGGTACTTGAAATAAATCACTATGAAATATGCGAGAGCAAAGTTGTAGGAAAATCTAGTACTTACTTATTTTATTACATCCATCCTGAAAGGTCAGAACTGTAAGGTTTTAATTTATCATAGACTTGGACGGCAAGTCTACCTAACTAGATGTTTCGTTAATTAAAAGGCTTTCATTTTACGCCTTGGGATTAACTTCTTCGCTAGGGTTTGACCCATTTGTTACATAAGATGTTTTAACCCTAACCCAATCATATCACTCACACAATCAATCCATAATTTCTTTCGTCCGCCATTTTGAGACTAAAAACAATAACTACAGCTAAATCAACCAGCAGAATTTGCTTCGTTAGTCTCATTCCTTATGACCATTCCCTACAAACCTTGCTTTATATTAAATTTGCGAGAACAACTGCACTTTAATATTTCGTCCGGAACTTGCGAAATTAAGTTTCTCGTACTGTTACCACAATACATATAGGCACAGAAGGCCAGCTTCTTACAACAAGGGAAAATAGGCGCACGCACACTTAGACGTATACAAAGGGAGATCTAAGGGTAGTAATCCACGGTGATTTTTGCAGCTGTTCAGTAGCGCGTTATTTTGGCCATTTGTCGCATATGCAACGCGCGACTGTTTCGGGCGACATCGGATAAAGGCAAAGTGCCAGTGGCTGTGAAGACACAGAAAAGCATTCACAACTACAGCGTAAAACTTTATCGATACTGAATGTGTTAAGACTGTATCGCTATACGCCGACTTTTTGCAGCGATTCAGAAGCGACATAATCGCAAAAATATCACGACACAGTCGCGATGCTGTCGCTGGACATATATATACCTTTGCCCACGTAACCGCAATTTTGCATCGCTACTATCGCGATACAGCCGCGATTCAGCATCGATACAGTCGGGATGCAGAATACATAGAGACGCGATGCAGTGTTGATACAGTCGTATGTTTTAGTGACTACTTATGGACTAACTACCTGTGGACGCTACCTTTTTTTTGAGGGTGGAAAATTATCAAATAACTTCTCCCGCTCTGGGCGGAGCGGGAGGGCGTGTCAGACTTTTACTGACTAATACCCTAAACTAAACTAAACTGTGTAAGGATGTGTGTGTCTGTGTAAGGGTGTGTTTGTTTTAAGTACCATCCGAGGACGTGCGTATGAATACACAAGGCACGACCGAGGACCTTTTCAAAGCGAGGACCTTTTCGAGGGTCCTCGGTTTGACTTGACCAAAGATTTGTATTCTGCAAGCGATTTTGAGTCTTTCTTTATACTTAATACGAAAAAGTTGTCTGAACCTCGGTTTGATCAAGATTATTCATAATCTTACACAGACTTTGTGTATCCACCAGATGGTGCCACTGCCACCTCATACACAGGCTCTTTACACTCATTTCACGTTTGTTGTATTATCCGAGGACCTATGTGTTAACTTTAACACAAAAGACCTCGGTTAGGTAGCTTTTCCACACAATGTGTATTTAAGACCTCGGTTTGCTAGATTTTCCGAACAGTGTGTATTCTAGTCCTCGTTTCGACAGTTTTCCTTGTGTGTAGAAGACGCATTATGTGTTATCATTTAAATAAAATTATGAAGGAGAAAATCGAAGGTGCACGTCCCCATGCACCTTCGATTATTCCCATAATCAGGCTTTTTCTGCAGTATGTGCTAAGTACCTAGGCCTGGTTAGATTATACAACATTATGATTTGTACCATAAAATATTGTATTGTCATAGGAGCTGAATACGTGTGCTCTTCATAAAGAATGCCTTCCTAGGTGAAATTTCGGCTGCAAGATTTGAAGCAAACATCGTGGTGAAGGAGGACATTACTTCGAGGACGCTTTTGCGAACTTTTTCTGAGACTCTGGGCAAGCAACTGTTGACGTATCAATCTGCAGTGATTGTCCTTTGTTCTTCATGCGATACTGTAGTGTAATGTCCTGATTTGCCGGAAAAAGAAGCAACCATTTTTTTTTACCAATGCTTCGACTTTTCTTAACTTTCATCGGCAAATCTTCAAAAGGAAAACCCACTCTGCCGACTGGCTTTTTCTTTCGGGTTCAAAGCAGTACACCCAGGTTTCATCACCTGTTACGATATTATAGACAGCTAATGACTGTCTTCCGTTAAACTTTTTTATCATTTTACGGCACCACTGGACATGCAGTGGTTTCTGGTCCTCCGTTAAGTCATGCGTTAAGATGCGCATGTAAAATGTTTTGCACTTGACTCATTCCAATGCCTAACAAAGCACCAATTTACTGGCAAATAATTTTTTTGTCAGTTTCAATATGTTGTCCTACGGTGTCAATATTAAGAGTCTGTAAGCACAGTCGCCGGCTGACCTTCGCGTACCTCATCATGAAGATGATCACATCCACGTCTAAATTCTCCAAACCACGAATACAGAGAGCTGTGACATGGTGCTTCATCATCAAATGCCAATTGAAGTCCCTGGCAACTCTCTTGTTGACTAAAGCCACAACGAAAATCATAAAAAATCATTGAACGAAAATGTTCACGAGTTAAATTCATTTTGATAGCGACACACATTTTTGAAAGGACGTCACAATGAAAAACCAAATGACAGTCGCAAATTAAAAAGTAACATGTTTCCAAAAAGTTCCATTTTCGAATCCCATAATTGTTTTTTTCATTCTTTTATTGTAAGTCGCCATATCCAGAAACTTTCAGTATGCCCCACGTATAATCAACACTATTAGTTACTTCACGATTTATAAAAAAAAATTGCAAACATTTTTTGGCATAATCAATACCAGCATCTTTGAGATCTAGAATTTAGACTTCAGTTTTCTCTTTATCTCTCTTATCTGAAAGAAACTAAATAATGACTTGATAAGTCAAAGTCAAATCATTTATTTCAAAAAGGCACTTAAAAGGGACTTTTGAAAGTCAAAAATTAAAATAAAAAAATAGAATTGATTCTAGTCGCCCCTTCCATAAGGTAGTTTTCGTGTGGAGAAGAATGGGCGAGTAATTCCACCGTTACTCTTTTAAAATGTTTTACAAGTTTTTATATACATTCATTATATAATTATATAATATATGTGAAGACGATACACCTGTAATAAAAATTAATCTACCCCAAATGGTAAAAAGAATTAAAAATATAGCAAAGACTGTTAAATCAATTATGTGATGATACATGGTGCTCACATATTTACAAAGATTGTAAAATTTTCGTAGTATTTTTTAAACCTGAATTCTAGTTTTATTTTATTTTGAGTTATTTTATTTGGTGTCTTAAGGTATTATTCTATGGGGTTATTTTTAACACAAAAACGGAAAACAGTAGGTAATAGAAAAACTAAAGGCCTGTGTTAACAGTATTAGAAAATTAATAGTATTAGAAAAAAATGACCTGTCCTTTTTTTTTGTTTCGTTGAATTATGTTATACAATGTGGAGATGACAAAACAACAATGAATTAAACTTTGTATAGCTAATGACGTTCTCAGTCTGTTTATAAAAATGCAATCAAATTTATCCAATAGTTGAGTCACTGGACATTATTTTTCATTTTTTAAATTTTCTGCATGTTGTATCATAACAAGCCAGCATTGACAGGTTAAAAACATCTGCAGTTGAACACAACACATTGCCAGCTTGCTAGTTCAATAAACTTCGCCAAAGTTCTTTTTTATTTCCAGATTTGATCTATATTATACCTTATGCTTGAGACATAAGAGTCATTTATGCGGAAGTTATTACTTACCAGAATGTTACATTTTTTACAAACCTACAAAAAATGCGGTGCCCGGCACATTGATCTATACCATTTTTCAGGTTTCGGCTATGTTTGTTGGACCAATAACACCGCGCTATTGCCGCAATATTTAAAGTGTGTTCCTTTTTGTTTACACTTTTATGCTATTTAATATACATAGATAAAATCACTTTTTTAATTTTAACGTTAGGATTTATTTGATAGTTCCTAAATACTCTTAGGCATTAGTATTGTTAGTTTTTTCTTTATTGTTGTATTGTCTTCTCCACATTATAACTAATACTTTAACAAAATATAGTCGTTACTTTCGGCTCTCTTTTATAAATAATCCTTTGAGAAACGCCTAAAAACGTAAAGACATCGACTCGTCCTCGCTTGGTTCTTCATTTTAGAAAAAGTGTGTAAGAAATAAAATCGGAACATTCTACTTACATTGATATAATCGTAAAATGGTTTAGTAGGTAGATTTTCCATGTCCTCGGTTTGTACAAGTTCTACACGAAAAACTGTCCTCGGTTTAGTGATATAAAGTCTAACACAACGTCCGCACTTTGTACAAGCTATATGAAATATTGTGTAAAAATACGTCCTCGGAAGGGCGTCGCAGGGCTTACGTAAGGGGTCCTCGGTTGGCTTACACAAAGTCCTCGCATGTGCATCGCTGGTCACATTCAGCTGTGTATTTTAGGTCCTGTGTGATAACCGAAATTCATACAGAAAAATGTTGAGATAGCATGATCCCAATAAGCTCATCACTATAGATTTACCCACCTGTCTCTTTCTATCTTATTCTAAAAGGCCAACGAGGTGTTTAAACCAGTTTTTTGGAAGGTCCTCGGTTCCGTCAAGAAATAACAAAGTCCTCGTAAGGGTGTCTGTACGGGGTGCTCGGGCAGAAAACCTCCACGTGTGCCTGGGTACTGGGGTTCCTTTCTGGATACGTCCGGGGGGAAGACCAGTGTTCGGGCCGGTGCATCCCGGGGTGCGGGCAGCGATTTTCCTCTGGGATTATTTCCCAGTGGAATCTCGCTGTCCGCATGCCAATGTTCTGCCAGGAGGATCGCTCCACACGTGCCGCTCTGAGTAGCTGAGCGGCAGTTGTGGTGGGGGGTCAGAGCGGGCCCGGTGTGCACTTACCCTGCCGCCGGGCAGGCAGGAGGGGTAACCCTGCTGCCACCGCTAATCTCGTAGCCCTGGAGACAGTTAAGGTCATGTCTCTGGCTGTTGAAGGGGGTCGAGGGTCTTGGCTTAACCGCCCGGACCGCGAGGAAGATTAACCTCTATAAAAAATTCCCCAAACCTCCAAGCGGCGGCGCACCGTGAGGGAGGTACTAAGCTTGGCTAATGGGTAGCTTGATTTAGTCGCTAGTGCGAACCACTATTTTTTTTGAGTCAATACAACATGAAATATACTCGTGGGAACAAAATGGAATCTAGCAAACAAAATAAAAACAAAGAAACGGAAGAGGTGAGGAGTGATGCGGGGTCGGAGTCCGACGCCGCATCTGGAGGTGCAAGCACGGGAGGTTCAGGGAGCCCCAGCCGTGCCAAGAAGGTGGCCGCTGCTGCGAAAAAGTCTCGCAGCAAGCGGCCAAGGTCAGAGGACGACCAGGGGTCCTCCTCTGACGGGGAGCTGGCCTCGGCTCGGAAAATCCCCACCAGCAGGCGGGGAGGAGTCCAGGAGCGAGGCAAAGGGAGGGGGCTCACTGCCCAGGAGGCGGCAGAACTGGCGGAGGAGCCAACAAAGGAGGCGGAGGCCGGTCGCGCGGTCGCTTCGGGGTCCTCTGGCGACGAGGCGGGTGCGGTTGGCACCCCCGGGGCGGACCGCAAGCGCAGGTTTGCGGCGGTCGTGGAGGCCGCGATCCGGGACGTGTCCCTGAAGAAGCTGCAAGCTTCAAAGAACAGGGCCATAGTCTCGGCAACGGCCTCCATCATGGAGGCAGCGGAGGCGGCCAACTACGTCGGCCCTTCGGCCGACGTAGTTGGCCGCCTGACGGCCGCGATGGAGCATCTCCGAGAGGAGAACGGGAGGCTCCGGGCAGACCTGGCCACCTTGAGGAGCACCGGCAGGGCGCAGGCGGAATTACCGAGCCGGCCTATCCCGGTGGAGAACCAGGTCCTGGACCTGGTTCGGCAGGAGCTGGCGGCCTTCCAGGCGCGGTTTTCCGTCCTGGAGGGCATAGTCCTGCGCCCACCTCTGGCGGGCAAGGCGGCGGCCCTGGGGCCGAAGGCGGCCTCGTACGCGGCCGCAGCGGCAACGGCCGCCGCTAAACCCGGGCCGTCAGGCCGGGCTCAGGTGCCGGCCAAACCAGCGTCTGCTGGCGGAGCCCCGGCGAGGGCGAAACCGGCGTCGGCTGGCGGAGCCCCGGCGCCGGCTAAACCGGTGCCTGCAGGCGGAGCCCCGGCGACGGTAAGGCCGGCTCCTGCTGGCAAAACCCCGGCGCCGGCCCGGAAGAGGGGCGGAGGGGGAGGGAAGGCGAAGGCCCCAGAGCCTACGCCCGGCCCCCAAAACATTCCCACTTCTGCCGCGACCGACGCCGAATGGCAGGTGGTCGGGCAGAAGAAGAAGGCGGCCAAGGCGGCCAGGAAAAAGGCGCAAAGGCGGCGCCGCAAGGAGCGAGCCGTCGCAGCTAGGCTTCGCGCCCCGAAGACCGCGGCTGTAGTAATAACACTGCAGCCGGACGCGGTCAAGAAGGGCGTGACGTACTGCGACGTGCTCACTAAGGCCAGAGCGACGGTGGACCTTCAGGAGCTGGGGATCACCGGGGGCCTCCGGCATAGGGTGACCGCCACTGGCGCCCGCATGCTGGAGATCCCCGGCGCAACGAGTGGCCCCACCGCTGACGCCCTAGCTGAGAAGCTAAGGGCGTCCCTGAATGCGGAGGAGGCACGAGTATCCAGGCCCGTCAAGTGCGCAGACATGCGCATCTTGGGCCTGGATGACTCCGTAACGGAGGGAGAGGTGGTGGCCGCCGTCGTCAGGGCGGGCGGGTGTCTGGTCGACCAGGTGAACACGGGCACCATACGTCCTGACTTCGCGGGCATGCGTACCGTAACGGTAAGCTGCCCCGTGACGGCGGCCAGAAAAATTGTGGAGGGCCGAAGGCTTCTGGTCGGCTGAGTTTCGGCGCAGGTTAAGCTGCTGGAACCCAGACCTCTGAGGTGCTTCCGATGCCATGTGGGGCACCACGTAGGCGTCCAGTGCACCTCGGAGGTGGACCGCAGCACTCTGTGCTTCCGCTGCGGTCAGCCCGGACACACGGCCGGCTCGTGCAGCGCCGCGCCGCACTGCGTTGCATGTGCGGCTGCCGGCAAGCCGGCCGAGCACCGGGCAGGGAGCAGGTGCTGCGTTCCACCCGACGGAGCCAAGAGGAAAGGGAGGCCCTCCGCCACAACCGCCGCCACCACCACCGTCGCTGCCGCCTCTGCTGCCGCCGCCGCCGCCACCACCGCCGCCGCCGCCACCGCCACTGCCGCTGCCGCCACCGCCGTCGCCGCCGCTGCTGCCGCCACTGCCGCCACCGCCACCGCGGAGGGGCCCTCGCAAGGGACCCAGGAGGGGGCTGAAATGGAGGAGTGAGGGCTCCATTACGCCTCCTCCAGGCGAACATCAACCACTGCGCCTGCGCCCAGGACCTGTTGCTCCAGAGCATGGCGCAGTGGTCGAGTAACATCGCCGTGGTCGCTGAGCCGTACTTTGTCCCGCCCAGGCATGACTGGGTGGAGGACCTGAGCGGCTCAGTGGCCCTAATTTCGTCGGCCGCCGCCGGCACCCCGTCCCTCGAAGGAGTCACGAAGGGACAGGGGTGCGTAGCAGCACGGTTCGGAGAGATAGTAGTAGTGGGAGTGTACTTCTCTCCGAGCCGAACTCTCGCCGAGTTCCAGAACTCTTTAACAGAGTTGAGTGTCGTCGTCGCCGGAAACCATCGCTTCCCCGTACTGGTGCTCGGGGACTTCAACGCCAAGAATTTGGCCTGGGGTTCCCGTCACACGGACGTGCGGGGCAGGATGGTGGAGGACTGGGCTCTGGAAACAGGCCTGGTCGTCCTAAATCGGGGTTCTGTTCCCACGTGTGTGCGGATGCGGGGCGAGTCCGTGGTGGACATTTCGTTCGCCAGCCCCGCTCTGGCACAGAGTGTTATTGACTGGCGCGTCATGGAGGAGGTGGAGACCTACTCCGATCACCGGTATATCCGGTTCGACGTCTCCACCCAGACCTCCAGCGCGCCGGTCCAACAGGCCCCGAGTGGTCCGCGGTGGGCGCTGAAGCAGCTGGACCGGGAGCTCCTCCTGGAAGCCTCGATCGTGCAGGCCTGGGTGTCATCACCGGACAGGCCTGCCGATATCGACGATGAGGCGGAGTGGTTCCGGGAGGCCATGTCCGAGATATGCGACGTGGCAATGCCCCGAGTCCGGCCAGGACGCGCCCGACGTCAGGTGTACTGGTGGTCGCGGGAGGTGGAGTCGCTACGCAAGGCGTGCGTCGACGCGCGACACCTGTACACCAGGCACCGCAGGCTCCGCATCCGCCCTCCGGATGCGGAAGCCACGGAGGCGGAGCTGTACGAGGGGTACAGAGCGGCGAAGACCGCCCTCCGCGAGGCTGTCCAGCGGGCCAAGGATATGGCCCGCGAGGAGATGGTGGAGACTCTGAACAGAGATCCATGGGGGCGCCCTTATAAAATGGTGCGGAATAAACTCCGCACCTGGGCCCCCCCGCTGACGCAGAGTCTCCGCCCCCAGCTGGTGGAGGAGGTGGTGAGCGCTCTGTTCCCTTCACGGGCGGAGCATACTCCCCCGCCCATGGCTCCGCCACTTGCGGTGCCTGAAGCGGACCACGCGGACGACGACGACATCCCTGAAGTGACCGGGGTAGATCTGAGAGTGGCGGTAAATAGGCTGAAGGCCAAAAATACCGCCCCAGGACCCGACGGCTTGCCGGGTAAGGCCTGGGCCCTGGCCTCGACGGCTCTCGGGCCCCAACTAGAGGCGCTCTTAAGCACATGCATGGAGAGGGGCCAGTTTCCACTCCGCTGGAAGACGGGGAACCTGGTCCTCATACAGAAGCCAGGGCGCCCTGCGGACTCTCCGTCCGCATTCCGGCCCATCGTGCTGCTCGACGAGGTCGGCAAGCTCTTTGAGAGAGTGATTGCGGGCCGCCTCGTCGGGCACCTGGTGAGGACGGGGCCGGACCTTGCGGACAGCCAGTTCGGCTTCCGCAAGGGGCGCTCGACGGTGGACGCCATCATGCGCGTGAGGGCCCTCACGACGGGGGACGCGGTGTCCCGGGGTGGGGTGGTCGTGGCGGTGTCACTCGACATCGCCAACGCTTTTAACACCCTGCCCTGGAGTTGCATTGGGGAGGCGCTCCGGTATCACCGGGTGCCGACCTACCTCCGTCGAGTAGTCGGGGCGTATCTGACGGACAGAGCCGTCATCTACCCCGGTCGCAACGGGGAATGGAACCGGCGAGAGATGTCGTGCGGTGTCCCACAGGGATCGGTTCTGGGGCCGCTCCTGTGGGACATCGGTTACGACTGGGTGCTGCGGGCCGATCTCCCTGATGGAGTCAGCGTGGTTTGCTACGCTGACGACACGCTAGTCCTGGCGCAGGGGAGGTCGCATCAGGCGGCGGCCGACGCGATGACACGCGGGGTTGCGATAGTCGTGGAGAGGATCCGGCAGTTGGGTCTCGAGGTGGCATTGCACAAGTCCGAGGCCATGTCTTTTCATGGGCCTCGGAATGGGCCGCCTTCGGGATCCCAACTAACGGTAGGAGGGGTTCACATCGGCGTCGAGACAACGATGAGGTACCTGGGTCTCGTCCTCGACAGCCGGTGGAACTTCGTCGAGCATTTTCGACGTTTGGCTCCCAAATTGGAACGGGCCGGGGCCGCCTTCAAGCGGCTCTTGCCCAACCTGAGGGGGCCAAACGCCTCCTGCCGGAGGCTTTACGTGGGGGTCGTGCGGTCCATGGCCCTATATGGGGCCCCGGTGTGGGCGCGTTCACTGCGGCGGCGAGCCACCCATTACCTGAACGCGCCCCAGAAGGTGGTAGCCGTAAGGCTAATCCGGGGGTACCGCACGATCTCGGGCGAGGCGGCAAGCCTCCTTGCCGGACTGCCGCCGTGGGATCTGGAGGCGATAGTCCTCGCGCGCCTGTACGAGTGGCGCGCGGAGGCACTACGCCGGGGGGAAACTCCGCTTCCGCGGCAAATCGCAGCGGAGCGGACCGACCTCCGGCGCGATCTCATGGCGGCATGGAAAGAGCGACTGTCGCAACCCAGCGCAGGGCACGCCGCGATAGCGGCGGTAAGACCCCTCTTTGAGGAGTGGCTAGAGAGGCGACACGGCGCCCTCACCTACCGCCTGACGCAGGTCCTCACCGGACACGGGTGTTTCGGGAGGTTCCTGCACATTATCGGGCGGGAGGATACGCCCGGGTGTCACCACTGCGAGGGTCGCCCGGAGGACACGGTGGAGCATACGGTGGCGGTATGCCCCAATTGGGCGGAGCACCGCCGTGTTCTCGCAGAGGCGATCGGCGGCGGCGGCGACCTCTCGCGCCCGGCCCTGGTTCAAGCCATGGTCCGGGGCGAGAGGGGTTGGGAGGCAGTCACCTCCTTCTGCGAAGCAGTCATGCTAGCGAAGGAGGTGGCGGGACGGCTGAGGGAGAGGGCCTCACGTCCCAGCCGCCGCGGGAGACGCCCCGGGCGTCGGGAGCCGCGAGACGACTCCCGGCCACCGTAGGCGCGGGCCTGCGGGCGGAGAGTAATGGGTAACTCTCCGTCCGATCAGGACCAGGCCCGTGCCGGACGGCGCGTACGTGTTCCACGCGCGCCTCAAAGAGATGTCAGCAGCAAGGAAGGGGCCCGAAAGGGCCGAAGCCTGCCGGGGCAGCGGGATTGTCCGAAAGGGTTACCGCTACCCCGGAACACAAAGGGCTAAGGAAGGAACACGGGTGGGTTTTAGTCAGTAAGAGTCTGACACTCCCTTCTGCTCCACCCAGAGCGGGAGGGTTCATTGGATGATTCCCCATCCACAAAAAAAAAAAAAAAAAAAAAGGGTGTCTGTACAAGCAAGGGTGTGTGTAACTGTGTCTGTGTAACTGTTAAACTGTGTGTGCAATATAGACTCAGTCAAATCAACATTGATATTCGCACGTTAGTAGCGATGCTAAATCAATGCTGTCGCGCTTTGGCATCGATGCAGAATCGTTACTATGCGATTGTATTGCCACTGAAAAGCTTCCATCTCGTATTGCCAATGCGAAAACGTTCAAAAGCAGCGATACAGATGCGCGTGAACATCGTGATTGTATCGCTACTGAATCACTGCAGAAAGTCGCCGTGGACGACCGCCACAAGAACGCGAGTGCGTGTTTATGTGTGAGTGCGTTTTCCTTCGTTGTATGGAGCTAACCTTCTGTACCTATCAATGCTTTGGTGCCGGTATCATTGTTTGTCGCGGACCCGAGACGTGAAGTATTGTTTGGGTCCGCTTTATTCGCCTTGTAAGCACTTCCTTGTTCTCGTTACAGGCGATAAATTAGCCCTGTGTATGTTTGTTTAAAATGTTTTTCCTCTAAATATAATTATTACTCTGTTGTTTGTTTATTTCTGGTTTAATTTTTGCAACTGCAACTGGATTTAATTTTTTTGGCGCGACACTGGTAGCATGTCAAGTGAAATTAAAAGTGTTAATACAGATGTTGTACTTTTGTTTGATGCTACTACCATAATGCACAGGCAGGGAAATTACTTGTTTATCGAATTGAAATAGGTACAGCCATTTTATACAACCGCCAAATAATCACATGTGGCTTTAAAACAATTCGATAAACAATTATGTATTTATTCTAAATTCACTACTGGAAAATGCAATTGATGGGATTAACCCATTTATAAACCCCATACACTAAAGTGCGTTCAAACTTCATTCTTGTCAAATCTCCTGTTCCTCACTAAAATGCACACAATATTTTAAAAAAGTCTATAAAGTTAACCGACCATCGTGCATAATAAATAGCCTTTGACATTGATGCAGTCTTCTATATTTTAGAGAATTACCTACTACAGACTTGGCGCCTGAATGATATTGACGGGGGCGTTGTTGCTAAAAATTTGTGAAATTGTCACAGACATTGTTTATACAATAGAGGGATCCGTGGCTAAATATTTGCAGCCGCACAGGTCGATCGATCAGGTTAAGCTACGCTTGCCGCGGTTGGTCTGTGGATGGGTGACCATCTTTACATACCGAGACCCCTCCGCGCCTCGGAAAGCACGTTAAGCCATTGGTCCCGGCTGTCATTCGTGGATCTTTCACAGTCGTTACGGGTAGTCAAAGCCCGAATGTCTGACAACCAGTCTTACGAAGGGGTATCGTATTACCCAGTAACTGGGTTGTGAAGGTCAGTTAAGCAGTCGCTCCATGTAAAATACTGGTATTAGCTACATCCGGTTAGACTGGAAGCCGACCCCAACATAGTTGGGAAAAAGGCCAGGCAGATGATTATTTATACAATACAACATGGCGGCGTTAGTTCATATAATATATTCTGTCTACCCGGGGGTTTCGAATCATGTGCATTCATGGTTACAGTACCGTATAGCCTATACAATATTACAAGGCTCTTGTGGCACGTGGTATAAATCGGTCCCTGACACGAGATTGATAGAATCTATAGCCTCGCCTCACCTGTCTTCAGCCTCTAGCTAGACGGGAGCTGTCAAACACAGGCGCTGCTGCTCATTATATTAAACGTCATTATATCAGCCTTATAACGATGCAGCTTTTATATGGGATATATATGGGAAGTATATCGCAGGAATAATGGGGTGAGTGGCAGGGAAAAAGGATATGCATTAGATACAGCTATTTTATAACTAGGACAAGACATAACATCATCCATGTATTCCCTGAATTGCTAGGCTGAAGTCTATCTCCAAAAATGGTAATTTAAACAAATATTGCGGACTGGTATCATAAATTTAAAGAAACGATGCTATATTAGAGATATTAGCAACTTTCAGTAAGTCAGACCCGTAACGTTTGATTATTAAAAAATAAAACATTAACGGTGGAGGCGATCTGAAAATATAAAATTATAATTGATGATAAAAAAAAGCTTGTAAAGAGCTAAGAATTGACGAAAGACTAGAATATAAGCCATTTTATGATAGTAGATTGTACAACTAGTGCACAAAAGAAGCCATTTTATCCCGAGACGTTTATAATCACCCGAGCCGCAGGCGAGGGTGGATAGTTAAGTCGAGGGGTAGGTAAAATGCCCGAGTATACATTCTGTTTACCACTTCGATTGCAAAAAAAATAAACAGGCATAAAGTATATAACAGTAATTTCACTGTTCAAATATTTTGCAAAAGTAAAGAAGAGAATAGCTAATTCCCTCCACGAAACGTTTTAAAAGATTTTTTTAAAATTTTCAACACGTGTTATTCGACTTGGGTACATCGTACTGCCAAGTCATAAAAACGTTCTTTGCGTTTTTAAATAATAAAGGACAACTATTTTATCTGGTTTTATTAAATTAACTATAGAAAACACGAAAGTGATATAAATTAAAGCAAATGAAATAAAACAATGACTTTAAGCAAATGAAATAAAACAATGATCTTTTTTAACATCAATCTATGAATATCGACATATTATACCTATTAAATAATTTGTGTTTACCTCTCGCATGATAAATATATTTTTTTATTTCGCATGGAACCATATATTTGTACGCCTCTTGGCATAACATAGCGACCTATCTTTAATTTAAGAACTGTACTCAATATTTATATTACACAAATAAAATTGATTTGATTTGATTTAATCTGCGACGTTTTATTGTGCGGGTGGCTGTTGGGCTTGATTATCTGTCTTAGAAAAAAAAAACTATATGCACTATAACATTAAAAAACGACTACGCACAACATAAAGACGAACTTTTAGAGCATGAGAAGTGAAAACCATAGGTATTACAGGAGTTATCTTGAAGGAATAGTGATAACACACACAAAACAGAAAATAGCTTTTCCATTATTTCACAGACAGTGGAGATGAAAGCCTCTTATTTTCGTAGCTGTCACTACTGAAGGACAACCTAATTCAATTTGAATAAATTACGAACTAGACGCTCATTTTGTACCAAGATCCATTTCACTTAAAAGATGTTCTATATTCATTATCAATCAAATCAACTCAGCCTATTGCAGTCCACTGCTGGACATAGGCCTCTCCCAGGCTGCGCCACAACACCCTGTCCTCCGCCTTCCGCATCCAGTCTACCCCAGCCAGCTTCTTTAGGTCGTCCGTCCATCTAGCTGGTGGCGTCCTACACTACGCTTGCCGATACGCGGTCTCCACTCCAGGACTCGTCTGCTCCACCGGCCATCGGTCCTTCGCCAAACATGGCCAGCCTACTGGTACTTCAGGTTGCTTACTCTGCAAGTTAAATGTGTAACTCCGGGTCTTTTCCGGATAACTTCATCTCTGAAATTATCCTTCAAAGAAACTTCAAGCCTAGCCCGCTCCATAGGTCTCTATTATATTTATTCCTTAATTTCTTTAGTCTACGAGTACCATCTATCTCGTCATCGTTTATAATCTCATCTCAGACCAGGAAGCACAGCTCCAAAGCCGACTTCGTCACTTTTGCTTTACTTCGCTACCATTCATCAAGCAAATTAAATTTGAACAAGCCTCAAGCATATATACAGAAGAAAACTTCTAGAGCAATTTCATCCTGAATGAGAGCTTAATACTCGTAATAACGGTTAACAAACCCAAAGACAAACGAGTATAGAACTCCGAAGCTTTGCAAAGTACTTAATAATTACCAGGAGACCAGGAGTTGTGCTAAAATATGCCTGTATAAGCGTCTTACGTGAATGAGTTACCAGTTTTTGGATGCCGCGCGGTATGTATCGTGATAGAGTTGGTACATTTTATTGCAAAAGTGTGTTGTAGATGTAACCCAAAATGATTTGGAGTACCTACTTCATTAAAAGAATTTAGTCATTTGTGATTAATAATTATATGAAATGAAATTTTTATTTATGTGTAAGTACCTAGATCTTTTAAGTCACCTTTAGACGGAAATATTTTAAAACAAGATGGCGCCACCATTTCCACCAGGTCCAAACATTATATTGGGACTTTATGTGAGTCTTAACAATGCAGGGCCATGTTTCGAAGGGCCTTTTAAAGAAAGACCCACATCGCGAAAAAAGAATCAGCTTTTTCCTACATTTTGATTGACGAGTTATGCGAACATAAATGTAGGGATCAGGGAACAGCTGATTTTTTTTCAGGTTTGGTCCCATAGTAATAGTTTTTCATAATGATACATACAATGACCCCTTAAAAGGTTATCCATTAACTACCGGACACCCTGTATACGGGTGAAAGTGGGGAAAACAATTAAGCGACAGTAAAATTTATCTTCGAATATCTAATGACATTCCCAGTCTGCTTACGAAAATTCAATATAAAACACCTTTATGTAGTCAAAGATTGGCAAAACTCATAGTCGGCCCATCACTGCTCTAGTTTGTTTAAAAAAATCACGTTTTTAATGTTCGATGTTACGATTTATTTCATAGTTTCAAAATACTCATATGCGTATTGCCTATGTTTTCATTTAATATCGTATTGACGTCACTACATTGTATAAAATAACAGGATCAACCAAATAAGTTGTTGCAGTGTTGTTTTCCCAAATGGTTCTTATTTGGGAAAACAACACTGCAAGAACAAAAACTATTAACGCTACAAACATTGCTCATTACTCGAAACTTCTACAATCATTCATACCTCAGATTCGTCTCGGTGCTCAGAACTCATAACTTACCTAAGATAAATATCCGGTTGGATACGCGCCTTCAACACTGCACATAATATTTTGTCTTCCTACATTGAGATCATAAGCTCACTCACACATGCACAACAATGGTATATAAGAGAAAACAAGTGAACATCACGAGGAGTCCCCGCTAATCCCCGTTAAAATCAGTGCATAAAAAGTTCAGTGGTTATGTGCGTGCGCTTACAGAGATGTGGTAAGTCAGGTGTCGGTACACTAAGGCACCTATTCCTATTCTGGTGATTAACAAGAAGTCAGTAGAGCTAGCAACTAAAAAAGAGTTGGCGAGCAACGACTAACGAGCAGCGAGTTCGCGAAGTCGACAACTCAACTCAAAGCATTTATTTCAAGTAAACCAATTACAGGCACTTTTGAATTGTCAAGGGGTCGGTCAGTCAGAAAGATGAAGCTAGTTGCCCATTCCAAAGCGTAGGTGCATTTACTTAGATAAGTATTTGTGCCAAGTTTGAAGCTTAAATTTATTCATACCATTTTTTTGGAGTAAATCAAGCTACGCACCGGCCTTAAAATCGAATTACCACTTTTTTACCCGTCAGGGGTCTACTTTCGAAAGACCCATTTCTTATTACTTACTTAGGCAAATATTCCTTCCAAGTTTCAAGTTTATTAACCAAATGAATAAGATTTTTCGTATAAAGTTTTTCTCCACTTTTCACCCCACACAGGAGGATTTTTGAAAAATGTTTGGGATGTGTTCATAACTTGACTCAAAGATTATGTCCAACAATTATCGAGTTAATCAAGCCACGCAGTAAAATGGAAAATTAACTACTCCTTTTCACCCCGTCAGAGGTAGATTTTCGCAAAACCCTGATACATGTTATTCTTTACTTTTGGTCTTAAGTATAAATACTGAGTTTCGACTTAATCGGAGACCGCACGTTAAAATTCTTCCATACAAATGTTGACACCCCCTAATCGCCTGTTAGGGGGTAGTTTAGAAAAACAACAAATGCCAAAGGCGATTAGGGGGTGTCAACATTTGTATGGAAGAATTTTAACGTGCGGTCTCCGAATAATTTGAAACTATGTTATACTTAAGACTAAAAGTAAAGAATAACATGTATCAGGGTTTTGCGAAAATCTACCTCTGACGGGGTGAAAAGGAGTAGTTAATTTTCCATTTTACTGCGTGGCTTGATTAACTCAAAAATTATTGGACATAATCTTTGAGTCAAGTTATGAACACATCCCAAACATTTTCCAAAATTCCTCCTATGTGGGGTGAAAAGTGGGGAAAAACTTTATACGAAAAATCTTATTCATTTGGTTAATAAACTTGAAACTTGGAAGGAATATTTGCCTAAGTAAGTAATAAGAAATGGGTCTTTCGAAAGTAGACCCCTGACGGGTAAAAAAGTGGTAATTAGATTTTTAAGGCCGGTATTATAGTGCGTAGCTTGATTTACTCCAAAAAAATGGTATGAATAAATTTAACCTTCAAACTTGGCACAAATACTTATCTAAGTAAATTATAGTTTGTCATTTTATGTATTTCTGCTCTAAAGGGAGATTGAGGGTGTCAGTTTCCGGGTGTCACCATTGCAAGGGTCGCCCGGAGGACACGGTGGCGGTATGCCCCAATTGGGCGGAGCACCGCCGTGTTCTCGCAGAGGCGATCGGCAGCAGCGGCGACCTCTCGCGCCCGGCCCTGGTTCAAGCCATGGTCCGGGGCGAGAGGGAGTGGGAAGCAGTCACCTCCTTCTGCGAAGCAGTCATGCTAGCGAAGGAGGTGGCGGGACGGCTGAGGGAGAGGGCCTCACGTCCCAGCCGCCGCGGGAGACGCTCCGGGCGTTGGGAGCCGCGAGACGACTCCCGGCCACCGTAGGCGCGGGCCTGCGGGCGGAGAGTAATGGGTAACTCTCCGTCCGATCAGGACCAGGCCCGTGCCGGATGGCGCGTACGTGTTCCACGCGCGCCTCAAAGAGATGTCAGCATAAGGAAGGGGCCCGTAAGGGCCGAAGCCTGCCGGGGCAGCGGGATTGTCCGAAAGGGTTACCGCTACCCCGGAACACAAAGGGCTAAGGAAGGAACACGGGTGGGTTTTAGTCAGTAAGAGTCTGACACTCCCTTCTGCTCCACCCAGAGCGGGAGGGGTCATTGGATGATTTCCCATCCACAAAAAAAAAAAAAAGGGTGTCAGTTTGTATGGAAGAATTTTATCGCGCGGTCCAATAATATAAACTCGGAACTCAGTATGTATATTTAAGACCAAAATAAATAAAAAAGTGTGACTGGGTTTTTCGAAAATCTAACCCTAACGGGGTGAACGGGGGTAGTCCATATCACAGAGGAGTATTTTATTGCGTGGCTTGATTCAATGGGAAATTGGTATAAATAATCTTTGAGTCAAGATATGGAAACGTCCCAAACATGTTTTCAGTATTTCGCCCCTATAGGGATAAAAACTGTGAAGGTGAAAAGGTGGTCTTATTTCTCTGGTTAAGAAACTTGAAAATTTTCAACATTTGCCTCAGTAAATAATAAAGATTGTCACTTTTAGGGGTTTACTACTTACTTACTTAAAATAGAAAAGTATGAGTTTTAGGGTTTTACTTATTCGACTCCTACCGGGGTGGAAAAGGGTAATAAAGTTTAAGGAGTCGAAATTTCAACTTCCATTAACACGAAGATGGGTGTAAATAATCTTTATATCATAAAAATGGAAACGTACCAAATGCAAAAACAAGACCTGTCGTGATGAAAAGGGAGGATAGTTTATTTGAAACATCTTAGGTAGTTTAACTAAAATATTGGCCCGAATACTTATTTCTTTAAATAAAATAAGTATAAAGATCGTAATCAATAATTTTCGAAATACCTTTCAGGGGGAGGTGAAGAGGGTGTTAAATTTATTTGAGGAAAGTACAAAACCCACGCGGACGAAGTCGCGGGCAAAAGCTAGTTCAAATATAAATTAAATTAAAATAAGCCATGGCGGCATGGCACTGACGGGCAACCGATGGATGCAAGTGACGGATTGTCGTTCGGCGTGGTGGTGTAAGAGGGAGGCCTTTGTTCAGCAATGGACGTCTTCCGGCTGATGATGATGATGATGATGAAGCCATGGCAGCAAAGAGATGACCAGTGCCTACTGACGGCGCCCGTTCACGAACATGACACATGGATTAGCACCATTCAATTCAACCATTTTGAAGGGAGCTAAATGATCCAACACACGCGCCACCATCAGAGAGAGATATTTGAGTGAGCATGACATACTCTCAGCCGCCAGGGCACATTCAAGTCAATGAAAGACGTACGCAGTAAATGGTAGCTTTATAGTATGTACAGTCAACAGCAAAAGTAGATGATGAAAATCAGAAATTCAATACTAATGAACGGAGTTCGCGTCAGAACTGTGTGGCGTCGAAGTGTCGTTATGTGATTTTAAATTATACCAAACATTTACTACTTCGACGCCACACAGTTCTGACGCGAACTCCGTTCATTAATTAGTATTGAATTTCTGATTTTCATCATCTACTTTTGCTGTTGACTGTACATGGGTCATCATCTGCCTAGCCTTTTCCCAACAATGTTGGGGTCGGCTTCCAGTCTAACCGGATGCAGCTGAATACCAGTATTTTACATGGAGCGACTGCCTATCTGACCTCCATAACCCAGTTACTGGGTAATACGATGCCCCTTGGTAAGACTTTCGGGCTCCTGACTACCCGTAATGACTGTCAAAGATCCACGAATGACAGCCGGGACCAACGGCTTAACGTGCTTTCCGAGGCACGGAGGGGTCTCGGTATGTAAAGATGGTCACCCATCCACAGACCAACCGCGGCAAGCGTAGCTTAACCTGATCGATCGACCTGTGCGGCTGTTATTATTTAGCCACGGGCTCCTCCATAGTATGTACTATAGTACTCACACATGTGCTATGCAATTATACAACACTAGGACAAGGGATTACATGCTGGTGTACGTATGCACCAAGTGTGAATCTCTCAGCGGCTGTTCTGCCTGGCAAGCGAGAGTCACTGAGCGAGTATTTCCTCTAAAGTTCTCCCTCTTGTCGCTGTGACAAACGCGTACTCGCGCTCGGTGTGAATATGCAGCGATCAACTTTTGATATTAGGTATGTATAAATACTAAAAAAAAAAAAAAAAATACTTACACGGGACCTACAATCCTTTTTACGATTCTTGAGCGAGAAAATCGTTGATAGCTAGTCACTTCCTCATCGGCAGTGGGACAGGATCCTAAGGGACAGACAAGCAGGAAGCAGACATCCTTCTTTTATCAATGCTGCATCGTGTTTTGGCGACTTAAGGTCAAATTGCTTTAGCGAAATATCGCTTATCAACGACTGTTTCAATGTTGTATCGCGTTTGGGCGATTCGCTTTTGAGCGTTTTATTATTTTTTTAAATTTCTGAATGGACCCGTTTTTTACCTCGATCACGCCTGATGGAAAGCGATGGCTGAGGTCTACGGTGGAACGATCTCCTAAGGCGCTCTAACTCACACGCTTCGACGAAACACAGCAGGCTGTTTGACGCCGGACTCCAGTTGGAGGGTGGTCGCAAACCAGGCGGGCGTTAACCCTACCACCGCAAGGGAAGAATTGGCTAGTCAATTAAGGTGTTGGGTGTGACTGGCCAGGATGCGTCGAGCGCTCGGTTCAGTTGAGTAGCTGGCGGAACAAACTGCGCTACACGAGGAGGCTTCTTCATGCATCCTACACTAATTTGCACTAATATACACTTTTTATCGTTGTATTGAGCTTTCGAATAGCTAAATCGCTGATTGCTGAAGCTATAAAGAGCGGGATTAGAGCTCAATTGCAAAAAAAAAACTTCTAAAGCAACTACCAACATAGAAAAAAAAAAAAAAAGCATGCTGAAATGAAATGAGTTTTATATCTGTAAGTAGATCTTTTATGACACTTTTAGACGTTAATTTTTTAGTCAATATTTTAGAACTAGATGTTGCTTGTGCCCGACGATCCCTGAGAAGAAATTACGAAAAAACTGAAAGAACAAGGTTTCTTTTAAAGTCCAAACATTACTTTATATTACTTTATACCAGCCCCCCTTGCTCTTCGCACGGATTTTATGACTTGACACATAAACCTTCCGGAATTAATAATCTCTAAATGATAGTGCAAACAGCATCAACATTCGTTGTGTAGTTTAGAACAGCAACGCGGTCACACAAAAAAACACGAATAGTTACTTTAATTTTAATATATATTTTATGTGAGTCTATGCAGGGCCATATTATGTCTGGAAAGGCCTTTTGAAGAAAGAGCCATTGCAGTGTTGAACTGCTACTTTTAGCATCAGCGATCGATGCTAAAATCTGCATGTCTGCTAAGGCCCTAATTTGTGCTACCGGCTAGATATTGCAGCACACACAGTTTGAGCCTTTAGATTGAACTAAGTCGTACTTCCACGAACCTGAGCGAAGCAACTCGCTTTGAAATTGAATTGAATGTAAGCCATATTAATGAGTGCGCACCGTGCAAATGTATGAATGGTTTGGTAGGATATTAATTGCTGACGCATTGATTTTCTTGTGTACAGCTAAAAGAAAATTATGTATACTCATAATTATGCTGAATTACGAAGCTCTTTTCCGCAAACCTATCTATTGAAATTATGAGATACTTATTTGGATATCTTACAGTATCTATCAGCCATCACATACCTACAATAATTATAAACCTGGTTTACTGTTATTGGTTACATTTTAAAATATTTTTATAAAAAACTAGCTTTTGCCCGCGACTTCGTCCGCGTGGGTTTCGTACTTTCCTCAAATAAATTTAACACCCTCTCCACCTCCCCCTGAAAGGTATTTCGAAAATTATTGATTACGATCTTTATACTTACTTTATTTAAAGAAATAAGTATTCGGGACAATATTTTAGTTAAACTACCTAAGATGTTTCAAATAAACTATCCTCCCTTTTCATCACGACAGGGCTTGTTTTTGCATTTGGTACGTTTCCATTTTTATGATATAAACATTATGTATACCCATTTTCGTGTTAATGGAAGTTGAAGTTTCTACTTCTTAAACTTTATTACCCTTTTCCACCCCGGTAGGAGTCGAATAAGTAAAACCCTAAAACTCATACTTTTTTATTTTAAGTAAGTAAGTAGTAAACCCCTAAGTCACAATCTTTATTATTTACTGAGGCAAATGTTGAAAAGTTTCAAGTTTCTTAACCAAAGGAATAAGACCACCTTTTCACCTTCACAGTTTTTATCCCCATAGGGGCGAAATATTGAAAACATGTTCGGGACGTTTCCATATCTTGACTCAAAGTATATTTCTACCAATTTCCCATTGAATCAAGCCACGTAAAGCGATTAAATACTGCTCTGTGATATGGACTACCCCCGTTCACCCCGTTAGGGTTAGATTTTCGAAAAACTCAGTCACACTTTTTTATTTATTTTGGTCTTAAGTATACATACTGAGTTCCGAGTTTATATTATTGGACCGCGCGATAAAATTCTTCCATACAAACTGACACCCTCAATCTCCCTTTAGAGCAGAAAAACATAAAATGACAAGCTATAATTTACTTAGATAAGTATTTGTGCCAAGTTTGAAGCTTTTTATTCATACCATTTTTTTTAACTAAATCAAGCTACGCACTATAATACCGGCCTTAAAAATCGAATTACCACTTTTTTACCCGTCAGGGGTCTACTTTCTAAAGACCCATTTCTTATTACTTACTTAGGCAAATAGGCTAGGCTTCCAAGTTTCAAGTTTATTAACCAAATGAATAAGATTTTTCGTATAAAGTTTTTCCCCACTTTTCACCCCACACAGGAGGAATTTTGAAAAATTTTTGGGATGTGTTCATAACTTGACTCAAAGATTATGTCCAACAATTTTCGAGTTAATCAAGCCACGCAGTAAAATGGAAAATTAACTACTCCTTTTCACCCCGTCAGAGGTAGATTTTCGCAAAACCCTGATACATGTTATTCTTTACTTTTGGTCTTAAGTATAAATACTGAGTTTCGACTTAAGATTAAGATTAAGATTTTTCATATAAGCTGTATCCCCACTTTTCACCCCCACAGGGGTGGAATTTTGAAAAATCGTTTGGAATGTGTTCATTACTTGACTCACAGATTATTTATACCAATTTTTGAGTTAATGAAGCCAGGCAGTAAAATTTGTCCTGTAAAATTAACTACCCCTTTTCTCCCCGTTAGGGGTAGATTTTTGAAAAACCCTGATACACGTAATTCTTTATTTTTGGTATTAAGTATAAATACTGAGTTTTGAATTAATCGGACCGTGCATTAAAATTCTTCCATACAAATTTTGACACCCCCCCATCCCCCTTTAGAAGGTAGTTTTAGAAAAACAAAAAAGACCAATTTTCATAATTTACTTAGATAAGTATTCGTGCCTAGTTTCAAGTTTATTAACCCAAGGAATAAGAGTTTTCATACAAACTTTCATCCCCTATTTAACTCCCTTAGGGGTTGAATTTCGAAAATTCCTTCCTTATTCCTAGTCTACATTATAAAAAAAACCTCTGTGCAAAATTTCAGCTTTCTAGGTCCAAGGGTTTAGGCTGGGCGTTGATGAGTCAGTCAGTCAGTCAGTCAGTCAGTCAGGACTTCTCTTTTTATATATATAGATAAATAAAAAAGACATTTAATAACAACAACAAAAAAAAACAACCGACTTCCAAAAAATCACAACAGATTTAATTTCGAAAGTCGGAGTCGTTGGTTGATTTATCTTTTTTGACACCGACTTCCGAAATTATAGTTATTTTTCACTTTGTTGTGTTATTTTGGAAGTCGGTTGTTTTTTTTTGTAAAAAAGTTTTTACTCTTCAGTTTTTAGTTGTAGATACCCCACAAAAATTCAATTAACACTAGTACATTGAAGAATTGGAGACACCGAATAGAAGAATCATCAAAATTCGCATAGAAATGCCGGAGATGCAGTACATTTATGTATATAACTTCGTACATAAGAATAATTACCTAACGTATTATATACTAAAACCTTCCTGAAAGTATGTAGATAACATAAATGAAAGAATTAAGTATCTATCAATATTGGTTCATAAATTTTTGTGAAAATAGCGACATACAAACATACGGGTCGAATACAGAACCTCCTTTTTAGAACTCGGTTGAAAATAGTGGCCCATTGGCATCAGCAACAGGGTTCAAGCTGCCGGTGGTCAGGTCTCTACAGAGAAAAACTTCCTCACTATGTGAGCAGTGTCTAGAAGTACTGCTTTCTGAATCAAGCCCCTGACCGAGCCAAGCGTCAATATACTTGCAATTTATAAATATTATTATGGACTAGCTGCTGCCCGCGACGTCGTCTGCGTGCATGCTCTACAGCACCAAAAATACCTAAGATGCCAGTGTCGCTATAGCATTATAAGTACACAACTTTTAAAATAGCATTAAAATATAAGTTTTTTTTTGCAAGCGAAGCAAGTGAAGAGAGTTATATGGGAATCCTGCTGAGTTCAGTCATAAGATGTGACTGAAGGAAATAGAGAAAATAATGCAGGAATACATTCCAGGACACAAAAGAGTAAAAATACGTACAAAGGTACAAATACTTTACAACACTTCCCTATAAACTACGTTGGTAGTTATACTGCCAGGAGCCAAAATGTAAAGAGAGTCAGGACTGGTGACGCGGGAGCAAGCGACGTACAGTTGCCCGTGTGAGAAGCAACTCGTCCTGAGGTCGACACCCGCTGCCCTGCGACTTATTGATGGTCATCGCGAAGGAAACACTCACGGGGAACTGTACGCGCTTGAACTGGAACAGGAAGTTATGAGGTATTAGGGGAATGCGTGGTATAAATACTGCCTCGCCGACGCCACAACCCGTCAGAATTTCCGCCACAATGGTGTGTCTGTGGAGCGAGATGACTTTAAGGCGGTTAACACAACTTCGGAGGAGATAGGTTCCGAAGAAGCATAATCGGAACACCGACCTTCAGCTTGATGGTATGCCCTGGAAGTCCACTTGCTGACAGGGAGCTCAGAAATTCCACGGGATAATGTGTGGCGTCATCTTGCTCGACAACAGTGTTTATCGAGGTGTAGAACACTTTATTCCCCTCAATTTCCGAGAGAATGCATTCGTTAATTGCTGCAGCCTGATCATTTTTGGGCATCAAAATGGCCCGCTCACACACCCAAGAATTCTGCTGGTGCGGTATACGACTGATGTCCCCGTATACACAGCGAATTAGTTCTTCTAAGCTGGATACCACTCTACTGAGAGACTCTGGAAGCACCACCTGTCTCTTCTGGTAGAGTGCCTTCACCAAGACTTAGAAGAACATCGGAGAATTCTTGAGCACGTGTATTGCCGCCGAGCCGAGCTCTCATATTAATGGTCAAGCGAAGCGTACGAACTCGTGACCACAACGAAGATGGTTTCAACGAAGCATTCACCTCGTCAGCCCTCGAGCCCCGCGTCACCACGGGAAGCGTTTGCCGAAAATCACCACTGAACAGAACTGTGACACCACCCATCAAATGTTCGTTCCTGCGGATGTCCTGCACGATTCTGTCCACGGCCTCAACTGCCTTCCTATTGGCTATCGTACACTCATCCCATACGATCAGAGAGCAATCCTTGAGCACGTGTCCCTTATCGCTGTTACGTGACACACCACAAACAGGCGTTTCGGCGCTCTCTAAATCGATGGGAATTTTAAACATGGCATGTGCTGTCTTGCCACTCGGAAGCAGTGTGGTAGCGATTCCCGATGACGCTACAGCAATAACAATTTTGCCTTGCCTCCTGACCTCTGCAAGTATGCCAGTGGTAACAAATGTTTTTCCTGTTCCACCAGCAGGCTTAGCATGAGCACCGTTTTGTCGACGGAAGAGTAGACAAAGATGATATTCCGTGTAGACAGTACGACGGCAGCAAAGTAGAAAGAGTCAACTGCACTTTTTACGAAATACATACTCTTTTACATAATACGACTCAGAATTCTGTTTTGTCATAGGATTTTTATTCGTTTTTTTTACTGCTAATAAATCACGTATATAAAGAATAAAGACAATACAACAATTGTTCTCATTGTCGAAGTACCGTGTTTTGGAACAAAAAAATATTGTAGTTATATCATGATTTTGTAGATGACCGTTTATACTTTGTGGCCGTCGTGTAGAAAGTTTAAAATCTCCTTATAACTGTCAGTCGTCAGCGTCATTTTGACAGTTGGGATAGAAAACTTTCTTCTGAAATAGTCTACATAGAAAAAGACCTAGACAAAGATCGTTAGAAACGAAAGACAAAATGACAGATTGTAGAAGGATTTCTACGGTGCGATGTCAAAAGTGGAGAAACGTAATGTCACTTTGTATAGAAAGAGCTGTGTCTATTCTACGTAGAAATAGAATGCGTCATGCTAAGCCTGCAGGAAAACATGTTCCAAGAAAAACATTTTACCCTGGTTTTGCCCAACGCTTTCAAGGACGGTGTCCTAAATTTGCTTTTGCTCTAAAGAGAACAAAGCGACATGGTCATTTCGTATGGTGGTCATTTCGCGTTATACTCCCGATTTTCACGGTCTTGATACGGTGATGATTGGGGAGCTGGTAACCCATATTCGATCAGTGGATTGCCGCCGATAGAAATTACCACATATTGAAGTGAACTGAGACAGGTGTTCAGCACGCGTTCATCAGTTACTTCGACTTCGTCTTCAGTAGCGCGCCTCAAAGCTCGTAGAAAATCTTCAGACAGATGATGGCGATACTTCTCCCACAAAGCTACCGGGTTCGCGACTCCACAAAACACCAAGATGACGGCAAACAGATGACGCACGCGGCTGGGACTGTCACTGACGCTCGCCTCCGTGAGGGTGTCATGAAATGAAATGATCATCACCAATGAACATAACTTTTTGTAATACTTGACACCGCATTTTTGAAGTGAAACTTCTTTACGCACGCTTGACTTGGGGAGTAAGCTGGCGAACGCGTGACGTAAGCGTTACGAAAAGTGTGATCGGGCAAGGTGAACGGAAGTTAAGTGGGGGATATAAGCAAGAGACAGCAGTGCGCGCGCACATTTTCTTTCTCTCTTCCTCTCATAGCCAAATACGTTCCGTATATCTAAGCACACTGCAGGCTTATTGTCTGTATCACAGTGTAGGAGCAAGAGAGAGCAGTGCGCGCGCACATTTTCTTTCTCTCTTTCTCTTATAGCTAGTAAATGAAATATACATACAGATGGAGCGAAAGAAGTTTCACTTCAGTCGTGTGGTCATAAGCACACTCGTTTTTTTTTTTTTAAATTGTCTTCCTCAACTCTGCTCAAGATTTTGAGGGTTTTGTTGGAACTTGAATTTGTCAAAACGAACTATACGATACAACTTTTATGAAGAAAATGCACATCACCATCTATGAATTTTAAGAATAACTAACTACTTACCTCGCCAACATGATCAAATTTAAATTATTAATTTCCAAAAAATGTTAACATGTAACTTGATTTGATTTTTATGAAATCTCATAGATGGCGCTGTTTTAAAATTGTCTTTATACTACTAATATTCATTAAACTATATTTCTCTGCCCTAGTTACTTAAATGGCGTAGTTTTTATAATGTAAAGCTAGATAATAGCATGGCTTACTCAAAAACAACATTTAGATATGCGTCGTTAGATTACACGCTGTCACAGAATGCGTAAGAAAAATAAAGATTCACAGCTCCTCCCCCGTAGGTGATAGCGTGATAATATGTAGCCTATATGTTGACCCGACCTCTTAGTAATATTCATGCAAAATTTGAAGTAAATCCATGCAGTACTTTTTGAGTTTATCCCGGACAGACAAACAGACAAACAGACAAACAGACAAAAATTCTAAAAACTATATTTTTGGCTTCGGTATCGATTGTAGATCACGACCCAAGTATTCTTTTTAAAAAATATTCAATGTACAGTTTTGACTTTCCTACGATTTTATTATATGTATATAGAAAACATTCAAAAGTTTCAGAAATAATCGCATTTGAATTTAGCTAAGTCGCACTGTACCACTTAACATACTTTTGCTCTTCACTGTACCATTAAACGTTGAATGAATGTCATATAATAACATTTCGATCTGTATAGCTGTATCCTTAGAGAATAGCTCCCAAGGGGAGCTAAAAATACGCTAAATATGCTTCTTTAAGGATACAGCCTTGCGGACAGCGCTGTCGCAACTGTCAAACCCACCGCGACAGCGCTGCCCGCAAGGCTGTATCCTTAGAGAATAGCATGGAAGTAGGGATACCTTTTTTTATGGATGGGAAACCATCAAATGACTCGCCCGCTCTGGGTGGAGCAGAAGGGAGTGTCAGACTCTTACTGACTAAAACGCATCCGTGTTCCTTCCTTAGTGCTTGAACACGTTGACTCGCGGGCGCGGTGGCAGGCACGGTCACGAAATATCAAACAGTATGCAAGTGTTCACGTACAAAACGCAGGTGCGGCGAACTAAGTCCACCGCGCCCGCACCCGTCACCGCGCCCGCGCGCTCCTACGTGAACAAGCACTTAGCCCTTTATGTCCCGCGGTAGCGGTAACCCTTGCGGACAATCCCGCTGCAGATAGGGATACCTAACATTAAATTTTTTATCCACAACATTATTTTGTACGTTAAATAAATAATTTCCACCAAAACATTAAGTTGATGCAACGACGAGCAAAAATATATTCTGTTGAAGTTCACAAATGTAAGATCTTTATGCAATAAAACTTCTCCCAAAATGTCAGCCTTAGAGCAAAATCAACATTAATTGGTCAAAGTATATTCAAAATAGGCTTAAGTCAATTAACAGAGAGCTCCGAAGGCCCGCCCTTTACTTGAAACCAAAGTGAACAAACTTAATTATTAATAAATGCAGTACCATGAGCGACATCAAAGGTGCTACTCGATCCGTTAATAACACAAATGATAGTCGAATAGTAATGTATTTATTAATTAATGCTTCAAGCACAGAAATGTACAGAGGCGTACTTAATGCCACAGGCATTTTCTGCCAGTCAACCTTTGGGTGATGCAGAGACAAACAGTGGTCGGTGTAATTACGAAAAATTGAGGACTAAATATTTATTTATAGGCCGACCGCTTAACTGAGACGTTGCCTGAGGTAGCAGCGCGGTGCGGGAGGGGTGTGGTGACGTGATGCGAGAGCTGCGATTCGTCAACTTGTGACAACTATCACTCCTCTCGCACCGCGCAACTGCCTTAGGCAACGTCTCAGTTAAGCGGTCGGCCTATAGAGACACATGTTTACGGATCACGAAAATGTATCGGACATATGAAGAAATGGATTGACTCCTTCAAAACCATTCAGATTGTGATTGAAAGTCTGTTAGGTAATTAGGGTGCTATTTCCTCTTTTATTCCCAAATATTCCAAATAAATGCTGCGATTCAAGCCTGGAATCCAATATGCTATACAGTAGCACAAAAGCATGCTGATTTCAGGCAGATCCCAATTTTTAATTAACACGAGCCTACGAAGAGAGTATGTACATATACTTTACATACACGGTAAAGGTGAATGGCCAGTGGTCCGCACCGGCCGCAATGCACGCACGGCACGCAACGCATTTTGGTTTGCTTTTTATGACGTCATACCATACTGTGTCCACTATCGGTAACGCCCGCGCCGAGCGCGTATACAGGGTGAAATTTTAATCACCGTTTTTCTCTTAAAGGGTCATTGTACTCATCATTATGAACAACTTTTACTATGGGACCAAAACTGAAATCGTGAAAAAAGAAATCAGCTGTTCCCTACATTTATGTTCGCATAGCTCGTCAAAATGCAAGATACAGCTGATTTTTTTTCGCGATTTCTCGTTTTGTCCCATAGTAAAAGTTGTTCATAATGATGAGTACCATGACCCTTAAAGAGGAATACGGTGATTAAAATTTGAACCTGTATAATATATGAACAAAAAAGCTAGTTCGAGGTGGCGCGGAATCTTGCATTAAGCAAGAATAATTCAGGCATGAACAACATACCTAGTTACTTAAGAAAACAACTTTCATCTAGGTAACTTTACAGAATAATTTATGTGCAAAAAGTTTGCTGGAAACTTAAAATATTCAGCACATCACGTTACAAAGTTATGCAGCAGAGAGCTATGTGCACCAAATTAGATTTTATCCTTACCCTAAAATATTCTACAAACTTCTCATGTAGATAGTATTAAAATGTCATGCAAGTTGAATTTTAACGTTATTTTTTATAAGATAAGCCCCGTGGCAAAAAATAACAAACTTCCATACGACGTTTCATTCCCTATTTAGTTTTAAGGGGTGAATTTATGAAAAATAGTTTCTCAGTGCTCACTTTCGATAATATAAGGAACTCTTGCAAAGAATTTACACACATACAGGAGAACTCAATAATCTCTGGTAGTACAGAGAGACGTTTTAGGCAATCTTGGTCATACCGCATGCTATCAACATTTGGGAACTAACTATTTTGTTCGTCATGGCATGAGCTACATCTATACAACTTTGGAAGTGTTGTTTTTAGGGTTCTGTACTTCAGAAGGAAAAACGGAACCCCTCACTTCGATGTCCGTCTGTCTGTCCGTCGGTCAAGACTCTTTTTTGTAGCTGAAATTAATAGCAATTCTTAGCCGTCACATCCTTCTCCGAAGCAGTAATCCTCGCGAAAAAGGAGGTAGAGCGCGTGAGGGAGAGGCAATCTTCGCGTCGTCACGCCACTAGTCATCGCAGGAGACGCACTGTGTGTGGAATCGAGAGCCGATTCTCGGCCACTGTAGGCACGGGCTTGCGGACGGCAACCAATAGTTAGCTCGCCGTCTGGTAAGCACCAGGCCCGGGTCGACGGCACATTGTGTTCCATGCGCGCTTTAAAGAGATGTCAGCACTGACTGATTGTCCGCTAGTGCCGATGCCTGCCAGGGTCACGGGTTGTTCGAAAGAGTTATCGTAGCCCTGGCACAGGCAACTGAAGGAACACGGGTAGGTTTTAGTCAGTAACAGTCTGACCCGCCCTCCCGCTCTACCCAGAGTGGGAGAAGTTATTTAATAAACTCACTCAAAAAAAAAGGGCTGCAATCCCTTGTAGCAGTGAAAAATCTAATTTCTAACTCACCGCAATCAAAATATTCGGGCTTTTATGTTCCGGAATTAAAACCCATAGGCAGGTACTTCCCGTTGACCTAGAATCATGAAATTTGGCAAGAATGAATGTCATGTAGCACAAGTAAAGGAAAAAAATCCGAAAACCGTAAGTCCCGTGTAATAGGGGGCGAGCCAATTGCCATCAACCGGGTTCAGGCTCCGGGCTGTTACTGAGAAATTTCCGATGGAAAAACCCAATAACAGTTTGGCGGCCTGAGAATCGAACCCAACACCTCATGTTAAGCAGTAGCGCAAAACAATAATTGCTACAGCTATATTACTCGTTGTAGTCTTTACAACTACAATACAGGGTGTAATTTTAATTACCGTTATGCTCTTAAGGGGTCATTATACTCATCATTATGAACAACTTTTATTAAGGGGCGAAACCTGATATCATGAAAAAAAATCAGCTGTTCCCAACATTTATGTTCGCATAACTCGTCAAAATACAGGGAACAGCAGATTTTTTTTTTCGTGATTACTGAGTTGGTCCCATAATAAAAGTTGTTCATAATGATGAGTAGGTACAATGACCCCTTAAGAGGATAACGGTGATTAAAATTACACCCAGTATAATGAATATAAATGTTTTCTTTTGTTATATTTTCTTTATAATTTAATTTATAGGAACTCATGTAAAACCTTTTAATAAGACTGTGGTTTTAACAGTAGCTCGTTGATGCAAAACTAAGGAGGCCTTGAAAATTCACAAAGCGAATTTCTTATTAAGGTTTAAAATTGCAATATGCAAAGTGAGAATTTTATTTTCACCTAGAAAAGGAAAACGTTGTAAAAATATAAGTTTTAAGTATAATGGAACTGCCTAGAACATTCAGAGTGTTTTATGCATTTATTAGTAACATAAAAGTTTTGCTTGGCGCTTTTGAGGGTACCTACCAGTATTCTTAGACAATGGCGCCATTTTGTCTTCATTTTATTACAAAAAATATCTAGTCTACGCCTCGTTGGTCTAGAGCAGGGATCCCCAAACTAGTATTTTGGACAAGTGACCCCTTTTCCAAAATGAGCTGTTACCTCAGACCCCCATGGCCAAATTACCTACTTTTAAGATCAACCCCGTCGACCCCCAAAATTAGTTTTCGTTTATGTCGACCCCTAGGAAACCAATATCGACCCCAAGGGGTCGATATCGACCACTTTGGGAATCCCTGGTCTAGAGGTTGCCAGCGCTACTGGCATGAGGTCCTGCGTTCGATTCCCGAGTCCGGCAAAGAGTTATTGAGTTTTTCATCAAGAATTTCTCAGTAACAGCCCGAAGTCTGGATTTATGCCCGGATGATGGCGATGCACCAAAACCAACTGAATGAATAACAGATGAAAGTGTATTGTTGATTTGTCGAAATTAAACTGTACAGAACTTCAGCTTTACATGTTTATGTGTACAGTCAGCAAAAAAGATAAGTATGCAGGGTCGTCGAATATAGTTAGTTTAGTTTGAAACCGATTGATGTTTTCGAATAAAATTTAATTCAATTAATATAAAACAAACAGTTCATTTATCAAATTAAATTTCATTCGAAAACGTCAATCGGTTTCTTAGTAAACTTGAACTACACACATCAAAAGTGTCTAGGGATCAAGCATTTTAATGCGGATTTCTTGAGATTGAGATGTGGCTTTGTAATAAATTTATGATTTTATAAATTTATATGGATCCTTTTTGGTGCATTTCATAATTTGAATCAGGAACTGTGAATCAAATTCGAGTAAAAGATGAAAATCAGCTGTCAATATTTTCCCTATAAAAACATACAACGCATTGAAGACATTATTAGTGCTACTGTTTCCCTACTACTGATTAAAACCAACGTTATTATGGAGCGGCGACGTCATTTAAGCAGGGAAGAAATGCTCAGAGCCGTGGGAATGATAGAAGCTGGTTCCCGGCAACGTACTGTGGCTTTAGCTCTGAATACAAGTCAGAGTGTTATCAGTCGACTTTGGACACGTTACCGAAGCACTGGTACCGTGGCTGAGCGCCATGGAGGACGGTATCGCTGCACCACACGGAGACAAGACCGATACATTCAAATCTTAACTCGAAGAGCTCCAACAATAACCGCCATGATGTTAGCCGTGAGGCTTCATCACTCTTCAGGGAACTTAATTAGCGACCAAACAGTCAGAAACCGCTTGCATGAAGTGAACCTTCATTCCCGAAGACCGCTACGGGTACCACCTATAGCAATGCACAATCGTAGGATTCGATATCAATGGGCTCTTGAACACAGAAATTGGGCAGAAGAACAATGGCGTTTCGTGTGCTTTTCTGATGAGTCTCGTTTTGGTATGAGACCGGATACAAGACGTATACGACACTGGAGAACCCCTGGACGCCATCAGCGATTAAAATCCTGCCAGGAAGTCCATCCTTATAGTGGTGGAACCATCATGGTATGGGCGGGTATTTGGATCGGCGGAAGAACTGAGTTGATTTGGATCAGAGGCAACCTCAACGCTCAAATTTATGCTGAGACGATTGTATCAGACGTCATCGTTCCTCTACAAGTGCAAATCGGTCCCTTATTTCAGTTAATGCATGATAATGCACGACCGCACACCGCAAGAGTTGTAAGATAGACTCTCGCCGCAGCTAACATCAATGTCCTGCCCTGGCCTGCTCAGTCGCCAGACTTGAACCCGATTGAGCATGCATGGGATATGCTACAGAGAAGAGCTCTGCCGAATATGGAGGGTATCCAGTCGCAAGAAGACCTTTTTTTGTTGTTGCAACGAACATGGGCGGCCATTCCACAGCGTGATTTGGATGAACTCATTTTGAGTATGCCAAACCGATGTTCTTGTGTTGTTAGTGTTCGCGGTAGAAACACGGATTATTAATTGTTTAAGTTACCCAATAAAATTTTAGAGAAAACTGTTATTTCAGTCTTTTTTTCGAACTTTTGTGTTAGTGGTTCAAATGTCAAAAATCCCTTTATTAGGAAAATGGCAAATTTCTTTATTAATGCAAAGGTGACTTGGTTTATCGTTACTGTGACAAACGAAAACACTTTATTTGATGAATCCTTAAAGAAAATTTTAATTAATATCAATCAGGAGAAAAGTTATTGCAAAAATATATGTTGATCCCTAGACACTTTTGATGTGTGTATATTCGACGCAGGGCACGCCACACGCTTTTATTACCAGCTGCGCCCCGCGGTTTCACCCGCATAAGTCTCGATCCCGTAGTAATATTCGGATGTAAAGTATTCTTTGTCCTAATCCAGGTCATTGTCTACTCATTTGCCAAATTTCATCCAAATCCGTGCAGGCGTTTTAGCGTGAAAGTGTAACAAAGAATCAAATCTTTTCTCTTTATTGTAATACTAGCTGACCCGGCGAACTTCGTACTGCCTTAGAATAAAAAAGCCGTTCCATACAAAATGTATGAGAAATTGAAATATCTTCATTATTATTTTTTTCGTGAATGTTTAAATAAATATAAATGGTGTAACTAACCCGAATTTGTTTTATTTATTATAAATTGGAGTAGATAATTAATTTTACAGTGGCATCTCAGAGTCAGAGGCAATCAAATTGAGGACTTTGTAGGCCCCTGGGAATTTAGATCTATAGACCATTTTTTTTTTATCAAGTACCTGGTACTTGTTAACAGGCCTACGCTGTCCTCCCATACCTACTGTATTTTGAAAACATTGTAAAAGCAAATTATTTTTAAAAGAGTAACCATGGAGTTTCGTGCCGGTTCTCCTAGGAAACGACCAATTGGAACCGTGCACCTAGCTTCTGACGTTTCATAAGTGCCCTTGTAAGCTTACGTGAAATATAATATTTTGATTTTGAATCTTTATATTTTTAAGAATGTTCGCATTTTAAACTCGGTCTCAATCTGTCACATTTTTATCAAATTTTTGACATTGATTGCCGCTGAGATGAGATTGCAACTTGAAGAATTGACATTCCGGTTTCTTGTACCTACGTATAATGGACTCCAAAAGTTAGATGACATTTTTCCACTTCAACTGTGATGCCACATTATGATTTAAAAAATAAAAATAAAATATCTTTTTGTACTTCTTGTTGATTATTTTTTGTGATAAAATAAAGGTAGTTCAATAATAACGTTATAGCAGTTCAATCATTTGAATAACTAGAATTTGAAATCATAACGTGGTGTGTCACAGGTGAAGTAAAAAAAAAAAACAACTAACTTTTGGAGCCCACTCTATATGTTCAGACGCCAGCACATCAAGCTACCCGAAACTGTCAAATTTTCCCAATCAACTTTGAACCTCATGCTTTAGTGATAAAGTTGAAAATCTATTCAATAAATCTGACAGATTGTAGTAGCTTGATGTGCTGGCGTCTGTACGTTGGCAACAGACTCAACACCTACTATACAAAACTGGCATAATTTTCGTGTAAAATACACCTCTGTCTACCCTTTCTAGGAATACAGGTATGTCGTTAAATTGTAACTTGCAAACTAACCGAGAAACTATCACAGAATCTTTCCCTATTATCTAGATACAATATTGGAACCATAGTCTTCATTAAACGATTTTTATCTAATCTTTGTTCTTAGATAGTTTCTCTCTAGTGCTAGCCGAGATTGTAGCCAGGATCGACTTCCTAAAGGCGAGATTCACAAATCGCATTTAAAAAATACCACAATATACCTAATCGTATTTTTTCTCAAACATTGTGTCATACATAAACTCAAACTCAAAGCGTTTATTTCAAATAAACCGATTGCAGCCACTTTTAAATTTTCAAGGGGTCGATCAATCAGAAAGATGAAGCTAGTTGTCCATTCTAGGTAGGCACTTATACAGGGTGATTTTTTTACCGGTTCCAGTTTTTTACAAGTTGTTCTACCCCTGAATATGAACAACTTTCACTACGGGAACGACTCTGAAATCATGAAAAAAAAATCAGCCGTTTCATACATTTTGGTCAAGTAGGTATTAAACTTTTGTATGAAACAGCTGATTTTTTTTTTCCTGATTTCAGAGTTGGTCCCTTAGTGAAAGTTGTTCATATTCATGGGTAGATAGTTTAACTCATGGTCTGGTAGTTTGAGTAACTTAAGCGGCTAATAAGTGAGGATTTTAAGAAAAATAACGTAAAACGTTCATTTAACAGTCTCAAAAAACTTTAACTTTACTTTCATAAGTAAAGTAAGCATTGCATACGATACGAATATTGTTTGTAATTTGTATGAAGTTAACGTGTATGAAGTTAACGTTCATTTCTATGCGACGCTTGCACACATTCGCTTATACGAATATTCACACTACATGCATTGAAATAAGATTCATATTCGTATGAAACGCTTACATTACTTGGCAAATTGCAGCCAGTCGTTAGTGTTTTCTACTTTGCTCTTTTTTTCTATTTTTGCTCTTTGCTCAAATGACAGCCGACACCGACGGCTTAAAACATGCTTTTCGATAAAACAAAGTAAGAATAATAAAAGTACAAAATGTTTTCACCGAATTTTCCAGCAACGTCTGTCCACTAGAATGTATCGAAAACATTTTATTTTGTAACGAAAATATTTTGCTTCGTGACAAAATAAGAAACGTTTTCATTTTGAGCTGCAGACTGTTCGTTAGTTTCCGTTTTGACAAGATATAAACAACAATGTTTTAGGTGTTTGTACTTTCAGCAGCTTTCGACGTGTTTTTATTGTAACATATATTATCAACTTTTATTCAACTTTACAATTTTGTTGCTGTTGTGAATTTCTTTGCGTTTGTGTAGTCATCGTAAGGTGTTCGTGGTTTTAGTACTTCCCGAGAAGACATTCATGGTTTTAGTCAAAGTCAAAGTCAAAGTCAAATCATTTATTTCAAATAGGCACTTAAAAGGCACTTTTGAACGTCAAAATTAAAAATTAAAAAATAGAATTGATTCTAGTCGCCCATTCCAAAATGTAGTTTTCGTGTGGAGAAGAATGGGCAAGAAACTCCACCGTAGTGCTTCCCTGAGCAGCAGGGCAATTACAGGTAACAGGTAACACACTATCAGTAGCAATGGGTTTCATTTTGACAGTTCAACAACATTCATTGCGTTTTTTGCGTTGTTGAACAGACACATTTTTCGATCTTAAGGAGCAATGGATTAGAAATATGCTTCAAAATGATTCAAATTGAGAGTAATAATGTGTTACGCAATTAGGGTACTGGTTCTAAAACAAATTTAAGGGTATAAACTATAGGTACATGATAAACTTCTCATACTAAGGGCTGTTGTGCCATCGTCAGATATCTTTTATTCAAGGAATAAAATTTACGTTCAAGAGTTTTTGTATGATATAACTGTCAAAATTTCAAAATTATTCCTCAAATATCAAAAATCAGCCCTTAATTAATTAACTAACTATTGAATTACAGCCCTAAACCTATTTAACAGACTTAAAATAATAACAATATGTACAAGTATATAAAAAGGAGGGGAAATAATCAAAGGGCATCAAAAAATTCGTCCGCATCGCTGTAAACAGGAAAAAAACACTGGTAAAAAAAAAAAACAAATTATTTAAATGGTTATATAGTTTTTATTTATATACTTATACTAGCAGACCCGGCCACGCGTTACTGTGGCTAAGGTTTACGTTATTATAAATTAATTAATTAATAATTGATATATAAACTACCCTATCTTTCAAGTTGGATGAAACTGCACACTTTATTTTTATTAAAATCGGTTCAGTAGTTTAGGAGTTCATTGCGGACAAACAACGTGACACGTAATTTATATATATTAAGATTTAAACAGCAGCATTGCATAATCAGTAAAATATTCCCACTGCTGAGTCACAAGCCTCTCTGTGAGGGGCTATAATCTACCAAGAGGGCCCAGCGCGGGTAGGTAGATGTCACATGTCTTAGAATTTTTGGTTTTAGGACATGCCGGTTTCCTCAAAATGATTTTCTTTCACGGTTTTGAGAGCAGTGGTGATAAAATTATTTAAACAAAGTAAAGAGCCTGCTTGGGTTCGAGTTCAGAAAGGGACCGTTCATTTATTACATCAAAACAATTTTGACCACTCTCTGACCCTTTCCCACGTAATAATAAATAAGATTTTGATGTACCCCTCCGTTTAGTATCTCCGTTCAGTATCTACCAAAATTGCAAAGAAGAGTAGCAAAAAATTAAAAATAAATTATTGCTTACTTTTGTGATCTTCAATCAACCAATCAATCAACTCAGCCTATCGCAGTCCACTGCTGGACATAGGCCTCTTCCAGGCTGCGCCACAACACCCTGTCCTCCGCCTTCCTCATCCAGTCCATTCCAGCCACTTTCTTTAGGTCGTCCGTCCATCTAGCTGGGGGACGTCCTACACGTTTGTGATCTTACTTACCCCGTAAGAAAAAATAAAAGACTTGTTTGGACCCCCTCCCCATCAAATCGTCTTACGTAATAAATGAACAGCCACTCGTAAGTCTCGGCAGCTGTTTTTCAATGACCATTGGAAAGACCAAAGGTCCTAGATAAACTATATCCCAATATGCATTACTATCATGGTTATAATTGTCTGTAGTTTCTGTCCCACTGCTGGACTGAAGTCTTTTCCAAATCTTATCTTTACCAACTCTTTGCCTGCAAGCAATGCAATAATGATGAGTATTTTCATGCCATTTGGCTGTTTAAAATTCTGATTCTTGTTTTTAACATTCCCCACAGCACGTTCAATAGAAAATTATGTGCTAAAACATTTTATAATAAAACCGGATGTACCTAGGTACCATAAAAAGTTATAACATCACACATGTTACGTTAGTACATAGTTGTTTGGTGCAATGGCTTCGAGTGTGTTTTTATGGCAACACACTTGAATACGCTGGATTTGTTTTATAAAGTCGTTTAAAATTTGAATTTTATTTGTTTAAAGTTACGCCATCATGACCAGTTTCTGCATTATCTTATGAATGACTGCTTAGTGATCCTGAATGGTAGGTACAGAGAGCAAATAAAGTCGAGTTGGAACTAATGAAAAATGTTAATTACTGAAACTCGAACAGTGGTGGCATTTCATCACTACTGCTCTCAAAATGGTGAAGGAAAACATCGTGAGAAACGGCACGTCCTAGAACAAAAAATTCGAAGACGTGACATCTACCAACCCGCACTGGGCCGGCGTGGTAGATTATTAACTCACTCCCTCTCAAACAGAGGAAGCCTGTGTCTCAGCAATGAGAACATTATAGGTTGATTATGTAACCGCAATGCATTGTATTTAATGCCAATTTAGTTAGATAAGATTATGTAAGAGTAACGTTGTTGATTGACTTTTGTTGCTGACCGTACCTGTTTATTGTCAAAATCATCATGCTTGGCAGTTTAATACATGAGTTTAAAGTGATGAAAGAATTTTGTTTTATTAATTTTACATATAAATCTACATTCTACAGAAGCTGCGGGCCCGCAACCGCGGCGGACGCGGGTGAAAATCGCTCCGTGATTTCTTAGCCTAAGTCATTTCAAAACAAGAACTCAAAGTCAAAGTCAAAGTATGTATTAGTGCAATTCTTGGTGATTTATAGGTCTTACAGATATTTTATAGAAACTCAAAAACCCCTTGGGGCATCACTATTAATTTAACAATATTAGAAATTAAATGAAACATTATATAAGTACAATTCTAATAAATTAAAAGCCTTTAGATAGGAATATTACATTACATTATAAACCTTAGGTAATAAATACAGGATCAGTCACAAGAAATTTTGTCAGCAAGAAATTCCTCAATGCTATAAGTAGCATTTGTCTACTAAAAATATTTAGACCGAGTTTAAATTGAGTCAAGTTTAAATCTTTTATGTCACTTGGTAGCTTATTAAAAAAACGAATAATCGCAAAATACTTTTCTGTTACTACACATGGGTAGATGCTTCTGCCCTGCCAATCCCATGAGAATGCCTTACTTACCTTTTTAAAGTAAAGCAGGAAGTACATTTAGTACTTACAACAAGTATACAAACAAGAATACCACCTGCAATACTATCCCTCATTTCAAAGATTGCCGTTTTGTAACCCTTACCCCAGTTTTGACCAAAATGTAACATGACGTGTTCTGGAGCAATACCTCGTGAGCAGTAGACAAGTTTTATCTCTAGTTTGGTTTACGTGCCGTAGTAAACGGGTCCTCGGAAAGTTTACTGCCGGACCTGGGTTAAAATACTTAGCAATTGTACCGTTCTGCCTTATTGGGACTGTATTTTTAAGAGAATTTCTTTAAAACGTAAGACGTTTTCTTGTTTTAGTTCATATGCTCTCCAATTTCTAAAGAGATACCGTGTTTAGATTGGTCACCCATCCAGGTACTGACTGCGATATGCTCAGATTAACCTACATTTTTTATGCCTATTTGTTTGGCTATTGTTTAGCCATCAGGTCCTCTAACACTTTCTACTATAATAAAGAAAATAATAGTACTATAGCGTGATACCAGCTTAAGTTTCTCACATTAAAACATCTGCGGAGAAATTGCGTAACACACTCATTCATATTGACAATTCAACAATATCCATTGCATTATTTTCGTTGTCAAGAAGACGAATTATTCAAACATACGATGCAATGGATTATGAATTTCCTTCAAAATGCTTCTGATTTTGATCCAAACCGTGTTTTACGCAATTGGAGAACTCTCAAAGTTTTTGATCTTCAAGCAACATGAAACAGAAACCTTAAAAGTTCCACTGAAACTACATCGACCAACTTAGTGCTCCGAAGTTCGCAACTAGCTATCGCAGAGCTGAAATTACGAAAATGCATATGTGTATCACGAATTGGAAACCAACGTAAATTTGTGAAATATTTGTTTTAAAACTAAAGGAAGTTCTGCGTTGGAGTTTGTGCTGAAAAAGCGTGAAACTGGCTGAATAGAATATGCTTAAAACTGGCGGTGAACTCCATTTGGTTTTAAAACTAAAATAAACGAACGGTTTTTTTTTTGTTTTATTTATCCGAGCAATGATAATTTTCTCAGAGCTCGATTAAAAGCCCCCTGAATCTGTAAAGGGCGTGATAACCTCATGAGTTCTGTTCGAGTTCAAAACTATTGGGCAAACTAAAAACAAACGCGTTTGTAATCTATAGTACTAATAACGAAGCTGAAGAGTTTGTTTGTTTGAACGCGCCAATCTCTGAAACTTCCGGTCGGATTTTAAAGAATCTTGTTTGAATTTTAAAGCCCGATCCATCAGGAAGGTTTTACATCACGCTACGACCCTAAGGAGCCGAGCAAAAATAAATAAAGTCAGAAAGAAAACACAGCGAAAACAAAGTAATAGTACGGGCAGGCGTAAGTATGACGCGGTGGCTTGTGGGCCGAAATTTCACGCAGACGAAGTATTCATAAAGATATAAGAATAACTGATATCTACATCTGTCTCTTTGATACTTATCGATTGAGCAAACGTGGTGAACATTGCTCGTGCCTTCTCGATATGAAGCCTTTGCTCTGCAATACAACAATAAACTGACAATATTGCGTCACACACTTATCAATCATAATCTGAATAATTTTGCAGAATATTCCTAAACCATTGCTTCACATGTTCGAAAATTTTGTCTGCTCAACAACGTAAATAACGCAATGAATGTTGCTGACCTGTCAAAACGAAAACCATTCCTACTGTTGATGTCCCCACCGGCCGAAGTGGCGGTGATTGAAGGAGCCTATGGACAGTGGACATCTTTTTTAAGAATATCAGTATATTTTCAGGATCGATTATGGAAGAAAAATCTTTAACACAACCATTTACAGCATTGCTTTCAGACTGTTAAGAGGAGATAATATAACAACGTGTTACCATAATTCGTATATCAAGTACGTACATAAAATACAAATATACACACATCAAAAGTGTCTAGGGATCAACATATATTTTTGCAATAACTTTTCTCCTGATTGATATTAATTAAAATTTTCTTTAAGGATTCATCAAATAAAGTGTTTTCGTTTGTCACAGTAACGATAAACCAAGTCACCTTTGCATTAATAAAGAAATTTGCCATTTTCCTAATAAAGGGATTTTTGACATTTGAACCACTAACACAAAAGTTCGAAAAAAAGACTGAAATAACAGTTTTCTCTAAAATTTTATTGGGTAACTTAAACAATTAATAATCCGTGTTTCTACCGCGAACACTAACAACACAAGAACATCGGTTTGGCATACTCAAAATGAGTTCATCCAAATCACGCTGTGGAATGGCCGCCCATGTTCGTTGCAACAACAAAAAAAGGTCTTCTTGCGACTGGATACCCTCCATATTCGGCAGAGCTCTTCTCTGTAGCATATCCCATGCATGCTCAATCGGGTTCAAGTCTGGCGACTGAGCAGGCCAGGGCAGGACATTGATGTTAGCTGCGGCGAGAGTCTGTCTTACAACTCTTGCGGTGTGCGGTCGTGCATTATCATGCATTAACTGAAATAAGGGACCGATTTGCACTTGTAGAGGAACGATGACGTCTGATACAATCGTCTCAGCATAAATTTGAGCGTTGAGGTTGCCTCTGATCCAAATCAACTCAGTTCTTCCGCCGATCCAAATACCCGCCCATACCATGATGGTTCCACCACTATAAGGATGGACTTCCTGGCAGGATTTTAATCGCTGTTGGCGTCCAGGGGTTCTCCAGTGTCGTATACGTCTTGTATCCGGTCTCATACCAAAACGAGACTCATCAGAAAAGCACACGAAACGCCATTGTTCTTCTGCCCAATTTCTGTGTTCAAGAGCCCATTGATATCGAATCCTACGATTGTGCATTGCTATAGGTGGTACCCGTAGCGGTCTTCGGGAATGAAGGTTCACTTCATGCAAGCGGTTTCTGACTGTTTGGTCGCTAATTAAGTTCCCTGAAGAGTGATGAAGCCTCACGGCTAACATCATGGCGCTTATTGTTGGAGCTCTTCGAGTTAAGATTTGAATGTATCGGTCTTGTCTCCGTGTGGTGCAGCGATACCGTCCTCCATGGCGCTCAGCCACGGTACCAGTGCTTCGGTAACGTGTCCAAAGTCGACTGATAACACTCTGACTTCTATTCAGAGCTAAAGCCACAGTACGTTGCCGGGAACCAGCTTCTATCATTCCCACGGCTCTGAGCATTTCTTCTCTGCTTAAATGACGTCGCCGCTCCATAATAACGTTGGTTTTAATCAGTAGTAGGGAAACAGTAGCACTAATAATGTCTTCAATGCGTTGTATGTTTTTATAGGGAAAATATTGACAGCTGATTTTTATCTTTTACTCGAATTTGATTCACAGTTCCTGATTCAAATTATGAAATGCACCAAAAAGGATCCATATAAATTTATAAAATCATAAATTTATTACAAAGCCACATCTCAATCTCAAGAAATCCGCATAAAAATGCTTGATCCCTAGACACTTTTGATGTGTGTAATACTGCAGCACAAGCACAAAGCTATATACGTTGTGAATTGTGCAGTTTCTAAAATAAAATCCCCGGGAGAAACCAAAATCCTTGCTGCAGCTACGTTCCAAGCAGAAAAGCAATAAAATACCAATTTCTAGACCTCATAGCGCATTTAGATAAAGCTATATATACATAGATATATCTGCAAAATGCACTGTACTGGGTAAACTGTTAAAGCAAATGGAGGTTACCATCTTTAATATAATAGTTTAACACTGTAACAAATGTTTATTCAGAATTCAAATAATATGTACGTAAATAACAACTTATACCTAATTAATCAATATACCTAACAAAGTCATATCCTAACTTAACTAAAATTATCAATCAAAATTCATTTGATCCCAAAATTTTAAATCTTTGGCTATCACAACTAAACCACCATTTCAGATGAGATAATAATGTTAAATCTTAACCTGAATTTATAACACAATGCAAGTTGACAGATTAGAAAACAATAGCCATAGTTTATAGTAAACTCTTCAATAACAATGGACTTACTTACTCACTCGAAAGGACACTTTATTTACTATTACTCTTACCGAAATATCAATACGTACAACCTAAACTAGAAACACTCTCATAACAATTAAAATATTTAAATAAGGATCAAGACATTTTAGCTCGCATTTGCTAACCGACTGTGGACTAACCCAGTCATAATGTGGAAGCATTCCGTAGTGCACTTTTATTTTTTGATATTTCTACGATTTATAAGTTACTGTCAGTGTCATTTGAATCATACAGATATCGGTGTCGATAAAAGACAGCTTGAGTTGGAAGAAGTCACTACAACTGAGTTCATTGACAAGACAGGGACCAGTACCGATCCAGAAATTTTCACGACCACCAATATCCCTCAAACTAGTATATTTGAAACAAATGAAACTACTACAGAATCAAATGAGGAAATTAAAGGATTATTTGGAATTGAAACTAATAAAAGCCATATAATACCCGAAGAACATAATACTTTAGACATTTCCGAATTAAATGAAAATAGCTCAGAGATAGTTAAAGCAATTGTTGACAGTCCTGAAAACAATTTTGAATCAAATTATTTAGGAACAGCTAATCCTAATGAAACTACAACAGAAAGAGTAATTGAAATGAACACAGGAAATCAATCAGACCATGATTTGTGGAAGAAATGCCGACATTACAGGAACGGGTATTCTTTTAGTTTAGGGAAAATGTCTGACGTTTGGCAAGTGGTGTACTATCGACTGCCGAACAAGTTGAAATGTTTCAAACTACATATAAAAGCGGTAAAAATAAAGGTAAGTATGCATATACATATACATATTATATTCTGTAACTGCCCGTGACATCACAGCGGGCCCTATCAGAATTATACCAGCGCTGCGAAATTTATTTTTAAATGTCGCAGCGTCGTGCTGAGATAGGAGCCTTTTGGCCTCGTATTATAGGACTTTCTGTTTCATTTTTCTTTTTTTATATAATTTCGTTTTGTTTTATTTTAGACTGTATTCAGTTTAGTTTGTGATCTTCCTGTACAAGTCGCAATAAATAAATATTTTTTCGTTTCTTTCTTTCATATGATTTCTTACCTTTAAAGTTATAAGCCGTATTGTATATAATTATACTATGTAATGCCTTTGAAGTTCTTTCATCCTGAACTCTATTGCGTATCACACTATCAATCACAATCTGAATCATTTCGAAGGAAAGCTAATCCATTGCTTCATAAGTTCGAAAAATGTGTCTGCTCGACAACGTAAATAACGTAATGAATGTGATAAAGGCACAGAAAAACGTGAATTTAACCTAGGTCACTTTAACCAAGTTTTATAACGTTATTTGGGAATTTATTTTATTTTATAAGTAAGCCATTAATAATTCATCACAATCAAGTTCCTTCATTATAATGGTAATAAGTACGAATCACATTATCCTCGCATCCTTGTGTTTTGTTACCAACAAAAATACTGTTTCAGATTCCTTTTAAGAGCCATTTCTACCATTGTAACTAAGCTATATAAAATATAATATTATTATAAAAAGTTAAAATTCATAAATTTATATTTAGGGGAACCATAGAAGTACGGAAGCTAAAAGCATTGCCGAGTGTCATACGATATATTTTATTTTAAAACAAGAAACTTCACGCAGATGAAGTCGCGGCCAGAGGCTAGTCAATAATAATCTACTGATTTCTGGAGACGTGTAGACAGATAACAAAAAAAAAAATCAGCTGTTTAATACAAAACTTTAATACCTACTTGACCAAAATGTTTGAAACAGCTGATTTTTTTCGTGATTTCAGAGTTGGTGGTTGGTGGTGAAAGTTGTTCAGTTCGATGGTCTAAAGCACCTTTTAAAGTTTTACGGGTTAATTTTTTTTATCCTATCTTACGACTATATAATAATATGTGTTCTTTCGTTCGAATACTCGAGGTATTTTGTCATTGTGTGAAGTTTGGAGCCGAATTTCTCGTCAATTTTGTTCATAGCTACGCTTCCTGACTTTTTATTATTCGTAGTATTAAACGTTTAAATTTTATCGAGGCAATCAATAGCTGTTTCAGATTCGCGATAGACAGAAGCAAAAAAAAAATCTGGCGGCTCTAGAAAAAAAAAAATTGTCAAAGTAGGCAAAATGAAATACCTATGAGTTAAAAGATTATATATTTTGAAAGATTGCATATCCCAGTAACATAAGAACTATTATTTCGTCTAAAACAGGACCAGAGACGCTACTTGCGAGTGTTTGGCAGCTTCAACGACACGGTGCACTGGAACCATTGCTTCTTAGAAATAACATCGAGTGAGAAGGAGAACCGTGGTCGAAGACACTTCCTGCAAGGGACACAGAGCGACAAAGGTGTCATGGAGAATGTCATCATCGATGAAGAATATTGTAGTAAGTTAATCATCACATCACACTTCCTACTAATCCTACTAATATTATAAATGCGAAAGTTTGTGAGGATGGATGTTTGTTACTCTTTCACGCAAAAACTACTGAACGGATTTTGATGAAACTTTACAGTAATATAGTTTATACATCAGAATAACACATAGGATACTTTTTATCCCGATATTCCCACGGGATCAAAACTTACGCGGGTGAAACCGCGGGGCGCAGCTAGTCTATATATATAAAAAGACAAGTCCTGAGTCCTGACTGACTGACTGACTGACTGACTGACTGACTGACTGACTGATTGACTGACTCATCAACGCCCAGCCCAAACCCCTGGACCTAGAAAGCTGAAATTTTGCACAGAAGTTCCTTTTATAATGTAGACGAGGAATAAGGAAGGAATTTTCGAAATTCAACCCCTAAGGGAGTTAAATGGGGGATGAAAGTTTGTATGGAAAATCTTATTTCTTGAGTTAATAAACTTGAAACTTGGCACGAATACTTACCTAAGTAAATTATTAAAATTGGTCTTTTTGTTTTTCTAAACTACCTTCTAAAGGGGGATGGGGAGGTGTCAAAATTTGTATGGAAGAATTTTAATGCGCAGTCCGATTAACTCGAGACTCAGTATTTATACTTAATACCAAAAATAAAGAATTACGTGTATCAGGGTTTTTCGAAAATCTACCCCTAACGGGGAGAAAAGGGGTAGTTAATTTTACAGGGCAAATTTTACTGCCTGGCTTAATTAACTCAAAAATTGGTATAAATAATCTGTGAGTCAAGTAATGAACACTTTCCAAACGATTTTTCAAAATTCCATCCCTGTGGGGGTTGAAAAGTGGTGATACAGCTTATATGAAAAATCTTATTCCTTGGGTTAATAAACTTGAAACTTGGCACGAATACTTATCTAAGTAAATCATAAAGTTTGGCATTTGTTGTTTTTCTAAACTACCCCCTAACAGGGGATTGGGGGGTGTCAAAATAAGTGTGGAAGAATTTTAACGCGCGGTCCGATTAACTCAAAACTCAGTATTTATACTAAATACCAAAAATAAAGAATTATGTGTATCAGGGTTTTTCGAAAATCCACCCCTAACGGGGAGAAAAGGGGTAGTTAATTTTATAGGGCAAATTTTACTGCCTGGCTTAATTAACTCGAAAATTGGTATAAATAATCTGTGAGTCAAGTAATGAACACATTCCAAACGATTTTTCAAAATTCCACCCCTGTGGGGGTGAAAAGTGGGGATACAGCTTATATGAAAAATCTTATTCATTTGCTTAATATACTTGAAACTTGGCATGAATACTTATCTAAGTAAATTATGAATTTTGGCATTTTTTGCTTTTCTAAACTACCCCCTAAAGGGCGATTAGGGGGTGTCAACATTTGTATGGAAGAATTTTAACGTGCGGTCCGATTAAGTCGAAACTCAGTATTTATACTTAAGACCAAAAGTAAAGAATAACATGTATCAGGGTTTTGCGAAAATCTACCTCTGACGGGGTGAAAAGGGGTAGTTAATTTTCCATTTTACTGCGTGGCTTGATTAACTCGAAAATTGTTGGAAATAATCTTTGTGTCAGGTTATGAACACATCCCAAACATTTTTTCAAAATTCCTCCTGTGTGGGGTGAAAAGTGGGGAAAAAGTTTATACGAAAAATCTTATTCATTTGGTTAATAAACTTGAAACTTGGAAGGAACATTTGCCTAAGTAAGTAATAAGAAATGGGTCTTTCGAATATAGATCCCAGACGGGTAAAAAAGTGGTAATTCGATTTTTAAGGCCGGTATTATAGTGCGTAGCTTGATTTACTCCAAAAAAATGGTATGAATAAATTTAAGCTGCAAACTTGGCACAAATACTTATCTAAGTAAATTATAGTTTGTCATTTTATGTTTTTCTGCTCTAAAGGGAGATTGAGGGTGTCAGTTTATGGAAGAATTTTATCGCGTGGTCCAATAATATAAACTCGGAACTCAGTATGTATACTTAAGACCAAAATTAATAAAAAAGTGTGACTGGGTTTTTCGAAAATCTAACCCCTAACGGAGTAAACGGGGGTAGTCCATATCACAGAGGAGTATTTTATTGCGTGGCTTGAGTCAATGGGAAATTGGTATAAATAATCTTTGAGTAAACGAAAAATAAAAAAAAAAATAAATATAAATAATAATAATAATAAATATGGAAACGTCCCATACATGTTTTCAATATTTCGCCCCTATGGGGATAAAAACTGTGAAGGTGAAAATGTGGTCTTATTCCTTTGGTTATGAAACTTGAAACTTTTCAACATTTGCCTCAGTAAATAATAAAGATTGTCACTTTTAGGGGTTTACTACTTACTTACTTAAAATAAAAAAGTATGAGTTTTAGGGTTTTACTTATTCTACTCCTACCGGGGTAGAAAAGGGTAATAAAGTTTAAGGAGTAGAAACTCCAACTTCCATTAACACGAAAATGGGTATAAATAATCTTTATATCATAAAAATGGAAACGTACCAAATGCAAAAAAAAAAAAACGAGTGTGCTTATGACCACACGACTGAAGTGAAACTTCTTTCGCTCCATCTGTATGTATATATATATATATGTGTGTACAATATATACATGTATACACATATACATATAACTTTAAACGTAGAATATTGAATGTATTGAACAAAATATTAATTCATAAAATTGTTCAAAACGAAATAGAATTACGAAATTTCATTTACTAGCTATAAGAGAAAGAGAGAAAGAAAATGTGCGCGCGCACTGCTCTCTCTTGCTCCTACACTGTGATACAGACAATAAGCCTGCAGTGTGCTTAGATATACGGAACGTATTTGGCTATGAGAGGAAGAGAGAAAGAAAATGTGCGCGCGCACTGCTGTCTCTTGCTTATATCCCCCACTTAACTTCCGTTCGCCTTGCCCGATCACACTTTTCGTAACGCTTACGTCACGCGTTCGCCAGCTTACTCCCCAAGTCAAGCGTGCGTAAAGAAGTTTCACTTCAACAAGAGCTGTCGTGATGAAAAGGGAGGATAGTTTATTTGAAACATTTTAGGTAGTTTAACTAATATATTGGCCCGAATACTTATTTCTTTAAATAAAGTAAGTATAAAGATCGTAATCAATAATTTTCGAAATATCTTTCAGGGGGAGGTGGAGAGGATGTTAAATTTATTTGAGGAAAGTACGAAACCCACGCGGACGAAGTCGCGGGCAAAAGCTAGTATATTATAAAGGCGAAAGTTTGTGAGTGTGTGTTTATATGTTTGTTACTTCTTCAATCTCAAACGGTTAGACCAATTTTGATAAAACTTTATATGGAGGTAGCTGACACCCTGGATTAACATATAGGTTACTTTTTATTCCGATATTCCCACGGGATCGACACTTATGCGGGTGAAACCGCGGGGCTCAGCTAATCTTAATATAATTACCACAGACTCATTCCTATAGTTACTGTACAGCGTGTATCAGAATTGTGTGGTTATATTTAAGGGTGTGGTACAGACCATCAAATTGAATAACTTTCTCCATGAGACCAACATCGTAGCTAATTGCGAAAAAATTATATTCCGTCCTATACATTTGGGTCAAGTAGTTATTGAAGTTGTTTTTGGGCCATTTGATAATTTTTTCTACATAACGATATTGGTCAAAGACTTCAGCATATCAAGCTACCCGGAACTGTAAAATTTTCCCTATCAACTTTGAGCCTATAGCGATAAAGAAGAAAATGTATTAAATAAGTTTGACAGATTTTCAAGCTACTACAGCTTGAAATGCTTGCTTCCGCGTCTGTACCATGGATAAAATAGTTCAGTTTGATGGTCTGTACCACACCCTTTAAATATGACCACACCTTTCTGATACATTCTAAACAGCCTACGTGGTTCATAATTTACCGTTGATGAACAGTAGACGTCCAACTGAACTATAAAAATCCTAGCCTACTATTACAGAATTTATGAGACAGTGACGTACAAACTGTTACCTACCAAGAATCTAGCACTTGATTCTAGATCAAGTGTTAAAATTTATCGCAAAAAATATTCTGCTATTTCATACAAAAGTGCATTACCTAGAACTACACCTTCAAAATGTATGGGAGAGCAGTTTTTTTTTATCCAATGTATTCATGGTAATTTTTCGCCCGTGTCGTAATAACGTCGATGTCATTACACCTTGTATACAATGTATCATTTCGAAAATCAGTTTATTAAAATCAACACTTTTTGATACCTTAATTACTGATCTAAGTTCAACGTGTGTCAACTCTATAACTTAACTAGATCTGAAATAGGGCAAAGATTTTAAAAACCATTCCATTCAATAAATAAAATTTCAACCAATGAATGCTGTCGAATCGTCGAAAACTTCTGATGTAATTGCATATTCTTTTACCTAGCAAACTTCAATGTTTGATACGTACCTATTCCTGTAAAGTAATACAGGATAATTGGCCTTCATAGTTAATACCTTACTTTTCCTAATGACTAATCCAATCTATGTATTAGGCAACTAATCTTATCGTTAATCCGATCTTAGCGTGCTGGCGCCTCCAGCGATACTATCAAATGAGGCACGGTAGGTACAAGTACCCACTTGCTTCAGTAATGCATTTCCTTTAAGACCCATTCACACGGTAACCTCCCGTTAACTTAATCGATGGTTAACTTTTTATCGAGCCTTAGTGCGTCTGTCCACCGCAGCCGAAGGAGATGACGACGTCGAAGTAGCAACACATACATTAACCATTGCCTCGCGTCCACAGCACGCCCGTTACCCGAACACCGCCGAAGTTTCGAGTAGATTGGCGCGACCGCTAGTACTTGGCCCGAGAACGGGACGGGGTGATGTGCCAGCCATCCGACAATACAAAACACGTTTGATCTTGTCCGCATACTGCCGTCGCACCAGCAGAGGTTTTTATTTTGTGCATACTGAACCGTCGATGTAGGTCGCGGTGGACATACGACACGTTCGGTTCGAATCTCGTTTTTCGGTGACGTCCCAGTGACGGCTGCTGTGGACAAACGCCCTTACAATACAGTAACATATTATTTTACGAAGATCCACTTTTCAAAGAGAACGGGTTGTGCAAATTAAATTTTAATTCCTTTTGGTTTGGCCCCCGTTTTTCTTGTATGTACGTAAAACTGAAATATGGGATTCCTTTTTTTGTATTTTAGGACCTTTTGAACGTTTTTTTCTTAAAATAAAATGTAATTCATCGCAAATCAAATTACCACTAGCTGTGAGGTAGTGATGATCATCAACAATTCATTATGCCTAGACTTACAACAAAAATCTCGAATTTTACCCTAGTAGCGCCTTGATTTGATTATTATCTGTCTCGCTTTGGGAGAACATAAACATTTATTTCGTTAATTGCATCCCATTCACCAGTCAAGGTTTAAAAGGTAAATAAATAATCATAATCATAAACCTTTATTTTCCTCAACATCATATTTACTCTTTATTTATCTCAACACCAAATTACTCTTTATTTATGTCAACAACATATTACTTTTTATTTATCTGAACGTTAAAAAAGATAACTGAGGACGGAGGACCCTGAGTATGATATGTCTGAGTAAAATGTATTTACATAATGGTAATGAGTTAGAAATACCAAATATATTTTTTTTTTGTCTCTCTTCACAAAGGTTTACATAGTTATAAACATAGAGACAAGAATTATTGTGTTTTGACAACAACGTACAAAGTGTGATCCTTTGTGAGAGACTGGCGTCCATACTAGGATACTCTGTGTGACGGATCACCAGGCTCACGCCCCGAATTAAAGCTAATTAACCTTATAATGGTAAATTTTCAAACTCTAAGTAAAGGAGTTCAGTCATAATTGGGCCCAAAACCCAAAATGGCCGGCCAACGAAAAAAAGTGTGTCAGCTGTGTCGGGGAAGTCTACCCAAGCATTTTTCACTAAGGCACCAAATCTCTACGACCGTACCTACACCTGTTTTCTTTACGTCTATTTTACGTACCTACGCCACTTAAGCCAAGGGTCGTGCCCCATAGGAGGTGCCCTTAGCGTGGTGTAATAGCATAGTTTATAAGTTTTATTCCCTGGCTAGAGGTATAAGCAGGCACAACCTCCTTGGATTTTTAAACTTAAAAAAAGCTGAATTAATGGTCGTAGAGATTCGGCGCAATACGCGGACTTTCCCGACCAGGGTAACACACTTTTTTCGCTGGCTCTTTGGGTTTTCGCCCAAAATTTGTATGAAACGTGACTGGCCTCCTTTGTGTTGTAAATTGAAGGAGGGAAAAAAACATACGTAATTGATGATGTTGATAATTTTCCAGAAAATACCACCTTCCTAACTCTTCACCGCGAGAGTGGAGATCAGTGGCTGGTGATCGACAACCTGTTGGTGATGAGGGACTGCGAAAATGGAGACTTCGTAGTCTTCACCCGGTTTCCTGTGCAGCCTCGGGAAACCGAGATTATGGATGCCCTGAAGCTGTTTGGCGAGAACGAACCCAACGGCACAATGGCTTGTAATATTGAAAAATCATGGCTAAAAAATAAAGAGGATATTCATTTACATGATGAACCACTAAATAAATAATAGAATTGTAGGGTTAAACCGTGCCTAATTTGTAGGATTGCTTAAACGATAGTTTTATGTTGAAAACAATTGGGCTTCTATTAACGCCATACATTTTTTGACGTCATTCGCTTCTCAACGTTTATAAATAAACGCTTTAATTGTTGATAATTCAACAGATAGAGTATGAACAAATTAAGTCTTAGGTAAATAATAAAAAATATACTCACGTAAAAATATATCATTTTTTAAATATAAATTATACCAATGTGTACGGCCGCGTCCTAACCAAAAGCAATCATGGCGCGAGTAGGCGATCGTCGTGTGCATATGTCACTTTTTGTTCGGCAAACCCGAACGCGTGTTCGTGTCTACGACCCGCAAGAGTTAACTTGAAACCCGAGTGGTCCCTCCTGACCCCCGCGATGTTACCGCTCTCGCCATCGATGCCTCAATATAGTGTTACGTCATCCGAATGAAGTCTCAAGTTAATTCTTGCAGGTTATATAGAGAGTGCCTTTCAGTTTTCCGAACAAAAAGTAACATATGAACGCGACGATCGCGACTTCGCGGGAGCGATCATATCGGTTAGGACGCGGGGTAAAATTGCTCTTAGATAAGAATAACAATAATCAATAAATAAACAAGCTATGTCTTATGTTTTTTTTTAATATAAATATATAATAATGTGTTTAATAAGTAAGCAAATAAATACACGAAAAAAATAATAAATACCTACCTATGTTAAAAGATATTGGATGTGACTCTGGATCACCCATCATTTTATAAATGTAACTTAAACTTTTTTTTCTGTCTGTATTAAAACTAAAACTGGAGTTAATTAATTTTCTTATTTGTACTCGGTCCCTCTGTACTGAGGATTGTGGCTCATCTTGTTGTATGTTAATTAAAAATAGACCCTAATAATAAGACATTACAGTAAGTTATGCTTTTCTGTCAAGCATAACATACACATGACATAATATCGCGCTTGCATTCGCCCACATTTCACCAGCTATGTTTAAGTTAGGATTAAGTACCTACGGCTTTATCTTAAATGTCTTGTCACTAATATTTTTTAAGGCGAAAGCGTCAAATTTTCTTATATTTTTTGCTGGTCAATGTGACGTTGTATGTTGATCTAAATATGATTCGCGGCCGTAACAAATATTTAAATATTGAATTATAATCATAAAAGTCATCAATACAACTCTCTAAGGCAATTCTCGATTTCATTAAATAGTAATTTAATAGATTACTATTAAATGGCTATTTCATTAAATCATGACAGTTAAGGCCAATTCTAACTCAAGAAGTTGTTTTGCTAATTATAATGATTACTTATAATTCTATAAAGTTACTTAGATTTGTTACGGTCGCGAATAATATTTAAATCAACAAACAACCTGAAACTGATCTGCAAATTGCAATGAGACGTAAGAAAATTAGAATTTCGCAGGCTACCTTATCGCATCCCCTCCCATCCAATAAAGTTGTAAATAAATTCAATAGTTTTGTTTTATTTTGTCTTACCACACATCAAGTTATTCATGTTCATTCAATTATTTAAAAATCCCTTTCGTCGAGCTTCTAGTGACTTTTTTACACGTAACACAACTTATGTACAGATGCCAGCAAATTAAGCTACTACATTCTGTCAAATTTCTTTAGTAGATTTTCAACTTTATCGATATAGCAAGGTTCAAAACTGACTGGGAAAATTTTACAATTTCGACATGTGACTTCACATGTCTTCGAATTTTAGGTTCCAGAACATGCTGGTTTCCTCACGATGTTTTCCTTCACCGTTTTGAGAGCAGGGGTGATGAAATTAGATACACAAAGTGCCTGCCTGGGTTCGAATTCACGACCACCACCGATTCATTCGTAAGTCGGATCCGATACCACTGGGCCACACTCCTCTTTCAAAATAGACTGAGATTACATTGATCGAACGATTCCTCAGAAACAAAACGAATTTTAGCTTGAAAACATTGCAGTCGGATACACTTCGTATTCCAAAGAGGGTATGAAAACAAATTGACAACCGGTACTAAAATAAATACTGACACAGCCAAAAATATATAGGGACGGAAGCCCGATTAAATTTGCTGAACAAAATATAAATAAAGGGCTTCCCGGGTTTGTTTAAAAGGACGAGCGTTCCGTGTTGATTTTCCGAAACATTTTCTCAATACAGGTAAGCAAATGATCCTCGAAGATTGGAGGATTCTAAGGCTGTTCACTGACTACGCAACGTGTGTTGCGCAATTTGAGTGGATAGCAACTGTTCTGATAGACTTGTCTATCGTCTGGCAACATAATGAACATTATAAAACCGTACTGATAATAATGAAATGGTACAATCGCCATGAAATTTGGTATGGCGGACATTATTCGGTTACATATGCATCAGAAAACATTCACACAGATGGGAAAGTATATCGTTACTTGAAATCCGAAAGTCAATTCCCGTATTTAAATACGTTTAAAATCTATTCGCAATTTCATCTCAGCGACAATCAGTGTCAAAACTTGTCAAAAATGTTGGTAAATTAGCATGCGAACGTTTTTATAAATATGGAAATTGTCCTTCAGTTCTGTTTCAATCCATTTTCCTAGTAACGATAAGTTTGTTGTTTCCAATCTTTTTAGCAGTTAAAATTGCCAATAGAACGCATAATTAATAAACTTCTAACAATATGTGGATCAAACGTTAAGAGCCTACACTACCTCAGCTAAAATTCACTCTTTGTGAGTGAGAGCGAGACAGAGTGCGGTGCTAGGCGGCAGGCAGCGCCAATAGTTTAGGTATTTGCTTTTTACGGTGAAAATAATGGTAATTGAAAAAAAGTAAATAACATAAGACCTGCTTTATAGTTAGTTCGGTTAGTATACAAAGTTTCATGTTCTGATTTGAAGTATTTTTTGAATACCAGCGGTTTATTGTTCGGTTTAGAGGTAACTTTGGATTTTTTTTCTATCGAGAAAATTTTATGAAATCGTGTTTTCGTCTAACATAAGACCTAACATTAATCCTCAACTTTACCATATATTTATTTCAAAATTAATGCTGCAGTATTTTCGACATAACGGAGGATCATGCTAAGCCATTTGAGGTAGTATAGGCCCTTAACACGCTAACATAATGCCATAAAACAGAAAACCATGATACAGCAACATGTTGCAACAACGCGTTGCGTAGCGTGTTGCTTCAGAGCAAAGACAGTTTGATCCTAACAGATTGGCTAACATTAACTGCTCGAATAGGACAGGCGGCAAACATGAACCATAGAAATAAGGATTTACGCAACTGGGGGACACAGCGTTATATAAATACAAAGAAAGAAAGAAAAATTGTTTATTCTGCACAAACAAAACGCACATTACAAATAAAAAAAATTAATTTAAAAAGAAAAGACACAAAATATACACATACCATGTTGTCAAAAACCTCGTACTTATGCTTAAAAATGTTGTCAATTTTGTAATGTTTTTTTAAATCGTTTGTAATACAAAACGGCGTTGAATGTATGGGTCTAATATAAATGTGTCAGTTTCATTTCACAATTTCAAAAGTGATATACGTTTTTGTCAGAAAATAAATGTAATACAGTCGGTGATAGCTGTTACCTGACCCACCCTGTAAACGAACGAATTTGAACCGTCTGCTTGTAACATTACGGGCTATTCCATTTGTGTGAGTTTATCAGACCAGCGCTATTCGATGAACAAAATAATACAATAATAATACAGATACGCAAATTTGATCTTTAAAACATTAGCGTTAGAATATGTAATACATATTTATTAATATTTTTTTGTCTTCTTCACTCAGATCCTTATGTTATTGAGGGTTGGCGTGATAATTATGTTTATTACCGATCGCGGCAAAAAAGAAGAAGGGTAATATTTTTTCTCTCATGTGTCAGCCGTTCCATTAGCAATCACGGAAGAAAAACCCTTTTTAACCCCCGACGCAGAGAGGGGTGTTATGATTTTAACGTGTCTGTCTGTGTATCTGTGTATCTGTTTGTGGTATCGTAGCTCCCAAACGGATGAACCCATTTTCAACTCAGTAAGTATCTGTAAGGACATCAAAAAAAATTCAACACAGGGGGTTTCTGAATCGTGTTTTGAATCCATTTGTTAACAGGTAGCGTTGAAATTTTTCATCGGGTATTTAAAAAAAAATCTGTATGCTGCCGAAAAATTCCTACACTGGGGGGCTCTAGAATCATATTCTGCTGGTTTCAGTTTGCGCGTCGACGTCAGAATGCCACCCTGTATATACATACATTTATATCCTACTCAACTTTCACGTGTAAGCTTCATAAAACTACCGTCTTTTGCCATTTCAGTATCGTCAACACCACACTCGGATTTCCACAAAAGAGTAAAATCCTTATTACACACTCCACTGCGTAATTCCAGTAGTCATTATAAACCAAGCGACCGCAAAAATCAATGGAACGCAAAACTCAAACCGAAATCACATGAAACGGTTAAAGTACTTTCGAAGGCTCATTGAAACTGGCGTGCAATTTAATTCGTCGGGTAAAACGGAGCTGTACACTATTTGTAATGCAGGCAGTGTAATAAACATGGATTTGGGTACCGCGAGTGAAGTGTGCCATTCGTCTCGTTGAGTCGGGGTGATTCGGGGTGATTCGGGGTAGTTTGGGTGCGTTCGGTATTTGAAAAATATATTTGTAAGTGAATTGACTTCGTCGGTGCTATTCTGTGAAAATTTCACCGTGAAAATTTTGGTGAAGTGATTTTGAAGTGATCTGTGATTCCACTGAGGCTAAGGATTGACACTACTGACAGCTTACTTCACCTAAGTGGTCACGGTAAGATTTTTACAGAATAGATCCGCTGAATAATCTTTGATAGTGAGTTAAATGTATGGTGAAATCGTATCATGGCATCATAATTTTTATTTAGTTTATCTAATTCTATGGTAAGAATACTAGAATTCAGCTAAAACTTAATCGAATACCCACAGTAAAAGGATGTGAATTTTCATACTTTTTTACAGAACAGCTACTTACAACAACAGGAACCTCATTCTCTATGTTACAATGTACGAAGCGCGAAATGAACCCGAAATTGGTGGGATTAGCTAAGGAAATGACGTGGTTTCGAGTAAGAAATCGTTAAATGGTCATAGTGAATTAGGGCTCCGTTCGGTAGAAAAGTTACACGCTGATATTTCATGACAAATTATACTTACAAATAATATTCCGACACAAAGACCATCGCCTACATTTGTTTTATTATTTATAGTGAACTAACACTTCGCCCGCGACTTCGTCTGCGTGTATTCGTGCCAAATTTCAAGTTTATTAACTCAAGCAATAAGATTTTTCATAGAAGTAAAATTCCCCCTTTTCACCCCCTTAAAGGTCGAATTTCCAAAAACCCCTTCTTAGTGTTCCCCTACGTATTAAAAGGAAGCCGTATGCAAAATTTCACGTTCCTAGTCCTTGCAGTTTCGGCTGTGCATTGATATGTCAGTCAGTCAGTCAGTCAGCTTCTCCTTTTATATATATAGATTAGGCCTCCGTCCGGTAGAAAAGTTACAAGCTGATATTTCATGACAAATTATACAATTAATAATATTTCGACACAAAAACCATCGCCTACATTTGTTTTCTAAAAACTTATAGGCAAGAAGATGAACCCTTCTTTATAAATCTCGTGCAAAATAGATTCAAAGTTTACACCAAGACTATCTTACAAACGTCCACACTGCGATAGTGACTGGTTAAACAAAGGACATATACTGATTTTTTTATTTTATATTCTTTAGTATTCGAGAGTATAGGAAATCTAGGTTCTAACACTTAAATAAAACGAGTTATGGACTTTTTATAACTGTAAGTATAATATAGCCAATTGAAAGTCACTAGAAAGGTTATAGGTACGTCCGTGTTTACTAAAGCGCAAACAACAACTAAAATAAAATAAAGATGGCGGTTAGAAGAGGAGATTATTTTAATTACATAAGTACCTACAACATATTGATTATTACAGAATCGACTAAAGATTGATTTTTGTAAATAAGTAAATCAAATAAATCAACACAGAGCAATGGTGGCTCAGTGGTATCGGCCTCGACTTACGAGTTGAAGGTCGTGGGTTCGAACCCGTCACTCGCTTTACTTTGTATAATTAATAACTTCATCACCACTACTCTCGAAACGGTGAAGGGAAACATAGTGAGGAAACCGGCATGCCCTAGAACCAAAAATTCGAAAACATGTTACACCTACCAACCCGCACTGGGCCTGCTTGGTAGATTATAGCCCACTCCCTCTCAAAGAGAAGAAGATGTAAGTGTCCCAGCAGTGAGAATATTATAGTCTGATTATTACGCTGTATTTAGTATTCGAGACTTGTTCTAAACCCTGTAAAATTGAAGTAATATCACCGATTGTCGCGATCATTTGTTCGGTGAAACCGGAAGGCGCCCTCTGACAGCGCGAAGACGCATTCGCTTACACCGAACAAAATAAAACAGAATGAACGCCGAAAAAAATATATCATATATCACGGTTTTTGCCACATTTTTTTAAATCCACTGAGCCGCATTGGCCTGGTAACATTCTAGTAAATAAAACAATAATAATAATAATAAAAAATATAAATAAAAATATAAATATAAAAATAAATATAAAATAATATAAATATAAAATATAAATAATCTAATTATTTATATAAAATATAAATAATTAGATAAATATAAATAAAAATATAAATAAAAAATATAAAAATAAATATAAAATAATATATTCTTAGAAGATTTGACAGCCGAGAGGGCGGGGACATCAAGTCGCCGTGATGACGCTGTCAGTGGAGGGGGCGACACACCATGAGCCGTGTGCTCACTCGCCTCGACCACTTTGGCTGCGGAGCTCGGATGGGACGGACGCGTACTATAGTGATCATATTGAATTATTGTCTTGTAACGGTTCTTGTAATTTAAATAAATAGTTGTAGGTCGTTTCGTGTTTTCTTTTTAAAAAAATTAATTAGGCTTCTGATCCCTAAGATCAGAAGTGGGATAGGTTTAAATTACACGCGATTTAGATCGATCGCCATCTTTTTAACCGAAAATAGTGTTTTTGAGATTGTTTAAAATTTTTTACCACGTGTTGTTGATTTTGTCCGTGATTAGTTTCTGTGCATTTTAACGTGATTTGCCACGTGCTTCTACTTGAATAGATCATATTTCGTGCGCGTTTTTGAAGTAAACAACCACGTGTTAATTTTTCTTTATTTCGCGCTTAGTTTGTTGTTCACCTAGTGGTTATTTACGTTGCCTACAGTCATAATCATGTCGAGTCGTGAGTGCACCCCGCGTGAGAATACACCTAGGCGTAGTTCTCGGGAAAACGATTCGCATAGCCGTCGCGATGTTCATGAAAGGCGTCGTGACCGTTATCGTCAATCGCGTAGTAGATCTCCTAGGCGTCGTCGTGATAGACCAGAGTACTCTGAAAGTTCCCGTAGGCGCCGGGATAGTCCGTATGGGCGTCGGGATAGCCGTCGACGCGACCCTTTAAATGAAATACTGGTTCGATTGAACGCTTTAGAGGAACGTTTGCCTTCAAACACTATACGTACGTCTACTCCCATGTCGTCACATCCGAGCGTCACTCCGCCGCTGACAACTTCGGTGGTTGCCGAGGCATCTGTTACCACTAATACGGAAACACGTGCTACGGATAAAACCGTAACCACTGAGACATCGCGGGAGGCTGACGCTGCGGACAGGATTGTGGGGGCACTTTCTTCCCTAATTCAAGTAAGATCTAAGCATTACTATATTTCTAATTTTGACCCCAATGTGCACGACTTTGACATGTGGTGTGCAGAAGTCGATCGTGGGCGCGAGATATGTCAGTGGGACGATCGGGAATGCCTGGGACGCATTGGTGGGTGTTTACGGGGTGATGCTAAGACGTGGCTCAACGATTGGGTGACCAGTGATCGGTCGTGGTCCAATTTTAAAATTGAATTCCGATCATTGTGCCCACGCGAAGTTGATATGGCTACTGTGCTTTATGATGTCATGAGTGTGAATTCTAATAAATTCGCTACTTATGCTGAGTATGCGCGGAAATCCCTGTTGCGACTGAACATTGTTAAGGGGCTTTCAGAGGAACTGAAAACCGCCATTGTGATCCGTGGCATATCCGATCCCCAAGTGAAGGCCGCGACCGCCAATGCTAAGCTACAGTCAAAGGAATTGGTAGAATTTTTGTCAGTATACTTAAAGCCTAAGGGCGTGCCACCTGTTAATAACAATCCTGTTCGCACGTCAAACGCAAATTCCCCTGATCCGCGTAAACGAAAGATGCAGCAGTATAATCGATTAGCGTGCTTTTCATGTGGAAACGTAGGTCACAAACAGGCCGTTTGCCCTAAAAGGTCAGCAAAAATCGATGCGGATTCTGATAAATCTTCATCAAAAACCGAATCGACTAGCTCAAATCTTCAATCAACAAAGTCTAATTCTAAACCTGTTAAGACTTGCACATTCTGCAAAAAGATCGGGCATTCAGTTGAAACTTGTTTTGTTAAGGAACGTGTCGAATCGAAATCAAGTAGTAAAAATAATTCGAGTAACGTAAATTTTTGCTCAGGGTCTCCTCCAGACAAAACAATGTGATGTCCGCGGTTATACAGAACGTACCTGTTGACGTTTTAATTGACTCTGGTTCTGATATTTCGCTGATCTCTGATTCGGTTTTAAAGCATTTTAGTTTAAATAAAATTCACACCTATCGCCGTATGCGTGGTATTGGAAGTCAAGATATAGAGTCTACTTCGTTTGTACGCACTCTTATCGAATTTCCCGAATTATCTTTAGAAGTAGATTTGTTTGTTATTCCCCCGAATTGTATTCAGGCTCCGGTTTTGATTGGCACTGATGTTTTAAATCGCAGCGGAGTCACGTATACTCGAACAAATGACTCTCAACGGTTAGTCAGGGTTTCGCATGTAAACAACGTGTCGACTGTAGAGTCCCCTAAGATAAGGACTCCCTTAGTAGGTGACGAAAAAGAGTGTTTGTTAGCTCTGTTAAACGAGTTTTCTGATACGTTTACTACCGGTACAGCGACCTCTACAGTAAACACGGGTTGTATGGAAATAAAAGTTAATAGTGACATCCCAATTTACTATCGACCTTATAAACTCTCCGTAGACGAAAAGCGTCGCGTTCGCGAGATAATTAATGATTTGATTAGTAAGGGAATTATTCGTGAGTCACAGTCTAATTATGCGAGTCCTATAATCCTCGTTAAGAAAAAGGATGGGTCTGATAGGATGTGCGTCGACTATAGAGCGTTAAATGCTATCACTATTAAAGAGCGATTTCCGTTACCGTTAATCGACGATCACATCGACAAGCTGGGCAGTTTTAAATTCTTTACAAGTCTCGATATGGCAACAGGTTTTCATCAGGTGCCAATAAAGGATGATGACTCGATTAGTAAAACAGCATTCGTAACGCCTGAAGGGCATTACGAATATTTAAAAATGCCTTATGGGCTCGCTAATGCACCTATTGTCTATCAGAGAATCATCTCCAAAACTCTGAAGCACCTGCTGGATACCGGTAAAGTCCTGATTTATATCGACGATGTGTTAATAATGTCGAATTCTGTCAATGACGGTCTGGAAACCTTGCGAGAGGTATTAAAAACACTCACTATGGCGGGATTTTCAGTAAATCTAAAAAAATGCACGTTTTTAGATACCGAGTTAGAATACCTAGGTAGGCTTATAGGTCATGGTCAGGTACGGCCGAGCCCTAGTAAGACTGAAGCTTTAGTGAAGTCTCCTAAGCCATCTAATGTAAGAGGTGTTCGTCAATTTTTGGGTTTGGCGGGCTATTTTCGGAGGTATATTGCTGGGTACGCTTCGAAAACTGCTTGTATTGCCAAATTACTTAGAAAAGGTCAGCCTTTTGTATGGGGCGCGGAGCAAGACTTGGCACGTGATTTTGTTATTAAAAGTCTTACCGAGGAACCTGTTTTAGCAATCTTCAATCCCAATCTGCCCACTGAGCTTCATACGGACGCCAGTGCAATCGGCTATGGTGCAATCTTATTGCAGGAACATGAGGGTAAACGGAAGCGAGTTGTCGGCTATTTTAGTAAATCCACACAGGGTGCAGAGTCTCGCGAAACGTTAGCAATCGTTCGCGCATTACAACACTTTCGGCATTATTTAATAGGCATAAAGTTTAAAATAGTAACCGATTGTAATTCTTTGAAATTGACTGAGCGTAAAAAGGACTTGTTGCCTCGTGTGGCCCGTTGGTGGGTCTACATGCAAGACTTTCGGTTCACGCTTGAGTATCGAAAAGGTTGCCTCATGCAACATGCAGACTTTTTAAGCCGACAGCCCGCTACTGTTCTCCAAATTCGAAATCCACGAAATTGGGCGAAGATTGCTCAGACGGCTGATTCCGAAACTCAAAGCTTGATGCAAAAGCTGAGAGAAGGTCAATTGGACTCTACACGGTTTTTCATAAGGAACGATTTGTTATACTACAAGTATTCATCAACTGGTGAAGACTCTCGTCTCCTTTGTTTTATCCCTAAAGGGCATAGGCTTAGTCTGTTAAGGGTGTTTCATGATGATCACGATCACATAGGAATAGACAAAACTACTGAGCTTATATTGCGTCATTTTTGGTTTCCTGGGTTAAGGGCTTTTATTAAGAAATATGTTGGTCACTGTATCGTTTGTCTGTCACATAAGAAAGTCCCTCGCGCACCTAGGCAACCTATAGAATCTTGGACGAAGCCTGAGGTACCCTTTTCAGTGGTTCACACTGACGTCCTTGGTCCACTAATGGAGTCAAACGGTTTCCGATACATACTCCTTGTGGTAGATGCTTTTACTAAATACTGTCTGTTGTACGCCCTGTATAGACAAGATACCACCGAGTTAAAACGCGTATTTTCCGATACGGTTTCACTATTTGGTACTCCGTCAACAATTGTGTGTGACCGTGGCAGAATGTTCGAAAGTGCATCCTTTCAAGACTGGGTTACTGAGTTAGGCTGTAACATACATTTTATCACGCCTGAAATGCACCGTGAAAACAGGCAGGTCGAGCGTTATTGCAGGACGGTCCTCAACATGTTGCGGATAGAGGCGAACAACAAGGGTGCACAGTGGTCCGATGCGTTGTGGAAGGTGCAGCTCACCTTGAACATAACGAGGCAAGCCACAACCCGCACCTCGCCTCTACAGCTGTTGACTGGCGTTGAAGGGACTACTCCAGTGCTGAGGTCTCTTGTGCGAGACGTTGCGCTGAACGACTCGCATCCTAACCGAGAAGCTCTTCTGACGCTGAGAAGACAGAGGGCGTCCGAGCTGCTTGCTGAAAATCAGCAACGGCAGGACGCGTACGTCAACGAGCGTCGGCGTCAGCCGCGTACATTCGACGTCGGCAGCTTCGTGTTCGTGAGCAAGGGCTCGCAGAGCACGGGGAAGCTGGACTCCGGGATGCGTGGCCCGTACAAGGTGGTACGAGCGCTACCACATCACCGGTACGAGCTCGAGCTGCTTGCTGGCTCATACGGCAAGAAAACTCAGACCGCCGCAGAACATATGGTTCAGTGGCGTGGTGAGTGGACCCCGGATGCTTGCGAAGTATTCTTCGATCATCTTGGTGGTGGTGAGTATACCCCGGATGCTTGCGAAGTATTCCTTCGATCATCTCGGTGGTGGTGAGTAGAAGCAGCATTGTGGCAGCTTCTTACTCATGGCCAAGTGGCATGGTTACTGGAACCCCGATAGTGGTTGCCAGGCGATGTTGGTTACTGGAACCCCGATAGTGGTTGCCAGGTGAATTACTGGAACCCCGATAGTGGTTGCCAGGTGATTCTGATTACTGGAACCCCGATAGTGGTTGCCAGGTAATTTTGTTATTGTTTCAGTAATGATCGAGGTCCGGAACTCTTTCATTGGTGTAACGATAACCTATCTGCTACCCATTTTGATGTTATTGCTTGAAGTTGTGGTAAAACGCTTGTAGTTTCATTGCAATGGGTAGTTCCAAGTTAAGCTTTCGGAATGCTGTGTTGATTTTCCTATGTTGGAATGTTTCAGATGACGAGTCAAATGATGATGACCAGGCGCAAGGAAGCCTTCCATTGGAGAATCCATCCAGTGGTGGCCAGACGGACGAGGAGCTGAACGCAGGAAGCCAAGCTGACGAGGACGTTCAGCTGTCAGGAGAGGCCGTCTTAGAAGATTTGACAGCCGAGAGGGCGGGGACATCAAGTCGCCGTGATGACGCTGTCAGTGGAGGGGGCGACACACCATGAGCCGTGTGCTCACTCGCCTCGACCACTTTGGCTGCGGAGCTCGGATGGGACGGACGCGTACTATAGTGATCATATTGAATTATTGTCTTGTAACGGTTCTTGTAATTTAAATAAATAGTTGTAGGTCGTTTCGTGTTTTCTTTTTAAAAAAATTAATTAGGCTTCTGATCCCTAAGAATATATATAAATCTAATTTAAAAGGTTTAGAATCATGATATTTTACAGGAAGTTTTAATTCTAAAGACGGATTTTTGTTCAAAGTTCACCCCCAAAAGTGGTTAAAATGGGAAGAAAGTTTGTATATACCATCGGACATACGGCTGTTCGATACCAAAATGGTCGTTACTTAAAATTTTGACTCTATAAAACCTTTTTTCTTGTTCTATCATCACAAGAAATCAATACTCATCACGTCCGAGAAGTTTCACCAAGGACCTAGTATTTTTGTTCCGAAGATAAATTATCATACCTGACAGCCAGTTTTACCAAGGAGTATCGTATTACCCAGTAACTGGGTTGTAGAGGTCAGATGCTCCATGTAAAATACTGGTATTCAGCTGCATCCGGTTAGACTGGAAGCCGACCCCAAAGGCTAGGCAGATGATGATGATGATAAATTATCATACCTTTGAGCGTGTCCCTTGTTATACCAGTCACACTTTATTATCAACGCAGAGGTAAAAGGCACGAGCTAACCTTTCATCCAATAATCTCTTAGTCACCTCTAACCCTCGCTAAGAGCTCCTATTCTTGGCTTGGTATACTTAGTTGTTGTGAATATTCGATAGCACTCGAGACGCGATGTATTCACGAAGCGCTCGACGGGTTCACTCCTATTATCATGCAGCTGATATTAAATATGGAACACGCTGTGTATTGGAATTTATGATAAGCTAGATCTTGGTTTTTGTTAAGATATTTTGAAGAAAATAATAAAGGAGTATTCATACTCTATTCATTCAAAATACAAAACAACTATTCATGAGTTTTTAAAAGAAAAATGATTTTATTTCTTTAAGTAAGTAGGTTTGCACAAACACTTTTGGTCGGCGTTTCCTATCTGACTATTCTGAGAAGAAAGGCCGAAACAAACTCAGAGATCGTCAAACATCAAATTATAACTTATTCTAAATCAGCCAATTCTAATCTTCTTAAAATCACTCCACACCCCCTCGATTCTTTAAACCGTATTAATCAGTTTTTTGTTACAATTGGTAAAACATTAGCTGAAGAGATAATTAAAAAATCAAATCTCTCAAGTACTTGCTCTTCATACCTAAGGAGTGAACAGCATACCCCATCATTTGTACTGCTTGACCCGCAGGAAGTAGATGGCATACTCATGGGTCTAGATTCTGAAAGCTCATGCTGGGACGGTATACCTACAAATTTTTTGAAAATTTCTAGGGACTTCGGTATACCTACAAATTTTTTGAAAATTTCTAGGGACTTCATGGTCCCTTTAATAAGCCAACTGGCTAACCTGTGCTTTAGAACTGGGATATTTCCAGCTGCTTTTAAACGATCTATGGTTACACCTGTGCATAAGGGGGGGACCGGAACGATGTAAACAACTACCGCCCCATATCGGTTATATCACCCATAGCAGAAATTTTAGAAAAATTGCTTAATAACAGACTAATTAGTTACCTTAATAAATATAATATTTTATCTTCCTCACAATATGGGTTCAGAAGGGGTCTATCTACACAAGATGCTGTTAAGGCATTAACTGACGATATAGTCTATTATGTAGATAAAGGACTGAAATGCCTTACAGTATTTTTAGACCTAAAAAAGGCATTTGACACCGTTTCTGTCCCCATCCTTCTGCACAGACTTGAAACAATTGGCATAAGAGGTATGGCTCTCTCTCTTTTTAGTAGTTACCTATCAAACCGCAAACAGCAGGTTAGGGTTGGAAACTTAACCAGTGATGAAAAAACTGTATGTTTTGGAGTACCTCAGGGAACTGTGCTCGCCCCGACGCTGTTCTTGATTTATATAAATGAGTTGTGTAATATCAGGAACAGTAGCGGACGAGTATTTTCATATGCAGATGATACAGCAGTAGTTTTTGCCGGAAACTCTTGGGCTAACGTGCGTGCTACTGCTGAACGTGGATTAGCGGTAATAGCACGTTGGTTAGATGCTAATCTTTTAACCCTCAACGTAACTAAAACGAACTTCATCTGCTTTACTCCAGATATAAGGACACAGCCAGGTGCTGATTTTGGGATCGTGATCCATGAGTGTGCAAATTCACATTATCCTTGCAATTGTCAAAGTATACAACAAGTTAGGTTTATAAATATCTTGATATAACAGTGGACCAAAGATTGTCCTGGTACACCCATATCGAAAATCCAGGCCAGGGTCAGAAAACTTATATGGATTTTTAAAACGTTGCGGCATGTGATGCCACCGTTGCTACTTAATAAAATCTATACCGCTCTAGCACAATCGGTCATCACATACTGTATACCTATATGGGGAGGGGCTGCAAAGACAAAATTTGCATTTGTTCTGCACAAGACCCTCTCGTTTGATCCATCAAATCTCGATAAAAGACGTAAAGAGATTGTAGCCCATTCCACATGGGTCCGAACGGTTTTTGCCAGGCGTCAGTATAATATTCAATCAACTTATGTTTATAATAAATTGAACCTCAAATTGACCATTTACCCCATGTTGCGGTACGAATGTAAAAATACTCTTATAGAATGGTTAAAATCACAAACATACGACGAAATTGAACTTATATTAACCAGATTAAGCTAATGAATTACCTGTATCTAATCATAACATACATCAGTTAATCAAGCATTAACAACACACACACTCCTACTCACCACACACCCCACACAGACACACCCTTACACAAACACAAACACTACACATACCTGATCATGCTACAACAAACATCCTAGAATTTAATTTTTTCTTTTCTTTTATAATGTCTAAACATTGTAGAAAGTAACCCATGGGAAGTTGCGAGGTAACCCCATCACAAGTATCCTTATAACTTACCGGGGCTGCCTCAATTTTGTGCTGTAGAACAATTGTATGAGAAACAATAAAAACTTTTTATTTATTTTTTTTATTTTTTTTATTTCAAAGTCCAGAGATAATCGTGGTCAGATCGTGTGAAGACCATGTAGATTGATGTCTGAAAAATGGTCTTTTTGAAAAGAACAATAAAAAGTAAAAGCCAGGCGGGCCTTGGATCACGAGTTAACAAAAAACTACACGGGATATCTAATAAATATAGGTACCAAAGGGTATCGTGTTACCCAGTAACTGAGATGTGGTGTGGAGGTCAGATATGCAGTCTTTAAGTGAATAAAATACAAGTATTTAGCTGCATTCGTTTATACTGGAAGCTTACCCCAACATAATTGGGAAAAGGCTACACAAACTAGAAAAAAACTCTGAAGATTCTTTAAAGGATAAATCGTTGCCTGAACTTTAAAATGTATCCCATTTCTTTCTTCACAATATTTAAAAACTTAAAAGTTGAAGGAGTCGCAAGCGATGAACTATTAAAACTGTTACTGCTCAGCGCCGAAAGTTTTTATTGATTTTCAACTGAACTATGAAGTTCAAAGAGTAGATTATCTCGCGTTTAATATCGATTATAAAGTGATTATCGAATCGATACTTTCTTAATGTTTTGGCAAACTTGTCAGGAATACCATTTATCTTTAGTATAATATTGGTGCCGATTCTGTTGTTCACAAGCTTAACTAAATTTAAGTTCAGTGCATCTTTTTCTTTCTATTTCATTATGAAATGGACAAAGGATAAGTTTTAGTTTAGTCCTGTCAAATTAACCAGCGCCTGACGTAAATTGACGTAATTTTAGTAGACAAGCGTTTATACACGTCTAAAATTGTATGGAGTATTGTCAGGCGCTGATTAATTTGACAGGACTAAACTAAAATTTATCTTCTGTAGTTTTAATAATGAAATAAAAGAAAAAGTTATAAAAAAAATCGTCTGTTTCATAGAAAAGTGCAGTATCTACGCGGTCAAAATGTATGGAACCGCTGATTTTTTTAAAGTAACCGACGTAAAGTTTAATCATGTAGGTACTCCATGATAACAGGGTTTCTAAAAAAACTGTCATTTGGTATATTCCATCTGTCATTTTGTCTATTCTTCCGTCGACAAAACCCGTTTCCTTGGACATGCTACGCGTGCTGACATCATCCCTGTCATCAGAAAACAGCCCCACGCAACCATCGATGCGGCGCTTTGCTAGTGGCTATCATCAGCCAGTGGCCCCGATTCTGTTGTTCATAAACTAAACTAAATTTAAGTTCAGTGCATCTTTTTCTTTCTATTTTATTATGAAAAGGACAGAAGATAAATATTAGTTTAGTCCTATCAAATTAGTCAGCGCCTGACGTAAAGTGACGTATTTTTAGTAGCCAATTTTTTAATCACGTCTAAACTTGACTATGAATTATCTAATTTGACGGGACTAAACTAATATTTATCTTCTGTCCTTTTCATATTGAAATAGAAAGAAAAAGATGCACTGAACATAAATTTAGTTTAGTTTGTGAACAACAGAATCGGGGCCTCTGTCACTCTTATTCGACCTCTTCGGTGATTCCAGTAACGTTGTAACAACTAGATGGCGCCATTTGCTGCATCGTCATGTATAATGCCTTTATCATTACCTACATTACGACAGTAAAGTTTATTAGAATTATAATAAATTAATATTAAAATGAAAATTTTCAATAGCGACCTATTTTCATCAGTGAAACCACTCCTTAACCACAACGTCACCCTCCAATGGGCATCAAAGCGAACGATACAAAATATCATGGAATAAATGTTGCAGAAATATACTTTATAAATAATTCACAGGAAGGAACTGTGCGAAATTTTAAAATTATTTTTATGCGCGATACTAGCTTTACGACCGTGACTTCGTTCGCGGAGATTTCGGATTTTGGCATTCAAACTTTAACCTATTTTACTCTTCAGGAATTGATTAAAAGGAGTAGGCAGCCTCTGTCCTTCCTCGAGCTTTAGGCTGCGTCCTAATCAAACGCGATCGCCGCGCGGGTACGCGGTCGTTGCGCGAATGAGTTTACGTATTCGCTCAATGTCAAAATGTGTGTCTTATTATTAGTGATCGCCGACGATAGATGGTCACATGATAGAAAGAAAAATATTTAATTTGGGACACTCATAGGACATACAAATCGTAAAAAAGGAGCATTTAATGGAAATTTGTTGGTTTTAACCAACAAATTTCCATTAAAACCAATAAAAAAAAACCTGTGCGTGGCCGAAAAGGCTCCTATCTAAGCATTATGCTGCAATATTTAAAAGAAATATACCGCCGAGCTGGTATTCTGATTGGGCCCGCATCACACGTATTCGCATCAATAAATCACATTTCAATTCACGGCAGAAACGTGCAAATAAATAAATACAAAAATTTCAAGAAGTTTCACAGAAAAGAGTTTTTACTTTTGGTTCCCACAAATGACGACCTCTGTGGCTAAATAATAACAGCCGCACAGGTCAATCAATCAGGTTAAGCTACGCTTGCCGCGGTTGGTCTGTGGGTGGGTAACCATCTTTACACACCGAGACCCCTCCGTGCTTCTGAAAGCACGTTAAGCCATTGGTCCCGGCTGTCATTCGTGGATCTTTGGCCGTCGTTACAGGACGTCAGAAGCCCGAAAGTCTGACAACCAGCCTTACCAAGGGGAATCGTATTACCCAGTAACTTGGTTGTGGAGGTCAGATAGGCAGTCGCTCCATGTAAAATACTGGTATGCAGCTGTATCCGGTTAGACTGGAAGCCGACCTCAACATAGTTGGGAAAAGGCTAGGCAGATGATGATGATGAAACGACGGACCTCTGTACTCCTGCTTTCACCTTCCCCAATTGCGTGCGCAAATGTCGGTTAGGCCGCCTGTTTGGTATCAGTATGTTTGATCGCGCAATATACGAACTAAGTTTGCGCGAATTTGTAATGAAATATTTTAATCGTTCGAATACACCGCGCGAATGTCACATAAAAAATATTCGCGCGAACTTGTGATCGCGTAGTCGCTTTCTATTAGGACGCGGGGTTAAGCTATCTCAACATTTTATTAATATCGATTATGTGGTTTTGCCGAGAAAACGTATCAGACAAACACATTTTATAACTCTTAGTAGGTATGGAAAATGGATGATACGCCATTAAAACATTTTTATGAATGTCTTTCCCTTCCTGTTGATTAACATAATTGCATAAAAAGGTAGGAGGATGTTTTTTCTTTTGTTTTTAGCATTCGAATAGGCAGGTACTTAATTCTTATTTTTTTTTTTGCAGAGTAACCGTCGTAAACAGAATACTTATAGGCATTATTTTTTTTTTTTTTGTTGACACAAAGGCCACCGCCGACCCACTTATTAAATGGCTTCCAGTTCCACCGTTTAAGGACACTACATTTCTATGCGAATTTTGATGATTCTTCTAGTGGTGTCTTCAGTTCTTCAATGCACTAGTGTAAATTGAATTTGTACAACAAAAAAGTGAATTATAACTTTAATTTCGGAAGTTGGTGTCAAAAACGAAAATGCGGAACCAACGACACCAACTCAAAATTAAAGCACCAATGTACAGTCAGCAGCAAACGAAGATTAACACTTCAGTTGTTTTCATTTCAGTTATTGAGCAAAATATTTGTTTAAAATTGCATTATATTTCTGCTGCAATTTTGAACAAATATTTTGCTCAATAAATGAGATTAAAAAAACTGAAGTGTTAATCGACTTTTGTTGCTGACCGTACCTGCCATAATATTAGTCAATTCAATTACCCGTCGAAAATTCTTTCGGAACAGTACAAAAATTGTAATAAAACTACATTCACGGGAGCACCAACCAATCCGTACCGACTTTACCCCAGTGCAGTGTTAGCATGCCCGTTGATTTTTGAATGACGTCGAGCCAAACATTGATACAACCTTATCTTATCTTATCTTACACAATGCATGCTATTTTAACCCTTATTTGCACAAGTTACAATGTTGAATATAGTGTGACGTACGTGCTAGACTCATTTCAAGGATTGTTCAGCGAAAGTTTAATCCTTAAAGATCGTTTAGAGCTTCGAAACGCGTCTCAGAGGACTAGTTACGAAGTGTCTACTATCTAAGTCGTATCATTAATTAACTTTGTTGCTATTTTATGGATGATTTATTATAATTATGACCTAATAGTTCTAGACTTGCTTTTATTATCTGAGCTGTCCCCACTCACTACCAAACAGTAAACTATGTAATGGTTTTAATTACTTTATTAAAAAAAGTAAAAGTAAAAGTAGGTATAAAAAAAAACTTAATTTACTTTTTTGTCTGGTCTGTGTGAGAGTTACGCAGTTAAAATATACTGTTTTTATGTTATTTGAAACTTTGAAAATACCTACTTTTGTCACTCGTAATTAAAAACCTTCAAATTCTAGTCGCAATCTCATCTCAGCCACAATCAATGTCAAAAACTTGTCAAGTTATCAGGTAATTTTGATAGATTGAAACATAAATTAGAATGCGAAAGTTCTCTAAAATACGAGAATTTCCCGTCTGAAATCCGTTATAGCACCAGCGACACGAAATACCTACATTAAAGGATTGAATCAAAATATGTGCTGTTTTTAAGCCCACACAACGACGTTGAAAAACCAAAATTTTATCAAATAAAATACACACAAGAACACACAGTGCGTAGTGTAGTAGTATGATGAGTGCAATCTGTTAGCCACTCTGGGGCATACCAGTTTTAGCCTAATCGTAGCCTATCACTATGTGTACATTGTGCAATAAATAAATAAGAATAAGAAAAACATACTCATCATCTGCCTAGGCAGTATGATTTTCTCGCCCTCACCTACCGCCTGACGCAGGTCCTCACCGGACACGGGTGTTTCGGGAGGTTCCTGCACACCATCGGGCGGGAGGAAACGCCCGGGTGTCACTACTGCGAGGGTCGCCCGGAGGACACGGTGGAGCATACGGTGGCGGTATGCCCGAATTGGGCGGAGCACCGCCGTGTTCTCGCAGAGGCGATCGGCAGCGGCGGCGACCTCTCGCGCCCGGCCCTGGTTCAAGCCATGGCCCGGGGCAAGAGGGAGTGGGAGGCAGTCACCTCCTTCTGCGAAGCAGTCATGCTAGCGAAGGAGGTGGCGGGACGGCTGAGGGAGAGGGCCTCACGTCCCAGCCACCGCGGGAGACGCTCCGGGCGTCGGGAGCCGCGAGACGACTCCCGGCCACCGTAGGCGCGGGCCTACGGGCGGAGAGTAATGGGTAACTCTCCGTCCGATCAGGACCAGGCCCGTGCCGGACGGCGCGTATGTGTTCCAGGCGCGCCTCAAAGAGATGTCAGCAACAAGGAAGGGGCCCGAAAGGGCCGAAGCCTGCCGGGGCAGCGGGATTTTCCGAAAGGGTTACCGCTACCGCGGAACACAAAGGGCTAAGGAAGAAACACGGTGGGTTTTAGTCAGTAAGAGTCTGACACTCCCTTCTGCTCCACCCAGAGCGGGAGGGGTCATTTGATGATTTCCCGTCCACAAAAAAAAAAAAGGGTAGCCTTTTCTCAACTTTGTTGGGGTCGGCTTCTAGTCTAACCGGATGCAGCTGAATACCAGAATTTTACATGGAGCGACTGCTTCACAATCCTGTTACTGGGTATTACGATACCCCTTGGTTGTCAGACTTTCGGGCTTCAAACTACCAGTAACGACTGTCAAAGATCCACGAATGACAGCCGGTACCAACGGCTTAACGTGCTCTCCGAGGCACAGAGGGGGTCTCTGTATGTAAAGATGGTCACCCGCCCATAGACCAACCGCAACAAGCGTAGCTTAACCCGATCAATCGACCTGGTTTGGTAATCTACTAATATAATGGCATCATTGTGATTTTCCAGTGGTCAACCACTGACACTCCATTGAAAGAAATGGCATAAAATGGTAATCTCGTACATAATGACAAATTAATGAATGTAATGTTTATTGCTATTTACGAACTTCTTACTACTTCAGATTGCAAACACTTATACGTTATATGTAAAAATATATATTAAATGAAATCTAGCATAGTTTTTCTCAGACCATTGACCGACCAATGATCGACCATTATGAATTTAGCAGATTACGAACTTTTAGCAAAATGACAATGGGATCGTGTTGGAATGACGAAATATATAAAAATAGCAGATTTGGGCCCCTGTGCGGCTGTAATTATTTAGCCACAGGCCCCTCATTTAGCCACGGACCCCTGAAGAGAACCATACTATAAAGATTATTTAATTCCTAGATCCGCTTTTTCTCAAAAATCGCTGCTTTCAAAGCCTCATCTAAATGAGTTCTAACACGAACAGTTACTAGATTATACGCCGTTACGAGGTATATCGATGCGTGTTTTCGACGCAAATAGTCAGTGTATGGCCACCCCAATTTACGTTGATTAAATCTGTAACGACCTTAGTAAAGTTCAGTAATGTTTAGATATATAGGAGCTGTTTGAAGTTAAAATGTATTAATTTTATTATTTATAGCTTTGGAACATCAAGGAGCGTATAAGATGCGTGAACACAGTTAATGTGTTAGTGAGCGAATGGTGGGTAATAGTTAGGTCTTCTTATTTTCGTGTCGATTGTAATCTTCTCTCTCTCTTCTTCTTACAAGAGCAGCGGTGGCCCACTGCCACGGCCGCGACTTACGAGTTGTAGGTCGTAGGTTCGATCCCCGTCAGGCGCTTTACTTCGTGTAAATTATTTCATCACCGTTGCTCTTAAAACGGTGAAGGAAAAAATCGTGAGGAAACCGGCATAAGCTAGAACCAAAAATTCGAAGACATGTGACATCTACCAACCCGCACTGGGCCCGCGTGGTGGATTACGGCCCACTCCCTCTCATAGAGAGGAGGCCTGTTTCCCAGCAGTGGGAACATTATAGGCTGATTATGTTTATGTTATGTCTTGTTTGTTTTCACATTGTTTGAGCTCAGTAGGTGGCCTCGTTGATTACGGCATCAGTGGCATTCTTTAAGTCTTCAAAATGCCCTTCCAGATATGGCCCTGCATTGTTAGACTCGAATAAAATTCTAATAGTATAATGTTTGGACTTTCAAAAAGACTTCTGAGTTTGTTTCGGCGTTTCTTCTCAGGAATCAGTCAGTTAGGAACTGCCAGCGCCATCTAGTTTTAAAATAATGACCAATAAAATATTGAGGTGTATAAGTGTCTGCTTACAGAAACTGACACTGAGAACACTCCAGCAAGTGGAACGTGGTCGGATCAGAAACACGCAGGCAAAAGTTAGTACAAAATAAATCTATGCCTACAGTACATCCAAAAATAGACTATTAAGTAAGAAATTTAAAAAAAACTCCATACATCAGACAAGTTGTCGACGATCGATGATCCAGCAGTAATAGGTGCTAATGGTTCGCGTCGATGTGCCAGATGTGACGCCGATTATCGCTCTCGCAGTTGCTGTAAGTGCTGTTATGGATGGCCGATAAATAAATTTTAAATATGTTGTTGAAAATTTTGGGTGTTTTGCAAACATGCTGTAGAATAAATTGTGCTGGATTCATTTACTTATAATGAAGGTGACTGTGAAAGATGGCCGGCTACCATAAGCTACGTCAGCAGACTTTAGCTCGTTTCAACAAGACGATGAATTTGGGTGAGTTAGCTGGAAAGGTTATACAGGGTAAAATTAAATGTGCTAGCAAAACTCCGCAGACGTGGACGACGGGTACCGATAGCTAAACAAGATAATTTGTGTGGCCGCTGTTAGTTTAGTCACTCGAAATATCAGCGTAAAAAATCAGTTTTTTTTTTGTGTAAACTACACAGACATGATTTGTATTGATATCTAAACACGATAAAACAAAAGGGATTTTCTCAAGTAACAACACTACCAGAGGTTGTTGCCACCCTTAAAAATCAGCGATTTTCCATTTTATCATGATTGTGTACATATCGATACTAAATTAAATTAGCTAGCGAAACTCTGCAGATGTGATCTGCAGAGTTTCGCTAGCTAATTTAATTTAACTCTGTAGTGTTTTTATTTGAGACGATCATTACGTTTTTACGTGGTGAAATTGTGTGGTTTAGCTTAGGGAAAAGAAAAGGGCAGCGGGATTGTCCGAAAGGGTTACCGCTGCCCCGGAACATAAAGGGCTAAGGAAGGAACACGGGTGGGTTTTAGTCAGTAAGAGTCTGACACTACCTCCTGCTCCACCCTGAGGTGGGGTCATTTGATGATTTCCCATCCACAAAAAAAAACTATATCTAAGTACTAGATAAAAACGAAAAACAAAAACTAGCAAACAAATCGAATATAAAGTAAAATTAGAGTTAAAAATATTCATTTCCTTAGAAAACAACTTCCAATGCTGAAAACAAAGAAGAAAAATATTTTCAAGTTTCCGCGTTCCCTGAGTGTGCCATAAATCGGTGCTGTAACCCTAAACTCATAGAAATGTCGGGGGAGCTGCGAAATATATGGATTTAATGCTTCAAGCCTATTAATTCTTGTTATTGCAGCCGAAGCGAATATATTAAAAATGTTAATGTACACGCACAGCGTTGGTGATTTGTTGCGAAGTCAAATTTCGTAAATGGTGACGTTTTCTTGGTTTCATATGTCTTCAAGGACACTCTCAATAGATATTCACACAAAACGGCAAAAGCAAAGCAAAGGTAAAGGCAAAGCAAAGGCAAAACGGCAAAAGCAAAGCAAAGGCAAAAGCAAAGCAAAGGCAAAACGGCAAAAGCAAAGCAAAGGTAAAAGCAAAGCAAAGGCAAAACGCCAAAAGCAAAGCAAAGGCAAAAAATAAGTTTTTACACGACTGTCCAAAAAAAGAGTGCTATGTTTACAGTTGCAATAAAATAATAAAGAAAATGGTGTCGCTTCCCTTGTTCACAAAATAAACTAAATTTAAGTTCAGTACATCTATTTTCTTTCTATTTCACTAAGAAAAGGACAGAAAATCAATTTAATATATTATTATTTAGATATTGGTGCCGATTCTGTTGTTCATAAATTAAACTACATTTAAGTTCTAGTGCATCTATTTCTTTCTATTTCATGAAGAAAAGGACAGAAGATAAATTTTAGTTTAGTCCTGTCAAATTAATCAGCGTCTGACACTATTCCATGCAAGTTTAGACGTGATTAAACATTTGCCTACTAAAATTAGTCACTTAACGTTAGGTGCCACTGACCTCTATTATTACCACTGGACAGGCTGTTCCAAGCGTTTGACAACAATTTTTTTGTGTCTTTTTGAAGCGCCACTAGCGAGTGTCCAGAGAACTAATTTTGACGTATATTGCAAATGGCTGCGAGAGAAGTGTTTGTTTACTGTAAAGTAATTTAGCATTTTGAATTAATTTGGTTCGAATTTAATGTTATTCTTGATAAATGCATTATACAAAAGTTATCAAGAATGATAACTATATTTAAATACAACAAGTACAAGTTTCGACATCACTTAGGTTTAGTACCACAGACACTCGCTACGTCCGACAGCGCCAAAATGGCAATTATCAAATAGGCACAAAAGCACTTTGACAGCCGCCAGTCCAGTGGTATTAGTAGAGGTCAGTGTTAGGTGCTGACATTCATTTAACACACGGGTAGGGCCACTGGCCAGTAATCATAAAAATTATAACAACATAAAAATAATTCGTAATTTGAAAACTACCGCCTGCGCAGCTCGCCGACGTAGGGCTCTCTCTGTTTCCTTCAATTCGCCTACGCTTTGCACGTTTTGATTTCATTGATGCGATGCGCTAAAGTTATATAAGTACCTACAGGCTGCTCCAAACTGATGCTATTTTAGGAAATTTTAAATAAATAACAACGTTTAATGAAATTAAAATATAATTATTCATAAAACGAAAATGCGAAACCGTATACGTGTGTTAAATTAATGACGCCATTAAAGCGGCACGCTGCTGTATCTGTATAGATAATATTTTAAGCTCCTCATGTAGCTTAACTTGAGTATAGGTAGGTACAGGAATGCCTTGAAAAAAGGTTGATGATGTATGTATGTGACTTTTTATTTTCTACCATAACTTCTAAACGCCTGGTTCGGTATATTATATGGTGGAATGAATGCATTATCCCAGGTAACGTAAGCTAGTACCTACCTAACATTTAAAATTGTAATACATATATAGCAGAATTTTTTTTTTATTCTTATTTAAATACAACAGAGTGGGTATGAGTTTTTCTAACTTATTCTTTTACCATCATACACCCTCAAACAAAATAATATAGTTTGAAACAAAATATAATTTTCAGGGTGATATTATAGGATCTAGACTTTTTGTTTTATATTTTCTCAAAACTTACCTATACAAGTACAAGTAACAAGATAACTTTAACAATTTGCAGATAAAATAAAAAGTTTCTTGGATAACTTAGAAAACAAGTGTAGAACTAACGGCTTGGTTATTGAAAATAAAACCTATGTAGGTACTTATTTAAGAACAATGTTAGTGCAATGTGGAGCTCTGACATAGCCAGAAGGCGTCGCGGCGGCGGCAGTCCCCGTAGAAGATGGCGGGAGAGAAAAGAAACGACCAGTAGTCGACTTTAGACCTGGATCGAAAGAGCTGGAAGTCAAGGGGTGTTTCCTTTGCCCAGCAGTAATGGTGATTGTATAGACGCCAGTACATCAAGCTACTACAATCTGTATTTTTTTAAAATAAATTTTCAACTTTGTATCTAAAGCATAAGGTTTAAAGTTTATTGGGAAAATTTTACAGTTTCGGGTAGCTTGATACGCTGGCGTCTGGACAAACACTTTCGCATGTTAATCTTATTTTTAAACCTAGATGACGGCGTTGTTTCTTATCTGACTACTCTGAGAAGAAAGGCCGAAACAAACTCAGAGGCCACAGTCTCTTTTGAAGTCCAGACATAATCTTGGTCAGATCATGTGAAGACCATGAAGATTGGTGTCTAAAATGGTATTTTGAGGAAATAATCAAATAATTACATTGATTGAGTGGACCTGGCCAGCCAGTGCGCAACGTGTAGGTGAACACTAACAGTACACAGTGATAGTTAGTTTATTTTTTCATAAATAAGTCTACAGGCTAATTATTGTTTTTCAAAAATACAAGTTTCTAAAATACCCACTTAAAAGAAATAGGTACTGTAGGCGTTATTAAGCATATTCTCAACATCAACAGTTTTATTCTAAATTCATTTTATAGGTACGGTCTATAATATATCCGTTCCTACAAATTAACTTTTGTAGTATCTTTATTTTTAAAGAAACATGTTGCATGTCAAATAAATGAAAATGACGTGATAGTGTGCCTCATTTGCAACAACTGAAAAGCAACATTAGTTGCTTAATTTAGAGTAAGAGAGAGAGTGAGTGAGTTTTTTTAGAGTGAGTGAGTGTGACTTAAATTACAAGTTATCATGTATACGTAAGTCAATGGGTACGTAAGTTGCTTGTGACATTCAATTTTCTCTACTTGATAGGAAATGTGCCCGATACTATAAGTTTTTACTGAATAGGAGGTACTACGACTCGCCCAAAAAAATGTAACGAACCGAAAAGATAATTTAACAAACACGGTTTTCTATAAAAAACTTATACAAAGATGTTTGATCAAGACAGTTTTTCTACGAAAACTTGCGAATTTTTACAAGTTTTATCTTTGCAAAGGTCTCTTTTTATCGAGATTCGACGTTAAAAGGTTGTATTCTGGGAAAAATTTGTTATTTTTCAGGTTTTTTACATGTAGCAAATTTATAATGTAACTCATCGTAGCATTTTTCAGAACCTTTCTAGTCTGAGAGCTTTCTTTTATGAGAAAAACACATTTCTGTGTTATAACTCGGCTTTGTCTCACTGCAGTCGGATAAAAGATTGTGGACAGTAGACAAAGTAAGTACTTAATATAAAAATATATGGAAAGTATCATATTTTTGTTTTATTTTAACGTTAATTTATGCAGGCTTGATGATTTGACTTTATAAGCTTTTATACTATTTATGGATTTCCTAAATGTCCACGTTATGTATGTCTGTACAACTTTTTCTGGTAGATACGAGGTCGACCTTTAATCGCGCGAGGATCGAACAGGGGGTGGGGGGTCAGATGGATGGGGATAATGTGTCAATCACGTTTCTTATTTTTCCAGCAACGAAAAATTTTAATTTAACGTGTGACGTGTAAAATAAATTGTATTTAACGTGTGGCGTGTAAAATATTTTTTATTACTAATAATGAATTGAATTCAGTTGATAATTTTTATGTGACTAATCCACTGTCCGTAAGGCACTCGCAAATTAAGATTATAGATTTTACGGTTTCCGGTGTACGGCGGCGTAAGTAAATAAGTAACGAACGTGTAAGTACTTAAGTGTACCTACGCTACAGGTAAGGATGATAAAAAATGGGGCAGCCTGAATCAGTAAGAGTGAACAAAATAAGAAATTAAACAAGAACACGATGCCCAACGCACATGATTAAATTTCAAAGAGCTCTAAAAGTGCTCTTAAAAATGTAATAATAACCCAGTTTCCCGTATCTGCCAAGAAAAGTAAGTGAATTAGTTATCCTGCGCGAATAATTCGCTTCTCCTTCATAATTGATGGTATATTGTCAAAATACATTTTCAATACAAAGTTGGACAGTTTATTTTCACCAGAGAGGCCTATTGTAATTGATATATCCAATGTATTTATTTCCCAACAGTTAAGATTTTTCATTTACTTTGTACAACATCGATACATTTCGGCTGTCAATTATTTATACGCTTCGACGAATCGCAGCAATGAATATTATTTTCATGTTCTGGCTAAACATTTTGTATTGCAAGTACTTAATTAAAAGCTTCAATTACACATTATTTAATTAAGCAAGTCACATATTATTCTGTAAACTTTTAATTAGCTCATTTTAGTTCGGGTAATGGGGCCCGAGCGTGCGTCTCCTTTTTAAGGAAACTCGCCGACACTTCAGGTTTCTGGTCGACACTTCACGTGACCAAAGGACTGGCTGCTGTTTGACCAAAGAATTAGCATTGCCATTTAACGTGGCAAAGCTGCCAGTCTTCTGGGCACGTTTCTGGATAATGACAGCGTTGCGGACGAGTACTTCGACGCCGAAGTGATCAAAATACAAAAGGATTTTTTGCAAAAAGTCCTTTGTGTAACTTATATGTGTAATGACTTAGTAGATAGTCACTATAGCAATCGGTGAACTAAAATTCATGTTTATCCATATTTGTAAAACCTAGAATCGAATAATACATGCACTGGTTAGTAAAATGCACAATCTTAAATAGAGAAAGGTGTCTGAGGTAGGAGGGTCCTGAGTTACAGATCACCCGGCTCTCTTAGATAGGACATGTTAATTTACAAAACGGTTATAGTCAAGATATTAAGCAGGCTCACAGGGACATCGACGCCCAACCTGTTATCAAGGATTCAGCAGAGACTCAAACTGTAACCGTTATAAGTGTTTATAACACTGTTTTTTTTTTAACTGTTCTATGTATCTGTTACAGAATCAAAGTGTAACATTTTATATGTGTTAATACGTGTTTATAAAAACGGTCCATTAGAAAACCAGCGTCAGACAGCATCTGTCTGGCATTAACACTGAAATGAACCTTTTTGGCGCAGCCGTGGGGCAAACGCTATTGTTGTAAGAAGCATTATTTTATTTTGTTTTTTGTGTTTACGAACTGTGTCCATAAAAATATTTTTCTTTTTTTTTTATGTAACAGAAATAAGCATTTGTAGGTATAATTAAATTAAATACTGTATCACAAAAACGCGCGGTGGATAGACAGACGCGGCGATGGCAAAATAGCCTCAATCCAGTCGGGATTACGGCTATTTTGGCAACGCCGCATTTACTGGTTACACTTATTATCTTTGTTAACATTTTCATATCTGTTACAGATATATTACGGTTATACTTTTGTTAGTGTTTTGGGTTAACACATTAAAAAACACATATAAAAGTGTTCAATATTATGTTCTGCTATCAATTCAATATGTAACACTTATAATTCTGTTACATTTAAGATGGTGTGTATGATTCTGAACCACCATGCGTTGTCTAATTTAACGACGGTTATAAAAAAAAAAACAACTTACTGTTCCATTCATTTTAACCGCGTAGGTATGGAACTTTTCTATGAAACTGCTGTTTTTTTTATAGTTAATGAACAATTTCTACGCTATGGGTATAGACTCATGTGCGGAATTCATGGTTACAATTTGGGCGACGATATCCTCCCTACAAACCTGCAATTGCAATCACTTTCAGTCGAAAACAACCGATCGATTCTGTGAAAATCTCACCGTGATAACTTAGGTGAAGTGAGTGTGAAGTGAGCTATCAATAGGGGCAATCCCTAACATTAGGTGGAATGACAGCTCACTTCACCTTAGTTTTCACGGTGAGATTTTTACAGAATAGCACTGTACGGTACTGACTTACTCTATCAACAAGAAAATACAGAAAATAGTTTAAATAATTAAAAAACTAAATCCCGAGGCAAAAGATCGGCGAGGTTAATTAAATAGTGTCCAATGTAGCTCAGTGCAATCAGTATAATGCAATTTACTGCGGATAGGACTGCAACTAATTATTACTCTCTCAACGAGTCTGCTACACTATTCTATATATATAATAGGTCGGGGCAAAAATATTTTCGTATTTTGAATCTATTGTTAGTAATCAAACCTCTTTGGCAGTACTGAATGTAACTGGCTGGTTTTAATACTATTAAATGTTGACATTCTAAAAATGCAATAAATTTAAAAAAAAAAACTAGTTCCCGCCATTCCTCAATTGTTTTTCAAGCAAGCAACATGAACGTATGTGACGAAGAAATTCGGTACATTTTAAAATTTTATTACAAAAAAGGTAAAAATGCGACGAACGCCGCGAATAAAATTTGTGCTGTTTACGGACCTAATACGGTATCAATACGAGTAGCACAAATGTGGTTCAAGCGTTTCAAGTCAGGAAATTTTAGTGTGAAGGATGAAGCTCGCTCTGGACGCCCTGTCACGGGTAAAAGCAGTGCCATTTTTTAAAAAGTGGAGCAAGATCGACATATTAGTAGTTATGATATTGCTGAAGAACTGGATGTTGATCACAAAACAGTTTTACGGCATTTACAAAAGTCTGGGTACAAAAAAATACTTGATATTTGGGTACCACATGATCTCACTGAGAGAAACTTAATACAACGTGTTTCCATTTGCGATTCTTTGTTAAAACGTAATAGTTCCGACCCATTCCTTAAACGGTTGATTAGGGTGATGAAAAATGGATCACTTACGATAAGAATGTCCGAAAAAGATCGTGGTCGAAGCATGGACAAGCCCCACAGACCGTGGCAAAGCCCGGCCTGACTCGGGACAAAGTGATGCTGTGTGTTTGGTGAGATTGGAAAGAAATCGTCCACTATGAGCTTTTGCCGCCGGGTAAAACTATCGATTCTGACCTCTACTGTCAACAACTGATGAGGTTAAAAGAAGCTATTGAGAAAAACCGGCCGGAGCTGGTGAATAGGAAGGGCGTGGTGTTTCATCACGACAACGCCAGACCGCACTCATCTATAGCCACTCAGCAAAAATTGAGAGAGCCTGGCTGGGATGAGTTGATGCATCCTCCGTATAGCCCTGATCTTGCTCCATCAGATTTTCACCTGTTTCGGTCACTTCAGAACTCTTTAGGAAGTATAAAGTTAACCTCAAAACAACACTGTGAAAACTACCTGTCAGATTTTTTTTATAAAAAATCTCAAAACTTCTACAGCAATGGGATCATGGCATTGCCCACAAGATGGCAACAAGTCATCGATCAAAACCGCACATACATATTATAAATAAATTAAAAATGAAACCTAAAAGATTTTTTTTTTTGTATGAAAAATACGAAAATACTTTTGCCCCGACCTAATACTAATCTGAAATAGAGACCCAGAGGGTACTTTACAAACTCATAATTTAGTTTCGAACCTTGTTATCATAATTTGCAAGCTTTTGGGAATATTGCGAATAAAAACACGCTCTAATATCAGCTTGAAAATCATCATCATTAAGCCGAAAGTCGTCAAACGTTTACCAGCAGTGAACGACTTTCGGCGAATAAGTCCTATCCTAACGACCAGTCCTGTAACTTATATGCTGTCACTTAGTTTCCAGCGGATTTTCGCGAGGGTCGTGGACATCGTCGACCACATCATCGCTTCCATCATAGGCTTGTCAACTGAAAAAATCTAATTAGTCCGTCAGTTAGATTATCAGAAAATATTAGACCCGTATTTTTTCTTTTGTTACGTAAACCAAAATTGACGAAGATACGACGATTTTAAAATTCTCAATACGTCACACCTTGGCATAATTTTTAGTGAGTTCTGACGTCACGAGCCCCCACTCCCGAGTTTCGATGCGTTTTATCTTTGTCAATATTCATTGATTTATACAAACAAAAAATACGTGTCCATTATTTTCCAATGCTCTAACTGATGGACTAATCAATTTATTGATGGTGGAAACTAGCCTATTCAGGTGAGATAGCATTGACTTTCAACAGTATTAACATTAGCGGTTGCTAATGTCAATCCAATACATTTTTGACTTTTTCGTCATCGTTATCGCAGATAGGATGTCCATTTGGCTAAGCTCTCAGGTTGCTGAATCACCTTGTAGATAAATGTCTCTTTTAGAATCCAGAAAATGTCTGTGATGTCCAGATCACAGACATTGTCCAGAACCAAACTGCAGTCTTAGTAATCGGCACTTAATTACATCCAGCCACCCCGGGGAGGCCATGCAGCAACCAGAGTCGCTGACTGGATTTTTCTTACCACAGCATCTGCTAAATATTGCTGCAAAGCTCGTCTGCTTACAAGGATAATAAGAAGATTTTTGAACAAGATACAGTTCTTGCAGTATTTCATTAGAAACTTCCTGTTTAGTATCTATTACTCGCTAAACTTTTGATTAGGGTATGGGATCACCATACTACAAACTTTAATGTATTTGGGCTCACAGTTCCGTCTTGTTGCTAAAATAATCCCATTGAAAACTTTGGAGCACTAAGCTACTATCAATACATAATAAATTATTTAAGTTCCATCATCATCGGCCTAGCCTTTTCCCAGCTATTTTTGGGTCAGCTTCTATTTAGTGATCCTGGTGCAGCTGAATTACAGTATTTCATATGAAGTGACTGCCTATCTGACCTCAACAACCCAGCTACTGGATAATACGATACATCTCCTCCTATTACCTCTCTGGTAAGACTGGTTGGCAGACTTTCAGGCTTCTGACGACCCGTAACGACTGTCAAAGACCCACGAATGACAGCTGGGACCAACGGCTTAACGTGCTTTCCGAGGCACGGAGAGATCTTGGTATGTGAAGATTGTCACCCATCCACGGACGAACCGCGGCAAGCATAGCTTAACCTGATCGATCGAACTGTGCGGCTGTCATTATTTAGCCACAAGTCCTATATACTATATTAATGATATACACTATAAATTATTTAATTTATGAATTATTCAGGTGTTTACTTAGGTAAATTTTACAATATTTCATACAACTATGTACTTACACTAGATACAAAATTATATGACTTCTATATATATAAAAGGAGAAACTAACTGACTGACATCAACGCACAGCCGAAACTGCAAGGACTAGGAACGTGAAATTTTGCATACGGCTTTCTTTTATTATGTAGGGGAGCACTAAGAAGGGGTTCTTGGAAATTCGACCTTTAAGGGGGACCTTTTAGGGGGGATTTTGTTTGTATGAAAAATCTTATTGCTCGAGTTAATTTTGTAAAAAAAATGTGTAGGTAACTTGAAATTTGGCACGAATACGCAGACGAAGTCGCGGGCGAGGTGCTAGTTACAAATAAAGACAAAAGGACACTTAGCCGTCGAAATACTCGTCCACATCGCTGTCATCTGGAAACGTGCCCAAAATACTGGTACACAGGTTTGGATACAGGTTTTAATTAACAGGGGCTTGAATTAATTCGTTCCGATATCAATAAACAGCCGTAATGTAATAAACCTCCTGCCTGCCGGCCTGCTAAGATGCTAATATGCTGAAGTTATGTAATTTTGTATTTTGTATTCCTAATTTAATTCTTTAAAATAATTTTAATTTTTAATAATGTACTTAATTCTATTTAATTCAATTTTTATTTTTATTTAATGTATTATAATATAATGTAATGTTATAGTTGCTATGGTTAATACCTGAAATATACGATAATAATAATATTTATTTCTCTATTTTCGCCGGCAGGTCGGCGCCTGCGACCTTTTGCTTGTCACAGCAATGCCACAGAGTGCCTAAGTATGACACTCAAGGCATAGACAATTAATGAAGTAACGTCTAGCGCGGATTAATTAAAAATGAATATTTTATTTATTTATTTTACGCACTTATATCTATGTTAATATTTATTTATTTCTGTAACTGCCCGTGACATCACAGTGGGCCCTATCAGAATACCACCGCTGCGAAATTTATTTTTAAATGTCGCAGTATCATGCTGAGATAGGAGCCTTTTGGCTTCGTACCTATAGGACTTTCTGTTTCATTTTTCTTTTTGTTACTTTTTTTATTTTATTTTATACTAGCGGTCCGTCCCGGCTTCGCACGAGTGGAAAAAAATAGCCTATAATAATCAGTGATAATGTAGCATTCAAATGGTGAAAGAATTTTTAAAATCGGTCCAGTACTTTTTGAGCCAATTCGTTACAAACATACATACAAATCTTTCCTCTTTATAATATTAGTATAGATAATTTGGTTTTTTATTTTAGATTGCGTTTAGTTTAGTTTGTGATCTTCCTGTACGAGTCGCAATAAATACTTTTTTTTTTCTTTCTTTCTATATCTTTCAAGAGTCTTTATAAACACGAACATATCCAACTAAGTATTTGCTCCATTCAAGTACACAACAGTGGCATGCAAAATATAATTGCTGGAACAAAATGGACGCAAGATTGCGTAAAAAAGGAAACATAATATTTTGTTCTACAGTACGGTCTATGCTGGCTTTTTGGGACAAACCTGAAGATAATAAATAAAGATAGATAAGATCAAATTGAGAGAACTAGAATTACTTACTTACTACTACTATATTATACTTCCATATTGAGATAGACTCATGATAGCACAAGTTTAAACCTTAGTGGTTTTTGGTTGCTATTTAATATTAATAATCCTGTTTTCTTTTGTTTAAATGATAAATAAAAATAAAAAAAAATAAAATAAAAAAATAAAAAAAACTTCCAAATTTTTGACTGCAGTGCATTTTTAAAGGTACGTATTTATATTTTAGACTTGTAAGCATTTTTTCCTTCTTTTTTGTTGATATTTAGGCAGTTCTGACTAACTCAAATTGGTTTCTATTTACTTAGCTTCTTGGCATCTTTGTATTCCACAGTATACACGTATTCCATAAACTTTTTTATGTCAAATATCAACATTTTACTAAAGGAACACTCACAAAGTCATAATATTTGCCAACAAAAACATTCTCCATACACATTTACTCAAACGCGATCGTTTCCAAGTACGTTTTGGTATCGATTCCACGACGTTTACTTTGTTGACTCTCAACTGCGGCCCAATCAAGTAATGAAAGGCTAGCAACTGAAGATTTTTCGAGTATTTCTATGAAGAACGGTTTGGGAAATTAATTGGAAGTTTTGGACTAGTGTTTTATGTTCCGATTGCTATATACATAGGCATGTATCCCCATTAATGGGGATTTGTGGAATAACCTATCAAAAAGGTGTGCATAAAATTTAAGGGTGTGGTACGGACCATCAAACTGAACCAAGTCTTCCATGAGACCAACGCCATAATCGCGAAAAAATTATCAGCCGGTTTTGTTGATAATAATTTTTTCTCAATTACGATGTTGGTCCCACGGAGGAAGTTGTTCAGTTTGATGGTTTGTACCACACCCTTTAATTTGACCGCATCTTTTTGATACACGCTGCATAATTATGGGAGCCACACTATACTCGACCACTGCAGCTCCTGAAAGCCAGAATTAACAGTGACGATCGCCAAGGAAAGCGCTGAGAGAATGAACCTGGACGAGTCAGGGAGAAAATATTTACCTGTCTTGAAACCCGCACCGAAACTAATCAGAAAGACAACAGCCGACAGTATGTATATGTATCTGTGTCTAGAACCGTTCACTGATAAAAAAAAATAGAAAAAGTCAAATTCAAATAATTTATTTCAAATAGGCACATAGAAGGCACTTTTGAACGTCAAAATTGTCAAAAAATATAATTGATTCTAGTCGCCCCTTCCAAAAGGTACCTACTTTCGTATGGAGAAGAATGGGCAAGAAACTCCACCGTTACTAAAATGTATTACAATATTTTGTATACATTTTTTATACAATTAGTAAATTCGATGCACCTAGAATAAAAAGACTACTTAAGTATACCACAATAGGTAAAAAAATTGGAAAATCCAAAAGTGCACGACTCATAATGTTCATTTGATCATATAAAAAACCACAGATATAGATATTATATTAGTTACTTTTTTAATAATTATAATTAAACTGGTTTGAATAAAAGATCCATTTTCAATTGGGTTCCTCCTATGGACAAAACGAATCTATAAAAAAAAAACAACTCAATTAATTGATTTTTTCGCAAGCTAAAATGTTTTCAGGTTTCACGCTTGATTGGCGGGATTTTTTTTTGAAATATTTTAATCTCCATTACATTATCTATACAATGGTAGATAGGTATATAAATTAAGTAGGTTTCTGTACTGGCAGGAGTATATCAATAGAAACAGTTGCAGAAAGTAGGCAATTTTTTTTCGATCGTAAAGCATTCTCTAATGCCTTCGCATTATGAGTCGTGCAATAAAACAATAGGTTAATCAATTATGTGATAAATATATTAGGTCGGGGCAAAAGTATTTTCGTATTTTTCATACAAAAAAAAAATGTTCTTTTAGGTTTAATTTTTAATTTATTTATAATATGTATGTGCCGTTTTGATCGATGACTTGTTGCCATCTTGTGGGCAATGCCATGATCCCATTGCTGTAGAAATTTTGAAATTTTTTATCAAAAAAATCTGACAGGTAGTTTTCACAGTGTTCTTTTGAGGTTAACTTTATGCTTCCTAAAGAGTTCTGAAGTGACCGAAACAGGTGAAAATCTGATGGAGCAAGATCAGGGCTATACGGAGGATGCATCAACTCATCCCAGCCAAGCTCTCTCAATTTTTGCTGAGTGGCTGTAGATGAGTGCGGTCTGGCGTTGTCGTGATGAAACACCACGCCCTTCCTATTCACCAGCTCCGGCCGGTTTTTCTCAATAGCTTCTTTTAACCTCATCAGTTGTTGACAGTAGAGGTCAGAATCGATAGTTTTACCCGGCGGCAAAAGCTCATAGTGGACGATTTCTTTCCAATCCCACCAAACACACAGCATCACTTTGTTCCGAGTCAGGCCGGGCTTTGCACAGACCGTGTCTGTGGGGCTTGTCCATGCTTCGACCACGATCTTTTTCAGACATTCTTATCGTAAGTGATCCATTTTTCATCATCCTAATCAACCGTTTAAGGAATGGGTCGGAATTATTACGTTTCAACAAAGAATCGCAAATGGAATCACGTTGCATTAAGTTTCTCTCAGTGAGATCATGTGGTACCCAAATATCAAGTTTTTTCTTGTACCCAGACTTTTGTAAATGCCGTAAAACTGTTTTGTGATCAACATCCAGTTCTTCAGCAATATCATAACTACTAATATGTCGATCTTGCTCCACCTTTTCAAAAATGGCACTGATTTTATCCGTGACAGGGCGTCCAGAGCGAGCTTCATCCTTCACACTAAAATTTCCTGACTTGAAACGCTTGAACCACATTTGTGCTACTCGTATTGATACCGCATTAGGTCCGTAAACCGCACAAATTTTATTCGCGGCGTTCGTCGCATTTTTACCTTTTTTGTAATAAAATTTTAAAATGTACCGAATTTCTTCGTCACACACGTTCATGTTGCTTGCTTGAAAAACAATTGAGAAATGGCGGGAACTAGTTTTTTTATAAATTAATTGCATCTTTAGAATGTCAACATTTAATAGTATTAAAACCAGCCAGTTACATTCAGTACTGCCAAAGAGGTTTGATTACTAACAATAGATTCAAAATACGAAAATATTTTTGCTCCGACCTATTATTCCCTTCCCAACCTACGGACTCTTTCCAGTACGCGAATGCAGGTGACGACCAATACTCGCTGCAGATTCTGGAGTAATTGTGTAATTGTAAATCATCATTTATTTTGAACCTTTTGCCCTGGATGATGCTTGCTTTGCAAAAAGCCAAAATACACACATCATAGGCCTTCCCTTACTCCAACCCTTTAAGTAAGAGCAAATGTGAGGGACCGGCGGCCATTACTTTTCACCATTTGTACCGAAGTGACGTCATCATAATTTATGACGGTACACGATCACCCACTTTGATGTGGCCAAACATTATAAATATAGCCGTAATTTGGCCACATCTGATGAAATATGGCCGACAGCGGGCTATAAAGACGTCATGCCGGTAGATTTTTATTATTTATGCTTTGACACCGGTATAGAAAGTTTCTATAAAGGTGTATTAGCGAGCTATAAATTTCTCTGGCTAGTAAAGAACTCATAAAACCGTCGACACATTTAAATATTTTATGAAAGCTGTTATTGGCAGTCTAAAGTCTGGAAAGATAACTGAAATAAGACCCCAATATAAAAGCCTTTTTTCCTGAGATTATTAAAATAAAAATATCAATCAAATTTAACAATATTGTAGATCAGTTTAGTTTTGTGTAAAATTAGACTTCCTAGCCAGATATGGCTGTATAAAAGCTGTCATGTCTATAGTCTGAGCTGCAGTAAAATGACACTACTTACTGTCATTTCGTTAAAAAATGTTGCCACATTATCTCTACTATCTCTACTCTCTCATGTAATTAAAACGCAATGAAACATCGTTTTAATTTCGATATTCGAAATTGACCAATTTAGATTTAAACGTAAACAATCAAATATTCTTTGTATTGATCGAATAAAAATATATGTGTAGTTTCAAATCGACGTAAATACATAGTCTACTAAAGATAATTTTGTTTCAAGTTTTACTCTAAAACTCCAACTATATCGATCTAAGAAATCATTTTTTAAAATAAATTATGTTTTCATTAGGAATAACGTGTAGGTACTATAAAGGATTATTTGCAAAACACCAAAAACCTCTAAAATAAGAATATTTATAAGATATGTTTGTGATGTGATGACATCACACTAATTAGGCATTGCTAAATGTTGTTGTTGTAAACTTGTATTATCCTGAAATTCATTATAAATATCATCCTCTAATAATATGATCCTTTTCTATAAAATCAATTTAACATGGATCGATTTTGAACTGAATATTACTTGAATGAATCGATTATTTTGTCACATCACTATTTAAATTTCGTTAAAAAATGGTAACACATAAGCTGTCATTTTACTGCAGCTAATTAAAAGTCCGACTATAGTTAAGTAGTCTCAGAGAAACACTAAATAGTAAAGAAAACTCCAGAAGGTAAATTGTAACATTAGATATTGACAAAAGCCAAACCTGAATGAACAAGGCATAAAATAATATGTATTAACACCCTCACAAGATACAATAAAATAAGCACTCTGAACATGTGAACTAACAAAACGCTCGCATTAAAAAAAAACTAGTAGGTAGTTAGCTACTTACCTACATAAATTATTGAATTGGACGAATTACAATATGAAATGATTATGAGAGTAATAAATGGTAGATACTTACCTAGTAAGATCTACATTATAATTTACTTTTTGAGTAAGATTTTGTAGTAGGTAGTTAGAGGTTTTGATTCGAATTTCATTTTTTTAAATAAAACATATATTTACCATCACAAAACTAGAAAGAAACTCAATTATGTTGATAAAATAAAATACTGTAGGCGGGCAGCCCTATCGCGTGTTTACGTACGCACGGCTGTAGGCAGGTAATTACTTCAAGAACAGGGCCGAGTCACAATACTGTTAGATCATTACCGTGGCTAGGGTTTCAATTCGCGCATCGACATCTTGCCACCCTGTTTATTGAACATAAATAAAACAAGACTTAATCCAGACGAAAGTAAAGACAATAAAATAAAAGAAGCATTGATTCAAGCACAAGATATTTTAGAAGTCCGATTTACTAAAAGTCTTAGTGCTCACAAAACTAAATTTTTCTCCTCGTCTCGAAAGTTTTTTATTAGCTACTTGGAATACTGCTTACATCGTCGACTTCTATTCTTTGCCAAAGACTTCGACAGTCGTAGATTTCTATTTGATTAGATACATTTGCTGATGGTGAAAGAAAAATAAAAGTAACAGCTGGTTATACTCTGAGTTTTGTAACTTATATCCCGATGCCAATTTACTTGAGGTTACGATCAAAAGCTTAATTTGGAAGTTTGCGTGTGACGTCATTAAACAAGATGGTTTCAACTTCGTAGCTTATGGAGACTGTATTTGCAATATCAAGGATTGGTTTTTATAAGTAATGCGGATATGTATGTATGAGGAATTGAGAAGTTTGAGCCAGTCTGTAGTAGGCCCAAGCAGCACGGGCAATTTTTTAACACAACGGTTTTTTATGGCGCGCTTGATTTTCAACAACTTGATACTAGATAAGTATTTTAAGTTTTTTTTGTTTTTGTTTTGTGCCTTACTTAACCTGGATAAAATAAACTTATTTTAATCGACTTCAAAAAAGGAGGTTCTGTATTCGACCCATATGTATGTATGTCCGCGATTATTATTCAGTTTGGCTTGAGACAAAGCTTAAACAACATTTGACTATTCTGAATAAAAATAAATTCTCTAAAATATATCAAAACATTAATCTCTAACAAAAGAAAATGTGTGATCTTATTGTGTAATAAAAAGAAGTAGGGTGTGTGTGTGTGTGTGTTTCGAACTTTTCATTACCTAATTTCGTATTTCACCACAAAAAGATACATTATGATTGTTTATACTTTGTCTCAAGCCAAGTTAAATAAGGTATAGAAAAATGCTTTAACACGTTTACCGTTTGATAAAGTACTTCAAATCCAAGAACCATAAAGCTTAAAAAAACCAATCAAAAACATGAAATATCATAATTTAAAGAACACTAAAACGTAGTTACAATAATTCTTTGAAGACAAAAATAAAGAGTGCGTCATCACAGACTATTTGCATACCTAACATGAAGCATCAGACAACGTCAGTACAACCAAATGAGGCTATAAATATTCATTTTTCAGTATTTTTGTGTTCATATCCAGTTTTATCTTCTCGCTCGCTCTTGAATATACGGTGGTTAGAAGAAATTGCGTAGGTACGCTGGTGCGGTTAGAACATAACTGTCAGTTGTGTATTAGGTATCTTGTTAGTTACCTTTTTTGGGTAAAAAGGTAACTAACAAGATAATGGTGCCGATTCTGTTGCCCACAAACTAAACTTTATTTAGGTTCAGTGCATCTTTTTCTTTCTATTTTATTAAGAAAAGAATAGAAGATTAATTTTAGTTTGGTCTTGTTAAATTTATCAGCGCCTGACACTACTCGATACAAGTTACTGCCTCAAAAACACTTATTATTCCTTGTAAAGCTATTAAAAATCACGTAAACTAGAAAAACGCTCATAACAGTCACCATAAAATCGTATTAATATAAACTTTTGACACGAACACACGACCTTTAAAGAACAGTCATAAAGCGATAAAGTTTTACTGGCCAAGCCTCTCTGCTGACCGATCGCAATCGTCGGTAATTAGTGAGGAAACAAAGGGGAGCCTGATAAATCGAGACTCATTTAAAATGTGAGGCCAACCCGACTCCCTGCTAATTAACCTGAAACGATTCTTTCAGTGTGGTACTCGCTAGTGCTTGAGTGAGGCGCACTGATTTTTCTTCAGGGTTTTTTTTTTCTTGTTTTTCAGTTATTTTAGGAAGGTACAGCCTTTAGTCCACAAAAGGGACAAGATTCTAAAAATAGGTTGATGAAGAATTATACTTTAAATCAAATAATGAAAAAACCGGTGTCTCAAAGTTGCACCAAATGGGAGTCCAACTCAGCATGATGTGTCAAGCAAACATACCTGATGCTGATAATATTTTAAATAATGAATCATTCGTAAATATTGTGTTAATAGACAAGAAAATATAGTTATTCATTACTTATTCTTATGATCTACAATTATTACATCATCTATAATTTATAGATAAAACACCTGTGACTAGAAAAATGGCTTGGCTATTGTATAAAAAACTATGTAAGTACACCTTTGGACTGCATAGAAATCTTCTGGGCACGCTCGTTCCATCATAGACCTCATCCATCGCTTACTATCAGGCATGATCGAGGTCAAGAACAGGTCCATTCAGCAATAAAAAAAATCTTTATGCCGTTAAAGAATATAAATCGCCATGCTGTTATTCTTCTTATGATCAAAATAAGGTGTGAAAAATAATTTTATCAATACCTAAAACACTAATATCAGCTAAAAACAATGTCAAACAAAAGCAATAATTTTGAACAATAACTAGCAATAATAATATCCCAACACTAATGTTCGCTCGCCGAGTTGGCGCCGCGTCGGCGTAATTAATTATTTGAAAACTGCACTATTGCGGTTCAAATTCCACATGTTACTGCACAAATGAGTTACACTCACTACGACGGTATTGTGGACTTGGTACTTTATCAGTGTGGATAGATATAAAGTGGCCGGGCCCTAATTCACTATGACCACTTAACGATTCGTTACTTGGAACGTCAATTCCTTACCTTACCACGACATCTGCTGTTAACGAGTTCTCTATGACACAATGGCGTGGTTCAAACTGTCAAAATACTTACATGCTGTCCGTACGGTTGACATTTTGATTCCTTGCCCTAAACAAGACACGATGTAGACGTGGTTTGCACGTGGTAAGATTTCGCGAGGAATAATACAGAATAGGCCAGTTTCCATCATCAATAAATTGAAAAACTAATTAGTCCGTCAGTTAGATTATCAAAAAATATTTGAGCCGTATTTTTTCTTTTGTTACGTAAACCAAACTACGACCCTTTAAAAATTCCCATTACGTCATACCTTGGTATATTTTTAGTGCGTTCTGACGTCACGAGCCCCCACTCCCGAGTTTTGATGCGTTTTATCTTTGTCAATATTCATTGATTTACAAAAACAAAAAAAAATCGTGTCCATTATTTTCCAATACTGTAACTGACGGACTAAATAGATTTTCAATTTATTGATGGTGGAAACTAGCCTACTGGGGACATGCTGTGATGCTATGATTAAAAACTTTTTAACAAAAAAAAACAACCGACTTCAAAAAAAAAACACTACAAAGTGTAAAATAACTTTAATTTTAATTTCGGAAGTCGGTGTCTTTGGTTTTGTATTTACGTTTTTGCCACCGACTTCCAAAATTAAAAATTAAAGTTATTTTACACTTTGTAGTGTCTTTTTTTTGTTTTACTTTTTATAGTCAGAGTGCATCTCATGACAATTCCAATAAGCCCAAACACGGCTAGAATACATGGTTTTATTACGAAGTTCCGGTACCTACCTTCCAGCTTCATCATCAGATCGGTTTGATGGTACCATTTTCGTCAGAACCATTTATTTAAATTTGCTTCGTCATAGTCGCTTAACTATCTTAATCGAGATATCTTATCGCCACCCGTGAAATACTTATTATCATTGAAGAGTTCCTGTGGCTATCTGTGGTCTCCTTCATCAGTTCCACTTCACCAAATTATACTTTTTGAATGCAAATGCTTGACATGTTGATGAAAATACCAAAATTGCTATATGTATGCCTATAATATTTGAGGAGTTCCCTCAATTCCTCATGGATCCCATCATCGGAACGGGATTTTGACAAAAATGGGACCAATCTGGAAGCATATCCTTTTAAATTAAAAAAAAAAATCCAAATCGGTTCATAAATGACGGCGTACTGAGGGAACAAACATAAAAAAAAAAAATTTAAAAAATACAACCGAATTGATAACCTCCTCCTTTTTGAAGTCGGTTAAAAATAAAATAATAATCAGGTACTCTTAAAGGATTATTTTTATTAATAAGTCAAAGATAGTTGAATTAGTCAACAATAACGTTATAGCAGTTCAAACATTTGGATCACTAGAAAGTGGAAAAATGTCAACTAACTTTTGGAAGCCACTGTACATTCGCTTTGATTAATAAAAACTTTTTAACAAAAAAAAACAACCGACTTCAAAAAAAAAACACTACAAAGTGTAAAATAACTTTAATTTTAATTTCGGAAGTCGGTGTCTTTGGTTTTGTATTTACGTTTTTGCCACCGACTTCCAAAATTAAAATTAAAGTTATTTTACACTTTGTAGTGTTTTTTTTTGAAGTCGGTTGTTTTTTTTTTTGTTAAAAAGTTTTTATTTTTTACTTTTTATAGTCAGAGTGCATCTCATGACAATTCCAATAAGCCCAAACACGGCTAGAATACATGGTTTTATTGCGAAGTTCCGGTACCTACCTTCCAGCTTCATCATCAGATCGGTTTGATGGTACCATTTTCGTCAGAACCATTTATTTAAATTTGCTTCGTCATAGTCGCTTAACTATCTTAATCGAGATATCTTATCGCCACCCGTGAAATACTTATTATCATTGAAGAGTTCCTGTGGCTATCTGTGGTCTCCTTCATCAGTTCCACTTCACCAAATTATACTTTTTGAATGCAAATGCTTGACATGTTGATGAAAATACCAAAATTGCTATATGTATGCCTATAATATTTGAGGAGTTCCCTCAATTCCTCATGGATCCCATCATCAGAACTGAATTTTGACAAAAATGGGACCAATCTGGAAGCATATCCTTTCAAATAAAAAAAAAATCCAAATCGGTTCATAAATGACGGCGTACTGAGGTAACAAACATAAAAAAAAATACAACCGAATTGATAACCTCCTCCTTTTTGAAGTCGGTTAAAAACAGAAAGAAGATTGCTGGGCATTTTAATAACAAAATTTGACAAACTAGAACAGCTGTTGATAAGCGCCTGAGTGAGGTTTATTTTGTACAATATCATTGGTTGCATTTTAATCTTGTATACTTTTTTAAAATAAAATCATTTAAAAGTCCGCCTTTTGAAGCAATTTTAGGTTCGTAAGATATAATGATGGAAATTATAACTAAGTAACATAATCCTACTAATATTATAAATGCGAAAGTTTGTGAGGATGGATGGATGGATGTTTGTTACTCTTTCACGCAAAAACTACTGAACGGATTTTTATGAAACTTTACAGTAATATAGTTTATACATTAGAATAACACATAGGATACTTTTTATCCAGATATTCCCACGGGATCAAAACTTACGCGGGTGAAACCGCGGGGCGCAGCTAGTCAGCTTATAATGTTCCCACTGCTGGGACACGGGCCTTCTCTCTTCGAGCTTCGAGAGGGAGTGGGAATACCACGTGGGCCCAGTGCGGTTTGGTAGATGTCAAATGTCTTCGATTTTTTGGTTCTAAGATATGCCGGTTTCCTGACAATTATTCTTTCACCGTTTTATAGAGCAGTGGTAATGAAATAATTTACACGAAGTAAAGCGTCTTTCAAGGGACACCTACGACCTACAAATCAACTCATTACTGCTACAAAAAAAATTGGTTGTCTGTAAAGTCTGTTTACGGACGATAGTTTTACCTGATAACGTCATAAAGAAACATTGATGAATAAATGTGTCACAAGCCAACGCTTGGGCCGATCGTGCCTCTCTATCGCTTGTTCCGCGCTCTCGCTTGCACGCTCAGGTTCAGCCGGAACGTGACACTTTTTCGTGCGTGCAGCCGGTGTTCATCGATTTATAAGATTTATATTACGTCAAAAAAGAAAGAAAGAAAAATAGGTTTATTTGTCACAGAAACACGTGCAAACAAAAAGATGATTAATTCTAATGACATCATATATATCGAAACAATATATATATATATATATATATCTTTAAAAAACAATATCATACGCATAAGCTCAAATACAACTACACTTACTGACATACCATCTATCTTAGACGATATTAAACTCTCGTTGGCTTCTTCCAGAGTCACCGATAATCTCTACAAATAAACAATTAACAACACTAGGCTCTGTAAACCGGCACAAACTAATATCCCGCGCAATATTTTCCCACCACTAGCGATTGAGCTTCGACCATGTTGCTTATTATTTGAAAACTTTTCTCATTCAACCATTTCTACTGGAGAATCAAGATATTTATTAAATACTTACTTTTGCCCGGTGCTTCGTCCCCGTGGACAGCATACTTTTACCCCGAAGAACCGACTAAGCGTAATCTTCCCAATGCTGGGTCACAGGCCTCCCCTTTGCGAGTGGAAACATAAAAAATATTCTATATGTTAATGTTACATGGCAATAAAAATCCTACTAATGTTATAAATGCGAAAGTTTGTGAAGATTGATGGATGGATGTTTGTTACTCTTTCACGCAAAAACTACTGAATGGATTTTGATGAAACTGTACAGTAATATAGCTTATACATCAGAATAACACATAGGATACTTTTTTTTCCGATGTTCCCACGGGATCGAAACTTACGCGGGTGAAACCGCGGGGCGCAGCTAATATATAATAAGTTGCCTAGCTTGTTTAAAACTGAAAAATCAGTAATAATATTCCAAAAAAGGCTAAAACTATACTTAATCCAAAAATGTTTCTGCTCATTAAAAGAATATTTATAGTCTAGCTTAGAGTAGCGATTTCCTCTCATGTACAAAAGTTGCATTATGTCCTAAACAAACAATAAGATTTTTTTTCTATTTAACGTCATATAAAATTACAAGTTTTACTACCTGAAAAGTATGACATTAATATTGCTGAATTTCAATTAATTTATTATTGACATTTAATTTTGACTTAACTATAATTTCTCAATTCAATTGTACTAATATATAAGACTAGCTTTTGCCAGCGACTTCGTCCGCGTGGAATAATGACTTCCGGAAATTGAGGCACTAACTCTCATAGAGTTTAACCGATGTGCTCTTTCTTCTGCCGATTCTTGAGAACGCGTATTTCTCATTCAATGCGTTTTTCAAGACAATAGCGGGCGGACGCCGGCGTCCGCTTGGGGCTTGAATAACTAAAAATATATAACTACGTCTAATATATAAAATAATATATAATAAAACCTACTTCACTTAAAGCTAAATACCTATAACTACTATAATTAATAATACCTATACCTATAATTAATAAAAGTACCTACGCTTTTACCTACTTAATATTAAAAAAAAACTGAACATAAATTAACCAAAACTTACCTACTACTAACTAACTACTACTAACCTATTACTACTTCACCTAAAAAGAAATCCTGGTTTCCCAACATTTCCCTTCACTGCTCTGCTCCTATTGATCGTAGCGTGGTGAAAAGTATACTATAACCTGCCCAGGAGTATGAAGAACAATTGTACCAAGTTTCGTTGAAATCCGTCGAGTGGTTTTTGTTTCTATAACGAACATACAGACAGACAGACAGGCAGACAGACAGACAGACAGACAAAAATTTTACTGATTGCATTTTTGGCGTCAGTATCGATCACTAATCACACGCTGATAGTTATTTTGGAAATATATTTCATGTACAGAATTGACCTCTCTACAGATTTATTATAAGTATAGAAGAAAATAATTAAGTGATAATAATATTTAATGCTATGCATGCTAATTTAGGATGATAAGAGCAGGCGAATGATAATTGAAATGCTTGTAAAAGGCTGTTATGTTATTAACATAACATAACACCAACATTGTACACTTAGTTCGCAATAAACGTTTTGACTTTGACTTTGAAATCCATTTCATCGTCTCTCTACAGTGTGCCAGATGTCATCCAAATTCGTTGAATCGTTTACTTGTGCATACATAAGGGTCACGCGTCAACGCCAGAGGCAACTGCATTCGTCGACAACTTGCCTCAGCACGTTGCTCAAGCTCAAATACACGAGCGGCACATTGTCGACGGCAGCAGTAGACGTGTTGACGGTTGCAGTTGCCTCTGACTTTGTCGACGGCAGCAGTAGACGTGTTGACGGCTGCAGTTGCCTCTGACTTTGTCGACGGCAGCAGTAGACGTGTTGACGGTTGCAGTTGCCTCTGACTTTGTCGACGACAGCAGTAGATGTGTTGACGGTTGCAGTTGCCTCTGACTTTGTCGACGGCAGCAGTAGACGTGTTGACGGCTGCAGTTGCCTCTGACTTTGTCGACGGCAGACGGCAGCAGTAGACGTGTTGACGGCTGCAGTTGCCTCTGACATTGTCAACGGCAGCAGTAGACGTGTTGACGGCTGCAGTTGCCTCTGACTTTGTCGACGGCAGCAGTAGACGTGTTGACGGTTGCAGTTGCCTCTGACTTTGTCGACGGCAGCAGTAGACGTGTTGACGGCTGCAGTTGCCTCTGACTTTATCGACGGCAGACGGCAGCAGTAGACGTGTTGAAGGCTGCAGTTGCTTCTGACATTGTCGACGGCAGCAGTAGACGTGTTGACGGCTGCAGTTGCCTCTGACATTGTCAACGGCAGCAGTAGACGTGTTGACGGCTGCAGTTGCCACTGACATATTGTCGACGGCAGCAGTAGACGTGTTGACGGCTGCAGTTGCCTCTGACATTGACGCGTGCCGCTCGTGTGTATACTCTAACCGTGATAGTGCAAAAAACTTACAAACTTTCACATTTATAATTTCAGTATGACTTTTGATCTTTCAGCAAACCAATTCATCTTTTGCAGATGTAGGTACTTGGGGAACTTTTGCCGTAGAATGGCGGGTAGGAATATTAAAGATTCGCTGAGAAATGGACGTCGGAAGTTGCATAAGTGTGGGTGGACAAGATGACGCATGTTGTTTTGACGTTTAAACTTATCGTATTATTATATTGTAGGTAGGTATTTTAGTAGACTGATTTGATGGTCAAGTGGTCGCAGGCGTTACTGCTGAGCATGAGGTTTTGGGTTCGATTTCCCGGTCGAGCAAAGGTCTAGTAGGATCTCCCATCTGGAATGACTATGACTCAGTAGCAGCCCAGAGTTTGGATTTGTGCCGGCTCATGGCAAAAGGTTCGCCCCCGATTAAATTAATGGTTCTTACACATATCTGACGCAATGACAAAAGTTACTATACCAAGACCTATTTCTGACGATAAGCACATCATGCTACCCGAAACTGTAAAATTTTTCCAATCAAGTTTGAACCTTATGCTTTCGCGATAAAGTTGAAAATCTATTAAAGAAATTTGACAGATTGTAGTAGCTTGATGTGCTGGCGTCTGTACCATGTAATAACAGGCACATCAGATATTTCAGCTTTTCTGACAACTTTTACGAGAGCAGAAAGTGAGCTTGAAGTTAATTGTCATTCCACTTAGCCCTAGGGATAGACAGCTAACTTCAAGAAAACTACCTAAGTTTTCACAATAATATTTTTACAGAATATTATTATTATTATTAGCCTGTGATGTCCCACTGTAGGGCAAAGGCCTCCCTACTCTCTTTCCACTTCTCTCTGTACAAAGCTGCTTTGGACCAGTTCTTGTTGAAGGAGTCCAACTCATCCCGCCATCTCCGTCTGGGCCTGCCACGATGTCGCTTGCCATTAAGAGGGACCCATTGGGTCGTAAGTTTGGCCCATTGTACGTCTGACATGCGGCAGATGTCCAGCCCAGTTCCATTTTAGCGTGGCTGCTTTCCAAGTGACATCAGTTATCTTTGTGATGGAACGGATGGTCGTATTCCTAACCCGGAACACAGAATAGATCGAACAATATTTCAGTTTCCTGTCAACTATTACGACAGCAAAAAGAGTTCAATAATGTTTAAATACAGGAGATATAAGAATATTGCTTTGGGCCTTACAAAATGAAAGATGTAATGCCACGTGGATGGTTCCAAATCCATTTTATGTTCTTTTGACCAAATTTTGTCGTCAACGTAATATTTCTACAGAATACTGAATGTGTAGGTGTTATTAGTATTTATTAGGTACAAAGTAGACAGTGGTGCCGATTCCCTTGTTCACAAGCTAAACTAAATTTAAGTATTTGATTAAGAAAATGACAGGAGACAAATATTAGTTTAGTCTTGTCAAATTAGTCAGTGCCTGACGTATTTTTACATCAGCGATGCCTGTAAAAAATATGTCGCCAAAAATTCGCTCCGCATCGCTGTCATCTATTAAAGTAGGTTTGACTGTACCCAAGAGACTGGCGGCACTGCCACATTGTAACGCAACTACCCCACATTTTAATCTTAAATGGCCTTCAAGACACTTTCAGAGTTAGAGGGTCGAAGTTATCAAGTTGGATGTGTAACTGTGTTACAAGTACAAGTATGTTAATATCTTGAGCCCCAACTTAAGGTACGATCGACCCTTCAACAGTTTGGCAAAGGTACTGTAGAGGCTATGTATTTAGCCTCACCTTTTATAGTGCAGGCTGATTATAATTGAGCACGTGTTCCGTTCGAACGTTCAAGCAAGTGTCATAAATATTTTTTTATCTACACCCATGCTATAAATCCTCATTAGAAGTTTCTGAAACAGTTAGCTTATTGCCAACATTAAAACAACCAGTGTCTTAGTAACCATAATATCATCCAAACGAGTGTTATAATGTTGTACTGAATTTCAATAAGTACCTAACTAGTTTTCAAAAATAGAACATTGTCTTGCACGCGCGTTTAACTACCACAGCGCCGTAATATTTAAAAAAAGAACTTCTAGGTTATTCCAATTCACATCGTGTCCGCCATTTTTGTTCGATATTAGTAGGTAATGCAAAAAATTGTTTCAGAACCTTTTATAGAGGATTCATATCATGGGTGTAGATAAAGTCTTGTATGCAACTGTTTATAATTACGTATTAAAACACTCATGTGATACTATTATCACACTCGGCTTATTCGTGATTTAATACCCCTTATTATGCAACAGTTGCATACTTGTAACTAATAACAAACTAAAGAAACAAACTAAAGAAATCCGATCGCTGTTTAATTATATTAATATGAGGCTCGTCTTAGAGTCTGGTACCTACCTATATCGCAAATGTGTACCCTATATCAGGGTCGTCGTAACAACGCGTTTATTTCACCAAAAACAGTGATTAATTATGGTATTTGTTTTATTTATGGCATCTGCGATGCTTGATTACACTCCAGAATCGGGTGTGACCACTCTGAGGTCGCGTTCTAACCAAAAGCGATTATCGTGCGACTACGCGATCGTCACGCGAATACGTGATCGTCACGCAAGATCGTGATCGTCACATGAGTTCGCGATCGTCACAGATGTACGCGATCGTCACGTGAGTACGCGATCGTCACGCAAGTACGCGATCGTCACGCAAGTACGCGATCGTCACGCGAGTAGGTACGCGATCGTCATGCGAGTAAGCGATCATCATGCTTATATGAGTATGACAGTAGCGAGATCAATCCAGTCGCGTTTGTATGTCAAAATTCATACAAACGATTACGTCAATCGCGTACTCGCGCGACACTCACTTTTGGTTAGAACCCGGAGTTGACATCGGTAAGCCAGCAGCTTGTTGGCTAGCCAATAACATAAAAAATACTTTGTTTTTTTAGGCAACAGACCACTTGTAACATTGCGACATTAATTTAACACACGTATTAGGTTTCGCATTTTAATTTTATTAACATAATTTTAATTTAATTAAACGTTATTATTTACTTTCTAAAATAGCATCTTGGAGCAACCTGTACAGTCAACAGCTAAAGTAGATTATGAAAATCATGAATTTAATACTAATGAACGGAGTTCGCGTCAGAACTGTGTGGAGTCGAAGTAGTAAATGTTTGGTATAATTTACAATCACATACTTTTGAATCACATCAATGAAATTAAAACGGAATAACGTGCAAAGAGTAGGCGAATTAAAGGAAAGAGGGAGCCCTCTGTTCGGCGAGTGGTGCAGGCGGTCGTTTTTAAATTACGAATTATTTTATGTTAATAAACAAAACGAAAAAAACAACTATTAACGAAACCCAGAATAGTATAGATATTTTTTCGTGTCAGTTCAGTGAACTCGCAAAGATTATTTATTGTACATATATTATGTTATAAGATAGAATAAGCTATATATGTATTAGTATTGTTATTGTTTTACTTTATTGTTTTATTTAATGTTATTTTTAATTTAGTATATCTTGCTTTTTATTGTTTAAATTTTAATTTAAGTAAGTAATTAGTTATGAGTAATGTGCCTCACTAACGCATTAGGATTTAAGCCTGTAATGTTAGCGATAAGGTGGAGAAATAAATAAATAAATAAATGTTGTTATAATTTTTATGATTACTGGTCACCAATCCCACCCGTGTCAAATTAATGCCGCCATTGTAGCGGCACGTTGTGTAAATAAGTTTGAGGAAAATGGGGAAATGGCACGTACCAATAACGATAATTTTGGCTCATTCCGTGCTTATCATTACGATCATTAATTTGACTAACGAGATGAACGAGGCTTAGGGAAATCAATAGCAAACGGTTGCCAACGTTTTTGACATAGCGGGGGATCGCAACGTTAATTTCACACCCGTTGGATCTTGTGATTCTTTTTACTGGCTTCGAGCCGAGCGAGCGAAGCGAGCGGTGCCGCGCTAGCGGCCGGCGAGTGGCAGAAACAACTAAATTACTTATATAGGAAAAAATATGGAAAAAAAAACAGGCTTCCTGAAACTGAACTAGGTAGACGAGATTAATTATTTTAAAAAATGCTACTAACTAAAAAAAAAGTAATACAACCAGAATAGTTAATAGACTAAGCATTAACTGAATAGAAATGGTAAATTGAAAACTGACAATACTAAATATTTGGAAAATTTTATTTTGCGTAAAATGAGTTAATCCAACTGAAAAATTTGACTAAATAAAAATTGGTAAAAGTACTAGTTGGTAAACAAGTTATTGTTTAAACGTTCACTTCAAACATTAGGTTTGCGTTACAATTATTTGTGAAGAGATTTTTGCTAAGTAATCATTTGGCAAATGAAATTATGCGGAAAATTGTTTGGGAAGTGATAATTTGGGAATTTCTTTTCGATGAAACAAGGGAGACCCGTAGATTTCATTACCAAAACTTAGCATAACATAAATAAAATGCAAAACAGTATACGGTCATTATCATCTGAAATGATAAAGGCACCGCTCCACAGCAGCCCACGGGTAAGCTACGCGCGTTTAGATTTCCTTTGTATGAAAATATAGGAGAGATCGTCCACTGCGACCCACGGCCACGCTATGCGCGAATGCATGCCACACAAACAAATGAACGGCGTTGAGCGACGTGTCAACGGCAGAGGCGACGGCGGGGGTCGATTACGTGCCGTGTAGCTCATGTAATTGAGTACGGTGCTCAAATACACGAGCAGCACCACAGATACAGATACACCTAGATAACGCAAGAGCAACTACTTCGCGTGCCAAAAATCAAACCAACTTACGTTTAAAAAATCGTAAGCCGCCACTTTCGCGTTCAGTCCTGTGTACTGCTGGCTGGGTGAGCGTGAGTGAGAAAGAGCGCTTGTGACGTCATAGTAGGTAGTAAAAAAATGGCACGCTTGGTTTTCATACAGATAGTGATACTTGCGTTATCTAGGTCTATCTATGTCTGTAAGCAGCACGTTGTCGACGACACGCGTTGACGACAGCCGTCGAGACTCGTCAACAGCTGCAGTTACCTCTGCCGTTGACGCGTGTCGCTCGTGTGTATGTACACTTAGCCACGCGGTTCATTTGTTTGAGTACGGTGCTCAAATACACGAGCGGCACGTTGTTGACGTCACGTGTTGAAGTCGTCGAAGACAGCCGTCGACACTCGTCAACGACTGGGGTTGCCTCTGCCGTTGACGCGTGTCGCTCGTGTGTATGAGCACTGAGGTGGCAAAGATTCAGCATAGAAGTGGAAGGTCGGACGGGACTTAATAGCATTGTATAATTTGTAGTGAAACAATGTCTGTATAACTAAATTACTTGGTAATACCAATTTGAATCAACTATTCTAATTAAATTTGAACTTGCGTGATGAGTTTTGCTTGCCAAAACTTATTAAACATCTGGCTTATTTCAGAAGGTTGATTCTTATAATACGACAGTACTTACATATGTATTAATAACTTACATATTATAGGTAATAAAGACTTTTCGATGTTTTGTTAAGTCCAAAAAACAAAAACCATTTCGAAACTGGGCGGCTCACTGCTGGTAGATATTAAACAAATAACTTAAGAAAAGTCCGGATTCCTTTCACAGATAAATACTTAAAAAAGCTGACTCATCTCAAGGCAAAAAATATGCAAATACCTAAAAACTTTTTCAACGCATTGCAGCACATTCTCGGTTCGAATATTTTCTTAAAACTCTTTCGGCTCACCATCGGAGGCGTGAGAAGTTTCTCCTTAAGGCCCCGTCCATGGCCTCGAGCGTTGCGACTTGCAACGCGACTTGCGACATGCGACACGCGCGTGCGTCACCTCTTTTCGTACGTCGGTCAACAAGTCGCGTCTCGGTGACTTGGGGCATGCTATAAGGCCCCGATTCCACGTACCTACAACAATACGACAAAACACGGACGAGCGCTAATTTGTATGAAAATAAATAGATTTTTCACAAGTACCACATTTGCGATACCGACCACATCAAGGCCACGTCGCAGCCACAACGCAACCATCAGCGAGACCACGCACTAGCGGCCGGCCACATCGCAAACACATCGTTGCGTCGATTATTTGATTTGATTTCGTACTTACCACAACCCAACTGCAAGAACTTGCAGCGACATTATTTGCACGTATAGAGGTATGATGGGGTTCCGATGGGGAAGAAAAGTTCTTGAGTGGCGACCACGAACCGGAAGACGCAGCGTAGGCAGGCCTCCCGCTAGGTGGACCGACGACATCGTGAGAGTCGCGGGCAACCGATGGATGCAAGTGGCGGATTGTCGTTCGGCGTGGTGGTCTAAGAGGCCTTTGTTCAGCAGTGGACGTCTTCCAGCTGATGATGATGATAGAGGTATGAGAACAGGGTCGTAAAGTTCACTCATACTCTATAGAAAAGGGAGAAAGTTGTGTGAAGAAGTTTGTGGTCGTGGTGAAAAAGAATTCTGCAATATTTTTTTTTATGTGAAAAAAAAGTTTGTATTTGTTCTCAAAAAATCTTAGGTAGATACAGACGCCAGCACATCAAGCTACTGCAATCTATCTCTTTAATAATAGATTTTCAACTTTATCGCTTAAGTATTTATAAGATTCAAAGTTGATTGGGAAAATTACAGTTTCGGGTAGCTTGATGTGCTCGCGTCTGTATAGATAGAGTGCAATCCACGAAGACGCGCCCCACTCTTCTTTCGAATCGTTAGTGGTTATCGCTAGTTAATTCCATTAGTGTTTTAGTTCTTTCGATACACACTAACTACCCACTAATAATAATTAGTGTGTATTTACAAAACTAAAGCACTAGCGGAATGTTGCACACTTCTGCTGTAAGCATTAGGAAAAGGCTCCCAAGCTGGAACGGGCCGGGGCCGCCTTCAAGAGGCTCTTGCCCAACCTGAGGGGGCCAAACGCCTCCTGCCGAAGGCTTTACGCGGGGGTCGTGCGGTCCATGGTCCTGTACGGGGCCCCGGTGTGGGCGCGTTCACTGCGGCGGCGAGCCTCCCACTATTTGAACGCGCCCCAAAAGGTGGTAGCCGTAAGGCTGATCCGGGGGTACCGCACGATCTCGGGCGAGGTGGCAAGCCTCCTTGCCGGGCTGCCACCGTGGGATCTGGAGGCGATAGTCCTCGCGCGCCTGTACGAGTGGCGCGCGGAGGCACTACGCCGGGGGGAAACTCCGCTGCCGCGGCAAATCGCGGCGGAGCGGACCGACCTCCGACGCGATCTCATGGCGGCATGGAAAGAGCGACTGTCGCAACCCAGCGCAGGGCACGCCACGATAGCGGCGGTAAGACCCCTCTTTGAGGAGTGGCTAGAGAGGCGCCACGGCGCCCTCACCTACCGCCTGACGCAGGTCCTCACCGGACACGGATGTTTCGGGAGGTTCCTGCACACCATCGGGCGGGAGGAAACGCCCGAGTGTCACCACTGCGAGGGTCGCCCGGAGGACACGGTGGAGCATACGGTGGCGGTATGCCCCACTTGGGCGGAGCACCGCCGTGTTCTCGCAGAGGCGATCGGCAGCGGCGGCGACCTCTCGCGCCCGGCCCTGGTTCAAGCCGTGGTCCGGGGTGAGAGGGAGTGGGAGGCACTCACCTCCTTCTGCGAAGCAGTCATGCTAGCGAAGGAGGTGGCGGGACGGCTGAGGGAGAGAGCCTCACGTCCCAGCCGCCGCGGGAGACGCTCCGGGCGTCGGGAGCCGCGAGACGACTCCCGGCCACCGTAGGCGCGGGCCTGCGGGCGGAGAGTAATGGGTAACCCTCCGTCCGATCAGGACCAGGCCCGTGCCGGACGGCGCGTACGTGTTCCACGCGCGCCTCAAAGAGATGTCAGCATAAAGGAAGGGGCCCGTAAGGGCCGAAGCCTGCCGGGGCAGCGGGATTGTCCGAAAGGGTTACCGCTACCCTGGAACACAAAGGGCTAAGGAAGGAACACGGGTGGGTCAGTCAGTAAGAGTCTGACACTCCCTTCTGCTCCACCCAGAGCGGGAGGGGTCATTTGATGAATTCCCATCCACAAAAAAAAAAAAAAGCATTAGGAAAAAGAGTGGGGCGCGTCTTCGTGGATTGCACTATCTGTACTACTTGATGGGATATACATTTTTTTCAGAACGGCCCTAATGTCTATTATATGCTATTTCAAGGTTATCCATTCTTTACAGGACAACCTGTATGTAGGAGTCGTTTGTATACTAACCGAGTGGATATTATAGGTTTGAAATAAAAGATTTTTTTTTAAAACAACTTCTTTCATTTGTTTTTACCGCAGTCGCTGTTGCAAGACGCGCGTCGCTTGAGCGTGTAGCTCATGGCCCCAGGGGAAACGAATATTTATGACTTGTGAATTTACAGGCGGCTAAATAGGACAAACAAAGCAGGAAATATGTTTAAAACTTGCCTTGCAGACGTTGTCAGTCAGCTCTTACTTGTTTTGACTTATTTTGTTTAACTTAAGTTTGTGGCTAAAGTTGTATCCTCGGAGATTTTACGTGTTCGAGTCTTGAACACTTGACTTTCATTATTGGGTCTTGAAATTATTTTCCTTCTTTATATTATCTGTATTAATAACTTTTACCTACCTACCTAAGTGGGACTAGACTGGCCACGTCTGCCGTATGCCCAATAAGCTGGGGGCCAAAATAATACCACGTGGAGGAGCCCTGACATAGCTAGAAGGCGTCGCGGCAGACCTTGTAGAAGATGGCGGGATGAGCTGGACAAAACAAACGACCAGTGATCACTTTACCTCTGGATTGAAAGAGCTGGAACTCATGGGGCCTTTGCCCAGCAGTGGGGTGATGCAGGCTAACAGTAATAGTAACCTACCATTGACGCCTATAAATATAAAGATTATTTTATTTTACAAATAGGGGTAAAAAAAATAGTCATACAAAAGATACACAAAAACATACTAACTTAAAAAAATATTTTTCATTAAGGAACTCACTTAAATTATAATTTATTTATTTATTTATCTATTTATTTCAGGCATCAGGCCCCATATAAACACATACAATACAATAATAATATAACTTAAAAAATACTAACCCTTCACTTAAAAAAACTTCTAAGTCTTTTTTTAAATGAAAGAAAACGGCAGAAACAAGACGAGCCTATTAAGGCGTCTGCAATACCAAAAGCATCGCAAATGTACGTTGCCACCACCATAGACAACTCAGAAACACAAAAGCATCAAAGTTTTTACCTCTAACAAGAATTATAACAGCCGATCGATACTGTAAAAATCTCACCGTGATAACTTAGGTGAAGTGAGCGTGAAGTGAGCTATCAATACGGGTAATCCCTAGCATCAGGTGGAATGACAGTTCACTTCACCTTAGTTTTCACGGTGAGATTTTTACAGAATAGCACTGCTGGAAACTTTGAAGACATCTTATTGACGCACTGAAGTCTTGCCTTTGTCCGCCAGGAAGAGAAACGAAACTCACAATCAGATAAGTACTTCAAGAGTTAAAACTAAAAAGGTCCTTAGTACAAACATTCTTGTAGCATGTCCTGGATTTTTCTTTGTAATTTTCATCACCTCTTCTGCCTTCTATACTACACCGTGATGAACAATAGAAGATACGATAATAAGTAGGTATTTCAAAAGGCAACCAAACAACAACTGAAATAACAAAACCAACCAGGCAATAACTGAAGAATATTTTTCGAATCGTTCATAATTGCAGCTTAATGTTTGTGTAAATACCGATACCGGTTTTCCCGGTAATGCTTGGGCTGTCGAATAATATTTCAATAAAGGGAAACAACAGGAAATAAATAGCACGACGACAATGCTCTTTAATCATAATAGATCAAAACTAACTTTAAACATGTGTAACCAAAAAGTGTTTTTACAAAGAAAAAACAACCGACTTCCAAAAAAGACACTACAAAGTGAAGAATAAATTTAATTTTGGAAGTCGGTGTCGTTAGGTTCGCATTTTTGTTGTTTGCCATTCGACTTCCGAAATTAAAGTTATTTTTCACTTTGTAGTGTCTTTTTTGGAAGTCGGACGCATATTTTTGTAAAAAAAAAGGATTTTTCTCTTTTAAGTTCTACTTAACCCACAAAAACACACAACACACACACACACTACACACACAACACACTACATGTAACACACACACAACACTTCGCTTAACACTTCTACATGTTATGTAAATATCAGTGACAGGAAGTTATTATAACATCAGTAACTAAGTGACAAAAATAGGTATTATTGAAGCTAACCAAGCAAAGCTAATAAAATTTATATGGGACCACCCCTGTAGCATACCCTATGTCCATTACCATTAAAAAAATAACTTTCGAAACCGATTTACCATTGCCCAAGATATCGCATGACATACTTACAAAAACAATTTCGTTTACTTGAATTTTTACCAGTAACTTTAGTTTAAAAACCAAATTACTGAACTAATTTTGATAAAATTTCTTTGGGATCATTCTGAAAGTATATCGATTCAAATAAAAAAAAAAGAATTTTGCAAATCGGCTTACAAATAACGGAGTTCTGCGATAACAAACATAAAAAAATCGGCTGAATTGATAATAGAGGGGATTATCAATTCAGCCGATTTTTTTGAATTCGGTTAGAAAAGGCATTGCAACGCATGCCAGGCACTAGCTGATATCTAATAAACATTATGTAGCATCTATGGAAGAACATGAAATCTTGCTGCCTACTGAAAATAACCACTGAGTTTCTGTAAAAAATACGTTTATTTTTTAACTGTACCTAATCTCATGGTAAAAAGATTAACACGATAACAAGATTGGTGGCTTGCCTGGCCTAGCGTGCACCGGACGTACTAAAGTATCGGCGGGTGCATGTGGAGGCTCTTTTTATGCACCTAGGCTAATAGACCCATAACTCACACAATAACATAAAAAGAAAAACCATTTCTTCTGTGCTTCTGTGCTTCTGTGCTTTTGCATTTTTCATAAGAAATAAAATGTTTTTGTGTAACGTAGCGCTCCAAGTAAAATACTGGTATTCAGCTGTATCCGGTTAGAGTGGAAGGTGACCCCAACATAGTTGGGAAAAAGGTGAGCAGATTAAAGAGTATTTTAGCGTGTACTATGCTGAAATGTCTCATGTGCTTCAATAACTTATTACAGATGACATGGTGGCATGATGAGACAATAATACAGGGGCACCACCAAAACTGGAACGCAGCAACGCTGCTTTGTAACAGTTACGAGTATAGGAATGGTGGAAGTACTTCCCCGGACGCGTTCTTCCCAAGATACTTTACCGTCCAATTTATTTATTGCACGACTCATAATGAGTGCTAGAGAGTGTGTGTGTTAGAGAGTGCTTTAATACTTTAAGGTTCCACTAGTTGATATTTTTTCTATACAAATTTCGGGAGAGTATTACTCCACTGTTTCACATTATGCAAAACATTAAACATGATATCGTTTTGTCTTATTATTAATTTTGTTTCTACGGAAACAATAGAAAATTAAAAAGCCATAAAAAGTTATGAGCCAACAAATATTTATTTTTCTTGCTATTTTAACGCAATTTTGGGTGTAAATAAGTAACAAAAGAACTGTAAAATCTTCAAAACAAAGTCGGTAGCAACAAAGTTCAGTTATCGAAGAGTTCAATAAACTTTATTTCTAATTGATTTATGTAATGTTTTCTTCATAAAACTTGATTTTCCAAAGCAATTTTTGAATTTTTTACGCGCCTTTCAGTTTGGTACGGTGTTTCTGTGCATGAGAACTAGACGTTGTGCGTGTAGACTAGCATCTAACTGCTCGTCACTGTTACTATCTCTGTCGGACACGAAGCCAGGTGAGACAGCGTGCTTTTTGGCCATGACCTCCAGTGAGTTCGAGCTCGCGACTAGTTCCATTAAGCACTCAAATGTACATAGGCTGACCTAATGCCACAGGCGTTTTCTACCAGTCAACCTTTGAGTGACGCAGAGACAAACAGTGGTAGGTGCTATTACGAAAATTTTCACAATTTTTTTATAATATTTGCACAAAAATACAGGGTAGAAGGAACATTGAAGCGTAAACTGTAACCATAGGTATATTCAGCACATGACGTTCTCACTAACGTACAAAGTATTCATCAGTTATCAAAAAAATAAATACAGCTGTTTCATATAAAAGTGCTATAGGTACCTACGTCAAAATGAATGGAACAGCAATTTTTTTTTACCCTCATTTCAATTTTCAAACAACCGCCATTTTGTTTTTAACCCTAAAAGCGTCCATTCCCAATATAAATGCTCCTAATTATGTTACTTTAATAAAGTATCCCAAATTAATCAATTCGTGTGGTTCCCTTCCGCCTAATAACGGAACTTTTGCTTTGAATTTAATTAAAGTTAGCTGGAGACGCTTTTTTGTACAACGATTGAATGGATCGAGCTGACTCGAGAGTTGAGACGAGAACTCGACTTGTTCGGAAAAAGGAAGTTTTATTTTTACAGATTCTGATTGAGTTCTCCGAGAAAGTTTTTATGGTTGATCACTTGATCAGAAATAATACCTATTTTAGCGAAATAAAAAAGAAACTTCAACAATTCAACACGAATAGTACCTAATTTATTTTCCAATAGTCAAATTTTCTGTTTACGTCAATTCAAGTTCAAAACATAAGAACTACAAAGAAAAATACAACGCAACACGCTGCACTATATACGAAAGCACTAGATAGATATATAGGACAGACTTTAATATGTACACCATAAAGATCGCAGACATAAAATGTAGAAACTTTACAAGAGGTGACGTGACGGAGAGGAGGAGATGAGGTCTTATCGCCAAAAGCGATCTTTTAAAGACCTTTGGATGGATTAAGGAAGAAAGTAGAAATAATACTGCAGGTAGGCTGATGTGGTGTACCATTTAAATATGTATATTAGATACATACCTAAAACATATTAAACTTATCTATACATACATTATCATCATCATCGTCTGCCTAGCCTTTTCCCAACTATGTTGGGGTCGGCTTCCAGTCTAACCGGATGCAGCTGAATACCAGTATTTTACATGGAGCGACTGCCTATTTAAGGGGCAATTCTCGTAATTTTTTAGACAGTTCGCAGTCTGATCTCAAGTCTCAATCTGTCAAAAATACTTTTATTTTCCCTACATTTGGACAAGTTTTTGACATTTCTTTGTCGCCGTGATGAGACTGCGACTAGATTTTGAACGTTTTAAATTACGAGAATTGGCTTACTGATCTCCACAACCCACTTAGTATATATAGTTTTTTATCTCACGAAGCGACGCGCGCTTTATTTATGGTAACCAAGTGTACACAAACACGCTGTGAATATGTGTATAAGCGCAAGAGCTCTGGACACCATCCGTGATAATGGCGAAATCGTAGATGTATGTGTGTGCGTTTTATGTGCTGAAGCTTCTCGTCTTCATGCACACAGTCACAGCTTGGTTACCACAAGTAAAATACTACACACGGTAGTATTGGTACCTATACAAGTAACTGATATGGTTGTACACTAGTACAATGTGCATTTAAAGTACATAACATAGCGAGTGTGCTCGACGAAGTTCCGCAAAGCTGGTCGGATTATGTGCAGTCCAGTTGCGGCCGCATTAACTCTGTTGCAGCAATTGTTCTCGCACTAAAATCAGAATATTATGACGTAGCAAATATTGTACAACTAGTTACAATGTTGTAGGATTAATTTATAATATTGTATTATAGCCTGTGTTGTCTCAGTGCAGGGCCTTTGCCCTTCCCTCTTTTCAGTTGTCCCGGTCTACTGCGATTGTGGGCCAATCCTATAAGTTGGTGTGCTTTCGAAGAGAGCGTTTTTTGACACCGTAAATTCCTACCCCCGGCTGCCACCATTGTCATGACGTCATCCTTTTCACGACGACCATTACTGTAGCCCTTATGTGGCGGCCGTTATTTGGCGGCTACCGCTCTTCTAGGAACTTTAAGCAAGCCCCGTTAAACCTACAACATTTGCAAAAATAATGTGTCTATGTTGTATCCAGAAGTTTACTTATCCTGAGTGGATACACAGCACGGCCATTGTTCTCGCAAATGTTTAAAGGAGTTATCTGTCGGCGAGACATTTTGAGAGCGCAACTTATGTCCGACACTATGCACACAGCTCTCAAGCTTAGACATCGTGCTAATGGTCCAGCGATAGTGGAATCGTAGGAAATTGTATTTAAAGCATAATAAAAGACTTTTTGAACAGTCATCCTTGTAGATCTAAAAAAAGATTGATGGAACTTCTTCGTTGATCTATTTTTAAACCGGAGTTCGGGGTACTTTATTCCATTTTAAAGCGGAGGAGTTCTTTCTGTGTTTCTTAATATTTTCCTTGTAAGATATTAAATTACATGATTCAAATTCTGCTCCCTACATACTAAGAAACGAAAACCAAAAAAAAATGTCGCTTTGACAGACTTTCAGCCTTCTGGCAGTTTTTTATCATAACTTAGTCTATGTCCTTACACGACCGTCAGAGAAGGCAACGAGAAAATTGCTTTAAACCGGACTAAGTTCTTATGTAATCATACTTAGTGTGGAGTTCATACTGTAACATTACTTTAAGAAATGTTATTACGATGTGTACTTTACTTCGGTGGAAAAAGATTCACTATGGCTGTGCAAAGATCTCTGTAACGACTGTCTTTGGCAAACAATAATCTACAATGTGTAACTGAATTAATGCACATTTAGAAAGTTGTTTGTTCAGTATCGTTCACTGAATCGATTTGTCATTTTTAAGATTATATAGGTAATGTTTTGCCAAAAAAAAAACTACCTACGTAAATAATTATAGACACCCTTCTGCTCTACAGTCAAGACAAACCAAAATAGACGAAATAAAAGTGGATGTTGATCCATATAGGTATGTCAATATTGTCAACTTTGACGAGTTTTATTCTCATGATTGATAAACTCCTACACCGTTTAACCGATCATCTTTAAAGTTATCACAATGTATCTATGGTTGGGGTTTCGCTGCGTGATCAAATCAGAAATGAGGAGATCCGCAGGAGAACCCAGGTAACTGACACAGCACGTAGAATTGCCAAACGTGGCAATGGGCAGGGCACATTGTTCGCAGAACAGATGACCGATGGGGCTGAAAGGTTCTGAAGTGGCGACCGCGTACTGCAAGACGTAGAGTTGGAAGGCCTCCCACAAGGTGGATCGACGACCTTGTATGTAGGAACCCGTTGGATGCGAGGAGCACAGAACCGGTCGAAGTGGAGGTGCTTGGAGGAAGCCTATGTCCAGCAGAAGACGTCTTTTGGCTGAAATGATGATGAAGATGTTTGCATGAAGCAGGCTTTTATAGAATTTTTCATCCTCCACGCGTGCAAACCCACGAGCAAAAGTTATCGGGGACTGTTAGCCTGCATCATCCCATTGCTGGGTAAAGCTTCTCCCCATGACTTCCAGCTCTTTCGATCCAGGGCTAAAGTGGACCACTGGTCGTGTGTTTTGTCCAGCTCAGCCCGCCATCTTCTACGGGGTCTGTCGCGACGCCTTCTAGCTGTGTCAGGGCTCCACGTGGTGGTTACTTTAGCCCACATATCATTGGGCATACGGCAGACGTGGCCAGCCCAGTCACACTTCAGCTTAGCGGCTTTTTGAGGAACATCAGTAATCTGTGTTTTGGAGCGCAGTGTGGTGTTGCTAATATGGTTGGGGCAAGGACAAAAGTTAGTAGGCTATAAAATCGTGTGTGTTTAAGTACCTATATACGGTAGCATGGACATTGGACACTGAAGCGCAATCTGTTATCTTGGATGTAGTATATGATTCTGGAACCCCTGCGTAATTTGTTTTTTCTGTGGCGGCATTTTTCTCTATGAAGCAGCAGTTTTTTTTGGAAAAACAAAAAAAATGTAAAATTTCTAAGCTTGGGGTCTTGAATCATGTAAAAATTTGTGCGTCGATGTCCGTGACAACCGGTGGAATCACCATTTAAAAAATCTTATTAAGAAACTGAACCAGCACCCTAATTGCGTAACACACTATCAATCGGAATCTGAACCATTTTGAAGCAAATTGCTAATCCATTGCTTCATAATTTCGAAAAATTCGTCTGCTCAACACGTAATAACGCAATGAACGTTGTTGAACTGTCAAAATGAAACTGATTCCGATTGATAATGTGTTACGCAATTGCCCCGCTGGTGGCGATAAGACCGCCCATTGTGTCACCCTTTGCCAAAATTTCTATATCTAAGTCTGTAATTTATATGGTGTACATAATAAAGAGTATTCTATTCTTGGCAACAGACCGAGGAAATCATTCAGAAGTAGGTAAGTAAAAAAAACGCAAGCTAAGAAAATCTACATTCTGCGGCATCTACATTCCGCAGCAACATTACGCAAAATACCTACTCACATAATATCTGCATTATAGACACACTTACTGCAGTCGTACCTAAATATATTTACTGAAACAAGGCACTTATGTAAATCAAGGAAGATAGGAGCTGCGTGCCAGATGTATCACCAGTAATAATAAATTGACTTTTATAATAGTCTCTCCGACCGATTTCGGTCACGGTGGCCAATCTCAACGGAGATTAGCCGGGTACGAGTACGCAGGAGATATTATAGTGTACAAGTGTGCGCGCAGACACAGGTGCACTCTCTGTTCCTTTACTCTCATAGTCCGATGAGACGGCAATCCGACACGACCGGGGAGAGATGAGGCGCAGGACCAACGGCTTTACATGCTTTCCGAGACACGGTGGTATTAAATTGCCAACTTCCAAACTCCGGACTGTTACTAAGAAATTCCTAATGGAAAAACTCAATAACACTTTGTCCGACCCGGAAATCGAACCCAGTACCCCACGCTCAGCAGTCGCGCTTGCAACCACGAGACCAGCTCGGCAGTTAGTTACGGGGGTTTACAGGGGGTTAGTTTTATAGAGGCATAAGGAACAGGGTGTAAAGTTCACTCATCCTGTATGGAAAAGGGAGGATCCTCCGACCGGCGACGGGTCTCGTGTAAAGTGGACAGCTGCCCAACGATTGATGTCAGGACGTTGACAACGTTGATTGTTTACGTATCCATTAAATTAATTTATGTTTTTTTTATCGTGCTTAGATATCAATACCCATCATATATGGGAAGTTTCGCTAGCAAATTTAATTTGATCCTGTATATGCTAATTGTGTGCTACTACAACTAGCTTCAACTTTCTGACTAACTGACCGACTAGTTAATTTTGACAATTCAAAAGTGCCTGAAAATGGTTTAATTGAAATACTTAAATGCTTTGAGTTTTGAGCTTGTGGCAAACTGCTTGCGCGATGCAGGATTTAGCGTGTGTCAGTTTTTTATACGAAAACGGCATATGATGTAGATTATTCAACTTAATACATAGATATGTATAAAATATTGTACAGCACCCCTAGCGGTAACTAATTTTACAGACGCTATCGAAAAATATGCTTGCGATAGTACTTAATTACGTAACTAAGTACTATCGCAAGCATATTTTTCGATAGCGTCTGTAAAATTAGCTCACTAGCATTATGACGTGTGAAATATTGTTTACATTAAAAATGTACATTTTTGAGTTTTTTGAGTCAAAATAATGTCTGGAAGAGCTTATTTAACATGGAATATGTTAGCGGCCGCTGAATTTGAAGGCCAACGACGTGAACAACGTAAATTTCAAGCCAAAATTGGTGACAAGGCCTTCGTACTGCAGTGAGACAATTTCAGGCTCATTTAATAAATTTTTCGTATTCTATATCGCTGAAAAAACAAAAAATACGCGTTCGTAACTAACAAATTAACAAAATAGAATCAGATATTTAACAAAATAATGTTAATCCTTTTCTAAAGCCCATTCATAATATAGGATGTCTCATCTCTTCCCCGTATCTCTCATCTTTTACCCTTTGAACTTCGCTAAATCCTTATGGGACGAAATTGGGACATAAGGATGAGATTTCATCCCATATTGTAGGCTTACCAAGAACTGGACTTTGATAAAAAATGTTTGGCTAATTCTTTCGTGTGTTCCAAGGGATTTTTGAAAAAGGTCTCTTATCGCGATTACCTTTTTCCAAAAGGGTGAATAAGTCTTATGTAAATTTAATCATAAATAAAGATCAACAAATCTGAAGCGTGACCATGCAAGCCTTATGAAAATTATTAGGTTTTTTTAATCGACCATCCTAATCCTATCCTAAATCTAATAAGAACGAATACAGCTACGGGCGGATTTTTCCAACGCCAGATATTTTTTATCGGAGGAATAATTTTGAATTTTTGACAGTTCTACCACAGATACTGTGGTATCTGTCAGTATCTGTGGTAGAACAACAAATAACAAAACTGTTAGACGACAATTTTATTCCACAATAAAAATATCTGTCGATTGTTAAATTAGCCCTAAGATATTTTAATATTTCGTTGGAGAGCATTTCATTTGCCCGTATAAAAAGCGTTAAAAAGCGATCTGCATCGGCCGGGAATCGAACCCGGGCCGCCCGCGTGGCAGGCGAGCATTCTACCACTGAACCACCGATGCTTATACAAATTACGCAAATATAACTCTTAGTACGTGAGCTAAAGTATTAAGAAGATGCACGCATTGAGCAAGACAAACACACCTTTCACCACGATTAACATGATTGCGCTATATTTACAAACTAGCGACCCGCTCCGGCTTCGCACGGGTGTAATGCAATTTAATAAATTTAATTAAATAATTAATCATTTTAATTTAATGTTTTTTATTAACTTGCCGCCAGCCCCTGCCGCCGATACCGCAGCAACCGCTATGTCCCTGCATTTTAAATCTGTAATATCTTCGAAAATATTAATTTAAATAACATGCTGTACTTTCACGTTTTTGTTTATATATAACTTTTTTATGTTTCGCGTTCTGTGTCCAAATAAACATTATTTTTCCTTTTATTATTTCAACTGAAACCACCTTTACGGCTAGAACGCCAATTCTCTTAATTTAAAACGTTCAAAATCTAGTCGCAGTCTCATCTTGGCGACAAACAAATGTCAAAAGCTTGTCAAAAAATTAGAGGTATTTTTGACAGATTGAGACTGAGGAGCAATTCTCGGAATTTTAAGAGCGCCGCCTCATTAGCAGAATATAAATACAGTGAGGTAGAAGGTAGGTAAAAAAAGGAACATACATAAATACGTGTTTAGTACACATAAAAATTAACGCCTTTTACGAAACAAATAATAAAATCGTAAAAAAACAGCTGCTTCAATTTACGTTCGCATAACTCAACAAAATGTCAGGAACAGCTGATGTTTTTTCGCGGTTCCCGGGTTGGTTCTATAGTTAAATTTGTTCATGATGATGAGTAGATACCTACAATAACCCCTTTTCAAGTTGCTTGCAACCTTTTACAATTCTACAGACTAAATTAAGATAGACTAAAGAACAGAATCTACTCGTAATGCTTCCTACTTTCTACAGATTTGATACGACAGAGGGGCATTAAATTACACTACGTATACTATACGTGTTTAGTATTAATTCGATAAGGTATAAAAATAAAAAGCTCCAAAATTGAGAATTTTTTTTTTTCAAACAAACTAAATAGCTTACAAATCAGAGTAAAACGCAACCACCCTTTGTAAATAAAGGAAAAACCCAAATTTCATAGAAACTTGGACCTGGCGACTGACCTTACAAAGTGGCAACGTCGTCGCACGCGCGCCGGGGCGCGGCATGTGTTTCGTGTCGAAGCGGGCGGCCGGCGGTGGCGCGGGCGGCGGCTTAGGCCTCCGCTCGCGCTGGCTGTTATGTTAGATAGTTTTGAAGTACGCCGACAACAAAAACACTAAATTTTTAAATTCTCTATGTGTCCTCCATTCACATTAATGCACAAATTATACCGACGGAGAATATTGTTATTTAGTTTTCTAATTAAATCACTGTCCGTCGCTAAGCACTTTAATTTGTGAAATGCTAAAATAATCCTGTTTTTTAGTTCAACAATTGTATTTACCTCGGAGGCATACACTTCACCCTTAATGTATCCCCACAAAAAGAAATCCATGGGAGTGAGGTCCGGAGATCGTGGTGGCCACCGAACAGGTCCGAATCGACCGATCCATTGCTGCCCAAACATTTCTGTGAGCCGCTCCCTGGAAGCCATCACAGAATGTGGAGGCGCACCGTCCAGCTGGTACCACAACTTGCGATGAACGGCTAAAGGTAGTTGGTCAGTGTACTCGGCTACAGGACCACTTAATAAATCTAAAAATTTCGCCGCTGTAAGGGTGCCGTCAATAAAAACAGGGCCGATAATATTATTATTATGGATACCAGCCCACACATTGAGAGAAAATCTGTACTGGTGTTCAGATTCTCGAAACACGTGTGGATTTCCCAAACTCCAGTACCGGAGGTTTTGCCGATTCCAGATGCCGTTCCGAGTAAAAGTACACTCATCGGTCCATATTACATTTGTTAAGAAATGGCGGTCTTCGGATGTTTTATTTAATAGCCATTGGCAGTAACTGTTCCTGATCGGTAAGTCTCTCGATAACAAAGCTTGCACCTTCCGATATTTATAAGGTTTGCGTTTGTTACGTTTTAGAACCTTGTGGATGGTTCTATGGCAACATCTAAACTGCCGGGCGGTTCTGTGCAGACTCGTTGTCGGGTTGCGGGAAAAATGATCTAATATTCGTTCGTCCCATGCAGCGGGTATTTGCCGCGGTGGCACTCCCTCCTGTTGCGGCACTACACGTTTATTGTCCCGTAATCTTTGTACTGCCAACTGTATGGTGCGGGCGTTCCTAGGGCAATTGCGGCTGTCACCATACCTTTCTCTGTATGTTCGCAGAGCTAATGCTGCGTTTCCACGGCATTCACCGTAAATTAAAATCATGTCAGTGTATTCTGACGCCGTGTAAGTTAGACGAGGCATTGTTGAACACTTTAATTAGGTATACACACACACACAACCAAAGTTTAATTACGTGTCCTATCACAATAAAAAACAGTAAATCACAAAAAAAAACACTAACACTAAATAATTATAATAGCAAGTTACGTGTCTTGTCACAATAAAAAAAAAGAAAGAAGTGTCCTATTCACAATAACAAAACAAAATCACAATTGTCAGCGCACGAGTTCGACAAAACAATAGCGGCACAGGACTTCCGTGTTACGTAACGTACGTCCCGGAAGGATAGCGTTGGCGCACTGAAAAACCAAGTTTTTTAGTTTTTAGAGGCCCCCCTCGCAAGGACCAAAGATGCAATAGCAACACACTGACCTATTTCTATTTCTTTTACGCGCGTGATGTTTTGCTAATGGGATTGTCACTTTCTTTTGTAGGACGTATTTGCTTATGACTTGCGTAAGAGCGGCAACAACGTATCGTAGATTTATCGTTTTAAGGTACATGACCTATGCCTATAGACATAATCAGCTGTTAAGAAAAATACATCATGTTCAAACGGGCCAAAAACTTAAAAAGTCATTTGCGACTAAACTACTGTTTCAATTTAAATGATATTTGGTACAGAGCTTGAAAATGGTACCTAGTATAAGCAGTTTAAAGGAAAGCCTTTCTGTCGTATCAACTTTGTATAATCCTACTCATATTATAAACGCGAAAGTTTTTGAGGATGGTTGGATGGATGTTTGTTACTCTTTCACGCAATAAGCAAAAACTACTAAACGGATTTGTATGAAATTTGGCACACAGATAATTTATAACTAGGATTAACACAAAGGATACTTTTTATCTCGATATTCCCAAAGGATCTAAACTTATGTGGGTGAAACCGTGGGGCGCTGCTAACTATACTATACTAATATTATAAAGAGGAAAGATTTATATGTATGTTTGTAACGAATTGGCTCAAAAAGTACTGGACCGATTTTAAAAATTCTTTCACCATTTGAATGCTACATTATAACTGATTAATAAAGGCTTTTTTTTCTTTTTTTTTCCACCCGTGCGAAGCCGGGACGGCCCGCTAGTAATGTAATTAAGCAGAAGAGTGCGTTTGTTTGAACGCACAAAGTACTAATCGGATTTGAAAAACTTTATAGGTCAATTCTTGAGGATGGTTATAAACTATTTAGTATCACGCAACGACCCATAGGAGCCAACGAAAAAAGTCAGAAACGAAGAAATAGCGGGAGCGGGCGATGCGATTCGACGCGGTGTATCGGGTGTCGAAATTTCACAAGGACGAACTCGCGGGCAGAAGCTTGTAGATTATAAATTAAAACAAATATTATAATTTTACCATCCCTTGTAATTTAATTAAACATTCTGCAGCAGATTGCACGATATTACATTTTTGCACGGCATTTTTCAATGTACAAAATGGTAAACTTTTTTAATAATATTTCTTGAAGCTGGTATGAAATAATGAAAAAATAAACTAGTTAATCAAAACATGTTTTTGTTTTTAACTATGTTTTTTTACGCTGTTTTGTATTTGAGACACATCAAATAGAACAACAAGGTAGAAGGTATCTACTCAAACATGTGTCCATAGGAGTAGACAAAAACTACAGAACTCCACCTGCTACGATCCCTACGCACTCGATTTACTTCGTTTACGTTCAACATCGTACACGTTAGTACGTGTACGATGTTGGACGTAAACGTTATGACTTACGGAGCCGAAACGTGTGGACACTCACGGTACGGCTGGTCCATAAATTCAAGGTCGCTCAGCGAGCTATACTTGGTCTCTTTTTTATTTTATCAAGAACCTGGTACTTGTTGACAGGCCTACGCTGTCCTTCCATACCTACTGTAATTTGAAAACATTGTAAAATCCAATTATTTTTAAAAGAATAACCGTGGAGTTTCTTGCCGATTCTTCTCCATAGGAAACGACCAATTGGAACCGTGCACCTCGTGCCCATGTAGGCGTATGTGAAATAAAATATTTTGTTTTTGATTGATTTGAGGGATCGACTCCGCAACGAGGTGATCCGACAGAGAACCATAGTTGTCGACATAGCTCACAGAATACGCAAGCTGAAGTGTCAATGTGCTAGCCATATTAGCCGTAGAACCGATGACCGGGATAAACGTGTTCTTTAGTGGAGACGCCCTCAGGCTAGGTGCAGCGACGATCTTCGCAAGGTGGCTGGTAGCAGTTGGATGAAAGTTGCCGAAATGAATTAGAGAATGTCGTGCAATCACAGTTAAAGATAGACCTAGATAACGCAAGTATCACGATCTGTATGAAAACCAAGCGTGCCATTTTTTTGACTACCTACTATGTCGTCACAAGCGCTCTTTCTCACTCACGCTCACCCAGCCAACAGTACACAGGACTGAGCGCGAAAGTGGCGGCTTACGATTTTTGAACGTAAGTTGATGCGATTATTGGCACGCGAAGTATTTGCTCTTGCGTTATTGCGTTATATATGCCTATGTATCTATATCTGTGCGTGCAATAGATTATACATTATACATGCACGCCGGTGGGGTGATCTATAATCATGGTATAAAACAAACACATTTTATAATAATGGCTCGTACTTGGTACTTTCCCAAAAAGCAGCGTTTATTCCTTTCGGATGAAATATGGTTTAAAATAAAACTATCACCGAAAACTTCTAACGACGCCAAAAAGGAGAGAATTACTGTATTAATCCTTGAGACCGAAAACTTTTGAAAAAAGGAAGGAAGGCCAGCCATTGAAACACCCTAAAAATGAAAAAGCCATTTTCGCTCAGTGCTTTCTCAAAAGACAGCGCTTTCTCCATTCGGATGAATTATGGGCTAAAACCACAAAGTCCAAGAACTTTTAACGACGCCAAAAAGCAAAAACTACGGAATTGGATCTGAAGGGCAATTCTCGTAATTTTAAGAACGTTCACAGGCTGATCTCAGTCTCAATCTGTCAAAAATACCCCGAATTTCCCTACATTTTTGTCAAACTTTTGACATTTGTTTGTCGCCGAGATGAGACCTCGACTAGATTTTGAACGTTTTAAATTAAGAGAATTGGCCTTCTGAAGTCCGACTGCAGTAAAATAAAACAAAGCATTTTGATCAGCAGTGCGAAAAAACCACCTAGAAATAAAACAATAAGACATATTCCCGTGCCGATAATGAAAACCGAACTCAACGCGAATACAAAGCGCAGCCTCCAGGGGTAATTTATAGTAAAAACTTATGGGGAATAAAATGGCGCCATCTGGGGTGTTTATATGAGTTCCCACTTGTTTAGCCAGCATTATAGTTTCGTCTCATAAAATATTAGGGAACGAACATTGGCTGTTACCTGTCGGGTAGTTTACGAGAATTTTAGTTAAGGTTATTTAGTGGGTAGTTAAATGATAGGGTCAAAACTAGGTAAATAGATTTAGTGGATGAAAATATTTGCTTCCATTTTCTAACTTCGGGAAAAACGCTGTTTATTTGTGGATTTTTTTTACATTTTAAAAGGTTTGGAAACAGGCCAATAGCCTTGTAGCAGAAGACTTAGAAAAAACTGATGAAACTTAAGTGTAACGTGTCCCAAAATTCAACGATAAGCAGGCACAGAGGGTGAACTTGATCATGAATACTCGAAAAAAAAAATCTCAATTTTTTGGTCAAACATACATATTAGATGTTTGACATTAAAAGGTGTCTAAAAACTTTTCTTACAAAAAAAAAAAAACACCAAATTTAAAAAAAAACACTACAAAGTGAGAAACAACTTTTATTTCGGAAGTCGGTGGCACGAAACGAAAATACGGAACAAAATTAATATGGGACCACCTCTGAGACATATTACCATGTTCATTAAGAAAATAATTTCCGAAATTGATCCACAATTGCATAGAAAGATATCGCGTAACATACTCGTACAGATAAAAAAATGCAGTCGATCGAGAACCTCCTCCTTTTTGAAGTCGGCAAAAACACTTTGTATCTTGACAGCCATTATTGCGTGACCGTTCCCAACTTTGGAAATCAAAGCTTAACACGAGAAAAATACACAGTTCTTCAGGCTGCACTTCAAACCATCGACTTCAAAGCGATGTACGTACCTAAATCAAAAAGTGATCAAGTGAGCACATTGTGGGTGCACAAGTAGGTACCCGGGACAGAAGACGTTATGTACTTAGATTTTCTCGCAACTTGTATTTCCCTGACGCAGCACTCGACGACCCAGATGACGGCAAAAACTTTAGTAGAATATCAGCTGAATACTTTAGACTTCTGAGCGTATTGAACATAGTCGTTTTATTCTACAAAAGCAATAATTTTTGGTTCAGTAAAATCTCTGAGAGAAACAGTTTTATCTTGCTTCTTAGTTCAGTGGAAGAATAACAACCTTGTTACATTTGAGGCTGATGTTTCCATCGCCAGATAAATTTTATTCGAGGAATAAAATTGACGTTTGACAGTTTTTGTATGAAATAACTGCAAACATTTCATAATTATTAAGGGCCTATACTACCGCAAATGCCTTAGCATGATCCTCCGTTATGTCGAAAATACTGCAGCATTAATTTTGAAATAAATATATGGTAAAGTTGAGTCTTATGTTTGACGAGAACACGATTCCATAAAATTTTCTCGATAGAAAAAAATCCAAAGTTACCTCCAAACCGAACAATAAACCGCTGGTATTCAAAAAATACTTCAAATTAGATCATGAAACTTTGTATACTACCGAACTAACTATAAAGCAGGTCTAATGTTATTTTTTTTTAATTACCATTATTTTCACCGTAAAAAGCAAATACCTAAACTATTGGCGCTGCCTGCCGCCTAGCACCGCACTCTGTCTCGCTCTCACTCAGTCTTCGAGCAGTATCGTGCGAGCGAGATAAAGAGTGAATTTTAGCTGAGGTAGTATAGGCTCTTAATGTGTTGTTTCCGAAAAATGCAAGTTGGCAGGGACTTTGTTCCGCAAATTGTAACCATGAATTCAGCACATGATTCTTAATGCCTTAAAGAGTAGAAATTTTTCGTCGGTTATCATAAAAAATCAGCTGTTTCATAGAAAAGTGCAATACTTACGCGGTTCAAATGTATGGAACAGCAATTTTTATTTTTTTTTAATAACCTAAGATGTCCCAGTACCTATCTTATGTATGCCACTATGACTGTTTTGCATTTCAGCAAAACAGGTATTATGACTGAACAAAATACACAGTGTTGCAGCCACTGCAGCTATTATCTAGCTGGTGAGCTGAAGAAGAACCTGTGAAATTGACAGCTTCGCGCCAAGCGTCCTTCTTGATTAGAAAAGGACGCATGATGGCGAAAGACAAAGACAGGTACAAAACCATGGATAATAATAGGCTTGTCAACTGAAAAAATCTAATTAGTCCGTCAGTTAGATTATAAAAAAATATTTGACCCGTATTTTTGCTTTTGTTACGTAAACCAAATTTGACGAAGATACGACGCCTAATATGTAAGCCGCATAATATGTGAAACACCAGTGCCTAAAAGGAATGTCAAACATTACCAAATTCATTAATAAAGTTTTTTTAATTTATATAAAAATCAATAATGAAAATGGAGTTATCGGCGAACTGCGGACTTTTGTGCAATTTAAAAAGCAATTTACGGACTCACGCTTCGGAGATGAAGAATCTGAAGATTCATCCGTGCGAATGGTTCATTCATTTTGTAATTTATATCTTAAGTTTATGAGCAGAGTTGAACATAAAATTGTAAGATATTTTTATGGTACCTACATAATAAGTGTTTAATAGTAAAATAAAATCGAACAACTTAGTACTGGGAATTATTTTAAAGAAAAATGTGTTGCAGTTAAAAAAAAGTCCTTCCGGCCAAAATTTGGTCATGGCGACCAATCTCAGTGGAGATCAGCCTTTGGCGCATGCGATATTTTAGTGCACCAGGTGTATGCGCAGACAAGGAGCGCTCTTTCTTCCCTCACTCTTATAGTCTAATGGGAGGGCAATCAGACACGACCGGAGATCAGGCGCAGGACCAACGGCTTAACGTGCTTTCCGAGGCATGGGAGTATCACACCGCCAACTTCGCCATGGAAAAACCCAATAACACTTTTATCCGATCCGAGAATCGAACCCAGGACCCTTACGCTCAGCAGTCACGCTTGCGACCACGAAACCAAAGGAGCACAAGAGGATTAACAAGTAGGTAAATAAAAATCAATTTCAATGACTGTGAATGTGAAGACTATGTGGGTTAATTTTATTTTGCCTTTATTTTTTTCTCAGATAGTTTTAGTCATGATCTGGCAGTTTGAGTAATTTATGCGACCTACCCAAATGTCCTTTCTTTGGTATTGTTCGTCGAATCGTTGAGCTCCTTAAGTTTGAGTTAAGCTGCATGATTACTGACAAATGCGTGCACTGACTGGACAAGTCTGCTCAATCTGTGTGGTTCTTTCAGACACCAATCTACATGGTCTCCACATGATCTGACCAAGATTATGTCTGAACTTTAAAAGAGACTGTGACCTCTGAATTTGTTTTGGCCTTTCTTCTCAGAGTAGTCAGATAGGAAACGCCGACCTCATCTCGTTTTTTAAAATATGATTGAACTGTAAAAGTGTTTGTACAAAACTACTTACAGAAATAAAATCATTTATCTGCCTAGGTTTTTTCCAAGCTATGTTGGGGTCGGTTTCCAGTCCAGCCGATTGTACCTGAATACCAGTATGTTTACATGGAGTGACGTTTTATCTGACCTCCACAACCCAGTTACTGGGTAACACGATACCCCTTGGTAAGACTGGTAGTCGAACTTACGCCTGGGAACCAACGGTTTAGGGCGGTTCCGCACTACAGCCGATCCGACTTCAAACCGAATTGGGAATGTTCTAAATGTTGACGTATAGAATTAGAATGTAGTGCGCCTCATACAATTAGGACTACGGTTACTTCGGACCGGCATTTCTCGGATTCAGATCGGATGTAGTGCGGAACCGCCGGAACGTGCTTTCCGAGGCACGGAGGGGTCTCGATATGTAATGGTCGGTCATCCATCCACGGACCGACTCCGGCAAGCGTAGCTTAACCATTGATCGCCCGTGGGGCTGTTTTTAGTTAGCCACTAGCCCCATATTGTAAGAGTATTAGTAAATATTTTAATGATATGGTATGGTAAAATAAGCTCCAATTACAAAATGTTGCATAATTTCTGAAATTATACATCACAGGACAATAAATACTGTCCAATAACAAAAAGCTATTTATATAAATAATAATGTTATTTTCAGTTACAATAGAATATTTTATACCAAAACAATTGAACTATCCGCTATAAAATATATCACTGACAGACAAAAGTCATAACGGAATAATAGCGTTATTCTGAATTCAATTTTAACAAAACAATGCCTGAATTAAATGCTAGTATTTTATGGCTCGCTTTGTTATTATATTGCCTTTTATTTAATAGTAAAATCAAAACTAAATTTTATACTTGCAATCAGCACTTAACTCTAATTTAAGTCTAGTTTAGTGGGTGTATTTTCTATTTCTCATGTACCTTCAATTTACGAGCGGTGGTATCGGCCCCGACTTAAGATTTAAAGGTCGTGAGTTCGAACCTTTTTTTTTTTGAGGGTGTGAAATCATCAAATGACCCCTCCCGCTCTGGGTGGAGCGGAAGGGAGTGTCAGACTCTTATTGACTAAAACCCACCTGTCCGTACTCCTTACTTAGCCCTTTATGTTCCGGGGAGCGTAGCGGTAACCCTTTCTGACAATCCCGCTGCCCCGGCAAACTTTGGCCCTAACAGGCCCCTTCCCTGTTGCTGACATCTCTTTGAGGCGCGCGTGGAACAAGTACGCGCCGTCTGGCACGGGCCTGGTCCTGATCGGACCGTGAGTTACCCACTACTCTCCGTCCGCAGGCCCACGCCGACGGTGGCCGGGAGTCGTCACGCGACTCCCGACGCCCGGGAGCGTCTCCTGCGGCGGCTGGGACGTGAGGCTCTTTCCCTGAACCGTCCAGCCACCTCATTCGCTAGTATAACTGCATTGCAGAAGGAGGTGACTGCCTCCCACTCCCTCTCGCTCTGGACCATGGCTTGAACCAGGGCCGGGCGCAAGAGGTCGCCGCCGCTACAGATCGCCTCTACGAGAACACCCTGACAAGCACTTTATTTTTTTTATTTAATTTCATCACCACTGCTCTCAAAATGGTGAAGGAAAACATCGTGGAGAGACCAGCAATTCTTAGAACCAAAATTCGAAGACATTTACTAACCCGCACAGGGCCTGCGTGGTGGATTATGGCCCACTCCCACTCATAGAGAGGAGGCCTGTACCCCGCAGGGGGAACATTAGGGACTAATCACAGTTATTCAGCTCTGTTCAGCTTTTGTCCATAGAAAACAATGATTTTGTATGAGATGCGTAGGCATCCGTTCAGCCGCGGAAAGCTGAACGGACTTCACACAAAATCATTGTTTTCAAAGGACAAAAGCTGAACAGAGCTGAATAAGTGTGATTAGTCCCTTATAGGCTGATTATTGTGTTACAGTTTACAACGAAGGTCGGTAAGTAAACTCTTTTTTTTTTTGTGGGATATTGTACAAATACAAACAAATACAAACAAACAAATTAAAGTGAAACTATCGAAATGTGTGTTATAAAGAACGTTGCGGCAATCACTAAGTAGTTACATACAAATTAAACTGAAACTATCGAAATGTGTGTTATAAAGAACGTTGCGGCAATCACTAAGTAGTTCCATCTGTACAAAAAACGTTAACCTAGTGGACAGAGAAAAGTCTTTATTCCAGAACGTACTATTCTAAAATTCAAATCCCCAATCTTTCTAATCCGAATTTCATTCACATACAATAAATTCGAAATCCAGAGCGTTATTTTATTTGAATTTGGAACGTTAACTGCGATCCAACGCGACCTCATTATGTCGCGCTGATTTAAAAAAATATTCGCGAACGAAATGCGGTGGCACGGCTTTATATTTCGTGAATACCTGGATGTAAATTAATGTATTTTTGAGTGAGTGAACGTATGAATATTGAAGAGGAGTTTTGAAGGCTTTAAATAGAGAGCTTAGCAGGCTCACATAGCCTCACATCATGATGAGAACGAGTCAAATTAAATAGGTACCGTCTTTAACTTTACATTAAAGGGGTTTATTTAAAAATGATTATTAAAATTAAGTGACGTTTAAACGTCAAAAATGTATGGTTAAACAGTCGTTAATCTCTACTTGAAACAACATATAAGAATATCTAAAAGGGATAATGTTTGTCTTTCACCTTTTTGTACTCCCGTGGCCCTTGTCATAATGAAAACAATTTTGACACCTATCCCTGTAATGTTTCCACATTTATTATATGCTTTTCCCTTTTTTTTTGTCTCAACATCCCTGCTTAAATATAGAACAGGAAAAAACATTTATAATATTTTATCCTATACTTACTGTGAACACTAATGATGTTTTATTTTATTCTGCCTTTGTTACCAAAAGCTGTGGTGTGTGGTACTATATAATATTACCGTGGTGGTACCTTCTACTTCCATGCCCTAACCATATTCCGTATTCTGTCATTCAAATACAAAAAACATGGGTCCCAACAAGGCATTCTAAATTCAAATAAAAATGTCATGTTAGTAAGAATGCGTTTCGTTTTACGTTGACAGCGCGGTGTGTCACACGGCTCCTTCCGGGATGGGCAGAGTTCCAAGTGCCAGAACATGTCGTGTTGGTTTACCATAAAAAGTTGCATGCATTGTGATTGTTTTACTATAACGGTGTACCTACTTCTTCAGTATGGAGATAGTGATGTATGTTTTGGAAAATAAAGTTTTATGATGTCATGTGGAAAGTAACTTCTAAACATAGTAAAATTTCCTTATTTGTCTGAAACCCCAACTAGTAGAATTCTAGGTATAAAAGCGGAAGTATCAATTTCATTAGTGTTTATAAACTTTTATAATCGGCTGTCTAACACAAACCTGACCTTTTTTTATTAGAACTGCTATAGGTCTCCACGGATTTGTCTTTTTAAAAAAAAATATTATTTAGTTTAGGATGATAAGTATATTTTAGGATATTATAGTTTTAGGTAATTTTAGGATATTTTAGGATAGCACGCGAGACCCTTGGGCAGAACCGTCTGCTACCGAGATTGAGTGTCAACTGAACTCGAAAGGTCGTATTCAATCGAGAAGTAGATAAGAGCTGGCAGCGCCGACGAGGCGCTGATCTAGCATTAACCCCTACAGATTTAGGGTATAACAGAACGAAGTTCTTTAACGCCGCTTGCGGTAAGAATAAACTAGTAGAAATCATCACGTAACGAATAATGAGGTCAAAATGAAAAACCAAGATGGCGGTTGCAATTTTTTTTAAATTTTTAATCATTTTATAACTTTCGCAGCCGCCATTTCATTTTGGGCTTCGTTCCTGCCCATACCCAAACGTTTTTTTTTTATAAAGTAATGCTAGCTCTATTTTACTTTTTAAAAAATGTAGATAATACTTAGGAAAATACTACGGTAGGTATCATCAAGACACAATCTCATAAAAATAAACACCAATTCTCCTTGCCAGACATAATATTTCAATCGACAATTCCCTAAAGAAAAATGGTAGCAAACGATAAAGTTTAGTAACAAGTGGGTCGATTTATGTATAATGTATAATTCATATCTCGATCGATATTCATGTAAGTCGAGGGGTTTGCATAAAAAGATCAGTATTCGAGATATGGTGCGTGGTATGGTAATAAGACCCCTTTCGTGTGATTTAAGACAACCCATATTAAATTTACTTTTGGGTTCAGTTTGGTTCGTTTTCCGTTTTCCGGGTAATTCTATTCAAAGGTACGGCTGAAAGTTTTTGCATATTGTCTGTAGAATGAATATTAATTTTATGGGGTATTTCAGGTGATCATATTTCTTCTGACCTAATAATACCAGTTTATTTGGGATCGATGCAACATGTCTTTTTCTTCCATACATCTCTATTAGTCGTCATCTCGGTAGTCACTCCCTTTCTAGCCTTATCACAGTAAATCCATCTTTTCTTTGGTGTTCCCGCTTTTGGTATTTGGGATATTTCGGGTACCAAAGCGTTATAGTAGAAATTAAAATCGGTTCATAAAAATAAAAGAATTTATAACACATTTGCTCGTAAAGGGTCTCTTTTTTCACCAATTTCAATATCGTAATGTATGCCATTACGTACTTGTGCATTATTGTAATGTAAAACGCACGAGTTTCTTTTTAAGGGCCTATACTACCTCAAATGGCTTAGCATGATCCTCCGTTATGTCGAAAATACTGCAGCATTAATTTTCAAATAAATATATGGTAAAGTTGAAGATGAATGTTAGGTCTTATGTTAGACGAAAACACGATTTCATAAAATTTTCTCGATAGAAAAAAATTCCAAAGTTACCTCCAAACCGAACAATAAACCGCTGGTATTCAAAAATTATTTCAAATTAGATCATGAAACTTTGTTTAATAACCGAACTAACTATAAAGCAGGTCTTATGTTATTCACTTTTTTTAAATTACCATTATTTTCACCGTAAAAAGCAAATACCTAAACTATTGGCGCTGCCTGCCGCCTAGCACCACACTCTGTCTCGCTCTCACTCAGTCCGCGAGCAGTATCGTGTGAGCGAGATAAAGAGTGAATTTTAGCTGAGGTAGTGTAGGCTCTTAATAAGGTAAAACGTACGGTTTATCAAGATGCTCCGTCTAAAACGAACGGTATTTTTTAAATCTTAGTATAAAGTTTTTATGTCAGAAAAGTGGTAATTTTATGAATAAAATTAACTTTCGGAGATAAATATAAAAAAAAAAAATCTTTAATTTAATTAATTTTGACAATAAATTACAATCTGTAACAAAAACAAAAAAATATTAATTTACTTTATTAGTAATACTGGCTGTTTTTGTGCCTTTGCCTTAATAATCAAATTTACAAATTTTTCTAACTGCTTCAACAAGTGATTAAAGATATTTTATTCGTTTAAGAAAGTCCGAGTTTTATTTATTTCCTCGCAAATATGTTATAAATCGTTGTATGACATACGTGCGCTTTGAGTAATTTTAAACTACCGCACTTATATCATAATGAGATACTATTATGTTTTCGGACGATATAAGAGGTATGATATTGGCTTATTTATAATACCATCCTTGCTTTTCCAGTTTCCGATAAGGCTAAACAATTGTACAAGTTAGTAATAAGATAGATTGTAATCAACAATTTTGTGTTTTACTGCACTGGGCTATGTGGTCGCTAAGCGACAAAGTCCTTTAAATATTTTTTTTTATCTGTTTAGTATAGCTATTCACAAACACTCGATACGCTTCCGTACCGTATCGAACAACAATCAATGTTATCGTAGGAGTCCTCTAAACACTGTTCACAAGTCCAAAACTCTAAAATTTTGTCAGTTTAAATCAAATAGACGCCCCCTATTCTTCCAACAGCTATTTGCTGTCGGGGGCAAGCCAAATCAGGTTATCGAAATGTGTCATTTTCGATACGATAGCTTGTCGTATGGTTGTGAATAGGAGCACAGTTTAAAATGACTTACCAACAGACAGAAAAATAGACATAGCTTTGACAATAATTCTAATACAATTCGTAGGTTTAATACATAAATAAACTCACGCCTTCTCCACGTGGGGTTAAGTTGATATGTTTTCTGTTATTCAATCAAAATCAAAATATTTTATTTCATATAAACCTACACGGGCACTTATGAGACGTCAGAAGCTAGATGCACGGCTCCAATTGGTCGTTGTCTATGGAGAAGAGCGGCAAGAAACTCCACGGTTACTTTTTTTTTAAATAATTGGTTTTTACAATGTTTTCAAAAAACAGTAAGTAGGTATGGGAGAACAGCATAGGCCTGTCAACAAGTACCAGAGAACTTGATAAAATAAAAAATGGTCTACAGATCTAAAGTCTACAGGGCCTACAAAGTCCTTACATTTCCAAATTATAAAAGAATCTATCAAAAGGATAAATTAAAAATAAAATATAAAATCAAGACCATTACAACCACTTAGACAAAGACGTAATTACAAAAGGAGTTGAAATTAGAATTGTCTGTATACATATAATGTCAAATAATAAAAAGATTATGTCAAAGAAGTACCTATGTAAAATATTAATAAAAAAATAAACATCGTAATTTGAGAGCAGTTAATAGACATTTACGAAGTTATGTCGTTAATGAGGTGCCAGGGAAGCCACATGTGCAGAAGGAATTATTTCCAAACTACCTTATCTTCAACGTAGTCTTTACCTTATATTAAGCTTTTTTGATAAGGACACGTTTGATGAGGGTTTTGAACTTTCCATCGCTAAGTTCTGTAACCGGCTTTGGCAACTTGTTATAAAAGCGGATGCTGTTTATAAGAAATGACTTGCTTGTCTTAGGAAATCTAAATTTAGGTACCAATCACAAAATTATTTTTACTACGTGTATAAATTATATTATGAAGGGGCCCGTGGTTAAATAATAACAGCCGCGCAGGTCGATCGATCAGGTTAAGCTACGCTTGCTACGCTTGTCGGTCTGTTGATGTGTGACCATCTTTACATACCGTGACCCCACCGTGCCTCGGAAAGCACGTTAAGCCCGTTGGTCCCGGCTGTCATTCGTGGATCTTTGACAGTCGTTACGGGTAGTCAGAAGCCCGAAAGTCTGACAACCAGTCTTACCAAGGGGTATCGTATTACCCAGTAAGTGGATTGTGGAGGTCAGACACGCAGTCGCTCCATGTAAAACACTGGTATTCAGCTGCATCCGGTTAGACTGGAAGCCGATACCAACATAGTTGGGAAAAGGCTAGGCAGATGATAATTTATATTATGGAAATCACTTCTTATTTTGAAAAGTCCTAATTTTTTGCAAACAAAAATATTTGCTAAGATATAAAGAGAAGGCAGAGCTAGTAGGTATTTCAAATACTGATAGAGTTTATATTTGACTCACCAAGAATTGCGCATGTTTTTTTTACTGCCGACAAAAACTGATTTTTCTTGCTAACCCAATATTTAAATGGCGAATCATTTTACTGTTTTTCATTTGTTATTACATAAATGCAATCAGAGGAGCAATTCTCGTAATTTTAAGAATGTTCCCAGTCTGATCTCAGTCTCAATCTGTCAAAAATACCCCTAATGTCCCTACATTTTGACAAGTTTTTGACATTTTGTTTGTCGCTGAGAAACTATTCAGTAATCTGTGGCTGAGATGAGACTGCGACTAGATATTACCAAATTATATAAGTTTGATAATTAAAAATTATGTAAGCATCTTCTAATCAACAAGATAATATTTTATCTATAAGTTATAAACATAAATTAAATTAAATCGCGACAAAATCACCACAAATGCTATATTTTACGATCCAAAAAGATAGCTGCATCGGCCGGGAATCGAACCCGGGCCGCCCGCGTGGCAGGCGAGCATTCTACCACTGAACCACCGATGCTTCTGTCTACAAGATTAAATTACCGATTACAAGCAGTCTAGTCACGTGTGGTATATAAGTAAAAGTGAAGATGTTTGCGCAAAAGCACCTTTCACCTTGACTTGACCTCGCTACATCTAGTTTGAAGATAAAACATAATATTATACGGCAGTAATGACTGCTTTACGAGTATTTTGATAGACACGTTCGCTTAGTTATTTCCGATGGCACCTACCTAATAATACTTTTTTGGGGGGCCTGTGGCTAAGTAATAACATCCGCACCGGTCGATCGATCAGGTTAAGCTACGCTTGCCGCGGTTGGTCCGTGGATGGGTGACCGTCTTCACATACCAAGACCCCTCCGTGCCTCGGAAAGCACGTTAAGCCGTTGGTCCCGGCTGTCATTCGAGAATCTTTGACAGTCGTTACGGGTCATTAGAAGCCCGAAAGTCTGACAACCAGTCTTACCAAGGGGTATCGTATTACCCAGTAATTGAGTGGTGGAGGTCAGATAGGCAGTCGCTCCGTGTAAAATACTGGTATTTAGCTGCATTCGGTAAGACTGGAAGCCGACCCCAACATAGTTGGGAAAAGGCTAGGCAGATGATGAACTTATAAGTTATAATACTTTTTGACTTTGCTTTCCTTACTCGCATATAATAGTCAAATGCGAAATATATAAAATTATTTTATTTCTGTAAGCAGCTTTGTATAAACACTTTTGCACGTCAACCATATTTTTTTGATGAGTTCAGCGTTTCCTATCTGAGTAGGTACTCTGAGAAGAAAGGCCGAAACAAACTCAGAGGTCACCACAGTCTCTTTTAAAGTCCAGACATAATCTTGGTCAGATCATGTGAATTGGTCTGAAATGGTCTTTTGAGGAAAGAACAGTCAGTTCGGTCAGTTTGAGTGGATCTATCTGGTCAGTGAACGTATTTGTTATTAACCGTGCAGCTCAACTCAGAACTTAATGAGCTCCACAATGTAATATTGTCACACCGGACGCCCACACTCACAATTTAATTATTCATTCCGGATCCCTAATTGAACGCGCTATAACTTTTTCCCGACCCCCAAGATACAGGGAAATGCCTACTTTGGGGGTCACCGTCCAATCTATTCTTGTAAATAAATTATGATTAATAATAAATTTTTAACAAAAATGTCGAAATATTTAAATTTTAACTGTGCTTATAAATTCTAAGTCGCACTATTCTCCGGAGAAAAGAAAATTATTTCTACTTTACTTACTTTATTACTATGAACTTTTACAAAGATTTTTGCATAGCAACAACGCCTATACCAACTTAGCTGAACTGTCAACATATTACTTACATGTGTAAATAAGTACAGGTATATGACATACTTACTCAGCAGTATTCAAATACTATTGCAATTTTTTTTTTTCTGAGTCGTTTAAAAATGAGGATGAAATGTAAATTATCTGAGATTACGAATTCAATGTAAATTCTCTAGTTTAATTTTTCTTATTTAATTTTTTTTTCATTGTTCATATTTTTTATTATATCATTGTTCTGTCATTAACAAGCTTTGTGTATATATATACATACTGTATACGTTGACATGGAAAAGGGAGTTCTTCTGTGACAGGTACATAAAATACAACATAAAAGAAGACCTCTAAAATGTATTTGTTTAATTCATTATTTCGAGCTATTTGAGCAAAGCTCAATATTATCCATGTCTTCAGCTATGTTCAAATAGCTCGTGCCAAAATGAGGTCAGACAATGCACACAACTTTTCCTCATTATGTATAAAAGGTCGACGAAATAATATAATAATTATCTAACAACGGGCATGTTTTGCGTGTGTAATAAAACGTCTGCCCTGACCTGAGGGCTATACGTAATATTTGTTCTGCATTATAGGGCTAAGCCCACATACGCACTAACGTAAAACTATCGCGGCAAGATTTTATCGCGCGCTGGATTTTCAACTCTCGGTGTTCAGACGAGCGTTGAGAATCCAACAGAGCACATCGCAGCGCATCAAAAAACACATTGTTGGATTTTCAACTCTCGGCGCTGAGCAGTTAGTTGAAAATCCACTGCGCGAAAAACGCGCCCTAGGCTTAGTCTATTGAGGACGATCCTGGGGGTCACGTTTGAGATATTAGGAAAGTCGTAATCTGTTACGTGGTCATTCAAACAGTTTGTTGTTGATCAGGGGTTTATAATACACTCAAGCAGGACATTAAGTAAGTACTCAATATTAGACGAAAACCTAAGTGTTATGCAATTTTGGACCATGTGTTTATGATCTCTCGGGCGGCTCGTGGCTATTATGTTATCGGATATATATGTACTAAAATATACTATTATGTTATTCTAGGTTATAAACTATATGTGTGCCAAATTTCAGCCAAATCCGTTTACTCGTTTTTGCGTGATTGAGTTACGAACATCTAAACACACAAAGTTTCACATTTATAATATTAGGTTTATAGTAAGTTTTATAAATATTAAAATCTAAATTCCCTACTGCTTTAAAACCCAAGAGGAGGGTTCCTGTTTTAATACGATTAGAACAACTCATAAAAATAATCATCACATGAAATAACAGACATCTAATTGTACAATTTCCCAAACTATGTAGCACACATCAGACTACAGAGCTAGTCTGTCGCAAGCACAGATAATAGATACACCTAGATAACGCAAGAGCAACTACTTCGCGTGCCAAAAATCGCACCAACTTACTTCTGTGTACTCCTGGCTAGGTGAGCGTGAGTGAGAAAGAGCGCTTGTGACGTCATAGTAGGTAGTCAAAAAAATGGCATGCTTGGTTTTCATACAGATAGTGATACTTGCGTTATCTCGGTCTATCTATATCTGTGAGCAGCACGTTGTCGACGACACGCGTTGACAACAGCCGTCGACACTCGTCAACAGCTGCAGTTGCCTCTGCCGTAGACGCATCTCGCTCGTGTGTATGCGCTTGGTTTTTTTATATAGATCGTGATTGCGTTGTCTTGCCTTTGTCTTACGTTATCTGCCATTCGTTGCATGCGTGGCTGTTATTCGTTGATCTTTGACAGTCGTTACGGGTAGTCAGAAGCTCGAAAGTCTGACAACCAGTCTTACCAAGGTGTATCGTATTACCCAGTAAGTTACTGGGTTGTGGAGGTCAGATAGGCAGTCGCTCCATGTAAAATACTCCTATTCAGCTGCATCCGGTTAGACTGGAAGCCAGTCTAACCGGATGCAGCTAGGCAGATGATGATGACTTGCGTTATCTAGGTCTATCTATATCTGTGGTCGCAAGTTTGTGTACTGCGTCTTACTGCTGCAGGGCAAATAGTAACATATGCGAGCTGTATAGTGTAGACTCTGCTTTAACTTAAGTATTAAAGGATAATGTTTTCTACTGCCAGCAGCGGTCTTGCTTGTGTCTGTCTGTGCCATCGTAGCTCTCAAACGGCTGAACCGATTTTGATTATGTTTTTATGTTTGAAACTTGACTTGATCGAGAGTGTTCTTAGCTATACTTAATTCAAGAAAATCGGTTCAGCCGTTTGAAGATTATTATTCAGCTCTTTTCTAGTTGATGAATTGATGTGAACATCTTCCACAGGTCTGATTGAGTCGAAATTTGGCATTTCGTGATAGTAGAAGAACATAGTAACCTTGAACTGCTGCTGCAACATCACCTGGAATTTGCAGGATACCCAACTCCCTTAACTTACAGCAGAGGTATTGTGTTTGGGCTTAGTACGTTATTACTAACGTACTACTTATGTAATTTATTTTGTTAAGATACAACTATCTCATAGGTAACTATGTGGACCCCACGACACAGGGAATCCTACCCAGTCCAGGGCATTTATAAAAACCTAGCACCTTAAACTCCTCGTAATCTGCTACTAGTTTTTGTTTTTTTTTTATATTGTACCGTGTTTTTTCTGAACTGAATAAAGTCTTTATTTATTTACATAATTCTTTAGACATGGGGCTTGAAATTTCTCGCCGACTCGTCGACATTACATTTAACCAGTGGACTGGTTCGTTCTTTGGCTAAAGACTTAGCATTGCCATTCAACGTGGCAATGCTGCCAGTCTTCTGGGCACGTTTCCAGGTGACAGCGATGCGGACGAGTAGAGTAGGTAATTCGACGCTTAAGTGTCCTTTTTTATATTTATTTTAGTTAGTAAGTTAGTCATTAGTAGCTAGTGTAAATAGTTAGTTGTGCTATACATAATTATGTTGTATGTAAAGTGATTAAAATAAACTAAAAGCTAATTCTGCTGTAGCAACATAATATTTATAATTATCCACATATTGATCAGGTTTCTACATTTCCATGGTTACATAGATCCTTTCTCTTTCAATCTCCCATTCAATTCTTCAGCACGTACTTAAATAAAATATTTCGCGGTGCATTTCGACTCCTAGACCGAGTAATGGTTGATCGAGTTCTGCATTGCAATCGAAAATAAATAGCCTCTCGATACTATCTCGACTTTAAGAAACAGTTTCGGTAAACCGTCGTTTCAGTAAACTGTAGCAGCGTATAATAATAAAAGCCATTTACTCAGAATGAGTTGTAGGTCGTAGATTCAAACCCAAACAGGCGCTTTACTTTGTGTAAATTATTTCATCCCCATTGCTCACAAAACGCTGAAAGAAAACATCGTGAGGAAACCGACACGTCTTAGAACCAAAAATTCGAAGGCACATTTACCAATCCGTACTGGGCCCGCGTAAGTGGATTACAGCCCACTCCCTCTCACAGAGAGGAGGCCCCGTGTCCCAGCAGTAGGAGCATTATAGGCTGATTTTGCTATTCAGACCGTTTAAAGCAGGGATTCCCAAAGTGGTCGATATCGACCCCTTGAGGTCGATATCGGTTTCCTAGGAGTCGACATAAACGAAAACTGATTTTGGGGGTCGACAGGGTTGATCTTAAAAGTAGGTAATTTGGCCATGGGGGTCTGAGGGTTGAGTTCATTTTGGAAAAAGGGTCACTTGTCCAAAATAGTGTGGGGATCCTTGGTTTAAAGTTACTTAAGCTAAAAAAAAAAAAAATTATTAACAAATTGTGTAACATTAAATAATTAAATTTAAAGTTACTTAAGCTAAAAAAAAAAAAAATTATTAACAAATTGTGTAACAGTAAATAATTAAATCTATTACTGACACCGGCTCTCTTGGTCCGTTTGATTGGTGAATGCCTCGTCCATTTCCTTCCAATTTTTCCTATCGACTGTTAGTTATCATTACTGCCTGATTTATTTAACAATCAATATCGCTTGAAGAGTATAAAATATACAGTGTGTCCCTGGAAGTAGGTCATTTTCAAACTTTTTGATCCTGATAATGATTGATGATTGAGAATTTTAATTTTACGGTTCAAAAGTTGTGACCAATTTTTTTCAATCATTTCGCAAAGTGCTCAAAGAAAAAAAATCATAAAAAAAACTATCAGGGCTGTCTAAAAAACTTAAATTGACAGTTCATGGTAGTTTTTTTTTAAATGATTTTATTCTTTGAGCACTATGCAAAGTGATTGAAAATAACAAAAGTTTTGAACCGTAAAAAAATTCACCAACATTCTTAGGATCAAAAAGTTTGGAAATGACTTTGCCCACGCAAGCCCCTATTTGATTTGATCCATACTTCCAGGGATACCCTGTATATGCACTGGTTACATTTCTTAAAAGGACTAAATTAACTAGCCAACTATTAAAATTAAAATATAATACCCTAACCTAACTAAAACTATTATCTAACTAAAATATGGCTTCAAAAAAATCCTCTGCATCGCTGTTGACTGGTAGTAAACCCAAGAGACTGGAACTTGAATAACTAGTAATATTTCTATAGGGTGACTGGTAATTAGTGACCGATACCTAAACACGTGATTGTACTCATGATAACAAACAACTTTTACTATGGGACCAAACCTGAATTCGCGAAAAAAAACCTACACCAATGTAGTACCTACATTTTGACCAGTTAGGCGAACATAAATGACTGAACATCAGATTTTTTTTCACAATTTCAGGTTTGGTCCCATAGTAAAAGTTGTTTGTTATCATCAGTACAAGCACGTGTTTAAGTATCGGTCACTAATTATCAGTCACCGTATATACATAAACACAAATGTCCTAACTGACTGATTCCTCCAGAGCCTGAACTACTGTAGCTGAAAACATAATATTTAGAGGGTAGGTTCCTTTTGTGACGTAGGCATCCACTAAGAAAGAATTTTTGACGCCTCTCCCCTTAGGAGAGAAACACGGGTCATCCCGTTTTACCCTTACCTCTAACCCTTATTTTCATTGAAAATGGCTAATGTTTTTTTTACTCAAACTTCCATAAGACTGGGTTTACACAGTGTAATAAACATCAGTCATTTTCAATGAGAATTTGTATTTGGGGTATCAGAAAAAAAAAATCATGAAACACGTATTTCAATACCCAAAATAAGTCATCATCATCTGCCTAGCCTTTTCCCAACTATGTTGGGGTCGGCTTCCAGTCTAACCGGATGCAGCTGAATACCAGTGTTTTACATGGAGCGATTGCCTATCTGACCTCCACAACCCAGTTACTGGGCAATACGATACCCCAAAATAAGACCCAAAATAAGTAAGGGATAAAATTTTCAACGGGAAAGTCGGCGGATGGAGTTGCTTTTAAAGGGCTGATGCTTCGTTATTTCTGTAGAGCAGCTAATTATTGTTGAGACGCTATGGACTAATAACGACTACTGGCTTTTCCGTATAAATTGCAGACTCAAAGGAATCGGTTTGCATCATTAGAGGTGCTGCAATATTTCCGTAGCTCGAGTTATGATTGCAATGCAAAAAGGGTGCCTTGTATTCATTTCAACGAAGAGCGGTTGTGATTGTTTAGCTACTATTGATTACAACTGACTAGCTTGTTATGTACTTTATTTAATGGTAAGTATATGGCGCGTCATAATTTAGGTTAATAAAATGACATTACTAACGAATTAAAACGTAGTCAAAGTGGGTAGCTATCAACAACTGAGAGAAATAATCGCCTTCCACTCTAGTACTGTTACTTACTCTTAACTTATATAAACTTAACTACTTAAAGCATCTCAGTGGAATGTGTTTCTCTATGCTAATTGAACTTACTAACCTTCACGACAAATCGGTGTACGGAGTTAACTACTACAAACAGTACATTTATGGTCCTCGAGCCGGATGTGTCTTCCAGTTGCTTTATTAGACTAACCGGTGATATCAAGTGCACGTTCATATGTCCACTGTAGATAGTTTACGTTCATACATTTAGTCATACACGCAGGCCGGTTGCGTTTATAAGATTATCAAGTCAAGAAAATGGGCAATCCAGTGCTTGATATATGGTTCCTAAAACAATCACCGCGGCAAGTAAAGAAATAAGTACTGCTTAGAACGGCATTATTCTAGCTGTATTATATTTTGTACGACTTTCTGCTCGCGACTTCATCCACATCGCATCGCATCGCCCGCCCGCTCTCTTACTTCGTTTTCGCTTAGCGTTACTTATTTTCGTTTTACTCGGCTCCTAATAGCCCTAGCATGATGATAAACAGCCTATAGCCTTCCTCAAGAATTGAGCTATCAAATGCAAAATTTTTTTTTTAATCCGGCTGGTGGTTCCAGAAATTAGAGCATTCAAACAAACAGACTCTTCAGCGTTATTATTAACACCTTGAAAGACACTGAACGAGACACAATAGAAGTTTTATTTTTATTACGTCGAGGGGCGTTAAGAGTGTCCCGCAAAGTGTTAACTAGCTTCTGCCCGCGACTTAGTCTGCGTAAAATTTCTTGTTTCCCCGACCCACCCCGACGCGTCGGATCGCCCGTCCGCTCTATTCCTTAGTTATCGCTTAGGGTTCTTTCTGACTCTTTTTTTTTTGTTTTGCTCGGCTCTTAAGGGTCCTAGCATGATGTTAAATTGCCTATAGCCTTCCTCAATAATTGGACTATCAAATGCAAATAATTTTTCAAATCCGACCAGTAGTTTCAGAGATCAGCGCGTTCAAAAAAACTCTTAAGCTTTATTATTAAGAGGAAATGCGGTCGGAGAGACTTTTCAAAAAGCCTAAGTAAAAAGCCTGTTTTCTCCTCCAATATTGGACCAATTTAAAAGGTATTTCATAAACTGAATAAGAAGGATTGTATTTATTTATTATTCTGTAAAAAAATATTGCTTTATGGTCATTAGTCAGAAATAAAACAGTCGACAGCGTTTCTATGGAGAGAAGACCACCGCATTTCTTCTTTTAACTAGCGGCCCGCCCCAACTTTGCACGGTTGCATTTTTTTTCGAATTTCCACTTTTTTCTTTCATACAAACATTGTCTTGGCAATACCGAATACAACAAAAAAGAATTATCCAATTTGGTGCAGTCATTCGGAAGTTACGCGCGTACAGACATTTTGGCGACTTGGTTTTATATAAGGACATGTAAGGATTAATTAATTAATATCGAAGATAGAGTACAGAAGACTAATATCCTATTCGGTCACAAATATCTAAAAACATTAATCTCAAGAGAAAACAAGTATAGTGTTTTTATTATTTTGTGATAACGAAAACAAAATATAGTAATATTGTTTTATTAAACACTGTTCGCCATTAATTACGTTTCTCTGTTCTTCTTCGTAGATAGAGGATCGATCCAATAACATAATAAATAAACTCTTTATTCCTTTATTGGAAAGAAGAGACTAAAGGAAAAATAATCTTTTACTTATTTATTTTTTGTGCGATGTTTGGCCATGTTGATTAGTGCAAACCTTATCACGTAGAGAGAGAAAGAAAGAAAAAGTATTTATTGCGATTCATACAGGAAGATCACAAACTAAACTAAACACAGTCAAGAATAAAAAACCAAATTACTAATATATTTTTTTAAAGTAACAAAAAGAAAATGAAAGTCCTATACGAGGTCAAAAGGCTCCTATCGCAGCATGATGCTGCGCCATTTTAAAAATAAATGTTGCAGCGCTGGTATTTTGATAGGGCCCGCTGTGATGTCACGGGCATTTACAGAAATAGATAAATAATCATCATAATCATAATTAGCCTATATTGTTCCCACTTCTGGGAGTGTGCCGTAATATAAAAAAAATGCAGTAAAATAGTGCAGTGCGGGATGGTAGATGTCTAATATCTTCGAATTTTTTGTTCTAGGGAATTTTTGGTTTCATCACGATGTTTTCCTTCAAATTCAAAATGTTTATTTGCAAGAAAATACATAGTTTACAAGGGAAGATCTTACAGCCTTAAAGTCATTGTATGTACCTATTCTGCCTGCAAGCAAACGTGCAAATTATTTACATTTAAATATCATAAAATTATCATGCAGATTAATGATAAATAATAAATGATTTTATTTCTGTAAGTAGGTTTGTACAAACACTTTTACACGTCAATATATTATATTATTACTAGCTGACCCCGCAAACGTCGTTTTGCAAAAATAAAAAATAGATAGTAGCCGATTCTCAGACCTACCCGATATGGGTAAAAATCGGTCCAGCCGTTTCGGAGGAGTATGGTAACTAACACTGTGACACGAGAATTTTATATATTAGAAGATCACAGTATTGTCCCATTATTTCCTTTATTTAACTAAATACATATAAATTATATTTTTAAATATTAGAATATAAAAAATATAAAAACATTTAAAAATATAAAAAATAGTAACCCACCGGTATCGGGAACAGGGTCCAAGCTACCGGTGGTCAGGGCTCCAGAGAGAGGAACCTCCTAACAATGCGAGCCGTGTCCAGAAGTACCTACTGCTTTCTGAATCAAGCCCTTGATCCAGCCGCTCAACGAGAGCCTCCTCAGATGTTGGTCGAGGCTCTTGGCTATTAATCCATTGGTTGTCACGACTATCGGCACAATGATCGCTGAGTCCACATCCCACATGTCGACAACCTCGCGAGCCAAGTCAAGATACTTGATTTGTTTATCTTTCTCGGCTTTCACGAGGTTCTCATCATGCGGGATGGTTATGTCAACAATCATTGCGCGCCGCTCTGATCGATCCACCACCACTATATCAGGCTTATTGGCAACAATAGTCCTGTCAGTGATGATGGATCGATCCCAATATAATGTGATATTACCATTTTCGAGAACTGGGTCGGGCACATACCTGTAGTACGGCACCTCCGATTCCACAAGGCTGTATTTCAGAGCAAGTTGCTGATGGATTATCCTGGCTACAAGGTTGTGTCTATGCAAGTACTCTCCGTTAGCCAGACGAGAACACCCGGAGATAATATGCCTGATTGTTTCTCCCGGCCGGTGGCATGCCCGACAGATGTCAACCGTGCCGTCTTTCACAATAAATCTCCGGTAATTATTCGTCATCATAACTTCGTCCATAATTGCACAGATAAAATTATTATTATTATTATTATTTATTTTATTGTCCCATTATTATTATTATCATACATTATTATCACACATTATTATTACATACAAAAGGGTCATCTTTTTGGGTGATGAAATAATTTACACAAAGTGAAGTGGCTGTCTGGATTCGTACCTATGATATACAACTCGTAAGTCGCGGCCTTTTGCATTGAGCTTCCACTGTTGAAAAAGTAGTAAAATTCAAGTTTAAAAAGGAGATATCAAGAGAAAATCTACCTATGAATACCTTGAGTAGAATAGAAGAGAATAGCATATAACTTATAACAAGTAGATCTCAATCTCAAGGACTCAGTTGTACCTTGTTAATAACAATAAACAAGCAATGTTTCCTACCGCAGCTGGAAGTTGAAGCTGTACTGAAACATCGTTAAGCCAACACATAGACAATTTCGAAGATAGATGTAACGCTCACAGAGACTTCAAACTTAACTTAGTGGATTACTATTGGAACTGCGAAAGTCGTTCACATGGTATTCTTAGAATAGAATACTCTTTATTATGTACACCATATGAATTACAAATAAGTAATTATAAATGTAGAAATTTTTCTTTCGGTGACACAATGGGCAATCTTATCGCTAACCTAAGAGCGATCTTTTAAAGACAACCTTTGGATGGATTAAAAAGGGGAGGAGAGACAATACTAGATAGCCTATGGTCTACCATTTACATAATACAATACATAAAGAAAGAAAGAAAGAAAAAAGTTTATTTTGACACAGTTCGTGAAACACAAAATACGAAGCATATTATACTAATACTAGCTGACCACGCAAACGTCGTTTTGCAAAAAAAATAGATGTTGGCCGATTCTCAGATCTACTGAATACGCATATAAAATTTCATAAAAATCGGTCAAGCCGTTTCGGAGCAATATGGTAACTAACATTGTGACACGAGAATTTTATATATTAGATTAGATATATAAAATAATGAGAGAGGAAGTATTTTATTCTTAGAGAAAACATAAACCGTGTCATTGCAAAACGACTTCTACATTAGTTATTTACTAAATCGGTTCTACATTGGTTATTTACGCATTTTTCAAAGAATTCAAACTGTATTCAGACAGTAGTAAAGTTTTTAATACAAAATTTACAACTTTAGCCTCGGGCTTAAAATTAGTTTTGTAATTAGAACTCAATAGGTACTGTCGGAAAATCGACAATCGGCTCGGGTCGGGGGGATCTTATCGGGTTTTAAATTCGATGGTTTAGTGATAAAGGTAAACCTTTTTTTTGAATAAAACTTTTCGCACTTCATGATGACCAGGTGCTGCCAGTCAAATCTACCCATGGCTACTTTGATCCAGCTGCTACTTACTAGCCATTCATTTAGGATCATTGCTCCCTCCACGTAGCCTGATCCCTTGGCCAGGAGTTTCACGCGTCTTGCGACAGCAACTGCGGAGAAAACAAGTGAAAGAAGTTGTTTAGAGCATTCTACGAGTCTCCGCGATACTTCTTTGCGAAGCGACGACGTACGGAAACAAGTGACGCGCGCACGTTTATTTATTTATTTAATACTTCAAGCAGATAAATGTACAGAGGCGGACTTAATGCCAAAGGCATTTTCTACCAGTCAACCTTTGGGTGATGCAGAGACAAACAGTGGTAGGAGCTATCATTAAAATTGAGGAATAAATATTTCGCGTGACGCAAGTTGCGTCGCAAGTCGGATCGCACGAAATCGTGAACGAGGCCTTAGGGTCACGTTCAGCGATTTGTGGTCTCCACTCCAGAACACAATATGGCCGGTGCATTGCAATTTAAAGGAAGTAAGGTGCAGTGAAGGGCCTCCCACAACGTGGATGACCTGCGGGGTATTTGCGTAACACACCAACTGAGTAGTAATGGCTTTCATGACAGTTCAACAACATTTATTACATTATTTACGTTGCTGAGCTGATTTTTTTTTCGAACAAGGAAGCAATGGATTACCAATATCCTTCAAAATGATACAGATTGTGATTTAAACTGATTAGGGTGCATTTGAAGGTCGTAGGAATCTGTTGGATTCGAGAAGCACAAAACCGATTGATGCATGTGGTGATCTTTTGGGTCCACCCACCAGTCGACGCCTTTGGACTAAAATTATGATGGTAATTGCAAGTTAAAAGTTTCATGTGTTTAAAGGTGATTGAAAGTTTTATATGGCATACCTATTTTCACGCCATTTTGATTTTTTTCAAAATGGCCGCCGCGCCTTAAACTTATAGCTGACATAAATGCAAATAGAAAACATAGTAGCACCAAACCTCGTAAAGCAAAAGCCTCGTAAAGCTCGTAAATTTTGGAGATATTAACATTCAAAGTTGATCATTGATTTATAACGGTTTCATGCGTGGCCGCCATTTTGACAGAAAAACTAAATGGCGTGACAGTAAGTAGGGCACGGACCTTCAATCCTCTAATCGAGTTCCAGTAGTAGTCGCCTCCTACCGAAAGCGCAGGATTTATCGGCTTAGAGGAGATTGTGTTACGAAGCTTACCACACACTTACCGATACATTATCAGATTATCCATATGACTTTGTTGCCTTAAAATAAAAGAGACTGTCAAACTATTTCGGGGGCTGTTCATTTTTTGCACCATTCAAATACAAATGGATATTTTCCTTTTTACCGACTTCACAAAAAGGAGGAGGTACTATGTTCGGATGTTTGTATGTTTTTTTTTTTTGTATGTTTGTTTATCGAATACTCCGCCAATTGTGGACGGATTTTCAAAATTCTTTTTTTGTTTGAAAGGGTATGCTCCCGAGGTGGTCCCATTGTCACCAAATCGGAATCTGATGAGGGAATTCCATGGAAATCGAGGAAAACCCTCAAATTTTGTAGGCACACGTATAGCGATTTGGGTATTTTTTATAGCAACTCGTGCATTTGCTCTCAGAAAGCACCATTCGGTGAAGCGGAACTGATGATGAAGACCACAGATGGCCATCGGAACTACTCAATAATAAATATTTCACGGTTTGCGATTGTCAATAAAAGAAAATGCGGAACCAACGACACCGACTTCCGAAATTAAAGTTATTTTTCACTTTGTAGTGTTTTTTGGAAGTCGGTAGTTTTTTTTGTAAAAAAGTTTTTTATTCCGTCACACGGACGAACTATGTATTTGAAAAAATAGCTCATGCAGCATATGTAGCTCATGCATAAATGTTTGCCAGTGACCTTAGGAAGGCCGCACTCACTAATTAACCACGATCAGAGCCTGTCCCTTGCTGAACTTCCCCAGCGACGCCCTAAGCCGAGGTCAGTACCCACAGGGAGTGCCCTTTTTTTTTTTTGTGGATGAGAAATCATCCAATGACCCCTCCCGCTCTGGGTGGAGCAGAAGGGAGTGTCAGACTCTTACTGACTAAAACCCACCCGTGTTGCTTCCTTAGCCCTTTGTGTTCCGGGGTAGCGGTAACCCTTTCGGACAATCCCGCTGCCCCGGCAGGCTTCGGCCCTTACGGGCCCCTTCCTTTATGCTGACACCTCTTTGAGGCGCGCGTGGAACACGTACGCGCCGTCCGGCACGGGCCTGGTCCTGATCGGACGGAGAGTTACCCATTACTCTCCGCCCGCAGGCCCGCGCCTACGGTGGCCGGGAGTCGTCACGCGGCTCCCGACGCCCTTAGCGTGAAGTTTTGTACTCTGGCTGAAGGTGAAGGCCTTAACAGGAAATTCGGGTGGTCATTTCTCCAAAGAAACTCTTCGCCTGTTTTCTTTCTGGTTATTGATCATAAAGCAATGATTTTTTACAGAATAATAAATATTAACTACTTGTATCATGTCCCTATGTTTTCCTTTTTGATGATACATTATTTTTATAAGCACTAGAACCGTCAAAAAATGCCGATTGAAACCGCTGTCAACAGAGGCCTAGTGTACAAATTTCACAACTATTAATGAAAAAAGAAAAACAAAGGGACAAATAATATATCCTTCTTATTCAGTTTATGAAAAATCTTTTAAATTGGTCCGATATTGGAGGAGGAAATAGGCAGGGGCCAAACCTCGAATTACGACTTTTTACTTAGGCTTTTTCAAAACCCTCTCCGACCGCATTTCCTCTTAATGTATTAAGGATACCCCGGGCACCCCGGACAGGATACCGGCAGGATACTGGCAGACTGGTCGATGTGGCGACGCTTGGAGGCCTATGTCCAACAGTGGGCCTTGTTTGGCTGAAATGGTGGAGACAGTTGTTGTCGAATGACCAAGGTGTACTGGACGTTCATTTAAAATTCACGACTCGCAAAAAATATTTCAATGCAATGCTATTAAAATACGCAACGACTCGGAAACCTCCTCCTTGTTTTTCGTTGTTTAAAAAACTTACAATGGTCAAGAAGGAAGTGATTAAATCCGTTCTCTGATATAAAACGAAAAATTCAACTGCACTTCAACCTGGAACTCAAATTAAAACTTTTGTTTCTGTAAAGTGATTGTATCAATCTTTACAAATACTGCGCTGAAAAATGGAACAGCATTTCAATGTTTTTTGACGTCATAACGTCTTATAAATCGATGAACACCGGCTGCACGCACGAAAAAGTGTCACGTTCCGCCTGCGCCTGAGCGTGCAAGCGAGAGCGCGGAACAAGCGATAGAGAGGCACGATCGACCCAAGCGTTGGCTGGTAAACACAAATGTTTCTCACGTAAAACTATCGTCCGTAAACCGACTTTACAGACAACCAATTTTTTTTTCCATTTAAGTACTGTTAAATTTTTGAGCTTGGACGTGTTTGGTAGATTATGCGGGCAATGTAAAAAAGGCCCTTGATCATCATTCTCTTGCCCTTCATCATCTGCTTAACCTTTTCCCAACTATTCTGGGGTCAGCTTCCAGTCTAAGCTAATTACCAGTATTTTACATGGAGCGACTGCCTATCTGACCATCATTCATCATTTTCTTGCCCTTATCGCAATTAACTTGGGGTCGGCGCAACACATATTTTTCTTCAATCCATACTTGTCTATTAGTGTGTATACACACGAGCGACAAGCGTCTACGACAAAGGGCTGAGTACGGTGAGTACCTTGCTCAAACACACGAGCGGCATGTTGTCGGCGGCAGCCGTCGACGCGTCGTCAGTTGCCGTCGGCGGCTGTCGCAGACATGCGTCGATGCTTGCATTGCCTTTGTCATCGACGCGTGTCGCTTGTGTGCACCTATGCACATTTATAGCCGATTCCTATAAATTACGGACCGTTGTTGGTTAAAATTAAGACTCTTGTATCTATACCAATAATGATGCAAATATCTCATAGCTTTCCATAGTAGACCCTCCCATATGAAAGTAGCTATCACTGGTAAAATTAGCTTAAGAATCTATGTATATGCCCAGTTTGACCATAAAAACTGCTACCATTGGTAAGCCAAACGATTCGTTTTTGTTTATTGGAACCGTGCATTAGTCATCTCAGTAGTCACCCGAGGCTGAGATAACATGTTTAGAAAGGTCATAATATTATAATTAAACAAACATACTAATACAACTAAACTAACGTAATTTTTTTTTTTATCCTTATTATTTGTTTAATTAATAGTTCCTCAAGGAAGAGTTCTGGCCGAAAGGTGTTGTATACCGCCAATTTCGTGGCCGGCTACACGACACCAGTCAGCGAAACAGGACGCAGACACTTCGTGTGCGTTACTTAGTTTTTAGTGTAATTATAATGTTGTATGTATTTACAGTATTTTTGTTATATTAATATTGTATTGCATGTGTCTATATGGCCATTGATACCTGAAATAAATGGGAAAATAAATAAATAATTTATCTTAGCACTTTATCTTGATATACACACATCAAAAGTGTCTAGGGATCAACATATATTTTTGCAATAACTTTTCTCCTGATTGATATTAATTAAAATTTTCTTTAAGGATTCATCAAATAAAGTGTTTTCGTTTGTCACAGTAACGATAAACCAAGTCACCTTTGCATTAATAAAGAAATTTGCCATTTTCCTAATAAAGGGATTTTTGACATTTGAACCACTAACACAAAAGTTCGAAAAAAAGACTGAAATAACAGTTTTCTCTAAATTTTTATTGGGTAACTTAAACAATTAATAATCCGTGTTTCTACCGCGAACACTAACAACACAAGAACATCGGTTTGGCATACTCAAAATGAGTTCATCCAAATCACGCTGTGGAATGGCCGCCCATGTTCGTTGCAACAACAAAAAAAGGTCTTCTTGCGACTGGATACCCTCCATATTCGGCAGAGCTCTTCTCTGTAGCATATCCCATGCATGCTCAATCGGGTTCAAGTCTGGCGACTGAGCAGGCCAGGGCAGGACATTGATGTTAGCTGCGGCGAGAGTCTGTCTTACAACTCTTGCGGTGTGCGGTCGTGCATTATCATGCATTAACTGAAATAAGGGACCGATTTGCACTTGTAGAGGAACGATGACGTCTGATACAATCGTCTCAGCATAAATTTGAGCGTTGAGGTTGCCTCTGATCCAAATCAACTCAGTTCTTCCGCCGATCCAAATACCCGCCCATACCATGATGGTTCCACCACTATAAGGATGGACTTCCTGGCAGGATTTTAATCGCTGTTGGCGTCCAGGGGTTCTCCAGTGTCGTATACGTCTTGTATCCGGTCTCATACCAAAACGAGACTCATCAGAAAAGCACACGAAACGCCATTGTTCTTCTGCCCAATTTCTGTGTTCAAGAGCCCATTGATATCGAATCCTACGATTGTGCATTGCTATAGGTGGTACCCGTAGCGGTCTTCGGGAATGAAGGTTCACTTCATGCAAGCGGTTTCTGACTGTTTGGTCGCTAATTAAGTTCCCTGAAGAGTGATGAAGCCTCACGGCTAACATCATGGCGGTTATTGTTGGAGCTCTTCGAGTTAAGATTTGAATGTATCGGTCTTGTCTCCGTGTGGTGCAGCGATACCGTCCTCCATGGCGCTCAGCCACGGTACCAGTGCTTCGGTAACGTGTCCAAAGTCGACTGATAACACTCTGACTTGTATTCAGAGCTAAAGCCACAGTACGTTGCCGGGAACCAGCTTCTATCATTCCCACGGCTCTGAGCATTTCTTCCCTGCTTAAATGACGTCGCCGCTCCATAATAACGTTGGTTTTAATCAGTAGTAGGGAAACAGTAGCACTAATAATGTCTTCAATGCGTTGTATGTTTTTATAGGGAAAATATTGACAGCTGATTTTCATCTTTTACTCGAATTTGATTCACAGTTCCTGATTCAAATTATGAAATGCACCAAAAAGGATCCATATAAATTTATAAAATCAGAAATTTATTACAAAGCCACATCTCAATCTCAAGAAATCCGCATAAAAATGCTTGATCCCTAGACACTTTTGATGTGTGTAAATATATGAAAACAATCAAGCACAAAGTACAGTGACGAGCAAATAAGCTACCTCATTTATCCAATCCAGTTGCTTTCAGCTCAGTGCACATAGTAATTATACTTTATCTTGCACTACAATGTAATACAGTGCCGAGCAGAAAACTGAACACAACTGCGTTCAGCTACGTTAAGACAATGCCGACCGCATAGTGGCGCCCTCATCGTTTGTTTGGTTATTTCATACAATTTAGAATGAAAATGCAGAAAATAAACGGATAACAGTAGCCACTATATTCCGTTTTAAGGAATAGAATAAAACTAAACAATATAAAACTACCGTTTCTAATAATATTAACGTATATTCTTATGAAGCACAACTTAACGTGCTTATTTTCTGCATTTTCATTCTAAATTGTATGAAATAACCAAACAAACGATGAGGGCGCCACTGTGCGGTCGGCATAGTCTTATGCTCCGAGTTGCAAATGCACCGATGCGTGGTACAGTGAGTGACTCGTGAAAGGAAGTATCTGTTTACACTGCGAAGAGAAAATTTACAACAGTATTTTGTATGCTCCGCCCTTCTGTTCCACGGGGCGTGATTTGGGTCCCCAAGTTTTCTTTAAAGTAATACGCAGGTGCATAAAACAAGCAAGTGAAATTTTGTATGTTTGGCTGTTTGTTACTCAATCACGCAAATACGGATTTATAATCTGGATTAACACATAGAATACTTTTAATCTCGGTAGTACGTTTCTGTGGGATATTTTTCGACATCTACGCGTGTGAAGCCGTGCAAAAGCTAGTGTCAATCGATACGAATATTATAAATAAGAAAGTTTGTCTGTCTCTCTGTCTGTTATACCTCTTCACGCTTAAACCGCTGATCCGATTCAGATGAAATTTGGTATAGACATAGTTTGAGTCCCGGGAAAGGACATCATCCCTAGATATTCTCACGGGATCGAAACTTATGCGGGTGGAACCGCGGGGCGCAGCTAGTATTTAAATATAAACTTACTAAAAATTAAACTATCTAGCTTAATTATGCTAAAGAATAATGTATCTATAGCTTAAATAGGCTATAAGTAGACTCTTTTTTTTCTCCTCCAAGCTCCTCAAAATTTCGCACTCAATATCTTTTTAAAAAAAAAGAAATTCATAGCGTTTTCTTTTATTTATAGCACCGTCATCTTTTAAAAACCTTACTTCTTTAAAACTGGAACCGGCAGTCTAACAACATTATTTTTTAACCTGATAAGCTTAAATTCTGTATCTGAACAAACCTACGTAATTTCTCAAAAAGAAGCTACGAGTCGTACAGTCGTGCAAATTGGTTCAAATTCGTTTCCTAGATATTCCAGCAGGCGTAGTTAGATTATGTCGTGTTCTGTCTGTACTAATTATGTGTCTTTGTTCCGACTTCTGCGTTTTATTCGTTGGTTTTCGTGATATTTCTCGCTTTATCTAAGACGTGACTTGTGTGTTTTAGCTTTTACTGTAGACTATATTTTGACTGTGGCTTCGCCCGCGTGGTTGTCGGTAAGTACAGTCAACAGCAAAAGTAGATGATGAAAATCAGAAATTCAATACTAATGAACGGAGTTCGCGTCAGAACTGTGTGGCGTCGAAGTGTCGTTATGTGATTGTAAATTATACCAAACATTTACTACTTCGACGCCACACAGTTCTGACGCGAACTCCGTTCATGAATTAGTATTGAATTTCTGATTTTCATCATCTAGGTACTTTTGCTGTTGACTGTACTATACCAGAGGGAAATTCTTCTAATTTTAAGATCGTTCACAGTCTGCGGGGCAATTGCGTAACACATTATCAGTCGGAATCGGTTTCAATTTGACATTTCAACAACACTCACTGCGTTATTTAGGTACGTGTTGAGCAGACAATTTTTTTGAACTTATAAAGCAATGGATTAGCAATTAGCTTCGAAATTATTGAGATTCCGATTGGTAGTGTGTTACGCAATTAGGATGCTGATCTCAATCTGTCAAAGATACCTTTAATTTCGCTAAATTTTGGACAAATTTTTGACATTGATTGTCGACGAGATGCGATTGCGGCTAGATTTTGAATGTTTTTAATTACGGGAATCGGCCTTTAGGATAAAAACTATCACATATCATGGTCTACTTGTGTTTCTTAAAATTCGTTCACTCATTAACTCGTGAAAAGGTAACATACAGACTAGGTACTTTCTCATTTACAATTATAAACATTTAGTATGGATTTTCTTTGGACGTTTTATAGTTCGTTTAACTTCGCACACGTAATAATTTAAATCCCCGTTCTAATCTAGAAACTTCAAAGCCTGTTGCAACCTAGTTTCCATTTCCTTGAATCCCACAAATTAGATAGAAAGGGATATATAAGTACCAGATGTTATTCGCTTCTTACTGAAGCAAAACTGAACTATAATAGGCTTGTCAACTGAAAAAATCTAATTAGTCCGTCAGTTAGATTATCAAAATATTTGACCCGTATTTTTTCTTTTGTTACGTAAACCAAAATTGACGAAGATACGACGCTTTTAAAATTCTCAATACGTCACACCTTGGTATAATTTTTAGTGCGTTCTGACATCACGAGCCCCCACTCCCGAGTTTTGATGCCTTTTATCTTTGTGTTTTTTATCAATGTTCATTGATTTACAAAAACAAAAAATACGTGTCCATTGTTTTCCATTACTCTAACTGATGGACTAAATAGATTTTCAATTTATTGATGGTGGAAATTAGCCTATTGTGTAACAAACTGTCAAGCACAATCCGAAGAATTTTGTAGAAAATTACTAAACCATTGCTTCATAGGTTTGAAAAATTTGTCTGCTCAGTAACATAAATAACGCAATAAATGTTGTTGAACTGTCAAAATGAAAAGCATTCCCTTTATACGAGTGTTACGCAATTATCCCGCTGATTCGTGGGTATACTACTAACGCCTACAGGCATGACTCATTATTATGTCGTGTCGGCACGAGTTATATTAGAATAAATAGCTCATGAAAGACGTGGTGAAAAGGTAAGCTATTCACCAAGGTAGATAGCGGGACTAACGTATAGACCTACATACTAAAGTGTGATTAATTTACGAGGTTGCAAGCTTGTAATTAGATCTTTTGCAGTAACAAGAAATCTGTCAGTTTGTATAGTAATAAAAATGCGAGTTATCCGTTATGGGGTTAATGTTTAAAAGTTGCTTGAAGTTAAGAGACGTTTAAACGTCAAAATGTATGTAACGTTATACAACGTTTATAAATACAGAGGCTTATGTAGAGGCCATGATTACATGTACAGTCAGAAAAAATAATAAATTGTTAAGTCAATAAAGGAGACAAGTCACGTTTCATACAAAATTGGGCCCAAAACCCAAGTCGAGCCGGTCAGCGAAAACAAAAGGTCCCTCGGTCGGGGCAGTCCTATTCATAATTTTTTATTATTGCGCGGAATATCTATGACCATTTCTTCAACTGTTTTTTAAAGTTGAAAAATCTAGTTTTTATAATATAAAACTATCGATTGGCGTTAATAAATAAAAGGTGACCTTAAACAAGTATTACCTACTATGGCAACACACTTCTGCAAGTGTTCATATAACAATTTTTTTGCATATTTATTTCTAAAATCAGGTTATTTAACATACAAAACTTGTTTTTTCTTTCTTTAAAAAAACAGCTGAAGGAATGATCGTAAAGATTCGGCGCAATAGTAAAAAAAATGATAAGGAGGACTTCCCCAACCAGGGTAATACTTTTTTTTTCGTTGGCCGGCCATTTTGGATTTTCGGCCCAATATGGCTGATCTTTACATCCAACGTCAATTTTCCCTGATATACAAACAATTTAAAAGTTGGTGGTTAATTTGCTTAACAATAAATTTCCATGACTTATATATGGAAATTGATTGTTCTGTGAACATTTAATCTGGGTACCTAATTACCTATTAACGTTAGAATAAAAAGATACAGCCCTATGATAGATATACAGGCAACAGACACAGGCGGCGAATGCTTAGAAATAGAGTCCCCTTTCTCCCTTTTGACCTTCTTCTTCTTCTTCTCGCCAGCACGATAGTTATTTATAGTTGGCCCAAAATTTCGCCAATTCCACGGCGCTTCCCTTTGGGTATAAAAACCTCATAGGTACGCACAATTCGATTCCGTCTCTTAATTTGAGTTCCAAAACAAACTTGTCTATCATTTCTATCTCAAACAGCCACAATAAAACTTCGAACCGTTATCAAAACCAAACTTTTGTACCTTTAACCATAGCGGTATCCGTACAGTCAACGAAATAGTTAAGTCATCTCCATCTGCCTAGCCTTTTCCCAACTATGTTGGGCTCGGCTTCCAGTCTAAGCAGATGCAGATGAATACCAGTATTTTACATGGAGCGACTGCTTATCTGAGCTCCACAATCAGTTACTGAGTAACACGTTACTCCTTGGTAAGGCTGGTTGTTAGTCTTTCGGGCTCCTGACGACCCATAACATCTGTCAAAAATCCACGAATGACAGCCGGGACCAATGGCTTAGCGTGCTTTCTAAGGCACGGAAGAGTCTCAGTATGTAATTATGGTCACCCACCCACGAAAGCGTAGTTTATCCTGATCGAACGACCCGTACGGCTATTATTCCATAGCCATGAGCCCCTCGTATGTAGGCAAAACAGAAACATCTTTGCCCTGTGCTGGAATATTCTTTTTTTTAGCAACACCACACAAATCTACTGAAATATTTGACTAACTATATAGTAGATATGTTCAAACAAAATTTGATTTTAAAGGCGTTACGAGTATTATAATATTCTTTATCTATGTATATGACGGAGAAGGCATGTGTGTCTCGTTATTATCAGCCATACTTCAGGTACTGTGGGGTAGAAAGACCGTTTGCAGTTCAAATCAGATTATAATTTTACGAAAACTTTAACTTTATCACACTAGCAAATCACACACTTTAGGTACACGTCACAACTGGATACGGAACGCGGGACAGTTTCTGAGCACATGTTGTCCGTACGATGTCCAATGTCCAAGAGAGCCGCTCCACCTCACTGCTCGGTCTCCTTGACTCCCACAAACTCAGGCTAGATTCTGTCAGCGCCACCAGATGGTGCTCGCGTCCCGATCAGTTAAACACGAATGACGTAAGTACTTATTTC